>CM018694.1:64163804-65623804 GCA_009363875.1 Mikania micrantha
GAAGTCAATATCCATATAAATAATAACAACTTGCTTCGTTGTTTATTGTATTTTAATGTGTTACAACATGGCTCAAACTTCGTTGAAAGTGGTATTCTTGGCCACGTTATTGCTTTCAATAAGTGGTACAATTCATCTATAAATCATTCTCAACCTTTTAACATGTTTCTACTACACTTCTAATATATACTATGTACGTTACAGGTTTGCAAATAACATTAGGTTTTACTGATGACAAGTTGGGAGTGACTAATGAAACACTAAATAAGAAAAACGGCCGCAACGATCTAGATTGCGGGGATCGTTTATGTAGGAGGGATGGTGGATGCAGCATTTACTGTAAATGTAAGGGCTTAGGCACGGTAGGGAAGTGTGTTCGAAATCGTTGTCAGTGTGACAATTAAGTTGTATTGATTACATATAATTTATCAAATAATATAATAAATCTAATTAATAGAAGGTTGTGTCCATTGAAAATCATTGTATGAAATTTCCAAATTAAACTACAGTCGAAATTGTCACAGGAAAAACTGTAATGCAAATTAAGCAATGAATTGTATGCACATGTGCAAATAGAAAAACATGAGCAAATTGTCACACGACAGACCGGTTGAATAGGTTAGACTGGGAACCACCAACAAAACTAGCTGGTTATAAGCCTTTAAATTACCACTCTCATTTGTATCGTCTAGTTATTGGTCGGACCAGTTGAACAATCAAATCGGGAGGTGGTTGGACATATTTTTTTTCCTTAAAATTTAAATGATAAAACATTAGACCAAACCCCGTATAATTTAAAGCATAAATATATTTGTTTGAACATTGATTATGTTTTTTAAACATATTTATAATTTTATAATTCCTTTGATTTTTTTTGTATTTTTTAAGTATTTATGATGTTATATGATTTTTGAAATTTAGTTCAACTGATTTAATCAGTGAACCAGTAAAACGTCCAATTCAATATCTCGTCAAAATAAACAAAGTAAACAACATACATGAAATGAAATAGAAAATGTGCAAGTGTATAACGTACCTTTATAACTTTACCTATCAAGACCTCCATAAGTTTACGAACATTAAAATAATCCCCAATCTGCCCTTGTCTCAAAATATCAGAAGCAATTGGGCTGCCACCATAAGGGCACTGGGCTAGAGCTAGACCGGCAACTTTATCTCTTAGATCGGGCCAATACATCGATAAAGCCGCAGCTGCATCTATTCCTCCTTTACTATGACCAAGCAGAAAAACCCGCTTATTTGAACCCCAATGGAACTCTTCAATGTGCTCCTTTATTTCTCTTGCATTCTTTTCAACTGATGCCTAAACATACATTTGATGTTAATCATACACCATCAACTTGCGAATTAATTAAGAAATTAGAAATCGGTTAGATCATTTTGACACGAATGATCCTCTTGAAAGGTATCAATAGCCATTTTCATATTGCATACAACTTCTTCGAAGATTATTTTTATTATCGTAAATAAAACATTTATCATATAGAAACTGATGCATATATTTTGCACGCTAACCAAATATGACTTGTTCTACTCTAACAATAAATGGCATGTTCTAACTGTATATCCTTCTCTACTCGTAGATAATGTCAATGATAATAAAAATAATAGTAAAAGTACCTCGCTATGAATCTTTGCGATGTGACATGTCAATCCCATTTTCAAAAAAGACGCCTTTGTGCTAGTAAAATATAGCGGTCCGTGGTTGCTAAAGAGACCTCCATTTCAACCATAGCATGATAGATTATGATTAGCCGATATATTTAGTTGAAATAATACACTACAAGCTAGCAACATCAATATTAGAGTTCCTTTTTTTCCTCCAAGACAATGAAATATGAAAACCTTTAAGGGTTTTTAATTTTTTAAGTGCTTTTTTTTATCTTTTGTTTTTTAGAAAAGTTGTTGGTGGGGTAATGACTTCTCACGAACCAATCATGAAGTCCATGTAGGGTCATTCACTACATCTTTTTAAGTAATTTCATGTAACTTATTTGACTTTGGGGCAAATGCATGATTGACAAGTCACCTTTATAAGTCCATTATTTACTCTATATATGTGTATTTGACCGAATAATTATTATTTATTAGCCTGTTTATTCCTAGAAAGGATTAGGAGTATTTTCCTCATTTATTCATTTATGTTTATGTTGTAAACCACTCGTGTATTTACGAACTTGTGTCACATTTTTTTAGCATGTTAATAGTACGCATTTGACTACCTGAATTTTATAGTATAAGAGGAGATCAAAACATAACCCTAAAAACCACAAAACCCTACTTCGACATTCTCGCGTTATCTATAAAATCTATCAAAATCAACAAAAAGATGAAGCCACCTTCGACCACAACTCACCGTACTACATCCATGTCGCTTATTATCTTCGAAAATTCATGTGATTGAAGCAACGAAGCCCTAACCTCCAACAACTACGTGGATCGATCTTAAGACATGTCAATTTTCTCTAGGCCAAAAAAAAATGGTTTCATAAACTGGACCTTTATAGAGCCTGACATCACTAGTGTAGAATACATGTAATGGATGAGATGTGATCTTAAGACACGATCAATTTTCTTATGTAATGAAAATTCTCATTCAAAGAAAAAAAAAATTTTGTCATAAACACTATTAATAATATAAACATATACTATTAATAGTTTTTTAAATGGTTTGAACTGGTTATTACTTGAACAGGTTGTAGTTTGATTTGTTTGTGGTTATTAATTAGATTGTGAATTTCTTTTATTAGTTATTTAGTTTGATTCAATGTCAAATAGAAATAGGAAATAGGAAATAGGAAATATGAATCTGGATCATCAAAAAGGAATAAAGATTAAATGTAAAAAAATTATTTAAGATCTACAATGAAAGAATTTGCGTCTAAAAAAGCTAGAAAAATAAATGGTTTAGCTATTTTGTCAATTGAAAAAGATTTTTAAAAGAAATAGATTATGAATATTTTATCAAAGAATTTGCGTCTAAAAAAGCTAGAAAAATAAATTTAATTTAAAAATTTTAAACATGTAACAAATATATAAATAATTTTTTTTTAACTACGCCGTCTATAAACTTTAAGTTTATTGTTGCCAGTCCCAAATCTGGGTAAAGGATGAGGGTTTTTAACGTTAACTATTTGGTGTGAGACAAGAGCCCCGGATTTGAATTTCGCCTAGGGTCCTGAAAATGCTTGAGACGGCCCTGTAATGAAGCCCTAACCTCCAACAACTACGTGGATCGATCTTAAGACACGATCAATTTTCTCTAGGACAAGAACAAAAATGGTTTCATAAACTGGACCTTTATAGAGCCTGACATTACTAGTGCAGAATACATGTAATGGATGAGATGTGATATTATGGTTAAAGGGAGGCTAAACATAACCATGGAGAATGAAATAAGAAATAGTGTTAAGCAAGCTAGCATGGCGGAAGAAGTATGGAAAAGATTTATAAGAAATACTTGGAGCCTTGGTCTTGACATATTACACTAAGCTTCGTGTCATGTGGCCGGGACAAAATACAAACTTTTTTTTAACTAGCCTATGATACTCTAGCTTGTAATGGTTGCTCATGAGAATGAGATGGGTAAGATGTTGATTGATTTGAAGGACAAAGAAAAACTATATGATTTTTTGCTTGGTTTGGATATTGATTTCTTAACCATTAGGACACAAATCTTAGTCATGAACCCTACACCAACCATAGGTACAATTTATCACCTAGTGTCGGAAAATGAACAAAGGAATGTGGCAATTGGGAAGAGCCCAACGATAACAAGAATGACATCGTCTTCTCCTATTGCTCATACAACATACAACATGCAACATAGTTAAAAGAGCTAAGGGATGTTTGATAACTTCTTAATGGTCTGTTACCTCAAAATCAGTCAAAGGCTGGAACTTGTTGTTTCACTAAAAAACATATTTGAATCAGTAAGTCAGCCTCTTAATTATTAAAGTTTCAACAAAGTCTGAATGATTCAGACTTATTATTGATTCAACACTTAAAGAAACAAACAATCCCGTAATTGAATTGTGGACTCAAGTGCCACATATCATATTACACACTATGCATTGGTTCTTGAAAACCAAACTAAAGACATTTTTCCCATTAAATCATGCCAAATTATGAAAGAGTATTCATGGGAAGAAGGGGGAATAAAAACTTGGAAAATGAGAAAAAAAAAAACAGGTTGCATATTCTAAAGTTTAATTACAACTTATTATCTAGATAGTAGATTATTAAATGATCTTCAATGCAACATTGTCTTCTTCGTACTTCTTTGTCATGTAAGATTTACACTCGAGGATATTGATTGGATCGGGTGGGTTTGAAAATGGTCTCTATCAAATTGGGATGGCGAAAGACAAAAGATAAGTAGTGATGACAACTGTTAATGTACCGCGTAAAGGATTAGGTCATGCTTCAAATTCATAACTTTCTCAACTGCTGATGTATCGCATAAATTTGGTTTTTGCAACTATAATGCTAAGGCTAAGCACACAAGATTACTTTGTCATGTTCGGTTTCAACAAAACTCATGCTTGTTTTGAGTTAATGCATTATGATATTTAAGGCCCCTTTTGCACACTTTCAACTTCTCATGCAAGTTATTATCTAACTAAAGTTGATAATTAGAGTTAGATGGTTTGAATTTTCCTCACTAAGCGAAAGAGTGATGCAAATTGGCTGATAGATTTTGATAAATTCGTAAAAATTCAATTTAAAGAGAACAATAGAAGATTTGGATTTGACAACGTTGGGAAATTTACATCAAACCGAATGCCTGAATTTTATGTCCACGCTCCCCTCAACAAAGTGGGGCTGTGAAGGTAAGCATCAACATTTTTTTTGAAAGACGAATGTCTCAATCGTGTAAGTCCACTGTTTCCAGCCATATCACCAAGGTCTAGTCACCTGGACCTCCCATGAGCCCCCACACCCACCCTATGAGGAAACCCTACTGAAAAAACCCTCTGACCTCCCTCACACCTCCTTTTTCGCTGCGGGAGGGTTTCGAACCCGAGACCTCCATTTGAAAAAATCCCGGGGTATCGCTGAGGCATTGCCTAATTTGCCTGAAAAATTTTGGTAAGAATGCATATTAACCGTCACCTACTTGGTTAATTAGCTACCTTTGGAGGAATCGAAATACAAAACCGATGAAGATAATCTCAAACTCTCATAAAGCTTATAAGATGACCATCGACTCAAATGATAATTCAATCTTTCATGAACGAAACAAACATGTTGAAATAGATTGTTATTTTATTCATGAAAGCGTTGAGTCGCATGAAATACAACTGTAAAACATACGCACCAAGTTTGAGATTGCCAACTTGTTTACGAAGGTTTTAGGATATATAAAATATTCGCTCTTCGACTTTAAGAGAGGTATTGGAGTCCAAGATTTACTCAACCATAATGTACTTGTATATTTGAACATATATTTATTTTTTTATCAGCCAGCTTATTGTTAATAATAATTAGGGGTTTTTTTAATCATTAGACAGTGCCTCAACGGTACCCTAGTATTTTTTTATATTGAAGGTCTTGGTTTCAAATCTCTCCCTTAGCGAAAAACGGGTCTGAGGGGGGTCAGGGGGTTTTCACAGTGAGATTTCCTCCTGGGTGGTTGTGCTGGCTCATGGGAGGTTCAGGTAATTAGATCTTGATGACATGACCTGAAAACAGTTGGCTCACACCATTGAGACATTCGCCGTTCAAAAAAAGAAAAAAGCCCCACGTCCAATTTACCTAGAAAGACACCTAAAAATTCGTTGTTTTCTCCTAGTTCACCTTTTTACAAAAAAATAATAAAAAATAAATAAATCGTAATATTACCTGGAACCAAGAGATATACCATTGAGTTTGGTAGCATGTGGACATCGTGCCTGATGCAATGATTAAAACACAACTAAATTTTTTTTTTTTTTTATCTTTTTATGATCAACACAAATAATTTACGGATCAGTAAAAACTTATCTCATAACACAAAAATGAAACATCACCAAAAACAAAAAAATACACTACGCTAGCTGCACCAAACATGTCACCCAACATTAAAGGAACACTGTAAAGCCCAATCTACAAGATGGACCATGATGCACGCACCTGATAATTTCAAGAATGTTAGAAAACCGTTCTGTTCCGTCTTCAACAGGAGGCATCTCTGGAGCATTTTGCAACCATCCAATATCATCAGCCGAACCACGAACCGTCCGACGAACCCGCTCAACAAGCCTTGAACAAGATAAACAGTTAATTTGATATAATTTGTCCGGCTAAATAGGCGAGTTGGGTTAGGTTGGGTTGCATGTCAGGATAAGTGCGGGTCATGACGGGTTTTAAGCAAAATCAGCTTGGGTCTAAATGGGTTGTTTTAAAAAAACCATCAATTTAGTTCGATTTAAAATGAGTTGTAACGAAACAAATAATTTATATGAATATTTTTAATGATTTTCTCATCAAAAATATTATTGATAATTATTACACGTTCGAATCTGTTATAATCACGTAGTTTTTAAGTTATCTATCTTGATCCATATTATGTTAAGGTGCTATATATCTCAACTTATCATATGTCATAATGCTACTCAATTCAACTCAAAATCTAATAAGTTTTTACCTAAATCTATTCATTTATCTTGCTATGTGTTAAGATTGTCAGGTTTAGATAAAATCATCAAGGTATCAAGCAAAGTTTCATTTTGTTGAATGAAATTGTATATTCTATTCATTTATCTTTACCCTTGAAAAATGGAAATCCGACGTTGCCTGATTTGATCCGATTGTACAAATGCAATATTGTTTTGAGACTGATCTTCTTCTGATTTACTTGTTATTTCATCAAAGCTTCTTGTCACATTGTCCATTATTATTCAACATAAGATTATTGCCATAACTGGAATCTTTGATTCTTCCTTGTTGATGTTCAAAGCATCCGTAGTTAACACCGTCTGCTATCAAACGAGTTAAAGTATGAAAGGGAAATTAAACTTAAATTAAAGGGTAAATCACGATTTTTGGACACATGTGATTTAAGTCTTTTAACATATTCAACTAAAAACGATATCTTGGAACAAAGAAGCCATCGTTTAAACAATTGAAGGTTTTGGTCCCTACATATAACCAACAACTTTGGATGATATATGATGGAAAAATAAAAAAGCTTAAACAATGGAGGCTAAAATCATTACTTTTTTTAAATCCCCGGGGATTCGTTGTTAAAAGACTAATGTAACTTGAATTGAATATGTTAAAAGACTTAAACCATACAAGCCAAAACCGTAATTTATTTTAAATAAAATGACTAAGTATCCCTAAAATTCCATTAACAATGGAGTTACTTCCTCTAGGAATCGAGATCGAGAATGTAAAACATTTTACGAAAAAAACTTTATATACACATACCGTAAAACCAAACTAAATCAACACAAAATTATATTATCCTACTACATATGTTTCATCATGCAATTCCTTTTACAAATGATATATCCAATTCTTGTAGTCACGAGATAATAAAAGAATTTTTTTTCTAGGCAAATAACCTTTATCCAAAAAGGTAATACAAAAACACAAGATTTAAAGAAAAGAAAACGAAAATTGAGATTCATCTTAATATCAAAGATAATTAAAAACCCTAAATCGTTAAAATATGGATTATTTGATCTTACCGTGTACAAGCACGAATCTTGAACAACAACGAGGTAGATTTCAAATACCCAGGTATGAGTTTTTTAATTGAAGCTGTTTTTTGGATGATATATGTAGAAATATGTTCCTCTTTAATGGGACAATTTATGTAGAAATAATGGGTGAAAGGAATTAATGGATCTCTACATATATTTGTTGTTGAAAAGTCGTTGATTAATTATATGCTACCAGTAACGTACAATGTAAATTAACATGTTAAGCGTAGGAAGCTATAGGAATGCCTCATGTGCCATCTGGGTAAAGAGCAATATCGTCTATAAAAAATTACAGACCGTGTTTCATAAAATTACAGACTGACATTTAACACCCATAATCAAAGATCACCGGGACAATCACAGACCAATAATTACGTATCGCATTATATATATACCAATAACAGACCGTAATTTAACACACATAATAAACGATTAAATATATAATCGCATACCAATAATCACGGATCATGTTATATGAAAATTACGGACCACCATTTAACATACATGATCAAATGACCAGCTGTATAATCAAATACCAATAATCACGTACTAGGCATAAAAAATCACAGACCACGTAAAGTTTTTAAAAAAAAAAACTATAACAATAGTATACTCAAATTAAAGATAATAAAATTTTCTATTTTATGGTGTAATTTTTCTTTAAAAAATGATTAAGTGTTTAAAAGTTATTCGATTTTTAAAAAAAATGTTGGTACTTGATTTACCCAGAAAAAAAGTCAACAAATGTAGGCAATTCATTTTTGCCCTTTCAGTTTTTAATCACGCGAGTTTTAAATAAAATGTGATGACACTAAATCTTAATTATTCATTTATTTGATCAAGATCCCAGATTATTTCATATCATTCTCACGTTAATAAACTATTGTATTTGATCCTATAAATATATATATATATATAAGGGATGGTTCGAATGTTAACCATTATTTATTACGTTAACCGAATAACTGCATCTTATTACTTTGGGGTCCACATTAAATTTAATCTAAAGGTTTAGGTTTTTTCTTCTTTTTTATTAATGCAAGTAGGCTCTACATTAATTAAAAAAACAAAAAAAAACACACATTTAAAACTACTTTAATGTGGGCCCCAAAGTAATAAGATGTATATGTAGGGGCCGGTTATTGTACAAAGAAAATTAACGTGAGAAGCGTAGGAAGCCATCAGAATGCGCCATGTGTAATCTGGGTAAGGGGTATAATGGTCCGTGTAAAATCACGGACCACGTTATAAATAATCACGGACCATCATTTAACAGGCATAATCAAAGGACCAACTGAATAATCACGGACCAATGCGTTATATCAAATCACGGACCGTCATTTAATACATATAATCAAAGACCAAATGGATAACCACGGACCAACAATTACGTACTAAACATAAAAATCACGGACCACGTAAACTTTTTTAATAAACTATAACAGTATTACACTAAAATTAAAGATAATAAAATTCTCGATTTTATGGTACAGTTTTTTTTTAAAAAATAATTAAACATTTAATAGTTATTCGATTTACAAGAAGATGGTGAATTTGATTTACCCACAAAAAAGTCAACAAATATAGGCAATTTATTTTTTGCCATTTTATCTTTAATTCACGGAAGTTTTAAACAAAAAGTGGGGACCATTAGATCTTAACCATTGATTTATTTAATCAAAGGTCCAGAATCCTTCCTATCCTTCTCACGTTAAACATCATTTGTATTGGATCCGCCTCCTATATATATATATATATATATATATATATATATATATAGGATTAGGTTTAAGTAAAAAGTGTGAGAAATGTGAGAAGGATTGTGAAATTGAAAAGTGTCATTTCTCTAATTTAATAAAATGGTTATTTTAGTCATTGTGTTTAAAACTTAAAATCATTATGTTTAATGCTTCAGCTTATTGTGTTTAACGCTTCAGGTCATTGTGTTTAATTTTTTATTATTGTGTTTAATTTTTTTGTATCATATTTTGGTATTTTGTTATTGTTTTTATGCATTAAATAAATTGTTCTTATTTATTTTTTATGTTTTATGTATTAAAAGTACATAATTGTGTTATTTCATCATTATGTTTTTAAAACTCATAATTTTAAAAAACATAAATTGTCTTTATTTTTTGAAAAATACATTTTGGTCATTGTGTTTTATGTTTAGGTCATTGTGTAATATATTCATCATTGTGTTTTATCTTCAGAACATTGTGTCTTACATTCATGTCATTGTGTAATATATTCATCATTGTGTTTTATTTTCAGAACATTATGTAATTACTCATCATTGTGTCTTACGTTCGAGTCATTGTATTTTATCTTCATATTATGTAATATACGCATCATTGTGTTTTACGTTCAGATAATTGTGTAATATACTTATTATTTTGTTTTACGTTCATATCATTGTGTAATATACACATTATTATGTTTTACATTTAGGTCATTGTGCAATATACTTATAATTGTGTTTTACTTTCAGGTCATTATGTTATGTTTTTGACAATTTGATTATATCTTATCATTGTTTTTTACGTATTACATGAATTTTTTTATGTTTTATCGTTATGATTTATGTATAAAAAGTACGTGATTGTGTGGTTTTGCATTATTATTTTTAAAGCTCATCATTTTATAAAAAAAATAGTAAGACACAATGACGAACAAAAAGAAACAATCACAAACAAAGAGACACAATAACACACAAAAAGACACAATGACGCATTACACAAATATCAAAGGTGAAAGAAAACTTAATTTTTCTATTTTTTATATAACTATACTATACTCGTTTTAAAGATAAAAAAATGCTTGTTTTTTTTTGTGTAGTTTTTTTAAAAAAATAATATCGTATATAAAAGTTATGCCCGTTTAAAAAAATGGGGTGAACGGGGGGAACATGATAAAAAGTCAACAAAAGTGTCTATGACTAAAATACCCTTCTATTAACTTTTTTAATACAACTTTGATCTTAACAATTAAATTGTAGATCTAAGGCCTATAATCATTCTCACACTTCTCACCAATTTAACCTTTTTTACTATAACCTCACCCTATATATACACACACACACACTAGGTTATATATCGTGTTAAACGGGTTGAAAACTGAAATGTGATGTATTTTATAAGAAAAGTTGTTTTAAAAAAATTGTTTTTAAGAAAAATTATTTGTACAAAACTTTTATTTTTCCCAAAACTTCAAATTTAAGACAATTTTGTTAAATACAATTGATTATTAGAAAAATTTTATATATTGTAAACTTTTTAAAATGTGTTTTGACAAAAAAAAATACTTCATTTAATTTATTAAAATTATTTTTTAAAATATAAAAGGTATATAATATCAGGATTAGGATCAACTAAATAGCCTTTTTATCTTAAAAAGTCTAAGAAGGACTATTAACCATTAGATCATGAGATCTAATTTAAAAGGAAAAATTTAAAATTTTAGAGAGAAAAGTTGTTAGAGGGTAATTTAGTCATAACCACTCCCCCCACGTTTTTTAAACGTTCATAACTTTTACATACAATATTATTTTTTTCAAAATAAATATATCATAAAAACGAGCATTTTTTATCTTTAAAATGAGCATAATTTTGTTACAAAAAATTAAATTTTTTTCAGCTTATTGTGTATAATTATCGTCATTATGTCTTTTTAAATGTTTGTGTATAGTTATCTTTTTGTGTTTTTCTTACATATAATTGTGTCATTTTTTCATGTAATTGTGTCTTTTTTGAAATATTAATGTGTTATTTATACTTGTCGTTGTGTCATCCTTGCTTAACATTACGTTAACTATAACATCATTGTGTCTTAATTGTTTTGGAAAACACAATATTGAGCAAGAACACAAAAGACACAATGGCATGTACAAAATACACAATGTATGTACAAAATTGTTCATAATTGTCATTGTGTCTTTTTTACTGATAAGTATGTCTTTTTTAAAGATCATTGAGTTATTTATACTCGTTATTGTGCCATCCTTGCTTGACATTATGTATCATGCAACATTATTGTGTGTTAAATTGTTCACGAAAACACAACATTGATCAGAAACAAAAAAAACACAGTGACCTGCACAAAAGACACAATGTCATGTATAAAAGACACAATGCCATGTACAAAAAAAACAATGACATGTACAAAAGACACAATAAACTAAAAAAACAAAATTTTTTCTATAGTAAAACTATACCAATTTTGAAGATAAAAAATGCTCGTTTTTATGTTATATTTTTTTTCAAAAAATAATTTCATATATAAAAGTTATGAACGTTAAAAGAATATGTGGGAATTTGACAAAAAGTCAACAAAAGTAAGCATTACTAGAATACCCTCCAACAACTTGATTTAATCATAGCCATTGATTAATGATCTAATGGCTCAAGATCCTTCTTAGGTTTTTTAGATTAAGAGGCTTATTTAGTTTAACTTAACCCTATAATATCATTATCATTATATTTATAATTATTTGATAAATTAGATAATCTAATTATAATTATCATTTAATATGAGTGAGAAAATAAGAGGATAAAAAAATGACATTTGTTAATAATGATTTAAAATATGACAAGTGACATTAATAGTTTTATAATTTATCATGTAGCAAAAAAGATGTTTATTATTATAATAAGCAAAATAAGATAAGATATATATTATTTTAAATGAAATTTTTTATAAAGTTTTAGGCGAGATCACAACAACTCTTGTATACTCGTTACCATTCATTTAAAACACAAATTGATTATCATACTAGAATCAGATCATAGGTCTCCTCCTATGACGAGGCTAACAATGTTTCTGTGTTGATCTTAGCAGGGTTGAACACGAGGAACTGCTAAGGTCACACGGAGTCGAAGCTGGGAAGGAGACGAGGTGCCAATTGCCGGATCGGGGAAGCACGGGAACACCGCCCCCCCGGAAATGGGGTGGGGTAATTCGGGGACTCCTCACCGATTCAAGCCGAGCGTGGGGGGGGGAATTCGATCCATGGGTTTAAACAAAAAAAAAACCATTTTTTTTCCTATTTAAACAACTCTAAACAACCACAAATCTCACACTTTTTTCTCATTTTCTACAATCTATACACTAAATTTATAAATTTTTTCAAGTAAAATGGAAGGAGGTTCATCCCGTAGTGGGTCGTCAAGCAAGAAATTTAGAAAACCATGACCAAAAAATGTTCAAACGGCTCAAATGAACCCGTTCAACACACCCAAGTATCGTCCACAAATGCCATCTCCGAATCAACCAAACTTCTACTACGGGTATCGTCCACAAACGCATTTCTAGGTTTTTTAATTTAATTTTTTAGGTTGTATTCTCCTTTTTTTTGGTTGTATTCTTTTTTTTATTTTAAATTTAATAAATCTTTTTTTATTTTGTTATTATTATTATTTATTGTTAAAATAATTAATTAAAAATAAGACTTGAAAATGGGGAAAAGTGGGAAAAAATGGGACGACACCGTGCAAAATGAGGAAAAGTGAGGAAAAGTGAAGAAAGCTGATATGACGCTGATGTGACAAAGAGGAAAAGTGGGAAAGGGTGGGACGACTCCTAGTCCTCTAAGGAAGGCAAGGAAATCCAAATTCTTTGAAGCAACAACATGCAAGACTAGCTGTTGTCTTTAACCTAATCAACAACCCTACTAGTACCTTCTTAGCTTTTTGGCCACTTTTACCCAAATTAAAAGAAATTTGTTTGTTTACGTAAATAATTGTAGTATAATGGGTTGAGATGATTAATATCATATTATTGAATGAGTTGAGATGTGTAACAATTAAACACAACACGGGTCAATATTAGTAACAAAAAAAGCATGTAAATACAATGTATTCAAACATTTAAGAATGATTAATAATATATTTGATGAGGAAATCAGTAAAAATTATCCTAATGAACTTTTTGTTTACTTATAAGTTATAACACATCTTAACTTAAACTAAATTAATGTTTTTTTAAGAACATCCATTTAGACTCGAAATAATTTTGCTTTAAACCCTTTTGACCCGTACCATCCTGGCCCGAACCCGTTACCCGACCTGACCCGCGTATTTTGTCAGGCATACTTTTCATAATAAGAGCTTTTGAGTTTGAGTCTTGTTTAAATTAAAGCAAAATGCTCAAAGTTGAGCAAAAGGGTTTCCCAAGTTATAGGTTTCGTTTACTCTTGGATGCCGTCGGCTCGGTCACATCGACTCTTTAGCGAAGTGTAAACCGTTTGCTAGGGTGAGTCAAGTAGCGATAATTCACAATAAAACTTTAAAAAAATAAAATAAAAAATATAGAGTTACAGCTGAATTAGCATTTGCCACCTATTTAAGACATTTAAATAACTAGTTTAAGTTGGTCTTGATTGTGTAACCCGATCTTAGGTGTGTTTGGGTTAGGTCTTGATTGGTCCCTTAATCCCTTTATACAATTTCCTTACACGATACAAGAATTTCCCCAAGCGGCTTTTCACATTAAAAATGTGTGTAACGTTAGCGTCAGCACCCAGATGATCGGAGTCATACCCCTCCAACCATTATAGACCCGACATGATCATGGACGGCAAATAAGAACCCCCGGGCCCCACCCCACCTTGTTTTCGGTCATAATTGTTGATTTAGTGGTATTTATTCGAAAAATCATTTGATCATTTCATTTTCTTTCTAAAATTATTCAGTCCTCTTCGTTTTCTTTCTAAAAATCATTCGACCCCTCCCTCAAGGGGCGCATCGTACATGGGACTGGTGCCCCACCGTTTTTTCGCTTAGTAGTGTACATTTTTCGATTCGTAGTGTAAATTTTTTTAAAAAAAATTATTTCGCCCCTGGAAAAAAATATATATACCCTATGTTCGCCCCCCAAAAAGTTATTAAAAAATTTTTAAATAACTTATAAACAATTAAACATATAAAATCAAATTAATTAATTAATTAATAACTATTAACTATTAACTATTAACTTAATTTATTAATTAATAGTATACAAACATTTAAGAATTAAGCCCAACTTGAATTTCAGCCCAACCCATTTCCCACTTTAATTCTTTAAACCCAAATACCCAATTTATTAATTGTAGTCGGAGAAAGAAAAAAAAACTCCCGACCTTTTCTTGTTGCTGCGTCCCCGAGAGCTTCCACTCGACCAGACCTAGGCGGCCAGCCACTGAGCCACGGGCTTAGCAGCTTAGTTTGTTCCTTCTTGCATGAACCAGGTAATAAATTAGGCCTCTCACCTCTTCCTACTTGTTGTTACTTGTTTTGATTAAGTTTTTGAAAAGTTAATTGTAGTTTATTGTTAATTTGTTAGTGAATGTAAACATTTAGATTTTAGGGTTTTGATTTTTGTTCAAATTTTTTACAAAATTATTGGTATAAATTTAGTGTTGGATTCTTGGTATATAATGGGGAAAGAGAAAACTATTGAATCATTTTTTTAAAAAACAAGTTGATGAAGAGAGTGATAAGGCACGTCAAGAAAAACAAAAATGTCAAAGATGTTCAACTAGTGAGCCGGATCATCCGGTTAATGAAGGGAATCTTAATCATGGTATTCCAAATGGTAATGAAGTGGTTGCTAACAATTTAAAAAGAGATCCAGCTAAACGAATGCAAATGTTTGATCGTCTGGTTAATTTAAGGGAACAAGTAAGACGGGCTTATTTGAATTTAGGATCATACCAAATATATCTCAAATAGTATCCTAAAGATCAAAAGCAACGTAGATTCATAAATTCTTGGTTCAAGATGTTTCTTGGTTGGTTAGAGTATTCACCAACAACAAATGCTTCTTTAAGGTATTTAACCTTTTCACTTATCATGATAATTATTTAAATATTTGTTTGTTTTAAAAAAAATCTACGTTTTATTGGTTGACGGTTTGGCCTGACCCGACCCGACCCGGACTCGAATCGTCAACCCGAACATTTAACTGTTAGCGTTAGGCGGTGAGAGAAAAAAATTTATATGTGACAAAGTTTCGTCACCCTATGCTTTTGGTCAAGCTCCACCACTGCTTCCCTCAATGGGCTTGCTGTAAACAAGCCAAGTTATGGGTGCAAGGGAAAATGATAAGTATATAATAGTTACACACAATGTATTGAAAACCGGGCCGGCTGATAGGACCGGCAACCAGTGGTTAAACCCGTTTTTTTCTATTTTTTGATTATATATATATTTTTATAAAATGTTTATAAAATCATCCGGCTCTAACACCTGAATAGTAGCATTGTTTGGTTATATCTTAATCAACTAGTAAGATGCCCGCGCGATGCAACGGAAAACAAAACAATTAAGCTAATGATTTTGGCTCGTAAAAAGCTTAAACTACCTAATTTTTATCAAAACAACTCTTTTAACCAAAAAATTTATTATGATAAAATTCATAATTTAAAATTTCAAATATGATATAATAAAAGTGTAAATAAATAATTTATTTGATTTGAGATGGTTTTGTTTTAAAAGTATTATATAACACTTTATTGTTTAAATATATCAACATGGGGAAAATTAAAAAGTAAAAGAAAATCATTTAGCTCATGAATTAAAACTTTGTTTATTTTACTTTTTGTTAATAAAAATGTTAAAACTCTTAATTTTAATAGTTTTTGGTAAAAGACTATTATATCCTTTTATGTATTATATATTAGTATAGATTAAGCCATAAATATCATATCAAGCTAAAAGTAAAAAAAAAAGAAGAAGAAAGAAGAAAAGAAAAAGAAAGTATATACAAAACGACATACACATTCAAAAAAGAAAAAAAAAAAAAAACAATTCGTTTGACGATACAAGAAACATGGAATTTGTTGACTTTGAGTCTCATACCAGATCATCATCAGCCTCAAATCTCAATCATCATCACCCCCACCAAACATGGTGTCCCAAATCTCCGTAAAAGCTTCCACGATCACGCCATGGTGAAACCTTGAATTCAACGACAAATAACACTGCAAAAGCTGCTCAAGATCACCCTCCTCAAACATCTGTTTCTCCATTATCATCTCCATCATCGATTTCTTGAAATCGTCGTATGGATCCTCCGATCTCTTCACCACCGCAAAGCTCTCCTTCATTTTCCCACCAACTTTACACGGTATCAGCTTCTTAAACATCGACAGCCTCGCCGGAGACCCCCATTCACCGGAACTATCTCCGACGTTGCGTTTCAACGATGGGTTTCGTTTTTTCTTCTGCTTGTAGCGGTTGGAGAGTGAAATTGGCGCGCTTTCGCGTATGGTTTCGAGCTGTGGGTTGGAATCAGTTGACGAATCGGTCGATACCCTTATAGAATATGAAAGTAGGGTCCGCATTTCGTCTCTGTCGCCGGAGGATGTGCTGAAGTTTTTTAACTTGTTTAACTCCTGTTTTCTAACCCGACGCCGTTTCTTCTTGTCGGCCGGCGGCAAAGGTAGTAACGGGAACGGGAAGCCGTCTTCGTCTGTATCTCCTCCGGAGACGGAGGAGTTGTAGATTTTCCGGCGAGGGGACTCTACTTCGTAGATTTTAGCGACGACATGCCACTGGTCGTCTTCCTGCCACTGGAAGTAATCGGAGTCCGAAAATTCGCCGGATTTGGATCCGCAGCCAAAGGCGGAGGATACATGGGTTTTGAAGGAAGATCGGTGTGGGTGTTTGGGTACGGCGGTCGTCGGAAAATCGACGGTAATGATATTACGGCGGTGGAATGCCGGAACTGGGTGCTCCGGTAGGGAGGAGGGGTGCTTTGATCGACATGATCGGAAGATACGTAGCTTGAATTTGACCATTGTTTTAGAGAGAGTGGGGTGGTGAATAAAATTAAAATACAAGAAAAGGATTTATAATTTATAAAAGCATGGAATGGAATGGCAAGTGTCATGTAATATCAGATACAGTGACTGTGAGAGATTTAAGTACAAATAGCATTGTTGCTACCTTCATGGTGAACTGTTTGAGCTCTCTTGAAGTCATGTATATGTAAAAGTTTACTGTTTAAAAAAATGTAATATAATATATATTGCTTTATTTTTTACGATGTTAAAACTTGTCTATTTACAGTATTACTACGTAAAATGGTACGTGATGTGGGTGTGAGTGGCTCGGGTCACGCCCCGCTAGCGCCATGTCCCCATTACACCCCCGAGTGTGACCACGGATGGCGCGATATTGGTCACGGGTGAAGCCAGTGAATGTTGGAGGATTAAATAAATAAATGTGGTGATTATGTATACTGATAGGGAAGTAATAGGGCGTGATTATAACATATGTAAAGATGATGTACAGTTATAGGTGATGGTGTTGATTGATTATGTGGCGTCTACGTGACACCTATATCAAAATGCTGAGATATCACAATTATTGCTCTGATGTAAAACATAAAGTGTAGTTATCATAAATACGAAAGTCCAAATATCTCGAATATCGGATTCGGCTATTATCTCGGTCAGAAAAAGCTCGGCTCGGATAAAACTCAGCTTGGATAAAGCTCATCTGTAACAGAGCCGAACCAAGCAAGCTTGTTTGTAACCGAGCCCGAGTTCGAGCCAAGGCTGGCTAGACTCGTAGCTCACTCGTTTCTTGGCTTAGTGGCGGAGCTTGAAAATAAACCCTGAGAAAGCCGAAAGATTTTTAGGAGAAAACGGTAGAGGTCGAACTTGATACTATACAAATTTCTGAAGAAATACCTATAAATCAACCCTTCTAAGCGAAAATACGGCAAGAGTCGGGGCACCCGTGGGCCCCTCAAAAGCTTCACCACTGGCTCAGCTCGTGGCTTCTCTCGTTTGTACAGCATGCATAGTAAAATATAAAATTATAGGGTTACTTTAAATAATAAATATACTTTGGTGTTGTTTTGTAATTATGTTAAAAAAGGAAAAAATAAAAGAAATAAAAGAAAAGATGATGAAAATACATAATGGATCTCAACTGTCACGTGCTCTACTGATCCCTCATTCATAAATCACATTCCTAATTCTCAATTACACATATTCACGTCTCTTTACTCCTTACTTCTCAAACCGTAATTTCCAAATAAGTTGAAGCCACAGTCCTTATACCAAATGTTTCTTGTGCGGTCACAACCACACGCAAGTCGGTCACAACCACAGGCAGGTCGGATCTAGCGCAATCACAGCCAGATGTCCAGGGGCGGTGCTTATTGAGAGCCTGAGGGGGCCTCGGCACCCCTGTTTTTCAGGCCAGAAGAGTTGATTTAGTAGTATTTCGTCGAAAAATCCTTCGGTTTCTCTCGTTTTCTTCCTAAAAATCCTTCGGCCCCCTCCGTTTTTCTTCCTAAAAAACCTTCGGCCCCCTCCGAACTTTTTTTGAAGCTCCGCCACTGCAGATGTCGGTCAGTCACAGACAGCCACACATCTCTTGCATGTGGCCTTTGTAGAAGTCAAAACTCAATGGAAAAACAATCTGAGTTGAGGTGAATGCAATTCAAAAATTAAATTTTATATGTAAACACCGAGCCAAAAACGAGCCGAGTTTGAGCCGAGATTTCAGGCTTGGTTTACAATCCGAGCCTAGCCAAGCCAAGCTAGATTTAAATCAGAGCTGAGTCCAAGCTGATCTCTGGGTCGATTCAGTTTAGTTCGTGAACACCCCTAATCATAAACATGTCTGTCAAACCATAAAAAATGTTGTGTTTAGTCGTAAGATTTGGCATACTAAAATATGCATTCAATCATGATAGCGATAATAACGCTATGAACATCAACACACATAACAAATACCAACGCAACTTCCGTCAACCTTTTTGATTTTTTTACTTAACATTGGCAATATATAATCATTATCATTAAGATATTGTTATTATTATTATTACTTTAAAAATATATGCATCGTCCACTGTATTTATTGAATAAAAATTAAATTGTTTGAGTCATATTATCATATCGCGGTGACAACATCACGAATATTAAAATGTATACCAAAAATACTTATGTTATTAACTGCTATTGTTATTTAATTATTACCATCATTACTATTTAACTTTAAAACTAACAATTATATGAGAGTTACATGTTATTCTTCTATCCATGTGTTTTTATTTGATCACAATTATGTATGTATGTATGACTTGGAATCTTTCATAACGTATATGTTATTGTCCTAACCCAAATAATTCCGTCAAAATAAAGCAAAACTTAGAATTTTTTTTATACATCTTTGTAACGCATGTAAAACACTTTATTGTTTTATATGTATGTATAATTTCATCTCTCTTTTAAGAGTTAACATCGTTGTAGTTTTTTGGATTACGATACTGTAACTGTTTAGACCCAAAATATTACAATGATGCCAATCTTAAACAATGACGAATCTAAACATATGTATTAAAGGAAAAAGTGTTTTACATATGTACATTAAAACGATGTTTGAAAAAAATCCAATATTTGGCTTAATGTTGACGGAGTTATTTGATTATTATAATAAAAATAGATTATATTTTATTTCGAAGGCTTAAACTATTGATAACTCATAGCAAATCATATAAGTTAACTTATTAACCAATTTTTACTTGTTGATTTAAATAACGTAATGTGAAAAGAATGACTCGTATTAATTAAAAAATGAGTAATTGAGATTTGTTGAAAATTATTTCAACATTTGCAAACTAAACATAATTTCATTTAAAAAAAAAGTTTACCCCTAATTTTTAAACATCAATCTTTTATTTACATTATTATCTTTTTATCAAAATTACACTATTAAACTCATTTTATTTTTATATTTAATTCAACATATAGTGTTGTCTATTTTTTTAAGTGCTCATAATTACAATAATGTAAACGAGTTGTAACATTAAATACCAATATTTTAAATTAGTTTAATTATAGCTTGTTACACATCATATTTTTAAAACTTTCGTAACTTTTATATATATTGTTACTAGGTTATAGGCCCGTGTAGTACACGAGTTTGCGAATAAAAAATAATGTGATTTTATAAGTATGTCTTCATAAATTTACATGATTATATTAATACTAATAATATTAGTTATACCTTTTTTGTATAGAAAAATTTTTTAAGATAAAAATTTATAACAAAAAATGTTCTTAAAACTATATTAAACATAGATGTATTAAACATTTACACATGTTCAATATTTGAATTTTAAAATTATTTGTTTAAAATAACATAATACATATTTTTCAAACACGTTTTATAAAAAATTAAATAATTGATTCATAATTTAATCATATTATTACTAACTTAAATAAAATCATTAATATTTAATAAGAGAGAAAAGATAAAAAATCAAAATTTAATAAAAACATGGCATAAAAATATTTATGATGAGAGAGAGGCGGGAAAAAAAGCTTTAAGTGGTCTAGAATGATGATATGTGACGCAACAAAAGTTTTATTTATTATATAGTATAGATATAGATATAGATATAGATATAGATTTTTTATAAACATTATATTGTTAAACTCATTGTATTTTTATATTTAAATCTAGTATGGTCTTATCAAAAATTTTCAAATTATTTGTGATAACAGTAATGCAAATAAGTTGTAACATTAACTAGGTATATTCCCACCGCGCGTTGCGGCGGCTTATCACAGTATACTCCTGAAAACGGGTATTATATATCATTTGCAAAATCATTAATTACATAGCAAAATCAAATCTCTCATATCGAACTATATACAAATTGTTCATAAAAACATAAATTATATAAAATCTTCACAAATATGTTACAAAAATAATATAAAAACTTACTTACAAAATTCTTATCACCGACAACCAATTGTTTGAATTAAAAACAAAAACACAAATCTCTCAAATTTAATAAAAACCCAAATATCAAAGCAAATCTCTCAAATTTCATACTTTAATATCTATTTACAACTTTTCAAAGTTAAAAAACATTTTCGTGATTCACGTCTAAGTTATCAAAACTTGACAACATGGATAAGCATCTACCTATTAATTTTACTATAAATCACTATTACTATATATATATATATATATATATATATTTACTAATAACATATTATGTGTGTGTATATTTACTATTCAATAAAATATTTATATATTACCATTCCTTTTACATGATCTTTAATATATATAATAATATTATAAATATTCATTATTTTTCAAAAAAAAAAAATTCCTTCAATTTTGAAAAGTTCCCCTACAAAAATATTTCTTGTTTTTAAAAATTCTCATAATTCTTTTATATAAATAGTTTTTTTTTTCAAACAAAAAAGTATATCAGAGATTATTACATTGGTGTAATTACAACTTATCCACATAATTTGCAGTTTATTTCATGTTAAAGCTTGTGACATTAGTGTAATTTATATTAATGTTATAACTTGTTACATTGATCACACTCCACAAAATATATATATAAAGCCATTGACGGAGCTTGAAAAAAAGTCGGAAGAGGTCGGAGAGTTTTTAGGAAGAAAACGGAGGGCCCAAAGGATTTTTAGCAAGAAAACAGATGAGCCCGAAAGATTTTCAAGAAAGAAAAGAAGAGAACCCGAGGATTTTCTAACAAAATGCTATTAAACCGACCATTATGACCGAAAAAACAACGGGTCGGGTCCCCGACCCCTATGAAATCCCGTCCATGTTAATAAAACCAAAAGTAAGATGCGTGAGCGTAAATCACACTCCAAAAAATGAATTAAATAATTTGATATTTGAATATTAGACTATACTCTTAGTTTGTGGCACAAGCTATCATCCATGATTTCAGCTTATATATGGTGTCAAATATTATTAAAAATCACAAATTTATTGATAAATAATTTTAAAAAAGTATACAACTTTTATAATGTATCCCTAACAACATTATGTTTTCACAAATGCATACGTTATTAATATATAAAAAATAAGCTATTATTATATTTAATATGGCCGTTAACATGTGAATAACAACATAAATATACATACATATATCAATTGTATTATATAGTAGACTCTCGTTTAAACCACATGTTAATTAAAAGGATGTGTAATTCTACCTAAATCTGAATTTTTGTTGTTATTATTTAAAAAAAAAACATATGTTTTAAATTAATTAAAGGAGTGGAAAGATTATTTTTATAATGACAATGTTTAAACTTTAATTAACTTATTTGTTTTGATAATAAGTAGCTGAATGTGACTTGAAATTTTATTAGTTTATCAATGATAAGCATATGTCGCATCCATGCTCCTAAACAATTGATTAATCATTTTAAAGTTATTTAATTCAATATTACTAGATATCTAAGTTGGATTGAAGAAATGAATTAAGCATATCATCATTAACATGTGACTCAAGAAATGTGTTAACAAAGTAACTTGACAATTAAAATGGCATAACAAATATTAAAATTATTTTCAAAATGCTTTTGAGAATGCAAATTATTTGCAGAAATCATTCTATATATGCGTGTTAGTGAAGACACGTCTATCTTAAATTGGTTTGAGATAACTTTGAAGAAGAAAGTGAATGCATTACCTTTGAAAAACCATAATAAACTTAAGAATTTTAGTATAATCTTTTTGCATGAAAACAATATAATTGACAATTAATCTTATTCCAAAAGTGTATGATAGATAAAAAAAAAAATGTCACAAAACCGGCTTTAAAATACTCTTGTACAGTTGTACATATGATGAAAAGAAGATTGTTTCCAAAAATTTTTGAAACTAAACCTATTCTTTATAACTCAATGTCAAAACAAGATCGAATATAGAAAGGTTTTTATGTATAAAACTAACAATAAAATTTGAAAAATGCTTATTATGAATTATAATAATGCAATAAAGGTATATATGTCTCAAGTAATGAACGATAGGATGGAATTATTTGTACACATATATGAACAATTCAATTTAGGTGAACATGGAAAGATAGATGAGGTTTATTAGGGGTGTTAAAAAAAAATTCGTATCCGAATCTGAAAATCCGAATCCGAAATATTCGAAAAAATCGGACATCCGCAAGTTTGGATTCAGATACTTATTTTGAAAATTTTCGGATAGTTCGAATATCCGATATACGAAATAGTATTTTTTTCGGATATTCAAATACTTTTTTCGGATAATTTTTCGGATATCCGAATAATTTTTGGATATTTCGGATATTTTTCGGATGTCCGGATAATTTTCGGATATTTTGCGGATATCCGGATAATTTTCGAATATTTGGATATTCGAAATATATATTTTTTAAATTTTTTATTTTTTTCCTGATTTCGGATATATCGGATATCCGAAATTTTGGATTCGGATATTAAAAATCACTATTCGAAAGTTTTGGATATCCGAAACTTCGGATATCCACAAATGAACACCCCTAAGGTTTATCATGGTAGTATAAGTCGTTAGGCGCTAGTCAAGCGGAGAGGTACCGTCTAGGGATTAATCGGCGCTAGTCGGATTAGAATTTTTTTATGTAATTTTACAAATATATATTACATACACACATCAATATCAATAATTTAATATAATATTTCAAATAAATTAAAAAATTAAACTTAAATATATTAAGTCAATTACTTTAAAGTTTAAACTTAAATATCGAGTTCAAAGTTTAAAGATGAATTTTAATGTTCAGTGGCTGAATTCGATATTTCAAAGATATGTTAAGGATTTTGGGTTGATAAATGTCTAAATAATCATAAAATTAGTCTCTTTTAATAGAAAAAAAGTCAAAAAATAAACCAAAAAAACAAAAAAAATCTAACTAGGCCACTTAAGCCGATTAGGCCCCGCCTAGGCACCTCCTAGGCCAAAATCGACACAGTAGACAGGTGCATAGTGCCTAGGCGGCCGCCTAAACCGATTTTTACAACCGTGGGTTTATGTTAAATTTAGTATCATTGTTTTAAGTCTTAAAGCTTGTGGTAATATTAGTGTAAATAGTTAAAAACCATAAACATTAATTAGTAGGAACAAAAGTGAAAAATACAGTTAAAAAACATTCTCTTTCGAGTTATATACCATTTCTCTCATTTTTTAAACTTTCATAAGTTTTTATACATCATTCTTCTAAAAAAATGTACCATAAATCCGTTTTTTATTTAAAATAAGTTCTCTTGCTATAATATGTTTTGGTTCAAACATATCTTTTTATTTTAAGATGAACAAACATTTTAGATCTTGGTGTAACACCAGTGCTGGAAACGTCACCGAAACAATAAACTTAACAGTAACTTGCACAGTAACTCAGGTACACACTACGTTAAACTAGGTATATGCTATTGACACTTAATGCATCACACTAAACTATGATGCTATTGGTCTGAAATCTGACTTAAACCTTATGGTTTAACAGTCAGAAACACATCAGACAACACAGAACTGACACACAGATACTTGATTTGATGTTATTATGTATAAACATATGCGAGGTTAAACAGAACGAAACCATAACGGTTGTTGTTACAGAATGCTAAACCGACGAATTGTTCGTATAGGTTACGATCTGTATGAATAAATCTAAAAGTTTAAAGTTCTGAAATGATGACTGGAAAGTAAAAAACAAGAATCAGAAAAGCCAAACCATCGTCGTGTTCGTTCGAATGACGATTCGAACGAATACGCGCGATTGTGACGCGTTCTGACGAAACGAAAACGAAAACGACACGAACGATAATAAATTTAAGAAAATATAATATTTTCTGTTTTACAATTTTGAAACTTATCAGAAATAAATTTAAAAGAAACTCTTTTAATAAATACGAAAAATACGCGAAAGAGATAACGAAACGCGTAAGATAATAAATTACGATAAATAATTCAAGAGAAATAATTTAAAAACATTTACTAGGAATGACCACCTTTCAAAACATTTGAAATTTAATTCTTTTAATTAAATTACAAAAACGCGCGCGTTACGATCTGGAAACGCAACAGAGACGAGGAACGAGCAACCGAAATGAACCCGAATACCCTCGGGGTATTTAAAGCCTATCTCTCTCTCTCTCTAAACACACATACCCGTTTTCTGTCTCTCTCTAAGATTCAAGACTTTAAACCTTCGTATCTTGCTCGTTTCTTGACGAAATCGGGCGTTCTTGGTGTCCAAACGAAGCTCTCGACTCCCTCTACAATGTGGAGTTGCCCAGCCATTTTCGAGGTATGAGGAAGTAAAACTCACGAATATTAGGGTTTTCTTTAGCTTTGATTTCACACACACACAACCGGCCCAAAGCTCTCATACATGCATGTTCTACATTTATGATAACTAATTTTCGCACAACCCTAGCAAGAAAACCGACCTGAAACAGTACCAAACTCGATGAGGAGAGGGATGATGAACAGGGTTCGCGGATGACCCTAGCCGAACCTACACTCAGCATGGCCGAACCCTGCTTACTGCGAACCATCACCACCAGCGAACCTCTTGACATGCAAACCCTAGCCGAGCCTTTCGAACACGAGCCGAACCTCTAAGCTTATGAACCTCCCATGCACGAATCACGATAGCCGAACCTTCCTACCGAATCATGTTAGTTACCAAGGCCGAATGACGACAAAGACCGAGACTTATGGGTGTTAGCCAACTATAAGGGCTAACACAAACAAACACACAAACACATACTTAAGGACTTATAATTATAAGTTAAATACAATGTAAAAATCAATACAGGGTCGTGAAAACAAACTCCACTACACTCGAGAGAGCGTGCACTTCTAGTCTAAGCTAAGCCAACCACTACTGCTATCAGGTGAGTTCATTTGTCCCTTTTCAAGCATAATTGTTTTTACTTCAGGACTGAGAAGCATGTTATACATTTTAAGAAATTATTGAAATGTTTATTAAATGCTTTTACACATACACATGATGCTCATACTAATACTTAAACTTGAAACCCTTATTTTGGAAGTTATAAATCCGATGCTTAAACGATACGCTGAGGCTTATGCTACAACTCGATGCTTAAACTATGTGCTTGATGCTTATGCTATAAACTTGATGCTTAAACTATACGCTTGAGGTTATGCTATAAACTTGATGCTTAAACTATGCGCTTGATGCTTATGCTATAAACTATATGCTTAAACTATATGCTTAAACTACATGCTCGATGTTAAAGCTTGAACACTTACGCTAAATGTTGATACTTCATACTCTCCTTTTAAAAGCTAATACTATATACACATATTCTAAATGTTAATACTTTATTCATGATAAAAGTTGATAACTTATACTCTCAACCTTAAGGCTAATGCTACTTACACTTATAATTAATTGTCTAAAACTCCCAAGCTTTTAAATACATAGTGAAGACATAAACTAAAACTGGGAATGTTTTTGAAAACCATACTTGTGTAAACTTGAAACTTAGAAATACTCACTAATTTCAAAAGGCTATAAAGACTTTGATGCTTGAAATACTTGAACACTTGAATGCTCGATGTGCTTGAAATACTTGAATACTTGAATGCTCGATGTGCGTGGAATACTTGGAATACTTGAATGCTTGATATACTTGGAATGCTCAAACAACAGGCTGATTGACCGCCGCGTGTTGACATTGGTCAACCCTTACTAGTCATCAATAAAACTATGTGAATGCTCTAAACTTGTATGCTTAAGCTATCAGACATCGTAAGACAGACTGTTGGCCAACGCGTCTTGACATTGGTCAAGCCCTACGAGTCAACAGTGCTCTTCATTGTCAGAAATTATGTAAGACAGACTGATTGACCGCCGCGTCTTTACAATGGTCAAGCCTTACTAGTCATTCAGTGTTCTTCTTGATTACCCATGGTTATGACGAGTGACTAGGATGATTTTGGTCTCTTCTAGTTGACTTTGTGTCATCTTGAGGATTCCCCTATCAAAACACGTCACGAGTCATATTTAGTTCCGTTATGGATGGATGCTGAATTCCTTAAGGCGTCCAGCTGTCCATAATGGTAACTCACAAAACTTGATACTCAAATGCTACGCTTTGTGTGTTGAAACTCATAATCAGAACACTTAAAACTATGATGGGATTGGATGGTAGGTAAGTCGCTTAATTATCATTAACAGCAATGTCCTATGTGGCTTAGTATGTGTGGGATGGCGTCTTGGCGGGTTGTAGGCTCGACTCAGGGGTATGTCCTATATATAAGCATACCGAGCTGGATGATACAGGTGATGTTAATGAGATTAAGGTTGTTAACGAAGGGATTTGGGAATGCTATTGGATAGATAACTTAAACTTCTAAACAGGATGCTTGAAACTATGATGGAAATTGAATGGTAGGTAAAATGCTTAATTATCATTAACAACAATATCCTATGTGGCTTAGTATGTGGTGGGATGGCGTCTGGGCGGGTTGTAGGCTCGACTCAGGTGTGTGCCCTATATATAAGCATACCGAGCTGGATGATACAGGTGATGTTAATGAGGTTAAGGTTTTACCGAAAAGGTTGCAAAACTATTTTTTTTCAAATACTAAAACTATATGAACTCACCAACCATTGTGTTGACTTTGTTTTCTTACATGTTTTCTCAGGTGACGCACATGTTTAGACTAAGGCTTCAGGATTGCATGCTAGGGTGCCAGTTAGAGGACTTAGTAGATTTTTGGAAAGCACATATCTTGTTATGGAAGCAAATCACTTTTGATATCTTGTATAGATACAAGATAGGAAACATTTGATTCTTTTGTTAGGTTTACTTAGTTAAATTACTAAAAATTGATATTGTAATTTAACTTTGTAATCCTAGTTAATTGTCACACCCCCACCCCTCGTCACCTCATGTATGATATCACTGAAATGGTCGCGGAAGCATAGTGGTGATGTCTCTGAGGTGAGGGGTGACTTGCTTGATCCGATATCACAAGCACACAGATTAACTTAAAATAAATACATTACAGGGTTTCGTTATTACAATTTACATTACAATATTAACCTATTTAATTACAAATTCGTGAGGTGCATTCTCCCCGGAGTCACGGTCTACCTGCAAAATGGTTTGATTTGAAAACGTTAGCACAAAGCTGGTGAGTTTATACAGTTCAAGTTTCACAATATGATATGATATAATATGTAATATAAGTTCTCAAAATGTTCAGTTCAAGATAACCATGGGACCCGTATCTAGTTCCTTTCTGACGATATTGTTCTACAAGATACTACCCGTCGGTAACATCTTAATGCCTCATTATCTTAATGTCTATCACAACATTAAGAAGTTTTGGAAACAGGAAACAAACATTCACACAAGGGGAGATGCAATCCTCCCAGCAAATGGGTGGTCAGCCGATAGTACTATCATTGTTTCCCCGTTCGGCCACACATGGGTTCACTAGATACAGTTCAGAAATGAGGACTTAAGTTCTGTGATAGTGTTCTGTTCTCCGGGCAAAATCCCATGAAATCCACAAGTTCTCAACACTCACATGAAATCACACAGATAACAGTGATACATATCATATGTTCAATAAAAGTTCAACAGTGTTCCCCGATGTTTATAAAAGATTAAAAATAAAAGGGGTTGTACGAAACTCACCTGATATTATAGATGTAGCAGAGTATCACACAAACTGGTAATAATATGATGATTCTGCATTTAGTTTTATTTAATGAGTTATTTATGTTCTATTTTACTGATTAGATCTCTCTGAACGTTCAATGTCAAAGACATTGCGTAGTAAGTCATCAAACCGTTATTAAATGTTTAATTGGTTAATTTAGTATTGTATCATACAATGTATGATAATGTAGGAACCTACATTGCATTAGATTCCTAATACAAGGTTGATGACATTCTTGATTAATCAGAATAATCCCAGATTAACCAAATAGTTAATGTTGTTGATTATGATACTGTAACAGTTTCTAGATAATTTAATGGCTTAGGAATGATCAATCCTTGTTATTGATTACCCAATTATCATGAAATATCACAATGTAGCATCAGAATAGGGTAATAACCATATTTAACATACTAATCTGACTGTTATCATAAACATCAGATAATCGTTCCAATGAGTATGTTAATGGTTGTGATTAGTTTGAAACACTTGGATTTAACCTTGCATTTCAAGGATTAACCCAACTAATCACCTATATTGTTATAATCAAATGGATTAAATCATTATAATCATGGGTATGGTTTCATGCAAACCGGGCATTACAACGGATCAAAACAAGGATTTAACCGTTAAAACTTCGTGTTCTTTGTTTATAATTAATCCTAGCCATTATCTAGGCAATAATCAACAATCCTAACTATGTCATTACGTTCAAAATCAAGATCTAATCAATCAAAATCAAACTAGAAGGTTTAAACGGATCATTACCTAATCTGACGGATATTTGCGGTTAAAATGACGATCAGGACTTCAAAACACGTTCACGGGTGAAATCGGTGGAGTCTGGCAGCTTCAGAAAGGGGTTTAGATGGTGTTCTGGTCGTGTTCTTCGTCTGGGTTGCGTCTGAGTTCGAAAAGTTAATAAAACTAAACTTTGCATGAAGATCTGATAAAAAGGATCAGATCATTCCACCGCCACACTCGTCGCGTACCGCGACGAGGTACTCAAAAATTCTTCGCGTACCGCGACGATTTCCGGAGGAATCTTAGATATTTTACAAGCATTGCGTACCGCGGAGGATTCTCAATCCCTCCATCGCGTACCGCGATGGGTCCAGTCGACCAACACTTGGTGATTTTTCTTCATTTTTCGATTCCGGGCAATCCAGGACTCCGTTTTGCACACGGTTTTTGCCCACGTTCATCATTTCTCACCTACTATCAACCTGTAATAATTACGATTGTTAAATCAACGTGGATTTCTAGAACGATCAAATGTGCTCACATCATTGATGACGTAATTCTCGTATGCAACTGTCACATTAATGCTTTATTGTGCTTTAGTTATTTTCAATGTTGATACTATGTAAACAATCTGATTATCACGATTATCACTCATGATATCGCGCCCCGAGAATTTTCCGCCGATGGAAAGTCGATTCGTTCCCGCCGGCTCAGGGTGTGACACTTGGCGTCCAAATAATCGCACGACACTTTTGTTTACCTAAACTTTCAACATGCCATTTTACATTCTTATAATGGTGTTATCATACATAGAAATTGTGTTTTGCCTTTCGTTTATGGCGTTTACACCGCGTCAAGTTTCAATATGATGTTTTACATTATGTTCATAGCATTTTACACATGTGCTTTTTATGGTTGATTGTAGGTTTTTTTGGTTTGAATCAATGTTTTCAGAAGTGGACCGGACGTCGAATCGGTCTCTTTACTGGTCAGAGGTCCGACCTGTCGGACCGGTCGAACCGGATGATTTTATAAACATTTTATAAAATTAAAAAAATAAAAAATTTTTAAAAAAACCGGTCCGACCACCGGTTCGCCATTTGACTGGCCGGTTCACCCAAAATGGCCCAAAACCCCTAACCGGACCGGTTCACCCACCGGTCCCAGTTCGACCGGCCGGTCCGGTTTTCAAAACACCGGTTTGGATATATTTACTTATTTTCTCCTTTGGTCTGGAGTCGTCTACTGCATAGGTTATTAATAGTAGGTTGAGGTTACATGAATTTTATAATCCAAAATTGATCTCACATAATCTTTTTAAGTGTTGACATAAATATAATTAAATTTGATTAATAACATTTAAATTAAAATTAGTGTAATGGTTATGGAGAAAATCATGAGTCCTTGTTTTAAAACAGGCATAGGGCTCAGATTCAAATGAGTTGGTTTCTTTTTTAATTGTAAATGAAGATAATATTTAATTACAAAATTACCTCCAACGTTCAAACCTAATAACAATTAAACAGTGATACTATTGTTTTACCCCCAAATTAAAAACCCTAATTTATACTCTATATCGCTATATGACTTAGAGGTGTACAAATCGGGTTTTTTTGGAACCGGTTCCGGTTCCGGTTCCAGTTAACAAAGTCAATACCCGGTTCCGGTTCCGGTTCCGGTTCCAGTTCCGGGTTTTAACCGGTTCCAACCGGTTTTTGACCGGTTCCGGTTCGGGTTTTGGCCGGTTCCGGTTCGGGTTTTGACCGGGTTCAGTGGAACCAGTTCCGGTTTTCCGGTTCCGGTTCTAATTTGTCTGAAAAACCGTACCCATTCGTACCCACCGGTTCAGGTATGACCGGTTCCGGTTTTTTTGTACACCTCTAATATGACTCAGCAACGACCTATGCACCTAATGATGGATGGAAATCAGTGGCATACCAGAATTTTTGTAATGGGGGTTGGAAATTTATTAGGGCTATTGTATGTCGTTAAATATTTCATATTTTGGACCGATTCGAATTAGGTTGGGTCAGGTTATCAAAAAATGAAAAACTAAAGTAAATCAAAAAACCGTTAGAGTTGTTGCTCATATTTAGGTCATAGATTCGATCTTTTTAAGTCACATATAATGCATATTGGGTTATTTGAGTATTAATTTTATTAGTTTTGCTTTCCAGATGGTTTTAAATCGGGCATCAACAGTGTCATCAAAATTTCATGTGGGTAGGTATCAATATTTCTTGGGGGTCGGTTAAGATGAGATCGTATATATAACATTTTAAAATAAAAGTTAATGGGGTCGGTCGACCTTATAAAAAGAGCTAGGTCCGCCCCTGATAGAGATAATCATAAAGCAAAAGGTAATTGTGTTGTATGTGTATGTATATGTATATGTATTAATATTATATTTTAGCTGACTCGAACCAGCGATCTAGATACGATCTAAAAATTGTAACATCTAGTTGGTATAAATAAAAGTACTAGAAAACAATGAACTCATAGAATAAAACTTGAGTCCTCGAGTGCGTATACATATGTCTTTTTTCTAGCATATCTTCCCCGTACATACATGCTTCTAATGTTATAAAAGAGTTTTTCTAACTACACCCTACTCTATTTTCTAATCTCACCTTACTCTACTATATTAAATTCACTTTGAGTATGAACACCAATAAAAGTTTAGTTTATTTGTCTAAAATTCTGAAATGTACACCTTCAAGAAAAAGTGGATAATTAATAAATTATTCAGTCACATGGTAGTAAATTGACATTTAATGTTTTTATTTTTTAATTATTTTTTATTGTTGTCTTTAAATTATAACTGTTTATGTATATTATTTTTCTATTGAATTTGAAATACGTACCAAACATATATAATAAAAAGTTTTAATAATTATGTTTTTAACTAAATAAAAACTCTTAAAACGTGAAGACTTTATCAAAAAAAAAAAGATATAAATGTGGCTTTCAAAAAATAATACTTTCGTATTTTTATTTTAATTTTTCTTAAAATAAAATTTATTTTTTGTTTTAATTCATTAAAATTTTTCTTAATTTTTTTTGTAAAATCAGTTTTAAATGTACTTAAAAAATATTTTTTAAATAATCTTTTTTTTATTAAAGTATGTTGTTGTTTATATTTTTTTTTGATTTTATATAGATTACGAAAGACAGTTAATAATAAATAACATAAGTTTACAAGAATATGCTTTTTTTCCTTTTTTTGAACGGCGAATATCTCAATCGTGTGAGCCAACTGTTTTCAGGCTATGTTACGAATGCCTAGTTACCTGAACCTCCCATGAGCTCACACAACCACCCCAGAGAAAGAGTACCCTATGCCTTGCATTTCGGCATATTAGGTTTATCATAGAGCCCCGTCTGCAATTGAATGGCAAACAACATATATGCTACGTTTAGAATCTTATAAACAACTCAATCCTTGTAATCTTGATAAAACTTTTATACACATTGATAATTAGTTGTTATTTTGAGCTTATGGTTTTAATTATGTTATCAATGATCTTTTATCAAAAAATCATTTAGCTTGTATATATATATAGGGAAGTGTATAAAAAATAACCCTCATCTTTTGCTACAACTACATAACACATTTCAACCAACCATAAATTTACACATAAGCTTTTCATTAAAATATTAAAAAGGGCATCTTAGTCATTTTACCTTTATAAGTTTTTCCCCCCATCTTTTTTAAACATTAATAACTTTTTTATAATATATTATTTTTTTAAAAAAATTGCACCATTGTATTCGTCTCATTTTTCTCTTTAATTTCGTTATAGTCTCGACTAATTTTTTTTACTTTTTTTAGATGCCCTATACTTACATCATTGTAACGAGCTTAAATATAACAAATTTAATTGAAACTTTTTTAAAAATGATAAATTACAGTGATGTAATTTACATTGACGTAATTTATCGTGATGTAATTTACATTGACGTAAAATTTGGTTTCGGTTTTTTCGGTTAATTTGGTTCCGGTTCGGTTTTTTCGGTTAATTCGGTTTCGGTTCGGTTTTTTTTGGCTTTTTGCTCATCCCTAATTTGTAACGAGCCTAAATACAACAAATTAGTTTGAATTGTTTTCGAACAATGATAAATTACATTACTATAATTATCATTGTTTGAGAAAAAAAATCAAAATAATGTGTTATATTACATCACTGTAATTTATCATTGTTAGAGAAAAAGTAAAATAATGTGTTATATTAATTACATCACTGTAATTTATCATTGTTAGAAAAAAATTTAAAATAATGTGTTATATTTATGCTCGTTATATCGATGTTAATAATGGGCAATGAGAAAAAAAATTTAAAAAAAACTAGTCAACATTATAACGGGAATTAAAGAGAAAATTACATCACTGTAAATAATGTGTTACGTCACCGTTAATTATGTCATTGTAAATTACTTCATTTTGTGTTACATTACTTCATTTTGTGTTACATTACGATAATTTACCATTGTTAGAAAACATTTCTAATTAATTTGTTATCATTAAGCTCGTTACAATGATGTAAATACATGACATCAAAAAAAAAACTAGTCGAGACTATAACGAAATTAAAGAGAAAAATGAGACGAGTATAATGGTGCAATTTTTTTTAAAAAATAATATAGTATAAAAAAGTTATGAATGTTAAAAAAAAAAAGGGGGTAAACTTTATATAAATACAAATGTCCTAAATGCCCTTCATACTAAAGACAAAGGAATTGACACGTGGCACGATCCTATACATTTACCTTTTTCAAGTAGCCATTGGATGACGGTTAATGGGTTATAACAAAAGATGAGGGTTATCAAAAATTCCATGCCCTATATATATATATATATATATATATATATAACACTTATATTTGCTATTATAAAAAATTTTATTGGAAATCCTTCAGACTATCAAGAAAGAAGTTCTTTAATATTATTAAATTTAACATGTAGAAAATTACAAGATTTTAGATGGTATAAAGATGTTTTTATATCTAAAGTTATAAATAGAACTGATTGTAAACAAGCATATTGGAAAGAAAGATTTATTGCTGGATTACCAAAATTATTTGCAGAAAGAGTTAGAGAAACAATTAAAAGAGAAAATAATAATCATATACCATGTGATGATTTAACATATGGGCAAATAATAAATCATATAAATCAAGAATGCTTAAAATTATGTAATGATCTAAAATTAAAACAAAAAATGAAAAGAGATGGTATAACCAGTAGAAATGAATTAGGAAATTTTTGTGAACAATATGGTTTAGAAAAAATAAATATGCCAAGAAATTCTAAAAGAAAAATTAATTATACAAAAGGAAAGAATTTTAGAAAAAACTATAAAAATAGAAAATCTAAAAATGAAGAACAAAAATATTATAAAAAAGACAAAAAGAAAATTTTTTATAAAAAACGAATTATAACTTGTTATACTTGTGGAAAAAGAGGACATATATATATATATAGGGGAAGGTATAAAAAATAACCTTCTTTTTTTGTTACAACTACATAACCCATTTTAGCCAATCACAAAATTACACATAAGCATTGCATTATAATATTAGAAAGGGTAATGTAGTAATTTTGTTTGTGTAAGTAATGACAAATTAGTACTTTTTTCTTATTACTTGTGCTTATCTCTATATTACTTATTAATCTAAATTAATCATCTTCTTAGTTTTTCTCATAAAATCTTCCTGAAGAATCTTTCATCTTCTCAGATTTTTTAACTCTTCAGCTTTTCTTCACCTTGAATCCTAAAATGGTGGCTGGTGAAAAGAGAGTTGCAGAGGACGTCGATGAAGATTTTGTTGAAAACCCTAATCAAGAGATGGACGGCTATTTTGATACACATATCGTGGATGATGATTTCGCTGAAAACGCTAATGAAGACATACAAGGCTCATTTAATCTTCAATACATTGGCGTTGATAACAAAGGTTTGTTTTAAGATTTTTTTAAGAATCATGTTATACAAAGGTTTGTGTTTAGAGACATCTAAATGTTTGGGTTTTATTATGGTTTATAATCAACTTCTAAAGGTTTGATTATGCACAGATTTGATGTTTGATAACAAATGGTTTTTTTAAAATGTTTTTAAGAATCATTGTTTAAAAAGTTTTGTGTTTGGAGACATGTAAATGTTATAATGTTATATTACTTTATTACGGTTTGTAATCAATTTGTAACAATATTGAGTAATAACCAAGTTTTCTTTAAGTTGATTAGGGCTTACATTCAGTTAATATAATGTAAAATATCTTATAATTTACAAATGCCATTTTTGATAACAAATGTTTGTTTTAAAGAATCATGGTTTACAAAGTTTTGTGTTTGAAGACATCTAAATGTTATATTTTGTTTTATTTTTTTTAAGAATCAAGCTATACAAAGGTTTGTGTTTGGAAACAACTAAATGTTTGGGTTTGATTATGGTTTATAATCAACTTGTTGAGAGGCCCCGAGCCCCTCGGTTGGCAAACATCAAACCCATACTCTTTAAAACATATTTACATTACCATAGCAGCGGAATTTAAGGCGATTACATAAAATATTATACAAACCTAAACAAACATTAATACATAGCTCATATCATTATTAGGTTTATAACATAGCCAGTCTATGCCAGGGGTAGTCTTCAATGTATGCCATAAGCCCTCCTGGTCTCCTTTCTCAAACTATTCAACCTGATATGCATGTAAAACAAGTCAGCTTTATGCTGGTGAGTTCTAAGTTCATTTCTTAGAAAAATCTTTATTCATTCATGTCATCACATGACATAATTTAAATACATAACATACCTGTTCTCATATCATACTTTCATCACATACATAGCATCATAACATACTATCATAACATACATATCATCATAACATCATTCATACAGCGAAGGAACTTCACCGTCAACTGCTGACCATGAAGTCAAACATGCTTGTGCAGCACAAGGCTCTTAAACTATCAACTCGCAGCTGATAACTCATACATGTATAAGATTTCTTTAACACTATCAACGCGCAGCTGATAACTCAAGCATGCCTAAGATTTCTTTAACTGAACTGGCGACACACAGTCGGCAGGCCTATGTTTCCACAGGACTCTTTAACCATCAACCGAAATTGACGGCTCATACCGGTACAAGACTTCTTAACATACATCATAACATGGTTTAAATCATTTAAACCATCATACACATAAGCGGCTCCTTTCACCGCAGTGCTCATGTTTTGCCCAACCGCAGCCGGGACTTTCATAACACATTTTCTCCTCGACCTCAGCCGAGTGTCTTACAAAAATCATTCCTTTCTCAACTGCAGTTGAGACTAAAAAAAAACATTCGTTATATCTCAGCTGAGATTCTTAAAATCATTTACTTCTCAATCATCATTGAGACTTAACATATTCATTACATCTCAGCTGAAATTTAAAATCATTTACTTCTCAACCGTAGTTGAGACTTAAAACATTCTTTACTTTAAAACATTCTTTATCTGAAAACATACTTTCCCTAAAAACATGCTTTACCTGACCATAATCAGGTTAAAATCACTTTCATACAATAACTTTATACATACATACAATCATTTTCATAAAATAACTTCATAACATGCATATCAGCCCAAAATGATAAAACATTTAAAACAGGGCTATAAGAACTCACCTGAGCTTAATAAGACACCATTTGCTAGCTTTCTTCCTTTCCTTACTTTTTCACGTTCAGAATGATATCCTGTTCAGACGGATTTTCGATCGAAACTAATGATCCGAAGTTGTATAGATGATCTCCAACTTGCATATGATAATCTTACAGCTTAATCATACTGATTTAAGGGTTTAACATATTGCAGATTGTTGTTTGCAGCGTCGAGCAAATGATCAACGAAATAGGTTTGTTGATGTCAAAAAGACACATAAATTGAGTGCTTTAGAGAGGCGGTGCATAAAGTCTTAAGTCGGTTGAATGGATTGCGTTAGAAAATTTATTGGATATTTGACTCAATCCTTAAATTGAATTGAGTTGTCCCATTTAAATATATATAAAAAAACGACATTATCCAAATCATGATTTGGTGAGATTTCAATTAATTTAAAATTTACATTTTAGCCCTTGAACTTTGGTCCTCTATTTTTAAAACCCCCTTCTACTTTGATCACATATTTTTAATATTCACGAGCTTATATCTTGTCCATATTTTATCGTATAACGATCCCGCTTATATTAATGTGATCGTAATCACTTCAGGATTGTTCATAAAAATTACGAACTCAAACGGTAAGGGAAATTTTTACACGTTATTGATAGGCTTTATAACGTGTCCATACATTATCAGATATTTTTATCGTTTATATCCTTTTGATCATAATTACTTTACGAACGTTTATATAAAATTTGGACATAAACGGTTACCGAAATTTTCGGTTGTTACAAGTCTACCCTCCTTACAATAGGTTTCGTCCTCGAAACCTGTTACATTTCAAACAAATGTGGGTAGAGTCGTTTCATCTCCTCTTCGGTTTCCCATGTAGCCTCAGATCCTTTTTGGTGCTTCCATTGAACCTTAACTTGTCTAATTGTTTTGTTGCGTAATTGTTTTTCTTTCGTGTCAACAATTTCCACTGGTTCTTCTATGTAGTTTAACCTTTCATCAACTTCAATATCATTTAACGGCACATATGCTACATCATCTGCCAGACATTTTCTCAAATGTGAAACGTGAAATGTATGGTGAATTCCACTCAGTTCATCTGGCAATTCTAATCGGTAGGCTACCTTACCGACTCGTGCCATTATTCGAAAAGGTCCAATAAATCTCGGACTCAGCTTCCCTCTTTTCCTAAATCGAATAATTCCTTTCCATGGAGAAACTTTCAACAGTACCTGGTCACCTACTTCAAACTCTATTGGTCTTCTTCTTTTGTCAGCATAAGACTTTTGTCGATCTTGTGCAGCTTTCATTCGCACTTTAACTAGTTGAAGTTTTTCTGTCAAATATAACACTGCAGCTTTACTTCCCACTTCTTTCTGTCCTACTCCTCCCCAACACACAGGTGTTCTACAACGCCGTTCGTACAATGCCTCATATGGTGGCATGCCAATACTAGCATGATAGCTGTTGTTGTATGAGAATTCCACTAATGGTAAATGATCATCCCAGCTACCACCAAAATCAATAATACAAGCTCTCAACATATCTTCTAAGGTTTGGATAGTCCTTTCAGACTGTCCGTCTGTTTGAGGATGATATGCAGTGCTAATATTGAGTCTTGTACCCATTGATTCATGAAACTGTTTCCAGAATCTTGAAACAAATCGTGTGTCACGATCGGACACTATAGAAACTGGAACTCCATGTCTTGTAATGATCTCTTTCACAAATAACTCAGACAGTTTCTCTGACGTATAAGTCTCACGTATAGGTAAGAAATGAGCACTTTTCGTTAACCGGTCTACAATCACCCAAATAGCATCATGACGTTTCGCCGTAAGAGGCAACTTGATAATAAAATCCATAGTGATGTGTTCCCATTTCCATTCCGGGACTTCTAAAGGTTGCACATAACCATAGGGTTTCTGATGTTCAGATTTTACTTGTGCACATGTCAAACATTTGTTTACGTATTGCATTACATTAAACTTCATACCTGGCCACCAATAATCCTTTCGAAGGTCTTGATACATTTTCGTTGCACCAGGATGAATAGAGTAACGTGACTTATGTGCTTCGTCTAGAATCCTTGATCTGATGTCCCCATTTCGTGGAACCCACATTCGACCAAATCGGATCTTAACACCACATTCATTTTCTTCTAGATTTTTAACTTGACCAAAGATTCTTTCGAATCCCACATTTTCTTCCTTTAATCCTTCCTTCTGTGCATCCTTGAGTTCATTTAGAAAATCTGGTGTTATTACCAAACTGTAAGACTTAACTTGTATAGCAGAGTGTTCTGTCTTACGACTTAGAGCATCAGCCACCACATTGGCCTTGCTCGGGTGATACAAAATTTCACAGTCATAATCTTTGAGTAGCTCAAGCCATCTTCTTTGTCTCATATTCAAGTCTTTCTGTTCAAAGAAGTATTTTAGGCTTTTATGATCTGTGTAGATTGTACATTTAACTCCAAATAAATAGTGCCTCCAAATTTTTAAAGCAAATACCACAGCAGCCAATTCCAAATCATGTGTTGGATAATTAGCCTCGTGTGTTTTCAATTGTCTTGAGGCATATGCTATTACCTTTCCCCTTTGCATAAGTACACAACCCAAGCCCAAATAAGACGCATCTGAGTATACAACCATGTCTTCATTGCCATCCGGCAGTGCTAAAATAGGAGCTTCAGTTAATCTCTTTTTCAACTCTTCAAAAGCTTGAACCTGAGTTGGACCCCAGTCATATTTTACTTCCTTCCTAGTCAATTTTGTCAACGGTGTAGCAATCCTGGAGAAATCCTGAATAAATTTTCTGTAGTAACCTGCTAATCCGAGAAAGCTACGAACTTCCGTTGGTGTTTTCGGAGAATTCCATTTCATTACTGCCTCTACTTTAGCTGGGTCCACCATTATGCCTTCTGGACTAATGACATGACCTAAGAACTGCACTTCTCGTAACCAAAAGGCACATTTAGAGAATTTAGCATAAAGCTTTTCTCTTCTTAGCATTTCAAGTACTTCGCGGATATGGCATGCATGATCACTTTCACTCTTTGAGTATATTAAGATATCGTCAATAAACACAATCACTGACCGATCTAACATAGGTCTGCACACCCGATTCATCAAATCCATAAACGCCGCAGGAGCGTTTGTTAATCCGAAGGACATCACAAGAAACTCATAATGTCCATAACGTGTGCGAAACGCTGTCTTCGGAATATCTTGTTCTCTCACCTTTAGTTGATGATACCCTGACCTGAGATCTATTTTAGAAAACCAACTTGCCCCTTGCAATTGGTCGAATAGATCGTCAATCCTTGGTAACGGATACTTATTCTTTATTGTGAGCTTATTTAATTCCCTATAATCAATACACATTCTCATGCTTCCGTCCTTTTTCTATACAAATAACACTGGTGCACCCCAAGGTGACACACTTGGTCGTATAAAACCTTTGTCTAGAAGGTCTTGTAGTTGGGTCATTAATTCTTTCATTTCCGTTGGAGCCAGACGGTACGGTGCCTTGGCGACAGGTTGAGCTCCTGGCACAACATCAATTTGGAATTCGATTTCCCGATCAGGTGGAATTCCTGGCAAATCCTCAGGAAATATATCAGGAAAGTTACACACCACGGGTACGTCTTCCAATTCTTTTACATTAGCTTCTTTATCGATAACATAGGCCAGATAAGCCCCACACCCTCGCCTCATAAATTCACTCGCCTTAATCATTGAAATGACTTTAGGCACGTTAAACACTTTATCCCCGTAAACCATTACTGAACTCCCATTAAGAGCCGTTAAGAAAATCATATTTCGTCGACAAACAATGTTAGCCTCATGTTTGGCCAACCAATCCATACCCAAAACTACATCGAAACCTCCTAACGTAATCATAAACAACTTAACAGGGAATCTATGACCTTCTATATCAATGTAACAATCATCATCAATGGCCTCCGTTACTCTAGTAGATTTACCAAGAGCAGTTTCAATATTAAAGGCGTGTTCTATCTTTTTAACATTAGCACGCAGTTTATCACAAAAAGTAATAGCCACAAAGCTCATACTTGCACCAGAATCAAATAGCACTAAAGCAGGGATATCATTAATCAAAAATGTACCTGTCACCACATCCGGGTCTTTATCTGCCTGATCCTTAGTCATAGTAAAGGCACGAGCTTTTGCCTTTTGCTTATCACCTCCCTTACTACTTTCAGGTTTGCTGGCTTCAGTAGGCATTATCTTTGGTTTAAAACAATTCTTGCTCATGTGACCGATTCCACCACAATTATAACATTTTGGCATACTTGGACAATTATTCGAGAAATGTCCAGTTTTTCCACAACGGTAGAACAAAGTAGTCCCTAGAAGACATTCTCCCCTATGTCTCCTTCCATATTTAGTGCATGTTTCAAATTCTTCCCTTCTAAACCTTTTTATAGGGGGCCCTGGTTTGTCATTTCGGTTTCTTTTAAATCTAGATGACCACTTTAGCTTAGGTTCTTCCTTTATTGGTTCAATTTCCAATACATCATCCCAGACAATACCGCTAATCTCCACGGCCGATTCAAAAGTTCTGGGAGCATGCGCCTTCACGTGTGTTCGGACTCTAGGTGGTAGTCCTTCCACATATAACTTCATCCTACGTTCCTCCGTGTTTACCAAATGAGGAACCAGTCTTGACATTTCATTAAATTTTGACGTATATTGCCGGTGATTCATACGTCCAGCTTTCAAAGTCAGAAATTCCCGTTCGATTTTATCAATTTCATTCTTTGGACAAAAGTGTTTCATAACTAATTCCTTTAAGTTTTCCCATTTCATGCCCTCCACATCAGTAGTGGTCTTTGACTGCTTGACCGTGTTCCACCAGTGTAAAGCTTCTTCAGTAAATGAATGAGCTGCAAATTTCACAGCTTGATCAACTCGACATTCACTGATCTCAATAACCGCCTCCATAGCTGAAGCCCAATGGCAGGTAGCCACCGCATCTTTCTTACCATCAAATGGTGGAGGATTGCACCCTTTAAAAGCTTTATAATCACATCCTTTGGGTTCATTTGTACCCGAACCCTTACCTTTAGCATTGATGATCAATACCTCATCTTCATCGTGCTCTATGTTAGGGCTATTGACTTTCTCTCCTTCTTCAGTAGCTCCTTCTTTAGTAGTTTCCTTTTCAGCTTTGGTTCTATCTGAGGGTAATAGGTCTTTTAAAATTTTACGAACTTCAATAGATATTGCCTTTACCACCACCGGTTCAAGTCTAAGTTCTTCCTCTTCATTTTCTTCTTCAGTGTTGACTTCGGTTTCCTCATCATTCACTGGTACTTCCTCAGTTTGCTTCTTATTCTTATTTTTGGGTGGTCGGCCTCGACCTCTACTACGTCCACCTTCTGTACCTTCGCCTACCATTTTAGTTTTCTATACATGTTGCAAACAACCATGTGTTAATCAAGGTAATAATTCAGGACATAATAAGCATTGTAAATTGTTAATGACGTTGATCAAGTGTAATTAACTATTTACCTCACTTATAAGTTCTAAACATTTCCAATCATGAACACATTATCATTAGCAACATCACACTAATTCAATCTATATCTAAAACACAACAAAGTTCTAAGGTCATATGCTCATGGCATTCAACTACCCTTGACTGGCATTCATTCTGTCCCATTCTCAGTCTAAGTCCAGCCATTAGGGATGACCGGATCTCTCAAACTATGGCTCTGATACCAACTTGAGAGGCCCCGAGCCCCTCGGTTGGCAAACATCAAACCCATACTCTTTAAAACATATTTACATTACCATAGCAGCGGAATTTAAGGCGATTACATAAAATATTATACAAACCTAAACAAACATTAATACATAGCTCATATCATTATTAGGTTTATAACATAGCCAGTCTATGCCAGGGGTAGTCTTCAATGTATGCCATAAGCCCTCCTGGTCTCCTTTCTCAAACTATTCAACCTGATATGCATGTAAAACAAGTCAGCTTTATGCTGGTGAGTTCTAAGTTCATTTCTTAGAAAAATCTTTATTCATTCATGTCATCACATGACATAATTTAAATACATAACATACCTGTTCTCATATCATACTTTCATCACATACATAGCATCATAACATACTATCATAACATACATATCATCATAACATCATTCATACAGCGAAGGAACTTCACCGTCAACTGCTGACCATGAAGTCAAACATGCTTGTGCAGCACAAGGCTCTTAAACTATCAACTCGCAGCTGATAACTCATACATGTATAAGATTTCTTTAACACTATCAACGCGCAGCTGATAACTCAAGCATGCCTAAGATTTCTTTAACTGAACTGGCGACACACAGTCGGCAGGCCTATGTTTCCACAGGACTCTTTAACCATCAACCGAAATTGACGGCTCATACCGGTACAAGACTTCTTAACATACATCATAACATGGTTTAAATCATTTAAACCATCATACACATAAGCGGCTCCTTTCACCGCAGTGCTCATGTTTTGCCCAACCGCAGCCGGGACTTTCATAACACATTTTCTCCTCGACCTCAGCCGAGTGTCTTACAAAAATCATTTCTTTCTCAACTGCAGTTGAGACTAAAAAAAAACATTCGTTATATCTCAGCTGAGATTCTTAAAATCATTTACTTCTCAATCATCATTGAGACTTAACATATTCATTACATCTCAGCTGAAATTTAAAATCATTTACTTCTCAACCGTAGTTGAGACTTAAAACATTCTTTACTTTAAAACATTCTTTATTTGAAAACATACTTTCCCTAAAAACATGCTTTACCTGACCATAATCAGGTTAAAATCACTTTCATACAATAACTTTATACATACATACAATCATTTTCATAAAATAACTTCATAACATGCATATCAGCCCAAAATGATAAAACATTTAAAACAGGGCTATAAGAACTCACCTGAGCTTAATAAGACACCATCTGCTAGCTTTCTTCCTTTCCTTACTTTTTCACGTTCAGAATGATATCCTGTTCAGACGGATTTTCGATCGAAACTAATGATCCGAAGTTGTATAGATGATCTCCAACTTGCATACGATAATCTTACACCTTAATCATACTGATTTGAGGGTTTAACATATTGCAGATTGTTGTTTGCAGCGTCGAGCAAATGATCAACGAAATAGGTTTGTTGATGTCAAAAAGACACATAAATTGAGTGCTTTAGAGAGGCGGTGCATAAAGTCTTAAGTCGGTTGAATGGATTGCGTTAGAAAATTTATTGGATATTTGACTCAATCCTTAAATTGAATTGAGTTGTCCCATTTAAATATATATAAAAAAACGACATCATCCAAATCATGATTTGGTGAGATTTCAATTAATTTAAAATTTACATTTTAGCCCTTGAACTTTGGTCCTCTATTTTTAAAACCCCCTTCTACTTTGATCACATATTTTTAATATTCACGAGCTTATATCTTGTCCATATTTTATCGTATAACGATTCCGCTTATATTAATGTGATCGTAATCACTTCAGGATTGTTCATAAAAATTACGAACTCAAACGGTAAGGGAAATTTTTACACGTTATTGATAGGCTTTATAACGTGTCCATACATTATCAGATATTTTTATCGTTTATATCCTTTTGATCATAATTACTTTACGAACGTTTATATAAAATTTGGACATAAACGGTTACCGAAATTTTCGGGTGTTACACTTGTAAATGTTTGATTATGTACAGATGCCATGTTTGATAACAAAGGGTTGTTTTAAAATGTTTTTAAGAATCATGGTTTACAAAGTTTTGTGTTTGGAGACATCTAAATGTTATATTAATTTATTACGGTTTCTAATAAACTTCTAACAATATTGGGTATTAACCAAGTTTTCTTTAAGTTGATTAAGGCTTACATTCAGTTACAATAATGTAAAATTTCTTATAACTTTACAGATACCATGTTTGATAACAAGGTTTGTTTTAAAGAATCATGGATTACAAAGTTTTTGTGTTTGGAGACATATAAATGTTATATTACTTTATTGTGGTTTCTAATCAACTTGTAACAATATTGGGTAATAAGCAAGTTTTTTTTTAAGTTGATTAGGGCTTACATTCACTTAAAATAATGTAAAATATATTATAATGTGCAGATGCCATGTTTGATAACAAAGGTTTGTTTTAAAATGTTTTTAAGAATCGTTGTTTACAAAGTTTTGTGTTTGGAGACATCTAAAATGTTATATTACTTTCATTTATTTTTCTTTTCGATATGTTTTTCTTCAATGACAATGTTAGTTTATAATGGTAGGTAACCATTCAAGTTTAATGTTCCAAACCCCAAATGGGACACGTTACTGGTCTCCTAAAGTTAAAGAGGACCAGAGGCCAACTGTAGGAAAAATATATAGTAATTATAAGGAAGTTGTAACCATGTATGAAGTGTATGCAGAGATGGCTGGGTTTGTTAGTCGAGCTAGTTCTTATAAGAAATGGAAGGGTGTGATAACCCATCGACTGTTGTGTTGTAATCGGGCTGGAAAACCTAGGGGGCGTAGGAAGGTTGATTCTTTGAACGCGTCGTCTTTAGTTGCTAGTGGTTCTTCTTCTTCTATAGCCATTGACTGCCCAGCACATATAAGAGTTAAACTTGTAAAGGGTTCTGAAAGTTACTTATTATATAGATTCAATGAAAAACACAACCATGATATGGTTTCTTCTGATAATATGGACCTGACTCGTAAGGGTAAGCAATTGAATTTTGATGATATAAAGTTTGTTCATAGTATGAGTTTACAAGGAGTGGGTCCTGTTGTTGCACATCGTTTACAAACATCGTTGAAAGATGGGCATCACAACATGCTGGGTACCAGGAATGTTTATAAGAGAGTTAGCCAACAGATTAGAATGTTTATTGGTGACCGCGATGTTCAAATGTTTCTTCATAGGCTGAAAGAGCGTGCTGCCAATTTACCTAATTTTTCTTTTGAGCTGGCACACGACGGTCGTGAATTGAAAGGCGTTTTCTGGGCTGATGATATTTCAAAAACAAGTTATAGAATGTTTGGTGATGTTATAGCTTTTGATGCCACATACTCTACGAATAAGTAAGTTGGTTTAATTTCGTTTTTATTTTATTTTTGTCTAATGTATGTCAGTTTGATCTTTAGTTATTATGTTTTTTTCAGGTACAACATGATTTTTGTTCCATTTACGGGGGTGGATCATCACAAGAAATGTGTTACATTCGGAGCTGGTTTAATTAAGAGTGAGATAGCACAAGCATATGAATGGTTGCTTCGGGCATATATTAAAGTCCATTCCCATGAACCCAAGCCTTGTTTTAACAGACCAAGATCCAGCAATGCGTATCGCGGTATCGCATGTTTTCAATAAGGCTTCCCATCGTCTTTGCATGTGGCATATTATGAAGAAGTTACCATCTAAGGTACGTCTAATGTCAATTACAGTACTGTAAGTTGAGTCCCCTGTATAAACTTACAGTACCGTAAGTTTACATATTTACCATTTTGTTGCCCCCTATATAAGTGTACTGTATAAACTTGCAGTATTGTACGTGATTTAATTTAAGTATATAAAATGCATAATATTACTATTTGTCACACAATACTGTAACATGAATGTATCACGTGAAGAGATTTTGCATACATGGTTACAAACATTTTTGAAAGCCGATTGTATAAAATGAACAAGGTTAATAATTATATTACATGATTTTAATAGGGGTGTTTGCAGATGTGTTTATAAGAATTTTTAATTTACATGTTTTTACAAACAATATAACTTATAGTAAAAGGTCCTTGTGTAAGTGCCATGCATAAATGAAGAAATTTCTTAATTATGTTAAAATATTGTAAGTTGAGTCTCCTGTGTAAGTTTATTGTATAAGCTTGCAGTACTGTAAGTTTACATATTTACCAAGGGCTGGTCCCCTTGTGTAAAAATTGTAGCATGTTTATGGTTAAATTGTATAAACTTGCAGTACTGTAAGTATACATATTTTACCAAGTGTGGGCTCCTGTGTAAAAATTGTAGCATGTTTATGGTTATATTTTTAATAACGTAAATTTAATATATAAATGCTACATATTGCTAATTGTCATACAACACTGTAACACGAATGTTAAAAATGTAGCAGATGTGTTTCAATGATTTGGTTCTTTATTTTGATGCTTGTAGATCTCTTCGGATTTGCTGCAAAATTCTAATCTTAGGAGTTCAATTCATAAGTTGGTTTGGAATTTGTACATTACCCCTTCCACATTTGAGGATAGATGGATGAAAATGATAATTCAATTTAACTTGAACCATAATGTTTGGCTAAGTGATATGTTTGCAATTAGAATGCTTTGGGTGCCAGCATACTTCAGAGAGATTCACATGTGTTGTTTGTTGAAAACAACCTCCAGATGCGAGAGTTCGAACGCACTTTTTAAAGTGAATTCTTCTTTTTCTAACACCCTGGTTCAATTTCTTTTGTGTTTTGACACAGCCGTTGACCATCAACGTTATAACCAAAGAGTAATGGAATTTAAGACTAACACTACTATACCTGTAATGCATACTGATCTACAATTAGAGATGCATGCTGGTCGCCTTTACACTCAATCTATTTTTAGAGATGTTCAAAAAGAGATCTTAAAAAGTATGATTACGTGTTTCATAACAAATGTGGACGTTATTGATCAAACCAAGGTCTACACTGTTAGTCACATGAAGCACAATTATATCCATGTTAATGACTTCAAGGTAAATTTTGTTAATTATGCTATGTTATATTTAATTATTTATTTTTATCCACCACTTTTTTGCATTATTTTGTAGGTTGGCTTCCACATGCATGAACACTCTTTTGAATGTTCTTGCATGGGGTTTACTTGGATCGGATATCTTTGCCGACATATATTTTGCGTCTTTCGCGTACAAAATATTGAACAAATTCCAGATAGGTATATTGTCGACCGATGGAGGAAACAAGCTCTCCCGAGTGGTGTTTACAGCATTCAAAACCGGTTAGCTGCAGATAATAGCGACTTCAGTGGTCTTCGGAACGAAGTCCTGGATTGTGTGAATGCTTGTGTCGATCGTTTGTGTGATGATATTGATGGAATGTCACGTTTTGTTGAAAATATAAAGGTGTTAAAGACTGAAGTTTTTCGTGAAGTTCCAGCCATGAGGGCCAGTAAAAGGCGTGCTGTTGTTATTGAGAAATTGGTTGGGTCTTCTGCTGACACAGACATTGCTTTAGTCCCTCCTCAGGGCATTAGGAACAAGGGTTGTGGGACTAATCGAAGGTTAGTTGGTCCTGGGGAAAAAGCAATTGACAAGTCAAAGAAAACCCCACGGTTGTGTCGGTCATGTAACCAACTTACCTTCCATGACTCACGCAACTATAAAGCGAAGGAAAAAGCTGGTTCGTCCCCTACCTAGTTTAATAGTTATGATATACTTTTGGCTTCCCACATTATGATCTTTTTTTTGGGTGTTGTATGTTAATTCTGGTTTAAATGCTCATACTCTGGTAAACTTTTTTTATGCTAATTCTCCTAAGTAGTAAATGATAAGACTAATGTGGCAAGTACTATATTTTTGTGTTTAGATCTAATTTTGTATGTATGTATGAAACAAAGTTTATGTATTTTTGTGTTAAATTTAATGCTCCTGGTTTGTTATATAATTTCCTTATTTTATATTGCATCTTTATGTTTATAAAAGTATATGGTGCAAAAAAGATTCTGATGATGAAAAAATCATTCTAGTAGCTTATGACACATATTACATTGATGTAATAAGCCAAAGAGAAACACACTCTGTTTCAAAATAACGTATCTTTTAAACAATAATTACATGCAATGAAATAAGCAAAAGAGAACACGAATGTTTTGTAACAATACACGTGAAAACACGAGTACTTTTTTTTACAGTGATGAAACTTACAGTACTGTAAGTTTCCAATTATGTATTTTTTTTAAATATTAGGAAGGCTTTTTTTTAATTTAAAACTTAATGTTTTGTTTGGAGTTTACAGTGATGTAAATATTATTATTTTTTTGCATCCCTTGAATAAAAAAATCTGTATTTTTTTTTGTGATTATAAATATGTATTTTCATACAATTATATGATACTAAATGTTCTAACAATGAAAAAATTCAATAAGCAATCCTTAAACAAAAGATTACATTGATGTAAAATGTTTTCCTTAACGATACTTTTAAAGGTAATTTTCCCCCTCTTCTGGTTATAATTTATTCTCAGTGAATTTTTTCATATGTTAATGTGTTGTTTATAATTACAATGATGTAAATGATACGTTGGTTGTTTTACATGATTTAGAAACTTTCACATACAACACATAAAAAAACAGAGCGCATGGCTAACCATTACTAAATACAAAAGTAAACATTGTACGAGTGACTGCATGGCTAACCATTACTAACCATCACACAAAAGGTAGTGACCCCCATAAAAAACAAGCAACCCGGATGTCTACAGTTATGACACATAATAGTTTTTTATCAAACATTGTACAAGTGCTAACTTCAGAGGGAATAATTGAACTTTCTGTTAAAGGTTTGCACAATTTAACACCTAGTTCTTCATTTTGTTTATATTTGACAGAAGAATTCTTGCGGCGTACTTCTTCCGTAGTGCGTCGATTTGGTTTGATATTCCTGTAGCTGTTTCTGCAAAACCACATTCAAACTCACTTTCTGGACAACCCATAAAGCACTCCATGTGCCTCATTGTAAAAACCCCACAATCTTTAATGTTCCCACTTGTTGCCCACTTGAGTTGCAATCTTGTAATTTCCAAAGCCTCGAGTTGTTCTGCTTTAGGATGTTTCCAATTATGCAGGTATTCCACAACAACATGTTTCTGCAACATTTTATTTAGTCAGACAATGCACTTACAACTACTTAGCAGGTGGAATAAAACTTAGTATAAAATATTAGAAATATGCTAACGCGTAAAATTCAGCATTATAACAATAACTCACCACTTTATATGGCTTGTCTTTCAACTTGTAGTCCGCGTTGTCTTTCATACCGACAACTCTCTCTGTTTCATCCATGTTATCTATTAAGAACATTTTCGGCTCCTTCAAATCTACTGCCATTACATAGAAATGTCCTTTATCAAGTATTGGGAACATCACAAGATCATAAGTACGCAAATCCCTTAATTCTTCCCTCCGTCCAACAGCTGCAAACATGGACTTGCTAAACGCAACCAATCTTACCGAGTCATAAAGTGGTTTTCGCAAAAACATCCATTCCCTCTGTTTTTAATCAAGCAAATGTTTATTTTTATATTGCATGGCTCACCTTACCAAACAAGTTTTCACATGTAAAATCACTTACAAATACGTAAGGTCCACAGAAGAGTCGTCTAGGTGACTGATGCATGGCCTCACGTTCTTCTTCATTCAGCACTGCAGCCCAACATTCGATTACATCTATTGAAATCTCTGAACCTGGCTTTAAAGTTCTTATCCTCCTTAATTCCATTAAGATTCCTGAGTCTGTTTCGAATATCTCTTTCCTGTTATTTTTCAATATGAAACACAAATTAGTATTTTATGTACCTTTTATAGTATTAAACCATCCTTGACCTTCCACAGTCGGGAATGCATTTACAACAATGTTAGATTATCATGATTATAGTTTCTAAGATACATTTCAAACAACTATATTAGGTTTTTTTTAGTTTATGATATAAAACTAATGACATCCTACTTTTTGGAATCCATTTACAACAATGTAACATTATCATAATTTGTGGAATGCATTTACTCTGAGTTGTCCACGACGTGTGTGTTCGTTGTAGTAGCATTTTGGCCACGCCAGGTGAACCGCAGTTTTTCCTTTCTGCATATTCGTAACATAGGATTTAATTTGGTTTATGTTAATATTTTAATAATAAAACATTATTTAACATACACTTCTCTGAACAAGTAATTCCATACTGCTTCTTCTTCCTTCGTGTACGTACAAGAAATGAATGCATTATCTTTCTTTATTAATGTCTTCAATGTTTCTTGCTCTTCAAATTTTTGTGTTGTATTCTTTGTACCACTACTAGTGCCCTGAGTTGTCTGTACTCCGGAGAATTCCTTCTTTATGACCTGCAACACTTCCAGTTTTGACTCTCCTAGCATGTTGACAACTGTACTTGGCGTCTTGTCCCAATTCAGCATTGACTCCTCATGGTTACCTGCACATATTACAACTATATATGTTAAATATTATAAAACATCAAGCATTCAATATGGGTTTTCTTAAGTAATCCATGTGCATAATAATATATATTAGGTGTCGTCTTTCAACACAAATTTTAAATTTGAAATACCTATCTCATTTCCTCCTACATTGTCACCAAATTCTTGTGTCAGGCCTAAACTGTATGACGGAATGTCATCTTTAGAAAAAGATTGAAGACCACGTGTCTTTGTTGAAGCAACATGTTTTTCCTCTAATCCCACATGTCGTTGACCTAGACGTTTAACACACATGCACTTGGGAATTACAATTTTTCATTGAATAGATCCTTTGTATCATACATTTTTTAACGTGCATCATATTATTCAAATTTGATTGACTTAAGTTACAGTGTTGTAACGTCTCCACTATTTGTAAGAACTAAGAATTTAAAACTTTTTGCCCCCCCCCCCCATGTTTAGCATGAAAGGAACCTTACAAGAAACCTTTTTTACCTGGGGTCATGTCATAAATTGGTAAATCTTTACCTGCACGCGTTACATTACATCTTTAGAAACAAACACATTATAAAATAATATTCGTTATAGCCATGCAGTACTAGCCCATGTATTGTAACAGTCAACCTTACCTAAGTTACAATGTTGTAAGACTTCACTTACATAAATATGTTGCTATACAAGTGTTTCCTAACTCGTTTTAAACATAAATATGTTATTGTAGTTGTTTGAAATCCTTACCGGGGATCCTGTCCCAAACCTGTAAACAATCGTCTATTTACCTTTTGCCATTTCCCTTTTAACATCATTGTCACATGCACACGTTACATTTAACTCTATAAATAGCATATAAAACATTACTTCAAATATATATTATAATAATTTTTAACTTCAACCACCTGTCTCATGTCCGGCATCAATATCAGCAAATTCTTGTGTAAGTCCCAAACTGTAAGATGGAATATAATGTTTTGAGTCATGTGCTACCCTGCATGTATTTGTTTTGGCCTGATCCATATTACTTTGCTTCTCACAACCGCCATCTCCTAGATCTGAAAGATTAGCACACTTGCATCAGACTATTACAATGTTGCATCTTTTCATATCAATTACATAAAAATTACAAGTACCTGCATGATTTTCAGATTTTGTAGTAACCAGTGATCGACGCTCATTTTCCTCAACATGATTATCGCCATCAATCATTGTTTGACAATGTTTATTTATCTCTAAACAAATTTCAATCACCTTGTCATTCAGGTCAACTGCAACCTGTCCTCCATATCTTGTAATATCTTCTTTCAACACGACCTCTTGCAACTCGGGTTTCTTGTTGAAAATGGTTTCAAAAGTCGATACCAGAACAATCAATCTTTGATCATTTTTTTCTGCTGATACAGCGAATTCAGAAGTTCTTGTGCTTTTGACTTCTGAACACACAAGGATTTTAACATCTGTTCCAATGTTATAAATTGATCCCGTTATTAAAACACACAAATAATTACTTCTATGTTACAAAACCTAAACTTTCTAACACACGTGCAACAAATTTACTTATTCACCTCTATTGACAAATTTTCCAAAGTCTTGTTACCTTCCACAACCACACTTTTTCTCTTCATGCTACATTCAACACCTGACATTCCTACGTATGTTCCTTTCCCAAAACTTCCACGGCAAATTTCCATGTTTTCCCTCTCTTTTAATCTTTCAAGATCCCAGAAAGCAACAACAGGTATTTTATGATCAACATTCATGCCATCTAATGTCACGCTATCCACATACAACAACTTTATGAAAAACACATGTTAATAGATTTCGAAATATAATATATTTTTATCAATACATCAAATTAAGATATAAACATAAAATATTTACTTACAGTTAGTATAGTTAGCGCGCCTCTAAATGGAGAAGTTGAAGTTCTGGCCCACCCGGTTTTGCACACTTTAATCCGAATAAGTATGTAAGTACAACAGTTTATATCTTTGAAATCAGTATCAGCTGTTAAGTACTCCAGGATCTCCAGTTTACACTTCCCACGAGAGTGGCATTCAACCATTGTAGCAATGAATAAGACCAGGAAATTCAAAACGAAATCAAATGAATCATCATCACCATTACATATAATCTTTTTTACTATTTCTGAAGCTGCAATGTATTCACTCTTATAACTATCTCGCCATTCAAGAATTCTAGGATTTAATGGTTTATTTGGCTCTACATCTAAGAGATTGCAACCTGAATTTGCAATTCCCAACAACCTACTTAATGAACTACCATCAACCTTTATAGTACCACATGGCAGTTTTATTTCCATTCTTCTTTCATCAAACTTATCTGCAATAAAGTATCCAAGCCTCTGTGGTATTCCGTCTACTTGCAAACTAAGTATTCCTCCCAAACCTATTTTCCTTACCTTCTCTTTTTGCTTAGTGCTCAATTTTTTTAACGCTCTAACAAGTTGTTTTGGTGGAACACCTATTAAAGATAATAGGGTATTTGTCAACCTTATCTTTTCCATTTTTGAACTTGTCAAAGCTTCAATTTTTTTCTTCGGCGTTCCTGTGTAGAAATTGTACTTTGTTACACCTTATATTACTTACATGGTGAAGAGTTGCACCATTTGTAAGTTGAAAGTCAAAAAATAATAAATTTCATAATTATGTTACAACACTATAGGTTTATTCACAACTTCATATTTTTATAAAGAACAACATTAAGTTGGTTACAACAGTGTAAGTTGAAAACTAAAAATTACAAATTTTTTAATTATGTTACAATAGTGCATGTTAAATCAAAAGTTCATATTTTTATAACGAACCAATATAATCTATAGCAAAAAAATGACAGATTTACCATTGTTGGTTTTCTTTTCCTTCCTTGAGAACTGTTCAACATCTTCATCTTTTAAATGTTGCTTCTCTGTATTTGCCTCAACTCTGTTTCTTTTGTTTGGTGTTCCTGTGTAGAAATTGAAGCATCCTTATACTTATATTACAATAATATAAGTTTGTATGTATGAGCACATAAAATCAACAAGTTAAACAAATTGGTTACATAATTGTAAGTTGAAAGTAAAAAAAATAAGAAACTTAATAAAATGTTACAAAACTGCACATTTGATCAAAACATCATTTTTATACTGAATTTTTAGTTTCTTAATAAATATATTACAACAATGTGACTCAAATGTGAGGCCCCGATTCCGGTCGACCCCACGTATGTTGGTTTCGTCATAACACATAGCTCTTAAACTAAAAACTTTCATAAACATGCAGCGGAACTTAAACATCATATCAAACATAATTACATGTCTGAATTAATACATAAACGATTGCCAACACCATCGGATTCTTTATCTTGATGCTTGAGCTCCATGCCTTCTCTGACCCAAGCTTAACCTGACATACATGCTAAATCAAGTCAGCTTACGCTGGTGAGTTCTAGTTTTCATAAAAATAAAATCTTTACTGTACCTAAAACATTAGCATTCACTGTTGACCAAAGTCAACAGTCTCAATCACCTTGGACATAATACATTTCATATACATAACATACATGACATCATAACATCAAGCATATGGCGAAGGAACTTCGCCGTCCACTGCTGACCTGCAGTCAGACAGACTTGTACAACATAAGACTCTGTAACTATCAACCCGCAGCTAATAACTCATGCATGCATAAGATTTCTTTAACTATCAACCGAAGTTGACAGCTCATACCGGTACAAGACTTAACATAACATCATTCCGTACACATAGCCCATAACCTTATCACATAATATCGTGAACATCATTATCATACATTCCACTATCACCATACGAACAGTGGGCTTATGACGGCACAAGGCTCCATAACCATTGATCTGACCCGCCTAAGCGTTCTGCAGATCCATACTTACCCAGTAACGAGTACTGGAGCAATCATACTTACCCCATACGAATATGGGAGCAACGTCATACTTACTTCATACTTACCCCGTAACACATACGGGAGCAACCATACTTACCCAGTTATAGTCATGGTTGACTCTCATACCCAGTTATAGTCCTGGTTGACTCTTATTCATTCATCTTCCTATAACACGTATAGGAACATCATTCCTTCATCATTCATGACACACTAGCGTCATATGATCATTCATCGTATTCATCATAACATCATAATATTACATGCTAGTCTCTTATCATCATAACATCATCACGTTGTCCTAATATCTTAGGAATCATCATATTATGTCATGCCAGTATCATTTCATCATAGCATTCTGCCCTAGCAGCAATGGCACGTATCATATCATAACATCTCATGCTATCATCATATCATCAGATCATACATTCTGGCATTCATGAACTTTTCATACTCGTATTTTATCATCATATCATCACTTACATATTACAACAGAACCTATTCCTCATATCCCACATCATACCTTCATCCTAGCAGCCTGGGATTTCATCATAGCTTAACATCTGTAATTATCCTCATAGCGTGTTGTCATACCTCTCATCATCATGTCTTACTAATATGAACATATCATAATTAGCATATCATCATGAACAAATCATATTAACACATTAATACGCATACATTGTCATGGCATATCATTATTCATTTATCGTCATCTAAAGCACATAACATCATGAACATAACGTTAAGCATGTATGCCGGCCCAAAACATTAAACATAAAAACAGGGCGTCTAGAACTCACCTGATGTCTCACGGTAGCGAGATCACTCACAACTGGTGCTAATGATATAGTCCTGCATTAGTTTACATATAATCTGTTATATATGTTTTAACATACTGATTAAATCTTTTCTGAACGTCCAATGTCAAAGACATTGCCTTAATAACCATCAAATCGTTAATGTTGTTGATTATCCAGCTAAAACAGTCTCTATACAGTTTAATGGCTTAGGAATGATCAATCCTTGTTATTGATTGTGATTAGTTTGAAACACTTGGATTTAACCTTGCATATCAAAATTAATCAACTAATCACCTACCTTGTCATAATCAAATGGTTTAAACCACTATAACCATCGTTATAATTCCATGCAAACCGGGCATTACAACGGCTCAAAACAAGGATTTTCCCATTGACAGTTCGAGTTTCTCGTTTATAATCAATCCTAGCCATCATCTAGGCAATAATCAACAACCCTAACTATATCACTACGTTCAAAAACAAGATTTAATCAATCATAATCAATCTAGAAGGTTAAAGTGAACCGTTACCTATTCCAACGGAGTTCTGCGGGTAAAAAGACGATCAGAACTTGTAAATACGATCCCTGGTATGATCGGTGACTTCTGGTGGCTTCAAATTGAAGATTAGATGATGAAAAACTCGTCTGGTGGTGCTCTTGAGCGAATATGATCGAGTATGAAATAAAATTTTAAACTCTGCGTTAATCTGATGAAGAATATCAATCCACTGCACCGCCTCACTCGTCGCGTACCGCGACGAGGGGCCAAATATAGCTTCGCGTACCGCGAAGAAATCCGGAGGATTTTAGATATTTTAGGTCCATCGCGTACCGCGAAGGATCCTCAAATCTCCGTCGCGTACCGCGACGAGTCCAAAGTTCAATACTTTGAAATTTTTCTTCGTTTCACGATTCCGGACAATCCGTAACTCCGTTTCGCGCACGGTTTTCGCCTACATTCATTATTTCTCGTATACTATCAACCTGAAATAATTTCACACGTTTATCGTTAAGATGCTAAATTTTCGGGTGTTACATCAAAATATATAAAACGGTAAAAAATTGATAGATTTACCATTCCTTTGTGTTCTTTTTTTCCTTGATATTTGTTCAACCAGTTCATATTTTGATTGATCTTTTCTTTCATTTACCTCAACCTTATTTTTTTTATTTGATGTCCCTGTGTCACAATAATATAACTTTGTATGTAAGAGTTCATCAAATCAACAACTTTAACAAATTAGTTACACCATTGTAAGTTGAAAGTAAAAAAACAAGAAAGCTAATAAAATATTACAACACTGCAAATTTGATCAAAAGTATAAACGGTTAAGGAATGTTGTATACTAATGGTTATATTGCAATAATGCAAGTTTCTATGTACGAAAGTATAAATTGAACAACTTTAAATGAATACACCATTGTAAGAATATAAACTATAGGAGAAAGATTATGGATCGTACCATTGTTGTTTTTTCTCTTCTTCTTTGAAGTTGGTTCTTCCTCATTTTCAGTATCAGAATAAACTTCATCAAGTGTAAAACAATTAAATAACAACCGGGGTCAAGTTTGTGTATCACACGTATAACAGAACCATACAACAATTTTACAAAATAATTTAATTTTTATTACCTGTCTTATTTGAAGGTTTTCTTCTTTTATGTTTAAACCTTAGTAGCACATGACCTTTAACATTAATGCCAAGTAATTAGCATGTCAAAATAATTATTCGTTTACACTGGAGTTAAAAAAAACATACTATAAGTTTTCAAAAACTTACTAGGTGTACTATCCACAAAATCATCATCACTGCAAACTTCTATTGGATTTTTCTCTGTGTTTCTAAACCTGCTAAGTGATTTAATTGCAATCCTTTCACTTTTGCGTCCTGTTCGTACTATAAAAAATTCAATACTAATTTTTTAATTACATGTTTTGATTACAGTTAATTAACCAACACATACTTATAATGTACCAACAAACACACACATAATGTTTAATAACTATAAACAATTTAATAAAAACACCTGGTAATGTGCACTTATTCACAATCTTCATATCTTCGAATTATTTAAAAACCAGCCTTGTTAAACAAAAACATAAGGTAACTGAATTGTAATCATATTTCCAATGTGTAAAACTTCCTATATTTTTTTATTGTGTGGCTAAGTATCAGAAACAGAGATTAAAATTGAAAGAAAAAGACTTTTTGTTAGCTTGAACCGTTTTAACCTTTACCCTTCTCAAATATGTCAGACCCATCCATTTTGCTACCTCAATAGAGATTAGTGAACTGTGCATCCTAACTTTGATGTGTTGAAAACTAATAACAGTTTGTTTCACAGTTTGTGGTTCCCTAAACATATTTAATGACTTGATTGGAAATCTGACACATACATCATATATGAATTTTGCAATTACATCCTTGTAAGGAAGGAGCTCATCCAGTATATTTAAACAAGTGAGGATTAACAGACTTGAGAACAAATAAACAAGTATTAACAAACTTGTAAGTAGGAGCTCACATATGACTATATTAGCCTTGTAACCCAAATAAAATCAACAGACTTGAAACAACGAAAATAACATCGGTCTTGTAAAATGGAATCAACTTCAAAAGCTAATTACACTAAATGCAAAGCAGACTCGCCAATAACCCAAATAAGGAAAGCGTTTAGAACGAAATCTACAAAAAAATACAGAATTACAAAATTGAGCTCTCAATCACAGCAAGTGTTGCAATCAAGTTCAAAACACTAGTGATGGAGCTTTGATTAGATACAATAAAAAGGAACAACTTAACATCCATGCAAAAAATGCGATTAGGAACCCTAAATCAAATGCAATACTATGTATGAGAACGGATGCAAGTTCAATCAAGTTCAATCACCTGTGTATGCGAACGGATGCAAGTTTCTACCGGCGATTACGAACCCCAAATCAAATGCAATACTGAATGAAGATTAGGAACCCTAAAAAATCTGTATTTTTCTCCTAATCACCCTTCGAATCCTTCTTCTCATGCTGCTGCTGCCCTAAATACGCTCAGTTCTTGTAAAATTCTATGGTATAAGAAAGAGAAATGAATTTGATTTTAAAAGAGAAAGAGAGAAAACTATCTGACATATGGAGTTGATTTTGAAAGAGAGAGAAAGTTATCTGACATAATTTACAACATAGTAATTGACAAGAATACCCTTTTCTAATTAAAAACCAATATAAAATATCTTTTTAATGTGTAAATAATATCAGCCATTAGATCAAAACTTTGATTCAATAAGATTGAGTTAATGGGTTGTAACATTATTTAAGGGTTATCAAAAATTCCATGCCCTATATATATATATATATATATAGTGCAATGTGTAAAAAATAACCCTCATTTTTTGCTACAACTACATAACCCATTTCAACCAATCATAAACTTACACATAAGGATTTCTTTAAAATATTAAAAAGGGCATCATAGTCATTTTACCCCTTATAAGTTTTTCCCCCCTCTTTTTTAAACATTAATAATTTTTTTATAATATATTATTTTTTTAAAAAAATTGCACCATTATATTCGTCTCATTTTTCTCTTTAATTCCGTTATAGTCTCGACTAATTTTTTTTACTTTTTTTTAAATGCCCTATATTTACATCATTGTAACGAACTTAAATATAACAAATTTATTTGAAATTTTTTTAAAAATGATAAATTACAGTGATGTAATTTACATTGACGTAATTTATCGTGATGTAATTTATATTAACATAAAATTCGGTTTCGGTTTTTTTCGGTGAATTTGGTTTAAATTACAGTGATGTAATTTACATTGACAACAAATTAGTTTAAATTTTTTTCGAACAATGATAAATTATATCACTATAATTATCATTGTGAGAGAAAAAAATCAAAATAATGTGTTCTATTACATCACTATAATTTATCATTGTAATTATCATTGTTAGAGAAAAAAAATAAAATAATGTGTTACGTCACCGTTAATTGTGTCATTGTAAATTACTTCATTTTGTGTTTACATTACTTCATTTTTTGTTACATTACTGTAATTTACCATTGTTAGAAAAAATTTCTAATTAATTTGTTATCTTTAAGCTCGTTACAATGATGTAAATACATGACATCAAAAAAATAAAAAAAAAAACTAGTCGAGACTATAACGAAATTGAAGAGAAAAATGAGACGAGTATAATGGTGCAATTTTTTTTTAAAAAATAATATAGTATAAAAAAGTTATGAATGTTTAAAAAAAGGGGAAACTTTACTTAAAAAACAAATGTCTAAAATGCCCTTTATATTAAAAAAAAAGAAAAAAAAGAATCTGACACGTATCACGATCCTATAAACTTACCTTTTTAAAGTAACCATTGGATGATGGTTAATGGGTTGTAGCAAAAGATGAGGGTTATCAAAAATTTCATCCCCTATATATATATATATATATATATATATATAGTTTGAATCCTTTGAAAACTCGATCTTAAAAAGAAAACCCTTAAATTCTGTGTGAACCGTTAGATTAAACTTTTATTAGATTTTAATTAATTAAACAGAAAAAAGATATGATCCATAATTAAAGTTGAATATTTTAATAGGGTTTTTGAAAAGAAAATGTCTCTTTTACCCTTTAAGGGGTATAAATGACTTTTTTTCACTACCTATCCTCTCTCTTCATTAATTAACCAGATTATGTTTCCTCTCTCCTCTTTGCTCTCTCTTCCTTTTCTTCTCTCTCCTCTCTCTTAATTCGTCTTCTCTTTCCTCTCTCCTTTATCTTTTATATATAAATGACTATTAAAATAAAAAAATATATTTTTTAAAGAAAAACAAAAATATACACATGTGTATCAGACACAAATTTCGCTACACAAACACAACTATTAAATATTTTCAACCATGATAAATATTACACATATGTATTTTACATATGAAAAAAAAAATTATACATGCATAAATTTATAAAAGAACATCAAATAAATCAAAACACCAAAAACTACACATGTGTAGGTGTAATATTTTATAAATGTCAAATATATAAAATATATACATGTGTATATTTTTATTTTCTACACATGTCACATGTGTAGTATTTCGAGTAAAGTATACTTTGTGTATTAAAGCTTTTACATTTTTTTTTATATGCTTGTGTAATTATATACAACCATGTCAAATTAACAAAAAACTACACATGTGTAATTTTATACAAATAACATATATGATATTAAAAAAAAAAAAGAACATTTGTGTAAGTTTAAACATTCATTATAAAATAAATATATATCATCTAAAAAAACTATGACTAAAAAAAGTACACATGTGTTTACTAAAAACATACAACTTTTAATACACGAAGTACAACTGGTTCAAATTGGTCTTTTTTTACACACGTGTAGATTTTTTGTTTATTGAAAAAAATAAGTTTTAATTTTTTTTTATTTTGTTTGAAAATCATACATTTTTGTCGTTTTTTGGCATTTTAAAAAAATATATTTTTTAATTTTTTTATTATATCAAATATAAAGAAAAAAAGAGAGAGAAGAGAGAAAAGAGAGAGAGGAGAGAGAAAAGACTGAAAATAGGAAAGAGAAAGTGGGAAAAAATGTTATTATATGGATAAAAAGAAAAGACCAAAATACCCACTTGATTTAAATTAATCAAAAAGTAAATAAATTTGATCCAACGGTTGATAGATGGTTTAAGGGTTTTCTCTTTAAGATCGGGTTTTCATTTGATTCAATATATATATATATATATATATGGTTTGAATCCTTTGAAAACCCGATCTTAAAAAGAAAACCCTTAAACCCTATGTGGACCGTTAGATCAAACTTATTTTAGTTTTTAATTAATTAAACAGAAAAAACATGTGGTCTACAATTAAATTTGAATATTTTAATGGGGTTTTTGAGAATAAAATACATATTTTACCTTTAAGGGTATAGATGACTTTTTTATCTTAAATTCTCTCTCATCTTTCCTCTCTCCTCCTTAATTATGTCAGACTCTCTTTTTCTCTCTCCTCCCTCCCTTTCTCTCTCTTCATCCTTCTCTCTCATCTCTCCTCTTTTTTTATTTTTTTTAATATGTTTGACTAACAAAATAAAAAAAATAATCTTTTTTTAAAGAAAAAACAAAAAAATTACACATGTGTATCAAACAAAAATTTCACTACACAAACATAATATTACATATTTTCAACCATAATAAATATTCCACATGTGTATTTTACATATGAAACAAAAAATTACACATGTGTAAATTTCTAAAAAACATCAAATTAACCAAAACTAAAAACTATACATGTGTAGGTGTAATATTTCGATTAAAGTGTACTTTGTGTATTAAAACTTGTATTTTTTTATTTATACGCATGTGTAATTTTTTATATCTTGTTGTAAAAATATGTATTTTTTTATTTTGTATAAAAAATATACATTTTTTTTGTTGTTTTTGAAATTTTAAAAAACATATTTTTTTAAATAGATGGAAAGAGAAGAGATAGATGAGAAAGAAATTTGATATTAATAAATTATTATATATATGGGTTATTTTAAATGAGAGAGAAAGAGATAAATTATTATATATATGTGTGAGTGGTTAAAGACTCTTTTACCCTTTTCATATTAATAAATTAAAAAGAAAAAAATGTTGAACTAACGGTTGAGATAGGGTTTAAGGGTTTTCTCTTTAAGATCGGGTTTTCATTTGATTTAAATCCTATATATATATATATATATATATGCATTTTTTTAATTTGGTATGTATCTAAAAATATAAAAACCCCAATGTTAATAAATAATAAATTCATATGACTTAATTATAATATAAAAGTATTGAAATATAAATGAATTAATGAGCAACACAAAACCATGTTTATATATATGTGTGTGTGTGTGTTTTTTTTTTTAATTTGGTATGTATCTAAAAATATAAAAACCCCAATGTTAATAAATAATAAATTCATATGACTTAGTTATAATATAAAAGTATTGAAATATAAATGAATTAATGAGCAACACAAAACTATGTTTATAACTAACGGAAAATAAATGCCGTTCAAAAAAAAAAACAAACGAAAAAAGTTAATGGGCTGTTCAAAAAATAATTAAAATATAAATAAATATTAATAAAATATATAACAAACAAAAAAACAATGCAAAAACATAAATAAAAGTAATTAATGAGCAGCAACACCCATAATAATTAATGATTAGTTTTAATATTAGTATTATGGAGTAGGGTGTAATAGTGTAGGGTGCAAGGAGCAACATCCTTGTATAATTGTTCACTTGGAAGTTGGAAAGCAAGATCATGAGAAGATGCCATAGAATATGTAGGTCCTTAGATACCATTGAGATAAAAGTTATCATGTATAAAAATATAGTTAGAAAATAAACAAAACAACTTATATATCTCTTCATCATATTTAAATAGATTGTACCTTCCTTTTGCATGTTTCATGATAAATACTAAAAATACAGTTTGTTTGATTTTCTAGTTATTTAATTGTTGTGATTTGTATATGGTTTTTTTGAATAAGTCTAGAGTTGTTAATGTCTAACCTAGAAATCTGTGGTACAAAATACTATTGATGATTACATGGTTCAATACAAAATGTTCCAAACACAAAAGGACAAGTCCCTTGACAATATGTAGCCTTCATAACCTAAGGATTTGGGTTTATATGGCCTTCTTAAAACAAATCGTATATCTTAGTGTTTGATTTATTAGGCTCTAACAAGTTAAGTATAGGGGATGTTTGGCTCAAAGTACATATAACGTTACATTTCCACATGCAATAAGGCCTTTATTAGGTTTTTTAAAAACTTTATGGTCAAAAAATTGTTCGTGATTCTTGTAATTAACAATTTCAGCTTAATTTTATAAAAATTGTCCAATTTGAATTATTTTTTATCGATAATTTGTTAAATAAAAAAAATAATTTAAAACAATCAATTATGATGCCAAGAGAAATTCTGCTGGTAAGAGGTCTTTCTCTTATCATTTGTCAATGAGATTGATAGTTTAAACTTGCATTGTGCAAAGTAGGTGATGAATAGGTGTGAGATAGAAGTTTTTTTTGTTTTTAAAATTTTGCCTTGAAACCTCAGCATGCTAATAGTTTTTAGACAACGTATCTTGATCTCTGTTCGGGGGTAATTTATCTGCTATGACTTTGAAAAAATCTCATTTACATACAGAAACAATTGCTTTAAAAGATAATCAAAACTTAGATCTCTCATGAAAGAAATACAAAAGCTATCATTAGACTAACTGATATTATTGTACGAAGTTTATAAATTTAATGTTTTTTATTGTACTAAGTGTAGATGTTATAATCACTCACTTTTTAGTTCGTATAGGCGTTATATAGACAACTACTTTTATCTAAGTATGTTTATCAAGTCTGATTATGAGTTATTCGGTTTATTGAATAAGATTATTTGGATTTGGAAATTTATTTGACTCGACACAAAATCCGACCCGAATTGGGTCGAATCTCATCTGTTCCTAACTAGGATTCTATTCAGATTCCAATAAATCCTAACAATCCGAATAAATCTAATTAAACATTAAAGTAAACATTAAAATATACAAATTAAAAATCATGATTCATGAAACAAAATTGCTTCATAAATTGTGGAGAAACTTGAAGTTGAAATACACGTGTCATGTGTGTACACAATTGTATAACATGAAATATCAACTAAGAGCTGAGAAATTCAGTGACATGATCTAGTGGATAAATCATTATACAACGAAAACGATTAAATGAATCATGCAAGTTTCAAGTTCAAATGATGCACAAACTTGAAAGTATGTGAGATCAATTGATGAGAAGGATGTGCACAAACTGCGTGTCTATGTGTCGCGATGCAAACACAATTCAAAAGGAAGTTGCGGCAAAACTAGTTACCCGATTATCTGCCAGTTTATTGTAATCTTTCACTTTTGTTAATTCAAGTGATAAATAACTACTAGTAAAGCAGACGATTCCTCAATCGAGGGCCCGATGAATTTAGAGGCACTAGCTCATTGCAATAAGGAAGGGACACATGGATCGCCGAATTAGGGACTTAGCGTAAAATTGAATTAGGCCTTAAAGTTCACTTTGAAAGTGTTTTTTGGGAACTCGAGACTTGTCGGTTTAGTTGGGCTAATCTAAATGTCCATATTTTATTAGTTTATTATTCTAATTGAGTTAATTGGACACCCAAAAAAACCCGAATTTAATATACCTTATATCTGAATCTAACCTTGGCTATCTGAAACCTATTTTGGGGTTCGTATATATCCGAGCCAAGCAACCCAAATTACAATTTGAAACGGTTTTCGAATTTAGATACGATTCGGATTTCAATTTATTTTGGATTTTTTGAACACCCATAATTTTATCACTCAGAAGTCACATATTCGTTACACCGTCACCAACTACTCTTTCACTCCTGAACCCTCACGTTTTCTTTCCCGTGACCTTTGTCACGCCATATGTGAAATTGACAGATGGACTCGACCGGGGGTGACTCCTTTTCGAGGGTGTTCACGCCCATAACACATAGCTAAGAAATATAATATAATTTTTATTTTTAATATTGGTCTTCTTTGATTTCCAGCACGTCAAATCATATTATCAATAGATAATTACATAAAAAAATCATAAACACCTTTTTTTTTCTAAAGAATATGACGAGGAAGGTATTGGCTTTATAATTAGGATAATAGACCCTTCACCACCTCAAGCGGAAAAGGTGATTATGCAAGCATCCTATGAGGGAACAAAATCATCCCATGCATGCCAATATGTTTTCTTTTCTTTCTTTGTTTTTTTAGAAAAAAAAAACAAACAAAAACACTTTATTTATTATACTTCTTTTTCAAAATACTAATAATTATAACAACCTTAAAAGCTAAAGTTTAAAAATATATGTATTTAAAAGTGTTTATTACAACACTAATCCTTATACGATACAAGTTTCAGATATATAACACTATTACTTACACAAGACGACTTTTTTTGTAACACCAAGGCATCAAGTTTGATATGTTGAAAACTAAATTGGCCGGGTGAAACCCGAATTTGTATCTTTTGAATAGTTTAAAAATATTGTATAGGTAGGGTTCGTTTTGGCTAGAACCAACCTTCATTGCTCGGTTTACGTATGATGGATGTATATTTTTTCTTTGACGCATTGTTTCCTCTTGTCATTTCATTTATTTGAAATACTATGTTAATTTTCGTATAGCCATATAGGTGTTGTTATCACGATATTTATACAACTATGTTGTAATACCATACCATACGCCCATATCCTTAATAGTCTAATACATATCTAGTACACATTTGTAAGTTTAGAGAATATTACTACGTTGATTAATTATTTGAAAAATTACGTATCAATAATAGTATAATCGAATCTGGTCTTCAAGAAAACCTTAGAAGATGAGTCTATGTTCATCCTTAAGGCCATGTTTAATGGTCGCCCCGCTTGCCGAGCGGTGTCTCATCTTTCAGCGGGGACCGGCGGGAACACCGTCCCCGCTCCTGACGGGAACAAATTATGGCCCTCCATGGCTCCCGCTCCCTGCTTTCTCCTCTCTCACACCCCCTTATTCTCCTCTCATATATAGTGGTTCAGTGGGCTGTACACTGTGGGATTTTAAAATTTCAGTATGGTTATGACCTCACAGAAAATTTTGATGAAGGGTGACCACTACATGTAAAAGAGTTAAAGTTTTAAAACACACGACTAGGCATATTTGCATGCTCACTGCTATCAAGTCAGACAATTATAGGTGCTATAGGTGAAATTTTAATACCATTTATGCATTGTATTTTATGTTACAAAACTATAATTTATAAAGCATTTGAATTTTTTTTAACAAGATTATAACATAATTAAAGTCAAAAATAATTAACATAATTTAATAATGTACCTTCTATTAAAAATATTATAATATAAACAAGTTGCTGTTGGAAAATTCCTGATAATTAATGTTTAGATTTTTATATAATCATATAAAAATTACTTTTCGAAATCCATATTACATCCTTTGTAATTATAAAGATATCTGATTTGAGATAATCCAAAAAAAATGTGGTTGACCTCTTCACATTCTTTCGAGCATAGCGCGCATGCTAGATGGATATCTTTAACTCCTTTTGCTACGAAATATGTATTAACCGGTATCAAATTTAATGCAGCCCTCAAAATAAATCATAGGATTTTTTATGGGATCCATAATTTTAACCATAAAACAGTGTTGCTATGCGTTGTGATTAGTCCGGTTTTAATGGTCGGTATGAAATGCTCATTCCTATTTCCTATGCGTTGTGATTTACCTCCCTTACGTTGATCTTGGAACCGGTCGGTGAAAGGCGTCTAATGGTGGCGTTCACCATTTTTTTTACAACAACACATAGAGAATTTTCCTAAGAACTCTCTAAGCCGCTGCCAGCGATACAAATGGGGGAATAACATCTGATGTTGTCTTCTCGCTCCGCTGATATGTGGAATGATATTTGTGAAAATTTTCCAGCTTCATGTAAATAACATCCCGATTTGAACAGAATTCCCAATCCTTTGTGCTAACAAATATTTCAATCTTTTAAATAAACAAGTCAATTATATATTTTTCTCTCTCAAAAATAAATATGTAATTTATTTCAATGATTAGATAAACATGTAATAAAAACTATTAGTATAAAGATATATGTAAAAATCTGTATAAAATAAATGACATTTGATAATAAAATTTAAAGCAAATAAACAATTAAATAAGATTTTTTTTTTTAATTTTTCAATTTATTTATTTTTGAATCACCAACAAAAATTTAATTTTGTTCAAAAAAGATTAAATCTGACGAAATAAAGCATGTTAAATGTCTAGAGTGTGTATACTGTGGCGGGAGCACCCGAGTAATAGGGGTCTTACACACCGGTGGCAGTGGCACCCAATTATAGGGGCAGCGTGATGGGGGTTGCATGAGCCTGGTCACGGGCGAAAGATAAGGTAACCGTATAAGAACGGAACGGAAGGAGGTGAAGATTATATTTACCTAAAGTGAAAGAGTTCTCACCAAAATTTTCTATCATAACATACATTACTAAAAACTTTGAAACCTTATATAGGTCACACACTAGAAAACCTTCATAACTTTGAGACCATCCACAGACAAAAGAAAACAGGGTGTGAGAGGATGAGCAACGGGGAATAGGTGCCGCTGGGTGCGAGAAGAGGGAGCTGAGGGTTGGGGACGGTGTGCCCGCTTAGCCTTGAAGACGCATAGTGGCGGAGCTTGGTCGGCTTGAGAGGGGGCGGAAAATTTTGAAAACAAGAATACATGTTTATTTTTTGAATCAAGGGGACGAAACCCTTATTTTTAACTAAAAATATCATTTCGGCAAAAAAAATAAATAATATGGACGGAAAAAGAGGGGGACGGTCGCCCCGGCCACAAACAAGCTTCGCCCATGAAGACGCATTGAACCTGCTGAGGACGCAGGGTACTTTGATAACACCTCTCAAATCTGACGTCTGCGTGCACAAACATAAAAAGTTAAAAAAAACTTACCGATTACGTATACACCACGCCAGATGTCATTTTCTTCATTCTTTTTGGTAACCCCATATTCCTGTGAAATTTACAAAATATATGAAATGGAAATATTTTGATAGAGTACCTCCATGGCTCCATCTGAATAATATGTTTTTTCATCCTTTAAATAATTATAACACTAATGCTATTATTTATCTATTTTATATTTAAATATAAATTTTTGATAAAATACAAATAATATCTTGTCATAAGAAAATACAATTAAGTTTATAAAACATAAACTTTATAAAACACATTTTATTATTATTTTTAAAAAATAAAAGTTTTATAAAAACTAGTTTTCCTAAAAATTGAAATTAATTAAAAAAAAACTAAAAACATGAGTTTAAACTATGAGGTTTTTTAAACAAAAAACAAATTTATAAAAGTAATAAAATAAAGTCAAATAGGCTATTAATAATCCAAATTTTGATCACTTGGCCGTTGCCGTTACCAACTATGAAAATCTCCAATAATGGTCCGAACTATCAACATATTTGCCTGTGGCGGACCGCCGTCAAAAAAACCCTAACGGCGTTAACTTTTTTTAGAGTTTCGAACGGATTTTTAAGGGCTTTTATTCAGATGGAGAATACGAGTCGAATGACATAAAACTTACCTTGACACGTTGCTTTAAATTTTCCAATTTTGGTGTTTAAACTTTCAATTCATCAAAGAAATCATCAAATTGGGAAATTTGGAGCAACGTTATGAGGTAAGTTTTAGGTCATTCGACTCGTATTCTCCATCTGAACAAAAGCCCTCAAAAATCTGCTCGAAACTCGAAAAAAAGTTAACGCAGTTAGGTTTTTTTTTACGGTAGTTTGCCACAGGTAAATATATCGAAAGATCGGACCATTATTAAGGATTTTTATAGTTGGAACCGGCAGCGGCCAATTGATCAAAATTTGGATTATTTAAATCCAATTTACCTAAAATAAATTATACTGCTGACCTTTTATGTTTAATTTTGTTTTCAAATTGAGACATTTCACTTTAATAATTAAACAAACAATATTTTAACTTTATTAGGATAGGTCAAGATAAATCTCTTTGAGTAAATTACACAAATCGTCCTTTATGTTTTGAGCATTTTTCACTACTTGTCCTTTTCGTTCAAAATTGACTTAAATTATCCTTTATGTTTGAGTAAATTACATAAATCGTCCTTTATGTTTTAAGTTTTTTTCACTACTTGTCCTTTTTGTTCAAACCCCGTTAATTTTTTCCCAATAAGCTCCCAAGAATGAGGTTTTCATGGTCAAACCCATATCAATTAACCCGCAAATCGACTAATCGGAACGAAAAATCTTCTGGTTCAATCCCAATGGTGGATCAATTAACCCAAGAATGAGATTTTCATGGTCAAACCCAAATCAATTAACTCATTTGTCTCTCCCTACCCACCATTCTCGCGGCAATCAATCATGCAAATAGTCTTTCTAACTTATAGAAAAACAAAAAAATACCTTAATGTGCATTGCATGTCTATTTAAATGTAATTTTTAACAGGGCTAACGCAAAAGGACGAAACGAGCAACATTTAGAAACATAAAGGATGATTTAAGTCAATTTTAAACGAAAAGGACAAGTAGTGAAAAATGCTCAAAACATAAAGGACGATCTGTGTAATTTTTTCAATCTCTTTTGTGGATCGAAAATCGAAGGAAACTTTATAATCTAGAATGAGAATCATATTTTAAATTTTTATTTATACAATCGTTAAAAGGTCATGTGTAGTAGTTGCATACCCTATCAGCTTATGTAAGCGTCACATAAATAACCAACACCATCAAACACTCATTACTGTACGTCATCATCTTATATGTAATCGTCACTTTTATATCACTCAAAACCACATCCGACTTTGTTCAATATTTTTATTTAATATTTAATTTTTGTCAGCCTTCAAATGGACAAAAGACCCGTGATGGTCCTCATGCTGGTGCCGCTCATGCCTATGTCACGCTCCTGTGCAGTGAGAGGATGTGACCAAACCCTTTTACGTCCTATTTACGGGATTACAAATGGTCTAATAATCTAGTGCAGTGCTATGTCCATTTTTGCTAGGGGTGTTCGCGGTCCGGTTTTAGGTTAAACCATAAACCGGACCGTTAATAACGGTTTTTGAATATTGAAAACCAAAATCGAACTGTTAAAAATAAAATCGAACCAAACCGAACCATTATAAACGGTTTGGTTCCGATTTTGGCATGTTAAAAAATAAAAAGTAAAGACTACTTTTGCAAAAAAAAAAAAAAACTTATATCACTAACTTGTCCAAAATTATAAACCGTGTAAAAAAACATTATAAAACATTTATAAAATACAAGTAAAAAATATTTACTATTACAAAACTTGTTATCAAATACAAAATTTGCATGATATCCAAAAATAAACCAGGAAGTCAAAAAACAACCAATTTACTTTCCAAAGTTATAAAACGTTAACGACTAACCAAACAACCAATAACTTAACTAAATAGTATATACAAATCAAAATACATACATACACACACACATACATACATATATACATACGGTCCGGTTTTTGGCAAAAACCATAAACCAAACCATTCATTACGGTTTTAGAACTTTCGAAACCGACCGACCAAATGTTCAGAAAAAAACCGACCGTGAAACCGAACCGATGACCGGTTTCGCGGTTTCGAACCGAACCGTGAACACCCCTAATTTTTACATTAATATTAATTTATTTGGCTATTGAAACGAAAAAGATAAGTTTGAGCGTTTGGTATTTTAAAAACCTAGAAAATTTATTATTCTATATTAAAAACAAACTAAAAAATATAAAACTTTGCGTTTTTATTTTAGTTATAAACGTTTAAGTATTAAAAAGTAGCGTGGATTAACGAGAAAAAGGAAAGGGTTCAGGTGTTTGACACTCCCTCACGGCATCAGGGATTCCATTCTACGTTAACTAACCATAAATGAATATCTCCTTTTTCCATTCCTTTTTATTTCAAAAACGATCCTCCTTCCGTGTAATATTCGAGATGATGTACACCGTCGGATCGTAATCTGTGAATGGTTTCATGGAGATGTGGGTTCCGTTTCCATTGGAACGATGGAATGCTGGTGGGAACTTGGGACTCTGATTCCCGCCGGCCGCCGGTTGGAATGGGAATAAGAATTTGAAATGAAGGGTCCAGGACAGGACATAATAAAAAGACTTCATTTGGATTGACAACTCAATCAGTGCTGCAAATTAGCCTTTAAAATCTTCGACTTTGCTGCAAATTAGCCTTTAAAATCTTGGGCTTTGAACCATAAAATTTGCGTTTAATAATTATTATTTTTTGGACGATGTTTTTTTTCACGTATATGCTTCACTTCGCGATCCGTAAGTAAGGCTGATTACTTGATCTACGTGAGAATTCACGACGACACCAGGTGAGCAGAAACCCTTTGAAATGAGTAAACTCACCATCAGAATCGAACCTGTGATTAACCCAAGGTGACCCTTCACTAAAGGTGTTCAAAAAGACTCGTATTCGAATTCGAAATATCTGAAAATTTGAATCCGAAATATATAAAACTTTCGAATAGTTCTGATATCCGAAATAGTATTTTTTTCGTATAGTAGGATAATTTTACGGATATTTCCGATATTCGAAATATATTTTTTAATTTTTTCCTGAGTTTGGATATTCGAAAAATAAACAACACTATCCTTCACATGATCTTATTCCGCGAGATGGATCTAAAGCCCGACATCCATTCATTGACAATTTTAAGAAAGCAATCTTGTGTAATTAAGCCTTTTATGGCACGAGGAGTCGTCTATTTTCTTTTATTTTCTTATCAACGTAACCTTGTTATTATTTTTATTTCTTTATCTTTCTTATAATATTTATTTTAATATTTTCTTACTTTATTTTTCTCATTTTATTTTCATAAACTACCTTTTTAGTTTTCATATGCTTCCACACTGCTTTATGACATGTTTCATCCAACGACTAGAGACCTTTTCCCACTTGGTGTATGAGTCTCTCGGCAGCCATTCCATGTAGCCTTAAACTCATTTCAAGAAAAAAAATAAAAGGAAACTTTACAAAGAAGAGTCTTAATATTCTTACAACATCTTTTTCGTATACAAATTTAACAGGGGCGGCAATGAGAATTCAAGTGACTCGGACGAATTGAGAAAAAAAGTTCCCTAATAAATTATAAACTTGTGTTTTTTCGGTTTTGTATTTGGAGATATATGTAAATATATATAATTTAAAAACAATTTTTAAAATTTTTGTGCCCTTACGATAAATGGAACCTGGACGGAGGTCGGGTTTGCCACTTCCCAAAGCCTCCCATGAAATTTAGTTTTTTGCAAGTATAATCTTTGGGCTAACCTAAAGTACAAAACATGTTTGCAGGAATCATTTGAGAACAAGGCAGAGGATGCCGCAATTCTTTCTAGCTATTTTCAAGCCATTTTCAAGCTCTATTTTTTGAAGTAAGATCTTGGTTTGTGAGTAATTCTTCAAGTCCGAACTTAATAATCCATGAACTTTTATAATCATCCCTAACAATCGGTAACAAGTTATTTATTTTGAAACATTTGATACACCGTTACCACCAATCGGTTCACTTCCAAAGATCGTGAGTGATGACTGTTAGAGCCATGTAACAAAACTCACTGCTCACGTTGACGGTTTACTTCATGCCCTTCTACGAGGTTAGATTGAGAGTCGGCTAGTTGGAGTTGGTGGCTAGATGGTCTTGAAACCCAAATGAAATCCTTCGCTTTCATTAAATGAGGTGCCATTCTAAAAGCCGATTGATGAGACTCTCTCCAAGTTTTAGCCTTTAGATAGAGGTGGCCAACGGTACCGAAACCGGAACCAGTACCGGTGGGTACGGGGCGGTTCCGGGTTTTCAGAGAAATTGGAACCGGAACCGGTTCCACTCTTAAACCGGTCAAACCCGAACCGAAACCGGCAAAAAACCGGTTGGAACCGGTAAAAACCGGAACCGATTCTTGACTTTGTTGACCGGAACCAGAACCGGAACCGTTTGGAACCGGTTTAAAAAAAAAACCCGGTTTGGCCACCCCTATCTTTAGATGCATCTTCTATTTTTGTAATCACTAATCACTGTTGGGTCCTTGGGTCATTTGTAAAAGATTGAACTCTTTAATTTAGTGGAGATTCATATGGGCCATTTATGAAGGGTTTAGACTTTAGTTTGTGTTTTTTAAAACACTTTTAAAATACTATTGAACACTTATTTATAAGGGCCCAAATTTGGTAAAGTATTGGGCTTAACTAGTTTGCCGATACAAGACACGTTGGTTTAGGCCCTATGCTGTTTTGGGTTCAAAAAAAATAACATAATAATCATAATTTCAACGACACAAACGAGTTATCAAACGAACAAATTTATAAGTGAGTCAAAAGTGTTGAGCTTACCTTGGCTAAGGTTCGACTCATTTACAAACTGGCATGATCCAACTTGAAACATATATAAACAAGACGATTTTAAGTTTTTTTTTTTTTTTTATTTTTTTTTATTTTTTTTTATTTTTTTTTTAACCAAATCACCGGTCATGAACCTTTTAGGATCAATGCTCAAATACCCTTCAAATTTCTATATCTTATTGTGACACTTCGGTTGTAAACGAATCAAACATTTAACGATTACTTTTTGAACAATTTGTTAGGAAGTTTGCATGTGTTTGTTTATTTAATAAATTAATGAACATATACAAGAAGTTTTGTTTATTTTTTTTGAACGGCATTTGATTTCAAAGTGTGAACCATTGATTTTAAGATATCACACATAGCATAATTCGTATTTATTTATTTTTGTTCATTTACTTCTTTCTATCATGTTCGTAAATTAAAAATATGATATCTTAAAAAATTTAATGTTATATTAATTACCTTAACATTTAAATAAGAAATTTAGTTATTTATAATTTGTATCTTGTTTAAAAAAATAATTTAAATTTTGCTCTTTGAAACATTATTTTGAGTTAATTCATTATTATAATTTTTGTTTTGTTTTATAATTATCTTTATGATTTATATTAAGTGTTTAACTTTATATTTACTTACAATAATTATATTTAATATTTAAACTTAATTGATTTTCTTTAAGTAATATATGTTTGTATACATTGAATCCGTAATAATCATACACGAACAATAATTTTTGTTTTGTTAGTATTCGTTAATTATTTTTAAACAAGTTTAGCTGGTTTGATGCATTAAAGTTGGAAAGAAGCATGAATAGAAGTATCATTCGCTACACATTCAAACTTCCATCCAAATGAAAATGGCCAAATTATCTATCCTTCCAATTTTTCCAAACAAAAAGAATCAACGTCACCATAAACACCGTTGCTTCTTTCTAGGGTTTTAATCAACTGGCCTAATGGTTATTGATTATTGTTACACTGATTACGTTTCATTATTTATGACTTACGAGATTGTTTGTTAATCATTATTCCACCACGTAATCTAAATTTGATTACTTTTTTTAACGACTAATTTTTGGATCATTAAAGGATTACTGTAGTATCATCGTGCCACCAATAATACCAGTCCGATCATATCTACCACCAAGTTACCAGTTCTGAAGGAAACTCAATACTTTGAAAATCTCTTGTGGGATTCAAACCCAGTACCATTTGGTTCTTGAGTCTTAGATATTGTTATGATGTAATGCATCTGCAGGTAATCCAAATTTGATTAGCCATTGTTAGTTGCTTGTGTTATGTGTTGTCTTTCAGGCTATTATGTCATTTTAAATGACTTTTAATTCTCTGTTTAATGCTATATTATATTTCACAGGCATGACCAATAACCTTTATGGGGTCAAGGCAAATATAAAATTCAAGACCTATTCTCAAACTTTGGATCAGGCATCTATAAAGATTGGATGGTTCATTTTAAATAATTTTCAGCTTATACGTTAACCAAACTTATCCGTAATATGAATTTGTTTAAACCAATTGATTTATGATACTATTTGTAAATAAATTATGAAAAAATATATATACAAACACTATTGTTTCTTTTATGAAATTGAAGCCCTAAAATTCTGGAGGCTAAAATTTTCAATAAAGACACATGTTTATTCTCATATCATTACCAATAGCATCTTTAATTCTTGTTATGTGGAATATCTTGTAAATCATTGCAACATTAGTTTTTGTGGCCTATCGTTAGCCTTAGTTTTTGTAGGCTATCAGGCTGAATGACTGATTTAAGCTTAAATGTGTACACATCCAAGGGCAGGCCCAGTCGTCACCCCTAAATCCACCAGATAAACGGAAACCGGATAAATCCGTAAACACTCTCCCATGCTCAGGTTTGAACCCCTGACCTCAATGAGGTGCAACTTCTCCCTTCATTGCAATACCGCTAGGCTAGAAGCCCTTTGGTATATATATGTTACATAGTGATATTGTTACAATATGTAGCGTTTAACACCATTAACATGTGTGAAACATGCTTCAGCTCGGATTTGAATATAAGACTATTAGACTATTATTATTCATATGTATTTAGTTGTAAAATATAGGGGTTATTCTTGTAACTTATTGTTATTTATATACAGATAGTCTCCTATCAAATTGATAGTGAGAATTCAATCCAATCATGGTATCATACGCCTAATTACTTTCCTGGCCTATCACTTTCCCACATAATCTCCTTTCTTTTCTCCTTCCTCTCCCTGACCGTCGCCCTTCTCCTTCATCCCAATGGCTGGCTCCTCAAACTCCAGTGAAGCACCTCTGCATACATTGATGCATATGATTACCCTCTGCCTCTCTTCTACTAATTAACCTATTGTGGAAGAATCATATTCTCCCTGTTTTGGCTTATCGGAATCTGGTGTCGCACATTGATGGATCCCTCTCTGCTCCCGATAATTTTATCACCACTGAAGGTAAGTCTTCTCCTAATCCTGCCTATTCGGTGTGGTTGGCTGCAGATCAACGGGCAGTAATCATTCTACAGGCTTCTCTTTCTGAAGAAGCAGTAGCCGAAATTGTGGGTCTCACCACGGCTCGCCAGATCTGGTGTGTGCTTGAAGAAATCTATAGTGGTTCCTCGGTTGAACGCGCTCAAAACCTTAAGGATCAGTTGCGCCTCTTATCTAAAGGTACATCTTCTGTTTCCGATTATGGCAGAAAATTCAAAACCATTTGTGACCAGCTATCTGCTATTGGTGAACCCATGAGTGGATCTGATAAAATCCACCATTTTTTGTGTGGTCTTGGTCTTGCTTTTGAAAGTTTTTCGACCTCCACTAAGGCCTCTCAGTCTACCCTTACTTTTCGTGAATTATTAACAAAAGCAGAGGCTCATGAATTATTTCAAAAATCATTACATGGATCTGCTCCACTACCGGTTTCATATACTGCTCAATCAAAACCATTTAATCCGTCTAAGGGTCGTGGTGGTGGACGCAATTCTCGTGGTGGTCGGGGTCGCGGGCGTCGCCCCCCCCCCCCCCCATTGTCAACTATGCGGGACTGATGGCCATTATGCAAACGCATGTCCGCAACTTGCTTCATACGCATCACATGCTCCCAGAACTGATTCTGAGTTGGCTAAAGCATTTCAAGCCCAATGTCATGTGACTTCTTCTGGACCGGACTGGTTTGTGGATTCCGGTGCATCTGATCATATGAGTCCCACCATCAGCTCGGTCTCAATCCAACACAATATTCAGGCAAGGCTACTGTTACGTTTGGAGATGGTAAAACTCTTTCCATATCCCATATTGGACATGCTACTGTTGCTAATAATATACTGTTGGATAATATCTTGGTTATTCCACAACTTACTAATAATCTTTTGTCTATTAGCAAGCTAACCAACGATAATAATGTGGATGTTTTGTTTTCCAAATCGGATTTCTATATTCAGGATCGAACAACGAAGCGGGTTCTAGCTCAGGGACGATGTGATAAGGGCCTATATGTTCTATCCAGTAAACCACAAGCTTTTGTTGCTAAAACAGGATCTAAGATGAAGGCGTCCTATGAAATTTGGCACTCTCGATTAGGACATGTTTCTTTTGATACAATAAAACTTTTAAATAATTTGGGCCGTTTGGCGGTTACTTCTATTTTGCCTAAGCCTATTTTGTGTTCGGCTTGTCAAATGGCTAAGTCTCGTAGGTTACCGTTTAATAATAACGACAAACGAGCTTTACATATATTAGACTTGGTACATTGTGATCTATGGGGCCCATCGCCAGTGCAATCAGTCGATAATTATCGGTATTATGTTATTTTTATGGATGATCATTCTCGGTTTGTGTGGTTTTACCCTTTAAAAACAAAATCCGGGTTTTACGACGTATTTCAAGTTTTTATTAAATTTGTTCAAAATCAATTTGGTCGTAAAATTAAGATATTTCAAAGCGACGGGGGCACCGAATTTCTCAACAACAACGTTCGAAAATTACTTAATGATAACGGCACCTTACATCGTATCTCTTGTCCGTATACCCCTGAACAAAATGGTAGGGCCGAGAGAAAACACAGACACATAGTTGAAACTGGTCTGGCAATGTTATTTAATGGAAAAATTCCATCATCTTATTGGGTACATGCTTTTAGCACAGCTGTCTATATTATAAACCGGCTACCATCAAAGGTTCTTCTCAACCGGCCCCCGTTCGAACTTGCTTTCAATCAAATACCAAATTATGATACATTTCATCCATTTGGTTGTCGTGTGTATCCTTATTTGCGTGATTATGCTGCAAACAAATTACAACCACGAAGCCTTCCTTGCATATTTTTGGGATATTGCAATCAATATAAAGGGTTCCGTTGTTTTGAACCAAATTCAGCTCGCATGTTTATTACTCGACACGCCCGGTTTGATGAACTCAGTTTCCCATTTTCAGGTACCACCTCGCCAACACCGCTTACTGATTTAACCATCTCACATTTTTTTGATGACTCCATTTTACCTACACCAACAGCCTTCACGACATCATCCACTCAGCCCACTTTGCCTACACCTACACCAACCCAAATTGCTCCTTGTCACCTTTGCTCAGACGAGCTATCACCTAAACTAGCCCAAACATTCGGCCCAAATTCCCCTCCCCATGATGAGCCTACACTTCATGAACTGAATACTCAACAAAACCCAACTTCCCAAGCCCAACCGCACTCATCAGACTTGGCCCACACCACAATTGCGCCTACAAACCCAACCTCGCCTGCCTTGGCCCATGACATATCTTCACCTACAACTCCAAATCCAACGTCTACCAGTGCAAACATACCCCCTCACCTCCCATGCCCTCTCATCCAATGATAACGCGGGCTAAATCAGGTATTTTTAATATAAAACACAAAGCAAATTTGGCTCATCTTGACAACAATGGTCTTTTAAAATCATTATTTGCAAATATGGAGCCAAAAACTTTTAAATCTGCTGCCACCAACCCAACTTGGGTACAAGCCATGGAAAAAGAAATGAGTGCCTTATATAAAAACAACACATGGACATTGGTGCCTCGTCCGCTTCATCGTAATGTCGTTGGGTGCCGATGGTTATATCGTACCAAATATAACTCAGACGGTTCGATTGAGCGACATAAAGCTAGGCTTATTGCGCAAGGCTTCAGTCAAATCCCGGGCATGGATTTTTCTCACACTTTTAGCCCTGTGGTAAAGGCAGCAACTGTACGCATTGTTCTGTCATTGGCGGTTATTAATTCTTGGCCTCTTCATCAACTGGATGTTTCAAATGGGTTCTTGCATGGTAATCTTGCTGAAACTGTGTATATGGAACAGCCACCCGGTTTCCGTGATCCAAAATTCCCAAATCATGTATGTCGTCTTAATAAGGCATTGTATGGCCTTAAACAAGCTCCACGCGCATGGTTTTATTGTCTGAGCAACTTTCTTATTAATAATGGTTTTTCATGCAGCAAATCAGACACCTCATTGTTTGTTTTCAACAAAGGTTCTTCGATTTTATATTTACTTGTATATGTCGATGACATCATAATTACTGAGAATGATTAACGGGTTATACAATCTTTTATCATGAACTTAAATAAAGAATTTGCCATTCGAGATCTTGGTAAATTAAGTTATTTCTTGGGTCTCGAAGTGACTTACACAACTGATGGTTTATTCCTCAGCCAAGCTAGATATGCTCACGAAATTTTGTCTAGAGCCAAGCTTCTTGAATCAAAGCCAGTTGCCACACCATTAGCAGCAAATGCTTCCTTTGTTACAACCGGTGATCTTTACTCAGATCCTACTCACTATCAGTCTCTTGTTGGTGCGCTCCAATATCTTACCATCACTCGCCGGGATATTGCCTATGCGGTAAATCAAGTCAGTCAGTTTTTGCAAGCCCCAACCCTTTTTCACTATCAATGTGTTAAGAGGATTTTGCGTTATGTTAAAGGCACTATGACTTATGGTCTAACGTTTTCTCGACCTCCTGTCGTTAGGGGTGTGCACGGTTCGGTTCGGTTTTTGGCTAAAACCGCAACCGAAACCGACATAGTCGGTTTTTATTTATTACAAACCGTTCGGTTTTCGGTTTTTCGGTTTTCGGTTTTTTTGTCGGTTTCGGTTCGGTTTTCGGTTTTTTCGGTTTTTTTTTTTGCTTTTTTTTTTGTTTTTTTTTGTTCGCTCTTACGCCCAACATTAAAAATACAAACATGTTTAACAATTAATAAATTAATTGATCGAGCACCAATTAATTAAAAAACAAAATAATTACCACCATGTTCTTACATTTAAAAAAAAAACAAAAGTAAATAACTAAATATGCAATAATTCCGATATTTACCTTTTAAAATGATAGATTTTATATAATCTAAATTTTTATCATCTCCAACGGTATACTTTTTGTATGTTTTTTCTCATTAAATAAGTATGGAAATAGCATTATATATAAATATATATATATATATTAATTTTTAAGAAATATTAAAAATCGGTTCGGTTCGGTTTGGTTTTTTTCGGTTTTTATAAAATGAAAAACCGCAACCGAACCGAAAAATTCGGTTTCGGTTTTTTCGGTTCGGTTTTTCCCGGTTATTCATTCGGTTCGGTTTTTTAGGTTCGGTTTTTTCGGTTAATTCGGTTCCGGTTCGGATTTTTCGGTTTTTTGCTCACCCCTACCTGTCGTCAACCTTAAGGGTTTTTCTGACGCTGATTGGGCTCGGTGCATTGAGACTCACCGTTCCACTTATGGCTACTCGATTTTTCTTGGAGAAAATTTAGTTTCCTGGAGTGCTAAGAAGCAACCAACTGTCTCTAGATCTAGTTGTGAATCAGAATATCGGGCGATGGCAAACACTGCTGCTGAAATAATTTGGATCACGCACTTACTTGGTGAGCTTCATGCACTTCCTACGTCTCGGCCAACCTTACTCTGTGACAATCAAAGTGCGTTGTTTCTTACGCAAAACCCGGTGGCTCATAAACGGTCTAAACACATTGACCTAGACTATCATTTTATTCGGGAGCTCGTGGCTTCAGGCAAACTTCACACAAAGTTTATTCCAACCAAGCTACAGGTGGCGGACATATTCACGAAGAGCTTGCCACGTCATCAGTTTGAGTTTTTTCGACACAAACTTCGGATTGGTCCTCCCCCTTCCGCTTGAGGGGGGATATTAGACTATTATTATTCATATGTATTTAGTTGTAAAATATAGGGGTTATTCTTGTAACTTATTGTTATTTATATACAGATAGTCTCCTATCAAATTGATAGTGAGAATTCAATCCAATCAAAGACCTTCCATAAAAAATACTTAAGAGAGTAACCATTATACGGCAACTCTTTTTTTATTTATTTTATGTATTTATTAATTTTCAAACATGAGCTCAAACTTATCATATCACACTCTGCTTTCTTTGGCTGGTGTACACGTACGCTTGCATGGAGATATCATGCTTTTAAGGTTCCACAGCTTGGGACAAAACCAGTAAAGACGTTAGAGTCTAACGATATCTTGATGGTTGGGTAAGACTCATAATCAAATGGCTCTGGGTTCAAATTCCATAAGAAGGTTTTCTCAAATTATTGAGTTTACTACAAAACTGATGACTTGGTGATGATTTAATCGGGTAACAATGCTGATGACACGATGAAACTTCAGTGATCTGTCAGTGATAAAAATTAGTCGCTAAAAAGAAGGAGACAAAACTAACCACAAACTTCGTGAAGCTGCGTGCCTATGAAGTACAAATTACGCATGCAGCCAAAGACATAAGTATGAGATTTTTATCTACGGGTTGAGGTGTTGTGTTTTGATTGGATGTACTTTTACTTATTATTAGCTATGCAAACCACAGATACTTTTCTACCTTTTTACTTGTCTTGATCTGGTAACATTATGGTACAAATTTATTATTTACCTGCTAGCATCAGCTTTTAAAACTTAAATAACTGTTCTTAACCATTCTCCAAGTATAGTAATTCCATTTGTTGCACAGCTTCATATTTTAATAAATCTAACTGCAAAAGATTCATTTTTACCAACACTAGCAAAATATACGGGCCTGGTCGGGATAAGTAACGGGTCAAAATAGGTTCGAGTCAGGATAAGTGTAGGTCAAGATAAGTTTTAACAAAATTAGTTTGTGTCTAAATAAGTTTTTTTTTTTTTTAAAAAACATCATTTAGGCCCTGTTTGAGATTGCTTATTTAACTTCAAAAAGACTTTTTGTCAAAAGTGCTTATTAACTTATGACTTTTTGAAATGAAGTTTTAAAAAATGTGTTTGGATTAGCTTTTTCAAAATTAATTGTCAAAATGACCAAAAAGGACATTTTTTTATTGACACTATTTAATATTATTGGCTATAGGGTAAATAGTGGGGTAGATTTGTGATTTTATGTTAATAAGTCATAAGTAATTTTGAAAAGCTATAATTTTTAGCTTTTGAAAAACACCTTATCACCCTTTTACAAAAAGTCATTTTTAAAAGTCCTTTTAGGTTTGGCAAACAACTTATTGACTTATTGGCTTTTTGAAAAAGCGAATAAGCCAATAAGTCGTTTTAAATGAAATCCCAAACAAGGCCTTAGTTCAAGTTAAAATAGGTGTTGTAAATAAACAAACATTTATTTGTATAATCTTTGATAATTTTATCATCAAATATATTATTGATAATCTTTACGTATTTGAATATATTATATTCTCATAGTTTTTATGTTGTCCATCTTGACTCATGTTGTATTAAGGTATTAGCATCTTAACCCGTTTTATGTCATGATGTTACTTACCCATTTTAACCCAAAATACAATAGTTGTTCACCCAAACAAACTCATTTATCCTTCTTTAAGTTGGGTCAAGATTATCAGGCCTACACAGACATATGATAGTGTTGTTACAGGTTTTTGATCGATGCTCGCATCTCAGATTGTTTAATATGTCATAAAAACAGGTTAGCTATTAATCAGGAGTTCTATATTGTTATTTGTATAAAGGTATCCATACATTATTTGTTACTTTTATGGTTTAGGTTGTTTTATTCCATTTAAAACATGACCAGTTCTATGGGTTCCAATTATGCATGTGCTCATGTCATTTTCTAGAAACATAAAACGATAAAAGCTCTCAAGTATAGATTATCCATAAGCAAGAATATCAGCTAGCTATTTATTATATCTAGTTTGGGTCCCATCTTGATGTCTAGGTGTCATCTTGGGATAGCTTGAACATGACATTAAATGTTGGGGAGGAATCATGCTATTAGATAGGAATATTGTGCCAACGTGGGGCTAGCCCACTTGGTTGAGGCTTTGTCTTTTAGAATGGGAGGTCATGGGTTCTAACTCATGCAATGGGGTAATTAGTTAGGAGTAGATTAGTAGGAGATAGCATTTGCCGTTCAAAAAAAAAGATAGGAATATTGTTTTGGGTTGAGCCAGGGGCTTCTAGCTTACTGGTAGTCTCTTGACTTCTCTTATTGTAGGTCTTGGGTTGAAGTCTCATCTAGAGCAAATATTGTTTTGGGTTGAGCCAGGTGATTTCGTAGTTGTAGGTTTACTCCTGAATGTGTGGGTCCGTCACCACACTCTATTATTCGGGCGGAAGGGTGTTGTATTTTCCAGGGTGATCCCAGGTGATCAGACGTTTGCTGTTCAGAAAAAAAAAGATAGGAATATTAACGTAGTCTTTGATTTAAGGTCGCAAAATCTTTTTCTTTTTTTTTCTTCTTTTTTTAACGAAAATAGTTGATTGATGTCACGTCCTCGAAGGAAAACTCGTACAAATGTCACATTACCTATATCTCATCAATTCAAGAGTAAACCAACATTGAGAAAACCCTCTACTTGATCATCTAGAAACTATTGCTCATAAAGAGACTCAAACCAATACCTCATATTAATTAGAGAAGTTAAGAGAGTACATTTTATCCAAGTAGAACATCTAAAAGTTGTTTCTTTGTCTCTATATCCTATTAAATATTAATATATATATTAAAAGACAACCTCAAATGAATAGTAATATATTATATATTATATTGAAATTGTATATAAATGCATATATATATTATATTATATTAAATCTCATGATGAAGAAATAATATATATATATATATATAATAATAATAATAATAATAATAATAATAATAATAATAATAATAATAATAATATGTATACTAAAATAGTGATTTATATAGGGTTTGTATTTTATGAAAATTTATCATAGAAAGAAAACCCTTAAACCATATTTGGGTCGTATATTTGTAATCTTGAAAATAAATATGTGTTTCATATTAACTCACATTAAAATTGATTTGTTTATTCAAAACCTAATTTTTTTTCCAGGTTTAATGTAGGTGTATGTTCTATGTAGTGGCGTAAACAGAGATAAGAGTATTAAATTTGAAATATTTGATGAAAATTTTGGTTTTTATTAAATCTAAGAGATTTGCTTAGAGATTTAATTTGGGTTTTTGTTTTAATTCAAACGATTGGTTGCCGGTGAAAAATGTTTTAAGTAATTTTTTCTAATATTTTTGTAACATATTTGTGAGGATGTTGTATGGATTTATGTTTTTATGAAAAAATGTATATATGTTGTGATGAGATATTTGATTTTACTATGTAACTTATGTTTCTACAAATAATATATAATACCCGTTTTTAAAAGTGTATTGTGATAACCCGCCGCAACGCGTGGGCGGATTACACCTAGTTACATATCAATTGTCAATTTATGATGAAATCTTAATTTTAGTTTTTCAACTTCTCTCAGCAATTAAATAATAATATTTTTTCTTTAGTTTAGTAAATAATATGATTATAACACCATAACTTTTATTTTTTAATTTTTTAGAAAACGTATTTAAGAAGTTTATAATATTTTATTTAAAATATATATGTTTATAAAGAACACATATTAAACCTATTTAATACGTGTTTTTAAATGGCAAACTATGCCTCAGCAACATGTCTTTTCATCTCCCTTATGGATGGATCCCTCATGCACAACAAGCCACATACTGCGATCATAGCTGGCATGAAACTGCCTTAATATGCGTCACTGAAATAATCTTGATGCTCTAGATCGTATTTTTATTGAATGTAATCATTTGTAGTGGCCAAATTGATAAATTAAATAAAAAATGAATGGCTGTTTGAGTATTATGCTAGTCAAAATGGTTCACATAATTTTCACTAATTTAATTTGGGAACCCAGTTTTGACCATTTGGGAGTAATCAACATTCTTTAGGCTGACAGTGGCATTGCAACACATGGTATCTAATGTTTGAGTGTCTTTAAGTTTTCATAAACCATTTATAGTTTCTTTTAATGAAGACACCCAATATTTCAACCGTCTCCTCGGATTTGACAGTGCGTACGTCCGGCCCACCCCAGGAGGAACTCAATAACTGAGTAAGCCTTCTTACCTTGCCTCAACAATAAGCTAGGCTCCATCCGGATGTGGCCCAGTGGGTTTCCCAGAATCTTGTTTTGATGATTGTTATTCATGTATGGAGAAGAATGAGATTGCAGAGAGTTTGAGAGATTTGAATGAACCATAAAATATATGCAATAATCTTTGATTCGCGATAGAACCGTTATATTTTTACAATTACATAAGTCGTTGTATATGTGTATATACACACACAGATGAATCTATGACGGTTACTTCTTTAACCGTTAGGCTTTTCAAGATGGGTAAAAACCACATGTTGGGCTGTCTTATGTATACCTTTATAGCCCAATGTACAAGTATTTAGAATACAATGCCATTTGGTCCATTATACTAATACTAGACACATATTAAACTATTAAAATATATTAAAGCCCAAAGGCCAAAACACAAAATGGATTATTAATACTAACACCGGATTCAAACCAAAGACCTCACGTAAAAAAGTCATAAGTGTAAGTGTGTAACCATTATCATAATGCTACAAGTAGTTTGTTGAGCATATGTTGAGCATATAAGCTAGCTAGCTAGACACATTCTTTCATAAATTGATACACGGACTTAATGACCATGCGTTATGCATGAACTTGCATGCATCTTTAACAAAATGACCATATTGCCCTCATGCAATCAATCAAATTGGAAGAAAAGATTCATCATGATAAGTTGACAATCTAGAGTAGAACTCAAGTAAATAAAAACACAATTACCATTAACCAGACTAGATTTACATTAGATTGTTACTATCTACAAGACTAGATTAATTAATACTAAATATTATTACTTACATTTTCCCTAATTAGATATTTAACCAATCCATTCCTCCATTATAATCATTCTCCTGCAAATAAAATGCATCTCCAAATCCTTCCATTCCAAATCCTCCAAACAATGGTGGCTCTATTGCATCCATAGAGAACGATGAACTCGGGCTTGTGCTCGATGTTCCATCAGACCGCTCGACTAGCCGGTTTATCTCCTTTTCCTTTTGAGATAGTTGTTCTTTAAGCTTTAAGACCTGTTAAATTAAAGCTCCATGATCAGCTTTTGATCCATATATGAAAGCTATATAAAACTTTTTCTGAATTCTTTATATGTATGTATTTGAAAAATGGTATAATATATGTGGAAGATGAAGGCCCACAAGGGAGATGTGTCATGTGCTACTCCACCTAAAAATACTGTCAAACAACCTTAAAAAAAACTTTGGATTGACACTTGTGATTGTAGCACATCTTTGATGGACCAATGGGATTTTAGTCTCATTATTACTATTTTTTTTGGTCAAAATTAGATGGTGTTTCTTGATACTTCCTTAATCCTTTTAGATTTTAAACGATGGCATCACTTTTTTTCTCGAGCCTTGAGTCCATGCAATTCTATATCAAGAATTCAAGATTGCTTATTTTTGGTTTTGAAAACTACTTCATTCTTTAAAAATACTTTACTTGTGCCACTTGGCACTTCTTGCTTATTCATCATCTATCACTTACCATTTTATCTCTATCATATCTTTTATCACTTATCCAAGATAAATGAACAATCTCAGTTAGTGAATAATTTCTTTGTTCCTTGAAACATTTCAGATATTTAAAATTTTATAACATTTTATTATATATATTCAAAAGTTTATTTTTTTCATGTTACAAGTGCTTTAATTTATTGAATAAATATGCAAAAATTTATCCTTAAACGATAATCTTTAATCTTCGAGGTTTGTTTTCTTTTTATTTATTTGGCATGTCCCTAGAAAGTAGAAACACAAAGAGATGAAACTAACAAATAAAGACTAGGCATATTTTTTATATATTATAGTCCTGATAATCTTGACTTAAAATAAGGTGGAAGAGTTGATTTGGTTAATAACTATTGTATTTTGTGTTGAAACATACAACATTATAACATAGAAAATGTTAAGATGAGTAACATTTAAATGTAATGCGGGTGAACATGAGTAACTCAAAAAAGTATGTAATTAGAATAAATTCAAACATGTAAAAATAATTAATAATATATTAGATGGGAAAATTATTAAAGATTATTTAAATAAACTAGTTGTTTAGTTACACCTAATTATTTAACTCAAACTAAATTGATGATTCTAAAAACGACATATTTATACCTAAATTGATTTTGTTTAAAAGTCATTAGAACTCAAACTTGTTTTGACCTGTTACCCGACCTGCAGACTCATTCCACACATTTTTCTAGGCTTAGTATATATGTTAACGTGCGATTACTACACATAATGGGGGGTTACGAGTTCAAATCATAACAAATGTATAATTTGTTTGGGTATTTTAAAGGTATAAATATGAAAGATTTCTTGTTAAAAAAATACATGTTTTATGTGAATGTTATTTGGATAACAGAAAGAAGAGTACCTCAGTTTCAAGTCGGCATTTTTCAAGAACAGTTGAATCATGTTCAGTCTTAAGCTTGGAATATTCCTCTTCAATCTTCTTACTCTTCCATCGAGCCCGCCGGTTCTGAAACCAAACCGCAACTTGACGCGGGTCGAGCCCGAGTTCAGACGCAATCCGGTCCTTTCTTTCTGATTCCAGCTTATGTTCATCTCCAAAGTTTTGTTCAAGCAGGCTCACTTGTTCATCACTTAGCTTCCTTTTTCGAAACCCACTGGTTCCAGCATCTGTTTTGTTCTTCTTTCGTCTTCTTCTTGGTTTCACAACTTCCACTAAACAAATTTAATGAAAAATTAGAATCAAACACTAAACCACCAAATTAACTACAATATATCACACAAATGTATATATAAACATGTTATTTTTATACAAATTCTAACCTTGTTCTGGCATGAGTTGGTCATATATCACAGGATAATACTGTGAGAAATTAACCATTTGATCATTAGCTTGAATTTGTGTTTGAGTTCTCATGATGGTTGTCATCTTTGAGGGTGTTTCTCAACACTTGGCAAAGGTGTTCTTCTTTGGTGAAACAAGTGGATGTTTTAAGTTGGGTACATCATGGGAGACTTTATTTATAAAGGTGGAGTGTAGACTAAGGAGTCTGCCTGTTACTTTGGATTATGCAGTGACTTTATTTTTTTTATAAAAATGTGAAATGTCTATATTGCCCATGTTAATTTTGTAAATTTCTGGTTCTACCCTTCAAGAGTTTTAGAACATAAGATGATTTTACTTCATCTACATGGAAAGGGGGTGGGGGCAAATGGGCAATAGTTTGTTAATTAAAATTCATTAGGATTTGATTTGATCTTTGATGCTTTCAACACATGTTTTCTTTACCATTTTTGTTTATTATTTTTTTTAATCACCATACTTTTTTTCTAATGTTAATCCAATAAATTTGGGAGAAGTCATGTCTGAAAGAAACTAGACCCATATTAACAAAACAAAATTACCAGTTAATGTAATAGTGAAACAACTTAATCACACAATCTGTTTTCTAGATAAGTGATGCGAAGTTATGAGTCGTAATCGTCACACTTGGAAGTAACTTATAGGAGGGTTTGTTTGTTTGTTTGTTATAATCTGATAGTCCATTGTGATTCTAGAAATTTAGAAGAAAAAAAAGATAAAATATAATTTGGCGTTATCTTAAATTTGTTTATCACTTAGCATCTTATCCATGAATGCCAACTTGAGTGTTAGTAAGGCTTTGCTTTCCCTCTTTTTATGATAACAAGAAAGCCATAGGGGGAGTTGTAGAGGGATTGGCTTTCCTGATTTGGTAAACTAATAGAGGAGATGAATTTGTGTCTAGATGTGAACTGAAAAATCACAAACAAAAAAAACACATTTTTTTTTTACGTTGTTTTTTTATTTTTTTTTTGTTTTTTTTTTGGGTGGGAATTAAGAGATTAACGTAGGCAGGGGTTGGGATCCCAAACCTGACCACCTCAAAGTTAGTAAACAATTACATTTTATATTTATAATTATTACTATTATTATTTATTTATTTATTTATTTTGCCTGGGTTAGGGGGGCCTCTGGATTTAGACAAAGGCTTCAATTGGGTGGTATATATTCCCCTTTCTGTGGGTGCATACTGAGCTAAGCCACTCCTAGTTTCAGGGAAAACCTTAACATCTTATAACATACCATTGGTTACCAGTTAAGTGACACATGCACTTACATCACATGTGACCCTGGAATTAAAAAAAAAAAAGCATCAAATTCGAATAATAAATACAACTTTAAGCACCAGGATATTAAAACAAAAAATAATAATTTTATGGCATGCGGCTCGAGCAATAACATTAACATATTGTTTTGCACATTACGAGTATTAGTGAAATAAATACATTTGCAGTTTTTATATTCTCTTAAATGAAAGGTTGTTCCAAACTAAGATATTAGCCCGTGTATTACACGAATTGCATATTAAATATTTAATAGTTAGAAATGAAAATTTATAAATTATAAAACAATATTTTGATTTAAGACTACAGAATTAGTACATAACGTTCTAGATTTGTAACACTTAAGATATTTAAACTAACTAACGTTAAAAACTATACTTAGTATTAAGTAAAAACTAATTATTATAAGTCAAGAGAATATATATATCATTTCTGCAATTTTTAAAGTTAAAACATTCAATTTAAAGAAAAAAAGTGTAACTTGCCTTATAATTTTAATAAGTGTTTGCTTCTAAATTCTTTTATAATATTTATTTTAAAAATGTCATATTTTATAAAATTCTGTTGCTTAAAAACAGGTTGATAGTTTATTTCATTAAAAAAATTTTCTAAGAAAACTTGGTTTTTATAAAACTTTTATTTAAAATAAACTGATTTAAAATATTTTCTTACTTTTAAAATTTTGATTTTTAGAAATTATTATATATTATAAACTTTAAAGTGTGTTTTTTTTAATAAAAAAGAGTTGATTCTTAATTTATTAAATAACTATTTTTAATATGAAAAATATAAATAACATAATTAGTCATTAAATATCATTATTTAATATGAGAGATAATTAAGTTGAATAAGAAAATGACAAGTGTCACTAAAAGTCTAAAATTGTGACAAGGGGTATTAAAGCTCTAAAATTGTGACAAATGATACAAAATATGTTTATTTATTATAATAGTAAGATAAGATAAAATGTTTGTTTTTCGTTTAAACCTATAAGTTTTTTTAGTTGGATGTAATAAAACCTTTATCAAAATATAATTATCTGTTTTATATGAACTACATTTGATGGTTATTCAACTTTAGTATGTCTCACATGTTTATTTTTAAGATAAGACTCATATAAAATTTAATAATTGATTCTCTAAAATTGAGTTTTCACGATATACATACATACATACATACATACATACATACATACATACATACATACATACATACATACATACATACATATATATATATATAGGGAAAGGAACAAAAAATAACCCATAAAATTTGCTACAACCCATTAACTATCATCCAATGGTTAATTTCAAAAGTAAATGCATAAGATCGTGACACGTGTCACTATTATTATTTTTAATATGGGAGGCATTTTAGACATTTTGTTAACACTCAAAAAGCTGAAATTAATATGGTAGTGACAACTGTCACCATCTAAGATATCTAAAGGGATCTAATTTTTAATATAAAGTTTACCCCCTATTTTTTAAACATTAATAACTTTTTTATACTATATTATTTTTTAAAAAAAATTGCACCATTATATTCGTCTCATTTTTCTCTTTAATTACGATATAATCTCGCCTATTTTTTTTTTTACTTTTTTAGATGCATATATTTACATCATTGTAACGAGGTTAAAGATTACAAATTTATTAGAAATTTTTTTTAACAATGGTAAATTACAGTGATGTAACACATTATTTACAAAGATGTAACTTATTATTTACGGTTATTTAATTTTTATCTTTGATTCCGTTTTAATCTAGACTAGTTTTTTTATTTTTTTTTTCAAATATCTCGCTATACATCGATGTAACGAACATAAACATAACAAATTATTTTATTTTTTTTTCTAAAAACGGTAAATTAAAGTGTTACATCACTGTAAATAATGTAAATAATAAGTTACATCACTGTAAATTACGTCAATGTAAATTACATTACTGTAATTTATCATTGTAAGAAAAAATTTCAAATAAATTTGTTATATTTAATCCCGTTACAATGATTTAATATAACGCATCTAAAAAAAGCAAAAAAAAAATAGTCAAGACTATAACGAAATTAAAGAGAAAAATGAGACGAATATAATGGTGCAATTTTTTTTTGATATAAATCAATATATATCTATAAATTACATCAATGTAAATTACATCACTATAATTTATCATTGTTAGAAAATATTTCAAATAAATTTGTTATCTTTAAGCTCGTTACAATGATGTAAATATAGGGCATAAAAAAAGCAAAAAAATTAGTCGAGACTATAACGAAGTTAAAGAGAAAAATGAGACGAATATAATGGTGCAATTTTTTTAAAAAAATAATATAGTATAAAAGAAGTTATTAATGTTTAAAAAAGATGGGGTAAATTTTATATGAAAAATTAGATTTATTAAAATATCTTAGATGGTGACACTTGTCACTACCATATTAATTACAGCTTTTTGAGTGGTAACAATATGTCTAAAATGTCCTCCCGTATTAAATAAATAATAGTGACACGTGTCACGATCTGTGACACCCCGTAAATTCAAGGTAAGCATCTTGTTTAATTAAATGTTTATTTAATTGTTATTTGTACACGTGGAACTAGAATTAGTCTAATTTAGTGTGACACGTGGCATTACAGTACGAACATTGTCCCAAACACGATAATTCGGGGATTATCGCAACACACACACGTGTCCAAGAAAACACGAACGTTGGTGAACGTCACAACACATCGTGTAACAAAACACTAGAAACCTCACGAAACACTCAAACATTGGACTTGGAAGGTCAAACGAGGTCGAACGATAGTCCGTAAGCATGAAAACGACGAGAAATGGGCTAAACCATCGAAATTGGGCTATTGGGCTCTTCCTAGACTCGTCGCGGTACGCTAAGAACCTCGGGGAGGCCCATGGCGGTACGCGACGAGGGGGTGGGATTATGAAATCCCGAATTTCATCGCGGTACGCTGAGAGCATCTTGGACTCTCTCAGCGGTACGTGACGCTGCTCAGACGCCAAATCTTTAAAAATCCAAGAAAAATCATTTCTATCCTACTCCTACACACTTTCACCGAGTTCACAAGCCATCATTCGGTTTCCTCTCCCTCACAATCACCTGCAACCTCCCTTAGAAGCCATTGGAAGCCATTGGAGCTCAAGACTTGAGCATTTGAAGACCAAAGGAATCGAGGGAAGGCTTCCAAGCACCACCAACGACTTGCATCTGCTGTGGAGTTGTTCTAAAACATTCCAGGAGTGTTTAGCTGCTGTCCAAGTCCATCTCAGACTTCTAGAGCCTCTCAAGGTAGTTTCCATGGCTAAAATACGCTTTTCACTCCATTACACACACATGCAAGCTCACAAACACACATGCACGAAATTTCAACCATTTAAATATGGTTTTATTGCTATTTTTACTGTTATTGATGATCTATAATGCTATTTTGAAGATTTATGACAATCCATGGTGATGTGTGTGAGTAAAGTGCATGATTTGGTCATGAATGAATGAAATAGTGCCATGCATGTATGATCTAAGATTGCTAGATGAGTTTTTGATGGTTATTAATGTTATTGGTGATGTGCTACATAATTTGGTAATATTGAAATGGTTAAGATATGGATATTTGAAACACTTACTACTTTTTGTAACTTTTAAGTTACAAAATGGTGATATGGATGAGATTGTGAACATGCATGTGGATAGAATTGCTATTTGGATAATAATAGGATGATATTGAGGACTATAAATTGATTTGTGATTTGATTATGGTCACAGTTGGCCAAGTTACTATATTTGGTAACTTTTATGGCCTAAGTGTTGATGAATGATAATTTTGACTAGATAAACATGTTTAGATGATGTTAAATGATATTATATGATGATGGCTGGTATAAAAGGGGATTAGAATGCTTATAATGATCATTTGAATGATATTTGTCATAGTTACTTGTCACACCCCAGGTCGGCGGGAACGGATCGTGTTTTCCCGTCGGACGGAAGGTTCCCGGGGCGCGATATCCTTGAGTGATAATCAAATGATCAGATTGTTTACATAGCACATGAGATATAACTGAGAAATGCTAACATGACATGAAATAGAATTACAAAGTTAAATTACATTGTACATCATAATTTAACTAAGTAAATCTAATAAAAAAGAATCAATGAGTTTATATCTTGTATATGCAATCAAAAGTAAGCTAGGTCTTCTAAAAGTCCACTAGCTTAGTACTTGCATATAAGTATCTACACCTGTCCGTCACCTGAGAAAACATGCATTTAAAACAAAGTCAACACTAGGTTGGTGAGTTCATAAGTAAGTTAATTGAAAAGCTTGATTCAATCACATGCACAATCACCATATGTATTATGTTACTTGTATGCCATTTTTTCACTTGTTCACCCAATGGCTTCTCAATAGTTATATTTACAAGTAATATTTCATCCTAGTAGTGATGCTTATATATAGGGCATATGTAAGGGAACTAAGCCCTAGCCAACATCCCACCACACCACTACTAGAACTCCACACAACTTGCAATACAACTATTGATTTCCATTCCCAATCCACTTGTCCATGTTATTCTTGAATCACCTGTAATAACTTGTATAGAATAATATAATAATGTATTGGTAGTTATCGAACCAAAGTTTAGATAACCATTATATGTTAAGGATATTAGATTTATCAAATCTGTTCCTTGTATTATTCTACATTTGTGGAGTTAACTATTGTTACACTTTTAAGTATTAAGAGTGTTAGTTAACCTCTTGCAATTTGTTCTTGAACTATAGTGCATAGAGCCTAAAAGGAATCCATTGAAATCCTCATGCAATCAGATTTCAATGCATCCGATTTACCTCTACCACTTTGTATGTCTATTGTCCTCAACGAAAGCTATTACTAGTAGTGAAACATGAGGTAAGATCAATTCCTCAACCTACTAATCAATAGGATCCCGCTGGATTAATTACTTATCACTGCAGATTAATATCACCATGTGTCGCTTACCAGAACCTGACTTGAAGTCGCCCTGTCACCGGTCATACGTTACCGGCCAATGAATCAATACGATCAACATACTAGCCCTACAAGCTAGAGGTTTGTCAAACCTATGGTACCACTATGCTATCGTCGATTTAGTCACGTCAAACTAACTGGTCAGCGAATTAAAGGGGCTTACATGATCTACTTGAACAATTTGGCACATGATTGAAATGATATAAATGCAACAGATCAATAGTAACTAATTGTAATTGTATTCACTTGTATTCTTGTTCCCATTGTCATATGCTCTCAGTGATATTAACAAAGTTAAATAAGAACTTGTCTTACTACATTATGTTAATCGTTTGAGTGAATGATGTTGTTATCATGAAGTTACATTATCATGATTATCATTCTTTGTTCCTTGTTCTCTTGTAATATGTAATGAATTGAAAAGCTAAGTGTTATAAGAACTAGTCTTAATACACTTACTTAATTCTTGTATCGAATGATGTAATAAAGATGTGTTATCTTTATATCATTCTTATGTCTTGTTCTTGTCATCTTGATCCTTGTAATTGATTCTATGTAAATTCTTGTAAGAATAACTAAGTGTTGTAAGAGATATTCATACAACTATGTTATTCTATTGTATTGATGAGTTATGATATTAGAATATCATAATCATCTTATTTTCCCTGTCATCATGCAATCATACAAGCAAGCATACAATGATATATGATAATAAACAATTTAATATCATTTAATCAAAGTATTAACAATATGTAAGCAAAACTTTTAAATAAATAAAAGTAAACATGTTTCTCAGCCCCGAGAGTTAAAATCAGTAAAGATTTAAAGTAAAAGGGCATATGAACTCACCTTGTAGTAGTAGGGTAGACTTAGCTTAAAAGAGAGAATGCACGCGCTCTTTGATTGTTCTTGAATTTGCTTTCACAATCCTGTATTGAATTTACATGGTTTGTATCTTATAAGCATAAATTGTAAGATTTTGTGCGCGTGTATGTGTTAATCTTGACTTGGTTATTACTCCTTGGTGTTGATCCTCATTCGGCCCATCTCGCCTGTTAATCAACTCAATAATACCTAACCTCTCTGTTTTACTTAACACACTTTGTTTATTGATATTTGCCTTACTTGAATTATTAACATGATTAAAATGTTCCAAGTGTAAAAATTTTAGGTTATGGTTATCCAACCTAATTCTTGTCACCTTTGTAATAAAATAAAGAAACACTATTTTTTATACAAAATTACCCGTAGAGTTGGATTTAATTTAGTTTTTATACTTCTTGTCATGGGGGTCGGTTGTTATTGAGTCGATGTAAGTTATGGGCCGAATGCCTCTATATTATTTGAATCAAGTGTTCGTGGGCCCAATCAAAGAAGTCGAGTTGGTCATAATTGGGTCTTGGGCCGAAGGTGTTGTGTGGGTTATCGCATAACTGGGCTAATACATTGGGCCAAGTAGATGTTATTGGGCCAATTGTTGGGCCAAAAAGGGTGGCTGGTTTTGTCTTGACCGAAACAGCATGTTGGGCCAAAACTACTCGGCTGTTGGGCTATTCAGAGAATTGGGCTGCCTAAATTGTGGGCTGGGAGACCAAATGTTATAGGGTGGGCTGCACATTGCCGAAATTAATGGCTATTGGCCAAAGGCATGGGCTACGAAGAATGAACCAATTTCTAGGTTGGGCCGATGTGTTCCATGCTGGGCCTCGACAACAAGGATGGGCCGTAGGTGGGTGTGTTGGGCTGAACAATCAATCTGGGTCGTAGCTAGGGAGGTTGACCGCAGGTCTTCAACTGAGTAACAAGGAAACCAGCGAACCTTCTTGGATTAGTCCTACGTTCGGCAACCTCATGGGTGTAGGAGGTTCGTTCATTTGAGATTCATAGGTTCGCCAGGGTATAGACCTAGTCTTGAAGGTTCGTTGCAAGCAGCACATGGTTCGCCGGTTCGAATAGTATGAGCTCGAGGGTTCGTTGACCACAGAGGGTTCGGCTAAGATGTTGGGTTCGTAGGTGCTGGATGGTTCGTGAGTTAGATGATGCAGCAGGGTTCGTGGGATTCCAAGGGTTCGGCTGTGAATGCAGCACAGGGTTCGGCACCCTTTCGTTCAACATGAAGGTTCGTCACTTGTAGCTGCGAACCCTGCGCTCTTCCCATCAAACCGAACCTGCAACCATCACCATCACAGTCGACACCCATGTTCCCATAATCATCTACACATCCTGGCCACCCAGAACTAGCCATCGCAGCGTGTGAGGATCGAGAAGGGGAGAGGACAACCGGTGATACATGTGTTTCAACAAATAGGGTTTAAAACCCTATTTTCAGTGTTTTTCATCGCTCATTACCTCGAATTTCAATGGTTAATCTCTTAGATCTGTTGTACTTTCATGTAGAGCTCGTCAAGGGCTTCACGTGGGCGCAAGAATCACTCAAATCGGATAAGAAACGAGAAAGTTATGAGCTTTTGAAGGTGTAAAAATGGTGGAGGAGAGAGGTGCCGGGTTTTTGAGCTAGAGAGAGAGTGGGTGAGTGATAAATGAAGAAATGAAGCTTATTTAGGGTTTTTATATCCCGTGTGGTGTTCGGGTCCGTTTCGGTTGCTCGGTTCGCGATTTCGTCGCGTAACCGGAAAATTACGCGTAATTTATAATAATTAAATAAAGACTCTAATTTAATTAATTTGATGAGTTTCAAAATTGTAAAAATGTTAAATATTTTATTTTATTAAAATTATTATCGTTTTGTGTCGTGTTTCGTTTTGTTTCGTCGAATCGCATCACCATCGCGCGTATTCGTTCGAATCGTCATTCAAACGAACACGACGATGGTTTTTGCTTTCCGACTTTTGTTTTCTACTTTCCAGTCATCATTTCAGAATGTTAAACTCACAGATATGTTTGTGTGAATCGTCACTCACGCAAACACACTGTCAGTTCGTTATTCTGAAACGACACTGCAATATTGTTTGAATTGTGTTTCCTCACTGTCGGACTCAACTAATCACCCTGATATCACATTGTTTTCACATTGTATTGTCGGCCATCTGATTCCTGTCATCTATGGACATCAGATCGCAACCGATTTGTTTCTGTTGTTTACTTGAACACTGTTGTTTCTCATGATTTATTGTGTTAACTGTAATTAATTTTTCACTTAATAAACACTACTAATGTTTCAAATGTACGTTGTACTTAATGTATCTAAGTTTACACAAAAATACGTACAACGATTTCCTGTATTTAAGAATCTGTTAATACAAACATTGTTTACACACATGTACGTACACATAGTTACTGTAGAAAGTACACGCACCGTACGGACTTGCTGGCCGGTCAGGTACTAGTTGTCACATTACTATTTATAGTAACTTTATTTTTAGAAAACTCTATTTGGATGTATGATACATGACTTGTACGTGTTAAATGACCTAACATGATGGAATATGATTATTGTATGTTAAGTTAGATAGTTTCCGATGATAATCATGCTAGATTTAGAAACTTTCCTTTTTAGGAAACTTTAATGTGTAATAACGACTTGTATGTGCATTCGATCGCTTATGACAACGTGCTATGTGTTAACATGATCACGTAGGATTTAACAAGCATGCTAGAACCTTAAAAATGATATGTGATGTAGAACTTTCTATAAATGCAAACTTACTATAAATAGTAAGTTCTCCATGAACGTGATTTGCGCGTTTTGCACACCACGAGCACAATCACGAATGTTACACGAATCACAACCGACACACGGTTCACAAACGGGTCGTTGACTTGACACGGTCAAACGCAGTCAGACATGTTCGAACACGAACAAACACGGTCAATGAGGATCGACATGGACTAACATAACAACCAAGGGTTGTTGAGCACAAGCACTAACATGAACACGAAACACGGTCACATACACGAACTCACATACGCTACACGATATAGGTAGCTGGTGACCGACACATATACGAAGCAGGAGCTTACGCATTATCCGATTATCACTAAGGTGAGTTTACAGCCCCACTTTTACTCTTGAACTGTTTTGTTAAACTATGGGGTGAGAATACAATGCAACTATTTTTATATGTATGACTGGTATGTTGTAAAACAACTTTTGAGTGTAATTGTATCGCAACAAAAGTCCTCACACCCTTACCGTTAATTGTGTAACAAACGAGTCGTTATTACGTAGTACTACTGGGCCTGACAAACCCCACTCGGTTCCAATATTGACTGGAGGTCATAAAGAGTGTAATATCGAGCTTTGGCTGGGTTCCGCGATAACCCAGGGAGGCAAACAACAAGTCTAAGTTTCGGTAAGATGAACTAACACACTCGGGATCGTAGATCCAACAAAACAACAACTTAACATAACCGGTATATATCTGTTTACTGTTTTCAACTATCAAAACCTGTGAACTCACCAACTTTATGTTGACATATTTTCACATGTATTCTCAGGTAACTGAACAACACGAGCTAGGATGCACATGGAGATGAATAAGAGAGTCTGCATGCATATAAACTCTAATCCTAGGCTTATAATTCATTTGTTTGGTTTTGACACAATTTAAACCATGTTTTGTATGTTACAATTTACTTTCCGCTGCAACACTTATATTTTCCGCTGCTTAACTATTAAACGTTTTCCGCTGTATAATCTATGAAACTTGGATTGTGTGACATCCAGTACCAGATCGTCTGGAAAGTCCGTACGGTATGTGTACTTTCACTATTTACTGTGTGTAAATACATGTATGTGAACAGTGTTTGTGATAACAGAATTCAGAATACAGTCAACAGTTGTACGTATTTATATGAAAACTTAAATACAGTAAGTACAACAACTCACGATAAACATTAAGTTGTATGTATTTAGGTGAAAACCTAAGTACAGTTAATACAACGAATTCAGAGAAACAACAGTGTTCAAATAGATAACAAGAACATGACGGTTGTGATCTGATATCCACAGATGACAGGAATCAGATGGTCGATAAATCAGTAAGAAAACAATGTGAAAACAGGAAATTTAGTTGAGTTCGTTAGTGAGGAAATACAATTCAAACACAAATACAGTGTTACTTTAGAATAACTAACTGACAGTGTGTTTGCGTTAGTGACGATTCACACAAGCATATCTGTGAGTTTAGAGTTCTAAAATAATGACTGAAAAGTAGAAAACAAAAGTCGGAAAACAAAACCATCGTCGTGTTCGTTCGGGTGACGATTCGAACGAATACGCGCGAAGGTGACGTGTTCTGACGAAACGAAAACGAAAACGACACAAACGACAATAAATTAAGGAAATATAATATTTTCCGTTTTACAATTTTGAAACTCATCAAAATTAATAAAGAAAACATTTTAATTAAGAAGCGTAAACACGCGCGTTACGTTCCGGAAACGTAATGAAAAACGCGAACCGAGCAACAAAAACGAACCCGAACTCACGCGGGGTATAAATACCCTACAAGAGATCATCTTCTTCATTTCCTTCCCCACTTTCTCACTCTAAAAACCCTAATCCGGCCACACTTTCTCTCTCTACCTTCTCTCTACCATAACTCTCTCAAAACTCAACCAAATCACCTCATTCTTGTGCCAAATCGAAGCTCTCATCATCCTCTACACGGAAGTACAAGGGATTCGTTCTAAAACCCACTGGAATTTGAGGTATGAAGCTGCAAAGTCTCGAAAAACTAGGGTTTTCGGCTCTTATTGCACCAGCAAACCTTAACCTGGTTGAAACCCTTCAAAACCTTAAACCTCATGACCATGAGAGCTAGTGTAACATGCACCACCTTCGAAAATACTTTGAGCCTCGAAATGGGGAGGGCGTAGCTGTGAAAGCCGCCATGGCCGAATGAGAACACCCAGGTTGTCGAAAGACTCTTGGCCGGATGTCTCTATTCGCTGAATGTGGTCCTTCGCCCTAGCTCATTCTCTCGGCCAAGTTCATTCGCCAAACACCCTCATTCGCCTACCTGATCATCATTCGCTCACCTTCAGTCGCCAACCACCCCATTCGCGACTCACCCTCATTCGAACTCCCCCAGCGAATGGACCCTATTCGATCTGGCAAGAGTCATTCGCCCCTTAACCATTCGAACCACCCCTTCATTCGTGGGTTGCCTCAGCCGTCCATGTTCAGTCGGGACACTGCCATTCGCCACCCTCTTCTTCATTCGGCTGAGGACCAGACCTCACATTCGGCCAGATAACAGCCATTCGACCTTCCTTATTAGGGAACCACATATGGCTGCAGCATCACCCACAAGCCCAGCAAACACACTAGGCCCAAATTCCTCATGTTGGCCCAACATGGCCCAATCGGTTTGAAGTAGAACCATATAACCCATGAAATTGTTTCAGGCCCAATATGATCACAAAACCTACTAGGTTGGTCCAACGACTGTGGTTCGGCCCAATTACATGAGGTCCAGCTTTAGTCTTCATCCGGCCCAAGGAATCTGATTTGGCCCAAGATATAATTTTGGCCCAAGTTCATACCTTTGACTCATGAAATCATTTGGCCCACGAAATTACACATGTAAACAAACATCTTGAAATCCACTACGATGAACCACCTACGTGGGATTGGTAATCTAATACTACACTGATGTAATGAGATTACAAACATTAATGAAAAAGTTATTTAAATAACCACATGTAAAGCTGTAAAGCTGTAAAGTGTAAACTCAAGTTTTTATATTTAAAAGCTATTGAAACATCAATTTTTAGAAAATGGCATGGTTCTTTATAACAAAGTAACCAAGTATTTCAAGTCTAGAAATGGCGACAAATTAGATTCAACACACAACACAAGGACATGCCATAATAACAAATTGAAAAGGGTAGGTATTATCCAAATCCATAACAACAGATTCGGGGCCGAATGTAGACCAAGACCACGACCGAGACCCACGAGTGTTAGCCAATTTAGGGCTAACACATACACGTACACGAATCTTTACAACACATACTTACAAATTACAAACAACGCGAACTCAATACAGGATTGTGAAAACAAACTCAAGTACAAGCAAGAGAGCGTGCATTCTCGTTTAGGCTAAGTCAACTACAACCACTACAAGGTGAGTTCATATGCCCCTTTTCTTTAATCTTAACTGATTTTAAACTCACGGGACTGAGAAACATGCTATACTTTTATTTATTTAAAAGTTTTGCTTAACATGTTGCTTATACTTTGATTTAGATAATATTAAATTGTTTATTATCGCTTATCATTGTATGCATGCTTGTATGATCCTGATATGACAAGGACAATCAGTTGAATATGATAATATAATTACATAATTCATCAACACACTAGAATAACATAGTTGTAAGATTTTATCTTATAACACTCAGTTATTCTTACATGAGTAAACATTGAGAACATTCATACACAAACGAACATTGAGAACATATACAGAGAAACATGATGACATTACAAAACACATGAATGATTAGAAGATAATACATCTTCTTAATACCATTCAACATTAAAATTAACTAAGTGTGATAAGTCAAGTACTTATAACGCTTAGTTTACACCTTAAAACATGTTATGTGATAGCATGGAGCATTGATTATCCACCACCTGCGTCACTTAAGGGTACTAAGACTAGTTCTTACTACGACTTAAGGATTATATGGTGATCATATGGATTACAAGGAATGATATCATGATAACGTAACTTCATGATGACAATATCATTCACACAATGATTAACATAACGTAATAAGACAAGTTCTTATTCAACCTTGTTAATCACATGAGGACATCCCACATTGAGAACAGTAACAACATCGATGTACATCATCCATCGTTACCTGTGGACTAATAGACTGAGGAATTTATTTTCTCTCATGTCATATTATTAGTAACAGTTTCGATAAAGGCAATGGGAACACAAAGTGGTAGAGGTGAATCGGATGCATTGAAATCTGATTACGTGAGGATAGCAATGGATTCCTTTTAGGCTCTAAGCACTTCATTGAGAACAAATGACAATTGGTTAACTAACATTTTTATTATATAAAAGTGAATCAATAGTTAACCCCACAATTATAGAATATACAAGGAACAGATTTGATAAATCTAATATCCTAAATACATATAATGGTTATCAATACTTCAGTATGATAACTACAACGCTATCATTACATTATTATATACATGAGAACACAAGTGATCAAAATGGAGAAGAACATGAGGTATGGGAATGGAAGATCAATAGTTGTATTGCAAGTAGTGTGGAGTTCTAGCAGTGATGTGGTGGGATGTTGGCTAGGGCTTAGTTCTCTTACATTTGCCCTATATATAAGCATCACTACTAGGATGATATATTACTTGTGACTATAACTATTGAGAAACCATTGGGTGAACAGGTGAAACAAATAACGTACAAGTAACATGATTAACATTGTGATTGTGCATGTGAATGAATCAACGTTTTCAATTAACATACTTATGAACTCACCAACCTAGTGTTGACTTCGTTTAAATGCATGTTTTCTCAGGTGACGAACAGGTGTAGGTACTTACATGCAAGGATTAAGCTAGTAGACTTTTAGAAGACCTAGCTTTATTTTGTGTTGCATGCTTTTGGCGACAAGAACAATGAATCATCTTTTATATATCTTGTACAGATACAAGATATAGTTACATTGATTCTTTTGATAGATTTACTCGGTTAAATTATGAACGATACATTGTAATTTAACTTTGTAATTCTAAATCTTTGTCATGTTAGCATTTCTCAATTATATATCATGTGCTATGCAAACAATCTGATCAATTCGATTATCAACCGATATCACGCCCCGTGAACCTTCTGCCCGACGGGAAAACCCGATCCGTTCCCGCCGGCTCGGGGTGTGACAGATTGGTTTTACAAAATTGTGTTTTTGAATAACTCATATAGAGTTGTTCTATATGACCATGAGCTGTGATTCTTGCCACGTCACACCCAAGTGGACTGACACCACATGTGGGAATTTGGGGGTGTGCCAGACTGGTATCAGAGCCTTGGTTATAGAGAACGAGGTTTACATGTAGTAAACTTAGACTATAGCCATAACTCTACACTTAGACACTACACTAGTTTCACACATCACATTATGTGCATAGTTTAGCAATATGCTTTGTGACTTAACCTAACTCTTACAAACATGCCTCTGGCACTATTAGTGGGCATTAACACTCAACTACACATGCGACCTGCGCAAGGGGATTAGCTAAAAGGCGAACTCAAGGGAACTCTTCTATGCTCTAAAGACTCCTCTAGCACGATCTAACTAGAATCGAACGCTTTTCCCAACCCCTAATCTTGAGGATAAACCCAGTCACCTAACATACACTTGCGGACTGGAACCTTAGTGACAGCACCCCGAAGGTGAACCTCGAGCACTACTGTGATCACTAGCTTTAGATTGGAGGAACTAGAATGACTGTGTAAGATAAATTGACGATTATGGTGGCCAACGTAATCGTGAATTTATAGGTATATACGAATTCTAGCGAATTCAAGTGATAAGCTACACCCACTAGAGGAAACGTGTAGTACACCGCTACAAGTGAAAATAGACTTTTTATTTGATCTTAACCTCATATACATATATATAGGTAATTAATAAATTGAAAGCCTCTCTTAGTATGAAAACCATGAAAACATAGCAAAAAGCATGTAAAAAACGTTGTTTTTTTAATTTTTTTTACAGTTTTGTAACATTATTCGACACAATTTTATAAAAGATAAAAAATAAAAAAGCGCTGAGCAGTTCTTTTTTTTTTTATGAACTCATGGCCTTTGTATCTTGAGCAAAAAACAAGACGGATCTGACTTGGATTGCAGCCAAAGTGGTAATACGTGTAAGGTTTTTGATCCCTTAACTTGAGGAATTTTTGTAGATAGATAAGAAAACTTTCCTTACATCATTTTTTTTGCTTTCTACATTGGTTTATATATGCAATAGAGTATGCAGATGTCTGAAATCTTTTACACAGGATAGATAAAAGGGTGGTGTAATTGAGACCTCACATGTTTTTTTTTTTTTTTGTTTTTTTTTGTAAGTTCTAGATGGATTAAATAAAGTGCTGATTGAGTTGTGATTAGTGATTACTGATTAGTGAAAAGATCTTGGATGAAATTTTGGTCTTTACAATTCATTTTGTTAAATCAGCATTTTGTATGGGTAGGGAAGCAACAACAATCAAATTCACTTTAAAATGGGGCAAGAAAATAGTCAAAATGGCCACATTAATCTTATTAAATATGATTTAACATCTATACCCATCAACGTACCATCTTATATATATTCTCAGATGTGACATGTTTTTCTTTTCTCTTTTCCTGTCTCTTGATTTACCTCACTGATGAAAGTTTTGTGTCAAGATTAGTCAAAACATTTGAAAACTTATTACCACAAAATTTAAACTTATGTATGTTTTAAAACGTGTGACTACTTCATTTGTTAAAGATATTGTCTTTTAAAAGGAAGGTTTTAGATTTAAATATAAGCAAAGAGATTATTTGAAAGTAGTTTTGGTGTAGCAGTGCGATAGTATTGCTGTTAAAAAAATTAATAAGATGATAGAAAAGTATATAATTCGTTTTTTTTAAATTACTTTTAAGGTGTTGAAAGAACAGTAATTTAGGTAAATATGAAGACGGAGGTATGGGGGTAATTTAGCCCACTAGACACCAATTCTCGGAAAAAACCCGACCCAAGCACCCGCTTGGCACGACGGTGGAAGGCCGGTAAAACCGGGTGGAATCAAGAATCGAACCAAGTATGTGGGTCTCCTATAACTTCTTATACACCCATCTTACTAATAGGACAAGATATCATTGGTAAAGGCTCCGTTAGTTTGGGTTAGTGGCCAGCTTGAGCATTTTTTAACCATTAAGGACCACATTCAGAATACCCAACAGTAGCTTAGTTGGTCGTTAAAAAAAAAAAAGTAAATATGAAGACACTTTCCAAGCCGCCGTTGTACGTGGGGTGGGGGGAGGTCACATATAGTGACTGGCATATGCACATGGGGGTTCCCAAACCCAAGCCGGTCTTTTACACGCGTCAACACCCCCAAAATCACTGCTTTGTTGGACCACATTTACCATCTAACACCTCAAAACACATACTTTAACCATATATACCCCTCAATGCATACAATACAAGTTTCTGTATCTATACATTATACCTCCTCCATCCACTGCAAATACATACAATACAATTTGTTTCAAATTTACGTAAAAGATGTCAAGAAATACTCCCTTGATTATTTGTCTCGATGCACACATCTAGTGTTTTATGAACTAGAAGGGATCAGATTGCCTTGTGACCTAATGTACATAACCTTACCCTATGCAATCTAGAAATCTCTCACTTTTCACCTATGTTTTCAGGAACTTCTATCAGTAATCATGTCTTTAAAAAGGTTTAACTTTAACAAATCATGACGAATTTACTCAACTCATGTCAACTTAGGTTAGCTTAGGCCCGTTTTCCCTCCACATTAAGGGCCCTACTCTTTATACATATGCCAACAAGTTTTTTCGAGTTTTTTTTCCAAAAGAGTGTTGTTAAAAACTTATTTACCAAAATGGGTGATTTGAAAAATATTTATCAAAATGGGTGTTTTTTATGCATTTCTATATTTTGAACTAGTTTATTATGATTTTTTTTAAAATTAAACCAACATATTTCATAGTTAGTTGGTTGAAAAAAATAGAATAATATTATAATATGTTGATTGAACTAAAAAAAATAGTTAAAAATAAAGAAATAAACAGAAAAACACTCATTTTGGTAAATATTTTTCAAATCACCAATTTTGGTAAATAAGTTTTCCACCAACACCTATTTGAAAAAAACTCAAGTTTTTTCTCCTCTTATGTTTGAATTATTTCAATCTTCCTTTTCTTACTTTGTCCGAGTTACATGATATCCCCTATTTTTCCCTGATAACTTTATTCCAAACATATTGAAATTAAGGTGTATCTTACAACTAAGGGGTTGTTTGTTTACCTCTTAATGAAACCATTCAGCTTGTTTGGTTTAAATTAAATTACCTCTTAATAATTCAGTTCAGCACTTAACCATTCAGCACCAATACCATGTTGAATGGAAAATACATACCATTCAACACTTAATGATTCAGTTCAGTACTTAATGATTCAGTTCAGTACTTAACCATTCAGTTTAACACTTAATGGTTCAGACACTCTTAACTATTCAGACCTCTTAACCATTCAGTACTTAATAATTCAGATCTACCAAACAGCCCCTAAGTTGAATATTAATGTATATGACAGAATAAATAATTATAAGTAATAATTTACTTGTATATATTTTTATTCATAGAATGAAAGTGGGTTAAAAAAGGTTGTAATTAGGAAAATAACAATCAGACATTATTATGGAAATAAAAGAACATACTAAGGAGTAAAATAAGTGAGAAAATAAAAAATCTAATGCACTATATACTACAAAAAAAACATATCTATTATTCAGGTTAAATAAATAAATTTTAAATTTATATTATTTAAAATAACAATCATATATTTTCAAAAATAAAAAATAAAAATTTAAAGGATATAGCTTATATTGAATAAAATCATTATTATTTAATATAAGAGAACAAAATTAACATTTTATAAAATGTCTTAAAAACATTTAATAAGAAAGAAAGATGAAAAACTAATTTGTTGAAGTCTTATAAAACTGACACGTGTTTTTTCAAAACATTTATTTTTATACGGTATATTTTACACGTGTCATAAAATAGTTTTATTTATTATAATTAAAATAAGTTAAAAGGTATAATTGCTATAGATATAAACCTCCTTTATAATTTATCCTGCGGCCACTACATCTGGATAATGTTGGGTATGAATGTATGTGTGGTTTTTTATTTAAAGTTGGTTTTGTAGTTGTAGAAAAGATTGATATGTTTTTAAACGTGAGAAGCACCGAAGTACAAAACTTTTACAAATATAGATTGGTTAGGTAATCACGTTGAGTATTTGAAATAGTAACGATCCTGCTGCCATCTTCACAAACCTTATCCTATCCGATATGTGTGTAGGTGTAACCTTTGCCAAAGTCGAACAATTCTTAAACTTAACTTTTGTCCGAGTTCTTGTTTTGGGTTCCAGCCATATATATATATATATATATATATATATATATATATATATATATATATATATAGTATATGGTTAGACTAAAAAGGGTTAAAACCTTAAAAAGTGTAGGAAGAAATCTTAGCCATTGATTTTTAAGATTAATGGTTGTAAGGATGCCGCCTCATTTAAGAGAATTAAAGGGTAATTTAAGTAGCTGGAGAGGTATAATGGGTATTGTAGCCATTGTTGACTTTTTAACAACTTCCCCCTACTTTTTTAAACGTTTTTAACTTTTTTGTACGTTATTATTTTTTTAAAAAAATTACACCATAAAATCCAGCGTTTTTTTATATTTTCAACGAGTATAATATTGTTATATAAAAAAACGACCTAAATTGGTGTATATGAATGTTGCGTTTTATGGTGTTTATGGTGTTTTTTTTCATAAATACATGAAACTGAACATTTTATGGTGTTTTTCACTGAATAAACAAAAAAGGATAACAATCGTTTATGGTGACTTTTTATATGTTTTCCGGATGTTCATGAAACTAAACATTTCATATTGTTTTTTCGAAAGTTCATATAACTGAACATTTTATGTTGTTTTTTTCTCTAAATAAACAAAAAGGGTAAAATATTATGATTTTTTTGGTGTTCATATATGAAGTTGCTTAGTTCGGAAACACCGTTTACAAACTTAAGTGTTTATGGTGTTTTTAGTTTTCACAAATTTCATAATTGCCCAGGTTAGTTTCAAAAATATTTGAACACTACACCATAAAATGTTAACACCATAAACACAATAAAATAACTGAAAAAACACCATAAAACGTGAACACTATAAACACAATGAAATATCTTGAAAAAACACTATAAAACTAAGTTAAAAAACACAATATACACACTTTAAGTGTTTATGGTGTTTTTGGCTTTTTAAAATCACCATAAAATGCCCTGTTTTAGTTTCATTTATACCTGAACACCATAAACACCATAAAATATTAGCACCATAATATATTTTCGAAAAACACCATAAAACGTGAACGCCATAAAACGTACAGATGCATCTTAAGAAAACACCATAAAAGTCTTGTTTGAATAATATTAAAAAGACGTCATAAAACTTAAGACGCTATTTTAATTTTTTTAAAAAAATATATTAATATTATACTCATTAGAAAGATAAAAAAACGCTTGATTTTATGGTGTAATATTGTTTAGAAAATATTAACGTATACAAAATTTATGAACGTTCAAAAAAATGAGAGAAACTTGCATGTGTCTTGCATGTGCAACCTCTTTTTTTATATTGACATATAAACCATTTAACCTAATGTACGGATGTCACTTTCTTGTTGCTTCTTACACTTTTTATGGTTTTCCTTCTTTGTAGAATATCCCTACCCTATATACATATACATATACCTATATATGTGTATGTGTATGTGTATGTATATGCATATGTATATAGGGACGGTCCTGAAAATTCAAGTGCCTTAGACTCGCAAATAAAAAAATGTCCCTAGCGAATTATAATTTGTGATTTTTTTTACTTTTATATTTTAAATATAAGTAAATGTATATAATATAAATAGAATTTAAAAAATTTTGTGCCCTTAAAAGAAACGGGCCCTGGACGAGGGTCGGATTTGCCCCTCCCCAGGGCCTCCCATGTATGTGTATATATATATAGGGGATGCTTCAAAAGAAAACTCATTACTTTGGAGAAAAGTAAGAAAACTCGTACTAAGCAATCAATTTTTTAAAAAAATTCATAATTTTTTATATTTAGCTTAAAAATGGTATAAACAAAATTTTTTTTTAATAAAAATATGTAGATTACAAAGTTACGTATATATAACCAATAAAGTTACATATATGTAACTCATATATGTAGTTTACAAGCTACATATATATAATCAATGAGTTACACATATGTAATAACATGAGTTACATATGTTTTTTTTTATTTTTTTGTTAATAGATCTAATCTTATAATAAAACAAAATGTAAAACAAAAAACGAAAAACGAAATTGATAGATGACAATTGTGATTAGTTTTTAAGTTTTCTAGCTTCCCTATCACTCCACGGCATCACCCCTATTTTCCTTTATTTTTCTTTCACCCCATGATGCCCTTCACTCCTACTCTCTTCAGGCCCCTGTGTAATGGGGGAGGGCGCCACTGGGGCGTGACCGGCCCCTCTCTCGCCCTATCACACACCACAACACAACACATAGTGTTACCAATTATTTTTTTTTCATTTTTCCTTTTTTATTTTCTATTATTATAAGGTAAGAAATGTAAAAAAAGAAAGAAAAAAATTAGAAAAAATATATGTATTTGTGTTATTACATGTATGTAACTTGTATGTTACACATCTTGATTACATATATGTAACTTTCTGAGTTAAATGCGTAACGTTTTGAGTTACACATACGTAACATCGTGATTTACATATATTTATTAAAAATTTATTCATCATTATAACATTTTTAACCTTATCATAAACAATTGCGATTTTTTTTTGAAAAAAATTTATTGTTAAGTATGAGTTTTCTCGATTTCTCCAAAATAAGAACTTTTCTTAAGAATATTTATATATATACATATAGGAAAGTACATAAGAAACTTCTCATTTTGGATAAAACTGAGAAAACTCATACTTACTAATAATTTATTTAGAAAAATTTTACACAATTTTTTTATTATAAGGTTAAAAATGTTATAATGAAAAATAAAATTTTAATAAAGATTTGTGTATCACGAAGTTATGTATATTTAACTCAAAATGTTACGCATTTAACTTATAAATTAACATATATGTAACTAGTATGTGTAACATACAAGTTACATATATGTAATAACATGAAATACGTATTTTAAAATTTTTTCTTTATGGTATATTTCTTACTTTATAATAATAGAAAATAAAAAATAAAATATTTAATTGGTAATAATGATGATAAGTTTTCTCTAAAATGATGATTTTTGAAGGAACCTTTCCCTATTGAAAACATCATTTAGTTGAGAAAACCTTGAAAATAATGAAAAAAAAACTATGTAAAAGTTTTTTTTTGTGTTTTCACGTTTTCGTTTCATCGTTAGGGTCATTTTTATAATGAAAATGAAAAAAAGCGTCGACTAGATTTTTTTTAAAAAATAATAAAAAATAATGTAACATAGTTGTACATGCCTGGAAGAATGAATTATGTCTATGTTACATCATTTTCAAATTACTTTTCTAAAATTTTTTTATTTGGAGCTATTTTGTATTTTTTTTCTATAAAATGATCCTAATAATGTCATATAACTATGAAAAAAATAAAAATAAAACCTTCTTTTTATAGAGCTTTTAAAGGTTTTCAACTCAAAAGGGTTTTCATTTTATGCATCCCTGTATGCATGCATGCATCTACCATTCATTAATGTAATCAATGCTTGAACTCATTTATGACAAGATTTTAAATAAATGTTAATTAAGGTTTTAATTATAATTGTATAATTAAAAAAAAACTTTTTTACAAAAGGTTTTTTAAAGTTTTTTCAACTAAAGAGTGTTTCTATTTTATACATCCCCTATATATACATATATATAGGGGATAACTCGAATGTTAACATTTTCTTATTATATTAACCGAATAACTACATCTTATTACTTTGAGGCCCACATTAAAGTAAATCTAAAAATTTAAGTTTTTCTTCTTTTTTTATTAATGTAAGTGAGTCCTATATTATTTCGGTATATATAGGAAATGCATGTATATTTTGTAGAAGGTTAGGGTAACAATGTGTTTGAAATTTTCACTCTAGATCTCTGTTTTATGTCTCAACTTAGACCCTCCGGTGTGCCGGGTGAAGGGGCGTGGGTGGGGCGCCACTGGGCGTGGCACACCGCCCCCCATGGGGCGTGACTGGGGCGTGAACGACTCACGGTGAGCAGAGCCACGGGCGTGGGGAAGGGTGGGGGGTTGGGTTTCGACCGTTGGCACTTGGGTGATTAAAAAAAAAAAAAATTAAATAAAACCTATATATAAAATCATCACAATCCATCCAATATTCACACACACTCTCTAAAAACTTCACACCCCACAAAAAAAAATAAACAAAAAAGTAGTATTTTTATAAAAATGGAGTTTATACGGGAAGATGACGATTTTAGCGAAGGAGAAGATTTTTTAATCGAAGCCGCACAACTTACTCTCGACATCATCAGACAACAAGTTGAAAGACCTGTTTAACTAGAAGAGCACGGATTAATCGAGATCGTCTTGGAGCTCACGAACGTCTTGTTGAAGATTATTTTTCAGAAAATCCGAAATACCCCGAACATTTATTTCGGCGTTGGTTTCGTATGAGTCGAAATCTTTTTTCACGAGTGAGTAATGATTTGGAACAAAAGTATGACTTTTTCCAACAACGGTGCGACGGAAGAGGAAAGATCGGGTTTTCTGGTCTTCAAAAGTGTACTTCTGCAATACGGCAACTAGCCTACGGCACTAGCAGCGATTCTTTTGATGAGTATTTACAGATGTCTGAGCGAATGGGGCGGGAATGTGTTTATAAATTTTGTAAAGGCGTAATTAGATTGTACGCGAAAAAATACTTGAGGAAACCAAATTCATATGACATCCAACAGATTTACACGTTTCATGAAGAAGTTCATGGTTTACCCGGTATGTTAGGTAGTCTCGACTGCACCCATTGGGAATGGGACAATTGTCCAACAGCTTGGCGAGGTCAATTCCAACGAGGCGATCATCCAAGACCGACTTTTATGCTAGAAGCTGTTGCGTCTCAAGATCTTTGGATATGGCATGCCTTCTTTGGTGCATCGGGATCGAACAATGATATAAATGTTCTAGATCAGTCGCCGATTTACAACGATCTTATTGAAGGCAAGGCACCCGGGCAGCAGTTTATTTGCAATGACACAACATACAAATACGGGTATTATCTAGTCGATGGTATTTATCCACAATGGGCTACTTTCGTGAAATCGTTTACATCCCGACAAACTGACGATGAAAAACGTCTGTATTTCCAGAATCGTCAAGAGGGTGCAAGAAAGGATATTGAACGAGCATTCGGAGTTTTAAAGAAAAAGTGGCACATGATTCAACACCCTGCTAGAGCATGGAAGCCAAGTCGTATCCGAAACGCGTTATACGCATGTGTGATACTACACAACATGATAATTGAAGACAACGGTCGAGCGATATGTGAATTTTATGAAGAAGACGATCCGAATTTGTTGGAGCATGTGGAGATCAACGAGGAAGAAAAACAAGCAAACCGTCGAATGCTTCGCAACGAGGATACACATGCGAACCTCAAAGCCGATTTGATTGAACATTTATGGAAAAATCGTTTTTATTAGTTTGTATTTTTTTTTAATTTTTTTTATTAGTTTGTATTTTTTTTTAATTTTTTTTATTAGTTCGTATTTTTTTTTTAATTTATTTTATTAGTTTGTAATTTTTTGATTAATTTGTAATTTGTTTTTATTAATTATATCTAAAATTAAATTAAAAAGGAATGATGACGTGGAGTGAGTGGGGTAATGGGGCATTTCCACCAAAATGGTGGGGTGAGTGGTTGTGGTGAGTGCTTATGTGGCGCCTACGTGGCGCACACGTGGAGTGATTGGGGCGCCTTGGCACACCCAATAGTCTTAGAAAAGCTTATCTCTTTGTGAATATGATACCACAAAGGTTGGTCTATAATGGTGAAAATTGTTGACATTGACTAAAGCTGTTACCTTTTTTTAAATAGCTAGGTAAGTAGCTTCAATGATGTGCAAGTTTTAGTTTTTTTTTTTTTTGAACGGCATGTGCAAGTTTTAGTTTATTAGGAGAAAAAAAGGGTTGGTGGGAGCACACTAAATTTTATTCATGGTCTATACCAATATCAAAGTCAAACATTTCATGCTTCTGTTAAAATATCCATTTGCAAAATATCACCATTTTTTATTCACCAATTCAGATCCAAACAGTGTTGGCTTTATGAGTTGAGAGTAATAATCTTTCTTGATCAACATGTTTATTTGTGTCACACAACTGAAATTGTGTATTCTGAAACTCTGAAGACGACCCGTTTGTAACTCATTTATCTTAACGTGGCTAATGAGTTTTACTTAGTTATTTTGATTTTTTGAAAATTTAAATCTGCCTACATTGTTTTTTCAACGACGAAGTAACTTTCAAGCGTGGTCAAGGCAACTGGATCACTACCAGGGTGTCCTAAAACGCGTAGGTTTCTAGATAATAGAAATCACAATAGTTTTAAGTTTTTTGAACGGTAATTTAGATCACTTATGGGTCATAGATTCATCTGATCATATTCACTCACAATAAAAGGAAACCCATCATAGGTTAGAGAAAACTTCCTAGCTAGTCCAACATACAACCCCTATTTTGTTTATGTCAGGACTAGAACTCACAACCTTCTCAATATTAAAGACACAAAATACATACCTTCAATCATTTGAGCTGAGAATGAATGGCCACAATAGTTTTAATTAAGATTGTATTTCACATCTAGTAACATGTATTAATTATGTTAAAGTTTGGATTTTAAGTACTTCACGAAAAATGTCTCATTCTTTTCCCTACATTTAACATGGTAGTGATAAAATGACACAAACCGAATTTGTCAGAAATGTTTGTTGACCGTTGATTGATTCTTTAACCATTTAAAGGGTTTTAAGTTAAAGTTTTTTTCAACATTCACCCTACCCACAAAGTAATCTACCCATAGACCTATAACTTCATGACAACGCAAATCATAACTTTCTACAACTTTCTACAGTCCCAATGTGTAGGAGCTCTATACAAAACTTTGTACCTTTTTTCTGAACAGTATTTGATCTCAACGTGTGAATCACTGATTTTCAGGCAACGTCACCAAGGTCTAGTTACCATGACCTTCGTTGAGACCCCACCACCACGGCACCACCCCAGGAGGAAACCACACCGGAAAACCTCCGACCTCCCAAGGACCCTTATTTCGTCTTGGGAGGCATTTGAACCCGTGACCTCCCACAGGGAAGCCAAATGGGTAACCATTAGACTAGAAGCCCTTGGTTAAAAAAAAAACTTTGTACCTAGTTTAATTTTTTTTTAAGAGTAGTTACTGATATAGTTCTTGTGGTAAGGTAATATTTCACTTTTAGTCCCTAGGTTTCATAAGTTACCTATATAGTCCCAAACTTTATATATTTGTAACACATACAGTCCTTAAGTCATAAAATTGCCCTAACATAATTGACCGAATTACCATTATATAAGGACCATATGTGTTACAATACTCAAAGTTTGTAACTATTTGGGTAATTTATAAAACATAAGGACAAAAAGTGAAATACTAGAAAATCAAAAGAACCATCTCGGTAATTTACTCATTTTTTTAATTAATCCTAACTTAATCTAGAAGGATAAGACCATACCAACTGGTAATTATTTAAATTTACTAGAGTAATTTTCAATATAAGTAACCACAAATAAATTAAACTTGGTAATTAAAGATAAGGATGAGATTAAAGTGTGTGTGTGTTTGTGTGTTTTTGGAGAGAGAGAGAGAGAGAGAGAGAGAGAGAGAGATTCTTGTATATGGTCTGGTTTGATAGTATGGTTATTGGTTTAATGTGTGTTTAGTTATAAAATATTAAACAAATTGGTTATGGTGTTTGGAGAGTAGCGATCCACGATGCATATTTTAAGTTTTAGAGAATAAAAGGAGGGGAAAAAATATAGAAAAAAAGTGTTTTGGAAAAGATGCGCATGGTGTAAAGATTCCATACTACATATGCTTTTGAGTTGTTTAAGAAATTAGTTAGATTATTTTAACTTAATTAATGGGATGTTTACTGTGTTTTAAGATTATAAAATTAGGTGTCATCTTTATCCCGACAGACATCACTCTTGTTTCCAATCTTCCAACTCAGTGATTCTGTTCTTAAACATATGCATTTTAATTAGTGATTGGATCAAAACACATTAGTTTCTAGCTAATCACAATTATTGTGTTTTAAGATTCATTTTTGAATTCTTTAATCACCAAATCTCTTATTTCATGTATTATAATCATGCACTGATCATGTCTTTTGTGTTCTTGAACTTTAAAGGATGCATCAACTTGTTACCTTTTTTGCTTCAAATTATATTGGAGTTTGTCACATCATTAAAAAACCCAAATGATGGATTTAAATTAATAACAATCATGATACAGCACATCAATAGATCATCAACAAATATCATCGGGTACCCTTTGAGTTTTTGGGTCGTTTGTGGGTGGGTGGGTGGGTGGGGGGGGGGGTTGGGGGGAGGGGTCTACGCCCTAAATAGGGATTAATATTTGTAAATGTGTGCACTTGACATATAATCAGTGTCATTATCCTTCAAGGTCAAATTTGTTTGTGTTGTATATTACACACACAGTTTCCTTCCCTGTTTCCCTCCACCCTTACCAGTCAATCTCTAGATATTATACTGATTCTTGATTAAATATGCTAATATATTTTTTATTTATAGGAGTAGAGATCTAGTTTCAAGTTGAAAAACGTGCAAGAACCATATGATAATGTAATTTTTTTTTGATTTAATTATTATATGTAAATCGATTATGTAACCATTAAACCATGTGTCACACCTCTTTTAAGCTCCCTTAATCGTTACGTATAAGTTTCTTATGTGGTTATCATGTAAGCCTACCAAAAATTAGTCATGCATTAAATATGGTCTTATTTATACTGACATTATCACTTAAGAGTGACACTCTAGTCAATAACACATCATTTTATTTTGTCTGTAAGAGAGAGACTAGGATATAAATAGTAACGTGTTTTTGGTGCAAAAATGAAATTTCTTATATCAACTAAAAACAAATTCGTGAGTTATTCGTGAAAGATATATATTATAGAAGTACTCTATTAATATTATGAACGAATATTTCATACGTAATCAACCTTGCTCATGGTATGATTATTACGATAATAAACTAAATTTATGGTAATACACTAATACGTATACAAGTTAGAAAAAGAGAGGAATGGTAATAGTTTTTAATAATTGTTCACATGTCATGCAAAAAAAGTATTTAGTTTTGGTTTGTACGTGTCACTTTTTGCATGATCGTCTTAAAGAATTCCTGGACTTGAGGCGAATAAGAAAAGTGCGCATCTAGAATAAAAACTTGAAAATTTATGTATAAAGATGAATAATATAACGACAATTATGATAAAAATAAAAGAAACGAATATTAAATAGGTAATTGGGAAAACTATAAATTAGTTTTACTAAAATATATGGTTTAACTGTTAAGTATTTTTAAAATAAAACAAATGTTAATGAGAAAGTGAGTTTGAATTTAAACATCTTTTTAAAAATTAGTTACAAGGTTTTCTCTATAAACAATTATATATAATTATGCTAAAAAATAAAAATAAAATCAAGACGTATATTTTTTGAAGAATATTGTTCTATTAATTTCTCGTTTATGTTTTATTAGAGACATTTCTATTGAAGAATAACATTATATTATTAATTTTAATTTATTATACTTTCAATTAATTATTAAAAAAGTTATAGACAAACACACTTTTTTTTAAAAAACCCAAATTATTATAAAATTTTGAAATTATAAAATATGAATATTTTTAAAACAACAGACACTTTAAAAAATAAAAATATTTTTAAAATAATATTTTTAAAAATAAAATCTTTATCAGAAACAAATTTTTTAAAAAAGAAAATTAAAATTAAATTGTTAAAACCAAGGATTTCGAACATCAAGATATTTAAAATATTTTTTTAAACTAAACTATTAAAAAACCTTTTAAAAAATTAAAATTAAAAAAATAGTATTATTGTTATAGTTACTTAAATTATATATTATTAAGTAGAAGGTATGACGAGGACCAAGTATCGCTTTAAATTGTTTCTTAACTAGTAAATTACCCGCCGCACATGGCGGCGGCGTCAAAACGTACTACTTCGAATTATTTATGCTGAATGAAAAACGTAATACATTTGACCTAACATAGCTATCTCCTAAATTTTTTTTTGTCCGAATGTAGACGAACAGAAAACATATATAAATAAGCAAAAAAACATACTATATTTGACCGGAATAATGCCCGTGGAAATTTTATATCAAAAAGTGGATCAACAGAAATATATAGGAACTCTTATGCAAAACTAAGCACACAACAAATTATCATTTTTAACTAAGGTACAAAAGGAGTGAACCGGATATTTTAGTAACTCAAAGAAGTTAAAAAGATGAAAGTGTTAACCCCACAAATATAGGGTAAAGATTTAAGAAACGAAAGGAAAAATCCAAAACTTTAGAAACTTGAGTATAGTTAAAACGATATTTTATAAAGTTTTTAAAAAGTTGGGAGGGTAAAAATATGAATGATAACAAAAAAGAAAAAGAAAAAGAAAAATAGCGTCCCTTACCTTCAACTAACGTAAGCTTACCATCTCACCACATCAAAGAGACGAAATTGACATTTTACAAAGATTAGGGTTGAAACGTAAAAATTTAATAACAAAACTACAAAGTCTATGGGTATAACATAAAAGTTCATGAGTTAAACATAAAGTTTTGATATTAATTGTAGCATTGTAAAAATTAATGTTATATTCATAATATCTAAGGGACTAAAATAAAAGTTCAATTAATTATAAGAAACTTTAATGCCAACAAGGTAAAAATAAATAAATAAGAGTAAAATGTCATTTTAATCTATATGGTTTGACAACTTTTGTCATTTTCGTTCCCGTGGTTTGGTCACTTTTGTCATTTTTGTCTAAAAGTTTAAATTTAATTGGACGAAAATGACAATAAAATAGAAACCGTAATAACCAAAATGACAATAAAATGAAAACCATAATAATCAAAATTGCAAAATTTAAGTTATTAGATTAAAATGACAAAAGATATCAAACAACATAGACTAAAATGAAATTTTACTCAATAAATAAAGATTCATGTTAAAGTATAATGAAAAATGTTAGAAAAATAAAGATAAAAAGATTACGTTAAAAAATGATGAATTAATTAAAAGAAAAATGCAATTAAAAAATTTAATATAAAAATATAAATAAGAAAAAGGAAAAAAAAAAGAAAAAAAAAGAAGCAAGTCGGTGGCCACTGACGTTGCTATTTATTAGTATAGGTAATGATCAAATACTTTGCACACAACTACACAAGTAAAGTATAAAGATAAACATAAGGTGAAGGATTTAGTTCAATTGTCAAAAGTATTAAAGCTATGTTTTGTATAATGTTGGTTACCTTGAAGTTATGAATATTAGAATTTTTTTTAACAGCATTTAATCTTAAGGTGTAAACTAATGATTTTCAGGTCATGTCATCAAGGTCTAGTTATCATGACCTCCGTTGAGACCCTACCACCACCCCAGGAGGAAACCACACCAAAACCCTTGACCTCCCAAGGACCCCTATTTCGTCTTGTGAAGGATTTGAACCCATGACATCCCACAGGAAAGTCAAAGGGGTAACCATTAGGCTAAAAGCCCTTAATTTATGGTATTAGAAAATAGAAAGATAAACATTTTGGTTAATTTGTTATAGAGCTTATAGGTTTCATCAACCCTAAAATTGCGCCTTAAATTTAGGAATACAATATAGAAGTCCTAGAACTTTGAAAGTCGTCACAAGCACCGCTTTTGAGATTAACAAACACCCAATTAAAAATTTTAAATTAGCGTTCTATTGGATAAGAGGCCTTCGATCGAGGGTTAATTTGTTTAGACATTACATACTTTTTATTTTATCATATAAAAATTCAGTAATTTAGTGTTGTTTGATAGTTTTTTAATGGCTATTAAGATATTAACTCTTAACAAAATACAATCTCTTAATAATTATATTAACTAGGGTTAATGGCGCGCGCGTTGCGGCGCGGTAGGCAGGTAAAAGACAAATGGTATATTCATACATGCTTAGCAGTTGACTTACTTTACAACCTACATTCATACCTACATGGAAAAGCTCCAACTTATTCTATGACCATTTTCTTTCCTTGATATATGGTGAAAAGTGTCACTTCCATGACCTGCAAAAAGAGTCCACAATGAAGTTTATCTTGTGGTTGTAATAAAATGGGAAATTTCAATTCAATTATATGGAAACGTAGGTATCATACCATAGCTATTTATTAAGTAATTTGTGGCTCTTTTTTGGCTTACAGAGGCTGCATAGCAGGGGGACTTAAAAATACAAACAATTTCTATTGGTCAAATTCCAAAACCTCACAAAGTCATTATTCTGTTTGATGAGTTTTAATGTGGATTGATTAAGCTGAATTTATTTATGCATTTGTTTTAGATGTGAAACAATTACGATCAATAATATATATATATATATATATATATATATAACGTAAAGATTACCTACTTGGTTGCTTTCCAAATCTGTTTCACCACTTTTGAGTAACTTAAAGTGTATATCTGTTTTAGCTCATGCATTTGAAAGTACAGTGTAAGTGCAATTAATATGAGAAAATTAAAAGTGCAGTATAAATTACACATTAAAAGTTTGCATTATAATGGTTTTAGTAATTTTTTTTTTACAAATCAAGATAATGGGATATAGCATTGTTTCAAAATCCAACACAAAATCCACATTCAAAAGCATATTATAGATGTGGATTTCCTAATTTTTTTTTGCAACATAATAAATGTTTTTTTGCATCAGATTAAGGTCGCCTTGGTGCTGCTGCATGGGCAGAATTGTGTTGAATAAAAGAGGTTAGGGTGGCTGACCTTAGAAGCTTCCTGCTATGGCTTCACCCTAGTCATCATAAGTTGGGTGACAGATGTGGTTTGGGTTGGGACAGATGCAACAATTTATTTTGGGGTTCTATTTCAGAAGGTAAACATATATAATACCCGTTTTCGGGAGTATACCTTCAAAGCACAAAGCTTATACTCCAAGCAAACCTACTTATAAGCTGATCAGATAAAGGCTTCATCATTACCACCATAGCATATTATGCCTAGCAAAATGGTCAGGTTTGGGAACGGTTCAAAACGGGTTTGGGAACGGTTCAAAACGGGTTTGGGAAAAGTGCGAGTCAGAACGGGTTTTAAGCAAAATCAGCTCAGGTTTAAATGGTATGTTCTTAAAAGACATCAACTTAGCTTAAGTTAAGATGTGTTATAAGTAAACAAATACTCCATTTGATAATTTTTAGTGATGTTCTCATCAAATATGTTATTAATCCATTCTTAAATGTTTGAATCCATTGCATTTACATAGTTTTTCGTTTACCCATCTTGACCCGCATTGTGTGTAAGTGTTATTCATCTCAACCCATTTAATATTATTACCCATTTCTAAAATTCTACCCATTATATTACAATTGTTTACCCAAACCAACCAAATTCCTTTAACATGGGTACAAATTGCCACCTATATAGCATATTATAGACGTGGATTCCTTATTTTTTTGCAACATAATAATTGATTTTTGCATCATTTATGTCTATTTATGTGTGTAAGATGAAGCATAGTACCTCGTTTACAGATCTAATAAAAGATAATGCATTTTATTCAACTTTCCAAGCACTAAATCACAGTCCGTTATAAATCATCAAATAGGTTCTTCAATGATATAGGTACTGAATTTGAAAAAGGGTTAAGATATCTAAAATAATTTATTCTTTTTGCAAAATAGATCATCAACCTGTGGTTATTATTTTTTCAGGCTTTGGAGTCTTCCTCGAGCAGTGAATCTTAAGATAGGAGAAGACAATAGAGGTTTGTCCCACTTCATGTGAACACTAAAACCAAGAACATTAACAATATCAACAGAGATTAAAAGAATACCCTTAAAATCAAGAAATTTGGACCTAGAAAATGATCTACGCCATATACAGTTAACGAACATCAAAATCCATAAATGGGTTTGGATTTAACAACCGAAATCTGAAAGGATACATGTTCTTATTCTGCAATTGAAAAGAAACAACATACCTAGGCGTCGACAGAAAAACCCTGAACCCGCAATTACCTTAAAACCCACAATCATCAATGAGGAGTTTTCACTTCTCAGTTAGGTTATATTCAGGTTATGAAAGATTTTACGTATCTACAAGATGAGACGAACCTGGAGCCGTGAGTGTGAACGAAAAACAAATGAGGTGTAGAGACGTACCTAAAACACATGAGGTTCACCGGTTGTTGACTTCAAGCAGACGAACCCCAAAAGATGCAGCAGGTAGACGATGGGGGTTGTTTAGGGTGATGTAGCAGGCAGAAGATGGGGTGGTGATCTAAGGAGACGTGGGTTGTTTTTCATGAGCATGGTGAGTAAGTAATGGAAGGACATACATGATGGAAGGAAGGGTATGGTTTAAACAGTAAAAAGTATGTGACAGGTATCTTATCTTCTTGTGTCTACAATACAAAAACAAAAAGTTCTCTATTTGTTTTTCATGACTTTTAATCTATAGAAGTAATATGTAACTTTAAATCTGAATGGTAGAGAAAATATATCTTAATATAACCTTTTAACCACTTAAACTTAAGGTTATCTTTTAACTATTAAAAGAATATGAATCATTAAGAATTAACATTTTAATAACCATTAAGAAGCTATCAACAACTCTAAATATATTTATTTTTATAATTCAAATTTTAGTTATAGATAGATGTTTACAATCAATAGGTTCATGCCGTTGGAGCCAAGGCTTTTCGTACACAACACGTGGTTAATTACTTAATTATCTACAAATATAGTATATTTCTTGTAGGTTTTCATAATTATATATCCATAATTTAGACACAAACAAGATTTTATATGGTATAATGTCTAAATAATTGATATGTACAACCTATGAAATCTGTTGTATAAAATTAGAAAGCAAATCAAAGAAGTGTACAAAAATGCGCCTGAGGATATTTGACCTAAAAAGTGTCTCACCTGCGCCTATTATACAGTTTTCTAAAAACCGGTTCGACCGGTTCAACTGGGCGCCGCTAACTCATCCCGTACGAAACCCTCCGATATTATACACGTTCTTTCGATCGACTGTGCCGGGGGTTTAATCCAGTTATACCTCGGTTTCAAAAAAACACAAGATAGTGAATTTCGGCTTTTAAACGATCGTGAACTTGATGCGTTAAACACGTCATTGTCAAAATCTTATTATGCACTTAAATTTAAATAAATATTAGAATTTGAGTACTTTTTAGATTATTTTAAATGAATTTGAGTACCTTTTGAATTGATTTTGGATGAATTTGGATACTTTTTGGAAACTTATTTGATTATAAGTTTGTAACAATCGGTTTTTAATAAATGAATGTATTTGAAATAATCGTTAATTGAACGATTGTGATTGTTGTAACTCGAAAATATGTGAGAATTACGTCATCAATGGCAAGAACACATGTGATCGTTCTAGAAATCCATGTTGATTTAGCTATTGTAATTATTACAAGTTGATAGTATGCGAAAAATGGTGAACGTGGGCGAAAACCATGCGCGAAACGGAGTTACGGATTGTCCGGAATCACGAAACGAAGAAAAATCAAAAATTGGACGAAACAGGCGTGGGGCGGTACGCCTGGAGGCTCCAGAGGCGGTGGATTAGCTAGATAAGATGAGAACGCATGGGAAACTCATTTTTTTCATTTATCTCGATCGTTTTTCACTTCCAGACCTTATTTTCAGCCTCCAAACTCCATTTCAAAGCCTTTCAAACATCTAGATCGCACCCATGAACGTTTCTGCAAGTCTAGATCGCTGTTCTACCCGCAGAAATCCGTCAGATTAGGTAATGGTCCGTTTTATCCAACTAGTTTAATATTTTGTGGATTAAATCTAGTTTTGAATTTATTACTATGATTATGGGTATTGATTAGTGTCTAGTTGATAACTAGGGATTGTTAGAAACGAAGAACTTGCTGTTTTGATGGTGAAATCTTCGTTTTGAAGCCGGTATAATGTCCGGTTGTTATGAAACCCATATCATGGTGTGATAACTAGTAGGAATGGGTATATTATGGTTTTAAATGAAATATGGATTATGATCCTTGGGTTAAATGATGATTTTGATGAATTGATGTTAAAATTATTAATAGTTATGATCATAAATGAATTTTTGAATAAAAGAAATGATTAAAGATCGTAACTAATGTAATGAACATCAATTAATTGATGAAATGCCTAGGAGAGGCATGAAATGTGATTAATTGTGATAATTGACTAAAACTTGCTAAAGATAGTAAGATAAAGTTAATTATGTGATAAATTGACTTTGAAGAAGTCAAACCAGTCAAGTGCATTGAACTTGATTATATGTGTTATATGTATTGAATATATAGTTGTATATGTGTGAATATGCAACTAGGTATTGGTGGTGAAAGTCAAAGGACAAGCCACAAAAGTGGAAACGAGGTTGTAGGAAGTGAACAACCGTATGAATCAGGTAAATTACCCAACTTACTGTAACATTACATATAAGTAGTAGAAAGAGTCTACTTGCGTACTTGAAATATGTAAATGATGATTACATATGTGATTGAAACTATTGGATAAGAAATCCATTAGATTGCGTTTGTTAAATTTCAATAAGAAACATATATGCAATATAATTGCATTAGAATAACCGGATGAGCCGGTGATTAAGTAATATGATTTTGGTGTTTATATGATGATAGTGCATAACTTGACTAATGAAACTAATGGAATTAAAAGACCTATGAGAAGGCATTATTAGTTTCAAAACGAATGTTATGCTTGAGTTGTATGCATAGTATAAATGCATTAAAATTTTAGCTGGATGAGCCAGTGAAATTGATTAATTGAACCACATATGTGTGGCTAACCGGTTAATCCATGAACTAAATTGTTGACTCCACAATAGTGGATAGCCAGAGGTGCTGGCAATTGTCTTGGATGGAAGTACCGGTGGGTGAACATCTTAAGACTTGAATAATTTATGACTCCACAATGGTGGATAGCTAGAGGTGCTAGCAATTGTCTTAGATGGAAGTACCGGTGGGTGAACATCTTAAGACTTACTATATGTATGACTCTACAATGGTGGATAGCCAGAGATGCTGGCAATTGTCTTAGATGGAAGGACTGGTGGGTGAACATCTTAAGACTTAAATTAATTATGATATCACAAATGTGTGAATAGTCAGAGGTGCTGACAAATAGCTATGGTGGAAGCACAGGAATGTGAACACCATAGTGTAATTTTGATTAAACTATTTTGAGCAATAGTTGATGATTGGTAATATGATATTATTACATTGTGAGAGATTTTTAATATATGTATGATACCACAAATGTGTGGATAACCGGTTAATCCGGAAACTAAATTGTTGAAACACAGGTGTGTGGGTAATTGGTTAAGCCAATAATATATATATATATATATATATATATATATATATATATGGTGTTTTAATTTAGCCAGAGGTGCTGGTGATAGAGTTGAATTACATAATATACTCATATTTGTGAAAATGTCCCATTAAGGGAAATAAATGCACCATGTGTGTTGGGTGCAAGTTGATGTTTGAATATGATATATTATTATCTAAACATGATTAACATCTATATGATATATATGTGGATCGGTTTAAATAAGTTTTTGGGAACTTTGGGAAGGGTTACTTACTTAGTTCATATGAACTAATTGTGACCTTATATGTGATGTAACAGGTCAAAGATAGATATGCATTGGGCGATCAGATCGGGCACCTTTTGAAGCTGAATCGAGCGTTATGTAAAACTCTGGTACTATTAACCTTAAACACACTGGATTTTCTTAATAATAAAGGTAAGTGGTGTGTTTAACTCATGAAATGGTAATTTCACGCTTCCGAACATGGTTTTGGTGGTATTAAACTTAAACACACTAGTTTTATTAATCATAAATATAAATGTTATGAAATTAAGTGTGTTTAAATTATGAAATAGAGATGTCACGCTTCTGAACATGATTTTGTGGAAAAAATTTATACTGGGACCAAAATTTGAAACGTGTAAACGTGAGGAGAAGTTAGGGTGTTACAGGTTGGTATCAGAGCAATGGTTTGAGTGAATCAAGTGCGTCTTGATCTCAAACTCTTGTGCTCTTTATATGAAAACATAATGTTTGATTCGAAGACCCGATCATGATGCCAAATGTATGAGGTCAGCATATCTATGTCCTGTATTATAATTGTTAAATGTAATGTGAATCATTACATGTTAAATGTGATTTGATTGATTATGTGAAACCAAAATCAATGTCTTGAGTATGAAATGAAAGAAGTAAGGAAGTAGGCATATAATGAATGAACTAGTACGTCTGGCCAACTTACTAGTGCAAACATGATATGAACAAGCACTTATGGGAATCATTTTATACTTAGGCTATTGAAATTATGTAAGTTGTTATGAGCTTAATGTGTCTATTAATTGTAAGTAATAGTGTTACCAATTCAGGAGAAATGAATTGGAAGATTAATGTGAAAATACCTACATGAGTGTAGGCTATAACACTTGGAAATTAATCCATTTGAACATGGAAAATGTTTTGGTGTGTATACATGAATTAAAAATATATAATTTGACCGCTTAAGGCATGATAGGGAAAAAGACACATAATTGTGTTTATGTGTTCATACATGTTTAAGTTTGAGATGTAATGATTTAAACATGTTAATAATTTATATAATGTGCATATAATCTATATGCGTGATATATAGAGTTGTAAGTATCCAATGTGTATACGTATGGTGAATGTTATGATATGATTTCATAACTAGTGATAGTATCATTATATGTTGATAGTAATTGACACATTGAATTGGAAACTATTCATAATAGTATTAAAGCAAATTTAAGACCATGACGTATGGCATTTTGTGTGTACAAACATGTAAGACCACTGGTGAGTGGCATTGGATTTAACATGTAAGACCACTGGTAAGTGGCATTGGATTTAACATGTAAGACCACTGGTAAGTGGCATTGGATTTAACATGTAAGACCACTCGTGAGTGGCATTGGATTTAACATGTAAGACCATTGGTGAATGACATTGGATTTATCATATAAGACCACTTGTGAGTGACGTTGAATTTGTTTGTAAGACCACTAAGGAGTGGCGTTGTGTTTGACGTATAAAAATCATCTTAGAATGACATTGAGTTGTCATGTAACTCCTCCTTAGTGAGGTATTGGGAGAATCCACATATGTGTGGATTGGTCAATATGTGAGCATGTGTCGAACGATGTTGACTTTTAAGAAGTCAAAGTTATGGCCAATGTGACTAGATGAGTTACTTACTCACTAATATGCAACCATAAGACATATTAGTGCTTATGTGTTAGGTGATTATGTATGCTGTTACTACTTATAATTGACTTGAAGTAATTGTGATAAACTGAATGGTAAATTGACCATATGTGTCATGAAATGTTGAAATTATGAAACCACATGATGGTGGTATTTAACTACTTGATAGATGTCTTGTAGTATTGGATGAATGTTATGTGCTAAATGCATGAGTTGAAAAATGTTATTAAATAATAATTTATAGTTGACACTATAAATTGATGATAATCCACATTGTCTGGAAGTATATGAATATGAAACCACGTCGGGTGGTATTTGGGATTGTTGAATCAAATATTGGATGTAACAATCTGAGTTTTGTTGAAACTGGTTAATATTATGATAAATTACATAACTAATGAAAGTGTCGTCATATGTTTAGAATAACTGACACGGATAATGGGTGACGATTCACATTCGTGTGAAACTAATGTAAGACCACTGGTGCGTGGCATTGAAATTGTCATGCAAGTCCATAATGAAATTGCGTTGGTATTTGTCATGTAAGTCCACATTTTTGTGGCGTTGGGGGTAATTCATGTACATGCACATGATAATAAGTTACCCATTTTGTTTAAAATTGCAGTTATAAGACTGGGTGAGTCCACACTACAATTATTTGTGCAATTAGCATACATGAGATTTGTTGTTTTAATTGAATTTGAGGTAAAGGATTATGCTTAGTGTGGTTATTGTAGTTGAATGAATTACAAGGTGTGTGAACATTCAACTAGTGTTACTGATTGAGTTGATTTACAAGAGTGTAAACAACCATCATACTGTGGATGTGGTGATCTACAAATGTGTAGACATTAAATTGGTAATGTGCAGGCTTTGATTCACAAGGTGTGTGAACAAAAGATGATCTACAAAAGTGTAGACATCAAATTTCAAGAGTCAAATTGTTTAGTTGATTTTCGGGAAATATGATGCACAAATGGAGTTTTGTGTGTACATATGTAGTGTGTTAAATGATAATGGTTGAACATGAATGGTAGATAAAAATGTCTATCTATGTAAATGAATAACACGAATGTGAAGTCATTCGGTTATGGAATAAATGATTAACACGAATGTTAAGTCATTCGGTTGTGGTGGCGTGTCAAATACATTATACATGAGGTTTGACTTTAAAAAGTCAAAGTTATGCCTATTTGTAAAGAAATAGGATATTTATAATATGTATAAATAGCATTCATACATATGATGGGATGAATATTTATGTGAATACTCAAAAGAAAGGTAAGATGTATGTAGAAATACACTTGAGTGTATGATTTGGTTTGGATGAAGAAAGTCAAACCAAATAATCAATTGTAGATTGATTATGTAGAATCATGTATAATGATCATGTTTATCTAAGGATAAATGTTCAATTATGCTTGAAATATATGTTAGAAAAGTGGTGTCTAGACATGGTGTGCCAGTGACGATTAATTTTGATCGAGACACTTGATTTACTTCTCATTTCTGGAGAAATTTCAGAAAAAATTAGGATTGTTGATAAGCACGACGTATCATCCTCAAATTGTGCCAGTGTTACAAAGTTGTATTTTTATGGAATTTCATGGTTAACTAGTGTGTTTGGTTGAACCATCAGGTACAATCCCGTTCAACCGGTTGAACCATCTCTGAGCCAAATTATGTGCACCACCGGTTTTTAAAACATTGCTATTATACGACACTTGTCTCAACCATTTGCCTTAAGTTGCCTTGTTGAGGCATGTTTTTTAAACACGGCTACATGGGCGTTGTCGCAACTTGGTTTTAAACAAACTTTTTATCAACACATAAGAAAAATTACCATGTATGAACGGTATATTCAAATTATGTTATTAAGAAAATAAATGTTAGTGAAAAGAAATCTTGATTTAAAGCAAAGGAGTTAAAAATATGTTTATATTTCATGCATGAAAGGCAATTTGGACAAAACTTAGGATTATTAAAGAGATAAAAATAGTCATATTGTAAAACCTTTTGCATTAGACTCGAACCAACTTTTAGAAGGTATAAATAACACATTCATTTTATATTGATTGGTAACTAAATTTTTAGAAACATATGTGTTATCAAAAAACAAACTAATTACAGTTTAAGAAGATAATAAAAAGAAAATTATGAGAGGCGAACCAATCATATGATCTTATAATAACTCACCTTAATTGCAGAAACCCAATTAATTCCAACAAAATTAACCCTAATCTTTGGATTTTTTTATAATCTTTAATTATTATACATGTACAAAACTATATTATTTTATGGGTTTGTGCAAATTAATCACCGTTTGCGCTCTTACATTCATGTAAGTGGTCGCAATAGCAAATAAATATTTACAGTGTAACGCAAACTTACACTTGTTTTAAATTCACAAACGGTGATTAATTTGCACAAACAAATAAAATAGCATAGTCTTGTATGTATAACAAAGGTTATGAAATAAAAACCCGAAGATTTGGGTTAATCTTTTCGCAGTTAATCGGTTTCGTCAATTAAGGTGGATTAAAACCGGATCATGTACATATGTGTGTGTGTGTGGGAGTTTCATAAGAAAACCATAATTTTGAATAAAACTAAGAAAACTATTCAGAATTATTACTAATTACTTTTTTTTTCATATTTTTTTAATTTCCTATTAATACAAGGTAAAATATGTATAAAAAAGAAAAAAAGTAGAAAAAAATATGTATTTTATGTTATTACATATATGTAACTTGTATGTTATATATACATGCATGTTGTGTGCGTGTATATGTATATGTGTGTATGTATGTATGTAACTTTTTGATAAACACATCTTTCTTAAAATTTTATTTTTCATTATAACATTTTTAACTTTATAACTAAAAATTTGGAAAAAAAATTAAAAAAATTATTTTTAAGTACGAGTTTTTTTGGTTTTCTTGTTTTTACATCTTCGAATTCTTATTAGCTAAATATTTTTATATCAATTATTTTATTTCATTTTTTTATATTTTATTTGTTTATCTCATATAATATTTAATATTTCTTTTTATTTAGCAATTTATTTCTTATTTCACAATGTACTATTTAATATTCATCATATGGCCGGGTTTTTAGTCTATTTAAATAACTAGGGATTTCCCGCGCGTTGCGGCTGATATAACGCCATGATTTCAAATATCAGAACGTAGATACGATAATGTATATCAAAACATAAATACAAAAACACGTCACACATGTTGTTACTCCGACATTGTAACAGCTGAAAATTTAGCACATTTGAACGTGCTTGAAATCCGCGATGATTTGATAAATGGAATTATTACAGGATGATAGTACGCGAGAAATGGTGAACGTGGGCGAAAACCGTGCGCGAAACGGAGTTACGGATTGTCCGGAATCTTGAAACGAAGATAAAAATCAAAAAGTGGCAAATCTGGCCGCCATAGGGTCCGCGCGGTACGCCCCAGGTCTAAGACTGGCCTGGGGCGATGCGACTAAGGTGGTCTGGACGGGATTTTTCTTAAAAAGTCAAGATTTTCATCCATATCTCAAATTCTTCTTCTTATCTTCGAGATCAGCCACCACACACACGAAAAACCACTTTCAAGCCACCCAATCTTCAATTTCGAAGCCTCTAGATCGCGTGGATCGCACCAAGGATCGTTAATACAAGTCTTGATCATCTTGTTACGCACGTAACTTCGTTTGAAGAGGTAACGGTTCATTTTTACCTTCTAGATTGATTATGATTGATTAAATCTTGTTTCTGAACGTGATGATATAGTTAGGGTTGTTGATTATTGCCTAGATGATGGCTAGGATTGATTATAAATGACAAACTTGAACAGTTAATGGGTAAATCCTTGTTTTGAGCCGTTGTAATGCCCGGTTTGCATGGAATCATAAGAATGGTTATAATGGTTTAAACCATGTGATTATGACACTGTAGGTGATTAGTTTGATTAATCCTTGATCTGCAACGTGAAATCCAGGTGTTTCAAACTAATCACAACCATTAACATACTCATTGGAATGGTTATCTGATGTTTATGATAACACGCAAACTAGTATGTTAAATATGGTTGTTAAACCTATTCTAATGCTATGTTGTGATATTTCATGATATCTGGGTAATCAATAACAAGGATTGATCATTCCTAAGCCATTAATCTGTCTAGGAACCTGTTTTAGCATTACAATCAACAACATTAGCTAATTGATTAATCCAAGATTTATTCTGACTAATCAAGTGTGTCATCAACCTAATATCAGTTTGACGACTATCAAGGCAATGTCTTTGACATTAAACGTTCAAAAAGATTTAATCTGTAAGTTAAAGTAGAGATAGCTAATTAAATGCAAACCAATGCAGAGTATACTGTTAGTACCAGTTTACGAGGGATCTTGCTATAGTAAGACATCAAGTGAGTTCTGTGAGCCCTCTTTTACTATTTTAACGTTTTAGGGCTGATGTGCATGTTATAAAGTTATTTTATGTAAATGATTGTTTTATCTGGCTACGGTCAGATAAGAGAATATGTTAAAGTAAAGAATGTTTCAAGTTGTAAAGTTATGGTATGAAAGTGATGCTAACCTGATTAAGATCAGGTAAAGAATGTTTTCAGGAAAATAATGGTTTAAAGTAAATAATGCTTTAAGTCTCAACTGCGGTTGAGAGTATAAAGAATGTTTGAATTCTCAACCGAGGTTGAGAAGGAAATAAATTTTCTTTTAAAAGACATCGACCGAGGTCGAGCAGGAAATGTGATAAGGAAGTCCCGGCTGCGGTTGGGCAAAATCTGAGCACTGCGGTGCGAAGGACCGTTTATGATTATGATGGTTTAACGCTTTAAACCATGTTATGTATGAATGATGTATGTTAAGAAGTCTTGTACCAGTATGAGCCATCAATTTCGGTTGATGGTTTAAGAAGTCCTGTGAAAGAACAGGCCTGTCGACTCTATGTCGCCAGTTGAGGAAGTCTTATACATGTATGAGCCTGTCAACTTCGGGTTGGCAGTTGAGGTGTCTTGTATTTATACAAGCCTGCCGACTTCGGGTCGTCAGTTGAGGTGTCTTGTGCTGCACAAGCCTGTTGACTTCGGGTCAACAGTTGATGCTAAGTTTCCTGTACAGGGAGATTGATAATATGAATATGTGTAGAATTACGTTATGTGATGATATGAAGGGATAAATATTTGTCTAAAAACGTAACTTAGAACTCACCAGCGAAAACTGACTTGTTTTAGCATGCGTATCAAGTTGAATGGTATTGAGAAAGAATAGCAGGAAGGCTCGAGGCATACTCTGAAGACTACCCTGGCATAATCTGACATAAACTGGCTATGTATAAAACCATAGAGTGTGGGCTATGTTTAACGTTTGTATAATATGTGTGCCATGTTTTATGTAATCACCTGAAATTCCGCTGCCATAGTAATGTAAATTTGGTTTAATGACTATGAGTTTGATGTTTACCAACTAAGGGAACTCCCAGGATTCGGGGCCTCACAAGTTGGTATCAGAGCCATAGTTTGAGAGATCCGGTCATCCCTAATGACTGGACTTAAACTGAAAATGGGACTGAATGGTATGAATGCCAGTCAAGGGTAGTTTGATGCCACGAGCTGAATGTTATGTATGAGTTAAGACGTAGGTGCAAGGTTAGAGAGGTAGTTAGTGTTATGCACGTTGGGGTGACGGGATGGGAAACGTTTAGAGCCTATGAGTTGGGTAAATGGTTAATAACATCTTATCAACGTCATTAACGATTTACAAAGCTTATTTTGTGCTAAACTGATCCTGTACTGACTCATCAATTGTTGCATCATGTAGGCAGTTAGATGGTTGGACAAAGGGGTAGACCACGTAAGCAACCACAGGAACTTGAAGAACCACGTATCGAGATCGAAGAACCAATCATTGAGGAAGAAGAGTACGAGGAACGGTCAGAAAAGGAGCCAGAGTTCACACTCGAGCCTGTGGTGGTGAAAGCCATCTCTGATGAGGTCTCCAAAGTTTTGGATGATAAGCTACCAGCTTTGATTACAAAAATACTGAAGGATACTTTGAAAGACAAGTCTGAAGGAACTAAAGAGAGTACCAAAGAAGATGAAGTTGTGATCACCGGGACTAAGAACGGTGATTCTATGTTAGAGAAACGGAAGGGTTGTGATTACAAGGCCTTCAAAGGATGCAGTCCACCATCCTTTGATGGTAAGAAGGATGACGTGGCCACCTGCCACTGGGTTTCGGCTATGGAGGCTGTGATTGCTATCAGTGAATGCCGGGAAGACCAAGCTGTGAAATTTTTAGCTCATTCATTTACTGAAGAAGCTCTACATTGGTGGAACACCATCAAGCAGTCAAAGACCACTAATGATGTGGAGGGCTTAAAATGGGAGGAATTGAAAGAATTAGTTATGAAACACTTTTGTCCGAAGAATGAAATCGATAAAATCGAGCAGGAATTTTTGACTTTAAAAGCTGGACGTATGAATCATCGGCAATATAAGTCAAAATTTAATGAAATTTCAAGATTGGTTCCTCATTTGGTAAGCACGGAGGAACGCAGACTGAAGTTATATGTGGAGGGATTACCACCTAAAGTCCGAACGCATGTGAAGGCGCATGCTCCCAGAACTTTTGAATCAGCCGTAGAAATTAGGGGCATTGTCTGGGATGATGTTGTTGAAGCTGAACCAACAAAGGAGGAACCGAAGCAGAAGTGGTCACCTAAATTTAAAAGAAACACAAATGACAAATCAGGACCTCCCATGAAAAGGTCTAGAACGGAAGAATCAGAAAAATGCCTTAAGTGTGGAAAGAGACATAGGGGAGAATGTCTCACGGGGACTACTTTGTGCTACCGTTGTGGAAAGACTGGACATCTCTCTTATGATTGCCCGAATATGCCAAAGTGTTACAATTATGGTGGATTCGGTCACGTGAGGAAGAATTGCTTTAAACCGAAGGCAATAACTATTGAATCTACCAAACCTGAAAGTAGCAAGGGAGGGGAAAAGCAAAAGGTAAAAGCTCGTGCCTTTACTATGACTAAAGATCAGGCAGCCAAAGACCCTGATGTGGTGACAGGTACATTCTGGATTAATGATATCCCTGCTTCAATGCTATTTGATTATGGTGCAAGTATGAGCTTTGTGGCTATCGCTTTTTGTGATAAACTGTGTGCAAATGTTAAAAAGATAAAACATGTTTTTAACATAGAAACTGCTCTTGGTAAATCGACTAGAGTAACGGAAGCCATTGAGGATGATTGTTACATTGATATAGAAGGTCATAGATTCCCTGTTAAGTTGTTTCTGATTACGTTAGGAGGTTTTGATGTAGTCTTGGGCATGGATTGGTTGGCCAAACATGAGGCTAACATTGTTTGTCGACGAAAGATGATTTTCCTAACGACTCTTGATGGGAGTTCAGTAACGGTTTACGGGGATAAAGTGTTCAACGTGCCTAAAGTCATTTCAATGATGAAGGCAAGTGAATTTATGAGGCGAGGGTGTGGGCCTTATCTGGCCTATGTTATTGATAAAGAATCTAAGGTAAAAGAATTGGAAGACGTACCCGTGGTGTGTAACTTTCCTGATGTATTTCCTGAGGATTTGCCAGGAATTCCACCTGATCGGGAAATTGAATTCCAAACTGATGTTGTGCCAGGAGCTCAACCTGTCGCCAAGGCACCGTACCGTCTGGCTCCAACAGAGATGAAAGAATTAATGACCCAACTACAAGACCTTCTAGACAAAGGTTTTATACGACCAAGTGTGTCACCTTTGGGTGCACCAATGTTGTTTGTCAAGAAAAAGGACGGAAGCATGAGAATGTGCATTGATTATAGGGAATTGAACAAGCTCACGATGAAGAACAAGTATCCGTTACCAAGAATTGATGATCTATTTGACCAATTGCAAGGGGCAAGTTGGTTTTCTAAAATCGATCTCAGATCGGGGTATCATCAACTAAAGGTAAGAGAACAAGACATTCCAAAGACAGCGTTTCGCACACGTTATGGCCATTATGAGTTCCTTGTAATGTCTTTTGGGTTAACTAACGCTCCTGCAGCGTTTATGGATTTGATGAATCGGGTGTGCAGACCTATGCTAGATCGATCAGTGATTGTGTTCATTGACGACATCTTAATATACTCAAAGAGTGAAGGTGATCATGCATGTCATCTTCGGGAAGTACTTGAAATGTTAAGGAGAGAAAAGTTGTATGCCAAGTTCTCCGAATGTGCCTTTTGGTTACGAGAAGTGCAGTTCCTAGGTCATGTTATTAACCCAGAAGGCATAATGGTGGACCCAGCTAAAATAGAATCAGTAATGAAATGGAATCCTCCGAAAACACCAACGAAAGTACGTAGCTTTCTCGGTTTAGCAGGTTATTACAGAAGATTTATTCAAGATTTTTCTAGGATTGCTACACCGTTGACAAAATTGACAAGGAAAGAAGTAAAATATGATTGGGGGTCCAACTCAGGTCCAAGCTTTTGAAGAACTAAAGAAGAGGTTAACCGAAGCTCCTATTTTAACATTACCGGATGGTAATGAAGACATGGTTGTATACTCAGATGCGTCTTATTTGGGCTTGGGTTGTGTCCTTATGCAAAGGGGAAAGGTAATAGCATATGCCTCAAGACAATTGAAAAACCACGAGACTAATTATCCAACTCATGATTTGGAATTGGCTGCTGTGGTATTTGCTTTAAAAATTTGGAGGCATTATCTATATGGAGTGAAATGTACAATCTACACAGATCACAAAAATTTAAAATACTTCTTTAAACAGAAGGACTTGAATATGAGACAAAGAAGATGGCTTGAACTGCTCAAAGATTATGACTGTGAGATTTTGTATCACCCGGGCAAGGCCAATGTTGTGGCTGACGCTCTAAGTCGCAAGACGGAACACCCTGCTATACGAGTTAAGTCTTATAGTTTGGTGATAACACCAGATTTCCTGAATGAACTCAAAGATGCACAGAAGGAAGGATTAAAGGAAGAAAAGGTTGGATTTGAAAGAATCTTTGGTCAAGTTAAGAATCTAGAAGAAAATGAATTTGGTGTTAAGATCCGATTTGGTCGAATGTGGGTTCCACGAAACGGGGACATCAGGTCAAGGATTCTAGACGAAGCACATAAATCACGTTACTCTATTCATCCTGGTGCAACGAAAATGTATCAAGACCTTCGAAAGGATTACTGGTGGCCAGGTATGAAGTTTAATGTGATGCAGTACGTAAACAAATGTTTGACATGTGCGTAAGTAAAAGCTGAACATCAGAAACCTTATGGTTATGTGCAACCTCTAGAATTTCCAGAATGGAAGTGGGAACACATTACCATGGATTTTATTACCAAGTTTCCTCTTACAGCGAAACGTCGTGATACTATTTGGGTGATTGTAGACCGGTTAACGAAAAATGCTCATTTCTTTCCTATACGTGAGACTTATACGTCGGAGAAATTGTCTGAATTATTTGTGAAAGAAATACTTACAAGACATGGAGTTCCAGTTTCCATAGTGTCAGATCGTGACACGCGATTCGTTTCAAGATTCTGGAAACAGTTTCATGAATCAATGGGCACAAGACTCAATATCAGCACTGCGTATCATCCTCAGACCGACGGACAGTCTGAAAGGACTACCCAAATGTTAAAGGATATGCTCAGAGCCTGTATTATTGATTTTGGTGGTAGTTGGGATGATCATTTACCACTAGTGGAATTCTCGTACAACAACAGCTATCATGCTAGTATTGGAATGCCACCATACGAGGCGTTGTACGGGCGACGTTGTAGAACACCTGTGTGTTGGGGAGGAGTAGGACAGAAAGAAGTGGGAAGCAAAGCTGCAGTGAATGATTTAACTGAAAAGCTTCAACTAGTTAAAGCGCGAATGAAAGCTGCACAGGATCGACAAAAGTCCTATGCCGATAAAAGACGGAGACCAATAGAGTTTGAGGTAGGTGATCAAGTACTGTTAAAAGTTTCACCATGGAAGGGAGTTATTCGATTCAGGAAAAGAGGAAAGCTGAGTCCGAGATTTATTGGACCTTTTCGAATAATAGCACGGGTCGGTAAGGTAGCCTACCGATTAGATCTACCAGATGAACTGAGTGGAATTCATCCGACATTTCATGTTTCACATCTGAGAAAATGCCTAGCAGATGATGTAGCATATGTGCCGTTAAATGACATTGAAGTTGATGAAATGTTGAACTACATAGAAGAACCAGTTGCAATCGTTGACACGAAATAAAAACAATTACGTATCAAGATGATTAGACTAGTTAAGGTTCAATGGAAACACCGAAAAGGATCAGAGGCTACCTGGGAGACTGAAGACGAGATGAAACGACTCTACCCACATTAGTTTGGAACCTAACAGGTTTCGAGGACGAAACCTATTGTAAGGAGGGTAGATTTGTAACAGCCGAAAATTTAGCACATTTGAACGTGCTTGAAATCCACGATGATTTGATAAATGGAATTATTACAGGATGATAGTACGCGAGAAATGGTGAATGTGACGGATTGTTCGGAATCGTGAAACGAAGATAAAATCAAAAAGTGGCAAATCTGGCCGCCATAGGGTCCGCGCGGTACGCCCCAGGTCGAAGACTGGCCTGGGGCGATGCGCCTAAGGTGGTCTGGACGGGATTTTTCTTAAAAAGTCAAGATTTTCATCCATATCTCAAATTCTTCTTCTTATCTTCGAGATCAGCCACCACACACACGAAAAACCACTTTCAAGCCACCCAATCTTCAATTTCGAAGCCTCTAGATCGCGTGGATAGCACCAAGGATCGTTAATACAATTCCTGATCGTCTTGTTACGCACATAACTTCGTTTGAAGAGGTAACGGTTCATTTTAACCTTCTAGATTGATTATGATTGATTAAATCTTGAATCTGAACGTGATGATATAGTTAGGGTTGTTGATTATTGCCTAGATGATGGCTAGGATTGATTATAAATGACAAACTTGAACTGTTAATGGGTAAATCCTTGTTTTGAGCCGTTGTAATGCCCGGTTTGCATGGAATCATAAGAATGGTTATAATGGTTTAAACCATGTGATTATGACACTGTAGGTAATTAGTTTGATTAATCCTTGATCTGCAACGTTAAATCCAGGTGTTTCAAACTAATCACAGCCATTAACATACTCATTGGAATGGTTATCTGATGTTTATGATAACACGCAAACTAGTATGTTAAATATGGTTGTTAAACCTATTCTAATGCTATGTTGTGATATTTCATGATATCTGGGTAATCAATAACAAGGATTGATCATTCCTAAGCCATTAATCTGTCTAGGAACCTGTTTTAGCATTACAATCAACAACATTAGCTATTTGATTAATCCAAGATTTATTCTGACTAATCAAGTGTGTTATCAACCTAATATCGGTTTGACGACTATCAAGGCAATGTCTTTGACATTAAACGTTCAAAAAGATTTAATCTGTAAGTTAAAGTAGAGATAGCTAATTAAATGCAAACCAATACAGAGTATACTGTTAGTACCAGTTTACGAGGGATCTTGCTATAGTAAGACATCAAGTGAGTTCTGTGAGCCCTCTTTTACTATTTTAACGTTTTAGGGCTGATGTGCATGTTATAAAGTTATTTTATGTAAATGATTGTTTTATCTGGCTACGGTCAGATAAGAGAATATGTTAAAGTAAAGAATGTTTCAAGTTGTAAAGTTATTGTATGAAAGTGATGCTAACCTGATTAAGATCAGGTAAAGAATGTTTTCAGGAAAATAATGTTTTAAAGTAAATAATGCTTTAAGTCTCAACTGCGGTTGAGAGTATAAAGAATGTTTGAATTCTCAACCGAGGTTGAGAAGGAAATAATTTTTCTTTTAAAAGACCTCGACCGAGGTCGAGCAGGAAATGTGATAAGGAAGTCCCGGCTGCGGTTGGGCAAAATCTGAGCATTGCGGTGCGAAGGACCGTTTATGATTATGATGGTTTAACGCTTTAAACCATGTTATGTATGAATGATGTATGTTAAGAAGTCTTGTACCGGTATGAGCCGTCAATTTTGGTTGACGGTTTAAGAAGTCCTGTGAAAGAACAAGCATGTCGACTCTGTGTCGCTAGTTGAGGAAGTCTTATACATGTATGTGTGCCATGTTTTATGTAATCACCTGAAATTCCGCTGCCATCCTAATGTAAATTTGGTTTAATGACTATGAGTTTGATGTTTACCAACTGAGGAAACTCCCGGGATTCGGGGCCTCACAGACATAAAACCTAAAGTGTAAATCTTCAAAAAAAAAAGGTTGAACGCAACGGACTGTTATTCTGTCATAAAACAATAAATCAAGCGTTACTTGTAAGTCGTAAGGAGTATATACCCAAACATAAGTGCACAATATTAAAAATCATAAAACTTAACCTTAGGAAAAACATTACGTTTTCTAATTATTATTATTAAAATTGTATTATTTAACTACTAATATTATTTAATTATTAATTATTAATATTAAGTTTACGCTCTTGTATTCACCGTCTTTCAAGTGGACTTGACTTTGTTCCTATATGACCCGATATTATTGCTAATCAAATCGCAAAGGTGCTAATAATATTTAATTAATATGATTATTTAATCATGATTATTTAATTTTTATTGTTATTTACAGACAATCATTAAGTTTGCATTTTGTATATATAGTAATATAATGCTTGTAAAGTAATTAGATCGAAATCATATAGACGTTACAAATAATCGATAATGTACGGACGCATTATAGACTTGTAGATAACGTGCAAAATTCTATTACTGATAGGGTTCGAAATTTATATAAACATTCGTGAGGTAATTGCGATCAAATTATTATAATTATGACTATTATCCGACAACGTAAGGACGTTTTAAAAGCCCGTGAATATTAAAAATATATGAGGAAAGTGAGAGGATGATTTAAAAATAAGAGTTCAAAGTTCAGGGTTTAAAGTGAAACTTTGAAAATTAAATCAACATTCTAGAATGTGGTTAATGATAATTAAAACGAATAAACAAATTTAATATTGAACTAAGGACAAATTTAATATTGAATATAAAATTAATATTACTATTCACAGAAAATGATAGCATTTGCTCTTTGTATATATAGTAATTATAAACCGATGCGTAGAGGTGTACAAAAAAACCGGACCCGGAACCGAAACCGGTCATACCCGAACCGGTGGGTACGAATGAGTACGGTTTTTCAGACAAATTAGAACCGGAACCGGAAAACCGGAACTGGTTCCACCTGAACCCGGCCAAAACCCGAACCGGAACCGGCCAAAACCCGAACCCGAACCGGCCAAACCCGAACCGGAACCGGTCAAAAACCGATTGGAACCGGTTAAAACCCGGAACTGGAACCGGAACCGGGGATTGACTTTGTTAACTGGAACTGGAACCGATTGGAACCGGAACCGGAACCGGTTCAAAAAAAAACCCGATTTGTACACCTCTACCGATGCGTGTTTATTTTCTCTTTTTATTCAGTTATGTATTATAATCAAAGGTAGTGTTGGACAAATTTCTAAAAGTTGAATGCTTAGTCACAAGCTTACATGAATAGAATCTCTTATCGCATTAATTTTGTTATGCATAATATGTATATATTTATATTTTTGTTGGTATTGCTATTAAAGATTTTGCAGTTTTCCATAAGAAATAAAATTTTCTTTTAATATGTAGAAAGTTAGTATGTTACGATTTTCATAGATAAAGGTAAATTTATCTCTACCATACGTACACATGTGAATTTAATGCAGAAAGTCCTTTCATAAGTTTCTTCTAGATAAAGGATAATGTTCCATGCTTTTTGACTTTTTTTTTTTTCATTACAAAACAAGTTATGTGACCTAGAGTTATACCACTAATTAAATCCAAAAATTTATCGTCTACAAAATTAAATGCCTAATTTACATGAGTATATATAAGTCACACATATAAAACCTTAAATTTTCGCGTATGTTTTCTTAAATTGAATATGAGTCACATGTGTATGAAGTTATGTTAAGTATGATAAAGCAAATAAATATAAATAAATCTATTATCATGTGATTGATACTTGCGTTATATATGTTTATTGCCTCACTTAATTACCTTCATGACTTCTCTTTGGAGTTTTATGTTTAAATCTAGGGGTGAGCATATAAAACCGATAAGGCGATAACCGAAAAAAAGTGAAACCGAACCGAAATAACTGAAAACGACTTAACCGATCGGTTATGGTTAACATAGGGCAATAACCGAACCATCCGGTTACGGTTTCGGTTTACCCAACTCCAATAACCGAAATAATCGAAACCAAACCGATATATATATTTTCAGAGGCGTACCTAGATATGATGTATGATGAACTTTTGATTTTTAATGTTATATATATGATCTGATCTCAACCGACACCCAAGAAATTTTGTCCCCGACCCCCATGAAAAATTGACGAACCGGATAAAGCCCAATTTAAATCATCTTAAAGACAAAAATAATAAAATAATACTCAAATAACGCAATATGTATTACTTGTTATTAAACTCAGTTGGTAATTAATAATAATTTAACTCAATACCTAATTAGTCATAGCATATTATTTAAAAAAATAATAATAAGACCCAAATTTGTATATTGAGTGATTGGATTTGATGTTCAGAAATAATGTTCAGATCCCTACTAAAAATTATACTAAAGCAATAACTTACTTATATACATCGTTGTCATTTACATCTGAATAACCACAATTTATAAATTGAGTGATTATTGTATAATTTCAAAAGTTGAAACTTATTAACATGATGAAAAATCTAGGTGATTTGTAATTTCAATGTTATTCTTTCGAATCATGTTAAAAGAAAATCAATTTTATCATATCATATAATCAATGAGATGATTATTTGACGCGTTTTTATTATGTATTTGTAAGTTAGACCCAATTTGAATTGGTAAAAAAAAATATTTAACGACAAATAATTATTCAAAAAAATTCCGACACCAATAAAACAAATTTCTAGGTCTGCCATTGTATATTTTCATGTATTGTTCATATGTTTTCCATGTTTTTTCATGTATTTAAATCATATTTTGATGTATTTGAACCTATTTTCATGTATTTGATGTAATTTTCATGTATATGTATGCTTGAAAGAGATTCAAAACACTTCAAAATAACAAAAAAATAGTTAGATAACCAAATTTATAGCTTCAAAATAATCACCACGAAAATAACCGAAACCGACCTTTATAACCGAAATAACCTAAACCGGTGCTCGGTTTCGGTTGCCAAGATTACATTAACTGAACCGTCGGTTTCGGTTTCGGTGGAGACTAATAACCAAACCGAATTTTACACATCCCTATTTAAATCCAAGCCAAGGTGTTTTGCTGAGGCAATATCAGTTGATTTATTAGTTTTAAAGTTTCTTTTAGATTGAGCTCTGAGGTATTCATAGGACGTCAAACATGGGACGATTTAAATCTTGTCTTAGTTATCTATGTTTCAAAATAAATATTCGAAGATAAATACATATGTGTGTGTGACACATGGAGAGGAAAAATATACTTTTTGATATCTTTTATGCTATTGGACGCTGACCTTGTCCATCAAAGTTATAAAGCAAAGATTATGAATTATAAGTTGAATGGAAAAAAGGAGATTAACCACTAACGTGTCTAGTTTTGAGTGGTTTAATGAATAAATATTAGTTTATGATACAAACCGGATATCTAATTAGTATAGAAATATACATATTAAAATGTTTTACAATATATTTATATCGAAAAGAAAGGGTCCGTACAAACTACGTGTGTGGAGGCCAAATGGGAAATGTGGCATGTGGTCCATATTCTTGTTTCTTTTTATTTTCTAGAATTAAATAAAACTATTTAACTTGTTCCCACTAAATTATCCTTTTAATCCTGGCACATGCTTACCACTAATCTCTCTTTTGTTTTTATTTATTATCATAATCCCGACAGTTTTTCTTTAATACCCTTTTTATTTCTTAGAAAAATCGTATACCAGTTGTAATATAGTTGTAACCAAGTATATATGTAGTTAATCTCTTAAAGTTTAAGATTATACATGGTAAAATGGGCGAGTTGTTTTAAGTTGAGTAATAGATCAGAATTAAACGCAGGTCATAATGAGTTTTAAACAAAATCAGTTTAGATTCAAATGAGTCGTTATTAAGAACATTAATTTAGTTTAAGTTAAAATAAGTTGTAATGAAACAAAATAGTTTAGTTTAATAATTTTTAATGATTTTCTCATCAAATTTATTATTAAATATTCTTAGTCGTTTGAATTCGCTATAATCAGAGAGTTTTTACGTTATCCATCTTGACCCGCATTATGCTACGGTATTTATCTTCATATAGGTCAAGATTGTCATGTTTAATTAAGATGAAACCCAAAATTTAACATAATCTTGTCTGCGTATTATGAAGTTTAAAATACTTTGACATACTTAATTGATTTTTAATTATGCAAGTAAGAAAAAAAGAACTATTCTAGTAGTAGACTCGTCAACCAAAGCCTTAGGTTTTACGTACTCTTGGGCAAACCATTTAAACTTGATGCAAGAAAAAAGCTATTATACATGAAAAACTCCAATTATTACAATCAATAAACGACACACATATATGAAGTGTCACTGTTTATCAAGTGTTGAAAATGATTTCACATTAACGTGCGATAGATATTTATTTAATTTTTAACATTCGACAAAAAGACTTATCTTTTAATTCTCTTTGTTATATACAATTGTGTTTCCTTTTTTATTTATTTTTATCATTAATTTTTTTGTTCAAGGTGACTAATTAAAGAGTTATGATATATGCTTCACATAGGTAATTAAAAGTAGCGAAGCTTGGCTCAATATATAGAGGGGTCGGGAGCAAATTCTGACACGTATTAATTTGTCAAGCAAAAGCTGCATAAAATTACAATACGAATCGAAAAAACAGGAGGGGCTGCCCTAGCTATCATTCGCCCAATATTGTAAGTAATGAGTTTGATGATATATAGTCATACTAAGTAAGTTATAATATAACATTTTTTTATTTTGTAAAAAAAATAGAGATATACACAATGCATGAAGGGATTTAGTTGGTTGAAACAATCATATTTCTTGAAATCAAACTGTATAATTCTTCAATTCATTAAATAAATTGAAGGTATTGTAGAACTTTATGTGTAAAACAATATATGGTTTCTAGATTGGTCTCTCAGGTGTGTTGTAGATCCGAAGACAATGGTTTTGTGGTAGCTTTTTTGGGCACCTAATTGTGTGTTTTATGTGGTCCTAAACTTACCTGTATGTATTGTAAAGCAACAGTCCACTTTATTTTTTCTTATTAATTAAATATGTAATTATTCATTTTAAAGGAATCATATCTACTGTTTGCTTCATCTTGGAATGCCAAAAGAAATTAATTTATTAGGTTGTAGATTCATGTAGGGGCTTAGTTTATTCATATCAAGATTTACAAATCACGGTTAAGATTGTGTATATTTGAATAATCAAACTTGACTCCTCTAGAAAAGTTTAGGATTCAAGACTTGTGATTGGTGGGAAATTATAAGAGATCCTAAGTTTGAAATAATTAATGATTTCACTTAACTATTATATGTGAATAAAAAGATGTAAATATAAAGCGTGCTAGTGTGAGGCTCCTACAACACCTTGATCGTGTTGAGCACATTGGACTACTAATAATGCAAGTCTACTTGGCTTCATCGACGAACCATATGTTAAAATCTTGTCAAGCTAGGGCGACTTCATGTACGAATTAGGCTTGTGTTTGGCTTGCTTAATTACGACTCAAGCCATCTCTTGGTTCAGCGAGTTGGCTCAATGAGTTGACATAAACCTTTTTTTTTTTGAGAAATTATAAGTAATTTGAAATTTTCCTTCAAACTGGTCTTGAACAGCTAGCAACACTCCAGAATAAAAAATAATCAAAAATCTGATATAGATAGGTGATGGTGAGCCAATCAATCAAGAAGAAATGTTGATTTTATTACATGTGTCTACCTGATCGTAAAACATTAAACAAGCGTGCACCTCATACCCAACTTATTTAATGAATTTCATAATTCATATTGATCGATAAAAATAATACAATTACATAAAAATATCTAACAATATATCATTTACAGCCCTACAAATGAAAGCTATAGGATCTATTTATACATTATTGAAAAACATTGAATTTGGGCAAAAATTTTGTTCAAATTAAAAGTTTTAGATGCATCTGAAACTATGTTATTTTGCCCCCCTTAAGCTTTCATCTATCATCAAGCTCAAATACTTTCGTCCGAAAGTAAAAGTTTCATTTAAACTTTTAAAATTTTAACCTAAAAATTTACTATACGTGTTTTACCTTTCAGATGATAGAGTGTTATTTTGATTTTTGTGTGACATTTATTTGTGTTTTAAGGTTAGCTTTTCAATCAACGATGGTAGTGATTGCATAACGAATAGATCGTGTTACACAAGATAAGTAACAAACAAAGTTTTATAACTTGCAAAAAACCCAAAAATGAAATCATTACAAAGGTGTTATGACTTCTTTGAGTATTTGTTGGTCGTTCTATGAATCTTGTCGATGTTGTGATGAAATTTAGTCGACAATAAAGGGCGTCTCACAGTCCCTAATTAGAAGAAAACCCTAGTTTAATGGTATCGGAGAAAGCTAATTCATCAATGCTTTAATAAAAACTTTATGGATTATAATTGAAGGTGAATGATCACTAAAAATCTATTGTTATTCCTAGCTATCATGAATGCTAATATTTTCATTTCATTAATCAAAGTGCCTCACAAGTTGTGGAGCACAAGCTGGATGTGTAATTCATAGTATGTGTGACACTTTGTAGATTGTGTGAGTATGCTAATATTAGCGCAAAAGCAAAGGAGAAGTCATAGAGCATAGTTCATAGAAAGAAATTATAATCATGAGCTTCATGATAAGTGTTGAGGTTTTACTAGATGAGTTTCTTACAAAAAAAAAAACTCTATTAGATAGATTGGTTTTAGATGGACACTGGGCGAACTCATTTACACAAGCTTCGTGATTAGGGTATAAGTTTTTATAGATGAGTTTTCTTATACGAACTCTGTTAGTTACGTCGTTTTTAAGTGGACAATGAGCAAACTGATAAACACAAGCCTCATGATATGCTTTTAAATTTTTATACGAGTGTTCTTATATGAAGTATACCAGTGAGAGAACTCAATGCCCTCTTGAACCTGGCTTGAAAGTTTGTAATAGCCAAATGACTCGTGTTAATCTTTTAGCTATTTTAAAATTTAAACAAATTTAGAGCCATGAGATACTTAAAAAGCTTGACACTAACATTGACACTAACATGAAACTTTTCTATCTGTAAGGCTTTATTTAAGTATAAAGATATATCACCACATAGAAACAAGATTTATAAAGGTATGATTGGTGTTAAGAAAGCCATCTTACATTCTCTTGTTGGCATTCCAACAAGAGTTGTTCATTACTTTCGTTTCTCCAAATATATATGATTTAATCTCGACTGAACTTCAAGAAATTTTGTCACCGACTTCCATGAAATTTTGATGTCAATGATGAAGTCTAATTTGAAAATCAAAACTATACCAAAATAACTGAATATGCATTATCTGTGATAAAACTTAATTATCTATTAAAAATTTAATTCAATATTAAATTACCCATAGCCCAATATAATCTAATTATGTGTTAAATTTCTTTCTTTTTTTAGCAGCAATTTTGTATATCAATCCGTTTTTGTTAGTCTCGAATCTTTAACCTAAAGGAAACAACACATTAACTCAATAGTTTTGTCATTTGGACTCAACCTTTCAACAGTAACTTATTTGTTATATAGTTAAATTTTTACGTGACTTAGTCATTTTTGTATAATTATAAAAGTTAAAGCTTGTTATCATGATGAGAAAGTTAGTTGATTTGGGTATAATTTGTATATTTATGTAATATAGCACAATTTTTAAAAAGAATAACGTGGAGTCTTGGATGATCATATTCTTTAAATCTTGAATTTGTTGATTTGAATATTATTTCTATGAATCTTTTCGAAAGAAAACGAATTTTATCATTTTATCTTAATCAACGAGATGATATATAATTACCATTATGATTTGATTTAGATTTATCGTTTTTTGGTTGACCCGATTCAAACCAGTAAAAAAATGAAATATTTAATGACGAACATCGCCCACAAAATATTTCCGACCCCATGAGAAAATTTTCTTGACACATTTTGGACAACTTCTTTACGAAATTCTCAAAGTTTTCTTGTTGTTAGAGGTGGGCAAAAGAACCATTTCCTGAACCAAAACCGACTACCCGAACCGGAACGGTCCTACCCAAACCATAGGGCACAGCTTGTTCTAGATTCTCAAAGAAATCATAATCGGAATCATTTTTATCTTTAAACGATCAAAATGGGAATCGGAACTAGCAAAAAACGGGTAAAAACCCTAGACTACTAGAACAAGTTTTTGACTTTATTGACAATAACTAAACCGAATAAAAAAATCGGTTTGCCCACCCTTGATTGTTGTCTTTGAAGCCATTTGTTAGATTTCGGCCCTTTTAGATTTGTGGTAAGCTAAACAAGCCCAAAGCCCACTTCCTTTTGTTGTATCGATCGCAATTTCGCATTATCGCATACACAAACCAACGAATATATACTAAATGTATGCACACACCAACACACACTCATGAAACTAAAAATAAAGTACTGATGAAATGTGTAATAATCTGAGTTAAATTAAGCGTTAAAACCAAAACTGAACTTTAAAAACATGAATAAGCACTAATTAGGTGATCTAATGTATATGGAACCAAGTGTAAACGATTTCAATGGGTGTTTCATGTTAAAATTAAGTCTAGAAAATTTGCGGGCTAGGACGGTTGGGTAATAGGCCAGAACGGATTCAGGTCAGGATGAGTTTAAACAAAATCTGTTTGGATCTCAATGAGTCGTTTTTAAAAACATAAATTTTGTTTAAGTTAAAATGGATTGTAATTAACAAATAATTTATTTACTTCATCTTTAGTAATTTTATGATTTGACAATTATATCAATTTCTTTTGGGTAAGATACAAAAATTCTAGTAACGTTTATTGGACCTATTATGACTTGTAAAACTAAGTACAACCATTTAAAAATGGTGAACGTCACCAACGCTTCCCACTGATCGGTCTCACAGTTAACATGAGAGAGGTAGAATACAGTTAGTTATTTATAGGAACCTAAATCACGTTAAAACTTCAAAATACATCTTTCAAATAACCAAAATGATCTCTGTGAAACTTTTTGGAGTTTTTTTAATTTATTAAAATATGTATAAAATGGATAAAAATCGAATTTTGATAAAAGCTACTATTTATTATTTAATAATAATTTCTTTCAAAAGAATGCGTTTAACCAACGTGTAAACTATTAACATGCAATTCAACCTATTATTTTATAACTTTTACAAAAATATAATATTTATAAAGTATTAAACACTATAAATATGTTTAAGAAATAATCTGAACGAGCTGTCTCAACTCTAAAGGCCTTTAAACAAAACACTTTCTGCCCAAATCCCAATACGCCCAAAATCTCTTAAGCCCCATCTTTTGGACAGATTGTTTAGGCCTATTAACATTAATAATTCAACTATTAAAGTACGTTTTTATATTAAAAATCTCATAAAAATTTGTAGGCCAAACCTTGGCAAAACAAAAAAGGGGATAATTGGATGGCTCATCAGCCCAATGGACCCAACTGGCCCAAGTTGTGAAATTTTGTCAAATTATGCAATTAACATTCTATTATATATATATATATATATATCTCTCATTTGAAAAGGTCGGCGGTTTCTCATTCACAATACTTTTATAAATTCAACTATGAAAATTCTTAATAACGGTCCCTACTTTCAACCTATTTACCTTTGGTGGACCTCCGTTAAAAAAACCTTAAACTTTTTTTCGAACTTGAAACGTATCTTTTGTGTCTTTTGATAAGAATGAGAATACGTGTCGATTGATGTATAAGTTAACTGGAAGCGTTCCTCGTTAGTTGGATTGATTATAAGATATGTTTATCACAATTTATAAGACTTTATTAGGATTATCTTATACTTGTTAAGTTGGGTTGATTATAAGATATGCTAGCTTGAGTTGCATTTTCTTTGTTATGTTTAGGCTATTTAAAGTCATAGGTTGATTTGGCTAAGGTTGCTTCATGATATTTGGAGTTAGCGTGTGTCTATAGCAATAATTTACCATAACATTAAGATTAAGTATCCCTAGCATGGAGCTAGTTTGTTCTAGCACTTTGACACAACTATTGGTACTTCATTATAGTGATTCTAAGCTAACTGGGAGAGCCTAGAACTTCAATGGTTCACTTGACTAAATTGCATCGTTAAATAGAGATTTGTCTATTAGGTATTGCGAATTTAGCATACTGGTTAGTGTTTCACCTTGTGACCAATTGGTACATCTGCTTATATATGAGTAGTTGATTCTTGCATTAGTCGCTTCTTATAAATTTGAAACTTAATTGTTTAATTTATTGTTTCACTAAAATATACTATGTCTTGTACACATCAGCATTATATTTGCGGCTTATGACGTACAAGAAAAATGATTCCTAGCTATTTGAGTACGCATATGATGATTGGACGTACATTAGATCCATATAAAACATGAATTCAAAGAATTTATGAGTTCAAATATGATATTATTTTAGAGGTTGACAAACCAAATTAAGATAGTTATGCTACCAAATTAATATATATATATATATATATATATATATATGAATGTGATCAAATACTAACTCACACTTAGAGCAATAACCCATTAACTCTCTTTACCCAATCAGAAATAAACATATGGATTTTTCTTTTATTATTTGATAAGTGTACATTAGTAATTTGTTTTATGTATTAATTTACCCACTCTTTTTTTATACATCCATAACTTTTTTATAAAAATTGCACAATTTTACTCGTCTTATTTTTCTCTTTAATTCCGTTATAGTCTTGACTAGGTTTTTTTTCGGATGTTCGTATTTACACCAATGTAACAAGTATAAAAATAACAAATTATTAGTAACGAGTTGTAACGAATTTAGGTTTACATTGTTGTAGAATAAATAGGGTTTGCGTTTAAGAGTGTAAACGAGCCAAGCCGATCCCGAGCTAGTTAATTACGTTATATTCTTGACTAGGTTTTTTTATTTTTTCCGGATGCTCCAAAATTCGTTATATCTACAAGATTGTAAATACATTTTAATACTATAAAAAATTTATATCTGTAAGATTGTAAATACATTTAATACTTTAAAAAATACTATAACATTTTGTTGATAAAAACCAAAATTCGTTATATCTACTTGATTGTAAATACGTTTTAATACTTTAAAAAAAATTATATCTACAAGATTGTAAAGACATTTTAATACTTTAAAAAAATAATATAACATTTTGTTGATAAAAACCAAAATTCGTTATATATACAAGATTGTAAAAACGTTTTAATACTTTAAAAAAATTATATCTACAAGATTGTAAATATATTTTAATACTTTAAAAAAATACTATAACATTTTGTTGATAAAAACCAAAATTCGTTATATCTACAAGATTGTATATACATTTTCATACTTTAAAAATTATATTTACAAGATTGTAAATACATTTTATTACTTTAAAAACCAAAATTCGTTAAAAAATAAAGAATATAACGTAATTAACGAGCATCCGGAAAAAAAACTAGTCAAGAATATAACGTAATTAACGAGCTCAGGATCGGCTTGGCTCGTTTACACTCTTAAACTTAACCCCCTACTTATTATACAACAATGTAAACCCAAATTCGTTACAACTCGTTACAAATAATTTGTTAGTTTTATACTTGTTACATTTGTGTAAATACGATCATCCGAAAAAAAATAAAAAAACTAGTCAAAACTATAACGGAATTAAAGAGAAAAAAAGACGAGTAAAATGGTGCAATTTTTATAAAAAAAATATTATAGTATAAAAAAGTTATGGATGTATAAAAAAGATAGGGTAAAGTATTTAATATATCAAATTACATTAATATCCTTATTCCGTTTTCTTTCAAATCAATTATATTATTATATTATAGTTTAATATAAACCATTAGATAAACATCTTCTAATTTGATCATTAAATATGGTGAGGTTAATGGGTTATTGATGAATCCTAAGGTTAGCAATAGATCACTTCCCTCTACAAAGGGGAGAAACCTTAAAAAGGGTAGGAAGCAAATCTGACCCTTGATCGTGGCGTTTGACGGTCAGATCTTTCGGTGGCATTTCTGTAAATTGTATGGTGTTTCTGACGCGCGCAAACTAGAAATTAAGGGTAAAAGAGTAATTTGGCGTTTTTAAAACTGAAGAAATACACCGGATTCTTCGTAATGTTCCGTAAAAAACATGAAAACCTAAATCATTTACAAAATTAACACCATCTTCAAAAACTGAATGGATTCATTCGATCGATTCTCTGTAAAATACAAACGTTAGTTCTTCAACTCGTTTGAAGTTTATGATTTATCTGACGTTTTTTATACTACATTTTTATAATTTTTTTAATTTATTTTACAGGTGATCGAAGTCGAAATTCTAAGAAAGGTGAAATCGAATCCGACCTTGAAGGTAGTAAAACAACTAAATTGTTTACTCATCACAGAGGTAAATCGTTGTGTCATGCATGGTGTTTTTCTTATCATAACATTGATCGTACTATGGTGTTTAATTCTAATTTGTTTAATTGTGTTTGTATTGTTCGTATGATTTGTAAAAGTTGTTATTTGGGGATTTTATAATTATTCATGTATACTATAATTTTATGGTGTTTTTTACACTGTTGCTGTATTTCTTAGTGTGTATATTAGTATTCAAATTTAATATGGTGTTTTTCTGTTTATGTGGTGTTTCTGTTTCTATGGTGTTTTTCACACCTAATATGGTGTTGTACTGTTACTATGGTGTTTTTTACACTTAATATGGTGTTGTACTGTTACTATGGTGTTGTACTGTTAGTATGGTGTTTTTCACTATTAAGATATTGTGTTTTATAACATCCTTGGTGTTTTATATTGTGTCGTGTTTGTTGGTGTTTTTCATAACCCATCAGCTAGAAAAAGTGAACGAATAGCCATCAAAACATCCTTCAGCAAATTCACTAACACCGAGACAACTCCCATCATAATTGACTTTCCTGATTCTACACCACAATCTGATCCAAAAATGAAAGGAAAATCAGTTGTAGATGACCATGATTCTGATTTCGTGTCATCAGCCGATGAACAGACACTGCATGATAGAAGTATAATGATCAGACAAAAAAAAGGTCATCAACCAAAAAAACGAAAAATAGATAATACCATTCCAACACGGAGAAAAGACACCACATATAACAAGTCTGTGGATGACCATGATTCTGATTTTGTGTCATCAGATGATGAACAAACACTGCATCAGAGAAGGCTGCTTATCCGACTAAAAATGGGTCCATCAACAAAAAAACAGAAGAAAAACAAAACCATCCCGGATCAACAAAAAGATACCACAAATCACAAGTCATACACAGATAACAAAGCTACAGACCATTCAAAAAGTTCAGAACAGATCTACTACAAATTTGATGGTAGGAAAATACTTCAGAGAATTTCTCCAGCAAACCTTCTTAATTTGTTTTCAGCATTCAATGAACAACAAAAGGACGTAGTTAAAGGCATAGGGTTTGGCAGTGTATTGAATTTGCAAATTGAATCTATACCTACCTCTTTGGCGTTTTGGCTGGTGCAAAATTACAACGAAAAAACCAGTACACTTAAACTTCCTGGGCGTCTTATACACATAACACCAGAGTTAGTTAATGAGGTGATGAATATACCAAATGGTCCAAATGTTGTTGAAGATAAAAGACCATCTAGCAAAGATGTTGTTGTTGCTGAATGGAGAAATCAGTTCAAAAACACCGCTTGGATCAAGAGACCATTCGTAATGGAATTCTTCAAAAGGTTTTCAGCGATGCGAAATTCTGATAGGAAATTTGTCTTGAATTTCTTGGTTGCCTTCTTCACAGTTGTTGGCGAAACCAACAAAAACAGTGTGGTAAATCAACGATTTTTAACATGTGTCAAACCAGGTATCCGTGTCCAAGATTTCAATTGGTGTGAGTATGTTATAACATGCTTAAAAAGGAACAAAGCAAGCTGGAAAACTGATGCTCACTTTAATGGACCCTTGCTTCTTTTAGTGGTATATATAAAACTTTATTTTTTTTTAATGTTTTCATCCTACTTATTCATTTAATTTTTTAATTATTTTTTGACTTCCTTTTTTTCTTATAGCTTGTTCTACTTAACGATATTCAGAGAAGGAAGAACATAAACCCCGGAATACATGTTATAGATTGGGTTACAAAAAAAACTCTTTTTAGTCTAGAAAAATACTTGATTGAGAAGAATAATATCTTTGAATCTAATAAAGCAAAATCAAAACAACAAGATGATGGATGTGGTGTTAGTAAGGATGCTCCATCAAAATAAGTAAATTTTGATATGCAAATAGTGGAGTACAAAGGAAAAGGAGGGCCAGAAACACCTTTAAATGAAAACGCTTTAATGTCTGACTCTGATGATGATATATGTAATGAAATCATTAACAGCGAAAATCAGCTGCATGAAGTGTCAGCTTCAGGCAATCATTTTTTGGTCCCAGTAATATCCCAATATGATATTCCACAAAACACAGCTGGTGAGAAAGTCAAATCAGTTCATGAAAAACACCAAGAAACATCAGCGGATACAACTTCAGATGTCAATGTTTTTCTTGGACACATGGTATCTATTTTATCATTATATTAATACTTTAGAATTAAAAAACATTTACTTGATTTTATAATCCGCAGAGTCAGCAAAGAGGGACAACATATGGTGAGAGTCAAGATGAAGAAACAAAATGTCAATCTGAAGGGAATAATGAAGAGGTATTCGTATTTGTTCATACTTTATTTTGCTTAAAAAAACACAAAACACCAAAACTTACAATTATTTTATTTTCTTTTCTTAATGTATTTGTAATTACAGTCTTCACTACTTCATAAGTTGGATTCCTTGTTTGTTGAGGTTGAAGGTAGTTTATCTTCTTTAGTTGAGTTGTTGAGAAGGTATATTTCAGAATACCCCAACAGTGAACTTGTTGATGTGCATCTAAACAAATGGAAATTATTGTCAGAGAAAATTTCAAACACCGTACTGAAAACATCATCAGCTGTTCCCTCTACAAGTAGTTTTACTTTTGATTTGAATGCATCATCACAAGTGACACCAGTCGGTCTTTCAATTGATAAAAGTGATCCAGTACAGCCTGTGTTTGATCAAACACCAGAATTCACTTGTACTTTCCTATCTGAGGTAGATAAAACAATTGAGTCTTATATTCATCATAGCACTACAGATGGTGGGAAAGGTAAAGAAAAGATAGATGATGTTCCAAGTTATGACAAAACACCAACAACAAATGTCGGTGTGAAAACAGTCACAGTTGATACAGCTGTCCAGCCACCCAAAATTGATGTACCAGATACAGTTGTGTATGACCAAACACCAAATAATGTTGGTGACCAAATTGACCCTCCATCTGTTGATGATCATGATGCTAAAGGTAAGTTGAAACAATGCAGTTCACCGGAAGGTGTTGCTACCGAAGTTGATAAAACTGAATTGAAGCAAGAAAGACCGGTTAGACGCAAACATTTGGCATCTGTTCTTTGCTCACCCTACTTCAAACGGGTAGTCGATTTGGATGTAAAGAGAACACCTCTGGAGAATAATGTATCAAACTATGTATTCTCTGCTTTTGGGGATCCATGGTAATAAACACCGTTACTTCTAAAATTCAACAATATTTATATATTTTCTAATTTCATACGTGTGTACAGGGATATACTTTTTAAAATTACACTTAAAGCTGATGTTCCAAGGATTATATTTGAGAGCGTGCGTCCGAATCATGACATCCACCTAAACGTCATACTTGCATGGGCTCAAATCCTTAACTATGAGGAAAAATACAAGTCAAAGGATTCCATTTCAAGACTGTTCTGCACACATCTGTTGTTGGTTAGTTTTGTATTATACTTTATATGTTTTTTACTTCAAAAACACCTTATTTTTGCATATATCTCATACTTTTGTTTTTTAATGTATTATATTCACAGAATAGAGATACGTATGAAAAAAGTGTTGAGGAAATGAACATTGAATTCAACCGAAACATGGAATCTGTTCTTGGTGAAGTTAACCATCACACCCTATCTGAATTTGATCTTGTTTTTGTACCTATCATTAACCAACAACATTTCTACCTGATGTGTTTCAATCTAAAAACTCCTAAGGTTGAAATTATTGACAATAGTGGAGTCATGCCGCGAATGTCTGTTACCAAGAAATATTCAGGCTGGCCAGATAAAATGGTAGTTTATTTAATACTTTATAACTGAAAAACACCAAACCATATCCTATTGTAGTTTTAATGTAAATATATGTTTTGGTTTTTTAAATGTAGAAAAAGACATTTGCAAACTACTTGATTCAGAATCACCACCCCAATGGACGCCATATCTCAACAGCAAAAATACATCGTCTGGCAATGCCTTGGAGAACTGAATTTAATACGGTTGACTGTGGTGTTTTTCTAATGAGACACATGGAGACATATAAGGGGTGTTTGTTAAATTGGGAATGTGGTTTGTGTGGAGAAAATGAAGTCAACAACTTACAAAAACTTCAACTTAATGACTTAAGGAAGAAGTATGTGACCAAGATCATTTTACATGATCTAAACGAACGGTTTGATTGGGTGACTAAAGATATGATGACATACCTGCGACTACCAATTGAAGTAAGGAGAGAGGCTGATAGAAATGCGCATGGCAACATTGAAGCTCGTTTGCTTGAACATGCTGACTAGACAAACACCCTACAATGAATTTTTGTGATTTAACTAGTTCTTTTTATTACTGATAATTTTATATGACGACTATAACTCCTTTCATGATGATTAAACACCATATTGTTGCACTTTATTACTACTGCTTATACACCATTGTTTTAAACACACCGTTTACATGCTAAAAAATACCTATTTGACTAATGCTTTGTTTATTATTAAACACCATACTATGTTTAAAAAACACCATACTAATTTTACGTTTAAACACTTTATTTTTAACATTTAACATTTGAAAAAAAATATTTAAAACCTATTATTAAGATTTGAAAAATATCCCTGTTAAAATAAATTCATAAGTACACCTATTATTAACATCATACTGCGTGTTTAAAAAAACATATTATTAACAACAAAAAACTAATCATCGTAAACACCATAAAAAAAGTTCTAAGTTATACTCTTTTTTATTCCTTTCTTTTTTTATTTTTTTAAGACTATTTGTTCTAATAAAAAACACCTTAATATTCTGAATAACATAAATTAATACATTAACATTAAACGATACGTTTTTCATTAAAAACATTACAAAAACACCATAATTAAAAAAAATACTAAAACACCATACAGTTCAAAATAATATTAATTTTATACTCCTACTTTAATGACTAATCATCATAAACACCATAAAAAAAGTTCTAAGTTATACTCTTTTTATTCATTTCTTTTATTATTTTGTTAATACTATTTATTCTAATAAAAAACACCATAATATTCTGAATAACATAAATTAATACATTAACACTAAACGATACGGTTTTCATTAAAACATTACAAAAACACCATAATTAAAAAACATTACAAAAACACCATAATTAATTCATACTCCTACTTTAATGACTTAAGAAATTTCATTTTAAGATCCATTGAAACTTCGATGCCTCTGATGATTCCAGTAACAATCTTAATCATCTCTTTGTTGTTGCCCTGACAATTAACATTGAATTTCTTCGCAAGGTCTTTCAGAGAATCCTCGGGAAGTCCATCTACCATCTCTTCGATCTCTTTTAGACCATCTTCAACTTTCATAACGGTGCTTCCCAACTTGTCCACGAAAATAATATCTTTTTTATACTGTCTCATAATCATCTCGAACAAATCATTGCTGGCGCTTGATGATGATGATGATTCCCCTTGAAAAGCCATCTAATATACTTATTGCGTATGAAAAATAAGGCTACTACTGACCGATTTATATACCAAATATGGCATTAAATACATGCTCAGTATGATAGGTGATGTTCAACTAACACCATAATTATCATCATTTAAAAACGCCAAAAATTAATTAATGCGTCTTTACTTGCATCTAACACCTTCCGTATAATCATAAATGATTTTATACATACTTCGACTCTTCGTATTCCTATTTGACCGTCCACTATCTTTACTATATTACTATATATCCATGCATATCCTCGTCAAACACGAACACAACAAACCTGCAACCACATTTTCTCCACACAAATTTAAACACAACAAAAATGGCAGAACAATCATCTTCTTCTCAAACGCCACTTACCGACATCAAACTCAAGTCGGAACAACTAAGCTCAACACTCTCCGAAGCCATCAACAACCTCTACTATCTGTCCGTTGGCAATGAACTCCACGACACGAGGATCATCGCCAAACTCCTTGAAATGCCAAAGACTGATTCAAGGGACAAAGCTCTTGCATACTATTACGCACAACAGGGAATGGATGAAGCCCTTAGCTATTCAATCAAACGTGTTGTTGACAAGAACATCAACAACACCAAAACAACTTGCTGATTACTAATGGGTGACATCAATCTTATTTTGTGTTTAATGGTATTTTGATTATGTCTTTTTTTTTTTTGTTGATGATGTAATCTGAACAGTAAATGAAGTAAATATTTAACTTCTCTTACTTTTTTTTTTCTTTTTTCTTTTGTGTTATGCATATACACCATATCATGTAATAACATCAAATATAAAATCAAAACTCAAATCACATACAAAAAATATGTAAAAAACCATACAGATAAAAAAACACCATGCACATTTATTTAAAAAAATGCAGGCTTCAATTTATTTTCATCTTTTAATAAAAAAAACAAAAAAAAATAAAAAAACACCATAGAAAACCATACATCTTTCCTATTTTTTGTTATTGTTCACTTTACATGTAGAAGCATAATGTCCATATCCTTTACAGTTTTGACACTGCCTTGATTTCTTGTTTGCTTTAACAATAGCCTCTTCTTGCTTCGATTTCAATCGTTTGTGAGAACCTGACCCTTTAGTTTTGTATGCGACTGGTACCCTTACTGAATGCTTGTTGTTTTGCTCGTGACCAAGCATCTGAGATATCCTATCTCGTTTACTTGCGGGTGGTGCTTCAACTTGTAGGTCATCTGCCTTTTTCATGTACCCCTGCACATATTCTTTGTAAAGAGAAGGTTCACTCATATTGTTTGAAAGCCGATTTATTGTGTATTCTGTTGCAAATAAAATGTCACGCATCATAGACTGAACGTTATCATCGTCTTCAACATTCTTAATGTTTTTCATGTGTGCCCTTCTCGGTATTGCTTCTCTTGTCCATCTTCTCATTATATATTTTTTTGGGAATTCACGCACATCAGACAATTTTAAGACATAAAATATGTGCCTACACAGCAACCCAAATTGTTCATATCGCCTGCAACTACAATATATGGTCATATCTTTCTTACGGAACATAACCTGAAAAAATAAAACACCATACACTTTACTGTTAAAAACAGGACTCCATATAAAACACCAAACACCAACAAATGAAACATATAACAATAAACACCAAAGAATAACATCAACACTTATTTTTTGGAAACACACCATACATTTTAATAAAAAAAAAACACCAAACTTAAAACAAAACATTATGTGCAAAAACACCATACATATAACACCATAACAAAAACAAATTACTTCACCTAATACATTTTTTTTATATATACAATTTTATTAATGCAGTATACACAATTCATTTGTACTAAAAAAATACCTCAAAAAATGAAGAACAGGGCTGCTCAAAGTCTTTTACATAAAACTTCACAAAATCCTCAACCTCCTCAAACTTTGCATTAATGCATTGTCCAATCGCAACAATCTCACTCTGAACATCAAGAAAAATTATCTTCGTATATATCATCATAGCTTGTTCTTCCCGTACAAAATCAGTTTTTAAACTCGGATTTGTGTAACGAGTATCATGATCATTCTTCATATTAGTATGACGTTGAGCTTCAATAGCAGTTTCATAATTTGTCAAAAATTCAACCAACGTAGCCTTTGGATTGAATACTTGTCCAAAAAAATGATTTTCGCTCTCAGACCTGGACGTGGTACGCATCAATCCAGACATATCCTCATATCTGTAGTATGCTGGTATCCATGAATCTCTTAATTCAAAAATGTCATCCAACCAACTGTTTTCTTGTAGATCGAAGTCTTCAATTATACTTCCCACGCCCGCTCAAATTCTTCTGGTGTAATATCATCAGTCCACACTATGTCACAAATTCTTTGTTTGAAGTCCGTACTATTACATAAATGTGCACCAACCTATTTTTAAAAAAATAGATAAATTAAAAACGCTACAAATACTTTCTATGTAAATAAATAATATGACCACCTTCATTGAAAGTTTGTGCATAACATGCCACATGCATAATCTATGACGACTGTTGGTAAAAGTTTCTGCTATTGCCTTCTTCATTGCTGGATCTTGATCAGTAACAACCACTTTTGGTTCATACCCAAAAGCTTTCAGAAAACACCTCAATAACCACTTATAAGTATCGGCAGTTTCGGAACCCAATAACGCGGCACCAAATGAAACATTGTTATAATGATTGTCAATGCCGGTGAACGGTACAAACACCATAGAATACCTGTGTAATTAAGTAAAAAATGTAATTAATAACAACAATTTGAAAGTAAAAAATGTGATATAAACATAAAAACACCATATACTATAAAAAACACCTGTTGGAACGATACGTAGCATCGAACGACATAACATCTCCAAAAGTAAAATAATTCCTCTTTGCATCTTCATCCGCCCAAAACAGCCCTTTAAGTCGATCTTCATCATCTGTGAAATATTCACAAGAAAAATTTGGCAGATGTTCCTTCTTCTTCATCAAAAAACTAACCGCCATTTCAGCATCGTATTCGCCAATAAACAAATTTAATTCTCTTTTGAAATTCTTGCAATCTTCCTTTGTTGCACCAACCTCTTCAAAACCACCAAAAATAGTCCTCATCACGTTAAATGCCTTAACAGGGCCAATATTTATTTTTGACATACTGTGAATCATGTGTTTTTGTAAATGTGTCAATTGTCTTGATGATGTCAAAAAATGCATATCCTGCTGCTGAACAAAATAGTGATTGTGTTCTTCTACAAATTTGTAAATTTTCCATTTATTATCAGTGAACTCCAACCGAATGTGTGCATTACATCCAGTCCTCTTTGAAGAATTAGATCTTGAAATCTTTTGTTTATAAGATTCATCCAATGTATCAACCTTTTTCATTTTATTTATTCCTTCTTTCGAACAAACATAATATTTCAACTTCTTCACACCTCTTGAATCGCTGTATTCAGTACCCTTTCTTACAGCAAAACCCCCTACAGCAGCATACTTCGTGTAAAAAATATACGCATCATCAAGTGTCTTGAAAATCATACCAAACTTTGGTTTAACACCATCTTCAACATCAGGAATATACAGCCTTTTACCAGAGTTAGGTGATACACTTTCGATTCCAATTCTATGACAGTATTCAATACCTTTTCACAAAAAAAAAAAAAAAAACAAACCAAAAAAAACACCAAAGAAAAAATAAGGCCGCAACATATTAAACACCATAAATTAAAAAACACACTAATCATTACAATATACAAAACATCATGCATTTTAAACCCCCCCCCCCTTTTCCTACGTGCGTCTTTACACAACTTCACGTTGTATAAAAAAACACCAAGCATGTTTCGAAAAACACCGTTAAACAACACCATTTTAAAACACCATCACTTATTCATCGTAATTCCTACTTCGTATAATAAAAACACACCAATCACATTTAATACAGAAAAAAAACATACTCAATTATCAAAACTACTTTATCATAAGTTAAACACCATATATATTAACGCTATACATCATACTCTCAATACGATTTAATTATATACCTACTATGTCATAAAACACCAGAAACACATAAAAACATCGAATACGCCATGATTAACACAAGTAAAATAAGATTCAAACAAACAATCGTTGTAAAAAAACATAAACACCACAAATGCACTACAACTAAAATAACAACACCATTTTTAAAACAAACATGTCTTATTCATCGTAATTCATACTTCATATAATAAAAACACACCAATCAATATAATACAAAAAACATACTCAATTATTAAGAACTACTTTATCATAAGTTAAACACCATATGTATTATCGCTTTACATCATACTCTCAAATACGATTTAATTATGTACCTACTCTGTTATAAAACACCATAAAACACATAAAACATCTAATACGCCATGATTAACACACGTAAATGAAATTCAAACAAACAAAATCGCGAAAAACATAATACCGTCTTCGTCTTCTACATTGGAATTATCCATCAAAACCTTATTTCTTTGAATGATCGTAATCGTAATATGATCAACTTCTTAACAGTGATATCATCGTCAGATCTGTTTTCTTATGTTAATTCTAATTACTTTGTTTTTGTTGAAATTAAAAATGGAATTAATTTCGTTACCGAATATGATGCGTAAATTGTTACGGTTTTAATTTTGAAAATACCCGCTAATTATTAGAAATTACTAAAATGTCCTTTTTGATTAAATTTAATCTATGCCACATGTCATCCTTAGAATCCTTCCTACACTTTTTATGGTTTTTGGCCTTTGTAGCCTAACCATATACTATATATATATATATATATATATATATATATATATATATATATATATATATATATATATATATATATTAAAATGCAACCAAAATGACAAGTGTAAATATTTATAGTATGAATACTATACACACACACACACACACATATATATAGTGAAAAAATGTGGTTCTTCTCTAGGTCTCAGTGGTGTTCGGAGAAGGTAACAGTGATTTATATTTTCTCATAGAAACGATATTTGCTTAGAAATTTAGGTTTTTTTTTAATTCAATCAATTGGTTGCCAGTGAGAAGAATTTTATGAGTAATACTTTCTATTTTTCGTAACATATTTGTATACATTTTTTATGATTTTATGTTTTAATGAAAAATTAGTATAGAGTTCGTGATGAGATATTTGATTTTGCTATGTAACTTATGTTTTTACAAAAGATATATAATACACATTATCAAAATTGCACAGTGATAACCCGCCGCAACGCGCGGCGGGGAAAACCTAGTTAGGGGGAGGGAGTCGTCCCAGTTTTCCCTACTTTTCCCCATTGTCACATCAGCACCACACATTTTCCCCCACTTTTCCCCATTTTGCATGGTGTCGTCCATTTTTTTCCCACTTTTTCCCATTTTCAAATCTTATATTAATTAATTATTTTAACAATAAATAATAATAATAAAATAAGATTCATTAAATTAAAACTAAAAAGAGAGTGCAACAAAAAAAAAGAGAATACAAACAATTAATAAGACAGAAGGGGGAAACCTAATTTTGAGATGGTCTAAAATGTTGACATGTTTCCTATCAAAAGCTTTATTTATTATATAGTATATATATAGATATAGATTTGAGAATGCATGAGACTAGAGGTGTGCAAAAAAACCGGACCCGGAACCGGAACCGACAACACGAACCGGAACCGGAACCGGAACCAGAACCGGTCATACCCGAACCGGTGGGTACGAACGGGTACGGTTTTTCAGACAAATTAGAACCGGAACCGGTTCCACCTGAACCCGGCCAAAACCCGAACCAGAACCGGTCAAAAACCGGTTGGAACCGGTTAAAACCCGGAACTGGAACCGAAACCGGGTATTGACTTTGTTGACTGGAACTGGAACCAATTGGAACCGGTTTCAAAAAAAACTCGATTTATGCACCTCTACATGATACTAAGACGATTATTGCAATTCAAAACACATTAGAACACGACGATCAGTGTCGGCCCAATGGGTATGCATTATAGGCCCCTGCCCAGGCTGCCCAAATTTTCTAGAGTCGTTAAGAAAAATCAAATGGGTTTATATTTTTGGGCAAGGCCAGCCATGGGAAGGGGGGAAGTGGGCGACCGCTCCGTGCCTGATAATTTAGGGGCCCGAAATTTAAAAAAAATTATATATTTTATAGACAAAAAATTCATATAATAAATATATAACACCAATGTTTAAAAGGGTGCATGAGCGGTTGGAAAAGAGGCAAACCCGACCTCTATCCCGGCCTAATTTTTTTAGGAGGCACAAAATTTTGATATATATGTATATATAGAGAATCGGTTAATGGTTTATTCGGTTCGATTTCTGTTGAAACCAAAGAAATCGATTAAAAATCAAACAAACCGGCTAAAATAAAATAAACCGATTAAAAACCGAATAAACCGATCTGAGTATACCTAATTCAAGCTCATATATTATTAATAAGATAATAAATTTGAATATGAATTCAGTTTAATCGGTTATCAAACAAATCGAATTCTAAAAATTAGGAACGATAACCGAACAAAAAACCAAAATTCGGGTACAATTAGAAACCGAACTGAAAACCGAATTTGGAATTCGGAGTGAGGAACCAAAACGAAAACCGAATTAAAAATTCGGTCTGGCTTTCCGGTTACCAACACGGTTCGATTTTTTCAGTTACGAATGCAGTTCGGTTTTTTTCAGTTACAAAGACGGTTCGTTTTTCGTTTTTTCTTGAACACCCCTAATTTAATTTTTGAATTCGCTAAAGGGTCTTTGTTCCGGTTCGTCTTGTTCACCTTAATTCTCAGGGTCACCTCTGAAAAGACCCATTTTTTTCGCCCCAGGCCCTATAATATTTTTTGATTCTCGGGGTCGGCTCTGTATTTGGGATGGGTCGTTTATTTTATGGACTTTGGAGAAAGAAAGGGGGAAATCGACAGGTGCATAACGACATCAACATCAGGCGAGAGAACAGTTCACCGAAAGGAAAACTAGGGTTTTCTTGGTTTGCCCATCATCACTTCGTCTTTCGACTTCGCCATTGTGGAAATCGAAGCGTCATGGAACCAATTAACCATGGTGTTTGGTTTGAGCAGTCCACCATCTCCATCGTCACGAGCACATGTTCACACGACGCTATATGTCTTAGTGCTTGTGTTTGTCCCAATCTTATCACCACGAGCCCACAAACATCGTGACGCCATTAGGCTTTTCGACCAAGTTACCATGCTATGATCCTTCAAGGATGTGCACTTAGTAAGTGCTTCGCGAATATTAGATAAATTGGAGTTCTATAAGCTAATTTTTTTTCTCAATGATCAAGTGAACTGTTCTCTGTACTGCTTTTATTAAATTTTTAAGATTTCGCGTGATTGTATAATTTAGATAAAATTACCGAGATGGTGTCAGTGGTTTGCTAATATTTCACTCTTTGTACCCAGGTTTCATAAATTACCCATATGGTTACAAAAATTTAAACATTTATAACACATATAGTCGTTATGTGAGGGTAATTTGATGACCTAAGGACTTTATGTGTTACAAATATATAAAGTTTGAGATTAAGAGTGAAATGCTAGCAAACTATATAAATCATATCAATAATTTGCTCTATAATTTATCAGTTAAACTAATTAAGCAATCTTCTTTTGATTTTTAGTAGAATGCTATGGTGGAATATGTTATGACAATATGATATTGATATATTGTTTAATAGATAATAGGTAATTGAATACAAGCCAGTAGGGTTGTTCACGAGCCAAACCGAACCGGTGTTCGGCTCGTTACAAACCGAGAGACTCGGCTTGGTTCGGATTTGCAAAATCGAGTCAAATGTTGTGTTCGTTGCTCAGCTCGTTTTAAAACCGAGCGGCTCGGCTTGGTTCGGTTTGGCTCGGTTTCAAAATAGAATTTAATGCTAACCGGTCATCAGTTTAGTTTCACGGCCCTTTTTTTCCAAAACATTTGGTCGGCAGTTTCAAAAGTTTGAAGCCATAGTGAACGGTTTGGTTTATGGTTTCCCTAAAAAACCGGTCGTTAAAAAACCGAACCGGAGTTTATGATACGCACACATACATACACACATATTAAATAGATACATAGATAAGTTCATTGATTTAGACATCATTGACGGGTCAAATATCCTAAACCTAAAATGCTAAAACTCTAAACCAAAATGTTTAGTGGTTTGTTTTGCTTTAAATTCTTAATGGTTCAGTTTTGGTTATTATTATTCAAAAACCTACAATAATGGTTAGGTTTATGGTTCCATCCAAAAACTATAAAAACATATTCTTTGAATACCCCTAATACGAAAGCATAAGAAAATTTAAAATGTAAGAATAGTTTGTAAACATAATTATACATTAGTTTGAATACACCAACATCATTCATCTTTAAAAACTTTAAACATGTTAGTGTTAAAAAAATTATATATATGTATAACTTAGTTATACTTAAACAAGACAAATCGAGAGAGTCAAACGAGCGAGCCAAATGAGCGACTATCCGAGCGAGCGATGAGCGAGCTTACCTTGGCTCGTGAAAACTGCGACTAAGGTATTGAATCTGATATGATTACTTCTGTACACCTGTCAATTTTGACCCATAAAAAGATAAATGAATAGAAATGGGTAACATTTTAACATAGTATGGGTTGATCGAGATGGGTAACACCTAAACACAAAGCGGGTCAAGATGGGCAACTCAAAAACCATGTGAACATAGTTAATTTCAATGGGTAAGAATGATCAATAATATATTTAATGAAAAAATCATTAAAAAGTATTCAAATAAACTATTTGTTTAGTTACAACTCATTTTAACATCAGTGAAATTGATTTTATTTAAAACAACTCGTTTGAACCCAAACGGATTTTGCTTAAAATCCGTCTTGGCCCGCACTCATCCTAACCCGCACCCGTTTTGACCTGTTACCCAACCCGCCCATTTTGCCAGGTATACATCAAGGCCAAGGTGTTCGTAAACTGTTGATACCAACCCATACCGAACAAGTCAGCCGGTTTGGGATTCAAAATGATCGGTTCAAGGTTCGATTTTGGCGGTTATAACGCTTTAGTTAATTTTGAAAGTTGTAACCAAAAGTGTAAATGAACCACTAGTTTAATTAACCTTTATTATGTATATATATTTTTCATTCTCTGAATATGTAGTTATGTGTAGAAGAATATAATTTATAAAACAATAAATAGAAAGATGGTTCAAATTATTATAACCGGCTAGTCCAACTGACCCATTCAACCTGGTTGGTTTGGCTTGTAATTTCCCAAAACAATAGTTAGTAGTTCGGCCAAGAATTTTCATCATAAAAGACCCAACTAAACCATGAACTATCTCTAATTTATCCTAAATACATAGAATACTTGTAAATGAGGGTTTTTAAAATTAACTACTAAGTGTTAGTGAAGGATTCTGGATATAAATTTCACTTACAACCCCAAAAACTCTTGAGACAGTCCTACTAGTGATTATCTATGAAAAAAATACAATGTACACAGTTTGGAACAAAGAAGGATATATCATAGATCAAGTTGAGCACCCTCTACTTATCAAAATACGTATGTTAGTTTAAAAAAGAGCATCACATACACTATACTTTTTTTTTTCTATTGACTAAGTTTTATCCATTTGTTATTTTAGTATCATCCTAAATTATGTGTTTAATAGTGTATAATAAATGATAACACGACCACGATAGAGTGTTATAACATCAACTATTATTATCACATTCGACCTTACATGTATTAATTCACACACATGATATAAATTTTCACTTTCATTCGTATTGTTGTATATGGTGTAAACAAGATTATGACTACGAATAGCATTTGTTTGCTACACATCACAGTCACTTCTAATAAAGTTGAACTACAAGTGACTCCAATTAAACAAATGAACTTTTAATACAAAAATGTTATAATTCTTTTTAGAAAATATTATAAATGAATATTTAAGGTACTCCTTTATTATTATTATTACTTTTTTTTTATGTTTTTTAAACTACTATTCAATCAATGCATCATAGCCGTCGTTTGGAGTAGCCAAACTCACGCGAGGCTTCATCTTGGCCACCAATCTTACCAACTTCTCCTTTACACGTCAACATCGATGTCAACTTTAGGTACTAACCATTTGCAATTCGTGATGGAAGTCGGTCATCTTTTTAAATAAAAATTCGTTTATTTAAAACTGCATATAAAAATAAAAAAATAAAACTTCATTTTTGTAACAACGCAAACTAGGGTGTGACTTGAAAACTTATATGAAATAACATAGCTTGGTGAGGTGGCTCGTTCGCGTCTAATCGGTCTCGCCGCTCACCCTCCACTTCACATTCTCGAGCATCACTCCACCTCTTTAAGTAATGTGTTTAACCAAGACCAACTCATATCGAGGCGGTTCAAGCTAGATTGCTTAACTAAACCAGTCGCAAAGGTAGTTAGTTGTATTAACGATTAATTGATTTGATTATAAAAACATCACTTTTTTAAGTATTTAATAGTGGTTTTTAAAGTATTATCGCTTGTATTAATAAAATATAATCAAATCTTGATAATATATACGACGTAAATAGGGACTTAATTATAGGACTCAAGGGCCCATAGTTCAATTGCACACATAGTTATGGGTTTTTGTGTAATTTGAACTCGGTTCGCCAGACGAAAAGAGTAATGATATTTGGTCGACTAGGCAATGTGTAGTGGCAAATGAGTGGGACATGAAGGACATGGGATACGCTTCTATGGCACCCTCCCCCATTACACAGGACGTGACCAGGGTGTGAGGGGCGAAGGCGTGAGCGTGGTCACGGGGTTTTGCAATGTGAACGTGAGTGAAGACGTGACGATGACACATGTGATGATGACATGAAGCGATGAGAAGGTGATGGTGTGGGTTTTTATGTGACGCATATGTGAAATGATGATGATATGACCATTACACAAATACACATAGCCTTATCATGTCTTCAAATAAATATTTATTAAATTTGGTAGCAAATTAATGACCACACCATGTGAATTTTTTTTTGAACGGCAATTTGGATCACTGACGGGTCATAGACCCACCCGATCATATCCACATTCAATAGGAGGAAACACACCATTGGTGAGAGAAAACCCCCTAGCCTAGCATGGAACCCCTATTTTGCTCATACCAGCACTTGAACCCGTAACCTTTCCAATATTAAAGTCACATGACTTGAACCCGTGACCACACAATGTGAATGGAACCACAAGAAATTGATGATTTTTTTTATAATTTGTAAAATTAACAAAAATAATAATTACACACCAACTCCCACGGCTTATCAAGACTATCTTGTCTTAAAGGTTTTGTATTTATATTTTCATGAACGACTAGGGCTGTAAACGAACCGAACGTTCAGCGAACAGTTCGTGAACCGTTCGGCGGGAAGTTCGTTTATGTTCGTTCGTTTAATAAATGAACGAACACGAACAAGAAATTCCGTTCGTTTAGTTAAATGAACGAACATGAACAGAGGTCGTGTTCGTTCATTTGTGTTCGTGAACGTTCGGTAACATGTTCGTTTACGTTCGTTTATGTTCGGTTAAGTTCATTTATATTTATTCATTAAATTTGTTGTTTATTTTTAATTTTTAGTTTAATACCATAATACTTAAAGTTATTTTTAGTTTAATACTATAATATCTTAATTTATATATTTATAAATGATTATCTTCATTGCTTGAGATTAAAAATGTTGATTTTTATTGTTTAAATAATATGCGTTCGTTAGCGTTCGTGAACCGTTTGTGAATAAGCTAAATCCTTAATAAACGAACACAAACAAGAATTTTCGTTCGGTAAGCGTTCGTGAACCGTTCGTGAACAAGTTAAAAGTTAAACGAACGAACACAAACAAGGGCTCGTTCGTGTTCGTTCGGTTCGTTTACAGCCCTATGAACGACCAACAAAATATTTTAAAAATATTTTATTTATTAAATAAAAATATTACTGGTTAAAACTTAAAACCAAACCAATAAACAAGTAAATTAGTTTGAAGTAATTAAAAATAAGGATAAGAAAGATTCAATCATTTAGTTAAAAATAAATTTTCACCAATCTTTTTAATCCCTCAACTTTGCAGACTTTTAAAACTAACATTTAATTTTATTAAATATTCTTTAACCCTTCAAGTTTATTAAGTGTAAAGTTTATCTACTGTAGTATACGAAATACTAAAATAGTCACTAATAAATAATAAACCATTTTTGTACATTCTTTTAGAGGCCAGACATGATGCATTTTTTTTAAACGAGTACTTTCGTTATGTAATTACACAAGTTGTAATACTAATTAAACATACTAACGATCATACCAATTATAATAATAGGGTAAGGATCTGTTGTTAACCTATCTTAATTGAGATAACCCATTAACCATGACAAAAAATCGCTCAAATCTTTGAAAAAAAATGTTCATGGTCTTTTTTATACAAATATAGGGGGCTCTTTTTTAAATTTTTGCTAATCCACAAGCGTTTAGAAGTTAAACGAAGTGTAAGTTTGCGTTACACTGCGAAGATATATTTAAGCTTTACAGTGTAACGCAAACTTACACTTCGTTTAACTTCTAAATGCTTGTGAATTAGCAAAAACTTAAAAAAGAAGCCCCCTATTTTTGTATAAAAAAAACCATGAAAATTTTTTTTCAAATATTTGAGCATTTTTTTGTCAGGGTTAATGGGTTATTATATGATCCTTTCCCTATAATAATAAATCACATAAGTTATAACTAATCATGCTATTTATATGATAATACATTGAGGTTCTTAAAAAAAATTGTTTTCTACAAACAATATATGAAAATTATACAAAAATTAAAGTGAATAAAATATCAAATTTATGGCATAGTTTTTTTTTTAAAAAAAATACACGAAAAAAGTTATATAAAATTAAAAAAGAAAGTCCAATACTATGAAGTGGAGTGTGCTTGGCAAGTGAAACTGTCCTAACACTAGAAATTGACATGTGATAGTTTAATTTTTAACCAATAAAACTATAAAACAAGCCATGCCACTATTTTTAATAATCATTTTTTATCAATACAAAAATAAATAAAGAAATTAGATAGTTAAATGCTACAACAAAAATAATTTTTTCTTCAACAAATTAATAAGATTATAAGACTATTTTAAAACTTGCACATATAATAAAATTACTTAGTTTGGTGATTGTTATTAACTAGGTTTTTCCTCACCGTGCATTGCGGCAGGTTATCGTAATGCACTCCTAATAATGGTAATTATATATCACTTACAAAATCATAAGTTACATAGCAAAATCAAATCTTTTATCACAAACTTTATACTAATTTCTCATTAAAACGTAAAATCATATAAATCACAAAATCCCTCTTAACGGCAACCAATTGGTTGAATTAAAAAAAAACCCAAATCTCTAATCAAACATCGAGTTTTATGAGAACAAATAAATCACCGTTACTTTTCCGAACACTACCGAAACCTAAATAGAACTACGTTTTTTTCACTATATATAATATATATGTTTATACTATTCATTTAGGTTGCTTTTAATATATATGAGAATATACATTTGCATTTCACAAGTTTAGATTCACAAGGTTAGATTAAGTAGTTGTAATTTGACATGCTTTTGGTTAATTAAACAACTAAAAAGGGATTCCAATCCTCTTGTGGAAAGAAAATTGATTGCATGATGCCTATTTTGTACAATTTGATACATTTGGAAGAAGCATATTTATGCCAATAAATTTGTAGTGTTTTGTGTTTGCTCTATTTGTTACAATGAATTGAAGATAGTGACATGACTGGCGAAATCAGGACCATTCTCAAAGCATTCATATTCTACACATTACACAACCCATAAATCAACATGCAATTTAACAGCTTCTAGGAACTCACTATAAATAGGATTCAACTATTAAAATCTTACTATAAATTGAAACATCTGCCGCAAACCACAAGAATCATCCTCAATTATAGAGAACTCATATGATACTATGAATATTGCATATGCAATTGATCTTTCAAAAAAATGCATGTTCTAGGATGATGATGATGATGATGATATAACATGTAGCATAAATATTAGGGGTGTAAACAAATCAAGTTGTTTCGTGAGAAACTTGATAATAAATTGGCAAAAACTCAAACAAGTCGAGCTTAAACGAACCCGAGCTCGAGCCTCGAAATATTGCTCATTTAGTTTTTGATCTTGAGTTTCATATGTCGAACTCGAGCCAACTCGTAAGCCTAAACGAGTTTTTTCTATATAATATTTTTTAGTTAAATAAATGTATATTTATTTAAGAATTGTATTCATAAATAAAATTAGGATAAAGATCATAAAATTATATATGTTATAAATGAAAAGCATTGTTTTATATATATAATTAAAAATTAAAAATTAATTAATTTATAATAAACAAGCCGAACTTAAACTTTAGAAATAAAGCTCTAAATGAACCAAGTTCGAGTTTTCTTGAGTAATAAACGAGCCAAACTCGTTTACACCCCTAAGCGCAATTATTTATGTTCCAATATTATTTGTTAATAAGAGACGAACAAATAAAGATTTACGAGGAAGTAAAACCAAATTTAATAAAGAAAATGACATTAAATTTGATTTAATATTATATTCGGTATATACATTAAAAATGACTTTAGGTTTAATTAATTTTCAAAATAATCAAATTAATTTCACAATGTGAAAGTTCCATCAGTAGCTACTGGGCTGAGTAAGTATTTATTTTTAACGACATTAGTTATATATCACCTATATCTCATCAATCAAAAAAAGACATAATTGTGGTAAAAGTTTATGAAATTAATTCTATATATTCGTCATTAAAAAAAATCCAAACTCTATTCGATTTTTCATGTCATTGAATCAGAAGTTTATTAGACCCACCAATACTTAATACTTAATGTTGTAGCTACCACATGCATCCACTCTATATATTAAATGAGCATATACCTCTGGTTTCATGCATATCAGTATTTGTAACTAAGTGAAAGACGATTATGGCATCCACCATGGCCGGAATAGATGTAGAAATGATTAGAAAGGCCCAACGAGCTCAAGGTCCGGCCGCCATCCTCGCCATCGGCACCGCCACACCTTCCAATTGTATTTACCAGGCCGATTATCCTGACTACTATTTCCGTATCACCAAAAGTGAACATATGGTTCATCTCAAGGAGAAGTTTCAACGCATGTGTATGTCTTCTTTTGTAGGTTTTTAATTATTTTCTGCTTTAGGAGAACCTCTAGCCCATTTTTTTTTTTAAAAAAAAGCCTATATTTTTTGTATCTTTTATTAAACAAGTAAATCTAGCTATGGCCAATGGGAGAGACGAAGTGAGTGACTGTCCCGAGCCTGATTTTTTAAGAGCTCTTAGTTTTAAAGTTGTTCCTTTTTATATATTATATATATATAAAAAATTATATAAAAAGTATAAATTAAAACATCAATTTTTTACTATAATTAAGAGGATCTATTTTTATATCTGCTTCAGACCCTGGATTTTTCTTTTTTCTTTTTTTGGATTTTTGGGGCGGGCTCTGATGTTGGATACATATATTTTAAGCTTAGGATGTTTGTTGTGTCTTTACAGGTGACAAATCGATGATAAGAAAACGATATATGCACATTACTGAAGAATTTTTAAAAGAAAACCCTAATATGTGCGCGTACATGGCTCCATCATTGGATGCTCGCCAGGATCTGGTGGTTGTGGAAGTCCCAAAGCTCGGAAAAGAAGCAGCCATCAAGGCCATCAAAGAATGGGGGTTCCCTAAATCTAAGATAACCCATCTCGTCTTTTGCACCACCTCGGGTGTTGACATGCCGGGAGCTGACTACCAGCTCACCAAGCTCCTTGGCCTTCGACCTTCGGTCAAACGTTACATGATGTACCAACAAGGTTGTTTTGCTGGTGGCACGGTCCTTCGTCTTGCGAAGGACCTTGCTGAGAACAATAAGGACGCTCGTGTCCTTGTTGTTTGCTCTGAGATCACTGCTGTCACCTTTCGTGGCCCCAGTGAGTCTCACTTAGACTCCCTAGTAGGTCAGGCACTATTTGGTGATGGAGCTGCAGCCGTCATCATTGGTTCAGATCCTGACTTATCTGTGGAGCGTCCTTTGTTTGAACTAGTGTCGGCAGCTCAAACCATTTTGCCCGACTCTGAAGGGGCAATTGATGGACACCTTCGTGAGGTCGGGCTTACATTCCACTTACTCAAGGATGTCCCTGGGATCATTTCAAAGAACATAGAGAAAGCCTTGACACAAGCATTTTCTCCATTGGGAATAAATGATTGGAACTCAATATTTTGGATCGCCCACCCAGGCGGTCCAGCCATACTAGACCAGGTCGAGCTGAAACTCGGACTCGAAGAAAACAAGATGCGGGCGACCAGACACGTGCTCAGTGAATATGGTAACATGTCTAGCGCATGTGTTTTATTCATCCTTGACGAGATGAGGAAGAATTCGGTAGAGGAAGGGAAGACCACAACCGGAGAAGGTTTAGACTGGGGTGTGCTATTTGGGTTTGGACCAGGTCTAACGGTTGAGACGGTGGTTCTTCATGGCCTTCCAATCACCATGCCTATTGCCACATAATGATAGACCCAAATTACATTCAGAGGGTTTTTTAGTTAAAACCCATATAAATAATGGTTTGCAAATTGTAGTAATATTAATTTATATGTCGTTTGCAGGGAATAAGAAAGTTTTGTAATACTTGAATGCTGTTATTTGATCATTCTTGTTAGAATTATGTGTTTGGTATGCCATGCTTTGATTCGCAATTAGTGTAGTTCATGATTTATTACATGCGTAGTTTGATACTTTAGATTATACCATCCTCTTAAGTGTGTAGCTTGCTAGTCAGCACAAATGTGTGTGTATGCAATAAACAAAACAAATAAACATACCTGTAAAATTCACTAATTAGTAATTTTTAGGGGTCAGATGAAGACAAACTTTACTCCTATCCTAATAAGGTAATAAAACTGCTTCTGAGAAGATCTCGACTCATTGTATACCAAAACATTGGATAATATTGTTTTGTTGAGTTTTATTTTACCCCACATGTGAGCAAGATAAAATCCTAAGTATGCATAAAAGTAACAAGTCGACTTATTGGCAAAAGCTCTATAAAAGTGTAGTATGCCATTCTCAATGCATAAATTGAGTGTAATGTGGTGTTTTGATTGTGTGTCGTTTTATACTGATTCTACTATCTTGTTAATAGCTTATTCGATTTGTGAAACAACCATGGCTATTCGTTAACAAGTGCTTTGGTACTTAAAAAATTGGCTAGGCTATTGTTTGATAATTGGGCTTATTATGAGATTGGTTAAAGTGTGAAACATTGCAACTCTTGGGATCAATGCACGTGTTCCTTGGTTGCACAAATTGAACTATTGCCAAGTACAAGGACCAATATAGTTATTATATTTTCCATACCACATTACTTAAGTTTCTAAGGAATATTAAATTGATTAAGGCATTTGTCCTTTATTTTATGTTCAAATATAATAGGTTTACAAGTATATTAAATGATGGGTTAGTCCATGGTGTACTAATAAAAATGTGTGTGTGAAAGATAGTCAAGTAAATAATATCGTGTCACGTGTTATTATTTTTTTTTTAATGTGAGAGGTTATCTAGGAGATTTTGTATCATTCAAAAAGTTATATTTAATATGGTGATGACAAGTTTCATCATATGATATATTTTAATCAATCCAATTTTCACTAATTGTTTCAATTATGTGTAATTTTTATATAATATTTATTTTTTTTAAATTAATAGAGGCAAATGAAACTTATATGAATATTTATTACTAATAAGTGATTTTTTTTGGAATTGACTTCAAATAAGATGTAATTGTAAAGAAAACAAATTTACGAATTAATAATAAAGTTTTAAAATTGTTAAATTTAAGTGAAATTGAGACAAAATAATGATTAAATACTTATAAATATTCATATTTGTTTCGTTTGCCTCGATTAATTTTAAAAAATTTAAATATTTATAAAAAAATTACACATGATTGGAACACTTAACGAAAGTTTAGTAACTTTAAAGAGACAAAAAAACTTTTGATAACTTAATTTGAACACTTGAGAAATTTGGTTATTATTCAACAAAGTTACCCATAAATTTTACCCTATCTTTTTTTAAACATTCATAACTTTTTATAATATGTTATTCTTTAATAAAAATTGCACCATTATAATCGTCTCATTTTTCTTTTTAATTTTGTTATAGTCTCGACTAATTTTGATAATTTTTTTGACGCCCCATATTTACATCAATGTAACGAGCTTAAAACACAGCACATTATTTTGATTTTTTTTTTTTTGAAAACGGTAATTACATCACTTTATATATTACATTACTTTAATTTACCGTTGTAAGAAAAAAATAATGCGTTATGTTTATTTTTGTTACATTGATGTAAAACGAGATATCTGGAAAAAAATTAAAAATTAGTATAGATTATAAAGGAATTAAGGAGAAAAAATAACATCATTGTAAATAATAAGTTATATCGTTGTTATTGACTGTTGTTAGAAAAACATCAAAATAATGTATTAAGTTTATGTTTGTTACATTGATGTAAACATGTGACATCGAAAAAAAAAAAAACTAGTTGAGATTTATAACAATATTAAAGAGAAAAATGAAACGAGTGTAATTGTGCAAATTTTATAAAAAATACAACATAAAAAATTATGAATATTTAAAAGAAAAGAGGGTAAACTTTATATGAAAAATTAGACTGATTAAAATATAAAAAATTAGATGGTGACACTTGTCACTACCATGCTAAATTTAACTTTTTGATACTTACAAAATGTCATCACACATTAAAAAAAATAATGACACGTATCATGATTAAATGCACTTACTTTTTAAATTAAATAATTGGATTTTAGTTAATGAGTTAGTTTATTTTTCATGAGTTAGCAATCCTTACATACATGTCATCTATATATATGTGTGTGTGTTATTAAATTATGAGTAAAAGTATTGTATATAAATACACCTTAACAATTTGACAATTATACAACTAATGTTGGTACTTAAAGCTATACTACATCTAGGTGTACAAATCGGGTTTTTTTCGAACCGGTTCCGGTTCCAGAACCGGTTCCGGTTCCAATCGGTTCCAGTTCCAGTCAACAAAGTCAATACCCGGTTCCGGTTCCGGGTTTTAACCGGTTCCAACCGGTTTTTGACCGGTTCCGGTTCGGGTTTTGGCCGGTTCCGGTTCGGGTTTTGGCCGGGTTCAGGTGGAACCAGTTCCGGTTTTCCGGTTCCGGTTCTAATTTGTCTGAAAAACCGTACCCGCTCGTACCCACCGGTTCGGGTATGACCGGTTCCGGTTCGGGTTGTCGGTTCCGGTTCCGGGTCCGTTTTTTTGTACACCTCTTATTACTACATATGCCATTTAATGTGTCCTATTGTAATTTGGGTGTAAGAATGACTCACCAACGCCTCTAGATTGATACCTTGATTGCTGACGCTTACGTGTTGGTTGCCAAACTTCAATATCTTCTATCTTCTACTAATAATAAAAGAGTAAATTCAATATCACATGGCTTTTTACTAGCACATACACATCATTAAATGCCACATGTCACTCTAATACTATTGACACATAGTTAGTCGTACAAATGTCATCATAATATTAAAAGTTGAAAATTTCCATTATCATAAAACACAAATTTATTAGCATTAATTGTCTCCTAATATACTATTATTTTAAATTTAAAAATTAAACAATAAAATATTATTGATTTAGTAAAAGAAACTAGGAAAAAATCTGTGTATTACACATGTTAAATAAATAAATTTTAAAATTATTTATTTTAACTATCATAATATATAGTTTTCAAATATGTTTTTTTAAGTAAATAAAGAATTTATTTAAGTTGTAATCATATTATTTATCAAGTTTAATAAATAATTTATGTAATAATTTCATAAATTAAAGTAAAAAATATTCAAATAGCGGCAATTGTTTTGTAATAAATTAATATTTTAAATTCACGTGTTAAAACTTTAACTGATTATTCATTTATTAATTGAAATGATTATAACAACTAAAATGGATCGGAATTTGTATTAAAATATGATTAGACCAATCTCCTTCTAATATTCATTACTTAAAATATAAAAGAAACTATTTAATAAATGAATAAATTTTACTGTTTTAATTTCAAATCTTCAACATTTACGTTTACTTAAATTTATTCATTAATTTTGCAATCTTTTAAAATACATATAAAAAAATACATGCGTAAATAAGGTAATAATTAAAAAAAATGGTTGATTTCTTAAATTTATCCTCAATGAGTATTATTTCTCTTTTACTATGCCATGCAAAACTATAGAGATATGATAGTGATTGAGGAAAAAAAAACTTGGTAAAATAATTGAATTCATAATGTTTTTATGTCGATTTTAATTATATCATTTTATTAATTTTTTTTATGAATTAAATTTTAACTCTATATCAACCCGTGTGTGACGCGGGTTGCTAACCTAGTATAATATACATAACAGCCTTGTGAGTCAATAAACACTATTTCAAATGAATAGTTGAAAATCATTTTACTAAAAATCCTCTTATGAATCCAAAATTAGAGGCAGGCAAAAAAAGGGGACCGAGAACCGGAACCGACAACCGGTCATACCTGAACCGATGGGTACGAACGGGTACGGTTTTTCAGACAAATTAGAACCGAAATCGGAAAAACAGGAACTGCTTCCACATGTACCCGGCCAAAACCCGAACCGGAACCGGCCAAAACCCCAAACCGGAACCGGTCGAAACCCAGAACTGGAACCGGAACCTGGTCTTGACTTTGTTGACTGGAACTGGAACCGGTTGGAATCGGTTCCGGTTCGAACCCAAACGGGAACCGGTTCCAGAAAAAACCCGATTTGCGCACCTATACCCAAAAGACATCAAACATATTCATTACCATACATTCATACCAGTACCAATTTCAATATATGTTAATATTTCAATTTTAATATTTCAATTTTATCATTTCAACTGTCATGTTAGCAGGTAGTATATATTATTATGAGTTCATTCACATCTTATAATTTCCTTTATTGTAGCATTTCATTGAACACCTAGTGGTGCATAATAAACCTTAAAACACATAGGTCACCTTGTTGTCTTACAAACTCATTCAACTACTCTAATTCGCATGTTATAGATGATTTCCACATATATTAGGCCAAAAGCCCCAAGTTTACAAAAAAGGTGGGCTCAATCAATTTGAGAGACTAGGAGGTAATAAATGTAACAATTACAAATTTTTGATTTTGAATTTTGTAATTTCTAAATGCATCGATATGGGAAGCATTTCTTTTTAAACCGTTTCATTATACATATATATATATACACACATATAGATATATACAATTTAAATTAAAATATATAAACTTAATTAAGTGTGTTATAAAGTTATTTATTTAAGTGTATAAAACTTAAAATTTAATTCATTAAAGATGAATAAATCATTTCAATAATAATAATAATAATAATAAAAATAAAAAAATAATAATAATAATAAGCATTATTTATGTTATTATAGACATAACACATTTATAAAAGTTAATAATAAAGCTTTATAAACTTTATTTAATAGTAAGATATTAAACTTCATTAAATAATATGTTTTATAAAACTTGTACAAGCCTTAAAACATAAAACTAATGGATTATATAACTACAAGAGTCATTTATGTCAAAACCCGAAACTGTGAATGTGTGTGTGTTTGAAAGATTAGGAGAAAAGTAGCAAAGGCAGAACAGGAGGGACCTGTTCTGCCATTCCCCCAAAGCTGCCAATCCATCCACCCCCTCCCCCTTTTCTTCCTGCGCTCGAACCCGACACACCCAACTCCGGCCGGATTTTTCACCCAATCGCAAATTCGGACCATTTAATGCTTAATACACGCTCGACATAACTCAACAAACTTCCAACAAACGTAATTAATGCATTTAATCGAGGTATCACGCGGATATCATTAACCCAACCAAACGTTAAACATAAACTTAACACTTGAATTCGTTTCTTTCGTTCACCATAATCAAATTAAACACACCAGAAGCTCTGCGACCCTCCTCTGAATCTTCCTAAAGCATCAGTTCGTGCCAAGAGCGCTCCAATCGATCGAGCTAACTCAAGAACGACCGAAGCTTTGAGCAAACTCGAACCAGTTATTCTCAAGCAATTACAGGTAGGTATTATACTCATTAGATTCGCCTCCTAGCATAGAACAAAAGCCCTATGATTCTAAGGGCTCACATACACTTGTTCGTTTGAATTTGAAGGGAAGAAAGTTAGGGTTTACGGTCTTTGGGGAAGAACACCAAGCATAGATTAAAAGAATTTTGGTCTCCAATAGATGCAACAAGCCCTAACTCAGCACAGTGGTTAAAACACTCGGGTTGGAGGAAGGGGGCGCGAGTTCGACTCCTTGCAGTAGCAACAAAACCGATTTTTAGCCCTTAAACCCTTTTTTTAACTTTTAACGCATTTAAAAATTCTATAAAATATTTTTAGACATTTTAAAGATTCTGTTAATTTTTTTTTAGTTTTTGAATATTATTTTGCTATTAATTCTTTATAAAAAGTTACAATAATCAATTTTAATGTTTAAAAGCCAAACTAAACTATGAAAACTCTAAAAATTTATTCTAACAACTTTAATATTTTGATTTTATTTATTATTATTATTTATCTAAATACTAACAAAGGTTTTAAAATCATTATTTTAAACTTATTAAAGTAATATATGACATATAGTAATGTGTCCGGAATTAGAAAATAATTTGTAAACTTTCTGAAATGTTTCTAATAAAATCTAAAGGTCTTTATTTTATTTAACTTATTTTTATAAAATCTAAACTAAAATACTTTGTAACATATTAAACTAAAAGTTTTAAAAAAACTTGGTATGACTTTATATATATTTTAAAGAAACCTTTATAGAGTATATGTTACATTTATTTAATATATTTTAAATAAAATATTAAGACTAAAACTTAAACCTTAAGTTAATAAGCTTAGAATGCTTAGTTGTAAGATTAATTAGTTGAACTTATAGATACATTCTGATATACAAAACAGGTTGACAAATGTTGCTATTTCACAACTAGCCTAAGTTGTGTTTTTGGAAGTGCTTAGCAAACAAGTGAGTTTTCTGTGACAACTAGTACCAGACCGGCCGGCAAGTCCGTACGGTGCGTGTACTTTCAACAGTAACTACGTGTGATTTCATGTGTATACACAGTATTTGTACTAACAGAATTCAGATTTACAAGAAACAGTTGTATGTATTTTTGTGTAAACTTAAATACTGTAAGTACAACACTCAATTTAGACATTAGTTGTGTGTATTTAAGTGAAAGCCTAAGTACAGTTAACACAACTAAACATGAGAAACAACGATGTTCAAGTGAATGACAAAAACAAATCGGTTGCGATCTGACATCCATAGATGATAGGAATCAGATGCCCGACAATTCAATGTGAAAACAATGTGATATCAGGGTGTTTAGTTGAGTCCGACAGTGAGGAAACACAATTCAAACAATATTGCAGTGTAGTTTCAGAATAACGAACTAACAGTGTGTTTGCGTGGGTGACGATTCACACAAACATATCTGTGAGTTTAACGTTCTGAAATGATGACTGGAAAGTAGAAAACAAAAGTCGGAAAGCAAAACCATCGTCGTGTTCATTCGAATGACGATTCGAACGAATACGTGCGATGGTGACGCGATTCGACGAAACGAAATCAAAACACGACACGAACGATAATAAATTTAATAAAATAGAATAAATAACGTTTTACAATTTTGAAACTCATCAAAATAATCAAATAACATTCTTTTTATTAATTTCACTTAAATACGCGTAATGTTCTGGATACGCGACGAAGTTAAGAACAGAGCAACCGAAATGAACCCGGACATTACACGTAATATAAAAACTCTAAATGAGAGTTTTCTCTCATTTTTCATCACCTACACCTCTCTTTCTCTCTCAAATTCGGAACCCACACCCGCCACCATTAAAGATCTTCAAAGCTCCATAACTTTTTCGTTTCTTGATCAATTTGAGTGATTCTTGCGCCCACGCGAAGCTCTTGATCTCCTCTACACAGAAGTACAACGGATCTAAGCTTTTCACCAGCCAAAAACGAGGTATGATTCAAAGAAAGTCACGAAAAAGAGGGTTTTCTATTCTTGAGTTCGATACACACACTTAGCCGGATACTCTCTCTTTGCCCTTCGAAATCAATACTCTCTAAGTCATAACCGCATGTGATGACACCCTTTTCGATGGCTGAATCAAAGGTTGGAGCTGAGAGGAGGGACACGAACACACAGGTTCGTGGACATCGCAGCCAAACCTGCATGGTTCTGTCAACGAACCTTCGAGATTAGATCCTTCGAACCTGCGAACCCTCATGAGGAACGAACCTCCCAGAGCCTTGGCCGAACCTTTACCTTCCCCACCGAACCTTCTCTGCGAGGCATCGAACCCCTGGGTGCCTACGAACCCAGCCGAACCCTAAAGCCAACGAACCCTCGGATGGGTAGCCGAACCAAGAAGGGAGCCGAACCCATGACATGCGAAGTTGAGAGCAGCGAACCTTGGGACTCATCCTCAGCCGAACCATTGCATGGATCACGAACCCTTTATGCCTAGCGAACCTTGTGGTCATGGAACGAACCAGTTGCATGCATGATGACCGAACCTTTGGCTTCCCCTTTCAGCCGAACCATGGTGCCTCTAGAGGGTTCGCTGCTGGGTGATGGGAGGCGATACACCACAACATGCATGGCCAAATTGTTAATCGGCCCATGCACTCTATAAGGCCCAAAGTCGATTGAGATAGCTTACAAGGCAACCGGCCCACTCCAATTGAATTTGACCCAATGGATTAGCCTGATCTAATGTATTTGGCCCACGACTAACCCTTTGGCCATCCCTTTGTTTCGGCCCAATTTCATCCGCAACCCAACTCCTTAGCCAATGTTCTAACAGGCCCATTTACACACGAGGCCCATCAAGGATCCCTTCGGCCCAAGACCAAACAACCCTTCGACACACAACAATTGAATTTGGCCCAATTCATTGTTTCGGCCCAATAGTGTCCCACACACAAATCTTGGACTCAAAACAATAGATGAAATACGAATTATCCAACATTCGGCTCAAAGAATTTAAAAACAATCTTCAATGTGGATTTAATAGGTTAAATTAAAGATGAATAACTTTTGATATTAAAACCTAAGTTTTGTATCTAATACTTCTTTGTACATATCAAAACAAAAGGGTTAACGACATCACTAATAAGCAAATTGGGCCGAATGGGGGTCATGAGTCACAAGTGCTAGTCAAAGTAATGCCAACACATACACACACACACAAAATTTCAATAAGGGATACTTATGAGTCGAAAACAACGTGAAATTAATACAGGATTGTGAACACTACAATAAGAACAACAAAGAGGGCGTGCATTTCTTCCTTTTTAAGCTAAGTCAACACTTCAACATCAAGGTGAGTTCATATGCCCCTTTTACTTTAATCTTTACTGATTTTCAACTCTCGAGGCTGAGAAACAAGTTTACTTTTATTCATTTAAAAGTTTTGCTTAACATGTTATTTATATTTTGATTTAGATAATACTTAACTGTTTATTATCACTTATCATTGTATGCATGCTTGTATGATCATGACATGACAGGGATAATCAGATGAATAAGATAATATATATCTTATTAATTCATCAACACATTAGAATAATAAAGTTATAAGATTTTATCTTATAACACTCAGTTATTCTTACATAAACAAACATTGGAACAATTACAAGTAAGCATATGAATGTTATAAAGATATTATATATCCTTGTATTAACATTCGACACAAGAGTTAAGTAAGTGTAATAGGACAAGTCCTTTTAACACTTAGCTTTACAAATCAACACATATTGCAAGAGAACATGGAACAAAGAATGATAATCATGATAATGTAACTTCATGATAACAATATCATTCACTCAAGGAATTAACATAATGAAATAAGACAAGTTCTTATTTAACTTTGTTAATAACATAGAGAACACATGACAAGGAGAACAACAACACATATGAACACAATTACAATTAGTTACTATTGACCTGTTGTATTATATCACTTCAATCATGTGCCAAATTGTACAAGTTGATCATGTAAGTCCCTTTAATTTGCTGACCAGTTAGTTTGACGTGACTAAACCGACGATAGCATAGTGGTACCATAGGTTTGACAAACCTCTAGCTTGTAGGGCTAGTATGTTGATCATATTGATTCATTGGCCGGTAACGTATGACCGATGACAGGGCGACTTCAAGTCAGGTTCTGGAAAGCGACACATGGTGATATTAATCTGCAGTGATAAGTAATTAATCCAGCGGGAATCCTATTGACTAGTAGGTTGAGAAAGTGATCATTTCTCATGTTACACTACTAGTAATAGATTTCGTTGAGGACACTAGACATACAAAGTGGTAGAGATAAATCGGATGCATTGAAATCTGATTACGTGAGGATTTCAATGGATTCCTTTTAGGCTCTATGCACTATAGTTCAAGAACAAATTACATGTGGTTAACTGTGACACCCCGTATTTTCCAAGTCAGCTTTATATTTATTTAAATGTTTATTTAAATGCTTATTGTACACGTGGCACTAGAATTAGATCAATTTAGTGTGACACGTGGCACGACAGTACAAACACTGACACACAACAGGATAATTCGTGGAATTGTCGGCAAACAGCACACACGTGTCAAAACACACGAACGTTGGTGAACGTCAAGCACATTGTGTAGCACAGCACTCGAAACCTCACAAAACACTCACACATTGAACTTGGAAGTTCAATCGAGGCCAAACGATAGTTCGGAAACGTGAAAACGGCGGCGAACGGATCAAACCCACTGAAATGGGCCTATTGGGCTCTTCAGGGGATCTGTCGCGCTACGCGAAGGCCCACAAGGACCCTGTCGCGGTACGCGATAGGTGGGCGGGGGAAATTTAAACCCCGAAATCCCTCGCGCTACGCGAGAGACCTTCTCGAACATGTCGCGCTACGCGACAATGCCCAGTTCGCAGAAATCTTTATAAAACCAAGAAAAATCATTTCTTGGCCACCCTACACACTCTCTCCGATATCTAGCCATCATATCTCGACATTATCCCTTCCAGAACCTCTGCTAAACTCAAGAATCACCATTGGAAGCCATTTTTGCATCAAGAGAAGCTTGGGAGTGAAGGATTGAAGACTTGAATCAAGGAAGGAACTCACCAAGATCATCACCACTCTCTTGGAGCTGCTACACTCGGATTTCCAGGAAGTCTAGGAGCTGCTCACACACCATTCCCACATTCTTGAAGCTTTGAAAGGTAGTCACAATACTCTTGTAGCTTTCAAACACTCACAAACACACATGCAAGTGTTAAAACCCACATGCAAGCACCTATAGTGCACATGCACGAGTTTCATTTCTGGGTTTGTTGATTTTACTATGATTCTTGATGATCTAAGATGATTAGATGATGTTCTATGATGATCTAGAATGATGGGTATAGGTCTTGTTGCTTAAAATGATGTTTTGTGACATTATATTGCCATGCATGTATGATCCATGATGGTAGGAATGATCTTGAGTATGTTGATATGCTTATTGATGATAAAGGAAGGATTACACATGGTTAGATTTGATTGAAATGGTTAAAAGGTTGATTTTTGATAAACTTCCTATTATTAGAAACTTTATGTTGACAAGATGATATTTTGGATGAGATAATGAGCATGCATGTATGTAGGATTGCTCTTAGGATGATAATATGATGATTGAAATACTTGGAATGTGATTTTGTTAATAGTTATGGTCATATTTAGCATTATTACTATTTTTAGTAACTTTTTGGGCCAAGATGTTGCTAGGTGATGAATTTGGTTATGTTAATATGTTTACAAGATGCTAAGTACCCTATAATGATGTTTGATGATATGAAAATTGGTTTAGAAATGTTAAAAAGGGTTATTTCTATGCAAAACTACAAAGTTACTATATTTAGTAACTTTATTTTTATAAAAAACCGACTCGTAAATATCTTGTATGATTTGAACATGCTAAGTGACTTGTTATGACATAATATGTTGATTAGATGCTAAGTTAGATGGTTTCCGATGTCACGTATGCTAAAAATGGAAACTTTCCATTTTAGGAAACTTTTGTGCACTAACATGATGAAAACGACTTATGTGACTTTGTATAATGATGTGCTACATGTTAACATGATCACGTAGGACTAACGAGCATGCTAGAACTCAAAAATCGTTATGCTTTGTGAACTTTCCATAAATGGAAACTTACTATAAATAGTAAGTTGCCCATAGACGTGACATGCGCATTTTGCACACGACAAACACTTACACGATTGCTACACGATTCACAAACCGTCACACGGTTTGCCAACGGGTCGTTGACTTGACACGGTCAACTCTGGTCAAACTTGGTCAAACACAGTCATTGTGGACCAACACAGTCAATGTGGACCAACACGAGCGAACATGGTCATTGTGGACCGACACAGACAAACATGAGCAACCAAGGGTTGTTGGGCACAAACACGGGCACTAACACGAACACTAGCACGGTCACTTACACAAACTCGCGTACGGTATACGATATAGGTTGCCGGTGACCGACACGCATTTCGACGCAGGAGCTTACGCTTAATTATCGCTTTATTCACTAAGGTGAGTTTACGGCCCCTCTTTACTCTTTTTCAAACGCTTTCAAATAGGGGGAGAATACTAGTTGCATCGAGTCAAACATTTATTACAGTACAAACATTTTGTGTATGCTGGTTTATTGGACAAACATTAAGTGTTGAACTCGTAACAAGCCCTCACAAAGTCTTACCGTTAATGTACGAACAACGTGGTAGATTTGGATGGATCCATTAGGGAATGACTAACCCCACGGGGCACTATGTTGACTGGATGTCATAACCCGTGCAAACTCTGACCTAACTTGCTATGCATATGAGGCATAGCGGAGGCAAGGACAAACAAGTCTAGTTCGGTAGTGACGCACTGACACTTTGGGCCTAGGGCTCGGTACTAACATTTGATAAACAACATGACACATTTTTATTACTATATGTATATCAAAACCTGTGAACTCACCAACCATTGTGTTGACACTTTTTAAACTTGTATTCTCAGGTAATTGACAGGATGATGGACATCCAGGGACGCACATTTAAGGAACCGAGCATAGGAACTGTCACACCCCGAGCCGGCGGGATAGGATCGGTTGTCCCATCGGGCGGAAGGTTCCCGGGGCGCGATATCGTGAATGATAATCGGATTGATCAGATTGTTATATTGCACATGATACATAAATGAGAAATGCTAAATATGATAGAATTACAAAGTTAAATTACATCAGTATGTTTATAATTTAACAATGTAAATCTACTATTAACATCATAAGTTTCTATCTTGTATTTACACAAGATATACAAAATGGTATGTGTAATGATGTCTTCAAAATATGCAGGTCCAAAATACTAAGTCTTCTATTTGAAGTCCTAGTCCAGAAGTAATGACTTCCTAATTGACCTGTTCGTCACCTGAGAAGTCATGCAAAAAGATCAAGTCAACACATGGTTGGTGAGTTCATATAGTTTTGTAAATTTGAAAATGTTTTGAACCCTTCTTTCGGTAAAGACCCTAACCTCATTAACACCACATGTATCATCCAGATCGGTATGCTTATATATAGGGCATACCCCTGGGTCAAGGCTACAACCCCGCCCAGACGACGTCCCACCACATACTAATCCGCATAGGACATTGTTGTTAATGATAATTAAGCGTTTTTACCTACCATACACCTTTAAACACCCATGATCCCTCTGTTCTCTGTTCCTGTAATTGCAATCGTTTGAAATCCCTCTTGATTTCATATGTTCATCATACAAATATGATTAAAACAGCAATTGTAGAATTTGTTATAAATGCTTAATTAAATCAATAAATAAACATTCAATAAAATCTAAGTCCTAATGATTGGGGCCTTTGGTCAACTCGAGTAGACTAGTCTGTCAATCAAGGTACTTAGTAGTAGAGGAGATCTGTAAACCTCATCAAACATGTGACCTATAATCAATCAGTCTAGCTAGGAAATCTTTTGATATATAGGCTTTCATAGTTCTTTAGACCGTCCATAGTTCTTTAGTTCTTTAGTTCTTTGGCACATGTTATCTTTGAGCATTTCCCAGATGTTCCTAAAAATAGTTCTTTGTACTTAGTTCTTTGAAATAGATCGTTAGTTCTTTGACAACACCTTCTTGAAATAGTTCTTTGAAAATAGATCGTTAGTTCTTTGACAACACACTCTTGAAATAGTTCTTTGAAAATAGATCGTTAGTTCTTTGACAACACACTCTTGAAATAGTTCTTTGAAAATAGATCGTTAGTTCTTTGAAAATAGATCTTTGAAAATAGTTCTTTGTTTAAGGTCTTTAGTTCTTTGAAAATAGTTCTTTGTTTAAGGTCTTTAGTTCTTTGAAAATAGTTCTTTGAAATAGTTCTTTGATACATAACAGTTACCTAAACAGGAGTCTAAGATAACAGTTATACATGTAAACATATAAAAGCATTCCAGTAAACAATTTACATAAAACAGCTTACGCATGCTTCTCAGCCCCGTGTTTTAAAACAAAAATGTTAGAAAAGGGGCAATGAACTCACCTTGTAGCTGTTGAGTTGACTTAGCTTAAACAAAAGAATGCACGCGCTCTGTGTTGTAATTGGGTTTGTTTTCACGTTCCTGTATTGATTTCACGTTGTTAAGACTTATAAGTATAAGTTTGTAGGGTCTTGTGTGTGTAGATGTAGGTGTTAGCCCTAAAGTTGGCTAATACGCGTAAGACTTGGTCATGATCCCTGTTCGGTCCCATATGTTTGATTCAAGTCAATGACATTATAAGTTATCATCTTGTCATTTGTTATAAGCCATTTGCTTTGATAAAAGATTTAGTGCTTAGTTTCCAACTCGCCTTTGTTGATCTTGTACGTGTTGAACATTTATTGCATAATTATGAATTAATTAAGCAAACATTCTTTTGACATATCTTATTTTGATCTTATGAAATGTAGTGAACCCATGTGGGTCTAATCATGGCATATGGACCGAACAATGTGACCAAGTTACTTGTTGGGCCTTTATGTAACAAGTTGGGCCTTGGGCCCAAATCCATGGGCCTTGGAATAGTTCTTGAACAATTGAGGGTTATGAGGCTTATTGGAATGTGTGGACAAACGATATGGGCTGTTGGAATACAAAGGCCCGACCAAATGTTACAAGGACTAGAATTCAAGTGTCTTTATGGGCCTTTATTGGGTCACAAGGGAAATTGTTGGGCCAAAGGTGGGCCCAGGCAAGATTTGTTGGGCCTATAGTTATAATGGGCTGTAGGATTCAAAAGTGGGCCAGAATTAGGCTGTTGGCCAAGTTAATAGCAAAGTGGCTCCAAAATGAGGACAAGGGCCTCAACAATAGGCCTTGGATCAGTTTCTGTGGGCCTCGGGCTGATTTTGCTGGGCCCAATGAGCTTTGTCTCAGGCCTTCACCAAAATAGTCCATAGGCCAAGCTGGGCCTTGCTTACATGGGCTGAAACAACTGTGGGCCTAAAAATTGGGCTGTTGGCCAGAATCGTGGCCTTGGGCCAAAAACAGTGGGCCTTGAGATGATTTTGCTGGGCCCCTTGGATTCCATCAAGGCCCGAAATAAAATAGGTCTTGGGCCAACCTGGGCCTGGCTCTTTTGGGCTGAAATCGATAATGGGCCAATTTATCCTTGGGTTACCTAATGGATATGGGCCAAAACAAGGTTTTTGGTTGAATATTTTGGGCCTACTAAGGCTACTGGGCTGGAACAGATTATTTGGGCCAAGATACACTTGGGCCTGGACATTATGATGTTGGGCCCATCCTGGGCCAACCAGAATGCAATTGGGCCTACTGTTGGGCCTGTTGGGAATAAACTAGGCTAAATAGGGATTTGTGGTTAAGTCTTTTGGGCCAGAAAAGTATGTTGAATATGTTCAATGTTATCAAGATAATTAAGAGCCAATGTGGCCTGTTGAGTATTTGCCTTGGGCCAGCTATGAAAGTGTTGGGCCTGATTAACTGGGCCATGCAGCCGCATGAGCCTTGGGTTGGTCGAATTGGGCCTGTTCAAGGTTGTTGGACCAAGATAGTGGTCATGGCCCAATTCACCTACTGATGAACACAAATCCTGGTCCAAACCACTTGCTGGCCACACTACAAATCTGATGGCCAAAAAGGAAAACCATGGGCCTAAACAAAATGAACTGTAGGACTTCTGTTGGGCCTCTTGAGTGTTGTTGGGCCAGCTTCTTGGGCCGATTGAATGTTGGGCTAAGAAATCACAGTGGAACAAGTCTGGGCCAAACGAAATTGAACTGGGCCTAGACAACATCTATTGGGCCTGTTGCATTTCCTTGAAGTGAATATGGTTACTGTTTTAGGGTTTTTGAACTACTAGTTCTTCTTTAACCTTAGTCCAACTGAAATGCTTGCAAGGATAACTTAGTTCAAAGGCACAATGGTGAAAAAGACAGTGTTTGGCCGAATGAGTAGGCTCATGGTGATTTGGCCGAATGGAATGAGTGGTCAGTCGAATGTAGGTTGCTTTGCCGAACAAGGGTGGCTCGAATGAGCCCATGGTCGAATGAACTTAGGGTTGGCCGAATGAGGTGAGGAGAGTATGAGTGACGAAGGAGTGAGGTCGAATGGGGCTTGGTACTGGGCGAATGAGCCTAGGCCGAGTGTGCTCCTTCGGCCATATGAGTCATTCGACTCTTTGACATTCGGTGGGCTGTTTCCAGCCACACCTCCCATGGCCAACTTCGTCCTAGGTCAAGCCCTATGCTGTTCCAGATGTGTTAGGACCAGTTTCGAGTTGGTTAGGTTCAAGGAAGATGGTGTAACACTAGATTAATAGAAGTGGCCGACCAAAGGGTTTGAAAACCCTAGAATTCGTGACTTTCACAGCTTCATACCTCGTTTTTCAGTGATGATAAGCTTAGATCCACTGTACTTTCATGTAAAGAAAGTCGAGGGCTACGCGTGGGCGAAAGAATCACTCAATTTCGTTGAGAATTGAGTGAGATACAAGCTCTTGAAGTTTGAAAATGGTGTGGTGGCTCAAAACCGGGTTTAGGGTTTTTAGGAAGAAGATGAAATGGGAAATGAGAGGATTTCTCTCATTTAAGTGTATTTATACCCCGAGGGTGTTCGGGTTCGTTTTCGTTGCTCGGTTCGCGTTTTCGTTACGTTTCCGGAAAATTACGCGTAATTTAAATGTTTTAAATAAAAGAGTTTAATTTAATTATTTTGATGAGTTTCAAAATTGTAAAATGTTATTTATTTTATTTTATTAAATTATCTTCGTTCGTGTCGTGTTTTCGTTTTCGTTTCGTCAGATCGCGTCACCTTCGCGCGTAATTCGTTCGAATCGTCACCCGAACGAATACGACGATGGTTTTGCTTTCTGACTTTTGTTTTCTACTTTTCAGTCATTATTTCAGAACTCTAAACTCACAGATATGTTTGTGTGAATCGTCACCCACGCAAACACACTGTCAGTTCGTTACTCTGAAATAACACTGTAATGTTTGAATTGTGTTTCCTCACTGTCGGACTCAACTAAACATCCTGTTTTCACATTGTTCTTGTACTGACTTGTCGGTCATCTGATTCCTGTTATTTATGGACATCAGATCGCAACCGATATGTTTCTGAATGTTGTTTGAGTATCGTTGTTTTTCATGATTTGTTGTGTTAACTGTAATTAAGTTTTCACTTAATAAACGCAACTAATGTTTCAAATGTACGTTGTACTTAATGTATTTAAGTTTATACGAAAATACGTACAACGATTTCTTGTATTTAGGATCCTGTTAATACAAGTGCTGTTTACAATCGTATAAGCACACATAGTTACTGTAGAAAGTACACGTACCGTACGGACTTGCCGGACGATCTGGTACTTGCTGTTACAGGAACATTCATGCATTTCTGCTTATGTTTAGCTTTTGAAAACAATTACATTCGGATTATGTATTCAAACATATTTATTTCCGCTGTATAACAATCATTTTCCGCTGCTATGATATGAAACTATTATTCCGCTGCAAACTATTTTATTAAGTGTATGTGTCAAACATGGGATTTGTAAATGCATATAGAGGTGTTCTCTATGACCTTGAGCTGTGATTCTGGCCACGTCACACCCACGTGGACTGACACCACGTGTGAGAATTTGGGGGTGTGACATTAATTAACACTCTTAATATTTAAAAGTGTAACAACAGTTAACCCCACACATATAGAATAATACAAGGAATAGATTTGATAAATCTAATATCCTTAACATATAATGGTTATCTAAAATCCGGTTCGATAACTACAATTACATCATTATATTATTCTATACAAGTTATCACAGGGGATTCAAGAATGATATGGACAAGTGGATTGGGAATGGAAATCAATAGTTGTATTGCAAGTTGTGTGGAGTTCTAATAGTGATGTGGTGGGATGTTGGCTGGGGCTTAGTTCCCCTACATATGTCCTATATATAAGCATCACTACTAGGATGAAATATTACTTGTGAATATAACTATTGAGAAGCCATTGGGTGAACAAATGACATTCAAGTAACATTATATACATTGTGATTGTGCATGTGAATGAATCAAGGTTTTCAATTAACATACTTATGAACTCACCAACCTAGTGTTGACTTTGTTTAAATACATGTTTCTCAGGTGATAAACAGGTGTAGATACATACATGCAAGGATTAAGCTAGTGGACTTTTAGAAGACCTAGCTTTATTTTGTGTTGCATGCCTTTGATGACAAGAACAATGAATCATCTTTTGTATATCTTGTACAGATACAAGATATAGTTATATTGATTCTTTTTGGTAGATTTACTTGATTAAATTATGAACGATACAGTTTAATTTAATCTTGTAATTCTATGTCATGGATGTGTTAGCATTTCACATTTATTTATCATGTGCTATGTAAACAATCTGATCAATTGATTATCACTCAAGATATCGCGCCCCGGGAACCTTCCGCCCGACGGGAAAACACGATCCGTTCCCGCCGGCCCGGGGTGTGACATTTTCACAACCTCTTTTTAGTTTATTTTATTTTGGGGCTGTCACACATATCCTTATTCAAATGCTTAAACTTTATGCTATTCTTGAAACATATGCAAACTACGAATGCTTTGTAGTTGAATGTTTATTATGTGTTGATCTTGTTGTGACACCCGGCAATTTCAGGTAAATTGCAACTCTTACACTCTATGTATTTCACATTCATACTTGTTGCATTTCATTTAATTATGTTTAATTAGATGAGCTAAACACAAACAACTGCGAAACGATAGTTCGAGGAACTATCGAATCGTACATTGCACATTGGTTTTGGAAACCAAGTGTGGCAAACACAAACGCAAACGCAAAACAATAATTCGGGGAATTATTGGATTATGCAATACATGTTGATTATGGTTAATCAAGCATGCAAACGGTTCGTAGCGACGAACGCAAACTATCAAAGATAATTCGAGAAATTATTGAAACACACACACGAGTCTCACGAACGTTGGTGATCAAACAACTTATGTGTTATTATATGATTATGTGCTAAACATGTATTAGATGTTTAGGATAAACAATAGGAATCGATCACGATCGAAATCGAAATCGAAAAACAAGGAAATAGGGCCTTCATCGTACGCCAAGCGGAGCGGGAGTCTATCCTCCGAAATCCTTGGCGGAACGCGACGGGTCCCAGCAGACAGATTCTAATAAAGAGCAAACCCAACTCATTTGTTCGGTTTCTATCACACACCACCGAGTCTTTTCTTTCAAATTCGACCTAGAGCTACTGAAATCAAGCCTCTAACTCTCTGGAATCACCATTGAAGCCATTTCTTGGTGATTGAAGACCATAGGGATATCAAGGAAGTTTGGGAGGCTCTCAATCAACAAGAAGATCGCATTCAGCCACATTAGGAGCTCCACAACCTCTGTCTAACTCAAAATCAGTCACCTAAGAGCTCCTAAGGTAGTTTCTATGGCTTATCTATGGTTAGATTGTACATACATGATGTAAAAACACACATGCAAGTGTGTTTGAACACATGCAACTCCATGTGGCTAGTTTACATGAATTTGTTGGTGATTTGATGTGTTATTTGATATAGATCTACTGATTTTAGAGTGTAGGATTGATGTGATTGAGTCTTGATAGGTTATTGTGTTGATTTTGGTACACTTGCCATAAAAGGAAACTTTTATGTTGCATGTCATAGATTTATGATGATCTAGACATGTTAGACATGTCTAGATGTTGTCAAATGCATATTGAAGTGTTTAGAAACATATTTGGGTATTTGATTTTTGTGAAAATACGATTTTTAGACAAACTTACTATAAATAGAAACTTTTGTAAATCAAAAGAGGGCTTTTGATGTTTTATGATGTTTAGGTGAACTTTGATTGTTGAAATATGTTTAAAAATAATTTCTAACATATTTGGAAACCTTGATTTATGAAAACGAGCTTTTAAATGAGTACTTACTATTTTAGGAAACTTTATTTGGGCAAAATAGCATAAATGACGATTTATGCACAAACGACGTACTTTAAGTGTTTTAACGTGTTTTTATAAACATATTAAAGGTACTAGCTATATGAAATAAGATTTCATAACTACACTTGTCACACCCCCAATTTTCAACTAACGGAATCATACCGTTTGGGAATGTGACAAACCAGGATCTCAGATCATTAGACATAACGAAGACCTCTATATGAATTTCAAATCATACTTTTAGTCTTAAAAACATAATTTCAGAGTTTTCAAAAATTGCGGAAGCGTTTTAAAACCAGTAACAGTTGTAAAATGTAAAATACAATACAAAGTTTCAAATGTTCAAATCCAAATATCTAAAATGTTTAAAATGCATGCGACTCTATCTCCTAGTCCATGCCAGCTTTAATGCGCGCCTTAGCGTCCTGAGAAAACATGTAAATCAAGTCAACACAAAGGTTGGTGCATAACACAGGTTTTAAGCATTCACAATGTTTAAAACAACAGTTTGAATATCAAGTTGTAGATAACATAATCACACATGCACAGTCATGATAGCTAGTCATATAAACTATTTACATAAGTGGTCGACACCGAAGCTGACGAATTGCCATGCTATAGCATGTTTTTGCCTTGCCACTATTGTCTAGCACAACAATAGTAAAATTGTGTTTGGTCAGTCAAACACCTGCGTAGATCCCATCTACCAGGTGAGGTTTGTCAAACCTAATAGATCTATTTCCAACTACCACGCTTTGCGCTACGGCAAACTAAACGGTTCGAGGTGTGTAAGGACTTTCAAATTGCTATGTTGTCACATAATGTAAATAGCTAACTCATGCAAGTGATATGTATCTAAAAATAGTTTGTTGCACATGTTTTCTCCACCAAAACAGTTTAAAATAAGAAAGGGGCCGTGTACGCACCTTTGAGTATTGCAGAATGATCAATATGCGTGAAATCGTGTAGATAATCCTCTTACGAAGGATCTGTGTTTAAACAATAACCAAAAGTTATTCGGATAATCGTTTTGTGCTTGAAATCACATACGTGTCAACACACGTATGTTAAAGTGTCAGAAATGTGCATACGTAAATATGCGTGACTTTGAAATCGTTTAAATAAAATCATATTTGATTTTATTTAAATAATCGTAATTATACACGATTTCGTTTTCGGATTAAAAATATGAATTTTATCATTTCAAAGTGTCCGTATTCCTGTTACGGTTCCAACGCAACTTGAACGGGTCGAAACGGATTTGAAACAAAGAAGTTATGACTAAAAAACACATTTTTGTTTAAGTGCTAAAAACATGGCAGCCCCCGGGTTCGAACCCGAGACCTCCCACACATACACACAAACGCATACCAATTGATCTGTCTCTACTTTTGTTAACAGATCCCATTCAAAATTGTTTTAAACCTACATGGGCCGGTTCCCCTTTGTTATTCCTAGCCGAAGCAAAGAACTCAAATCGAACCTAAATTCGAACTTGATTAACACTGAATTCATGGGGCTATGTTTCTGAAAACCCAACCGAACATAACTAAGCTTCCAATTTATCCCAAGGCTCGATTAATCACTCTAGTTTAATCCCAAACAAAACCGAATTCGAATAACTAATTCTTAGGTTCAATTGGATCGAATTCAAACATGTTAGTACTCAAAATCAAATGGTTTTTCATCCCTAGACTAAACCGAATTCATCTGTGTAGTTTAATTTGAACCTAACCTCTATTTAAACCGAAATCCCCAAACTGTTTTTACAACAAGAACCCTAGAATCGAAATCTTATAATTCGTGCTTGTTTCATAAAATTGGCACATCATATAGTTTGTTCGGAGGTTTCTGAAGCTACCTATACATATCAATATGATTTTAAATCACCTTTGAGACGAAACCCCCAAAACAGTTTTTCCAAGAACCCTAAAAACTCGAAATCCAACAATTCGTAGTTGTAATATGAAATTAACCTAGGCATAACCTCAATCGGCCTATTCTGAAGCTAGTGGTTATATCTAATTTCACTTTAGAATTCATCCCGATCGAAACCCCCAAATCGTCTAAGTCGAAGAACCCTAGAAATTTAATCCATATGATTCGATGTTAAAAACTAGAATTAACACATGGTTTTCGTTTACTATAATCCCACGAAACTATCTGTAAACACCAATTGGATTTTTAAAATCATTTTCTAAGAAATCCCCAAAACAGTTTTCGTAATAAACCCTAGAAGTAGAACCTGATCAATTCGATGTTAAAACCCATAATTATCATGGGGCTATGCTTAATCGCATGTTTTAGTGTATATAGGGATCGATTGTCACCTGATTGAAGATCGAATTGGCGTAGATCGACTTTAGACTTGAGTTCGGTCACCCCACGATCTAATTCTTCTGTCTAGAGCTCTTGAGATCGAATTGTTGTGTGAGAAAGACTCTAAAGATGCCGATTGTGATGTAGGGATGTGCAATTGTAAGGATTGAAATCAAATTTCACGGTTTTGATGCCACCATGTGACGGTTACAACTTTTAACATCATTTGGCCTTTAATCCGATTAATGTTGATGTTAATAACACCTGATAACCGTTACTAACCCTTGAAATACCGATTATAACTGATCTAATTCAATTATGATAACCTATTGATTGAATTTCGAATTCCCCCAATCTTTCTTGGCCGAATTTTGACTTTTAGGAGTCAAAATTGATTGTTAAGATTATTTACCAGTTAATCCTTGAAATTGTGATGTTTAAAAGTTGTTTTGCCCAATTCCAACCCTTAAAATTTTGTTTTGGATCAATTACTTAATATTTCGGTTAACAAAGTTGAACCGAAAATCCCGAATTGTCTCTAATCGGGTCATTTAAATCATTATTGGGCTAAATTAACCCAATTGCGCTTCTCAGATACAATTGGGCCTATCCCGGACTCATTGGGCCTACCTTTGGCCTACTTTGGCCTTAGTGGGCCTACTTGGGCCTCATTGGCCTTCCTTGGTCTCATTGGGCTTAACTTGTCTCTATTGGGCCTCCCATGTCTTCTTGGGCCTGTGATCTCACCATTTCCAGTTAACAAAGTTAATCCGAAAAGTCAGATTGTCACAACACTTTCCTAAAATGGAAACTTTCAAAAAATGGTAACTTTTACGATTCTTACACGTCACTTAAGTGAATGTTGTACGATTATAGTCATAAGATACATGTAGGTGTCCTTGTATTTATGACACATTTAACGGACTTAACAAAACAAACGTGTCACCAACGATTCGTAAAGTCAACACACACACACTCGGTTGAGCACACCGACACTTGGAGTTGTATGGGATACAACACACCACAAAACACATACTCACACCTATATGGTTATAGGTGCATACTAGCAGGTGCTAGCATTCGCAAGACGCGAAAACACATAGACCGGAACTGCTTTATCAGGTGAGTTCACGGTCCCTTTTTACATTTTCTACCTTTGGGGGAGAAAACATTGCAATACAATTGTTTTGAACAACTCATTTTATTTACATATGGACATGCTTTATCACTATATGTATATGTGTGGACCACATTACAACTAAAAGTCCTCGCAATACTCCACAGACCGTTATTAGCGCGTAGCGCCTAGCGTGGTAATCTTGAATAGTACTATTTGGGCCAGACAAGCCCCACCCATCGCGCCTGGAGGCCAACCCGACTGGAAGTCGGAATGGGTGCAATATTGACCAACACTTTGCCATTGTCTTGTGATGGACTTGGCGGGAGGCACGACTGTCAGCTTCGGTACGAACCCGCATATAATATAACTGTATTGACTAGCTATCAATCGATATCGCATTGTAATGATATGTAAATCAGCAACGCTTACTTTAAACATTTTGATGTTTACTGCTTATGAAAAACATGTGCTCTCACCAACCTTTGTGTTAACCCTTTTTACTTGCATGTTTTCTCAGTTAACTAAGGCACGCACACGAGGATAGGATGCTAGACTGAAGTCTCATGCATCTGCTTAAGTGTCTTAGGATATTGAGAACATTTATCATTTCATTTTGTTATGTATTGATAATTACTTAAACCACTTCCGCAAACTATTACCCTGTTTTGTCTTGAAAACTGTTTTAACTTATGCTTCCGCAACTTATGAACTCAAACTGTTTTGACAACTTATACTTACTTCCGCAACTCTGATTTTACAAAACTATTTTATCCAATTTATTGGATGTACGTATGCAACCAGACATGTAGGTCTCACAACTGTGTGACCGGAGACTGCGATCCTGACAGACTGTTGTTCGCGCCCCCGTAAGGGACGGGATTTTTCAGGGTGCGACACTTGTAGTGTATTCATACTTATTCTTATGCTTTTCTGCACATATACTTAGTACTTTGTTTCTAAGAGAGTCGCGCTCTCTTCGCGTTTAGTGTTAAAAAGGACAGGTACTCCATTTACACTTGCTTGTGACATTCATAATATAATATTCATATACATTGCTATTAAGGTTTGCATACTTTGAAACTTATACTATTATAACCATGTGACTACTCACCAACTATTCAATTAGTTGACATTTACTTTACATGTGTGACAGGTTAAGTGAAGAATATTATGACAAGTCTAGGAAGAGTGGACCTAGACAGACTTATCAAGAATTTTAGTTTTAAATCTTTGAATTCGTATTTGACTTTCAAGTTGTATTGTAATGTTTGTGTTTGGACTTTAAAATTTAGTACCTTAGACTATGGAACTTTAGATTTTATATCATGAGCTTTTGAACAATCTTTTACAAATCATGCTCCGGCATATTCCGCCACCGGTCGGGGTGTGACAATAAAATCTGGGGACCTTCATCCCTTCGAGAACTTACATGCTTTCCCTACGCCTATTTGATTCATTCGTTCCTTTGCAAGCTTATGAATAACTAAAACCAAACCAAACATTTAAAACCAAACCAAACCGTTATTAATGATTTGGTTTCGATTTGATTTTACGGTAGAGCTTTCTGGGTTTTGTCTTTCTGGTTTGAGCCTGTTAAAAATTAAAAGTGAATCAAACATAACCATTTTACGGTTTGAAACGGACTAATCACATTGTAATCCCATTTGTTATTGTTTTTTTATTTAATAACACCTAAATCATCAACTCTATACATGCAACAACAACAACGTACCCAGTGTAATCCCACTATGTGGGGTCTGGGGGGAGAGATGAAAACATACCTTACCCCTACCCAAATACGGTAGAGAGGCTGCTTCGTGAGAGACCCCAGCTCAAAAAGTTTTGATATTGAGTTAAACGACTAACACTAAATATAGGGTTAATAATGGATGTGTTCCCTATATATACACACACACATACACATACATACCTAGGCAGTCAAAAGGCGTCCAGAAAAGGCTTAAGAGGCGTAGCCTCAGTTGGAGAGAATGAAACGTAAGCCTCAGTTGAGACGAGGCGGTTCAAGGCGTATAGAGGCGTCAAGGCGGTAAGGCGGGGCGGTGAAGCTTAAGCCTCATCATAGATGGCATATATGACTCATTTAAGTAAACATCGTAATTGGAAACCCTACTTGAGTAAATCACGCACGCAGAAAACTCCACATTCACGCAGCCAGGCGCTCTAAGACGTCGTCGGAGTCAGAATCGCCGATCTTCAAGAGTTCAAGGCGTCGGTGGTTGTCGGAGTTGGAATCGCTGGTCTTTAGGTCGTTGGTGGTCTCAACTTTTGACTTGATATCTTCTGCTGATCTGCTCTTAGCTCCAAGGTTTGACTCAGACCTCAGGTTAGTTTGATTTCAATTTTGCGAGTCGATCCTGGGAATGAACGAGGATAAGAGGTGATGAAGAAGAAGACATAAGAAGACAGAGAAAAGAAAACACGTGAGCTGGAGACAAAGATAAAGTGGTGCAAGAAACCCTAAAAACCTATTTATATTATTTTAATTTTGTGCCTAATAAGCTTGTACACTGAGCTCATTAAATTATTAAGTATGTTCCTGCATTATGACTTGAACCTTATTCTTAAAACATTTGAACACTAGAGATAAATGATTTATTTTGGTGTTTAAAAAGGTAAAAAAATGAAATATGTCAGTAATTTTAATTAGTTTTCCATATTCTTTCGAGGCTTACGCCTCGGTCCGCCTCGAGGCTCGTTTCCCTTGTTTTAAACCTTGAGTGTGACAAGGCATAGAGGCAAAGCGAGACACAACCTAGGTGCCTCAAAAGCACACACTAAGAGTTGCATGACTAGACATAAGTGAGGCAACTACTTCAATCCTGGCGCTAAACCAAGTCCATACATGTGCAAAAACCAGCCTGAACTAGACAAGACCATTTTCAAATCTAAACCAACGAATACCAACCTAGACATGGTTAAAGTGGAGGAGAAACAACCTAGAGTCTCAAGTTCAATTCACACTTAAGGAGATTTTCCTTGAAGGCCACCGAACCGGTTGCTTGAGACCGCGTTTTGCCTGTTCCTCCTTGTTAGTCGAGTATTGGGGGACCCGAGGGTTTACCACGTAAGTGGGCTCCCACGGTCATCAAAAAAGAAGGGAAAAAAATCAAAGTTAGGCATGCACCAGCCTAATGGTTCTGCCTCTTGAATTGACTCACTTTAATAGTGATCTCCTAGACCAGATTTCCTCGCAATAAGTAATGAGGGATGAAACCACATTTTAAAAAACCAAATTCTTTATTTTTGGACTTTATTTGAAAGAATGTAGAATATATTTTTTATTCTATTTCTAGAATAGTATTAACAGCCACTAACTATTAGGAACCATTTTATTCATGGTATTCACCCCTGTTATATGCACTATTTGCTAAATCATTAGGAATTATTGTGTACGCACTAATGGTTCTCAATATTTGACCTCATTTGAGGCCTTCTTTGTATATGTGTGTGTGATCCTTAACCCTGCATGCTTATGCTTGTATGAGTAACCCTAAACCTAGAAGTTTTATGTTGTAAATAATATATAAAAATGACTGAATGGTGAAACGAAAATGGTTTAGTTATAGTAAGCTAAATGGAAGAGAGGTAAGAAGGAATCAACATACCAGGTCATTATTACACTTTTCCAAATCAAGAACCTTGATGGCAATAGTCTCGTTCAAGGGTATACAAAGAGCTCTATACACGGAGGCACTAACTCCTTCACCAATTTCCTCGTATAGCTTGTAACCTTTTGCATCAACTCTATACATGCATATATACATAATAGTATAATACATAATACATACATTGATACACACATGAATGTATGTATGTATGTATGTATGTATGTATAAACATGCACGGTCTGGTTCGGTTTTTTACGACCGTTTTTCAGTGAAAACTATAACCCAAACCGTTCACTATGTTTTCAAACTTTTAAAACCGATTGATCAAATGTTTGGGAAAATACTGACAGTAAAACCCTACCATTTAGGGGCCCAAAAAAACTAGTTTTATACTTGTCCCAATCCGGATTACGAAATTAATAACAATTAAACTTTGCAAACATGTTCCCTCAAATAAAGTTATTGATTGAATTTTAACGAATGTAAAAAAGAAAATAAAGTACTCTAAAATTTAAAAACATAAATGTAAATTAATCCTCAAATCATTTCAGGTTGCAAATGCATATATTAAGCCATTAAGGGAATGGATCATGTTGGGCCCTCTCCAACCACATCACATGTGTATGTTATATATATTATAAACTATGTTAAAATCCCGTGTATTACACGGGTTGAAAAAAATAATTTGGTATATATAAAAATCTATTGACAAAAAGTTATGTAATTAAAAAACATTATATTGCAAAGTTTTACTAAACTCGTTTATAAAAATGTTGAATAAAATATGATATAATTTGTTAATGCATAAAGCCTTCAAACCAATATGTTGTTTCAAGCACCATGTGATCCATTGAGAGTTAGCAATGGACCAATTCACACAAAGCAATTAATAGCAATATATGTAACACATAATAACATCCAGTACTAATTGTAATTATTGTTTTGTACAATAATAAGATTACCTATAACTGATCTAAAGTTGTTATGCTATAATATGTCTTGAAACATAAAATGAATCAAAAAAATATACCCAGGCCCAAAAGATAACCATTGATTCACATGCAAGATGTCATAAAAGCATACCATATATTAATAAAGAACCGGTTCCACTACACAGGTCTCTTTTGTAGCTTTGTGTAACATTAGTGCCGAAACCGTAGCCGGAACAGTGACTTGTACATTAGATCAGGTACAAACTATGTGTATTACATGTGTATTATTATCATTTGATGTTTAATACGAAACTATTACAGATCTATTTCGGAATCATATCATGAATCCATGGTTTAACAGTCAGAATCATATCTGACAACACAGAACTGTTATGTGAATGTTAGTTATGATTTTATTAAGTATAACGTATGTAAGATTGTACATAATCAAACAATAACGGACGTCGTTACGTGAATATTAAACTGACGGAGTATTCGTGTGGGTGACGATTCGCACGAATATATCTGTAAATTTAACGTTTTGAATGATGTCCAATAATTAGAAAATCAAATCGGAAAGTACAGTTGTCGTCGTGTTCGTACGGGTGACGATCCGAACGAATACGCGCGAAAACCGTACGATTCAATTAAACAGTTAAAGTGAACGTTTTCGAAATTTTAAAAATAAATAAAAGATAATTAGTTAATTATTAGGAAATACCACCTAATTTAAATTAATAAAATCTACTTTTAAATCGTAACGTTTCGTTACGAAAACGACCGAGAACCGACGTATCTACGCGAAACCGAACTAGCCCGAACACAACCGAGCGTGGAAGATATTTATTATTGCACTAAATGCCATAATCCACCCCCACCAACCACACTCTCTCTCTCTCTAAACCGTCACTCTATCTCTCACTACATTCTCTCTCACTAGATTCAAACCCAAATCCTTCAATTCTTCTCCAAATCAAGTGATTTTGGTGTCAAAACAACCACAACAACGTGTAGATCGAGAAAGTACAAAGAAATCGAGCTTGGAACCTTCGAAATCAAGGTAAAATCGAGCTCAAACCCACAGTTTTAGGGTTTTCCCCTTTTCCGGTCATTCGACCATTTTAGTCGAATCCTGACCCTCACAACCATTAGATTATGCACTAAATTGGTCTAGAACAGCTTAAAAACTTGTGGAATACTTTGTGTGGTCCAAAATCATGAAAATGGAACCAAGAACAAGCTTGGCCGCAGCCCGTACGAATGAGCATCATCTGATGCAGTTCAGACGAATGAACTGGGCGAATGAATGAACTGGGCGCACGAATGAACTGCATGAACGAATGAATCAGAGGACGAATGAGCCCCTCCTTCACATGGACTGAACGAACGAATGAACCATCATACGAATGATTCGTTCGTGGAGTCACATTCGTATGACTCCTTAGTCATATGACATCCATTCACATGGCAGCTCATTCGCCCCACAACCTGAATTTTCATTCGTATGAAAGGTACTCATTCGCATCACAGAGCCATTCGCCCAGAAACTTCAAAGAACTAACTAAGGATGGGGAGTGTTGGTCTTATTGACCCATACCCAACACTTAGTCAATTCACTACATGTTTGGTTAACTAAGGATGATTTAGTTGAGTCACTTTATTGATAACCAACTCAAGAGTGAACAAGGATCAACGTGAAAAACAAAGAACTACCGGAGGACTTGAAGTTAATCTAGCAAGATTAACTTCAGTTCTAGCATGTTGACTTACATTTTTCATAAAGATAATTTATGTTTTACTAAAATGTAAAGATTATAAACATTGCAAACATGGTTTTATAAAATAGTCATAACTTGACATACTAAAACATTTTAAAAAGTAAATTAAGGGAATTTTGAACTTAACTTTTATAACATAAATAATATTTTGCAATTTAAAGAAGATTTTATAAATGATGTTATATGTATAAGGTCATGTATTCTATTAGGATAAACCTTATATAAATAAGGTTTAGTTGTGATTAACTAAGGGATAAGGGTTAATAGAAGATAGTAACATAGAATAATTAGAGAAAATTTTAGTAACGTATTAGCAAGTATATAGGACACTTAGTCGCACACCGAAACCGAAACCCTATATACGTCAACTTCAAATGCTTATAGTATTCGAATCAGAATAAATCAACACAGGTACTGTAGATACCTAGATTACAACAAACGAGCGCGCATAATTCTTGGTTGATTCATAAGAACTACAACACAGGTGAGTTCATTGCCCCTTTTCTAAACATTTTTGTTTTATAAACACGGGGCTAAGAAGCATGCTCCTTGGATTATATTTACTTAAATGTTTTTTCTTCATATATGTTTTACATGTATAATTGTTATCCTAGATTTTGTCTAGGTAAACTAATTGCATGCTTTCAAAATGGATTATTTATTCATCATGAGTAGATAACTATTTCAAATCAAAGAACTATTTGCAAAGGTCTATTTTTACAGAACTAAAGAACTAAATCAAAGAACTATTTTCAACAGTCTACTTTCAAAGAACTAAAGATCTAATTCAAAGAACTGTATGCAACGATATATTTTCAAAGAACTAAAGAACTATTACGGAGAACTGTTTTTGACGATCTATTTTCAGAGGAATGTCTGGGAAATATTCAAAGATAACATGTGCCAAAGAACTAACGATCTATACGAACATGGACGATCTAGAACGAACTATAAAATCCTATACATCAAAAGATGTCTTAGCTAGACTGATTGATTATAGCTCGCATGTTTGATGATGTTTATTTATTTGTTTATTTAAGCATTTTAACTAAATGTTTCTACAATTGCTATAGTTGTTCATATGTATGTGACGAGCTTAAGGAATCAAGAGAATTTCCACATTTTGTTGAAACTAACAAGAACTAAGAACTAAGAACTGGTGTGTTGATGATGAGGAATGAAACGCTTAATTATCATTGACAACAATATGTTATGTGGTTCGGTATGTTGTGGGCTGGCGGCTGGGCTTGACCCAACGTATGCCCTATACATAAGCATACTTGACTGGATAGAATAGGTGATTGTTGGTGAGGTTAAGGTTGTCATTCGGTCAGGTTTGTACAAATTCATTTTTAAAACATAACAATATGAACTCACCAACCATGTGTTGACTTAATCTTTTTGCATGACTTCTCAGGTAACGAACAGGTTAACTAAAAGTTCGTGCTATTTACTAGGGTGCCCGGATAGATGACCTATTATTTTTGGAAGTGCATATTTTTGAACATCATTATATGATTTCTTTTGTACATCTTGTGCATATACAAGATAGCTAAATTATGATGTTAAATAGCAGATTTACATTGTTAAATTATGAACGATACTGATGAAATTTAACTTTGTAATTATTTTCATGTGCAATGTAAACAATCTGATCACTTCGATTATCATCCCGATATCACGCCCCGGGACCATTCCGCTCGACAGGACATTCGATCCGGCCCGCCGGCTCAGGGTGTGACACTTTGAAACATGAAAGATATTTAGTAAAACCACACTTTACCTTCAAAGCCATCATCTAGATGCACAATGTAAGGTTATACTTCTCCCGGTTATTCCTGAAACCAATCAGCACAACAAATAAAAGCTAAAGCTTAATTTAAAAAACATATGAATTAAAAAGCTTAACTTAGATAGTATTTTCCCCTACAATAGGCATCTATCATGACATTTCCAACTTGCGCAGCATAGATCTGTAATCAAAGTAGATTGTAGCTGCATTTTCGGTCACCAAAACTCAACCCTTAAATGAACTAAAAAACAATGCAGGAAATAAAAATCAAATAAATTAATGTAAATATCATAATCAAAGATCATGCTCTCTCTCAGTGGTATAATCTAAAACTATGTTGGCTAAACTTTATCATTTTATAGGGATTAGCTTCTAACATAATTATTAAAAATTTCAAACACATCAGGAAAACTATGTTAGAACACAAATATCAATATTAGCTCTTTCTAAAGAGTAAAAGGATGTTTTTTTACACCATTTAGTTCAACAATTCTGCAAAATTAGTTTGAGATAGAGATCGAAGCTACTTAACTGATGAAAGTGTAGCAAAAACTCAAGGATTAAACATCACTGAAATCTTTTGAAATATTTATAATTCTTGTTGATAACAATTATAAAGATAAACATAGATACTTTCCTTCTGACATACAACTAAGATCAGTTATGACTACACTTTAAATAGACAAATTTGATAAGAAAAAAAAACTAAAAGTTAGAGAATTTACCATGATTATGTGCGACAAATTCAACCAAAATCCACAATCGAAACAAATTGCAAACACGTGTGGATTAGATATCATATAGCAAGATAAGTAAAAAAATTCAAAGAATCAAATAAGAGGCTACATGAGATAACTGAAAAAATACACTGACATTGATATGGAGATTTTAAATAACAGCTACTAACGCATTGGACAAACCTGATATGCATATGAAATCAAATGAGCCGCTCAATCTTGATATCTGTTTTATATTTCTCACTCTTAAATACTAACATGTGAACAACTTTTGAGAGTATTCTTTCTCCGATGGTTGCAATTACCAAATTAACCAATTTTTTTGATAAAAAAATTATAAATTTGATCATAGAACTTTAAAAGGCCTTCTTCCATTGCGTCTCCAACTTGCTAACTTCTAATAGTCCTTCCAATACCTCCCTTATCCCTTAACCTGTAGATGATTTTAGTGCTTTCGTAACATCAACATATGAACACAATAATGTGTTGAAATAAGGTGATAAATTGATTTTTAAGGAACCGTGGCATACAACCAGCAATCGCACCTGAAATCGCTGCTAAAACCCCTTCATCGGAACCCTAGATCTTCGCCATCGCTTGAACCAGGAAAAAAAAGATGAGAGAGAGAGAGAGAGAGGTTGTTGCATAACCCAAAACCTAAATCATCGACTCTCTTATATTCATCAGAGAACAAAAGCCTCATTGAAAAAGTTGTGTGCAAAAGAGTCTCGCCAATGGCGGATCTTATCTACCCAAAGGTGCTAAAGAGATCAAATCTTTAGGAATTTAGATCAGAACACACTAACCTGGAAGATGACTCTTGTATCGAAGTCTAAGGCCCAATAACAATAAAGGAAGCTTCAATCGGCTTCAATCATCCATCGTCGTGTAAGCAGAAGCTAGGCCGTATTGTGAGCTATGGCGAGAGAGAAAGAGAAACACACGGATTATATATCGGGTCAAAACCCGGATCTATGGGTCGGATTTGCCCATTACTATTCCTAACTTCTATTTTGTATATATAGAAAATTAAATTTGATAATAATTAATATTAATTTTTTAATATTATTGTCAATTGTTGTGTAATTTAAAATACAAAAGAAATTTTTACATGTAATGCTTATTGAGGATACTTTTAGTTGTTTTTTTCTTTTATAATTTGTTAAAATATTTTTTATTTTGTTTATGTTTGATAATTTTGATATTTTTTAATCTATAATATACATATAATAGATTTGCTTATAGATTTAATTTATTTTTGGTAAGTTTACGGTAGATGTAAAATATTTCAATTTTTTTAAACGAAAAGTAACACTTTGACTCATGTATTTTTTTTTTTTTACAAAATATAGGTTTTGTTGTTAGAAATGTATCCAACAAATAATATTTATTAAGTAGCACAAAGTATTTATTTTTAATTGTTTAAAATTCCATTATTTAGAATAGAAAAACCATTGTTTAAACATGTTTAATATACAAATCATTGGCATACATCTTCTTCATCCAAGATTTCATTCCCAACAAGTAAGTATCACATAACCATCGATATGTATTCCATCGTTGTATCAAATCAGATTCATGCCAACAATTTTAAGAAATAACACTTCAAATATTAAAAGAAGAAATTAAAATATTAAAAAACGATTGCATACATATGTTTTAAGAAAAGTGAGATCAACTTAGCAAACAATAAGGATACAAATGTAAAAATTGAATGAACATTAAATTACCTTGTGGACATTATTACTACTATTTAATGTCAGATCATTTACACATCAAATACTGTAACATCCCGTTATATATATATAAAACGTAATGCCTCGACTAATAATATAAAATAATTCGTTTTATAAATATGATTAATTAAGAGTATAAGAATAGAAATAAACGTTCAAAATATTTAATGTTCTTTAAAACGAATAAGTAGAATGAAACAATTATCAGAAATAATCGTTGTTTGAACGATCAGTTACTATTATAGGAGACCGTCTAAAATAAATAAAATATATAATAATTAAACATTCTCCGTTTTTAACGAAACTTAGGCCGAAACATAGAGAAAAATGAGCTGGTCCTAGTAGTATTTATAGAATTTTATAAAACATTATATTTTAAAAGTTTTAAGAGAAAAACAAAATTTAAGTTTAATTATTAATAATAATAATAATATAATACTTATTATGTATAATGACGTGTGATTATATGTATATGTGGACATGGGATTCTTCTTAGATGCCAACGAGAAAAAGAAAAGAAAAGAAATTATAGATGAAGTGCACGTGTGTTGGTGACAACGTAAAAAAAATTAAATTAAAAAATTACAACAAAAGCTTGGATAAGTAAATGTATATCCTGCAAATCCAATCGGTGTATATATAAATATCTTCTTAAATGAAGAATTTCAAAACAAACATACATATATCTTCAAAACAAATGAATATACTCAACGTTCATAAACCATAAACGAAATTGTTCTGAATCTTCTCCAGATTAAGAATTTGGTTCGCAATTAAGTATGTATTTTAATCTTTAAGTTTAACTCACAATTTAAGTTTTTGTATAATATCAACCTTATAGGATTAGGGTTAAGATTCGATCCCATATATATACGAATATTATGTTGAACTTATGATATATTTTAGGAACAGAAAATAAACTCATCAAGAATCATCCTTGCAAATAGTTATAAGGATAGATTAAGCAGAAACGCTGCTCAAATTCATATTGATAAGTTCTAAGCTGTCACACAGCTAATCAAAAATCCAGGTGAATACATCTAACTTGTTTTTAAATTATAAATAATTTTTATGAACATGTATGTTTAAACTTTGACGCATAAAGGGATACTACGTGACCAGCATTTAGGCTATTAGTATACGTATGATTTGCAAATTGTATCCGCATATGGGTGAAATTCCCATACGTGGCTGGTACAGGTGGGCTGGAAGGTTAAACGAAAGACGTGTTGCGCAGGCAACCTAACCAGTGACCAGCTGTGGGCTGGAGGGAACAAAACGTAAGACGTGTTGCGCTGTAGTTCCTAACCAGCGACAGTTATAAACTAGTGTATGCAGTAGTTGTATCGATCAGTGAAATAACCTGCTAAATGTGTAGTATTGCCATTATTAATTATGGTTAAAGGACCGAACATGCTATGCTTACATATCGAGTCTGTTATTTGTATTCACCAACATTATGTTGACGTTTTATTTTCAAAAACTTTTCAGGTAATAATGTAATGTAAAAGAGAAGCAAGATTAGAGATTCTTGGCCTATGATGCCTTGAATAAGATCTTGTGGTGAGACCATGGAGCTATTGGATCTATGCCTCCAAGTCATGTATAAACTAGATATTATAAAACGAAATGTAATTATGTGTGTGTAAAAATCCGGTTTACTATAAATTGAAATGATGATGTTCATATCTATGCGTATGAAACTTTATGAAATCCTGAAAAGTTATTTTGAAAAGTTATTAACAAACGATGAAAATGTGGTTTTTCATACCCATGAGTAGGGGTGTAAACGAACCAAGACAGCTCGTGAAATGCTCGAGATCGGATCGGTAAAAAGCTCGAACGAGCCGAGCCTTAACGAGCCCGAGCCCGAGCTCGAGCCCAAAAGTGTGGCTCGTTTAGTTATCGAGCCCGAGCTCGAGCTTTACTTAACGAGCTCGAGCCGGCTCGCGAGCCTTAACGAGCTTTTTGTTTATATAATTTTTATTTATTATATTAAGTGTTTATTTATTATATTAAGTGTTTATTTATAAAATTAATTATTTTTATATATAAAATTATGATAAATATATTTAAATTAAATATTTTATGTTAAATTTATAAAATATAGTTATAAATATAATTAAATTAGTAATTAAAGTAAATAAATTAAATAAATAAAACCTAAACGAGCCGAGCCGAGCCGAGCCGAGCTCGAGCCTAAAAATTCTTTAACGAGACGAGCTCGAGCCCGAGCCCTAATTTCTCTTAACGAGCCGAGCTCGAGCTCGAGCCTTAATTTTTCTAAACGAGCCAAGCTCGAGCCTTAACGAGCTCGGGATCAGCTCGGCTCGTTTACACCCCTACCCATGAGTATGAATTATTTATAAATCATGAAAAACGGTTTTCACATCCATGCATGTGAATCATTTGAAAAATTATGAAATTTATAAAACAACGCTTCTGCTAAAACATATGAAAAAGAATAATAAACTCTGACCGAGATTGTATTTAACAATGAAACCAATTGGGTCGCAGCACCCGGGTCGCCGAGAGACCGGGGTGTGACAGGTTGGTATCAGAGCTCCTGGATTTAGCGAAATAGGTACTAATGATAGTATTTAAGCTTAAACCAAACTGAGAGAAGTGCCTATCAAAGAAATAGGTAGAATTATATTATTGAAATACTAAGAATGATTGAAAACAGTATGAATCTTGATGATAGCCTATGAGCTAATTATGATGAATTATTTTTAAGGCTTTGTCAAATATAATATTTGGTAGACAATGTCTAGAAATTTAAATAAGAGTGAACCTTTAAAAAAAACACGTGGTGCAAGTGTACGCGCACGGATATTGATTAAATCTTGACTCAGAAAGTTGAGATACAATAGATGGTTGTAAAAGGAATACAAGATGCAATTCTGTCAATAATCGCTAATAAAAAAAGCAAGTTAAAGTTTGTATCTCACGAAAACAATAATCAAAGAAAACAGTGCATCTAAATGAACAATGAAAATTGAGAAGTTTCTAGTTTGAAACAATCCTAAACTAAGGAACGTTAATATAAAACATTTTGATCTTGTAAACCTCATGAGCTCACTGGAACGGAAGGAGCTGTCGTAACATTATGATGGATTGAAAAGATTGAGACGGTACTTGCTATTAGCAAATATCCCGATGAAAATATGATTATGTACGCTTCGAATTCATTTAAATATGGAGCTTTAGTATGGAGTAATTCCATTATTCATACCAAAGGTAGAAACCAAACATATAATATGACTTGGGAAAGTTTTCAGGAGTTTGTGACTCGAAAATTTTGCCGAATGAATGAAAAAAAAAAGAAAGAAAAGAGAATGATTAGAAATTCTTGAGTCGCCGCATGGCTGGTGCTAGACATCGGAAATATACTTCTTAGAATTTTGAATATACTCAATTAGTTCTGCATATTATGACACCAGAATCAAATCTTTTTAGTTGTTATATATGGGGTTAGTAAGTGAAACCCGTGACATGGTTAAGGCTGTTATGCCCCATACCATTGACTCAGCTGTTGGGCCGGCATAGTCCTAAATTGAACAAATTAAATGGAATTAGCGTGGTTGGTGGTTTAGGAGCAAAATCGGATCCAAATGAAAAGAAGGCGATTTGGTCTTTTGGTTTTTAATGTTAAGAAAGCTACAGACATGCCATATATCATTACTTATTTGTTTCTTATCAAAAATGTTTATGCTAAGGTTTTGTTTGATTCAGGAGCAAATCAAAGCTTTATAAATTATGAATTATGTAAGCTTCCAAATGAATCATTAGTGAAACTAGATAAACCGTATCTGGTAGAAAGTGCTAATGATGATCTTGTTAAGATAAAAGAGGTTATAGTAAACTGTAAGATCACTTTCTTTAACACACGATATTCCAGTGAAAGTATTGTCTATGGTGCTAGCTGGTTTCGATGATTAGAATAGATTGGTTAGCTACAAACAAGCTTGTATCTTATGTGACACAAAATCCATTGAAGTCCGTGTTCCAACTAGTAGAAAATTGTTCACCAAGGGTGACAAGCCAACAAATAATGTTGGAATCATTTCTATGACGAGAGCTACTAAGTATCTAAACAAAGATTTTTTAGCTTACCTAAATCTCAATCACTACTGATTATCAAGAAAAGAAGAAACTAGAAGAAGTACTGATTGTAGTTTATTATACTAACGTGTTTCCAGATGAATTGTCTGGTTTACCATGAGATTGGGAAATAGAATTCAATATCAATCTGGTACCACGTACGACTCCAATTGCTAAATTGTCACACCCCGAGCCGGCAGGGTTGGATCGAAATCCCCGTCGGGCGGAAGGTTCTCGGAGCGCGATATCGTGAATGATAATCGTGATGATCAGATTGTTTACATAGCATCAATGTTAAGAATAATTAAGCACAATAAAATATTATCTAGGATTACAAAGTTAAATTACAAACATCAAGGTTTGGGTAATTTAACTGAGTAAACCTATTCAAAAGAATCAAATATATCTATCTTGCAGTTGTACAAGATAGCAAAAAGAGATTCGTATCGATCTCAAAAGATGTGCTTCTTCAAAAGTCAACTAGGATCTATGTCTGGACATCCTAGTATGCAATCCTGAATCTTAGCTTAATCATGTGCGTCACCTGAGAAAGCATGTAATAAAACAATGTCAACACAATGGTTGGTGAGTTCATGTAGTTTTTATGTAAAATCGTTTGTAAAATCCTTTGAATGACAACCTTAACCTCACCATTAACCACCTATACCATCTGATTCAGTATGCTTATATATAGGGCATATGTAGGGGACAAGCCCCAGCCACCGTCCCACCACATACTGAACCACATGATATATTGTTCCTGATGATAATTAAGCGTCTCATCCTACCCGTATGATTCCCACAAGGTTTGATTCCCAATGTTTGATTCTTTGAATTAGCTTACCCTATAATTGTTTACCTTGATTCCCTGAATGACAACCTTAACCTCACTAACAACCACCTATGTTATTCAACCAAGTATGCTTATATATAGGGCATATGTAGGGGACAAGCCCCAGCCACCGTCCCACCACATACCGGGCTACTTAACATATTGTTGTTAATGATAATTAAGCATTTCATCCTCACTACTCTGATCTCAAGACATATGATTCTTAATGTTTCTTTCCCTGCCAATGTTTACTTTGTTTCCCGGCAAATGTTTACTTTGTTTCCCGGCCAATGTTTACTTTGTTTCCCCCGAAATGACAACCTTAACCTCACTAACAACCACCTATGCTATCCAACCAAGTATGCTTATATATAGGGCATATGTAGGGGACAAGCCCCAGCCACCGTCCCACCACATACCGAGTTGCTTAACATATTGTTATTAATGATAATTAAGCGTTTCACTCCACGCTATTGATTCCACAACGAATAAGTCTCAAGTTTAATAGGCACCATTATGGACAGCTTAAAACCCTAAGGAGTTCAGCATCCATCCATAATGATCCTATTTATGACTTGTGACATGTTTTGATAGAGAAACCTTCAAGTTAACACAAAGTCAACTAGAAGAACTCAATCATTCTAGTCACTTGTCATACCCATGGATGAATCAAGAAGAACACTGAATGACTAGTAGGGGTTGACACACAGGTCAACACGCGGTGGCCAATCAGTCTGTCTTACATGACTCTGACAAAGAAGAACATTGATGACTAGTAGGGGTTGACACACAGGTCAACACGCGGCGGCCAACAGTCTGTCTTACAATGTCCAAAAGTTTATGCATACAAGTCTAAAGCATTCACATTGTTTCACTGATGACTAGTAGGGGTTGACACCAAGGTCAACACGCGGCGGTCAATCAGTCTTTTGTTTAAGCATCTAATGTTTCAAGCATTCAAGTGTTCAAGCATCCCAATGTATCAAGCATTCCAAGTGTTCATGTATCCCAAGTATATCGTGCATTCAAGTATTCAAGTATTACAAATGTATCAAGCATTCACGTGTTTCAAGTATTCTAAGTATAACAAGTATTCACGTGTTTTCAAGTATCTCAAGTGTAATAAGCTTTCACATGTTTTCAAGTTTTTCAAGTGTATGAAGCATCCAAGTATTTCAAGCATCTCACGTATATAAGTATTTCTAAGCATATATGTTTCAAGTTAAGTTTAAGCAATTCGTTATAAGTGTAAAGTAAGTTAATACTTTACTAAAGGTGTAGAACATTAACTTTCTGAAATAATTGAATAAAGCATTAGTGTTTAATTTAAGTATTTTCAAAGCCTTAAGATTTTGTATATAGTTAAACATAAAGTTTATAAGTTTAACCTCAATTGTATAGTTTAAGCACATAACTTATAACATAAGTATTTAGCTCAAAGTTTAAGTATTAGGTTTATATCATAAGCGTTTAGCATAAGGCTTAGGCTTCAAATCTATATTGTAAGCCTCAAGTATATAGTTTAAACTTCTCGTTTGTAATATAAGTATCAAGTTTATAGCTTCTCAAAGTATACTAGTTTCCAGTTTGATCACGAAGTGTTTGTATAATGTAAATAAGTATGAAGTAAATAGCATTTGCTATTTACACTATAGCATTAGTCTTTGTTTTCCCACCCAAGCATTTCAATATCAAGCATTCAACATAAGTATTATGTTTGTGTTTAAAGCATTAAATAACATTTCAATGGTTTATGGAAATGTTTAACATGTTTCTCAGTCCCGAAGTAAAACAAATATGTTTGAAAAGGGACAAATGAACTCACCTTGTTGTTGTAGTGGTTGACTAAGACTCAAAAATGCACGCGCTCACTGTTGTCGTACTGATGTTGTATTCACAGTCCTGTGTTTGATTAAACATTATTTGAGTTATGACCCTTATTTGATTGTTCTTTTTGAAATCTGAGTTGTTAACTGAGTTGGTGTAGTGAAAATGACTCATTCTTGTGATTTTCATAAGAATGGCTCATGCTAATGAGTTTTCACCCGAATGAGTCCCGAATGAGCCAGTCGCCGAATGATTCTCCCGAATGAGTGCTCCGAATGAGTCTCCCGAATGAGTCATTTGCCCGAATAAGTCACCCGAATGGCTCATTCTCCCGGCTCATTCTCCCGACTCATACTCCCGACTCATACTCCCTTCTCATACTCCCGACTCATACTCCCTTCTCATACTCCCGACTCATACTCCCTTCTCATTCGGCCGAATGGCTCATACTCATGGGCCATTCGCCGGAACGGGTTTTCAGCCATGGGAGAAGACGATTTCGGGGTATAGTCGTATATATAGTCGTTTTGAGTGGGTTTAGATGAGTAAACTCATTTAGAAGGTGTATGGGTCGAAAAAGGGGTGTTTTAAACCGGCTAAAGTTCGGTTTTTGTCGGGTTTGTAGAAAACCCTAAAAATCGCTACCTTTCTTCACTGATTACCTCATTTCAGATGGATTCCAAACCAGATCGGTTGTAGTTTCGTGTAGGGGAGGTCGAGATCTTCGATTTGGCGAAAGAATGAGGTGATTTGGTTGAGTTTTGAGTGAGTTATGGTAGAGAGAAGGTAGAGAGAGAGGGTGGCCGGATTAGGGTTTTTAGAGAGAGAAAGTGAAGAGAAATGTGTAGGTTGAACTCATTGAGGGTATTTATACCCCGAGTGAGTTCGGGTTCGTTTTGTTTGCTCGGTTCGCGTTTCCTTCGTGTTTCCGGAAAGTAACGCGCGTATTTTTACGACTTTAAATAAAAATTAGTTTTAGTTTACGTTCCGAAGGCTGTGATTCCAAATAAATCCTTAAAATTTATTTGTCTTAAATTATTTATCGTAATTAATTATTTTAAGCGTTTCGTTAACTCGCGTCACTATTTCGCGTATTTTTACGTAATATAATTAAAATGAATTTATTTTACGCGTTTTCAATAAAATAGTTTCCGTTTAATTTATTTCTGATGAGTTTCAAAATTGTAAAACAGGAAATATTATATTTCCTTAATTTTATTATCGTTCGTGCCGTTTTCGTTTTCGTTTCGTAAGAAAACGTCACTTACGCGCGTTTTCGTACAGAGCGCTAACTGTACGAACACGATCGTACGTTTCACTTTCTGGTTTTGTTTTCTACTTTTCTGTCATCATTTCAGATCGTTAAACTATCAGATTTATTCGTACAGATCGTCACCTATACGAATAACTCATCGGTTTAGCATTCTGTAACAACAACTGTTAAAGTTTTGTTCTGTTTATCCTCACATACGTTTAAACCTAATATTACAAAATCAAGCATGCATGCATCTGTTCACGGTTGTCTGATGTGTTTCTGACTGTTTAAACCATGAGGTTCATACCAGAATTTCGGAAACATCGTATAATAGTTTATGTTTAGCATCGCATGTTAATAGCTTCTAAGTATTTCTCCTCGATTGTATCTGAGTTACTGTACAAGTTACTGTACAGATTACTGTTCCGGTAACGATTCCGGCACAGATGTTACATAAATCCCCCTATACGCTGGCATCGACTGAGATGAAAGTGCTCAAGAAACAATTAGACGAGCTATTAGAAAAGAGTTTTATTCGACATAGCTCATCACCTCGGGGAGCTCCAATTCTTTTTGTTAAGAAGAAAGACGGGTCGATGCAGATATGCATTGACTTGAGGGAGCTAAATAAGGTGGATATCAAAAACAAGTATCTACCTCCATGAATTGATGATTTATTTGATCAACTTAAAAGAGCTTGTCATTTTTCTAAAATTGATCTTTGATCAGGATATCATCAATAGAAAGTCCAGGAAAAAGATATTCCTAAGACTGTTTCCGTACAAGGTATGGGCATTATGAGTTCACTGTTATGCCATTTGGACATACTAATGCTCCAGCTGACTTTATGGACATGATAAACCGGATATGCAAACCTTATCTGGACAAATTCATCATTGTGTTCATTTATGATATTCTTATTTATTCAAAAACACCTGAGGATCATGCTAAACATCTTAGAACCCTACTTGAACTATTACGACATAAGAAATTATATGCTAAATTCTCTAAATATGAGTTCTGGCTCACTGAAGTGCAAATTCTGGGGTATGTTATTAATGCTCAGAGTATTCAAGTAGATTCATCAAAAATAGAGGTTATAACCAAATGGGAGAACCCCAAGTCACCAACGAATGTGCAGAGTTTTTTAGGCTTGGAAAGTTATTATCGTCGATTTATTCAGAATTTCTCCTAAATATTCGTTCCTCTCACCTTATTGACTAGAAAATCAGAAAAATTTGATAGGGGTCCTAAACAAAATGAAGCTTTTAAAATCCTTAAAGATAAGCTGACTCACGCTCAGATTCTAGCATTACATAAAGGCGTTGAAGACTTTGTTGTCTATTGTGATACTTCTCATACATGTAACATCCCAAATTTTTCTAAGATACAAGTTGTTTGAATTCTACGTACGTGTAACGGATAAGTAACTTGTGGGAAAATGGACGAAAAATGACCAAAACGGGGGCTTAGAAATCGTGTACTCGAAATAAGGTAGATTTCGAGTACACCCGGTTCGAGTACACCAAATTCGGGTACACGAGATTTCGTGTACACACGATATCGAGTACAGGGACACGCCTATAAATAGTAGTGCCTTGGGATATGTGCGAACCTTTGGTTGGAAGCACGGTCCCTCTCGAGTACACGAAGTTTAAGTCCAAGAATTTCAAGAATCAAACTTTGATCGACCAAACGAAGTAGGAAACGCACGGGATTTTACCAGGAGGATCAGCTACCTTCAAGTAAGTGATTCATGTATAGAGAGCTAGATTTTTATACGAAAGTTAGGATAGTCATACAAAAGGGGAACTTATGCATAAAGCTCACACCTTTATGCATAAAGTTCGGAACTTTGATGTTCCGGTGTGTTGATAACACCCTAAGGAACCTAGAACTAGCTCCCTAAAGTCTTAGATGAATTTCTGAGATGTTTAAATGATGAAATGATGAGTACACGAAATCATGAGTATAGGGTACTCGAAATTATACATGTTAATTCGAGTACATGGGAAAATTCGAGTACAAGGGGTAATTCGGGTACATGACTACTTCGAGTACAGGGACCATTTCGTGTACAAGGAGTAGTTCGAATACACTGAATGATTTCGAGTACTAAGTTATTTCGTGAACCAATGAATTTCGTGTACATGGGAACTTAACGAATTTCAAGGGTTTCGAACACTTAGCTAAGTTTCGAGAACTTGGATTCAGAAAGGGGGGCTAGTAGACTATTGGGACTTAGAATATTTTCTAAGTCTAAGAACGTAATGTAACGTAATGAGGTGATGTAACGGATGTAGGTTCTTAAGGCTTAGCTAAGGAGTTCGGCTAAGAAGAACAAGAGTCCACTATCAGGTGAGTTCTAGACGCCCTATTCTATGTTTAATGTTTTGGGCTGGCATACATGCTTATGGTTATGTCTATGATGTTATGTGCCTATGATGATAATGAATGAATGACTGTATGCACTGATTATGTATGCATGTTACTAATATGACTATTGCATGAAAGTATGCTAAGAATGATGAATGCATGTTAGTAAGTTATGATGATAACCTGAATGATATCAGGCTACGATGATAAATATGGATGTTATGTGGTAATGAAATCCTAGGTATGCTATGATGAAAGTATGATGTTATGATAATTACATGCTAGCAAAATGTGTTTATGTTGCCATGATGAATGATATGATGACGTGCTGCTAGCATGACATGTGCATGGTACTAGGATGTTATGACGACGTGATACTAGCATACCCTGTATGGGAAATCCTATGTTATTAGGATAATGATACGATGTTATGATGAATGATGATAAGGTGCTAGGGTGTCATGTCATGATGAATGATGGTTGCTCCAGTATTTGTACTGGGTAAGTATGGTTGCTCCCGTACTCGTTACGGGGTAAGTATGGTTGCTCCCGTACTCGTTACGGGGTAAGTATGAGGTTGCTCCCGTACTCGTTACGGGGTAAGTATGACGTTGCTCCCATGTTCATATGGGGTAAGTATGGTTGCTCCAGTACTTGCTACTGGGTAAGTATGGATCTGTAGAACGCTTCGGCGGGACGGATCAACGGTTATGGAGCCTTGTGCCGGTATAAGCCCACTGTTCGAATGGTAACAGTGGAATGTATGATGATGATGATGTAAGAATGTTATGTGCTAAGGTTATGGTCTATGAGTATGAGATGATGTATATGTTAAGTATGTTTAATGTTGTTTCATGAAAACTAGAACTCACCAGCGTAAGCTGACTTGATTTAGCATGTATGTCAGGTTGAAGGTATGATAAGAGAAGGCATGGAGCTCGGGCATAGAGTCATACGATCCGGTGGTTTTGGCAATCCGATGTGATTTTGATACAGACATGTTATTGATTTCTGTTTATCAACTATGTTTACATTTCCGCTGCATGATTATGAAAGTTTTTAGTTTAAGAGCTATGTGTTATGATGAAAACCAACCTCTGTGAGGTGCCCGGTTTCGGGGCCCCACAAGTTGGTATCAGAGCCATAGTTTGAGAGATCTTGGCATCCCAAATGCCAAGACTTAAACTGAGAATGGGATTAATGGATGCGGATTGCCAACCACGGATGACGGATGCCACGAGCTGAATGTTTATGTATGAGTTAAGGGTTAGATGTAATGTTATGTAAGTAGTGAGTGTCATGCACATTGAAGAGATGGGATGGGAAACGTTTAGAGCCTATGAGTTGGGTAAATGGTTAATAACACTTGATCAACGTCGTTAACGATTTACAAAACTTATTCTGTGCTAAACTGATTCCTATGCTGACTCATCAATTGTTGCATTATGTAGAAAGTTAAGATGGCCGGACAAAAGGGTAGACCGCGAAAGAAACCACAGGTAGCTGAAGAACCACATGTCGAGGCTGAAGAACCCGTCAACGAAGACGACCACGAGCACAACGAGCAACCTGAGAATGAAGACGAGTTCACTCTAGAGCCTATCGTGGTGAAGGCTATTTCTGATGAGGTCTGCAAGATCATGGATGAAAAGATGCCAGCAATGATTGCTAAGGCACTGAAGGATGCTCTAAAAGACAAGTCTGAAGGAACTAAAGAAAGCACCAAAGAAGATGAGGTGGTGATCATCGAGACGAAGAGCGGCGACTCTATGACAGGGAAACTGAAGGGCTGTGACTACAAGTCCTTCAAGGGATGCAACCCACCGACCTTCGATGGTAAGAAGGATGCTGTGACCACCTGCCACTGGGTATCCGCGATGGAGGCTGTTATCTCCATCAGTGAATGCCGAGTCGATCAAGCTGTTAAGTTTGCAGCTCACTCCTTTGTCGAGGAGGCACTTCACTGGTGGAACACCATTAAGCAGTCCAAGGCTGCAGCTGATGTAGAGAAGATGACTTGGGATGATCTAAAGGAACTGGTCACTAAGCAGTTTTGTCCCAAGAATGAGCTGGATAAGGTTGAAAGGGAGTTTCTGGTGCTGAAGGCGGGAAGCCTGAATCACAGGCAGTACACTTCGCGATTCAATGAGATGGCAAGACTTGTTCCTCACTTGGTTTCTACCGAGGAACGTAGGGTGAAGTTGTACATGGAGGGTTTGCCTCCGAAGGTTCGGATACATGTGAAAGCGAATGCTCCCAAGACTTATGACTCCACTGTGGAGCTCAGTGGCATAGTTTGGGATGATGTTATTTCAGCCGAGCCAGTCAAAGAAGAGGCAAAGGTGAAAGAGTCCTCCGGGACTAAGAGGGGTCGAACAGACCAACGAAAGTTCTCAAGCAAGAAGGCCAAGCGAGAGGAGATGGGCCGATGCAACAAGTGTGGGAAAAGCCACACGGGACAGTGCCTGGTGGGCACTAATTTATGTTTCAGGTGTGGAAAGACGGGGCACTTTTCTAGCAGTTGCCCGAATGCTACTCGATGCTTCAACTGCAATGGATTAGGGCATATGTCCAAGGATTGCAAGCTACCACGGGCCGATGCTTCGGGCTCGGGTAAGAAAGAGGAGAAAGGAAAGGAGAAGCAGAAGGCTAAAGCACGAGCCTTTACGATGACGAAGGATGATGCGATTGTGGACCCGGACGTGGTCACAGGTACCTTTTCTATCAACAATATTCCTGCTTCTGTATTGTTTGATTATGGTGCCAGTATGAGTTTTGTGTCTTCTACTTTCTGTGATGGGTTATCTGGGAAGGTTAAGAAGATAGATCGGGTATTTGATGTAGAGACGGCTATTGGTAAGATGACCAGGGTGACTGAGGCTATTGATGACTGTTATGTTGAGATAGAAGGTCATAGGTTCCCTGTCCGATTGTTTCTTATTACCTTAGGGGGATTCGATGTGGTTTTGGGTATGGACTGGTTAGCCAAATATGAGGCTAACATTGTATGTCGACGAAAGATGATATGTTTACGTGCGATGGATGGGAGTTCTGTGACGGTTTATGGTGATAAAGCGATGTATGCGCCAAAGATCATTTCGATGATCAAGGCTGATGTTATGATGCGGCGAGGGTGTGTAGCCTACTTGGCCTACGCGATTGAGGAACGTATGGATACGAGGACGATTGATGATGTTCCCGTGGTGTGTAACTTCCCCGATGTATTCCCTGAGGAATTGCCTGGATTACCACCCGAACGGGAAATTGAGTTCCAGATCGACTTAGTGCCGGGGGCACAACCCGTTGCCAAAGCACCTTACCGTTTAGCTCCAACAGAGATGAAGGAAATGATGACCCAGCTACAAGAACTCCTTGATAAAGGTTTTATACGACCGAGTGTCTCTCCGTGGGGAGCACCGGTGCTGTTCGTTAAGAAGAAGGATGGAAGTATGCGTATGTGTATTGACTACAGGGAACTGAATAAGTTGACCGTAAAGAACAGGTATCCTCTACCTAGAATTGATGACTTGTTCGATCAATTGCAAGGTGCAAGCTGGTTCTCGAAGATAGATCTCCGATCCGGTTACCATCAGTTGAAAGTTCGAGAGCAGGATATTCCAAAGACTGCTTTCCGTACGCGTTATGGACATTACGAGTTTCTCGTTATGTCGTTTGGATTGACGAATGCTCCTGCAGCATTTATGGATTTGATGAACAGGGTATGTCGACCGATGCTGGACCGATCGGTGATAGTGTTTATTGACGATATTTTGATTTATTCAAAGAACGAGGGAGACCATGCTTGCCACGTACGCGAGGTATTGGAAATCCTGAGGAAAGAGGAACTTTATGCTAAGTTCTCCAAATGCGCTTTCTGGCTACGAGAGGTACAGTTTCTGGGTCACGTGGTGAACCCAGAAGGCATTATGGTAGATCCAGCTAAAGTTGAAACGATTATGAAATGGAGTCCTCCAAAGTCACCGACAGAAGTACGCAGTTTTCTTGGTTTGGCTGGCTACTATCGGAGATTTATTCAAGACTTCTCCAAGATAGCGACGCCACTGACGAAGCTCACAAAGAAAGACGTAAAGTATGAATGGGGTCCAAACCAAGAACAGGCGTTTTCAGTGCTGAAGGAGAAACTTACCCAAGCTCCTGTTCTAGCACTGCCGGATGGGAATGATGATCTTGTTGTGTATGCCGATGCGTCACGACAAGGGTTGGGATGTGTACTAATGCAAAGGGGAAGGGTGATAGCTTATGCTTCGCGCCAGCTAAAGATTCATGAGGCTAACTACCCGACCCACGATCTTGAACTCGCTGCAGTGGTGTTTGCATTGAAAATATGGAGACACTACTTGTATGGAGTACGGAGTACCATCTATACCGACCACAAGAGCTTGAAGTATTTCTTCGAGCAAAAGGATTTGAATATGAGGCAGAGACGACGGCTTGAGCTGTTAAAAGATTATGACTGTGATATTCTATATCACCCGGGAAAGGCCAATGTGGTGGCAGATGCTCTGAGTCGCAAGACTGATCATCCTGCCATACGAGTAAAATCGTATAGTTTGGTGATAACGCCAGACTTTCTGAACGAGCTCAAACAGGCGCAACAGGAGGGATTGAAAGAAGAGAATGTGGGTTTTGAACGCGTCTTCGGACAAGTCAAGAACTTGGAAGACAATGATCATGGGATAAAGCTACGATTCGGTCGAATGTGGGTGCCCAGAAATGGGGACATTCGAGCGAGGATTTTAGATGAAGCCCACAAGTCACGATACTCGGTACACCCCGGTGCAACGAAGATGTATCAAGATCTCCGACAGGATTATTGGTGGCCGGGCATGAAGTTTAATGTGATGCAGTATGTGAACAGGTGCCTTACTTGTGCGCAAGTGAAGGCTGAACATCAGAAGCCCTACGGATATGTGCAACCTCTGGAGGTACCGGAATGGAAATGGGAACACATCACCATGGATTTCATTACCAAGCTACCAAAGACAGCTAAGCGACATGATACCATTTGGGTGATTGTGGACCGACTGACGAAGAGTGCACACTTTCTTCCTATCAGGGAAACGTATACGTCCGAAAGGTTGTCTGAGTTGTTCGTAAAGGAGATTGTGGCCAGACATGGAGTTCCTGTCTCCATTGTGTCAGATCGAGATACGAGGTTTACTTCCAGATTCTGGAAGCAGTTTCATGATGCTATGGGAACGAGGTTAAATATCAGTACCGCCTATCACCCTCAGACTGATGGACAGTCAGAAAGGACTATCCAAACGTTGGAGGATATGCTTAGGGCGTGCATTATCGATTTTGGAGGAAGCTGGGATGACCACTTGCCCTTGGTGGAGTTTTCATATAACAACAGCTATCACTCCAGTATCGGAATGCCCCCATATGAGGCGTTGTACGGACGACGATGTAGAACCCCGGTATGCTGGGGTGAAGTTGGACAGAAAGAAATGGGAAACAAGGCTGCTGTGATTGATATGGCAGAAAAGCTACGGGTGATAAAAGCACGTATGAAGGCTGCACAAGATCGCCAAAAGTCCTACGCTGACAAGCGCCGGAGATCGATCGAGTTTGATGTTGGCGATCGAGTGTTGCTGAAAGTATCACCATGGAAGGGAATCATTCGATTCAGAAAGCGAGGCAAGTTGAGTCCGAGGTACATTGGACCATTTCCGATAAAGGCAAGGGTAGGGAAGGTCGCGTATCGACTGGACCTACCAGAGAAGCTGAACGGGATTCATCCTACCTTTCACGTGTCGCATCTTAGGAAATGCTTGACAGACGAGCAGGCGCATGTTCCTTTAGATGACATTGAGGTAGATAATCGACTGAACTACATTGAAGAACCAGTCGCCATTGTGGATACGAAGGAAAAGCAGTTAAGGAATAAAACGGTTCGTCAAGTAAGAGTTCAGTGGAAGCATCGGAAAGGTTCAGACACGACGTGGGAATTGGAAGACGAGATGAGGGAGTTGTATCCTCATTTGTTCGATGTGTAACAAGGCAGGTTTCGGGACGAAACCTATTGTAAGGAGGGGAGACTTGTAACATCCCAAATTTTTCTAAGATACAAGTTGTTTGAATTCTACGTACGTGTAACGGATAAGTAACTTGTGGGAAAATGGACGAAAAATGACCAAAACGGGGGCTTAGAAATCGTGTACTCGAAATAAGGTAGATTTCGAGTACACCCGGTTCGAGTACACCAAATTCGGGTACACGAGATTTCGTGTACACACGATATCGAGTACAGGGACACGCCTATAAATAGTAGTGCCTTGGGATATGTGCGAACCTTTGGTTGGAAGCACGGTCCCTCTCGAGTACACGAAGTTTAAGTCCAAGAATTTCAAGAATCAAACTTTGATCGACCAAACGAAGTAGGAAACGCACGGGATTTTACCAGGAGGATCAGCTACCTTCAAGTAAGTGATTCATGTATAGAGAGCTAGATTTTTATACGAAAGTTAGGATAGTCATACAAAAGGGGAACTTATGCATAAAGCTCACACCTTTATGCATAAAGTTCGGAACTTTGATGTTCCGGTGTGTTGATAACACCCTAAGGAACCTAGAACTAGCTCCCTAAAGTCTTAGATGAATTTCTGAGATGTTTAAATGATGAAATGATGAGTACACGAAATCATGAGTATAGGGTACTCGAAATTATACATGTTAATTCGAGTACATGGGAAAATTCGAGTACAAGGGGTAATTCGGGTACATGACTACTTCGAGTACAGGGACCATTTCGTGTACAAGGAGTAGTTCGAATACACTGAATGATTTCGAGTACTAAGTTATTTCGTGAACCAATGAATTTCGTGTACATGGGAACTTAACGAATTTCAAGGGTTTCGAACACTTAGCTAAGTTTCGAGAACTTGGATTCAGAAAGGGGGGCTAGTAGACTATTGGGACTTAGAATATTTTCTAAGTCTAAGAACGTAATGTAACGTAATGAGGTGATGTAACGGATGTAGGTTCTTAAGGCTTAGCTAAGGAGTTCGGCTAAGAAGAACAAGAGTCCACTATCAGGTGAGTTCTAGACGCCCTATTCTATGTTTAATGTTTTGGGCTGGCATACATGCTTATGGTTATGTCTATGATGTTATGTGCCTATGATGATAATGAATGAATGACTGTATGCACTGATTATGTATGCATGTTACTAATATGACTATTGCATGAAAGTATGCTAAGAATGATGAATGCATGTTAGTAAGTTATGATGATAACCTGAATGATATCAGGCTACGATGATAAATATGGATGTTATGTGGTAATGAAATCCTAGGTATGCTATGATGAAAGTATGATGTTATGATAATTACATGCTAGCAAAATGTGTTTATGTTGCCATGATGAATGATATGATGACGTGCTGCTAGCATGACATGTGCATGGTACTAGGATGTTATGACGACGTGATACTAGCATACCCTGTATGGGAAATCCTATGTTATTAGGATAATGATACGATGTTATGATGAATGATGATAAGGTGCTAGGGTGTCATGTCATGATGAATGATGGTTGCTCCAGTATTTGTACTGGGTAAGTATGGTTGCTCCCGTACTCGTTACGGGGTAAGTATGGTTGCTCCCGTACTCGTTACGGGGTAAGTATGAGGTTGCTCCCGTACTCGTTACGGGGTAAGTATGATGTTGCTCCCGTACTCGTTACGGGGTAAGTATGAGGTTGCTCCCGTACTCGTTACGGGGTAAGTATGACGTTGCTCCCATGTTCATATGGGGTAAGTATGGTTGCTCCAGTACTTGCTACTGGGTAAGTATGGATCTGTAGAACGCTTCGGCGGGACGGATCAACGGTTATGGAGCCTTGTGCCGGTATAAGCCCACTGTTCGAATGGTAACAGTGGAATGTATGATGATGATGATGTAAGAATGTTATGTGCTAAGGTTATGGTCTATGAGTATGAGATGATGTATATGTTAAGTATGTTTAATGTTGTTTCATGAAAACTAGAACTCACCAGCGTAAGCTGACTTGATTTAGCATGTATGTCAGGTTGAAGGTATGATAAGAGAAGGCATGGAGCTCGGGCATAGAGTCATACGATCCGGTGGTTTTGGCAATCCGATGTGATTTTGATACAGACATGTTATTGATTTCTGTTTATCAACTATGTTTACATTTCCGCTGCATGATTATGAAAGTTTTTAGTTTAAGAGCTATGTGTTATGATGAAAACCAACCTCTGTGAGGTGCCCGGTTTCGGGGCCCCACAATACATGATTAGGATGTGTATTGATGCAACGAATTAAGGTGATTGCCTTTGCATCACGTCAACTAAAGACTCAAGAAAAGAATTATGCAACTCATGATTTGGTATTAAACGCCATGATCTTCGCATTGAAATTGTGGAAGCATTATTTGTGCCGAGGTCATTTCACACTTTATACTGACCATAAGAGTTTAAAACATATCTTTAGTCAGAATAATGTTACAGACTTATAATAACCCAGCAGGTTAAAGCTTGTCACTCTAAACATCATATGAATACAAAAACTAACCTAGTTTCCTGCAAATGTCAAACGGGCCAAAGTTTACGGTTTTTACAAGATGAACTTCTTCAATCTACTTGATTAAGGTTGTTAAACCAAACATAATGCAAACCACCACAACTTTGATAAGACAAATTTTCATTATGTAAAGCTCTAAATTAAAACATTTGTGTGCCACGTTCATGGAGTAGGGTAATCATGCATGACAAATTACCGTTGCGGGTGCACACGGAACGATAATTTACAGTACATGTGAATCCTGCTGTAAGGGACAATGGACACAATCATAACAAACTTTAATTCCAAATCCTAAAATAATTCAATATGTGACAACAAAGTAGGATGGAGACATGAAATGCCTAATGTGAAATTCTCTATCACAAAAAGAAATACGAATGTGAGAGTAGATGCCTTAAACTGAAAGGAGACAAAGAAACCAAAAAGAGTATGTGCCTAAGGCTTGAACTACAACTTAATTTAATAAATTAGGTTAAAGAAGCAGAAAAACAAGCCCAAAAAGATGAAAACAAAGACTGAAGAAATGAAGGGATGATTGAGCAATTAGTCAAAGGAGATGATTCCGAATGAACACAAGAATCTGGGTGTTGGAGGATTAAGAAAAAGAATATTATAATAAGCTCATAAATTCAAATATATACATCAGGAAGTGATAAAATGTATTAAAAAAACTATTGGTGGATTTGCATGAAGAAAAATATAGATGTATATGTTGCAAAATGTTTAACTTGTTCCCAAGTTAAAATGGAACATGAAAAACCTTCTCGTATGGTGCAACAAATAGAATTACCTATCTGGAAATTTGAAACGATAATTATGGATTTTATAATCAAAATTCCTCAAACCAGTTGTGAGAATGACACAATTTGGGTTATCGTTGACAGACTGACTAAGTCTGCTTATTTCCTACTAATAAAAGAAACATATACTATAGATAAATTAGCACAACTAAACGTTAGTGAGATTGTATCTCTACAAAATGTTAAGAAAAATGAAAAAAATAAAATTCATCAAACAACAATTCAAATCTAAGGCCAACGATTAAAAAAAAAGACTTAAACATAAATAGTTGATGTTCGTTAAGATTAAATGAAACTCCAAACGTGATCCTAAATACGCACGGGAAATGGAGTCAGCGTGAGAAAGAAATATCCACACATTTTTCAATAATCTCGAGGACGAGATTAACACAAAGGTCGAGAGGATGTAAGATCCCGTTATATATATAGGAATGGGATCAAATACTAACCCTCTCTTACGGCGCTAACCTATTAACTTTGCCAAAACGAAGCCGAATCTTGAATTTTTTTTTGAACATCATTGTAACATAATTAGAACACCATGTTCAGTTTTGAGTTTAGGCTAATTCATCACCGTTTAAAAAATATCATCGTTGTAAGGTTTTTGCTACAGTACTGTAAGTTTTAAATATTTAAACACCTACAGTACTGTAAGAGCCCAAACGGTGATGAATTAGCCAAAACTCAAAACTGAACATGGTGTTCAAATTGTGTTACAATGATGTTTAAAAAAAAAATTCAAGATTCGGCTATTTTTTGCCAAAGTTAATGGGTTAGCGCCGTAAGGAGGGTTAGTATTTGAACCATTCCCTATATATATATATATATATATATATATATAACGTAATGTCTCGACTAATAATATAAAATAGCTCATTTTATAAATATGATTAATTAAGAGTATAAGAATAGAAATAAACGTTTAAAATTTTTAACGTTCTTTAAAACGAATAAGTAGAATGAAACAATTATCAGAAATAATCGTTGTTTGAACGATCCGTTACTATTATAGGAGACCGTCTAAAATTAATAAAATATATAATAATTAAACATTCTCCGTTTTTAACGAAACTTATGCCGAAACACAGAGAAAAATGAGCCGGTCCTAGTAATATTTATAGAATTTTATAAAACATTATATTTTAAAAGTTTTAAGAGAAAAACAAAATTTAAGTTTAATTAATAATAATAATAATATAATAATACTTATTATGTATAATGACGTGTGATTATATGTATATGTGGACGTGGGATTCTTCTTAGATGCCAACGAGAAAAAAAAAAAAAGAAAAGAAATTATAGATGAAGTGCACGTGTGTTGGTGACAATGTAAAAAAAAATTAAATAAAAAAATTACACTAAAAGCTTGGATAAGTAAATGTATATCCTGCAAATCCAATCGGTGTATATATAAATATCTTCTTAAATGAAGAATTTCAAAACAAACATACATATATCTTCAAAACAAATGAATATACTCAACGTTCATAAACCATAAACGAAATTGTTCTGAATCTTCTCCAGATTAAGAATTTGGTTCGCAATTAGGTATGTATTTTAATCTTTAAGTTTAACTCACAATTTAAGTTTTTGTATAATATCAACCTTATAGGATTAGGTTAAGATTCGATCCCATATATATACGAATGTTATGTTGAACTTATGATATATTTTAGGAACAGAAAATAAATCATAAGGAATCATCCTTGCAAATAGTTATAAGGATAGATTAAGCAGAAACGCTGCTCAAATTCATATTGAGAAGTTCTAAGGTGTCACACAGCCAATCAAAAATCCAGGTGAATACATCTAACTTGTTTTTAAATTATAAATGAATTTTTATGAGCATGTATGTTTAAACTTTGACGCATAAAGGGATACTACGTGACCATCATTTAGACTATTAGTATATGTATGTTTAAACACATTTTTTATTGACATTATTTTAAGGTTATTGGGTAAAGAGTGGGGTAAATTTTTAATTTTATGTCAATAAGTCATAAGTTATTTTGAAAAGCTATAATTATTAGCTTTTGAAAAACAACTTATTACCCTTTTACAAAAAGTTATTTTTAAAAGTCCTTTTATGTTTGACAAACAACTTATTAACTTATTTCCTTTTTGAAAAAACCAATAAGTTAATAAGTCATTTTTAGATGAAATCACAAATAAGGCCTAAGAAGAGAAAAGAAGAGAATTGGAATGAAAAGAGAAACTTGTTTGTGTTCTCGAGTTTCATTTAATGAAGTTATGGAAAGGAAAACAATAAATGTTGTGTTCCCGAATTAATTTAAGTAGGGAAAGGGAGGAAAGTGGAAAGAAAACAAGGTAAAAATTTTTATTTTTTTTCCTTCCGATTTGGAAGGAAAGAATTCCCTTCTTTTCTTTTCATTTCCTCTCATTTCTCTTCCTTTTTTTTCCTTTCTTTTCTCTCCTATAATAAACTCGGGAACTGAGCGCTAGTGTTTTCAGGTTACACAAGCACCTTAAAATTAACCCTTTTAAGTGTGGTCCCATAACTACGATTCAACACCCAGATCATCACCGGCGACAAGTGCGATGACGATTTTCCACCATCCACCACCTCTGTTTTCGTCATTTGACAACTACTGTTGTTGTTACTCACAACCACAATACCCCACAACAGCATTCCGTCATCGTAATCTTCACCTTGCTTTCACTCATTCTTTATTTGCAATATCTCTCTGTTAGTGCTGGTCAGCCACTCAACCACGACCAGCGCAACAACGGTGTGGCGGTGGTGGCGTCGGAGTGTCTTGTTGGTGGAGGGGGGTGGGCAGAAGATGAGATTCAAGATGGTGGTGGTGGTGCTCTAAACCCAACAAATAAGGAGGAGGAGTTCGCGAATGAGGTGGTTAGCATACGAAGAGGGCGCAACGTGGGAGAGATAGATACGAATAAGAGACAGGTGGGCAATTTCTGGCACATTTTCCGTCCGGTAACCGTTCTTTTTTAGGGTAACAAATAACAGGGGTGGTCATGAGAATTCATGTGCCCCGGACGTATTGAGAAAAAAAAAAGCCCCTATCGAATTATAAATTTGTATTTTTCGGTTTTGTATTTGTAGATATAAGTAAATATATATAATATAAAAACTATTTCTAAAATTTTTGTGCCTTTGCAGAAAATGGGCCTGGACGGAGGTCGGATTTGCCCCTCCCCAGTGTATCCCATGGCAAATAAGATAGTCGTGGAACCTCCTGTAACCGCTTGGAAATTGTTATAACTACATATTTTGATGAGGCTTTTGGAGTTCACAACAATAAGTACATTAACCAATTCTTGTACGATGCATATATACAAATTTCCAAGTATTAGCCGAGGTTTCATCATCAATTCAAGAATACCAAAAAGTATAGGGTTATAAGATATGAGGATCACATATACGAAGCTCTCTATTTGGCTAGATTACTTGAATTCGTTAACACCCTTCAATTTCTTGTACCACATCTTGGGCTTGGGCTTGGGCCCTTCTTGTCACTGTTCTCACACACACACGCACACTTAATTTTGACCAAAATAAAAAGAAACAATTCCCTTTAACCTGCTGCAAATATAGATTAGGGTTTTAGCAACAAGAACACGTAGCTGACTTTTGATTATAAAATATTAAAATTTAACATTTATACATGAAGTTATTGGTGGTTAAACGACAACTGTCAAACCACCAGGTGGTTAAATAACTAATTAACCAAAACTAACATTGTTTATGTAACTAATTTTAAATTAAACCTGAAAAAATAGACTTCAAATAATTAAGAATGTATAGAATCCATGTTTACTCTAAAGTATATTCATAGGGTAGTGTTTGGTATAAGGTAGTGTTTGGTATGTATGAATGAAAGATACAATAAAATGAGTTATTACGTTAAAATGAAAAAAAAAACATGTTTTGTTACCCAATAGGCAATTGGAATGAAATGCACTATTCTATAAGAAATGTGATTGCTTAACTTTTGATAATTTTCATTTCTTAAAGTAGGGGTGTTTTTTTTTTTTCATTCATTCTCTTGAAGGAATGATCCAACCAATGACACAACACATGTCCAAAACATGACCCGATTCATGACCAAAACCATGAGCCGACCCTTGACTTGACCCATGATTCAAACCATGACTCGACCCATGACTTGAACCATGATTAGATCCATAACATGACCCATGATCCGAACCATGACCCAAACATGCTCGAACCATGACCCAATCCATGATTCAGAAAATTACCGGACCTTTGACTCAAACAATGACTCGACCCATGACCCAAACCATGCTCGAATCATGACCCGATCCATGACTCAAAAATACCCGACCCTTGACTCAAACAATGATCCGACCCATGAGCCAATCCATAAACCAAACCATGACCCGATCTATGAAATGCCTCATGATCGAACCATGAGCTAAACAATAATGACCAATAAACCGATGGTCTGAACCATGACTCAACCCACGACCCATGACCCGACCCATGATTCGAACAATGATTAAAACCACGACTCGACCCATAAATTGTATTTCATTCCTTCATCTTCTCATGTCTACCAAACAACAAGAAGTATTGAATCATTTCATTACAAGAGGTAACCAAATAAGACAATGGAATGGTAATGATTCATTTCTTTCCTACGTTCATTCCATTCCCTCGTCCATTACATTCCTTCTTACCAAACAGACACTACAGGTTATAAGAGGGCAACATCTCCTTAACAGGGTCTAAGGACATTGCTTATATTAGGCATTTTGCCCTGGCGGAAAAGCTACATCTAGTACCGGACCAATGATTTGGGCGATACGCCCCAGGTTCTTTTGGTCAAGCGTGGCAACCCCAGAACTAGAAGTAGTACCATACTGATTCCCCATACTTTCTTAAATGATTTCTTAGTGTTATATAATAAAAAATTTGAAGGGAACCACTCTTGTTTCAATTCGTAAGTATTTTACAAACTCTTAATTTTTTCAAAATATATCTATAAATTTTTAACAATGAGCAAGTATTATATTGTGAACAAGTCATGAAAATGACATGGGAACACATTTGTTTTCGGTTGTGGTCCTTGTGTAAGCTGATAAGTTCACAAGTGTAAGGTATCAAAGGTGTTAATAACTCTAGTTTAGAACATTTTTTTTTTCTTTTCTTTTATTTTCACTTTACTTCTTTTAAGTTTTTAAAACAATTTTTTAAGGTTGCTATTTTTAATTTATTATTTAGGTTTCATAAATATTAGTACTGTGAATCAATGAAAAAAGCGACATTTTGTAGATCGGAAACTGAATCCAAACTTGGGGTCAAAGGATTTTAGGTGGATTTTTTTTTGTAATAAAGCATATCCTAAAATAAATGTGTCACGAAACGACGACGTATAAATAATCGGTTGGCTAATGGACGACCATGGATTCTTCTACCAACAAACGAACGCGACATCATAATCGAAAGCGTGCTTCAAATTCAAATCTAATGATGGATTGGATCCAACGCCATTGAAATCCCTAATTATATCATAAACCCTAAAACCCCAAAAAAGCTGAATCCCTCCATTGTTGTCAGATCCATTTCTTCACTTTTCAACCGTCATCTTACCAATTTTGACTTGCGATGGGCAAAGGTGGTGGCTGCGTCCCCAGCAAGAAACGGCCGCCGGCAGTTGACTCCGGCAATGCTCCGGCCAGCATTGGTTCCCCGACCAATGCTGCAGAATTTCAAACAATAGACAATGAAGTCCCAGTAGTAACAATTGCGAAGCTTAAGATTCTGATTGTGTTCTACTCGATGTACGGTCATGTTGAAAAACTGGCGCGTAGGGTAAAGAAGGGGGTCGACGGCGTTGACGGTGTGGAGGCAGTGTTGTACCGTGTGCCGGAGACATTGCCGGAAGATATCCTAGCGCAAATGCGGGCGCCATCGAAGGACGACGAGATTGTGGAGATCTCATCGGTTCATGATCTGGAAACGGCCGATGGATTTTTGTTTGGTTTTCCGACAAGGTATGGATCTATGGCGGCTCAAATGAAGGCGTTCTTTGATTCCACAGGTCAATTGTGGAGAGAACAGAAGCTCGCCGGAAAACCGGCCGGATTTTTCGTGAGTACCGGTACTCAGGGCGGCGGACAGGAGACCACTGCGTAAGTTTGCCACTCTTGATTGTAATTGAAATGTGATTGATGGTTTTTTTTTTGTTTAGTTAGCAAGGTTATGTCATCAGTTGACTGTTAGGGTTTGTAATTGAATCAAATTGAATAAATAACATTGATAATGGATGACATAATTCTAATGAGCCCCCATGCATATATTTAATCATGTTATGATTATCATCTTATTGTTCAATTTGCTTCTAATTGTTATTATGTTGATACATAATTATACAAATGGGAAATATCTTGTATATTTGGGGTGCTTGAATTTGGGGTTTTAGAATGGTTTTTGCAAATAGGATAATTAGAAGCAGAGACTCTTTATGGGCTTAAAGCTAGAGTGAAATAGGTAGTTGACATTTTTCCTGATTTGATCATTTAGGCCTTAAATAATCAGAAATTCGTGATCATATTCGGCAGTTGTTAAGCACACTCAATGCACATTCAAACACCCTTTGTAGTTACTACTAAGTGGTTAAATATTTTGGATCTTTGATGGTTGGTTCACTTTGTTTAGAAAATGGCTGGGAGATGATTACGCTCAACCACTATGGCTGAAGGTCATTATTGTAATGAAATCACAAGCCTGTTGCAATGTGAATGGACACACAGGCACGCATGCTCGAGTATAACATGGTTAAAAGAGATTATTCCAACAACCAAATAAGTAACTTATATTGCATAATGGATGAAAATTATGTTACTCAATAGCACAACAGCCAAGCAAATAATCTTTGAGAGCTTAATGCAAAAGTTTTTACATTTTGCCTGTTAAAAGTTTTGAAGCATGCTTGTACAAAATAACAGTTTCTTACCGTGTCCGCTATTTTCCCCTAGAATTTTGTTATTCTTATCTTGGTTTAAAAAGGCATGCCTCAGGCGCAAGGCGATCAGGAAAGCGCTTTAGAGTCTTGAGTTCAATGACGAAGCTTCCTTAAGGCCGGGTTGCCCCCCCTCTTTTTTCGTCCGTAGTGTTAATTTTTTGGCCGAAAGGTTAATTTTTAGTTAAAAATAGAGGTTTCGCCCCCCTCTTTTTTCGTCTGTAGTGTTAATTTTTTGGCCGAAAGGTTAATTTTTAGTTAAAAATAGAGGTTTCGCCCCCTCGCTTAAAAAATTAATATGTATTCTGGCTCCGGTAATTTTTCGCCCCCCTTTCAGAGCGTTCAAGTTCCGTCACTGCTTGAGTTGGCACCTCATGTATGTCGGGGTAACATTGGTTGAAGTTGGTTAAAATTAGGACTTGTAGAAGATTGATATACAAAAAAACCAAAAAAGATGAAGAACTAATAAAAAGGTTTTTTTATTAAAGGTTGATATTTAAAAACAAATGAGAGAGCCCAACTTCTGCTTGTAGATAAGCTTTTTTTTGGTAATGTAGCTAAAAAAATGTAAAATAACATAAAAGGACAAACACATGGGAGGCCAAATGGTAAGCTCGATTAATAATGGTAACAAGGTAATGTAGTTTTGGTTTGAAAGCTACTAAAAGTAGCTTATCTTTGTTGGATCTTATTTTACTAAATTAAGCTAAATCTTTGTAATCCTAACAAAACTTATTTTATAAATTTGAACTTATTTTTCCTTTAACAAAAGTTAAAGATACAAAGAGTTGGTATGTCCAACATACCCAAAGGGTTGGTTGATTTGCAAATACTTTTATCCAATTTTTATAACTTTAACTGTGATTACAAGAACTCGATTATAAGAATAATAATTTGTCTGACTAAAACGAATTTATAGGCTGTTTGACATATGCACTAAAAAAGCTTTGATGATTTCCAACATGTTTGACCTTAATCTGTTTTACCTTTGGTTCGAAGTTTGATATATAAAATACAATTATTCCAGAAGGAGAGGATATATTATCTCAAGTTAAGAAAAAACTAAGTTAAAAATAGTGAATGATTATGTAATCATTTCTCTGTGCATAAAACATACTCTAATGCCACATCTGAACTTCATTTAACCTTTTTATTTTTCTTATTTTGGTTTGTGCTTGCAGTTGGACAGCAATCACACAATTAGCTCACCATGGAATGCTATTTGTTCCAATTGGGTACACATTTGGGGCTAATATGTTCAAAATGGATTCGGTTCGAGGAGGTACACCTTATGGTGCTGGTGTTTTTGCTGGTGATGGGACCCGTGACCCATCTGAAACAGAATTAGCACTTGCTGAACATCAAGGCAAGTACATGGCTGGTGTGGTTAAAAAGCTGGCTCAGGTTTGACCAGCTTCCAGTTCATGATCTCTGAAGTTGTTATACAGTGTATGGTTTGAAATTGATTTCTATTCTGTGATTACTCATGTTCATTCTTCTTTTGATTGCTAAAAATGCTGTACATTTATCATATTTTTGATTTGTTGTTAGATACACAATTATAAAAAGTTTGTTCGTGATGGATGTGAATTTGGTTAAATAGTGTGGGTTTTGTCTGGTTTTTTTTTTCTTTTTTGCATTTTTTGTTAAAACTTTTTTTTTTAATTATAAGACTAGTGGGTGTGCCAAAGCACCCCACTCACTCCACGTAGGCGCCACGTAGGCGCCACATAAGCACTCACCACAACCACTCACCCCACCATTTTGGTGGAAATGCCCCATTACCCCACTCACTCCACGTCATCATCCCTTTTTAATTTAATTTGAGATATAATTAATAAAAACAAATTACAAATTAATAAAAAATTACAAACTAATAAAAAAAATTAATAAAAAAATTACAAACTAATAAAAAAAATTAATAAAAAAATTACAAACTAATAAAAAAAATTAATAAAAAAATTACAAACTAATAAAAAAATACAAATTAATTATCTCTATATTTATTACGAATTTTATCCTTCTCCCGCTCGGCAATTTCGCGGTCGATTCCGGTTAAGTGGTCGGTGTTGGTGAATAGAAGTTGTAACTCTACCAACCGTTGACGTTCCCGTTTTAATTCGTTAAAGTCACCGATTCGTTGAGATAAGTGTTCTATTCCTTGGTTATAATCCGGGGTCGTTTGAGATGAAGAGCCTCGTCTCGCCCTTGCTCGGTCGGCTTTTGCGCGATCTCTCCCGATCGGACGAGTCAAATCCTCTATCTCGTTGTCGTCGTCTTCTTCTTCTTCGTCGAGATCGTTTAGATTTATATTCACTCGAGCATCCGACATGCCGGGGCTATCCGTTGACGATGCTTTTGATCGTTTTGAACCCGACGATTGTACCGTCTCGAGTCGAATCCAGTTCGGACATTTTCTCATAAGCTCCCAACTCCGTTGAAGCGAGAAGTGGGCGTTAAACTCTTCCCGGTACTGCTCTTCCGCTTCCCGCTCGATCATCGCGTCGCTTTGGCCGCTCCGACGAGTTTGCCATTTCTGGGAATAAATCCCGTTGAACTTTCTAACCTTTAGGTTCATGTCACGCCATTTGCTAGAGAGCATATCGTTAGTACGATATTCCCCACGACCAATGGCTTGAAAAAATTGATTTCGGATTTTACTCCAAAAGTCCGGTCCTTTTTGGTTACGACCAACAATTGGATCTTCCGACACATCGATCCAAGCTTTTGTAAGTTGAAACTCTTCCTCCGTAGTCCATTTTTCTATACGGGATGAACCTCCCACAGCAGGTTCGGTATCCGCAGCTTGTTTCCTTCTGTGTCTACGCTTTTGTTTTGGTTGCGTGCTTGGACCAGCATTTGTAACGGGTTGGGTCTCGGGTACAACTTCATCCTGAGATAATTGTGTAAACCCGTGCGGTTGTGGACTCGAACCATAATCGGCGAATGTATAAAACCCTTGTGGGCTTGAATCAAAATTGGGTCGATAACAGTTTGAATCGAAAAAAGGATTCATTGGAGAATGGGTAAAGACCCAATTCGGAGGTGGCGTGTTAGGGTTTTGGTTTGGTGGAGTGTTTGGGTTATAGTAATTTGGGTTTTGGTTGGGATCCATGAAAATTATTGGGTTGGTTAAGAAAGTTTAAAATGGGAAGAGTGGGTATTTTTTTGTATTGAATGTTAGAAATGAGAAATATTTTTTTGGGTTTAATAGTTGAATGGTGGGTTTAAATAGGTAAAAAAAATTTTTTTTTTTTTTTCTTTACCTTTCCCAATATTCCAACGGTCCAAAAAATGGCCGTTACTTGCCATCATGCCGTTGTTCCGGCCACATCTTGCCTTCACGCCCCGATCACGCCCTAGGGGGGGCGGTGTGCCACGCCCCTCCACGCCCACTCCCACGCCCCTTTACCCGGCACACCGATAGGTCTAAAAGTAAATGTGATAAAAACTATTCTCAAAACATGAACCTAAATTTATGAAAACTAGGAGTACAAGTGTATAACTAAAGGAAATTCTAACTTATAAGTTGTTTGTTTCTTTAGACATTTTTAATGCAGTATTATATATTAACTGTCAAAAACTTGAAATCAGCCGCCCAAGATTCTATTGTCTGTTTCTTTGTTACTATCATCCTATTTTAATATCCAAGTATTATGTGAATAAAAAATAAAATATCTCATTTTTTCTGCACTTTAGTGTAATTATTGAATGTAAAGGTGGCAATTTTCACTCAAATCAATAGAAATGAGTTTGTTTGGAGGAACAATTATTGCATAATAAGTTGAAATGAGTAACATCATAGCATAAAATGAGTTGAGATGAGTAATACTTTAACACAATAAAGACAAGATAAATAATATAAAAATTATGTAAATGCAACGAATTCAAACGTCTCAGAATGATTAATAACATATTTGATAAGAAAATCACTAAAAATTATCCCAATTGACTATTTTTAATTACAACACATTTTGACTTAAACCAAATTTATGTTTTTTTTAAAACAATTCATTTAAACCCAAATTGATTTTGCTTAAAACTCCGTACCTACCCTGACCTAAATCCGTTCTGATCCGTCACCCAACCCGACTTAACATTTCTATTTTGCCAAGCTTAAAACTCCGTACCTACCCTGACGTAAATCAGTTCATAACTACGTGCATCACCTGGTATGTGTTCACAACTTAAGCGATCTACACAGGCGAACTGTTCTTCATACCACGTGCCATTTGAGTGCCACAACCGTGCGTCATATGGCGTCTCAACAAGATTGTTATTTAAAGCCTTTATGTAATGTTAACTCAAATAAGCATTGCATACTTACCTTTGCAAAACTCGACCAAGCTTCCACATCAACTGATGAGGAGTTTTCTCAATAGTTGGCATATTGTTATATAAACCTTCGGGTCCTCTCTAGTACCTCGACTAACCTCGAAAAATAGGTAAAACGTGAACGCAAATAATCAAATCGATGACCTATTAGGAAAATTGACTTTAATACGGATCGAAATTGAGACATTTAGGTTGTTACTCATTCACTCCCCAGTTGACTCTTTGTAGGACGCCAATGATGATTTATAGCTTTATGAAACAGTATGATATGATTACTTCCAAGTTTAAAACAAAATGTTAAGGTTTGTTACAATGATTGGACCATTTGGATAGACATCTATAAAGTTTATAAATAAAATAAAAGACATTTTCATATTTCATCTTTCAAATATCATTTATTACATATTTATTCAACTAAAAAAATTAATTACATATTTCTCATTCGTAAAACTTTTTCCCCTTTTATATAAAAAAGTCAAATACATGTTTTTTTTCCTCTTCAAAATATGTAATTAATTTTAAAGATTAAATAAATATATATTAAAGATTTTAATAAAGAGATATATGTAAAAATCTCATAAAATAACGGTCAAATGACTCAAATTTGATATTATGCACACAAGATGACTTCAGATTTTTGGTGTAATATTAAATGTGTGTGTACTAGGTTAAATTCCATATGTTACATGGGTTGAAAACTGAAATGTTATGTATTTTATAGAAAAAGTTGTTTTAAGAAGAATTGTTTTTAAGAAAACTTATTTTTTACAAAACTTTTATTTTTCCTAAAACTACAAATTAAAATAATTCTTTTTTTTAAATTGATTTTTAGAAAAATTTCATATTTTGTAAACTTTTACTAAGTGTGTTTTTTAATAAAAAAGATTTCATTTTTAATTTTTTAAAACTATTTTTTAATATGAAGAAGGCATATATAATATCATTTGTCATTACATTTATAATTATTTAACAAATTAGAGAATATAATTATAATTAGGCAAATTCGCTTTTAATAATCCAAACTTTTATCAATTGGTCGTTGCCGATCCCAACTATGAAAATCCCCGATAACGGTCCGTACTTTCGACATATTTACCTCTGGCGTACCGCTGTCAAAAAACCCTAACGACATTAGCTTTTTTCCGAGTTTCAAACGGATTTTTTAGGGTTTTTGTTTAGAACGAGAATACGAGTAAATGACGTATAACTTACCTCGCAACATTGCTCCAAATTTTTCAATTTGATGATTTCTTTGAAGAATTTGAAGTTTAAACACCAAAATTGGGAAATTTAGAGCAACGGTTCTATGTAAGTTATACGTCATTTGACTTGTATTCTTCATCTGAACAAAAACCCTCAAAAATCCGTTTGAAACTTTAAAAAAGTTAACGCCGTTAGATTTTTTTGACGCAAGTCCGCCAGAGGTAAATATGTCAAAGGTACTAATTGGTTGTCGATGGAAAAATTTTGTGAGCAGTTTTTTCTATTATTTGGGCAATATATTTGAATGGATTTTGTATGATTTTATGTTTTAATAAGAAATCAGCATAGAGTTCGTGATGAAAGATTTGATTGTGTTATGTAAGTTATGCTTTTGCAAATGATATATATAATACTCATTATCGGAAGCAAATGATATATATAATACTCATTATCAAAAGTGCACTGCGGTAACCCGCCGCACGCGCGGCGGGGAAAAACCTAGTTATCTATATACTTTATAATAAAGGAAGATTATTTTGCTTAGTTGTCATCACCACATTAATTATCTCCTTGAAATTGACATGTGTCGTTACCACAAAAATTCTCAAATTAATTTTGCCACATGGCAATCACACATTAAATCTAATTCAAATATTCACAATTTTCAAATATATTTTAAATAATAATCAAAACTTAACTAATCCTAATTTTTCGTAAATTGAAACATCAAATCGAAAAAATCCGGATATACAAATCAAAAATATTCAAAGTACTATAATTTAACTAAATTAATTTTTTTAAATATAATTTTATTCACTAAACAAACTTATTTTAATAAACAAAACATTTAAACAAAATTTCTTTAACTTTGTTATGATTGGTTATATATATATTTATAAAAATACATTTAGTTAAAAATAAATTTAAATAAAGTATTTATCATTTAATATTTCCTATTTTTTCTCAACCTTATCCTAAATAAAAGCTAATTCAATTCAATCATATCACATGCAAATACAAATACAAAAAAAAATAAAATCTGTTGAAATATAAATATTTGATAACTTTATGAGATAATTTTTACCTTTATTTTTCAATATTTTATACATTATATTTATGGTAATGATTGAGTAACATTTTTTTATGGGTATGCTTCTAAATCTTACCATAAAGCGTCTGAACTTTATTTATCATGCAAGTTAAAAAATATAAATATTTAATTTATTTTCTTACTTCATATGTTAAATACAATTATTTTAATATTAATTTTTTTAGTTTAATTTAACATTTTAATAAACATTTCATTTTACGTGTTTGCTTATTAAACTCGAAATTTAATATATCGAATGTTCATTAATTTCATGTTAATTATGTTATAGGCAATTTTATTCTGAATTATGATATGTGTGTTTAATTAACGCATGATGTTAACATACATATTTTTACTTATTTAGTTATTTAATGTTTAAATACAGTAACTATACATTAAAAAAATTACGTGGAGGTTACCATGCAATATCACTATTCATAATGAATTGAATGTTTCAAAAAATGTCACTGATATTAAAGTTCAGATAATCAAGCTTTGGAGGTAACCATCCTTAAAAGTACCTAATGATACACATGCAATTGAAATGATACTTATGGACTTATATATGGTCGAGAAGGTTGTGTTACATTCATTTAATGAATTAAAATTCAATCAATTATGATGAATACATATTTGGTTAAGCTTGAAAGGTTCTTATTGGAAAATACAATGTCTATTATTTTTGATATTATAATGTATTTGTTTATAGTAGATAACTAATTCATCATACTTTTCTTTTTATTGTGTCATTCTTTATACTCAATATCGTGTAATACGCGGACTTATAACCTAGTTATTTAATATGAAAAAATGATTGAAAAGATAAACATTTGACATGTGTCAAATTATTAGAATAAAAAGGTTTATAATTTTTAATATTTAATTATTAAAAAATGTTAAAATTTGTTAGAAGAGAGTGACGGTAGATTCGTTTATATACACATAAGACATACAATTCCAACCAAAAAAATTATAAAAATAAATAAATAAAAGTATAAATGTGTTGGCCCCTAAAAAATTAAAATTTAATGTTTTGAAAATCCTTTTTTTTTTTTTTTTTTTTTGAGAAAAATAACGAATAATATATCACTTCCGAAGAGGATTCCTCCCAACTGTAATCCCACAAGTAAATAATCTGTTGCGTGATACCCTGCTTCTTCGTCGTCTTCAATCTACCGATCGATCGAATCATAAACCCTAACAAAAGGAAAAAAGAAATACAAAAACACTAACGACGATGGCGGATACTCTCACTGCTTTGAGATCTTTAATGACTTCACACACTCCACCTCTGGATGCCCTAGTTGTTCCATCTGAAGATTATCATCAGGTTCAGTCTCAACTTCTGCATCTTAATTTTCGTCTGTTCCTCGTAATTTCAATCTGTTCGTGGCTGAAGTTTTAAGTGGTTTAAATATAAGCGCATCCGTCAATCGTTTATAGTTGTTTTGTTGTAAATCTCAATTTGATTGTAGATGAAGTTTTAGTTGATTAAGATATAAGTGCATTCTTCAATAGTTGTTTTGCTTTTGAGCCTTCTCGATCAAATGAATAGGGTTTTTTTTTTTTTTTTTTCTTTTTTCTGACTGTGTGTATGTTTGTGTTGGATAATGTTATAGAGTGAGTATGTATCTGCGAGGGACAAGAGGCGTGCTTTTGTTTCTGGATTTACTGGAAGTGCCGGTTAGTTTTGTTCTATCTATCTTCAAGATTCAGTTTTACTTTCATTTTGTTGGAGTTTGACTTTCAATTATATTGATTTCAGCTATAGTAGGTCTTTAATTGTGAATCAATATATATTTCAACTGCAAAATCACATCAATTTTGGAGGTCTTTGATGGTTTACTGCTTAGAATATTGTACAAGTACTCGTATAGTCAAATGTATCTGGATTTTGCATTAACTGGCTAGCAAAGTTGTGCTTACTGGTTATCGACTTATTCAGGGTTGGCACTTATCACAAAGAAGGAAGCATTGCTTTGGACAGATGGAAGATACTTTTTGCAGGCAGAACAACAACTAAGTGACCAGTGGAAGCTTATGCGTATGGGGGAAGACCCATCTGTAGATTTATGGATTTCCACTGTAATCCCTGAAACTTCTTGGCTAACAAAACCCCTTAAATTTGAATTATTGTTGGGACAACGGCCACCAATAATTGAATGAGTTATCATCTTTTAACTAATAAAAGACTCTTTTTGCATCAGAATTTACCTGAAGATTCTGCTCTTGGGATTGACTTCTGGTGTATATCAGTAGAAACTGCACAGAAATGGAAGTCTTTATTTGCAAAAAAGCAACAAAATTTAGTTCCCACAACCAGAAACTTGGTTGATGAAGTTTGGAAGGATCGACCACAAGCTGAAATCAATCCTGTTCATGTGCATCCTTTGAAATTTTCTGGCTGTTCAGTCTCAGATAAGTTAAAGGATTTGCATGACAATTTAAAAAAGGAAAATGCTCGTGGGATAATAATTACAACACTTGATGAGGCAATACTATAGCTTTATAATTATTCTTGTTCAATTTTGACTTGTAAAGTATGATATTTTGGAGCTAGACATTCTAAACTTTTTATATATGTGTTTCTAATTCATTAACAGGTTGTTTGGTTATTTAACGTCCGTGGAGGTGATGTGTCATATTCTCCTGTTGTTCATGCATTTGCCATTGTAACAAGAAAATCAGCTTTCTTGTACGTGGATGAAAGAAAGTTGTCTTCTGAGGTAGGGTTTTTTATGATCTATTTCTCTGTAATTTCAGGAATATTCTCAATTGAAAATGTTACATTTTGGCAGGTCAAATCTTATATGGAGGAAAATAATATCATAGTAAAAGATTACAGTGCAGTGAGCTCTGATGTGGCTTTGCTTGCATCTAATCAGCTATTATCAGCAAAGGAAACACAATCAAATGGTGCGATTGAATCAGAAGATGATAGCCATAAGATTTGGGTTGATCCGCGTTGCTGCTATTCTTTGTATTCTGCGTTAAGCTCTGATCAGGTCCTTCTCCAACAGTCACCTTTGGCACTTCCCAAATCTCTTAAGGTAATTTACCTAGTTTTGGGTTATTTTAATTTGGTAAAATAAACTTGTTTTTATTTTTAACAATGTTTATAAAACCGACCGGCCATCATTTACTGGTCGAACTGTCTAAAAAAACCGGATGACATCACAAATAATTTAAAAATTATATATGTGTGTGTGTGTTATGTATGCATATATATATGTGTGTGTGTGTAAGTACATAATCATTATGAAACAATACATGAAACTATTATATCTTTTGTTATGGATTTGTAGTGTTCAACTTTTTGAAAGCTTGAAATAAACAAAATATGGAGTCTAACCTAATAAATGAATTTTGGTAGGAAATTAAAATAAAAATAAATTGAATTGTGGCCCAACTACCTGTATTGGTTTGCCCTTCAAGTTGGCTCTTGTGGGCCATTTAAATAGCCCGTTCTGGTCTGTGTCCTGAAAAAAGTGAATCTTAGTATGCGTGTATATTTATTTTGTTTCCTATTTTGCAGATTGTTAATTATTGGTAGCTATAGAGTCTAACTTTTTACTTTTCAATTATAGAATCCTGTAGAAATGGAGGGGCTAAAAAATGCACATATTCGGGATGGTGCAGCTATTGTGCAATACTTTGCATGGCTGGATAAGCAGGCATGCTTTAAGTTTCAAGTTAAATTAGACACGTCGTAAATTTTATTATTTTTCATTTTCCGTTGATCTTTGCATTTCCACAAATGAACAGATGCAGGAAATCTATGGTGCCTCTGGCTACTTCAAGGAATCAGAAAGCCAAATTTCAAAAAAACCCTTGTATGTTTCTATTCTTCTACATATATCATGGTTACTTTGTATAATCTGGTATAGAACTACTTAAGTTTTAAAAGACACATGTATTTTTAACTTTTTAAAATGTAAGTGGCTTAATGAGCTGCAGGGGAGATTTAAAACTGACAGAAGTGTCTGTAAGTGATAAGCTAGAAGCGTTTCGGGCAGAAAAAGAGGTAAATCCGTAAATGTAATAAAATAAAAATTTTTCATACAGCTTTTTAAATAGTTTTTGTGGTTTGAACTAATATTGTATCATGAATCATAAGTGTCATGTTATATTACTTGATTAGACTGTGTATTGTATACTTGTAGCATTTCAGAGGGTTGAGCTTTCCAACTATCTCATCAGTTGGTCCAAATGGTGCAATTATTCATTATGAACCAGAAGCTAAAACATGTGCTGAACTCGATCCAGATAGCATGTATCTTTGTGATTCTGGAGCTCAGGTTTTCTCACAACTTCCATGCAGTTTTAATTGCTCACGTTATATATATTTATTCTAATAATATCCACTTCATTTTATGGCTTTGTTTAAGTACCTTGATGGTACAACAGATATAACTCGAACTGTTCATTTTGGAAAGCCTTCTGAACATGAAAAAAGATGCTATACTGCGGTATGTTGGGCTTACATTTTTATCGTTACTGTTTTGATATTATTTACAATCTTATAGTAAATTCATTAATCACCCATGTAGTTTTGTTTTAATTGTCCCTCTTCAAAACTGTTTATGAATTGCCCTTTCACTGTTTGCTTTCACGTTTTTGTTTTTGGTCATAATATAACATCCCCACTTTTAAATGTATAAATTATCATTAAACCCTTCTAAATTTCATGATTTTTGCCTTTCTGGTATATAAATTAATCTCTCTTTTGGCCCCTAAAGCAAATTTTTTTTTTCATTTTATACTTGGTTTTCTTTAGGGACAATTACACATACCCCCCTATAAACGTTGTATATAAACTAAAAAAAATATTTAAATTACATATATCACCCTACCTAAATTTAAAAATATCAAATGTACCTATTTTAATTTATTTTATTTAAAATAAATTAAAAAATTAATATTTTATCTTTTTGACTAAAACTTAAAATTTTCAATTCTATTCATTTTTTAACTAGTTTTTTTTCCTGCCTTTTGTACCTATTTTTTCTGGTTTCTTCTTTCTTTGTATTTTTTTGACAATCACCAAAATGAACGAGACAAGTGCCAAATGCCCAATTTTTAACTCATTATAGTACCAAAAAGTCGTGCCAAAAAACAAGGGTATACTCGTCATCCTTTGTAAAATTATAAAAGAAGGAAATATATGTGATTTAAATTTTTAGTTGGATATATATGTAATTAGAGTTGTAAATACGAGAATATATGTAATTCTTACTTTTCTGTATCATTTACCTTAACTTTTATGCACATTTATTTATGATATATGTTTTACATTAACTTTTAATGGTAAATAACATATTCTCATATATATATCCTTTTTTTATAATGACATTTTATCATTTTTATGTAATACTTATATAACATTTAAATAGAAATTTCTTTTAAAAAAAAATTATCATTTTGTCTTGTTATCTTTTATTCAAAATTCAATTTGATTGAGTAGAAATCATAGTTGTCAAAAGCCCTCGGGCACTCACCTAGGTGCAAAAAAAGCCAGGCACATGAAAGGCGCCTGGTGGCAGTTTTGGCCCACTCCAGTGACTTTCTGGCAAGATTCCGGCAAAATTCTTGCAACTCCGGCAAAGTTCAAAAAATCCAACCATAAACTAGTCTAAAACAACTATAAAAAGGTTTTTATATTTTAAAAACTCATATAACTAGATTATTAATTGTTTTATAGTTAGGCTTTATATATTTTTTTAAAAAAATTTAAGCCTAAAGCACGTCAAATCTCTAAAAATTACAACTTAATACTATGCGCCTAGTTTAAAAAAGCCCTCGCTTTATTTGCGCCTTGCGTCTAGGCTTCGAGCACGGCTTATGCGCCTTGAGTGCGACTTGTGCCTTTGACAGCTATGGTAGAAATAGAAACCATTTTCTTCTCCCTAGACATAAATAAATTCCAACATATTTGTATATTATTATTATTACTAGGTTAGTATCCTGTGTATTACACGGTTAAGTACAAACATAATAAATAGTCATTAATGAAAATCTGTGTGCGCGTGCGTGTGCGTGGCACATTGACATCTAGATTTTTTGATCTGGATACCTGTGTATATGTGTCTTAAGATCTCTGTTTGGGTGGTGGTTAACAGACTGATAAGGGGTGATTAATGATGGTCCTCTTGAAGTCTAGAACATTTAAACTTTAAACAAGTATATTTAAACATTAAAACGCAATGATCAAAAATAATAATCATTGCTAGCGATTAAATCTGGTATAAATATGTAATAACAACTTGACATAAAATGTTACAAAAGTTGATGTATTGATGTTGTAAAAGTTCAACAAATATGATAATAAACTAATAAAAATAGTTGAATTAAAATGAAAATAAGAAGTTTTGTTGGGGACTAAAATTGATATTAACTGCAAACTTAAGGGACCAAAAGCATGAATTTCAAAGGGTAAAATGGTAATTTTAAAATTTCAATTTGTTGGCAAGCCAACGGTGAAAGTAGATACAGCATCTATGAAGGGATATTTCTGCAATTAGCATCAAACTATAGGGACACTTTTGTAACTTACACCAATCTGATTTTACCTTCAAAAATCCTTGGAGGATGATAATTCATTTGGCTTCAAACAGGTTCTCAAGGGTCATTTTGCTTTGGGTAATGCTCGTTTTCCCAATGGAACCACAGGTAAGATTTTAGTATAATTTTCTGTCCTCAATGTTTATGATCACAAAATGTGGCTTTTGAAGTACTATATATATATATATATATATATATATATATATATATATAGGTGGATGTTCAATTGAGAACCAATGTAAGTTAAGAACTAAAAGAACCATTTCTAGCCACAAGTTTAAAGGGTATAAACGTAACTTCCCCTATTTTCAAGGGAAATTACTTTTATACCCTTCAAAACTTGTGGCTATAAATGTGGTTCCTTTAGTTCTTTACAATTTGTTAGTTCTCATTAGAATGAACCCTAATCTTAGAGAGGAAACCCTTAAACCATGTCTGAGCCTTATATTTGAAATCTTAAAAATAAACATGTGTAACTTTATTTGAGACTTCCATTAAATTAAGATATGTAGATAATGAAGTTATGTATATTTAACTAACAAAGTTCCGTACATAATATATATGTAGCATACACGTTACACACACACACACATATATAGGGGAGGCTTCCTAAGAAACCTTCATTTTCTAGAAAACTATTTTTTCACCATTGATCTAAGCAATCTACGATGGAGAATATATAATGGCAATATTGTATTTAAGTGATAATTAAAGGGTTTAATTATAAAATCATAAGGATATAATAGTCAAAACAAATTATTTTCTCTCGCCAATATTTAATAAATTCCTAAAATCATTCTTTTCTCTGCTCTCTCGTCTCTCTTAATTTATGTAAATAAAATTAATTTAAAAATTCTAGATTTTTTTAATCAAAAAATTAAATTCAAAGAATCTGGATTTTTTCAATAAAAAATCTGAAATTTTTCAACCAAATTTAAATTTTATTAAGTATATGTAATCATATACATGGTTCATGCATGGTTTCGTATATACCTGGTTATCTATAAGTAATCATATGCTTGGTTATACACACACACACACACACACACCTAGTTTCATATATATTTATTTGACTACATATATGTTATAATATACCTGGTTTCATATATACCTGATTACATATGTGTAATCATATATCTGGTTACATGTATATCTGATTACATATATGTAATCAATCAAATAAAAGTGCATTTCAAATATGTATATCAAAAATAATAGAATAATTAAAATAATTATGAAGCCTGAATAAATATTTAACAAATGCATGAGCATGAGGCAAAGTACCAGAGATTTCCACGTCTACCTTGTCAGTTGTCACGTAACTAAGTTTTACATTATTATCATATATTAAACTTAACATAAATTAGAATTAAACGCAAACTCAATCATAAAATACAAAGGCATGAAAATCACTCACCTTAGCCCCATGATGAAAATGAGAGTATGAATCGAATGAGTAAACTTGAGGGCTGAGTGTGTTACGAATGAGAAATTGATGGCAAGAGGAAAAAAATGAGAGATTTAAGATTTTTAAATTTAAAAAATTTTAATTACCTAAATTAGTGGAGTGTAAGATTACTCAAATGTCCTTTTAACATTTAAAATAAATATATAAAAAGAAATTATGTGATCAGTGGATCTTGGTTTCTTAGTTTTATTAAAAATAAGAGTTTTCTTTTGAACCTTTATATGTGTGTATGTGATAACAAGAGCTGCATTTTTTTTACGTTTCCAATCTTATAATAAAAAAACAAAAAATGAAAAACAAAGTTAATTGGTAATTATTGTGATTAGTTTTCTCCAAAATGTGGGTTTTCTCATGAACCTTCCCCTATACATATAACTTGTATCCCTTATCCAGAACCTACCATTACTACTAACTATTACCAACATATTAATATAACTACGATCTCTGTCATTACACCCCCTTATTTAAAAGTCTTGTCCTCAAGACTTGGGAGTTAACCATTGATCCTGCCTCCCTTCAATGAACGTGCCTTCCGGACATTTATGAGCTGGCCCATAGCGAATTACCCCAACACAAACAATTTCCTTTCTTCCTACGTCCTTTCCATTCCAAGCGCCGAAGATATCGAAATATTCGATCACGATGAACAACCTGTCCCCACTCAGGAGTAGAGTAAGCTCCTGATCGGATGGCAAGGAACGGACACGGATTCTCTGGTTGGTGTGTGAACTGTCGGTCATAGGGTCGCGTTGAACAACTCGGTTTGAGCATAAACTGGTCCAATATGTTAGTAGCTTCAAACAAACTAAGGGAATTAAAATCCCGAAAGTGAGAAACAAAATTGTTGCTGGGATTAGAGAGGACCGTCTTGTTAGGAATCAAAGAGGCGCAACGGAAACCGATTAACTCATACACGCACACGAAAGCAAAGAAAAATAAACAGACACAAGATATAACGTGGTTCGGTCGATGTGACCTACGTCCACGGGTTGCAACTAGGGATTCTTTTATTGATTAGGTGTTAAAGATTACAATTACATGACAATGCTTTATATAGAAAACTGATTAGGTTAAACGTCCAATGGGCCAGGATTAGGGCCGGCTGCCCTAAACCTCCCAAAGGCCTACGTAACCTAACAATCTCCCACTCGGAGGCCTTGCGATAAAATCAAGCCCGGCATCCAACATAAGCAATCCAGTCATCCAGTAAATCCAGTAATCTTCAATAACAAGTTTTCCAAGCCTCAATTCCCAAGAATAAGCTAAGACTTTATCATATCCAGACAAATCCCCCTAGTTGCAGACCGCCCCTCAATCATCAAGTACAAGAAGGGCCAGTTGCAGCTCCCTCGAGCTCCAACTCAGCCGTGACAAATCCCATGAACGACTCATCCTCTATCTCAACTGGCATGGACACTCAACCAGATCCAGAGATACACCGAGGACCACCAACACTCTCCAAGCACAACAAACTACCAACAGGACATATTTCTTCAGTTCTAGTCTTGAAAACCCAACGGCTCTTCGTAACTGTATCCGGAACACAACCCTTGCTCCCACTGTCACCGAATCCCCTGAATGGTTTAGACTTCTGAACACGTTCAGCTAACATCTCCTTGGCTCCAGACTTCATGTTTGCAAAATGAACTCTCTTAGCATGAGATTTAGTCCCTCAGCAGGTTCATCAACCAAATACAACGACCCATGCTTCATACCACGAGCAATCACGAGATTTCGCTTGACCACTTTCCATTCATTGCTACCAAACCTTACCTCCATTCCCTGTTTATCCAGCTGACCCACAGAAATCAATTTCCTATTCAGCCCCGGAATAACCTTGACATTCTTCAGGTTCCATGTAGTTCCCAATGAAGTAACCAGATCAACATCCCCCATGCCCGTGACTTCAAGCAACTCGTCATTAGCAAGTCGAACCTTCCCAAAATCTCTTTTCTTCAGATTCAACATCGTTTCCCCGCTGTCCATGGCATGAAACGAAGCCCCTGAATCCATGACCCAAGAGTCCACACAGCTTTCAGTGCTGCATACCAAAGCATCATCATCATAAACGCCCTCAGTACCGTTTACTTGCTTCGAAGTACCCGAGCATTGACTCTTAATATACCCTACTTCATTACAGCTCCAACACTTCACAGTCTTCCGAGTCCTAGACGGACTTCTTCCCCGACTCCCACTGCTTCTATTATTCCCTCTTCCCCTACCAACGTGTAACATCTCAGAAGATGATCCTACACCAGTACTCTTCCGACGAACATCTTCACCTAGCACGATATCACGGATCCCCTCAATGTCATATCAATGGTCCCGACAGAGCTTGTAACAGCAGTCACTGTCCCAGACCAACTATTAGGTAGTGAAACAACAGCAACACAACTTTCTTCTCATCATCAAACTTGATTCCCACAGATGATAATCTGGACATAATCGAATTTAGATTATTGATGTGAACTGTAACCGAGCTTCCTTCGTTCATCCTTGAACAACTCCCTCATCAAGAACACCTGTTAGCAGCAGAAGGCTTCTCATACATATTTGACAGAGCTGACATCATTCCGTGAGCAGTAGTCTTGTGCATGATGTTAAATGCAACGCTCCCTTTCAAAGCCAATGTAATAGCTCCTTTGGCTTTCTTGTCCTTTGAGTTCCATGCAGACTCAGCAGCTGCATCCATCTTATCTGGTTTATCCTCTAGCACCATATCCAAATCCTTCTAACTGAGCAATGCTTCCATTTGCATTTTACACTAGACGAAATCAGTTCCATTGAACTTCTTGATTTGAATCTTCCCCTCATCAGCCATTTGAACCCGGTAACAAGATAAAACCAACAAAAGATACCAACACCTTTTCTAATCAATCCAAACCCAATCAAATCCCAACCCACGATTAAAAAACAGCTGCACCATACCCGAAACAAGCTGAAAATCAACAAAGACGACTCAAGGGTTCAATTTTGTAACCCTAATCGTCCAATTACAGTCAATAATAACAGCAATCGCTATCCCAAACTCAGCAACAACAATCCTAGTCTCAATTGTTCCCAAATCAGCCTCTGAACAAGAAATACGGACCAAATCTTGTGTCAAATCAGACTCAATCAACGATTTCAAGGTTGAATCAACCTAATCCCGAACCAAAGCCTAGATTTTGGCAGAAAAACGGCAACAACTTCAAGGATTAACCCTAATCGCGGCTGTAATCATTATTTTCGAACCCAATTTGTGTCAAAAACAGGTTCGATCGACGAATCCAAGGGTTTAAAACCCTAATCGCGACTCAGAACCTTAGAATCGGCCAGAAAAACACTTCGTCGGCAGCGATTCCGGCGGTGGTCGGCGTCGATTCCGGCGGCAGCGAACCCAACGACGGCGACGGCGTGGTAGCGGCGGTTGGCGGGGGAGGTGGCGTCCGGCGTCGAACTCCCAAGGTCTAGAAACCCTAATCTGCGGCTCAGATTCTGGACGACGAACTCCAAGGGTTTACAAACCCTAATTCGTGAATCCCAGACCTGGAGTAGACAACGGCTACGAACTCTTATGGGTAGAAACCCTAATTCCTTCTTGACGGCTGAACACAGATGACGAACTCCAAGGGTTTTCCAAAACCCTAATTCGTATCCCAGCTGACGGCAACGGCCCCAACCCTCTGATTTTCTTTTCTTTTTCAGTGCGTTCGTATATTAATCTTCAACGAACCAAGCTCTGATGCCACTTGTTAGGAATCAAAGAGGCGCAGTGGAAACCAATTAACTCATACACGCACACGGAAGCAAAGAAAAATAAACAGACACAAGATATAACGTGGTTCGGTCGATGTGACCTACGTCCACGGGTTGCAACTAGGGATTTTTTTATTGATTAGGTGTTAAAGATTACAATTACATGACAATGCTTTATATAGAAAACTGATTAGGTTAAACGTCTAATGGGCCAGGATTAGGGCCGGCTGCCCTAAACCTCCCAAAGGCCGGCTGCCCTAAACCTCCCAAAGGCCTACGTAACCTAACACGTCTCTTCTTCAATGTCTGTGGCCAAAGCATCAGGATTGGAAAGTGTGTCTAAATTGAGTCACCTTTTGAATGTCTCTGAGAGATTCAAATCCAATGAATTCAGGCCCTTGGAGCTTCTGCAAATCCACTGAGCCATCGTTGGAACCGGAGGAGTTATTTGAATCAATCAAAATAATACCAGATGATCCCGATTGAGCCTCAACAAGTTGCTTGTTCTGTTTCTTCATCCAATCAAGAACAATTTTGCTAAATTCAATAGAAGCCGATCAATTCGCTTGCAACAATTTGAGAGATGATTTGATTTTTCCACATCTTGTTGAAGTTTAACGATCTGCTGTTCGTGAGCATCTAAACGAGAGTTTTGATGGAACATGATTGGAATGAAAACGTGAAGGAGTAAAAGAGAACAACAGAAACACGAATGGAATCAACAAAAAGTGAGCGTGAATCAAATCATGCTTGAAATTGAAAATCAAACAAAAATGAAATTGAAACGACAGAGATTGAGATTGAAATTGAAATTAATTGAGAAAAGGAGAATACGAATTTAATCCCAATTGGAAACACGATGATGCAATTGAAATAGACAAAACCTGAAATCGGCTGTTGACTGGTGTGCGAAGGTGACGATTAGATCTAGGATAAATGAAATTGGAATGAAATTGAAGGTGCAGAAGCGGCAGAAACTGAAATCGGCGGCTAATTTAAACGATGAAGCTGGAAAAAATCAAGCGACAATTAACGAATGTGGTGAGCGACGGCCGCGATGTGAGCTAGCAATGATGAAATTGGAATAAATTGAAGGTGAAGAGCGGCAGGTATCTGGCAGGTCGGACCATTGATGAAGATCGATTCCAGTATATAGCAATAATGAAATAGAAACTAGTATTGGACTGAACAAATAAGGAAAATTAGGTTATAGATTCACACAATCAGGCGATTACATCAGAAGATGATGTCCCAGGGTTACACCCTTCTCACTGCACAAGCAGGAGCCAATATTCAGTCTAAACAAACCTCTTCACCCCCATCTCATAAGACTAATCTCTATTTATAACCCACTAACCCATAACTAGAAATCAATATGACCAAACTACCCTTATCTAGAACCTACCATTACTACTAACTATTATTAACATATTAATATAACTATGAGCTCTATCAGTATCCTTTGTGAATCTTCTCATTAGAATACAAACTTGTGAAAACATGTCGAGATCAATCAAAGTTTTTTTTTTTTTTTTCTTTTTTAAATATCATTATACATGTTTGTCATTTTCGTCTTTTATATGTATGTGTAAATTTACATGCATTAAGTATGTAACACATGTGTAATTGCTACCTTTAGTAGTTACAATTTAAACATGTATTAGTTATAAAGATTACATTTATTTTCTTATCTCATGTTAAAATATACATATACATAAAAGACTAAAGTGTTACATATGTGTAATCATGTTCGGGAACTCCTTTGGAGCAGCCTCTCTATCTCAACTGAGATAGGGGAAAGGTATGTTTTCATCCTCCCCCAGACCCTACTAAAATGTGGGAATATGCTAGGTAAAATTGTTATGTGTAATCTTGTTATATAGCAAAAACAAAGATTTTGATTGATCATGATGGATTTGTGTGGGTAATAGGGTTTTTACAAGGCATACAAACGCTAAATATATATGATATCATCATTTTTATATATTTCATTCAATCAAATGCTAATTAAAAGTGTACCCAAATCAGGTCATTCGCTTGATGTTCTTGCTCGAGTTCCATTATGGTCATATGGTCTTGATTATAGACACGGAACTGGTCATGGGATAGGCTCTTACTTAAACGTGCATGAAGGCAAGTTATTAATGCATTTAGTGTCATATTTACTGAACAAAAAATCATAAATTTCAAATGTACCTGTTTTTTATGTTTGTTAGATAAATTCCCTTATGATTTATAAAAATTTAGGTTATTAGAGCTGGAAGTGGATGGAGAATAAGAAGGGCATGATATTAGTATAGTTTAAATATATAAAATGGATGTATAAGAAATTCAAGTGTTTTAAATGGGTTTATCTGGCATTTGATTTTATTGGTGGGCGGGCCTTGGAGCAAAACTGGTATCACTGCTTTATGACTTGAGGTCGTGGGTTTAAGTTGTGAAAACAACCTCTTTCAGAAATGTGTAGAGTAAGGCTATGTACATCAGATCGCAGAGCGATTTTAATTTAAACATAGTTATTTTAATATATTAATCCCGTATATGCTCTATAAACAGGACCACATTCGATTAGTTTCAGACCTGGTTTGAGCATACCACTGCAAGCTTCAATGACTGTAACAGATGGTACGTATTTCATCTTCACATGTAAACATACCTAAGTGGGATTTTACTGGGCATGGATGTTGTTGTTGGATGTTGTTGTATGTAAACATACCTTCTAAACTCTTTTTATTAATTTTCTTTCTATTTTTTTCAAGAACCTGGTTACTACGAAGATGGCAAGTTTGGTATAAGATTGGAAAATGTTCTTATAGTAAAAAAGGCCTCAACACAGTTCAACTTTGCTAACAAAGGTTACTTGGAGTTCGAGCACATAACATGGGTAAACTTCTGTTCAATCGTGCATTTGCTTTGTTAAATATAAATAAATACACAATCTTGTCGCGGATCGATATGATTTTTTGTATTTTGCAGGCGCCGTATCAGACTAAGTTGATCGATGTGAGCCTTCTGCTGCCTGAAGAAATAAAATGGATCAACAGCTATCACGCGAAATGCAGAGATATCCTGGCACCATACCTCAGCGAGTCCGATAAGACTTGGTTGAACCAAGCTACTGAGCCCATTGCTGCGTAATGAGTAATAACATATGTTCTTTCATGATTTATAAAACTAAGTCTTATTTATGTTACCTCATTTAATAATATGCTACCAGAATTTGATAAATAATAATTGTTTCTCATGCACATTACTCTATTTTTTTATTTTTCACTTTTCTAAATCATTAAAATGATCTTTAACTTTCCTAATCTTTAGTTTTTAAATAATTAATTATTTAAATGTCTTCATCGGGTTGACGGCAACGACATTGGTTAAGTTTGTTGTAAATGCTTTTGAACTGATCATTCATATAAATCAAAATATCCTTTTCACTTTAAATTTAATTGGTTGATAGGTGCGATCTTTTGAGAACATAACTTGTTACTATGAGATTCACTTTTTGTATTTATGTATTAAGTCAAGGGTCCTTTGATGTTGCACTTTGGTTGAAGTTGGGTTTACATGGAGACGTGATAAAATGTGTGAAAATTGTTTGTAGAGGTTAGTTTAGTATTTATATTATGTTAATTTGTATTTTTAAAAAATTGTCGTAGGAGTCCTCTTTTTTCTATTTATGAATACCAGCGTGCCTATTAATGTGCAAATAAGTGAGAACCATAGCCATACCGGATACAACTAAGGCTGTTCAAATCACTCGCTCGGAAAAAGCTCGTTCGAATTTCGCTTGGTTTTAAACGAGCCGAGCATACTCGGTCCGGTCTATAAACGAGCCGAGCACAAGCCAAGGTAAGCTCACTCGTTGCTCGCTCAGATAGTCGCTCGATTCGCTCGTTTGGCTCGCTCTGTTGGCTCGTTTGCTAAAGTGTAACTAAATTATATATATATACTAGTCTAGTACCCGCGCGTTGCAGCGGAAAACACAACACTTTAGTTGGTAGTTAACTAAAAGTGACTTTAACTACTAACATAAAAGGCCAAATGCACCAAAAATGTCAAGAAGTGATTCATTTGTTTTGAAGGATTTTCTTTTATAATCACTCTATCTCATTTAAATTCTTAAAAGCTACCAATGTGGGACAAAGTGAAAACACAAACAAACATTTAGATTAGAATTAAAAAGTTGTACCATATGCTATAAGAATTGTAAAACTCTTAATTTTAAGAGATTTAAGCAAATTACTATTTTATCCTTCTAATATGTATTATATAGTAGTATAGATATATAATATTTTATTAATGTATAACTTTTAATATAATTTTTTATATTTAAACTACTTTTAAAAGACTCAATATCAAAATAGGCAAACACCCAATACTCACTTCCAACCGTGATCTTTTTTACTTAGACTAGTATGGATGCTTGGATGAGTTTTTAGAGGTTTACACTACTTGGATTATGTTTTGAAAAAATTCTGTCATTGCTTGAGATTATTGCTACCGAACAGGGCTTCATTTGATCTTAAATTTGATTGTTTGTGGTTTGGGATTATTAACTGCTAATACGAGTATTGATATGTAACTATAATAACCAACTAGAATGCAGTTGGTATTTATTCGTGGCATTAAATTTTATTAAACCGAGCAAAACCGAACTAAGCCGAGCCGTTCGGTTTTAAAACGAGCCGAGCACGAGCATACCCTTACTCGGTTCGGCTCGGCTCGGCTCGTAAACAGCCCTAGATACAACTCATTTTACAGGAAAAGGATTAAATAATAACTCATTTTACATTAGTGTAACTTTTTGAGCAGCTACATGTGTTGTTGAAAATTTTAAAAACTTACAGTTACATTAGTATTAAATCATAAACAATGATAAATTTTCTCACATGTATAAACAAAGAAAATATTGTACATGATTTAAGTGTTACAAAAGTAAATTTTAGATAACTAAAAGGAATCATTCGTAGTCACATGATTTAATGGTTACAAAAGTAAATTTTTTAAATTAAGAAAAGTTACTTTTATGTTATTTAAATTTTTGGTTATAAATGGTCTTTAAGTTAATTAATATTGGTTTTTAATTAAACATCCTTCTATATGGATGCATTCAAATAAAAACCAACACACTGTAAAAAACTAGAAATAATCATTTATAGCCACGTGATTTAAGCGGCAAAAAATAATCTTAAGTAGAGCAAAATTACACTTATGTCTTTTAAACGTGTAATTATAAATGGTATGTGTGTTTAAATTCACATGTGTTTATGAAGTTATATGTGTCGCTAAATTATAAGTGTAACTTATGCTTGATGTAAATCTTAGTGCATGTTTGAGATTCTATTTGAAACTAACTTATTAAACTATTGGTTTTATGAATAAGACAATAAGTTAAAAATATGTTTGGTAATGTCAAAAGGACCTTTTGTTTTAGCTTTTTAAGTAAGGTTAAAAATTTGTTTGTAAAAGCTATAATTTGTAGAAATGACTTTTTGACTTTTTAATAGAATATGCTAAAAACTAATACCAACACTTTTTTTAAAAGCTAATCGAAACAAGTTATTGATTTTTTGACTATTCACGTATCAAAAACTAATTCAAACGCTTTTTTAAAAACTTATAAGTTAATAAGTACTTTTAACAAAAATTCTTTTTAAACTTAAATAAGCAATCCCAAACATGCCCTTAATGTATGTGAATCTACATATATACATAAAATAACAAAGTGTTATATATGTGTAAGAATGATAATAAAAAAATTTGTAGTGCTCAGTTACATAGGATTACTACAATAAAGGTAAGTTATTACAAGATCATGATTCTATATGTGTGTGTGAAGGGTGCGGGGGGTAAAAAGACTTTTAGTTATAAAATGGGTGAGAATGATTGTGGAATCCATATGTTTGATTTTATTAATTTTTTACAATTTGTATTTTGATCATGTGTAATATGTTTTTATAATTGTGTTTTATATTTTAACTTATTTTGTGTTATTTTATCAGGGCTTTTTATATATTAAATAATATTTTTATTTAATTCTTGTGTTTTACATATCAAAAGTACACAATTGTGTTATTTCTTAACTTTCTTGGTAATTATGTTATTTCTCTATTCGATCGGATAAGTTGATTTTTTTACAGGCTATCTGGATGGTTAGAGAAAGGAGTGTTCATAGGCATTATGGTCCATGAAGGCAAGGGAAGTTTGTAACATCTGTGTACAAATTCATTGTAATCAGTGAACATAATCATGATATATGAATATATTATATCATAACATCGTTGATTTCAATTGTTTTACAAGTCCTTAGTTAAACTGTAAACATTATATATGTTTATCTAATTTGTTGTTTTATCATTGTAACCAATGTAAATTTGGGAAAGACAATCATGAGTAATCATGTACAACAAGTGTAAACAAGTGCTTAGGACATAGGAAATAGGAATAGAAATACGACGGAACACTAGACAACGACACGGCCGTAATGTATGGAAGCGTGGTGGGCCAACGGCTGGGCATGACCTTACGTATGCCCTATACATATACTAGCTTCGATACTTTGGGAAGCCGGTGTGTAGTGTTATGGCAATAAGTATTAACTATAAAACTAAGAAAACAAAATCAAAAGGCATAAGTGAAACATTTCATTTATATGGATGGCGATCCATAAAAATAGAGATGATTAACTTAAGATCAAGACGACATAGTTAGAACTTATCAAGATCAAGAAACAACTAGAATGACTTAAATATTCACGAGTTTTAAATCCTGTTGTTTATTAATCCTGTTTTGTAAACTTCATTTTGTGGTAGTCTGTTTGTACATCTTTTGGTATAGAAAGAACAAATGTAACTTTTAAATCATCAAATCTAGTAAACATTGTGATTGTTCCTTCAATTCTTGGTTATGAATCAATTGTAGTTACCATGACGTGAATTCCACACGCAGTGCAGGGTGTGACAAAGTTTAAGCCCAACACGTATTGTTGCTATTTCTTAACTTCCTTGGTAATTAATGGCATATAACTCACGGATGTAAGTCGATTAGCTTTAATAAGAAGCTCAGGCTCCTACCCGACTTGATCGAGTTTATGGTTTAGTGAACTCATAAGTGTTTGAATATTGATAATTTTGTATGCTTCTGGTTATTTAAGTCTAATAACAAGTTAATAATAATTTCAAATTAATTAAATTGCCAAATAACACATACCAAACTAGGGATGAGATCGGTACCATACCGGTACCGATACCGAAAATACCGGTACCAAAAATCTTGAAAAATGGATACCGATACCGGTACCGAAACATTAGGTACGGTACCGGTTCGGTATCGATACCGGTACCGGTATTTTCGGTACTTTACCGGTTTTGTACCGTTTTCTCAATTTTTTGTTGAGATGAAGATGAAAAATATTAGTCTTGAAATTATAGATGTTATTATGCAATAATTATAAGAAAAATCTATGCATATGAATGTATCATATAAATATATTATAAAAAAATCAAGTTCACAAAACGAAGAATTACAAACTATAAAATTTGAACATATTGTCTTTTGGATTTCTATAGTATTTTTTTATATTTAATAATTAAAATATTAATTAGGTTTTAATGCATCATGGTAAATATTTTTTAAAATATACTAGATTAGTAAATAATCAAATTTAAAACAAAAAAAATATCTATATTCCGGTACCGGTACCGTTTCGGGAATTTTCGGTATTTTACCGGTACCGATACCGGTTAGTACCGATACCGAAACTTGAGAAAATGAAGTACCGTTACCGGTACCGAATCTACCGGTACGGTATCAGTTCGGTACGGTACCGGTACGAAACCGGTACGGTACCGGTATTCGGTACAAAAATCTCATCCCTATACCAAACTATCAACATACAAAGAAATCAGGCATGCAAATTTACTCAAGCAAGCCACATATGTTTTTTTATTTATTTAATTTTTGTTAAGTAAAATATGGCCACACATCTGGTTAGATAAAGCAATATATATACCTAATATTTATCCTATTAATCATCTAAAGAAATTTAAAGAAATTTAAAGTATGGTATCGATTTTCCAATTATCACAGCATTAGTTGATTTCTTCTTAAATAGGCTGAAAGCAAAGGCGTAGGAATTTTTTGCTCCCAATTAAACAAAATAATTAATTTATGTTATCACTAAGTCAACCTAGATAGCTTTATAAGTACTAGTAATTAGGTAGATTCAATAATTTTATCTTTGACCTATTTTAAAACACAAAGTTAGTGTAATTTATGTAGAATTCTTTAAATTAAACTTAAACAGAAACGCTTATATAATCATAATGGGTTGATAAACGATAATACCGTAGTCACACTCCAATATATTTCAAGAAGCAAAAATAAATAAATTAATAAATTAATTAATAATAATAATTTGGTCAATAAACAATACCAAAACAACACATCTTTGCATGATCAAAGGATAAATTCGCATATTAAACGGGTCAAAATATAAAATACTACTTGAAGACACCTAATTTGGCCAAAGGACTAATATAAACTTTAATTGTGTCGAGTCACCATAATTCAAGCTAAACACATCTTTGTATGGTGCCAAGCATTAAATAGGTGGAAGACCAAAATACAACTAAAACATACATTGCTTGGTCAAAACACCAATACACACTTTAAACGAGTGGAACAAAATCAAAATTCAAAACACACATTAAGTGGTCAAAGAATCCAAAATACAATAATGCACCTTATTTAGTCAAAGAATCTATATAAATATATACAAAAGTCTAAAAACTAACATAAACACATGTTAATTGGTCCTAATTTTCATACTTTTAATTTCCTCTAAAAGTTCACTTTGTATACATATCTTTCTAACTCTAATAACTGCTTCCTTGGTATGCTAAAACTAGTTTTACCAACTGCATGTTGCAACGGTGACACGGTTACAATTATTAAAACACAAATGAGAAAACACGTCATAAGAGCTAATACTCTAAGCTAACAATCTAACATAAAACGCTAAATCATACCCTGTCGTAAAATTGACGTCACTCTGTTATAAAACTCAAAAAGCCTACTTCATCATTAAAGTAAACTTCAAAAACATGAATTAAAAAATAGATAAATCAAAAGGCAGAAAGAACTCAAAATCAAAATATTTAAACAAGCACAGTAAAAAACCACAAATTTATCATTCATTAGTGTGTATATTGTAAAAATAAGAGTCAACAATCTGAATGAAATACAGACAAAACTGTAAAGGTAAAGAATCCAAAATCAAATCATTAAAAAACACCAGCAATAAAAAAACCATAAATTTATTTTTCAAACTTTTATAGCTTATGCCTTTCTTGATGAATATGTAGGTTTATAATTTGTAAAAAACAGAAACTTTTTTGAAAAATTATAATAAGAAAAAAAAAAAACAACATTCAATAAATAATTAAGTGCCTCCTCTATATACTCTCTTTAAAAATAGCTAATATGAAACCTATGTTGTTAATCTAGTGGTTGCGACTAGAGGTGCATATGTCGGTTTTTTTTTAAACGAAAACAATTACATAAAAATTTTGGTTTTAGTGAGGTGCATATAGCTATTTTTATTAACTGGTTTAAAGATTTTGGTTTTCGTTAAAGTTAAGAATTAGGTATATGTGAAACCGGTTCTGGATAATACATTTAAAACATAACACAATAAAAAACTAAATCTAAATATCTAATTAAACACTCAAATAATTCACTTACAGCACATATCTCTCTATGTTGTTTCCTCAATAAGTGACAATTTGAATTTTTATATCAAGTTTTAATATGAAATAAAGCAAAAACCGAGCCAAACTGAGCGCTCGATTCTAAACCGAACCGAGTTCAAGCATTGATATTTCGCTTGGTTTCGTAAGTTCGAACCAAACCGGACAGCTTGACTTGAACACGTACCGAGTTCGAGCAAACTTGCACTTAGTTCGGCTCGTCTCGTGACCAACCCTAATTATAATAATGAAAACTCATCTTGAATCTTGGATATATTTGTGCTTTGATATATGCCTTTTAAGTGAAATAAGATAGAAAACTGGCACTTCTATATATGATATAGAATATAAGATCTAACACGTTAAAATTATAAACGTTTTTCCGAACAATCCTTAAAGTCTAAAAATAAAATTGCTAGTGGATTTCAGAACTTCATGTATCCAAACAAACAAATACACCAATTAAATCTTCGTTGTATAGGGATGGTGGGATAACGAATATTCTTTTCCTTTGTAGTGTAGAGACTGACTTCAAAACTAGTGTCCTCGTAATTGAAGCGGACCGACCGGCTGAACCGGTTTGGTTAGCCTTGTTGAATCAATATTTAAAGCGAATCAACGAATTAGCAGGTCGGATCAGTAGATTGGGTAGTTGCATCGGTGAACCACATTGGTTGAATTGAATATCAAATTTTTTAAATTGAATTATGTATACAAATTTTATAAAATTTATAATGTTATCCAATTTTTAAATCCGGTTCGACAGATATGACTAGTGAACCGGTAAAGTAACTGGTGGTATCTGGTCCGGTTATAAAAACATTTTGAAAAACCTTTTTTAACCATGTGTATGGATAGTAAACTTAACATAAAATGTGGCTAAAAACTAAAAAATGCAACCATACAAATAATACTAGAAATGATATTTATAAACTCATAGTATAAGATGGTTAATTAACTATAGTATATATGGTCTTACAACAAATATAAAACCAAAAAAGACAAAAAGAACGTAACACCTACACTCTTGAAAGTGCTTATGCACTCTTTAAAAAAGTCTATGACTAGACAACTCTAACGGTATCTTCTTTATTTTTTACCCTAGCGACATTTTTTGTATTTTTATTATGAGTGGTCTTAAGTTCTAGTTTTTATAAAAGCAAATTGCTCCAACATGAGACCAAAAAGATGGATTTTCACATGATGAGTAAACGACCACAAGTGTTATTATTAGATTAGTTGTGTTGCCTAAATAAATGCTAGTAGGAGAAGACATGAGGCACTCATGGTTGATTGATGTTAAAACAAATGAAAGGAAAAACTAATACTTCATAATCTAAGATGGTCTATACTATCTCCTAATGTTTGTAGCTTTCTTTATGGCATTTTCAAGAATTCCTACCTTTGATATTCTGTCTAATCCGTACCTCTTGTGTTATCAATTTGTTTGAACGGTAAAGACCGTCTTCTTCTAAACTACTCTAAACTAATTACATTATTGCATGGGTTAGAACCCATGAGGCCATGACCTCCCATTCTAAGAGGCAAACCTCTACCAAGTGGGCTAGTCCCACATTGACACCTCTCGTGTTTATCTTGGGTTTGTATTTGCTACCCCTCCATCATGAGGGTTTTCACAGTTCTTGTTAGCGACATTATTGATCTCTTCTACACATGTTTAAACCATTTTAATATCTTATAATTATTTTATTTGTGTTGCAATTCACCCTCAATTTCTCGAGTGAATAGTTGAATTTATACAATAGCTCTTAAATTTCAAACCTAAAGGAAATTACAAGGATCTAAATCCAAACATAATTACAATCAACCTATGAAGCTATGCAAAATTGGAGTTTCTTAGACAAAAATTAGTGTCGCCATATATCATTTGATGTATGCTAATTCGTTACTCACTATCCTTGTCATATAAGCTAATTCTTACTTGAATTACAAGCAAAAACAAGTAAGTTTACGATGATGTATGCTAATCCGTTACTCACTATCCTTGTCATATAAGCTAATTCTTACTTCAAATTAAAGATAGTGAGTACATGAAAATAGGGCTTCAAACGAACAAAATGTTTAGCGAACAATTCGTTTCGTGAATCATTAGACGGAAAGTTCATTTATATTCATTTGTTTAATAAATAAATGAACGCATGCATGAAAATTCCTTTATTTAGTTAAATTAATGAACAGAAACATAGTTTATGTTCACTCATTTGTGTTCGTGAACGTTGGAAAATGTGCTTGTTTACATTCGTTTATGTTTGTTTATGTTCATTTACTATATTAATAGGTTAGAAACCCATGTATTACAACATGGGTTTAATAAATCTAACATGTTGTCAACAACAATTTTTTAATAAAGATTTTTATGTTTGACATTATTAATTGTTTATAAAATTATAACTATTGAATGTTTAAAAATAACATATTACAAATAAGGATTTATAATTATAAAATTATATTTTAAGATATCATATAAATGAATTTTTCTTATGGTTTATTAAGTTTTAATTATTTTTATGATAAGAAGATCTATATATTTTATATTTAATTGTATAATTTAGTTATTTAAAATTATTAATTATTAATATTTAATACAAAAGTTAATTAGTATTTAGTAGGATAGAGAGGGGGAAAAAATTTTCTATGGTTCATGTGAAGATGACAAGTGTCCTAGATAGCTATTTTTTTATTAGAATAAGGATTTAGTAAATGTGTTGCATATTTTTAAATTTTTTATTTTTAGTTCAATATCATAATATTTAAGCTAAACATTTAGTCATTTGTAATTTGTATATAGTAAAAGCATATAAATTTGAAATTAAGGTTTTTTTTGACACATTAGCTTAAATTAATTATAATTACGATTATTAATTTTAAGTTTTGCTTTGTTATATAATAATTGTTTTTATATTAAGTGTTTAACTTTATAAATGATTATCTCTAATGCTTGATATTAAGAATGTTGCTTTTTATTGTTTAAATAATATGCATTCATTTGCGTTCGTGAACAAATACAGTTCCTTAATGAACGAAAACGAACAAGAATTTTTTTATGTTATCATTCATGAACATTTGGTAAACAAGTTAAAATCTAAACAAACGAATGATTTCATTACAGCTCTGCATCAGGGCCGTCTCTGAGAGATTAGGTGTCCTATGCGAATGCTAAAAAGGAGCCCCTCTATGCGTGTGTGTGGTAATTCATTTGTAACTAAATTTGAAGTGGTAATTCGTTTGGAACTGAATTTAAAGTGAGTTAAATTGTTTTTGTGTGTTTTTTCCTAATTTTTAAATTTTAATAAGTTATTGGGTCAAATGCTTAAGAAATGTTTTTCTTTTAGCTTTTATAAAATTCGTAACTTGGTTAAATATATTTATAAAATTTAGATTGTAAATTATATGTGTTTATTGTAAAATAAATTAATACACACACACACACAAATTTTTTTTAAAAAAATTAGGACCCTCTAAAAAATGGGCAATGCACGGTTGCACCTCCCGCACTTACTCTAAGACATCTACTCTGCGTGAAATTACAACAACTATAAGACACAAGATTTATATCCACCAATAGAACCAACACTTTTTCCACCAACCAAAATATGATAACCACTAATCATATGTTTTTAACAATAAATTTATACTGGTGTACTCATAAACTATTTCGAACTAAATTAGTTCTAGCCCAGGTTAGAACACTCGACCTCTCATCTTAAAAAGCAAACATTATATCAAGTAGGCTGGTCTCAATATTAGTAAGTCTCTGTATCTATCTATTGAATTTATCATGACATGGCATATCAAATTTTTTTCACGTTGCGTTTTAAACTCAAAAGCATGTTTTATATCTTATCATCTTGTGTGACACCTCGCAAATTCCAGGTTAGCAATTATTTTATTTTAATAATATATGTATTATTATTTCATACGTGACACTAGAATAATTGTATTAGTGTGACACATGGCACAACAGTTCGAACACATCGATAATTCGAGGAATTATCGCACGAAACTCGCACGTGTCTTGAATGACGAATGTTGGTGAACGGATCAAATCACAGTACACTTTCACTGCACAATTAGGTTCCGGAGAACCTAAGTTAGTAGAACGACGTCCATGTGTCGAGAAACGATGTTCGTAGTCGATAAATTCGAGAAAATTGACTCAAAACTATGAAATTGGGCTTATTGGGCTTATTGGGCTCAACCGAGACCCATCGCGGTACGCGATGGGCACCTAATTGGGCTTTCACGGTACGCGAAGCCTGGGCGGGAGAAATTTGAATTCTCCGAAAACCGTCGCGGTACGCGACGACCGATCAACTTCCACCACCGCGGTACGCGGCGTGTTTCGGGAACCGAATGATTATTTTAATCATCGCGGTACGCGATGATGCTTTTTGTCAGGCGTCGCGGTACGCGACGAGCCTAAAATCGCAGAAATCTTTATAAAACCAAAGTTAATCATTCTGGCACCCCTACTCTACTTCTCTCGACTGAAACCCTTATTCTCGACCACCAACGCTCTGTTACACCCACTTTGCACCAGGAGAAGCCATTATCATCACAAGAGAAGCATCATTGAGGCTTGAGGAGTCTTGAGGTGAACTAGAAGCCATCAACCACCACTTTGAACGACTTGGAGCTGCTGTGAAGGCAATCCCAGGAGTTCTTGAAGCCTTCCATCTCTGTTCCATCAACATTCAAGCTTCCAAGAAGCCTTAGAGGTAGTTTTCTTGCACTATTTGTGTTTCTAGCACTTAGAATCACACATACAAAGGGAAATACCCACATGCATCACCATCACACACCTAACCACGAAATTTTGATGCTGTAGATCTGTTTTTGATGATGTTACTTACTAATTTGATGATCTAGCTATGATCTATGATGATATTGTTAAGATTAGATGGTTATTTGTTGATTTTATCACAAAATGGGTACTTGTGAGTACATGCATGTGTGATCCATGATGATCTGTGTAATCTTTGATATTGAATTGTCGTTAGATATGATATTTGATATGTTCTATATGGTTAGAATGATTGATTTTTGTCAAATATGGTTATTTGGGCATTAATACTAAATATGGAAACTTTAATGTTGCAAATAGTGCATTCTTGATGTAATGGCTAAATGCATACGATTAAATCCTTGATTTATGCTTAAATGTATATTTTATAATGTTATTTGATGCATTGTAATGGTTAGAATTGTCGAAGTATGATATTTAGGGATGTTACTAAATATAGTAACTTTATTTTGCAAAGTCGGGAATAGGAGCATGCTAGTTATGACTAAATGGCTATTTAGGACTAAAACAGTGATGTTAGATGATATTAGTTGTTAAACTTGGTGAAATGTGCTTAATTGTACAACTTTCCATAAATAGTAACTTTTAGGTGCAAATTATGCTAAACCGGCTATGTGTAACTATGTGCTATGTGATAACATGCTCACTTAGGATAAACACGCATGTTAGAATGTGATTTTATGCATGACTTGCCTAATGTGGAAATTTTCCTAAAATAGGAACTTACTATAAATAGTAAGTTTCCTCATAGGAATGACTTTTGGTATCCGTACACTTCACACGACACTAAACCGCACATTACACGAGCACTTGATCCAAAACCGACACCAACGGGTCGTTAGGTCAAACACGGTCAAATACGGTCAACATGACCCACTTAAGAACTCGGTGTTGTTAAACACGAACACGGTCCTGTGAGGCCCACATGTGTAAACACAAACTCATAGTACCTATGTGATATAGGTGACTACTAGCCGGCGAGCTACACTATCTCTTTTGAGCAAACGCATTACTTAACTCAGGTGAGTTTTACAGCCCCACTTTTATTCTTATATTGTTTTACTAAACTTCGGGGTGAGAATACTATGCAACTGTGTAACGACCCGTTTTTTTTTTTTTAAAATAATAATAACAATAAAATAAAGTCAACATATATATATATATGTGGTGGATAAAATATATATATATATATACACATATACAAACGTGGATACATGGACCACAAAAGAAAAAAATCTAGGTATGTATGTATGCATGATGTATGATGATGCATGTTTCTAGAAGAATATATATATATATATATATATATGTGTGTGTGTGTGTGTGCATGCGTAGACAACAAGAAAAAAAAATAATAATAAAATATATAAAAAAATCTATGATGTATGTATGCATGATGTATGCATGATGTATGGTATTCTAGAAGGAAAAAGAAAAAAAAATTAAAAAGGGGGGGTGTCAATCGACAGAAGCCAGAGAGAAAAGAAAAAAAAGAGAGAAGAAAGAAAGAAAGAAGAAGAGAGAAAGGAAGAAAAGAAAAAAAAAAGAAGAAGAAAAGGAGAAGAGGGGAAGGTCCGAGTGACGATCTATCATATCGAGTTTCAATCACGAGTCAAGGTTGTGAACCACTCGAGGTAATCATGTTTTCTCATCTTTGAATCATCATTGAAGGATTTGATGGGATTATAAACCAGGGTTCTAGAATCGTGACATTGGGTTGAGTTTTGAGCATTATATGATGATTAGAAACAGAGAATTTGATGTTTTAACGGTGAAATTTTGATTTTGATCCGTTATAATGCCCGTTTGTTATGAAACTCATATTATTGAGTATGATTATTAGTGGGGTGATTACAGAGCGGTGGTGATAGTTTTGGATCATTCTTTAGAATGAAAATTTATAGTGTAAAGTTGAAAGTTAATGATTTTAGCGTAAAACGACGTGGTGATAATTTAAATATGATAAAGAACATGTGTAGATTAATTTCTACACATGGGTTATTGATAAAAGCCTTATCAAGGTTTTGATTGAAAATAAAGAATGAAACGGGTCAAATGAATTGGATTATATAAATAACACAAGTTGTGTGTTCGTGTTGTTAAATCCTGTTATATGTGAATATATAATAGGAAGAGGAGGTGAATCTAGTTCTAGAAGGCCTGGAAAAGAGTTGGTGATTTTTGATAACTCTTCAAATTAAGGTAAGTTACCTGTTTGATTGAACTTGTAGTTAAGGACTGGGTGAGTCCATACTACAAGTGATTGTATTATACGTGATTGGGGTTATTGTTGTTGCATGATTCACAAGGTGTGTGAACATGTGGTGATCTACGAATGCGTAGATGTTGAATTGGTAATGTGCACGTTTAGAGTCACAAGGTGTGTGAACGTATAACTTGCCATTCCAATGTAAAGGATTCACAGGGTGTGTGAACATGTGGTGATCTACGAATGCGTAGATGTTGAATTGATAATGTGCATGTTTAGAGTCACAAGGTGTGTGACCGTATAACTTGCCATTCCTATGTAAAGGATTCACAAGGTGTGTGAACATGTGGTGATCTACGAATGCGTAGATGTTGAATTGGTAATGTGCATGTTTAGCTTCACAAGGTGTGTGAACGTATAACTTGCACTTCCAATGTAAAAGATTCACAAGGTGTGTGAACAAATGGTGGATTTGAAATATGATGCACAATTGGTGTGTTGGGTATTAATATATGTGTTATATTAAATTATAACAATTGCGCATGAATGGGAGATATATTGAGGTTTTGGTTGAAAACGAACCGTTAGTAAATCGTTTTAAATGTGGTTAAATGTTGTTGTCAACCTTTTATGTGAAACCTCAGTAGTGTATCCATATGGTGTTATGGAATACACTTGGTGAATGATGGGGTATTCTTACTTAGTTCTAACGAACTAATGGTGACTTTAAATGTGGTGTTACAGGTACAAAAGAGCAGGGTGGGCGGTGATGGTGATCGGGAATCGAACGTGGAGGCTCGTGTGGTGGTTTAATATATAAATAATCGAACATGCGTGAAGCTTTTGTGTAATAAATGTTTGGTGGAGTTTGTAAACATACTTAAACTTAAACTTGTTTTTAACAGGTGTTGGTAATAGTATGTTTAAAAGTTTGTAAAACACAAAAGTCGTTTTTGTTTTGACTGGGACCTAACGTAATTTATTAAATAATGTTGTAAAATGTCCGGTGGGGACATGGAAGTGACTAGGGTGTCACAAGTTGGTATCAGAGCCAACGGTTTGAGGGATTTGAGTGTGTCATGAACACTTAAACTCAAACCATTGAGCTCTTGATAGATGGGAAGAGCCGTTCGATTCAAAATCCGATCACAAAGCCGAACTCACCAGGTATGATGTATCTGTAAATTGTTATTTGATATGAAAATTGTTTGTTATAAACCAATATTCCTAACTTGTGTGAAACAGTGAACGTAAGGACACAAGTATATGGTGCATATCTTGCTATGCCTGGCCAGCTTAGCAACATATACACGATATGAACGTATCCTTAGGGACATTATTTCACATCAGTATATGGAGGTATTGGTGGGATGTGAAGACAGGGTGTGTGTGATTGGTTAAAATCACGAATGTGTCAGTATTAGTTAAATAATTGAGTAATTCACAAGAGTGTGAATATTCAATAAAGACACATGAATATGTAATGTATAAGTCCGTTAAGGACGAGTATGGTTTGGAGTATGTGGTTTGCATATATGTGGAGTATAATATGTAAACTAATGATATGTTATATTATTTCAGTCATAAAATGGCTGATAACCATAATCCCAAGGGGATGGGACATGAGGAAGAACAACTCACCGAACTGCAAATGATGGTGAGGGAGGAGGTAGCTAAAGCATTTGAAGCTACCTTACCAACTCGTCTAGATGGATTACAAGCTTCATTAAAGAACTTCATAAGTGAAGAGTTTGCAACTCTTAAAGATGAAATGAGTGGGGAAAAACCTTCTAAAAAGGTTACTTACAAAGAGTTTGTGGCTTGTAAGCCAACGGAATTTAAAGGTGAAGTGGATCCACTATTGAGCCAAAGGTGGATAACTGATATGGAAAGCACGTTTGAAACGTGTCATTGTGATCCTTCTGACGAGGTAATGTTTGCTGGAAACCAATTGAAAGAACGAGCAAAAGATTGGTGGGAACTTCTCCGGAAGGAGAAGGGTCGAGATGGTATAAAGGATTTAACTTGGGGTGCCTTTAAGGAGTTGTTCCTTAAACGATTTTGTCCTCAGGCTGCTATTGATAGAATTACTGAGGAGTTTTTACATGTGAGGCACAAGGAGGAGGATATAGACACTATTACTGCAGTGTTCTATGATAAGGCTAAATTTTGTCCTGATCTTCTTAGGACTGAACGAATGTGGATTAACAGGTACCATAGTATGTTGAATGCTAACTACCGGGAGTTTCTCATACCATCAAAGTTTGAAACTTTGTCTGAATTGATTGATTGCGCTCGTGAGCGTGAATTGGAGTTAAAAAGACAAGAAGATCGTGGGGAGAAACGAAAAATAGAGGGGGACGTGGGGTCCTCTAAAAAGGGGAAATTTGTTAATCCACTTAAAAAGTCTAGTTCTTTGAAAGAAGCTAGACATTGTTTAACTTGTGGAAAGAAACATTTTGGGGAATGTTATTTTAAATCAGTTGTGTGTTATAAATGTGGCAAGTCGGGGCATCTTGCCTCTCAATGTGCCAGTGCACTAAATCTGTGCTACAACTGTTATAAACCGGGGCATCGACGAAGTGAATGCCCAGAGTTGAAAGGGGCAAGGCAAGGAGGTACGAGTGGTGGGTCTTTTAAGGCCCAAGGTAGTGGCAAGAAAGTTGAAATACCCCCACCAAAAGGTAGAGCCTTCAAAATTACGGCGGAGGAGGCTAAAGTCACTTCAGACGTGGTGACAGGTACTTTTCATATAAATTCTTTGCCTGCTTATATATAGTTTGATTCTGGAGCTAGTCGCTCTTTTATATCTGTGAAATTTGTGAATCATGATTCGTTTGTGCTAGCTAAGCTACCTTGTCCATTAAAGGTAGAGATAGCTGATGCTAAGAGTTTCTTAGTGTATGACATCTATCATAGATGTAAACTCACCATTAATGGTGAGGATTATGAGGTGGATTTGATACCAATGATCTTGGGAGAATTTGATGTGGTGATTGGTATGGATTGGTTGTCTAAATATGGAGCTAACATTGTATGTAACCGAAAGGTTATTCAATTAATATCTCCGGGTGGTTATGAAGTATGTATTCAGGGAGAGAAACGAGGTGGAACCATATTGTGTTCCTTAGCTAAAGCTATGAATTACATGAACCGTGGGGGTCAGTCATTCTTAGCTTATGTTATTGATGTAAGGAATGAGGTAAAGGAACTTAATGATGTTCCAGTAGTTAGGGATTTTCCTGATGTATTCCCGGATGATTTACCGGGAATTCCTTGTGATAGAGATGTTGAATTTAAGATTGATCTCATTCCTGAGGCTAAACCCATAGCTAAAGCTCCATATCGGTTGGCACCATCTGAATTGAAAGAATTGATGACACAGTTACAAGATCTTCTAGATAAAGGTTTTATCCGTCCGAGTATCTCCCCGTGGGGTGCACCAATTCTTTTTGTTAAAAAGAAAGACGGAAGCGTTAGAATGTGTATTGATTATAGAGAGTTGAATAAAGTGACTGTGAAAAACCGATATCCTCTACCTCGAATTGATGATCTTTTTGATCAGTTGCAAGGAGCGTCATGGTTTTCTAAAATCGATCTTCGCTCGGGTTATCATCAACTCAAGGTTAAAGAGGAAGATATTCCCAAGACCGCTTTCCGTACTCGTTACGGTCATTATGAATTTCTTGTGATGTCGTTTGGGTTGACAAATGCACCGGCTGCGTTCATGGATTTGATGAACCGGGTGTGTCGCCCAATGTTGGATCGATCTGTCATTGTTTTTATTGATGATATCCTTATTTATTCTAAAAATGAGGGTGATCATGCTTGTCATTTGCGTGAAGTCCTTGAAACTTTACGTAAGGAAAAACTATATGCCAAATTTTCTAAATGCGCATTTTGGTTGCGTGAAGTCCAGTTTTTGGGACATGTGGTGTGTGCTGATGGCATACTTGTTGATCCTTCGAAAGTTCAAGCGGTGATGAGATGGAGTCCTCCTAAAACTCCAACTGAAATTAGATGTTTTCTTGGTCTAGCCGGTTATTATCGGCGGTTTATACAGGATTTCGCGAGAATTGCATCTCCTTTGACTAAACTGACCAGAAAAGATGTGAAATTTGTTTGGGGTGATGATCAAGAAAAAGCTTTTAATGAACTCAAGTTCAAGTTAACTCAGGCACCGGTATTAACTCTACCAGATGGACCTGATGATTTTGTGGTGTATTCTGATGCATCTTATCTTGGGCTTGGTTGTGTTCTTATGCAAAGGGGTAAAGTGATTGCCTATGCGTCAAGGCAACTGAAAGTTCATGAAGTAAACTATCCTACTCATGATCTGGAATTGGCAGCGGTGGTGTTTGCCTTAAAAATTTGGAGGCATTACTTGTATGGTGTAAAATGTACAATTTACACTGATCACAAGAGCCTGAAATATTTATTTACACAGAAGGAATTAAATATGAGGCAAAGACGTTGGATAGAACTACTCAAGGATTATGATTGTGAAATCCTTTATCATCCGGGAAAAGCCAATGTGGTGGCGGATGCCTTGAGTAGGAAGGAAGAACATGAACCCATTCGGGTTACCGTAATGAAGATTGTGATTTCCTCTGATTTGGTGGATCAAATTAAAGAAGCTCAAATTGAAGCTTTAAAAGAAGAAAACTGGAAACGAGACCGAATAAAGGGGCAAGCTCATAATCTGGAGGAAGAAAGTCGCGGTTTAAATACAAGATGGGGCAGGGTGTGGATACCTCCCACTTGTTCTTTGAAAATCGATTTGATGGAGGAAGCTCATAAATCAAGATACTCAATTCATCCGGGGGCCACTAAAATGTATCGAGACCTTCGGGTAAATTACTGGTGGCCAGGTATGAAACGAGATATTGTTAAGTATGTTGAAAAATGCTTAACTTGTTTACAAGTTAAGGCTGAGCATCAAAAGCCTTATGGCAAATTACAGCCTTTAGAGATTCCTATGTGGAAATGGGAACACATCACAATGGACCTAATTACTAAACTTCCAAAAACCCGAAAGGGGTATGATGCGATTTGGGTCATTGTGGATCGATTGACTAAAAGTGCTCATTTTATTCCTATTCGTGAATCATATTCTTCCGAGAAGATGGCTGAAGTGTATGTGAAAGAAATAGTGTCACGTCACGGCATACCAGTGACGATTGTGTCCGATCGAGACACACGATTCACTTCGCATTTCTGGAGGAATTTTCAAAAGGAATTGGGCACGAAACTGTTGTTGAGCACGGCGTATCATCCTCAGACTGATGGTCAGAGTGAACGAACCATTCAGACGCTGGAGGATATGCTACGAGCGTGTATCATTGATTTTGGAGGTAGTTGGGATGACTATCTACCTCTAGCGGAATTTTCATATAACAACAGTTATCATTCTGGGTTGGGAATGCCTCCATATGAAATGTTATATGGAAGGAGATGTCGAACTCCCGTTTGCTGGGGAGAGGTTGGCCCGCGAGAGCTTGAAAATAAAGAAATATTGAAAGAAACAAATCAACGAATTGATCAAATTCGAGCTCACTTGAAGGCGGCACAAGACCGTCAAAAGTCATATGCAGATAAACGAAGACGATCGATTGAGTTTCAAGTGGGAGACTTTGTGTTGCTAAAGGTTTCCCCTTGGAAGGGTGTGATTCGTTTTCGTAAGCGAGGGAAATTAAGTCCGCATTTCATCGGACCATTCAGGATTATAGCTCCGATAGGTAATGTTGCTTATCGCCTTGAGCTACCAGAGGAACTGAGTGGTATACATGATACTTTTCATGTATCATATCTGAGAAAATGTCTAGCTGATGAATCGGCTTATGTGCCACTAGAAGACTTGGAGATTGATGACAAGTTGAACTATGTGGAAAAGCCGATAGCTATATTGGACAGACAAGTCAAACAACTCAGAAACAAGTCCTTGAATCAGGTGAAGGTCCAATGGAAAAATAGAAGAGGATCTGACGCAACGTGGGAGTCAGAAGATGAAATGAGGAAATTTTATCCTTTTCTTTTTGATGAGTAACCGGTTTCGAGGACGAAACCTTTGTAAGGAGGGGAGATTTGTAACGACCCGTTTTTTTTTTAAAATAATAATAACAATAAAATAAAGTCAACATATATATATATATATGTGTGTGTGTGTGGTGGATAAAATATATATATATATATATATACACATATACAAACGTGGATACATGGACCACAAAAGAAAAAAATCTAGGTATGTATGTATGCATGATGTATGATGATGCATGTTTCTAGAAGAATATATATATATATATATATATGTGTGTGTGTGTGTGTGTGTGTGTGTGCATGCGTAGACAACAAGAAAAAAAAATAATAATAAAATATATAAAAAAATCTATGATGTATGTATGCATGATGTATGGTATTCTAGAAGGAAAAAGAAAAAAAAATTAAAAAGGGGGGGGGGTGTCAATCGATAGAAGCCAGAGAGAAAAGAAAAAAAAGAGAGAAGAAAGAAAGAAAGAAGAAGAGAGAAAGGAAGAAAAGAAAAAAAAAGAAGAAGAAAAGGAGAAGAGGGGAAGGTCCGAGTGACGATCCATCATATCGTGTTTCAATCACGAGTCAAGGTTGTGAACCACTCGAGGTAATCATGTTTTCTCATCTTTGAATCATCATTGAAGGATTTGATGGGATTATAAACCAGGGTTCTAGAATCGTGACATTGGGTTGAGTTTTGAGCATTATATGATGATTAGAAACAGAGAATTTGATGTTTTAACGGTGAAATTTTGATTTTGATCCGTTATAATGCCCGTTTGTTATGAAACTCATATTATTGAGTATGATTATTAGTGGGGTGATTACAGAGCGGTGGTGATAGTTTTGGATCATTCTTTAGAATGAAAATTTATAGTGTAAAGTTGAAAGTTAATGATTTTAGCGTAAAACGACGTGGTGATAATTTAAATATGATAAAGAACATGTGTAGATTAATTTCTACACATGGGTTATTGATAAAAGCCTTATCAAGGTTTTGATTGAAAATAAAGAATGAAACGGGTCAAATGAATTGGATTATATAAATAACACAAGTTGTGTGTTCGTGTTGTTAAATCCTGTTATATGTGAATATATAATAGGAAGAGGAGGTGAATCTAGTTCTAGAAGGCCTGGAAAAGAGTTGGTGATTTTTGATAACTCTTCAAATTAAGGTAAGTTACCTGTTTGATTGAACTTGTAGTTAAGGACTGGGTGAGTCCATACTACAAGTGATTGTATTATACGTGATTGGGGTTATTGTTGTTGCATGATTCACAAGGTGTGTGAACATGTGGTGATCTACGAATGCGTAGATGTTGAATTGGTAATGTGCACGTTTAGAGTCACAAGGTGTGTGAACGTATAACTTACCATTCCAATGTAAAGGATTCACAAGGTGTGTGAACATGTGGTGATCTACGAATGCGTAGATGTTGAATTGATAATGTGCATGTTTAGAGTCACAAGGTGTGTGACCGTATAACTTGCCATTCCTATGTAAAGGATTCACAAGGTGTGTGAACATGTGGTGATCTACGAATGCGTAGATGTTGAATTGGTAATGTGCATGTTTAGATTCACAAGGTGTGTGAACGTATAACTTGCACTTCCAATGTAAAAGATTCACAAGGTGTGTGAACAAATGGTGGATTTGAAATATGATGCACAATTGGTGTGTTGGGTATTAATATATGTGTTATATTAAATTATAACAATTGCGCATGAATGGGAGATATATTGAGGTTTTGGTTGAAAACGAACCGTTAGTAAATCGTTTTAAATGTGGTTAAATGTTGTTGTCAACCTTTTATGTGAAACCTCAGTAGTGTATCCATATGGTGTTATGGAATACACTTGGTGAATGATGGGGTAATCTTACTTAGTTCTAACGAACTAATGGTGAATTTAAATGTGGTGTTACAGGTACAAAAGAGCAGGGTGGGCGGTGATGGTGATCGGGAATCGAACGTGGAGGCTCGTGTGGTGGTTTAATATATAAATAATCGAACATGCGTGAAGCTTTTGTGTAATAAATGTTTGGTGGATTTTGTAAACATACTTAAACTTAAACTTGTTTTTAACAGGTGTTGGTAATAGTATGTTTAAAAGTTTGTAAAACACAAAAGTCGTTTTTGTTTTGACTGGGACCTAACGTAATTTATTAAATAATGTTGTAAAATGTCCGGTGGGGACATGGAAGTGACTGGGGTGTCACAAACTGTTTTAGATATAGTACTGGTATGTTGTGAAAACCATTTTCGAGTGTAACTATTATCGCTTAAAGTCCTCACTTATCCTTACCGTTAGTTGTATCACAAACGAGTCGTAATTACGTAGTACTACTGGGCTTGACTAACCCCACTCGGCACCAATGTTGACCGGAGGTCATAACGAGTGTAATTTCGATGGGAATGCGGGTTCAGCGATGACCTGCGGAGGCAAACGGAAACAGTCGAGTTTCGGTAAGATGAACTGACACACTCCACGGATCGTAGTATCCAACAACAAAACTTAACATACCCAGTATATGTCTGTTTACTTTTCAGTCTGTCTAAACCTGTGAACTCACCAACTTTTTAGTTGACACTTTTCGCATGTATTCTTAGGTAACTAATGGAGCACACGCTAGGACACAAATGAGGAGTACAATAGAGTCTCATGCATACTAGACTCCTAGGCTTTGTGTTGATGTGTTCATTTTGAAAACAATTTGATTTATGTAGTGTTTGATACAATTTATTTTCCGCTGCAAACTTTATTTACTTATGATATTAAAACATTTCCGCTGCTTTACTCGAAAACTTGTTTACTTTACAAAGAATGTGTGATTGTATAACTCATATAGAGTCGTTCTATATGACCATGAGCTGTGATCCTGACCACGTCACACCCACGTGGACTGACACCACGAGTGAGAATTTGGGGGTGTGACATCTTGTGATACACATTCACTAATGTACCTATTCATATACGTGGGTAGCAGCCGCGCTCTTGATTTTTTTTTCAATAGTATATATATGTTAAAATCCTGACCGATTATGTTAACATTTTGCAATTGCCCCCCTTAAATATGCATAATCGAAATTGTGATGATAATATAAGTTATATTTGTACTTGTTTTTTTAAAAAAAAGTTACTTGAAAAAGTATTTATAGATATTTTGGGTAAATTTTAAAAAATAAACCCAGTAAAGAAGAATTAAGTCTGATAATCATGATCCATAAATAGATGGATAACTACAAAATATGTGAACATAATGGAATAAAACGGGTAAAAATGATCATTAATATATTTTATGAGAAAATTAACAAAAATTCAATTATATTATTTATTTAGTTACAATTTATTTTAACTTAAACAACATTGATGGTTTTTTTAAACAACTTATTTAAACCCAAACTGATTTCACTTGTACTCATCATGACCTTCAATTGTGACATCTCGGAATTTCCAGGTCAGCAACTTCTTTATTTTAAATAATAATATGTGTTATTATTTCATACGTGGCACTAGAATAATTGTATTTAGTGTGACACGTGGCACAACAGCTAGAATACATCGATAATTCGAGGAATTATCGCACAACACTCGCACGTGTCTTGAATAACGAACGTTGGTGAACGGATCAAACCACAGTACACTTTCACTGCACTTAGGTTCTAGGGAACCTAAAATATTGGGAACAATGATTAAATGTCGAGAAACGATGATTGTAATCGAAAAATACGCGAAAATCGGTTCGAAACAACAAAATTAGGCTTATTGGGCTTCTCTGGGACCCATCGCGGTACGCGATGGCCCAACAGGAGGAATTATAGCGGTACGCGACAGGCATCGCGGGGGTTTGGCTCCCGAAATCCGTCGCGGTACGCGAAGATTCTTTTAACCCTCCACTGCGGTACGCGACAGGTGCCAGTCGACAAATCTTTATAAAATCAAGACCACCATGCCTATTAACTCCACCCTTCATCATTTCTCCGGTTCTACACGCCAACACTCGACCATTCCTCTCTGAAACCACCTGATTTGACCTTTGAGAAGCCATTGAAGACCTTCATTGAAGCTCCAAGCTTGAAGGTTGAAGGTTTGGAAGCTTGAAGACCCATTGGAGCTCAAAACCACCATCACAACCATCTCATTTCTGCAAGAACCTACTGTCCAGAGAGCTTAGAGGCTGTTCTTGTCGTTATCTTGGCATTCTTGAAGCATTAGAAGGTAGTTCTATACCCAAAACACACTTTCTTCACCTTTACACTCACATGCATGACTTTAAACACACATGTAAGCACCCTAGATGCACATGCACGAATTTTAGTTCTGGGTTTGATGATGTTTACATGATATTTGATGATCTATGATGTTTAGAATAAGTTTTGTGACGATCCATGATAATGTTAATGTGCATGTTGATGATTTGGTCATAAATGGGTGTTTGTAGTAGCATGCATGAATGATCTAAGCCTATTGGTATGATTCTTGATATGGAAATGTTGTCATAAGTGATATTGATGATGATTTACAAGATTAGAAATGGTTGATTTGTCAATATTTGGTCACTTGGTGAATATTGCTAATTTTAGTAACTTTAAGGTTACAAAGTATGTAGTTTTGATGAAATGGTCACATTTGTATGTTCAGATCTATAAGTTATGTTTAAAATGATGTTTAGAAGTTAATATGATGGTTATTTGATGCATTGGAATGACTAAAATTGCTAATAGTATGATATTTAGGAATGTTACTAAATATAGTAACTTCATTTTACAATCTGGAGAATAGGAGCATGCTAGTCATAATGGTTATGATTAAATACTTATTTAAGACTAATATGATGATGTTATGATAAGATTTGTATCTAGACTTAGTGATATATGCATATCTTGTAACTTTCTAATTATGGTAACTTTTACGCGCAAAACATGCTAAACCGACTATGTGTAACTATGTGCAATGTGATAACATGCTCATTTAGGATAAACACACATATTAGAATAATCGGAATGTGGTTTATGCATGACTTGACAAATGTGGAAATTTTCCTTATGGAAATGATCATTGGTATCCGTACACTCCACACGACACTAAACCGCACATTACACGATCACTTGATCCAAAAACCGTCACCAACGGGTCGTTAGGTCAAACACGGTCAACGTGACCCACTTAACAACTTGGTGTTGTTAAATACGAACATGGTCCTGTGAGGCCCACATGTATGTAAACACGAACTTACAACACCTATGTGATATAGGTAAACATTAGCCGGCGAGCTACACGATTCCTGTACGGTATCTCTACTCAAACTCAGGTGAGTTTTACAACCCCACTTTTACTTAACAACTGTTTTACTTACTTTGGGGTGAGAATACTATGCAGCTATTTTAGATATATGACTGGTATGTTGTGAAAACCATTTTCGAGTGTAACTATTATCGCTTAAAGTCCTCACTTATCCTTACCGTTAATTGTATCACAAACGAGTCGTAATTACGTAGTACTACTGGGTTTGACTAACCCCACTCGGCACCAATGTTGACTGGAGGTCATAACGAGTGTAATTTTGATGGGAATGCGGGTTCAGCGATGACCTGCGGAGGCAAACGTGAACAGTCTAGTTTCGGTAAGATGGACTGACACACTCCACGGATCGTAGTATCCAACAACAAAACTTAACATACCCAGTATATGTCTGTTTATTTTTGTGTCTGTCTAAACCTGTGAACTCACCAACTTTTTAGTTGACACTTTTCGCATTTTTCTCAGGTAACTGATGGAGCACACGCAAGGATACGAACAAGGACACACTAAGGAGTCTGGCTTACATATAGACTCATGTCTTAGACGTTGTGTGCATTTAATGTGTTTTTAAAACAATTTGATCAATGTAGTGTCTGTTAAACAATTTATTTTCCGCTGCAACTTTATTTACTTATGATATCAAATCATTTCCGCTGCTTTAGTTATAAACATTCCACTTCTTACTTTGAAAACATGTTTGTTTTGCAAAACTGTGTGATTGTATACCTCATATAGAGTCGTTTTATATGACCATGAGCTGTGATCCTGGCCACGTCACACCCACGTGGACTGACACCACGAGTGGGAATTTGGGGGTGTGACATCACTTTATCCTGACCCGCACCCATTCTGACCTATTACCTAACCTGTTCATTTTGCCAGACATAAGAAAAACCTTAGATGTATTGCATTTTTATTGTTATTTTGTATATGAAATTTAGTTTGATTGTTTTTTTTAACATGACCCGACCTGATTCGACCTTACCCGATCTGAACATAAAAGAAAAAAAAATTATTATATGCCGAGACTCAAATAGCCATAAAAAAAAAATTCTCCACGATGTACAAAATCTCTGGGTCCGCCACTCTACACATTCCAAGTAAAGTCACAACCATGCTCATGATATGTCCTATTTACTTTTGCACACCGAGTAGTCGTTTGGCAACGTCTGAATCATTAAGTGCTGAATGGTTAAGATGTCTGAACGGTTAAGAGGGTATGAACCATTAAGTGCTAAACTGATTAAGATTGTTTGGTTATACGTCTGAATGAAAATAGAAAATACCCACTTGTTTGGTTCAAAACCCTAGCTCATATCCCCCCGGTCGAGGTTCCAGTCGCCGCTCCTTCGCCCCCGATGGGCGCCGCCGTCGAACCATTGAGCATTTGAACAATCGAATCATTGAGCATCTGAACAATCGAATCGTCGAGCAGCGGTCTGAACCATCGAACCAGCGGCGGCCATCGATGCATGCGCTAAGCCATTGCCGTCAAACGCGCTGTGCGGTCGTCGTATGAACCATCAAGCGGCCGTGCGGTGCGCTCAAGCGGTGGTGTGATGCGGTCGGCGGTGCCCTAGCCCAATGCGTCTTCCCTTCACGTATGAATGATTCAGACATTTGGTTACATTCATATGTGTTTTTTCCACGAAACAAACGGTCTGAATCTGAACCGTTCAGATTTAAACCCATTTAGACATATTAAGAACCAAACAAAGCCGAGTTCCCCAGAGTTCTCTAACTCCTAAACATTTTTATATGTTACTATCATGTGGTGCACAAAAACCATGGAACCTTGCCATAAGCATGCCCAATTTCCTTTCCCACATCGAGTTCTCAACTCACGTGATCATTTTTGCACGCGCTAACGAAAATATTATCAAAGAGATACATACACATTCATAAAGGTGCCAAATCATTTCTAAAAGATTCTTTGCACATCATGTCGTTGACTCGTTGCACCTTGTGTTTATCAAAAAGCTCGATGCTCGCTAAAAAAAGCTTGGCTCGAAAAAAGCTCGTTTAAAACGAGCCAAGCCTAAGCTAGGATCGGCTCGACTCGTGCTCGGCTCGTGGCTCGAGTCATTGGCTCAGCTCGATTTATAATACACACACACATATATATATAGGGGGATGATCAATTGTAAACCGTTCCTTGTTGCGATAACCAAATAATTGCATCTTATTACTTTGGGTCACACATTAAAATAAATATAAAGTTGTATGTTTTTCTTTTTTTATTAATGTAAGGCCTACTTACATTAATAAAAAAAAAAGAAAAAAAACCCACATCTTTAAATTTACTTTAATGTGAGCCTCAAAGAAATAAGATATAGTTATTCTGTTAACGCAATAGACATGAGTTACCAAATGAACCACATCTTATATATATAGGATTGTAAACAAATAATAACTAATTTTTAAATCAATAACCCAGATAGGTTTGCTAAAATTAAGCCAAATCTTGGATTTTTTTTGAAATCATTGTAAGAATATATAACACTTTCTTCTTTTATGAGTTTGTGAAAATTTATCACCGTTTGAGACGTAACATCATTGTAAATTTTAGTTCTAAAACAGTTACATTAGTGTAAGTGAAAAATTTACAACGATATTACGTCTCAAACACTGATAAATTTTCGCAAACTCATAAAAGAAGAAAGTGTTACAGATGTTTTACAATGATGTTAAAAAAATCCAAAATTTGACTTCATTTTGATGGGTTAATTCGGGTTAATGCTATATTTGAGCTAATCACCTCATCGATATCCGATCCGACTGGCTGATTCGGTTTTTGAAACACTAGATAGAGGTGTATAAAACCACCCGAAGTGGTAACTTTTTTTTTTTTTTTTTTTTTTTTTTTGTCTTGGTTGGTCGAAAAAATAAAATAAAAAAAAAGCCAATTACAATTTTTGGCCAAAAAAAAGACGATTACAATTTTTGCCCCCAACTTCGTTGGAGTATAGCAACCTAAGGTCACAACCCCTTTTTTTATCCAAAGAAACACATGGCATTTTCTCATTAATTCATTATCTTACTTCTCTAATAAATCAAATTTTCTAGGGACACATGACGCATCCTTAGATCACATTGCCCTTCTTTTCCCGCCTAACACATCTTATCTTATCTTGTTTAATTAATAAATAAATATTTTCTAAGGACACTTGACACATTTCTATAGCACATTTATGTTTTTTTTCTGTCTCTCTCTCCTATAAATATACCATATATTAAATATTAAATATACTTTTAACATATTTTAAAATTATAAATAAGACCTTTTGAAAACATTAAAAATATTTTAATATTAAAAACACACATTTTTTAATAAAAAAATTATTATGATGTATAGAATTTTTAAAAAAAAGTTTTGCAAAATGAAATAGTTAAAAAACAAACTTTGAAAAAATTAATGTTTAAACAAATATAATTATTTTATTATTTAATGTATGAAATTATATTTAATCATATTTTATATTAAAAAATCATCTTATACAGTTTAAATTTTTATTATTAACTATTAATTAATAATATTTTTTTATTCATCTCGTTATATATATATATATAGATACTAGTGAATCCAACAGTCAAAAGAAGCAAATCTAGCCATTGAAAATCACTGAAATTAAATCACTACCGTGTAAATTGATTTTATTAGGCAGTTATTTAAAACAAGCAGTTTCACACTTTCTCTCGAGTGTTTTGCAGTTACCTACACACGTCGCCTCTTTCTGTTTTGGATTAATAACATGGATTCACCCTTAGACCCTCCGGTGTGCCAAGTGAGTGGCCGTGGTTGGGGCTTGATTGGGCGTGGCACACCGCCCCCCTTGGGGCGTGGTTGATTGAGGGTGAGTAGAACAACGGCGTGGGTGGGGGGTTGGGTCGACCGTTGAGCCTTACACACACACATACTCTCTCTCACTCTTTCTCTCTCTCTCTTACACACACACAGAGACTCACACACACACACACACACACATATATATATATATATATATATATATATAAAAGTTTAAAAAAGGGATGATGACGTGGAGTGAGTGGGATAATGGGGCATTTCCACCAAAATGGTGGGGTGAGTGGTTGTGGTGAGTGCTTATGTGACGCCTACGTGGAGTGAGTGGGGTGCCTTGGCACACCCAATAGTCTTATAGTCTTCTTCATAATATGGGGTATCTTCTTCTTCACCTATTTCTTCATTCTTCTTTCTAGGGTTAGACTTTCTTTTGCTAAACTTTCTCCACAATCAGTTCTTTCTACACCATCGAAGTAACTTTCAGATCAGAATCTTCTTCACTTCTTATTCATTTATCTTTTCTAGGGTTTCTCTGGTTATGATTTATGAAGAACCGCCATACCCTTCATCGCCTTGTCTTCAATATATATGATGCCATCTCTTCTTCTGGATGTCCACCACAACACAGCTAGCAGCAGAATCGTAAAACGTGTGGTCGTTGTGTATTAACACACTATCAACGGAGTTAGAAAGACGTTACATTCGATTTGATTTTGGAGTTTCTCATATGGTTGAATAAAAGGTACAAAATGTTTTGATTCTCAATTTCCACCTAAAATTATTGTTTCTTTATGCAGACTTTTACAATGTCCTCATAAAGGCATTACGTATAATCTGTTTTGGGTGAATCTACAGGTACCTGCAATTTTACCTTCAAACATATACCTTACTCTTATATGTTGATTCATACATTTGAAGTAACCATATTTTTTATGTATAAACTACAACTTTTAGTTTACTTTAGTACATATATATGATGAATTGAAAGCTATCTTATATTTGTGTATGCTTTACTTCACAGTTTAAAGTGTTTAAATTGCTGTCAGATTCTAACTCATATTACTTTCATTTGATGTGTTGACAAAAAAAAAAAAAAACAGAATTTTCAATAACACTCTGCTTCAATTGATTACATGTAGGTTGGAGATGATTCTTGATATGATGGTTGTAATCCTCGAGTGGTAAATATGGAAGTTATAAACTTTTAGGATATATCTAAATAGTCCTACAACAATCATATCTTTTTCTTTGATTTCAAGTTTAACGTATTACTCAGTTGTAGAGGCGTTAATTTAACCTCACTTGCAAATGATGTCTCAATATACGTATTTTTAACAAATCATATTAATAGCCTAGTCCATATAAGAAATGAATTGAAATATATGATCATTCGTAGTGCAATTTTTTGGACAAAAACATTTACAGGTTAACCCTTACCATTTTAACACATTACCCAACCCACCTAACAACCCATTTTACAATTATACCTGCATAGGTTAGTCAATATGCAGATGGATCCTTATCTTTTATTGGAAAATAGCCATCTTGCAGGTAACTTTATATATAAACCAGTTAACATAATTTCCATGGATAACAAAAGGATGAAGCTGCTACACCGAACTCATTCTTTGCATTCGATTTAGATTATTAGCAGTTAAAGACACACTTTTGACCCACTTGCTCTCAAACCTTGAAAATATATGACAGGCATTTACACTTCCTTCTCTCGTATGTTATTTCTTGTAAAGTAACGTTATAATGCACAAAATGGGCATTTAAGTTATCATAATGACTATCCTGGAAATAAATAAAGTGTGGTGATGTTTTTTAAAAGCAAAATTTGAATATTAACAAAGATATCAATGGTCCATCTATTTGTAAATTTTCTTTTTGTTTTTTACAGCCCCATGGACCCATAATATTGAGATGAAAAAGGAGTCAGCTGAACCTTAAGTAGATCACAGAGGAGTCTCAAAATTGAAGATGAAACTTTTGTTTCTTTAGTTGGTGTATTTGTAGTGGGGTGGCAAAATTGATATGACTTTTATTTTAATTTCCGTGTATTCTAATGCATAGTTTGAAATGTTTTCTTTTGTGTTAATTATTTTAGTTTAATGTGATAGATCATTTAGAGATAAAACATAATTGATTTTTATAGCTTTTGAGGTAATAATTCTGAAAGTGTTCTTACAATTTTCCTTTATTCTTGAGATTATTCGTTGCAGGATAACTTGTCACCCACAATTGATGATGAAGTTGTGGCAATTAGGCATTATTCTCCCAAACAAAATTCTCATTGTAAGCGTATAGAAGGAAGTCATTTTTATTGATTTGTTAATCTTGTGACAAAGTTGTTACCTATCAAGTCCCTTTAAAGTTTTTAACGAGTGTTAATTGGTTGTGTGAATTGAAGAAAACACTCTATTACCTTTAAAATGTGAAACAAAACTTGTATTCAAAATGTTACCCAATAACTTAAGCGATATGTCAATATATGCTAAAAATACCTAGACAACGGACGGGTATAAAACTAGTTTATTTAATTTTTCTCTTTTTATTTATAGAATTAGTTCCATATATAATTTGATTATTCTATAATAATTTAAAAATTAAATGTTTTCATAAAAATCTAATTATTAAATACTTTTTATATTATTTTTATGAACACTCCGGTATATATTTTTATTAAAAACTGAGCTATTTTTAAAAAACACATTTTTATCAAATAATCAATTCACTTTCAATTTAGTTTTTTATAATCAAGTTTGTACCCTTGTAATCAGATTTGTGCCTCCTTTTTTGTTTTAAAATTAAACAAAATTATTTAGAAATAATACGCAAGGCCCTTAGCCTTGCATCAGTATGGCCATGAGTGATTGAGTGATACTGAATTTCTGCCTTTACTAGACATAACTTATTAATTATTGTGCAATCATGTCATATGTAAATATTACCTATTTTAACTAAATGTTGTCGTTGCATCAACAAGTGGTTCTTATATATGCAACCATCATCTATTTCACTCATCTGTCACAACTCCTCATTTCTCACAAACACCCATGGCCACCATCTCCTCGCACTCGTCTCACCCAACTCAAGCCATGTGTGTAATGATGGTAAGGACATACAACACTATTACCTGAATGCTCACGCCTCGTTAGTTGTTACACATGTAATGTAATAAAATGCTTCTGTGTTTAGCATATATGGAAATATTTTTCTGTTTAAATTTTCATTACATGTCAATTCTAGTTGAAGAGTGAAACAAACAGGGCACAAAGTTGTTTAGATAATAACAAGGTATAATTATCAAAGACATTATAATCTAGCGGTATATTTGTGGTGGGATAAGGCTTGGGAATTAAATAGCTCTGGGTTTAAATCTCACAAGTGGTTTTTCTTAAAGTATTGAGTTTCATTCAGAATTAGTGACTTGGTGATGCATATGATTGAATGGTATTGCTGATGACACGATAATACTGCAGTTATCCGTTATTTATCCAAGAATTAGCCGTTGAAATGTCATACTATTTTTAATTAAAAAAAATTTAATTTAATTTATGATGCAAACAATTCTTTACCAAATTATTGATTTATTCCTATAAAATAAATATAAATTAGATGCTTGCCACTTGACGACAAGTTTCTTGGCTTCATTACGAGTGTCATCAAACCCACGATTCACAATCTTATCATCACCCATGTAATGCTTCTCTGACGAAACTCCACTTTTGCACCTTCAAACGCAAAATCTATCCTTGAAAACGTCAATTTCTTCAAACAAGAAACTGAAATGAGTCTCGTAAATCACACAACTTTGTTCTATGGAACCCCCATTACAACCAGATCTCCGATCTTGCTCAGTCCGATCCGAAAATCTCAACCCGTTTCCACTTTCTCATCCTCTTCTTTCTCATCAATATCTGCAATTTTGACCAAAGAACACCAATCAAACTTACCAGAAGACAAAATCAAAGACACCCATGTGGAATTGCCGTTTGATTTCAAGTCTTACATGGTGGAAAAAGCTAATTTGGTGAATCTAGCGCTAGACGCAGCCATTCCGGTGAAAGAACCGGCGAAGATCCACGAATCTATGCGGTACTCACTTCTAGCCGGCGGGAAACGCGTCCGGCCGGTGCTGTGCATCGCCGCCTGCGAACTCGTCGGAGGCGACGCGCTAACCGCCATGCCCTCCGCCTGTGCGGTGGAGATGATTCACACCATGTCGTTGATGCACGACGACCTGCCGTGCATGGATAACGACGATTTCCGCCGTGGGAAACCCACTAACCACATGGTGTACGGCGAGCAAGTCGCGATACTGGGTGGCGATGCGTTGCTAGCTTTTGCCTTTGAACACATCGCCACTAACACAAAAGGAGTATCCTCAGCCAGGATACTTCGTGCAATTAGCGAACTCGCCAAATGCATCGGGTCTGAAGGACTTGTGGCGGGTCAAGTGGTGGATATCTGCTCCGAAGGAGCAGACGTCGGGTTAGACCAGTTAGAGTATATACACCACCACAAGACCGCGGCCTTGCTCGAGGCCTCGGTCGTGCTCGGTGCCATATTGGGCGGCGGTTCCGATGCGGAGATCGAAAAACTTCGCACATTCGCAAGATCGATCGGGCTTTTGTTTCAAGTGGTTGATGATATTCTTGATGTGACAAAATCTTCGGATGAATTGGGTAAAACTGCCGGAAAAGATTTGGTGTCTGATAAAACGACGTATCCAAAGTTGTTGGGGATCGACAAATCGAGAGAATTTGCAGAGAAATTGAACAAGGAAGCTCAGGAACAGTTGTCGGAGTTTGATCGCCAGAAAGCTGCTCCGTTGATCGCTCTTGCTAATTACATTGCTTATAGGCAAAATTGATCAATGTTTAAGATACGTATGATATCTATCTCATTAATCTTGTATGATATATAATGGGTGTTCGAAGTTATGTTGTTAAGAACAACTATTTGCTTATAAATTTTAATGGAAATATGTAATGGTGTGTATTCATGGATTATGCTTATGGGGGATGATCCATCTGTTGATTTATGAATTTCCAATGTAAGTCCTGCAACTTCTTGGCTAACAAAAAGCCCTAAATTTGACTTATTGTTGGGCCACCAAGAATTGAAAGAGTTGTCATCTTTAAACTAATGAAGTACTCATTTTGCATCATAATTTACCCGAAGATTCAGCTGTTGGGATTGACTTCTGGTGTAGAAACTGCACAGAAATGGAAGTCTTTGTTTGCGAAAAAGCAACAAAATTTAGTTCCCACAGCCAGAAACTTGGTTGGATGAAGTTTGGAAGGATCGACTGCAAGCCGAAATCAATCCTGTTCATGAAATTTTCTGGCTGTTCAGTTTCAGATAAGTTGAAGGATTTGCGCGACAATTTAAAAAAAGGAAAATGCTCGTGGGATAATAATCACAACACTTGATGAGGCAATACCACAGCTTTATAATTATTCTTGTTCAGTTTCTAATTGATTAACAGGTTGTTTGGTTATTTATCGTTCGCGGAGATGATGTGTCGTATTCTCCTGTTTTTCATGCATTTGCTATTATTGTAACAAGAAAATCAGCTTTCTTTTATGTGGATGAAAGAAAGTTGTCTTTTGAGGTATAACCATTTGATGATCTATTTCTCTGTAATTTCAGGATTACTCTCAATTGAAAATGTTACATTTTGGCAGGTCAAATCTTATATGATAGTAAAAGATTATTAGCAGTGAGCTCTGATGTGGCTTTGCTTGCATCTAAATTCTAATCAGAGCTATTATCAGCAAAGGAAACACAATCAAACGGTGTGATTGAATCAAAAGGTGATAGCCATAAGATTTGGTTGATCCGCGTTGCTGCTATTCTTTGTGTTCTAAGTTAAGCTCTGATCAGGTCCTTCTTCAACAGTCACCTTTGGCACTTCCCAAATCTCTTAAGGTAATTTGTCTAGTTTTGGCTTATTTTAATTTGGTAAAATAGATTTTTTTTTCATTCTTAACGATAGTTTCATAACCGGTCGAACTATTTAGAACTATTTAAAAAAATCAGATGACGTCTTAAATAATTTTAAAACTTATATGTGTGTGTGTTATGTATACATATGTGTGTGTACATAATCAATTTGAAACAACACATGAAACCATTCTATCTTTTGTTATGGATTTGTAGTGTTCAACAAATTATGAAAGCTTGAAATAAACAAAATATGGAGTCTAACCTAATAAATGAATTGGTAAACAAGATTTTGGAAGGAAAATAAAATAAAAAAAATTGAATTGTGGTCCAACTTCCTGGATTGGTTTGCCCTTCAAATAGGTTCTAGTGAATCAGTTAAATACCGGTCCTGGTACGATGTTTTGAAAAAACTGGATCTTAGTATGCATATATATTTATTTTGTTTCCTATTTTGCGGATTGTAGATTATTGGTAGCTATCAGAGTATGATATAACATAATCGATCTCCATTCATTGATTCATAAATAGGATATACTTGATTATAAACCCGTGTATTACACGAGTTTAATATAAAGTATTAAATAATTAGTAATGAAAATTTAGCAATTATAAAACGATATTTGACATATTAATATATATTTTAAGCAATAAATAAATAATTAAAAATTTTAATCACTACACAAATTATATATGACCTTATAATGTATACCAATTGATATTTTTGAAAAAACTGACGTTAAAAACTTCAGTTTGTATTGTATTAAAAACTATTTTTATAAATCAATAATATAATATATATTTTTTGTAATTATTGATGTTAAAAAATACAATTTAAAAATAACGTTAAACATAATAGAACAAAAATGTAACTTTCTTTGTCATTTTTATTACTTTAGTTTTCAAGTAAATTAAAAAAATGTCAATTTTTATAAAAATTTCATTGTTTAAAAACTCATTTTATGGTATATTTAAAAAATTATTTTATAAGATAACTTGTTTTTTATATAAATTTTGTTTTTTTTTGAAAATAAATATTTCTTTCTTTAAAAAATTTTGATTTTATAAAATTTTGATGTATTTTATAAAAAATTTTAAGTGAGTTTCATTATAAAAAGATAAATAATATATTAGTTATTAGTATTATAATTATTTAATGAAAGAAAAAAATTATTTAATAAGAAAGAGAATATATAATTATTTAATAAGAGAGAGAATTAAGTGAAATGATAAGAAATTGACAAATGTCAATAGTGGTGTGAGAATTTGACATTTGGCATATAGAGGTGTGAGAATGTGACATGTGGCAAAAATTTACTCTTTTATTATAGTATATAGAATAGATATAGATTTTAGGAGCTAACTCTACATCTATATTTAATATCTATCCCTAATTATATGACCGTAAAATATATCTGTGTGTATATATAGGGGAGGGATATTTTAAAAAGGAGGAAAACCATAAAAAGTGTGTGAAGCAACAAGGAAGTGACGTGTATATTAGGTTAAAGGTTATAGATGTCAAAATAAAAAAGGAGGTTGCACATGCAAGTCACATGCAACTTTATCCATTTTTTAAACGTTCGTAACTATTTTACACGTTAACATTTTTTAAAAAAATTTGCACCATAAAATCAAACGTTTTTTTTTTTTTACCTTTTTAACGAGTATAATATTGTTATATTAAAAAAATTAACAAAACTAGATGTTCATGAAACTTGCGTTTTTATGGCGTTTTTGAACACTACTAGCAGAACATAAAACACCACAGGGCATTTTATGGTGTTTTTGAATACAAAAAACACCATAAACACTTAAGTTAAACCTGGTGTTTTTTAAGTTTCGTTTTATGGTATTATCGAATAAAATATATTGAAAAACACCATAAAACACATTTATGCTTGATTTTATGGTGTTTTTGCTTTATGGTATTTTGCATAACGAAACTAAATGTTTTATGGTGTTTTTGAGCACTAAACAAAATAATAACGCTTAATTTTGCACTTGGTATTTTTAAACTACATAATTTTACATAGGGACATTTTATGACGTTTTTTATGTGTATTTGCTGAATAATAACACAGCATGTATTTTCAAGATAAAACACCATAAAACAATGTTATTCGTAGAAAATTGTGAACATAAGAAATAACATATAGAAAAAAACACCATAAAGAATCGTTTTTCTTTTTTGTTTGTTCATTAAAAAACACTATAAAACAAGTAATTTTATGAACATCAAAAAAACATAAAATGTTTAGTTTTAATGCACTTACGATAAAACACCAAATTTCGCAAAACACCACGTTATTTACAAAATAAAACGAATGTATGTATTCAACAACATGTACATTTGCTGAATGAAAACATCAAGTGTATTTTCAAGATAAAAACATCATAAAATATTGTTGGCAAGATGAAACCAAATTTTGGATTTTTTTCACATCATTGTATCACATTTAGAACATTATGTTTTTTTATGAGTTTGTGTAAATTCATCACTGTTTAAGAGATTACATCGTTGTCAGTTTTGGGCAAAAAACACTTACAGATTTGTAAGTCAAAAACTTGCAATGATGTTATCTTTTAAACGGTGATGAATTTACACAAACTCATAAAAGAACATAGTGTTCTAAATGTGTTACAATTATGTTCAAAAAAAATTCCAAGATTTGGCTTCATCTTAACCAAGTTATTTGGGTTAGTACACATTTAGTGAGTTATGTAAAATTCCATGCCTTACTGATCAAGAAATTCTTCTCTTGAATCTCATATTTCAAGTAAGTTTTTATTATTTCCGCATATTTCTTTGCTTCTTTATTTATATTTTTTATATTGCTTAAATTTATATCTTTTATATTGCTTAAATGCACCCCTCTAAAATATTGGTATCAGAGCTAAGACGATTCATAATCTAAAAGGCTGAGACAAGCTCTATGTGAGGCAGCTTAAATTGCTTAAGTCCTATTTTTTAGAGAACTCTCTCAGATGAAGATTAGAGATTGTTTAATGCTTTGAAACTAATATTATATTGTATAATTTACGGTTCAATTGTAATAGATCGGAAGTAAGAGTGCCTTTTATAGGCACACAAAACTATCTAATAATTTACAATCAACAGGCTAAATTTATTTTACAAAAAGAAAGATCCAGATTAATTAAGAATAAAAAAACTGAAAAGATACTCTATTAATTTCTAAAAAGAAAAAGTAAGATGATGTCTGTCTGTTGTAGCTTTTGTACTAGCTTATATCTTCTTTTATTTTTTATGTGTAATCGTCATTGGTGACGATTTCTTCTAGAAATCTCTGTGTGTATTTGGTATACTGTCTACTGAGTGTGGCGATACTGGCGTGTTATCGTCTTCTTGATTAATTATATGTTCAAATTCCTGATCATCTCCTTCTCCTACAAATGGTAGAAGCATATTCCAATTGTGATGTGCATAAATATGTATATAATGTCCTTATCCAAGTAGAATATAATTTTGCTATCTAAAACTTTCTGGCAATTTAGGAGTTTGTTGCCACTTTGTATAAAAATTTGAGAACTCTGGCATCTTTATGGGATCTTCTAAGAACAGATCATTTATCCATGGAAGACTCCGCAATCAATATCTTCATTTACTGCTAGACTTTTTAAATAATTGTGTGTATTCATTCTGTGAGACACAAAAATTCATTTTCTAGCAGGTCTGTAAGTATTTTCATTTAGATGTGGGAAAGAAGAAAAAATTTTACATCTCACAATAGGGTCTTGAGAATGTGTAGATATGTTTCCAATAATAACTGTAAATTTTCTCCAAATCTTTGTAATAAGTTTTCTGTTCTTCTATTGAGTCTTATTTCTAAATAATCAATCATACCATAATGGTAAAATTGAATTAACTCATCATGTGTTAGAGTTGTAGGATAAAATATTTGTAGTAATAATAATTCAGTTCTTTCTCTTTCCTGTTCTTCGATTCTTTCTATAACTTTAACGCCTTTATTGTCTTTATCTGATGCAAAAGCGATATCCAGAATTTGTTGTTGTAATTTGTACAAAATTATTGTAAATTCTGCACAAATTTTTTGAGAAATCATCCTTTCGAACTCTGGAAATTTTTCTTTAAGAGGCTTTAAATTTTGTTTCCATAGTGTATCAATCATTATATATTTAAAAGCTTCAAAACTCATAGGTATTTCTATATTTTTCTTCCTCAATTCTTTGTAAACTCTGTATATTTTTTGCTTCCAATACTTTTATTTGTTGTTTTAATAAACTATTTTCTATAGAAAGCTGTAAATTCTTTGTATCTTCGTTACTTTTCATGAGTTTTTCCTGTAATTGTACAATTTCCTCCTGTTGTTGCTTTATAACTTGTTCTGGATTGGCTTTTGCCATATCCGAGAATATCTGTACCTGTTCGGGTTCTATATAAAATGTTTACCCAATGTTTTCCCTTGCTACTTTTAAAGCTTCATTAAAAGAACAGAAGCTTTTAAAAATAGGATTTGGGCACTGTATATACTTTGCAACTGTTTCCCATTTATTGTATATTCCTAACTGTGTGCCCCTAAATATCACATAGTGTGTGTATTTGGGTCTCTGAGTTTTATCGGGATTTTGAACTGTTTGCTCAAAGAAACAAACACTTAGAGCATTTAAAATCTGTATTTTGAACTTTGAAGCCTGTGGCATGGTTTGAATATGCCATAGGTTGTCCAATAAGCATTGTTGCTTATCTGTAAGTTTTATATCTATCATAGGACGAAATCTTTTATTCGGATCGTCACATCTTTTTAAGACATAATTTCCATAGGTTATATTGGAACTTTGTATAACTGTTGAAAATACATTTGTCTTCTGTTTAATTTGTAATTTTGGACTTGGTCCATGAAACTTTGTAAACTATGTCTGTATAACTGGGCCAATTATAGAAGCCAGTAATCTTCTGTAATTTTGTGTATACTGTTGCTTTTCTTCATTAGAAGATATCTCCATTGAAGATGAGCTTCTTCCTACCTGTATAAGCTTTCCTTTTCCTTTATTCTTCCTGTCCATCTATACAAAATAACTTGTTTATATTTGTAGATAAAATATCTGCTATCCCATTATTTTTCCTTTAATATGTTCAAAATTTATAGCATATCATTGTCCTTGTATTATATTTTGTAAATTAACCCATTTGGTTCTATTTACCTCTTTACTTTGATCATTTTTTATAAATTTTACTATAGCTTCACAGTCTGTTCTAACTGTGAATTCTTTTTGTAAAAATATTTTAAATTTTTCAAGAGAATTTATTAATTCCTGTATTTCAAAATCTATGCTTGTCCAGCTATTTTTTAATTTAAAATTTCCGCTGGCATAGGCACAAATTTTTTCTTCTTTTAAACTATATTTATTAGGTTTACTAAGCAAAACTGCTCCCCATCCTTCTTTACATCCATTGGTTTGTATTATTATATAATCTGTTATTAATGGTAATTATAGGGGTTTAATTTTCTTTATTTTTTCTTTAATTTGTTTTACTAATTCTATATCTTCTTTATTAAAAAACCTCTGTCCATTTTTTGTAGTTTTACTTTATAATGGTCCTGCTAAAGATATAAGCTGGTACAAAAGCTACAACAGACAACATCTTACTTTTTCTTTCTAGAAATTAATAGAGTATCTTTTCAGCTTTTTTATTTTTTAATTTGGATCGTTCTTTTGGTAAAATAAATCTAGGCTATTGATTGTAAATTATTAGATAGTTTTGTGTTCCTATAAAAGGCACTCTTACTTTCAATTGTAATATGTCGAAGAGCAATAGATAATATTTGAAATTGTTCAATCTCTCTCATGGCACACTAAACCACACACTTCCTTCTTCCACTCGATTTTCCAAACACTCCCTTATTCCCAAAGCTCCATACTATATCTCAAATATAAAAAAAAAGAGTTTGTGCTACAAATACTGATGAAGAAATTATTCTCTTAAATCTCGTATTTCAAGAAAAATAGAAACATATGGATGTATAGAAGGATGGGGAGTAGTTTTGCTTAATAAACCTAATAAATATGGTTTAAAAGAAGAAAAAATTTGTGCTTATGTCAGTGGAAATTTTAAATTAAAAAATAACTGGACAAGCATAGATTTTGAAATACAGACATTAATAAATTCTCTTGAAAAATTTAAAATATTTTTACAAAAAAATTCACAGTTAGAACAGACTGTGAAGCTATAGTAAAATTTATAAAAAATATCAAAGTAAAAAAGGTAAATAGAACCAGATGGGTTAATTTACAAAATATAATAGAAGGACAGGGATATACTATAAATTTTGAACATATTAAAGGAAATAAACAAGTTATATACAGTGGATGGTTCCATTGTTAACTCTCCCTTATAGCGTTAACCCATTAACCTTGGCAAAAAATGCCCGAGTCTTTGAAATTTTTTTTCATGGCCTTTATTATACATAAATAAGGGGTTTCTTTTTTGTGTTTTTGCTAATTAATCACCGTTTAGAATTTAAATCAAGTGTAAGTAAGCGTAAGTTTGCGTTACACTACTTACATCAGATAGTGTAACTCAAACTTATAATTATTTTAAATTCTAAACGGTGATGAATTAGCAAAAACATAAAAAAGAAACCCCCTATTTATGTATAATAAAGGCCATGAAAAAAAAATTCAAAGATTCAGGCATTTTTTGCCAAGGTTAACGGGTTAACGCTATAAGGGAGGGTTAACATTTGATCCTCTCCCTATATACATATACATATACATATACATATACATATACATATACATATACATATACATATAGGATTCGCATCCTATAATAACCCACTCTTATTGACATAACCTGAATTAACCCACGAAGATCAACCCGAATCTTTTGTTTTTTTTCTCAAAATCTTTGTTTTACAAATGTTCTTTTATGAGTTTGTGCTAATTCTTTTTCGTAGGTTAATTCGGGTTATGTTAATAAGGAGTGTTAACAACGGATCCTTACCCTACATATATATAGGGAAGTGTTCAAATGATAACCCATGGATAGAACGATAACCCATTAACTCAAATCTAATGGCTAATCAAAAAGTTGAGTGTATAGGATTGTGACATGCCATCTTTCTTATTTAAATAAAGAAGGGTATTTTAGTCATTTGCATCATATTAAAAAGCTGGAATTAATTTGGTGGTGCCATGTGTCACCTTCTAATATATTATAGTATATCTAATTTTTTATTTAAAGTTTACCCCCTCTTTTTTATGCATCCACAACTTTTTTATCCTATAATATTTATTTATAAAAATTGCACCATTTTACTCGTCTTATTTGTTTCTTTAATTCCGTTATAGTCTTGACTAGGTTTTTTTAATTTTTTTTCGAATGTTCGTATTTACACCAATGTAACGAGTTATAATGAATTTGGGTTTACATTGTTGTAGATTAAATAGGTGTTACGTTTAGGAATGTAAACGAGTAAAGGGGGTTCGAATAGAGATTGGTTGTGCTCTAAAAGCTATGAATCTATTGCCAAGTCCAACCCCAATATATTGATTTCTAGTAGCAATGAATCGCGACTCTATATATATATATCATCTGCTAATACACGGCCAATTAATGTTTGGATAAAAATCCTATCCGCCATCATTCCATTTCGAGGACTTACAGAAATACCTCGAACGGTGCCACAATCTGTTCGATGTACAACAATGTGTTGCACTGCTTCAACAAGTCTGCGCGTGAGATATACTGCATCTGATGTTCGGATAGCGGTATCCATAACTCCTTTCCATTTAAAACATGGGAATGGGCCTTTAAGTAGCAGATTAGGTTTAGGTTTGATAGATAGGTTTTCTTTTACGAATGTAACCATCGTTTTATTTGAAATTAGAGTAAACTTGTTCTTGTTTTACTCAAAATTAACTTTCTGGTGTTAATGATTGATTGCAGCATTGATTGAGGCCTGATATCCTTCACTTGGTATCAGAGCCGTGAGATCGGGTTTAGCAGAAAGGAAGTTTTGATCGATTCATGTAACCAGGTCATGAGACAGCAAGCAAGGAGCAGGAGGTAAGTCATCGATTAGAGACGTCCAGTCGATTATCAACAAGAAAGAAGCAAGCAGCAGTGTTTCGGTAGTCAGATTCAACATAGCAAGAGAGGGAAAACGCAGATTTAGCAAGAATGGCTGAAAACAAGGAGCTGTGAATGTTCGTGAGCAAGGTAATGTACCACTTCAGTGCCCTAGGTTAACCGAAAGCAATTACACTTCTTGGTCTATTTTGATTGAGACTGTGTTAAGGGCATACGATTTATGGGATTCGGTGGAACCCCTAACAGGAGGAACTGTGGAAGCTAAGAAGAACTACACCTCGAAAGCTATTATCTTCCAAACCTTACCCGGATATATCCTTCTACAAGTGGCCAAACACAAAGATGCTAAAAATGTTTGGGAATCGATTCGGGTTCGGTATTTAGGTGCTGATAGGGTCCAGAAAGCGAGGCTACAAACTTTAAGGAGTGAATTGGAGATATTGAAGATGAAGGAAAACGAAACTATCAATGAATTTTCGGGTAAAATTGGTGCCATTGTGGCTAAATTCAAAAGTCTCGGTTCAAGGCTTGAAGAAGAAGTGATTGTGAGAAAGTTTCTCAATTTGATGCCAAAGAAATACTTACCAATTGTAGCTTCTGTCCAGCAATATTCTGATCTTGAGGTTATGTCTTTTGAAAAAGTTGTAGGGAGACTCAAAGCTTATGAAAAAAAGGCTTTAAAGCCATGATGAAAAGGATGAAGTTCAAGGGCAACTTTTGTTAACTAATGGTGAATACGAAGGTAGGCAATATGGTAGAGGAAGAGGTCAAGGAAGTGGATTTGGTAGAGGTGAAAAAGGACGTGGAAGAGGCACAGGTCGAGGAGATAAGAGTGGTTTTAGATGCTATGAGTGTGGAGCGTTTGGACACTTTGCAAATGAGTGTACCAAATGGAAGGATAAGGAGAAAGAGGCCAATTTGATTGAATTGGAAGAGCTGGCATTACTTTGAAGCAAGAACCGGCATTAAACTTACGAGGGTGATTGTTAGGTAAGGTTAAATGTCGGATGGGTTGCGGGTTTTAATCGAGTCAAAGAAGTTGATCAAAATCAGCATTTAGATTTATTTTTTAGTATGTTTTATCAGGCTTTGTTAACATTAAAGTAGCGTGTTATGGTAGTGAGTCATTTGTTTTCAATTGTGCGAAAGTAGGTTATACACGTTCCATTTAAAACGTGGGGCTGGGCCTTTAAGTAGTAGATTAGGTTTAGGTTTGATAGATGGGTTTTCTTTTACAAATGTAACCATTGTTTTATATGAAATCAAAGTAGACTTGTTCTTGTTTTACTCAAAATCAACTTTCTGGTGTTAACGATTGGTAGCAGCATTGATTGAGGCCTGATATCCTTCAAATATATGTGGATGTGTGTGTGTGATTCACATCTTAATTTTTAGATCTGAATACCTGTGTATATGTGTCTTAAGATCTCTGTTTGGATGGTGGTAAACGGACTGACAGGGTGACTAATGATGGTCCTATACTCCTATGGAAGTCTGGAACATTCAAACTTTAAACAAGTATATTTAAACATTCAAATGCAATTTGGTATATAAATGTAAATGATCAAGAATAATAATCATTGCTAACAATTAAATCTGGTATAAATATGTGATAACTGCTTATAAAATGTTACAAAAGTTGATGTATTAATGTTATAAAAGTTCACCAAATATGTTGATAAACTGATAAAAATAGTTGAATTAAAATATAAATATGAAGTTTTGTTGGGGACTAAAATTGAAATTAACTACAAACTTGAGGGACCAAAAGCATGTGTTTCAAAGGGTAAAATGGTGATTTTCAAATTTTCAATTTGTTAGCAAGTAAACAGTGAGAGTAGATTCAGCATCTATGAAGGATCATTTCTGCAACTAACACCAAACTAAAGGGACGCTTTTGTAATTTACACCAATCTTTATTTTACCTTCAAAAATCCTTGGAGGATGATAATTCATTTGGCTTCAAACAGGTTCCTAAGGGTCATTTTGCTTTGGGTAATGCACGTTTTCCCAATGGAACCACAGGTAAGATTTAGTATAATCTTCTGTTCTTGTGCTCGCGATGGTGGTCTAGCGGTAAGGGAGTGGAAATCTATAATGGAGGTATAGGGTTCAAAGCCTGGCACCACTCAATTTTCCCTGGATCACGCGATTTACCTCCCTCGTGTTGGTCGTGGGACCGGTCGGTGCGTGTATGTATAGGGATTGTATCATATGAAAAACCTAATCATCATCATCGTATTCAGTATATCCCACCATTAGCAAAGTTAAGTTAAGGTCTGAGGAGGGTAAGATGTATAGACAGACAGACAGTCTTACCTCTTTCCCGTACGAATAGAGAGGCTGTTTCCAATGAGACCCTCGGCTTATGATGCCAGATTAACCAACTAACCAAATGCTTTTAACGTTATTTTTCAAAAATGAAGTAAAATAACGTTAAAATTAGTGCAATTTTACTTTTTACCTCGAGGGATGACACTTATATTATATTATATGAGCGCATTCGCACATGGGGCTTATATGAAAAACCTAATCTTTGAAAGAAAATCGTTAAACCCTATTTGAACCTTTATTTAAAATCTTGAAAATAAACATATAACTCTATCTGAGCCTTCCATTAAATAAGGATATATAGATCAAGACATTATGTATATGTGACTCACGAAATTTCTTATGTATCATAAAGGTACATATATGCAATAACATGAGCGACATTTTTTAATTTTTTTTTTACTTTTCTAGTCTTATAATAAAACGGAATAAAAGACAAAAAATGATAAAACAAAGTTGATTGCTAATGTTTGTGGATTAATTTTTTCCAAAATAAAGGTTTTTTAATTGACCTCTTATATATATACCTGTATCCTTTGTGAATCTTCTCATTAGAATGCAAATTTGTGGAAACCTGTCAAGATCAATCATATTCTCTTTAACAAATGTGTAGGGTAAAGCTACGTACATCATATCGCAAAGCGATCCGGTCCGGTCCCTCTCCGGCTCCTATGCAAAGTGGGGACTAAGTTAAGCACCAGATACACATTTTTAAAGACGAATATACATAATATATGTATATGCGTATGTGTGTGTATATATATATATTATTCTAATTAAAGATTTTATTTAAGCCTAATTATTTCAATATATTAATTCCGTATATGCTCTATAAACAGGACCACATTCGATTAGTTTCAGACCTGGTTTGAGCATACTACTGCAAGCTTTAATTACTCTAACAGATGGTACGTATTTCATCTTCACGTGTAAGCATACCTTCTATATTTTTTAAAGAGGCATTGGGGGGACCCAGGAGTTTACCGTGCAAGTGGTTTCCCACATTTACCAAAGAAAATAATTTAAAACTCTCTTTATTAATTTTATTAAGTTTGGAACAAGATTGGAAAATGTTCTTATAGCAAAAAAGGCCTCAAGACAGTTCAACTTTGCTAACAAAGTCTACTTGGAATTCGAGCGCATTACATGGGTAATCTTCTGTTCAATCGCGCATTTGCTTTGCTAAATCGAAATAAACACGCGATTTTGTTGTGGATCGATATGGTTTTTTGTATTTTCCAGGCAACATCTATCACGCGAAAGGCAGAGATATCATGGCACCATACCTCAGCGAGTCTGGTAAGACTTTGTTGAACCAAGCTGCCGAGCTCATGGCGCACCATTGCTGCGTAATGAGTAATAACATATGTTCTTTCATAATATTTAGAACTATGTGTTATTTATGTTACCCCCTCATTTAATAATATGTTACCAGAATTTGATAAATAATATTTGTTGATACAACTATACAAGGATGGGGCCAACTTTTCATTTCTCAAACTCCTTACCACATATTTGAAACATATTTCTCATCCTTACTCTAATCTTTTATTTTTAATTTTTCTAAATCATTAAATGATCTTAAACTTTCCTAATCTTTAGGTTTTTTTTGAATGGATAAGCTTACTCTCATTCAAAATTACACCTTTTCATGGCATTGAACTTGTAGCCTTTCATTATAAGGGGCAAACCTCTATCAAGTGGACTGGTGTCACATTGGCTCTTTAGTTTTTAAATACATAATTAAAATATATTTCTTCATTGGGTTGACCACAACGACATTGATTAAGTTTGTTGTAAATGCTTCCAAACTCATTGATATCAATCACAACACGTACTGGTAAAGTTTGTTGTAAATATCCTCTCTGAATTTAGAGTAAATTTTGCTTTTTGCCTTTTATGTTTACATAAAATTTTAAGGATGGTTCTTTATGTTTATAAATTTTAGCAGTCCTTTGAGTTTACAAATATTGAAAATTGGGTTCTTTCTATGTTAACTTTGTTAGTTATTAAAGAGCAAACGTGAAATTTACCTTAAAATTTAATCGGTTGATAGGTAACATCTTTTGGGAGCTTAACTTGTTGCTATGAGATTTGCTTTATGTATTTATTTATCTATGTATTTATTTATTAAGTCAAGGGTCCTTTGATGTTGCACTTTAGGGTTGAAGTTGGGTTTACAAAGGAAACGTGTGATAAAATGCGTAAAAATTGTTGGTAGAGGTTAGTAATTTATATTATGTTGATTTGTATTTTTTTAAAATTTGTCTTTGGTGGAGACCTCTCTTTCCCATTCATGAATACTAGTGTGCCTATTATGATCAAATAAATGGTGTGTGTTTTGTATATGGATTGTATTATACGAAGCCCAATCTTATAAATAGAACCCTTGAAACATTATTTGGGTCGTTCTTTTGAAATTTTGAAAATAAATATGTTGTTTACATTAAATCATAGTTTTTATTCAAATCATATTTTTTATTCAAATTAATTATCTATATTTATAATTCATTTAAGGACTAAAAATAATAGATTATACTATGAATAATAATTAATATGTTTTTAATTAATTGTATTTAGAATGAAATTAACTATGAAAATTTTAAATGAAATCATATATTTATTTAACAATTCCAATTTAATTCTTTGAGTATCATCAAATTCAAATTATATTTATTAAAATATTTAAAAAATTAAACAATAATTATACTAATTTTTTATTAGTGATTTCAAATATTTTTAAACATTTAATATGTTTGGATGATCTGAATGATAAAATTACATGATATTGAAATAATAAAAAGTAAGTAATTTAAAAAAAAAACTAAGTTATATGTAAGCATATGAGCAAATGTTATGATAGTATTCTTTGTATCGTGTTTACATATATATAACTACCAAGTTGCAAACATGTATAATTTATTGGCATATATACAACTTTGGTTCATGTATGATTGCAAATTTGATCGATATTTTTGATTGATTGATTGATTAAATATACGTAACTTGGTCGTTTGGTTGAAAAATTCCAGATTTTTTTAGTTTAGTTTATTTCATCAATATTTCTGTTTGGTTGATTATATATACGTAATTAGGTTTATGATTACATATGTGTAATTAGGTATATATAAAACATTGTATTACATTTTTTGCTCCTAATGTTCAATTTTTTTAAAGAATAATTATATATGTGTGTAGCACTAAGTATCACATATATGTAACAAATAATGTTATATATACGTAATCAGATGCTTTGATTGTAAAATTTAGATGTTTTGAATAAAAAATCCGGATTTTTGAATTTAATTTTTTGATTGAGAAAAATAAAATTTTTAAATAATTTTTTTAATATTAATTAAGCCGGAGGAAAGAGGAGTAAGAAAAACAATTTTAGAAATTTATTAAATATAGAAAAGATAAATAAATGTTTTAACTATTATAGCCTTAGATGTTATAATTAAATCCTTTGATTTTCATTTTTTACAATATTGTAATTGTATGATCTTAATCGTAGATTGATTATATCAATGGTGAACTCATCTACTTTTGAATATTGATGATTTTGTATGTTTTTGGTTATTTAAGTCTCATAACAAGTTAACAATAATTTCAAATTTATTTAATTCCCAAATAACACATACCAAACTACCAACATACAAGGAAATAAAGCATACAATGATGCAAATTTATTCAAGCCATACACACACACAATATATATATATATATACCATGGTGGTAAAAATCGCTAGGCGCTAGTCGGGAGGTGAGGTACCGCCTAGGGATTAATCGGCGCTAGGCGGATTGGAATTTTTATATGTAATTTTACAAATATATATTATATACACACATCAATATCAATAATTTAATATAATATTTCAAATAATTTTAAAAAATATACTTAAATATACTAAAAAAAACACTTTAAAGTGCAAACTTAAACACTGAGTTCAAAGTTTAGAGAAAAATTTCGATGTTAACTGCCTGGATTCGATGTTTTAGAGACATATTAAAGATTTTCGGTAGAGCAATGTCTAAATAATCATGAAATTGGTCCCTTTTTACCATAAAAAAGTCAAAAAAAGTCAAAAAAATGAAAAAAAATGAAAAAAAATAAAAATTTGATCAGGCCGCCTAGACCCTGCCTAGCACCGCCTAGCGCCTAGGCACCGCCTAGGCCAAAAATTAGACAGTAGATGGGCGCCTAGCGCCTAGCGCCTAGGCGCCGCCTAGGCAGCCGCCTAGGCCAATTTTTACAACACTGATATATACTTATTTCTACTTCTTTTTTCTTAAATATTATATCTTCTATATTATTTATCTTATTTTCAAGTACTTGTGATTTTATTTCCATATTATTTATTTTTTCTTCTATTATTTGTAATTTTAGCTTTTGTAATTCTGTTATTAATTCTATTTTTTCTAATTTTTCTATCTTATTGTTTTCTTTGGTTTCTATATCATATGATGGTGCAATTTTTTTTAAAAATAATATAGTATAAAAAAGTTATGAATGTTTAAAAAATAAAGAGGTAAACTTTATATAAAAAAATTGTGTTACAATGATGTTCAAAAAAAAATTCAAGATTCGGCTTCGTTTTGGCAAAGTTAATGGGTTATCGCCGTAAGAGTGGATTATTATTTGATCCCAATCCTATATATATATATATATATATATTGTTAAGTAAAAGATGGCCACACATCTGGTTAGATGAAGCAATATATAGACCAAATATTTATCCTATTAATCATCTAAGAAATTTAAAGTGTAGAATCGATTTTCCAATTATCACAGCATTAGTTGTGATTTCTTCTTAAATAGGCTGAAAACAAAGGTGTAGGGATTTTTTGCTTCAAATTAAACAAAATAATTAATTTATGTTATCATAGAGTCAACCTAGCTATAACTTTATGAGTACTAGTAATTAGGTTGATTAAAGAAAATATTTTTTAAAATAAATTTAAATACTTTTTAAAAAAACTACATATTTTATCTTCGATTTTTCTAGACATGTTCAACTAAATCGCCTTTAAGCATGTTATGTATTTCCCTGCTCCAGATCTCGGCTCGTATTTCAACTCTTTCTTCTGGTGTAACCTCTTCAACCGGAGGGTCGACCTCTTTGTAATTTTGGCAAATAATTTTTCCTTTGTTCTCTAAAATCATGTTATGCAAAATAATGCAAGCACCATAAATAGCGTCTTGAATTTTACTTTTGTACCAAATCCTACATGGATTATCTATCATATACCATTTCTTTTAAAGCACACCGAACGCTCGTTCAACATCCTTTCTCGCCGCCTCTTGAGCCTTTTTAAAATATTTTCGTTTGTCACCGTCTTCACGAGAACATGTAAATGATTTGACAAACGTAGCATATTCATGGTAGATACCATCGGCAAGATAATACCCATACTTGTAGTAGGTATCATTAGCATAAAATGAAGACCCCGGCGCAACTCCGTATAATATGTCGTCAAATATCGGGGATTGATCTAAAACATTTATATCATTATTTTAACCAGAAACACCAAAATACGCATGCCATATCCAAAGATCATTAGAGGCCACCGCTTCTAGCATTATTTTAGGATGGTGGTGATCACCTCGTTGATGAGATCCTCGCCAAGAGGTTTGGCAAGTTTGCCACTCTCAGTGTGTGCAATCGATGCTTCCAAGCATGCCGGGAAACCTGTGGACATCATCATGCACTGCATAGATTTGTTGAATGTCGCTCCATGTCGCTCTTGTGGACATCATCATGCACCTTTACAAAAGTTGTAAAGACTATCTCGTGAAATTTTATCCGACATCTGGAAATATTCGTCCCAAGAATCGCTACATGTCACTGCATGTGTTGTAGGCCAACTGTCGAATAACACTTGTACACTTTTGCAATTGTGTGAAACCTGCTACACCAATGCATCTGACATTTGTTGAAAAAAAAGGAAAATTTTCTTCCATATCGCTAACGATTTGAAGAAATAAATTGCGGCTCATCGAAAACGACGTTTGAAATGCTTTTCGTCGTAAGTTGGATTTTGACTAAAATAATCTTGAACGAGACATTTATTGCCACATTTACGATCACGGTTTATTTTTTTCTTCGTAACACTTGTGCAGAGTTTTCTTCAATATCAGTTACGACAGATGTCACTGTTGCTTGAACAGTGCGAAAAAACATGAACGCTTCTTCGTTTGAATCGGATGATGACTCTTTCGTAATTTCCTCCTCCCAACTCATTTTTTTATTGTAAATTGGGTTATTTTATAGAAAAAAATGGTTGTTTTAGGAAGAATTGTATGGAGATGAATGTTGGTTTAAGAGGAGTGGTTTAATTTTTTTTTAAATTCCAACGGTCAAATTTGATTTTTTATTTTTTTTCTTTCCAACGGTCAAAACAATATATTTTTTCCTTTCCTTCTAGCCATCACGGGGTGAGAGTAGAGGTGTTCAAAAAAATCCGAATCCGAAATATCCGAAAATCCGAATCCGAAATATCCGAAAAAATCGGATATCCGGAGGTTCGGATATCCGAAATTTCGGATTCGGATTCGGATACCTATTTTGAAAATTTTCAGATAGTTCAGATATCCGATATCCGAAATAGTTTTTTTTCGGATATTTTTTCGGATATTCGGATACTTTTTTCGGATAATTTTTCGGATATCCGAATATTTTTCGGATATTCAGGATATTTTTCGGATATTCTGGATATTTTTCGGATATTTTTCGGATATCCGGATATTTTTCGGATATTTGGATATCCGAAATATATATTTTTTGAATTTTTTTCTGATTTCGGATATCCGAATCCGAACCCGAAATTTCGGATATCCGAAGATCGGATATCCGAAATTTCGGATTCGGATATCAAAAATCACTATCCGAAATTTTCGGATATCCGAAGTTCGGATATCCGAAGTTCGGATATCCGAAACTTCGGATATCCGAAAATGAACACCCCTAGGTGAGAGGGCTCATGCCTCCACCCTTCACGCTAGTGTGTAATGGGGGGAGGGCGTCACCGACCCCTGTCACGCCCCCATCACACATCATAACACATAGCCTAATAGGTTGATAAACTATAATAACCGTAGTTACACTCCAATATATTTTAAGAACAAAAAATAAATAAATAAATAAATTAATAATAATAATAATTGGGCCAATAAACAAGACCACATCAACAGAACCTTACATGGTCTAAGGACAAATTCGCACATTAAGCAAGTCAAATCATAATGGGACAATTACATATTTTTTTTGAACGGTGAATGTATCAATCGTGTGAGCTTACTGTTTGCAGGTCATGCTATCAAGGTCTAATTACCTAGACCTTCATTAGCCACCACAACCACACCAGGAGGAAACCCCACTGGGAAAACCTCCTGACCCCGTCAGACCCTTATTTCGGTGCGTGAGGGATTTGGACCCAAAACCTCCCATTTGAAAGAATCTTGGGATACCATTGAGGCACTACCTCATTGGTGAGACAACTACATATATCCTTTTATATATGTAATTTAACTTAAGTATATACGTAATTATTCCACATAAAATACTATTTGAAGACATCTAATTTGGCCAAAGGACTAATACAAACTTTAATAGGGTCGATTCACCCTAATTCAAAGCTAAACACAACTTTGTATGATGCCATACATTTAATACGTGGAAGACCAAAACACAACATAAACATACATTGCTTGGTCAAAACACCAATACACACTTTAAACGAGTGGAACAAAATCAAAACACACATTAAATGGTCAAAGAAACCAAAATAATGCACCTTATTTAGTCAAAGAACCAATATAAACATATACATTTTAATTGTTTCAAAAGACCAAAAACTAACATAAAACATGTTAATTGGTCCTAATTTTCATACTTATAATTTCCTCTAAAAATTCACTTTTTATATATATCTTTTCTAACTCTATATAACTGCTTCCTAGGTAACTAAAACTAGTTTTTACCAACTACGTGTTGCAATGGTAACTCCGCGTGCTTTCGCGACGGTGGCATGATTACATATATTAAAACGCAAGAGAGAAAACATGTCATAAAAGCTAACACTCAAAGCTAACATTATGATGTAAAATGCTAAATCATACTCTGTCGTAAAAATGACAGTTACTCTGCTGTAAAACTCAAAAAGTTTACTTCATTATAAAAGTAAGTTTCAAGAACCTGAATGAAAAAAATAGATAAACTAAAAAACATAAAGAACTAAAATCAAAATACTCAAAAAACCGAAGTACGAAAAAACCATAAATTTATTGTTAATAAGTGTATTTAATTATTTATCATAAAAATAAGTGTCGACAATTCAAATGAAGTTACAGATAAAGTCATAAAACAGTAAACGTAAAGAATCCAAAATCAAATCATTAAAACCCGAGCAATAAAAGCCATAAATTTATATTTCAAATTTTTATAGCTATATGCCTTTCTTGATGAATATGTATAGGTTTCGAATTTGTAAAAACGGGACTTTATTGTAAAATTATAATAAGAACAAATAACAACATTCAATGCATCATTAAGGACCTCCTCTATCTACTCTTTTTTACAATAGCTAATAGAGAACCTATGTTGCTAATTTATTGGTTGCGACTAGAGTTGCATATATCGGTTTTTTTACTGGAACCGAATACATAAAGATTTTGGTTTAAAAAAAAAAAAGGTGAACGTCACCATTAGACGCCCCTCACCGACCGATATATGTTTAGGTTTTCTTATTAGATTTTGATGGGTTTTGATAAGTTTTTATTAGTTTATGGCCGGTTTGGTTCCTGTTTTCGGCTGGGTAAAGATCGAACCAGTTTCGGTTTTGATTTTTCTTGGAAATTAAAACCGTTTGTACCTAACAGTTCAAGTAGAGCCAGTTCTAGTTTTAGGTTGGGCAATCGGATCTGTTTCTAGAACCGGTTTTTTGTCAACTCTAATTGCGGTACAAACATGGGATAGTAATTTTTATGCAACTCTTTGTAATAATATTTTATATGCACAATCTCTAATTTTTTTCGACACATTTTAACTCGGTGAAAGTTCTGAAATTTTGGTTTTCTTCAACTTTTTAAACAGAAAACGTTATTTGAGTAGATAGTTTATGTCGGTGGAATAAAAACTCTTTCGTGAGCACCATTCCATTATAATTAGGATTGTCCATATAGTTCGGCACACGTAACTCGTTCGATAAAAGCTCGGAAATAAGCTCGTTTGATTTTGACTCGGTTGTATATGAGTTGATCGGCTCGGTTCGGTTTATAAACAAACCGAACATGAGCAAATGTTAGCTCGCTCGTTTGTTTGATTTTGTTTGAATATTTATTAATTTGTTGTATGTATGTATATATGTGAGTGTATGTAGCTCAACTATACTTAGCGACACCCCGAAACTATCTTCATATGCTTATTTCTCTATTTGAGCTAGATATGAACTTGATAACTCATTATTAAGGCCATAGGTAATCTTAAAACGTAATAGAAAAATAGCGTATTATAAGATTTTGAAAACAAAATGGCATCTAGCCTAATAGTATTCTTTTGACTTTTCTTATAAGAGGTCTTGTTTTCGATTTTCTCTGAAAGCAATTTTCCTAGATGAGCATGGAGTTTTCTCAATTGGTATAACCTAAGAGGTGAGATTCCTTCTAAGGAGCAGGAGACCAGATGTTTCCTTAGGATATTAGGTATGTTGCCTAAGAAAATGATAAGCATAGAGAAAACTGAGTCACTCCTAATCCTGTTAAAAAATTTTGAAGAATAATTAATATTATTAAACTTGATATAAGCCTAGATTTAAATTATTCACATAAAAGTCAATTTTGAATTAAGAAAGTTAAATAGATCCCTATAGCGTCAATTAATTTATTTTAATGATAAGAAAAGTAAAAGCTATTAATAATCAGGTGATATAATTATATTTTAACAAATATCAGAGACTAGGGTGTTCGTGGTCTGGTTTATACGGTTTTTAAGTGGAACCGCAACCGAACCGTTAACAACGGTTTTTGAACAATAAAAACCAAAACCAAACCGTTCAAAATAAAAACCAAACCAAACCGAACCGTTATCAACGGTTTGGTTTGTGGTTTGGGATTTTGATCCTTTTAAAAATAAAATCGAATTAAACGAAAACTTTATAGTTCAACACATACTATTTACACAAAGTCCATGTGTATTTTTTTTTTAAATCGCGAATAAATCAAGAACTCAATATGTGTATACACGCATATATAAACATCTATATATGCATATATATATGTATGTATATATTGATATATCTATGTGTATATACGTGTGTGTGTGTATTTATATATGTGCGTACACATACATATACGGTCCGGTCCGGTTTTTTACGACCGGTTTTTTATGAAAACCGTAAACCAAACTGTTTATTACGGTTTTAAACTTTTGAAACCGACGGACCGAATGTTTGGAAAAAAACCAACCGTGAAACCGAACCGATGAACGGTTTGGGAGGTTTCGCGTTTTGGAACCGGACCATGAACACCCCTATCAGAGACGGCGTTTTCCCAATGTATTCTTGATTTTTTATGATACCCTAAATTCTATCATTTTCTATTCACAAATAAAGAAGTTTGTTTATATGAAACCATATATTGATAAAAAAAATTCAAAACCTAAAAGAGAGATTAGATTGAAGAAGAAAAAGTAAAGCATTTTTAATTGAAATAAATAGTAGCATTTTATGACTATCTATATAATATTTTTTTAACGACAAACATATTATATTTTTACGTTAAAAATACTTCAAACAATTATACTTTCCTTGTTTTTTTTAGATTGTGATGTTTCTATCCAAAAGAAAGAACAAAACCATAATATATGTGTGTTAAATTCTGCCATCTATCCCTTTTATGCGTTAGTGTGTATTAAAAATAGAGTGATGGTCCACACGCTATCTTGTTGCTGCTATTCCCTCCTCTTATATTTAGACATCTTTTACACACCTACAACCAATGTTTCTAGAGCCGAATCGTACGATGAACCATGGCGGCTCAACTGAATGATTTTAGAAGTCTCAATCAACTTAAAATTTGAGGTCCTATTGATATTAATTTATTGACTTGGTTTAAAAATACTTATAGATTCGTTTATTTGATTTTTAGTATTTGAATGTTCATCAGATATTGTATGTTTGTCAAAAAATTTTTAGGTTCATCGGAATTTAAAGACCCTCTTCATCAATTAAAATATATAGGTTTAATGAAAATTTAAATGTTCATTAAGGTTTGTATGTTATCAAGATTATGAGTTCTTGGTTTTTCAACAATTTCATTATTAGCCGAAACCGAACCATAACCGGTGGTTAATCAATTAGTGATTAACTCATCAATTAATTAAGGTTATGGGTATAGATTTAGAATTAACTAATTAAAGTAACAGTTTTGGTTATGAAAATTAACATAACCGCACCAAACTAAACAATGCTAACCTCTATTATTCAGACAATCCAATACTTGATTTTCTCAAAAATGAGACACCGCTTAATTAAACTAAACATAACATTTGATTTTTTCATGGTTGCAAAAATCGCTAGGCGCTTCTAGGTCGGAATAGGTCCTTGGAGCGAGTAATCGGAGAGTACTCGGCCCTAGGCGGGAGTACTCGGGTAATACTCAGGAATTACTCGGGCTCGGAAAAACACCTTGGAGCGAGTACTCGAAGAGTACTCGGCCTTGGAGAACGACTTTTACAACAGTGGATTTTTTGAAACTTCATTTGCACTCCATTACCAACATTACCATTTGCTTCTCCACATTTTCTTTTATTTTTAAGTGTTGCTATTATTTGGACGAATTAAACATTATTTAATGGCGTTAATTTTTTTTAACGGATGCCCACCAGAGGCACATAGGCCGAAAATAGGGACTAATATTGAGAATTTTCATAGTTAGGACCGGCATACCGATAGCGGCCAACTGATAAAAGTTTAGATTATTTAAATCTAATTATACAAATGAATTTTATTTTATTTTATAATGCAATTATAAGATTAGTTATACTACTATTATTTTTTTAAAAAAATATATTAATATTCGCCACTCATGCACACCTAATACACATGTTATTATTGACGTGTTTTCAAACCAACAACAAACTTGCAACATCATTTTATTAATTTAGATAAATGATTTAACGAGTCATGTTTTGGTTGACCTTAATCTATAACTATTTGGGTGTTGGCCTGTTAAGGTTGAAAACATTAACATAAATAAACCAACAACAAACTTGCAACATCGTTTTATTAATTTAGATAAATGATTTAACGGGTCATGTTTTGGTTGATTTGAATTTATATGTATTCGGGTGTTGGCCTATTAAGGTTGAAAACATTAACATAAATAAATATATGGGTCGGCTTTGGGTTGTAAAATTCAACCCATGAGCACACTAATCTCCAACTTGTTAAGTCGTAACCAGTCAATCTAACACGATTGACATTCCAAAAGAACTTTATCTTCGTGCACTTTGATTTTTTTTTTTTTTTTTTTTTTGTTTAGCATTAATTTATTCGTAACAAAACTTGAACTTTAACCTTTCTAGAAAGACATTTTAACAAAAAATTATTCAATGGCTTTTGTTGGTGCACTTTTATTGGAATGCATAGTTTTACGTTTATGTTAACTTGAGAGCAGTTTATTTGAAAAAGTTTATTTTTTGGATGCAAGGTTATTATGGGCGATTGCTGTTAAGAAATATATAAAAAAATATTTAAAACTTGTTAGTTTTCATATTTTATTATTATATGTAATTTACTATGTAATTTAAGATGTAATTTTATTTATGTATTATTTTAATTTACATTAATGTCGTTTATTTTATTAAGACTTTATAGTTTTTAAGTTTAATTATTTTACTTATATTAAATGTAGTTATATTATATTATTTAAAAAATATTGATATTTTATATTTTATTTATCTTGTGTAACACATGTATCACTAAACTAGTTAGTATAATCTTACTTCTTTAATAAATTAAGGTTTTCTAGGGACACATTACGCATCCCTAGTGCTCATTGCACTTCTTTTCCCGCCTAAAACATCTTATCTTACTTCTTACTTAACTGATAAATAAACGTTTCTAAGGACACTTAGCACATTCGTAAAGCACCTTGATGTTTTTTTCTCGCCTCTCTCCTATAAATATATTATATATTAAATATTAAATATACTTTTAACACATTTTAAAATTAAAAATAAGACCTTTTCAAAATAATAAAAATATTTTAATATTAAAAACACACACTTTTTTAATAAAAAAAATTATTATGAAATATAGAATTTTTAAAAATAGTTTTGCAAAATGAAATATTTAAAAAAACAAACTTTGAAAAAATTAATGTTTAAAAAATAATATAATTATTTTATTTTCTAATCTATGAAATTATATTTAATCATATTTTCTGAATGGGTTTGAATAGGTTTGAATCTGAATGGTTCAGATTCAGACTGTTTGTTTCAGCATCTGAACGGAGGTCTAAACGGAAGGCAAGGTCTGAACGAAGGTCTGAATGATTCAGACTTAGGGATGAGTCTGAATGATTCAGACGTGGGGAAGAAAAGAAAGGCCGGTCACCTTATCAAAACCCTTCGTCGCCTTCCACCTCATCTCCCGATCGCCGACCTCGCCCCACCACTCGTCAACCTTCGTCGCACTCCACCTCGTCTCCCAATCGTAACCCTCTGTCGCTGCTCCCAATCGTCAACCTCCGTCGCACTCCACCGCCGCTGCTCCCGATCGTAACCCTCGACGAAGGCAGATGACCAAGGGATCGATGATTCAAAGGCGAACGATTGAAGAAAAACGATCGATGATGGGGGCTGCAAAAGTTGACGGCGGCGACCGATGGGCGATGGTTGCTCAATGACTTGATGATGACGACTGAAGACGAAGGGAGTAATGCTCAATGGCCGGTGAAGCAACGGTTTCTTAATGGCCATGAAGGGTAGGAGAAGGCCTCCAGAGGCCCCTTTCTAGGGTTTTCAAGAAATAATAAAAAAAAAGTATTTGTTATTTTCATTCAGACGTGTAAACCAAACAGTCTAAACTCGTTTAGCACTTAATGATTTAGACCATCTTAATCATTCAGACATCTTAACCATTCAGCACTTAATGATTCAGATCCAACCGAACGGCCCCTAAGTACTATTAAATTAAGTTTTTAAAATTTAATTGAATGAGACTTAAAATTATTTAAATTTTCAAATAAATTAATCTTTATAGAATTTATTTAAAATTTTAAATTAACTCATTCAATAATTTATAAAATTTTATAAAATAACTTATATTGTAATTATATTATTTACCAAATAAAATAAAATCATTAATATTTGATTGAAGGAAAATGAGAAAAAATAAATAAATAAGTGTTTATGATAATAGTAAAAAAAAGATGCACGAAACAAATACACTGTCTATTACATCGGTTAATTAAAAATATAATATATAGTTACCAATGAAAATTTAGTATAAGGTAAATTTTAATACAAATTTTTTATTAAAATTTCATATAATTAATATTTTAATTAATAAAATATTAGTTTAATTTTTTAAACACTACTTTTTTAAATATTAGTTTTTTAAACATTTCGTATATAAAAATATTTTTGTCTATTTCATACTTATAATAATTTGTTTTTTTTTAAAAGAGTGTATTTTTAATATTAATATATCTTTTAATTCCATAAAATATATTTTTTTTAATTTACAATTGTTACAGCTATATTTAATATTTAATGTTATTATTTAAAATACAGTAATTAAAATAAGATAGAAATTTGAAAATTATTGTATAAGGTAAATTTTAATATAAAAATTTTATTAAAATTTCATATAATTAATACTTTAATTAATAAAATAATTATTTATTTTTTAAAACACTACTTTTTTAAATATCAGTTTTTTAAACATTTCGTATATACAAATATTTTTGTCTATTTCATATTTATAATAATTTGGTTTTTTGAAAAGAGTGTATTTTTAATATTAATATATCTTCTAATGTCATAAAATATATTTTTTTAATTTACAATTATTACAGCTATATTTAATATTTAATGTTATTATTTAAAATACAGTAATTAAAATAAGAGAGAAATTTGAAAATTATTGTAAGAATAATATAAAATAGTGATATGTGTAGAGACTACTTTTGAGTATGTCTTCATATTTTACGCTAATTTTCCATTAATTTTATTTTTTTTATATTGCTTTAAAAAGTAGAGAAGATTTGAAACTATTATAATTTATGCAAAGATAATAAGGTTATGAATATAAAAACAAAAATTGTAAACAAAAAAGTATTTATACATTTTATGAACTTCTGTTGTAGATTTATATTGTAGCTTATTGTATATAATAATATTTGCTGTGCATACATATAATGTATATTTGTGTGTGCTATCAAGAGACAAAATTAAAACTGCACCAATTTTAACGTTATTTTACTTATTTTGTGAAAATAATGTTAAAAGTGTTGGGATTAATTAACTTCAAACGATAACTTTGAGGCGGTAACTTATTCAGAGCAGCCTCTTTATCTCAATTGAGATAGGGGTAATGTTTGTGTCCATCATTCCCCCTATACTCTACTGAAAAGTTGGAATATAATAGGTAAGTTTGTTTGTTTTTTTGTTTAGTCATTTAAATTTGTTACACTTTAATAATTATTTTCTACTTTTTATTCGATCCGTGTTACACACGGGTTTATAACCCAGTAAATAAATAAATAAAGAAGTCAATAAGTAGCCAATTTATTTGAGGAGTTATACACTTATACCTTACAAATGTAACTGTCAAACTAATTTTATTTAAATTTTATCAATTTAAAATAAAAACACAATTCATTAAATTATTTTTTCTCGATATACACATTAAATGCATGCCATGTCTCTTTATTATGCCATCTTTTATGAGTTTTAAATATTATCTTGTTTTGTTCCATAATATATTCACGAAAAGTTTAAATCACTTTTTAAACTAAAAAGAGTTGAAAGATACAACGATTGAAAATTTGATATCCTGTAATAAATACAGTTGCTATAACACAAACACCTAATCGGAGATTGTTCACTTAAGGACCTTCTTTGATGCATCTAATCAATGATTTTATTCTAATCAGTCTCTAAATAAGATTGAGATCAACTTAATGATACAACGGAATCGGTTGGATCGGATACAATAACAAATACGCAATGATTGTAGAGTATAATATAAGAGTGAGTGAAGTTGGGTACGAACCAGTTGTTGGTTAACGAAATAAGATGAATCAAACATGATATCATGTCCACAATGCTTTGGTCCTAATAAGAACAAAGCACAGTTATTGGTACAGTATAATAGAAAATAAACACGAAATTTATGCCGGATAATTGAAAGTCATGGCTAACACCTGCAAATCAAACTATTTGTGGTTTACTCAAATATTTGATCGAATAAAATTCAATTCAAAAGGCAAGAACAAGTGTATATTCGCAATTGATTTCTCATGAGCTAGTGATCTGATCGAATTTCATTATCTTTGAGATGCATAGAATAGGGCTAGAAACTGCCTCTTGACAGTTTTAAAGCTATAAATTCATATAATTGCCAATAAATTAATAAAACAAATTTTATATCAAAATTCACCAGGGGTTCTGCCCATTGGACCTCGCTCTATCCGGGGGCGCTGCCTCTTAACCTCTCTTAAATCATAAACCTTAAACAATAAACAAGCAAATATCTTACATACAACTTGTTTAATGAATTAAACGATTCGTATTGATCAATTACAATTAATCCAAATATATTAAAATATCTATCATTATTATCATCTACTAGCTTATCATGACTATTGCATGCTATTTTGGGTTGATCAATGATCGATAAACCTACTTATGCTCTTCTTCCTTGTGTGTCTTAATATTTCTTATTTTGATGGAAACACAAATGAGCCTATAAACCTTGATGAGAATACAAACACTAATGAGCCTATAAACCTTGATGAGAATACAAACACTAATGAGCCCATAACTCCTGATGAGAATACAAACACTAGTGAGCCTATAAACCTTAATGAGAATACAAACACTAATGAGAATACAAACCTTGATGATACTCACACTACTAGAAAAAAGCTGTTTTTGCGACGAAAATTTTCGTCGGAAATGCGTCGGAAATCGGAAATTGCGACAAATTTCCGACGAAAATTGGTTGTTGGAAATTTCATGGTCGGAAATATGGTTCCGACAAAATTCAGACACAAATCGTGACAAATTTGCGACAAAATAAATTCATCGCAAATTCCGACTCTTTTCTGACAAAAGTTAACAATTCTTTATAATATAATTTAACTTGCATTAACAAGTATATGTAATATACTTTCCGACGCAATTCCGACAAAAATCGTATTCTTTATTTAATTTTAATTTCTATTGCTTGCGACGCAATTCCAACAAAAACAGTATTCCTTATTTAATTTTAATTTCTTTTACTTGCGATGCAATTCCGACTAAATTCGTATTTCTTTTATAATTTTTTATATATTATTTGCTACGCAAATCAGACAAAAATTGTATTTCCAGCTTTTCTATTTTTTAATATTTGCGACGCAATTCCAACGATAAATAATATAAAATTTGCGACGCAATTCCGACAATAGCCAATAGAAAATTTGCGACGCAATTCCAACAATAGATAATAGAAAATTTGCGACACAATTCCAACAAAAAAAATAGAAATGTTGCGATGCAATTCCGACGAAGATAGTCATAAAATTTGCTACGCAATTCCGATGAAGATAGTCATAAAATTTGCTACGCAATTCCGACGAAATGGTTTTAAAAAATAATTTTTACAGCCACTTAAATATGAAATTTTTAGCTAAAAATGCACAAAACCTGCTTTAAATTTTCTAACAAACATTCACCTACGTACAAATTTTACCAACAAACACATTTTGCAACTCATATTGTAATGCATATTCAACAACAAACACATTTTGAAGTCCAAGTTCTAACACATTCACCTACAAATGCATTTGGCAAATAAATATCATTTCCATTACAAGTCTCAAAAACTAACATGCCAACATGGTATCTAAATAACCATTCCTAATTACCAGCAGGATGCAAGTTTCTCATGAACTCTTCTATACCTTTTCTGATTGCTTCATTCATTTGGTTTTGCATTTCTTGTCGTTCTTGTCGCATTTGTTCTTGCAATTCCTCTCTTGCTTTTTTTTCTGCTTCCATTTGAACTTCCAAATTATGAATCTACAAATTTAATAAAACAATTATAATAATTAGTATACATACTCCTCATAAATTTTAAAGTTAATTCACAATAAAAGTTCAAGCCCAAACCCACGTAAATGCAGCATCCCCTTTGAAGCAAAAAATCAAACCTAGACCCAAGTAAATGAATTATGCCTTGTTCCAATTCACTAAACATACCATGAGTTTAACAATCGTCCATATTAAATAACAAGATTCAAAGTATAACAAGATTCAAAGTAGCCGTCATGACACGGTTCAATGGCTGCAAATAAACCCCAATTCATATATGCTTTTCCTCCAACAACACTTGCCTTATAACAATAAATACAAAAAGACAGTTGCAAGTTTCAATAGGTACACCTAACGTTTTCTTTTCTCTTTTGAAACAAACTAAACAATATAAAGCAAATAAAGTTTAAACAAATGCTAGTGGGTTATATGTTATTCCCAAAGAGCAGATGAAACAAAGAGAATTCACACAATCAACACGTACATGTAGTTAAAGATTATGCTATTAACCAAGCATGCATATTAAGTAAATTGACATTTTAAAGCATCAACTTTTGTCGTGTTTATGTTTGAAAAAAAACAAAGTGCTAAATTACCTAAAGAAATTTACTTAACATGTCACATGATGGGTTAATTAAACGCTAAATACCACAATCAAATGTGTATTTTAAGGAAGACAAACAAATCGGTAATCAGGTGACATGTTTTGTGCAGTGTATTACCAGACTACCTACACAAGTACTTGACATAAACTACTTCAAATATAATAACACCAATTAAAGATTAATGGATTTTTTCAAGAAAACAAACCAACCTTTCTTTCCTTCAGTTAAAATGGAGTTTAATTTTTTCTACAAGTTAAGTTTTATGGATTACAAACCAAGGCAGGCAGGAGGGTGTCAAGCTTGGCATTTAATTGGGATAGTGTGATCATTTGGGTTGTAAAGAGATAACATACCTTTTCTTGTGATAATCTTTGATCATGGTCTGATTGTGCAATCCCAGAAGATGTTGATGCTTTCCCTGTCATCACATAATCAACATCTGAAGATCCTATCCCATAAATTCGTTTTGTGCGACCTTCCGCATTAACAACATGCCCCCACACATTAGGATCATCATCTTTGAATTCTGGCCCATACTTCTCAATCATTTCTTGCAAATATGACGACTACAATTCATCAAAACAACTCAATTCTAAGTGTACTAAATATTCAAACCATAATCATATAAAAATGATAAAATATAACTTACATAAGCGTCTTTGGCTCGATTTGTACAAAAGTCCATCTCATCTAAACTATTAACACTAAGCTCTCCGGCCAAGAACTTTGCTTTAGAATCCTTGTTGAGATGGGTCATAAGAAAAATGTCCTTATAATTGGGTTCCTTGCACATGATTTTTCTCTACACAAAAAATAAAATATAGTTTAAGTAATTAGTTTTGAGATAAATATATATATATATATATTAAATTTACAAAAGTATGATTACATTACCAGTCTCACACGATATTCATCATATCCAATCGACCCAGCTGTGTGCCGAGAAGATTTGTCACTTCCCTTGACACTAGAACGATTGCGTTTTGCACTCTCAGACTTCTTTCTCCAAGTATCCGTGTCCCAAAGCTACAAAAAGAAAAATTACATTTATAATATATAATATATTATATTAATAAAGACAATACATTATAAAAGATCAATAATCTATCAACTTGCTTACATCACACATTTGAGACCATACACCTTCAGGGATCGAATCAGGCGGATAATTGCGAATGATACTAAATTGAGTATAATCCCTTTCATTAATATCAAATCCAGCATCGATGGCTTTATTTGTAGATTGCAATTTCAAGTTGTACATTATATCACTGTAACGTGACTTTAGCACGTTGATAAATCCCTCATAAGTGTTTTGCTCACACTCCGGATTCCAACTCCACCGTGTCTACAAAAAATAAAAATTAAATTAAACATGTAAAGTTTAAACAACCATAATATATACAAATAATCCTAATGCATTACCTTAAAGCGATTATACATGCTTTTTCTTACATCTTGTGGGACTTTTCTAAATGTGATCCAAGGTTCCGTAAGATGCTCACGTAGTATTGTACAGATAGTGTGATGAACAGTAAAAGAAGCAAACCTATAAAATTAAAATCAACAAATAAATATATGTTTATAATATAGATTAAAATCTTAAAATTAGAGACATACTTTTCTCCCACTCGTCTTATAGATGGCTTTTGAGAAGTATTGCAAGATATGACTCCATAATTTGAGTCACGCTGAGAGGTATGATTAGGTGTGTCACCCCCATCTTCGTTGTCAGCATCCGAATTGTGATTGAAATCATCATCATCATCGTCGTCGTCATGAATCGACAATAAACGTTTATCATTTGTTCTCGATTGAACAACCCATTACTAGTTATTCTCATTGTGTACATCCATTCTCTATCAAACGACATTTTTATCTATCTGTAAATAAAATTCCACATATTTTAATATAGAACTTAACAATCTAAGAGCACACATATAAAAATATATATACAAAAAACATGCATAAACAATGATAAGAGTGATCAAATCAATACATACACTTCGCATGATTACATACTTCTACCCTTTCAGCAACATGCCAAGCTACTTGGATGTGTAGAATTTTGGAAGATCTTGGTCTGAAGCAACACAAGACTACTACTATTTTTTGTGGTAATAGGTCAGCTATTAACTTGTCTAAAATCCCATCATGCATAGTTTATCAAAACATTTATTTGCTAGTCCTATGTTGATGGATCTAGCCGTTTGTTTTTTTTTTTTTTCTGTATTTAATGTTTTCTATAGTTTATTTCAAGCATTGCACTTTATCAGTTATTGAGAATTTCTTTTGCACTCTTTGCTATTCTCGCTTAATCACAAAAATCCTTACGTCAATATTATAGCTCTTGTACCATCAGTTAGTATATCACAGAAGCTGAATATTTTGGAACAATATGTGCTTATGTGTTAGCTACTTAGAAAAATATGTGCAGAAAACAAAGCCCATCCAAATCACACAAAAAAATAAAATTAAATAATAATCCATGACAACAAAAATAATGGACTGATCTGGTAGAACTTGACTGAAGTAGTGAAGTACCAAAATTTAACAAACATAAAAAAACATAACAAAGGCTACCAAAATTTAAACTTTAATCGAAGCATAACAAAGCAGTGAAATTTAAACCTAACAAAGCATAACAAAGCAGTGAAATTTATACCTTACAAAGAACTGAGAATGCTTCGATTGCCGGAGCCGCGGAGAATTGAGAAGGCTTCGATCGTCGGAGACGCGGGAGAACTGAGGATGCTTCGATCGCCGTAGCCGCGGAGAACTGAGAAGGGTTCAATCGTCGGAGATGCGAGAAAACTGAGAATGCTTCAACCGCCGGAGATTCGGGAGAACTGAGAAGGCTTCGATCTCCGACGAGGGCTGGAATGACGTTCTAAGACTGTGGCTTCTGGAGCTTTAGGGTTCCAAATGGAAATGAAATGGGGGCTTCTTGTGGGTAGGGTCACGACTCACGTATCTGATATATCTTCACCAAACTTTTATGTATTAAATAATTCAAAAATATTAAAGTTAAATAAACATAAGAGTTTATAAATAATCTAATTCAAAGAAAAAACTAACGGATATTAAATAGATAGAATGGTGGAGTAGTATGTAATTTAAAGGATTGGTCAGGGGTTCTACTCTCAAAAAGTCATCTTTTTAACAAATTATTATATTGGAATGTGTCATTACTCCGACACATTTGCGACCAAAAAAAACATGAATAAAATCTTTTTAATTTATATAGTATTTTGTCGGAATTGGGTTGGAACCATTCCGACACATTTCCGACGCAAATAATTTTCATTTATTTTGTGTAGAAAATGTGTATCAAGTTGCTACACAATTGTGACGCAACTAATTTTCAAATTAAGAATTTAAAATTTATGTAGCAAATTTGTAGCAATTTGCTACATATTTGCTACGCAATAAGAATGGTAAGGACATGTTTTTTGTTTTATCAAGCCTCAAATGTTGTCATTTCCAATCCATCTTTTGTACAAACTTCATATATGTGAAATAATTTCATTTTACAAATTTATATACATTACACATTAATAAACTTGCATCTGTGCTATTATAAATCAAATCTTAAACACAGTTTATAAATGTATGAGTATAACTCTGATGTAGTACAAACATGTGCATATGTTTATTACTTTTTTATGTTCGTGAAACAAAATTATTACGTGTATAATAAAGTTTTACAAAAGTTGTGGCGGAAAAATAATTTAAGTCTCGTAAAACGATAAAATCATATTTCGTTATGAAAAATCCGTATGAAATTTGTAATAATTTACTACATATTTCATTCATATTATTAAAAAGAACAACATGATTTTATTTCCAATGCTCAAATGTTATTATTTTAATTCATTATTTCTACACAATTAATTTATGTGAAATAATTTCATTATAAATCGTACATACATGTTTATAAAATATACATGTTTGTGAAATATATGCTATTATAAATTGTAGCTTAAAAGTTAATCACGGTCTATACACACCTGAATATGTTTATAAAATATACATGTTTGTGAAACAAAAGTATTTCATATAAAATAAAGTTTTACCATAACTAAGAATTAAAAAAATACGATGTCTAACCTTCGAGAAACATTGAATAATATTTTTTGTGTAAAATGTGTAGCAAATGTATAGCAAGTGACTATCCTTGAGTGACACATTTGCGACGCATCGTTTTAATCAATAAAGCATATACCGACGCAATTGCGACGAATTGTGTTCAACCATTTCATATGCTAAATTCTCATAAATATTTGCGTCGGAAATGTGTCGAAATTAAAGAAATACTTCCAACCCAATTGCGACAAAATAAATATTCTAACTATTATTTTAAGTACTAAACATAGCGTCGGAAATGTGTCGGAATTCAAAGATATATTTCCGACATAATTGCGACAAATATATAACTTCTGAATATTTTATTTTACAACTACAGTTTGGGTCGGAAATGTGTCGGAATTTAAATAAATATTTCCGATGCAATTGCGACAAAACATGTATTTTAAATACTTAATTTAAAAACTACAGTTTGCGTCGGAAATGTGTCGGAATGGAATTAAAAATTTCCGATGCAATTGCGACAAAACATGTATTTTAAATACTTTATTTAAAAACAACTGTTTGCGTCGGAAATGTGTCGGAATGTAAATAAATATTTCCGATGCAATTGCGACAAAACATGTATTTTAAATACTTAATTTAAAAACTACAGTTTGCGTCGGAAATGTGTCGAAAAGTAATTAAATATTTCCGATGCAATTGCGACAAAAGAATGTATTTTAAATACTTTATTTTAGAACTACAGATTGCGTCGGATATATGTCGGAATCCATTAATTTATGAATGTTTTATGTCTACATTTCCGACACATTTGCGACGAGGTTTATCAAAGGCATTCGGTTGTTTTTCGAAGCATGGTTTTCGTCGGAAATGCGTCGGAAATGTGTGTATTTATTTTTTTTGTTCGTTTTTTTCAATTTACATCATTATTATTAATTAAGTTAAGATAAAATATAGTGTTTTTGCGACGTATTTGCTACGCATTTTTAAATTAACAAAATTAATTTGAGTTTGTCGGAAATGTGTCGCAAATTGCGAGACATTTGTGACAAAATTTAGAGTATTTTTAATTTTCATTATTTGGAAAGGTGGATTCTGTTTTTCGTCAATTTTTTGTCGCAATTGTGTAGCAATTTGCGACAAAAAAATTGCGTAGCAAAATTTTGTAGCAAATATGCTTTTTTTCTAGTAGTGTCATGTAAACACACCTCCAAGTAGTTTTGATTCAAGTCAATGGGTTAATATGAATAATAATTTAAGAGATATAATTGTAGAAAAGGGTCCAATGAAGATTTATAATTATAAATTTCCAAAAGACGAACATTCAAGAAATTTTAGTACTTCTCTTTATATGCACAAATTAACTAATGGAGAAACATTAGAAAGAAAATGGTTAATTTATTCAACAGATTTAGATAGGGTATTTTGTTTTTGTTGTAAGTTATTTAATGCCAACAAATGTTCAAGTAAGTTATTTAGATAGGGATATACTGAGTACGTTGATTGATTGATTGATTGAAATGTTCAAGTAAGTTAGCAAACGAAGGCAGTAACGACTGGCGGAATATTAGTTCTAAACTGAAGAACATGAAACAAGCAATGTACATATCTTAAATATGAGAACATGGATTGATTTAGAGATAAGATTGGCTAAAAATAAAACAATTGATAAACAAACTCAAGAACGAATAAACAAAGATAAAGAACATTGGAAAAATGTGTTAATAAGAATTATTGTTGTTGTAAAGAATCTTGGTAAAAATACTCAACCATTTCATGGCACAAAAGAAAAATTATACGAAAAGAACAATGGTAATTTTTTAAGTATGATTGAAATGATTGGAGATTTTGATCCAATAATGCAAGAACACATTAGACGAATGAAAAATAATGAAATTCATAATCATTATCTTGAACATAAAATGCAAAATGAATTGATAAACCAACTAGCACTTGAAATTAAAATGAAGATTGTTACAAAAGTTAAGGAAGCTAAATATTTCTCAATTATACTAGATTGTACTCCCGATACAAGTCATCAAGAACAAATGTCTATTATCTTACGATGTTTAGATATCTCGTCAACTCCAATACAAATTAAAGAATACTTTCTAGAATTTATAAAAGTAGATGATACAACCGGTAAAGGTCTTTTCGATGCTATTATTGAAGAAATTAATAAAATTGGACTTGATATAAACAATATTAGAGGACAAGGTTATGACAATGGATCAAATATGAAAGGAAAACATCAAGGTGTACAAATACGATTATTAGATTTTAATCCTAGAGCGTTTTATACTCCATGTGGGTCTCATAGTTTAAACTTAGTACTTTGTGATATGGCTAACTCGTGTAACCAAGCTAGTGATTTTTTTGGAGTGGTTCAACGTACATATACAATATTTTCTTCATCAACTAAAAGATGGGACATACTTAAAAATCATGTACAAGGTTTAACTTTAAAATCATTATCTCTAACACGTTGGGAAAGTAGGTTAGAAAGTGTTAAGGCAATTAGAAATCAAACACCACAAATAACAGATGCACTTTGGGCATTATATGATGAGTGTAAATATGTAAAGATTAAAAGTGAAGCTAAAAGTTTGGCAACATACGAACTTGGAAATTTTGAATTTTTGTTAGCAATGGTTATTTGGTATGAAGTTTTAGATGCTATTAATATAGTTAATAAGAACCTACAATCAAAAGATATGTGCATTGATGATGCTATTGTTCAACTTGATGGTCATATGTGTTTTTTTCAAAATTATAGAGAGAATGGATTTGAAACGTGTCACACTCCGAGCCGGCGGGAACGGATCGGGTTTTCCCGTCGGGCGGAAGGTTCCCGGGGCGTGATATCGTGAGTGATAATCGAATTATCAGATTGTTTACATAGCACATGATAAATAAATGGGAAATGCTAACACATCAATGATATAGAATTACAAGATTAAATTACAATGTATCGTTCATAATTTAACCAAGTAAATCTATCAAAAGAATCAATGAAACTATATTTTGTATCTGTACAAGATATACAAAAGATGATTCATTGTTTTTGTCATCAAAAGCATGCAACACAAAATGAAGCTAGGTCTTCTAAAAGTCCACTAGCTTAGTCCATGCATATAAGTAGCTACACCTGTTCATCACCTGAGAAAACATGCAATTAAACAAAGTCAACACTAGGTTGGTGAGTTCATAATTATGTTAATTGAAAACCTTGATTCATACACATGCACAATCACAATGTTAATCATGTTACTTGTATGATTTTTGTTTCACCTGTTCACCCAATGGCTTCTCCATAGTTGTATGTACAAGTAATGTGACACCCGGTCAAGCATGCTTATATATAGGGCATACGAAAGGGTCAAGCCCAGACGCCATCCCACCACATGCTCAAACAAGTTTCACACTACTTGCAATACAACTATGGATTTCCATCTCAATTCCCACTTGTTCATCTCATTGTTAATCACCTGTGATATCATGTATTAAAAACTATAATAAAGAGTTGTTGTCATCAAACCGATGTATTAATAACTCTTATATGTATCAAGATATTAGATTTATTCAATCTGTTCCTTATATTGTTCTGAGTCTTGTAGGTTAACTGTTGATACACTTTTAATCAATAAAAATGTTAATTAACCATTTGTAATGTATTCTCAATGCAATGTATAGAGCCTAAAAGGAATCCATTGTGATCCTCACGTAATCAGACTACAATGCATCCGACTTACCTCTATCCCGCCGTGTGTTCTCATTGTAGTTAACAAGGTTGAATAAGAACATGTCTTATTACGTTATGTCAATCGATGTGAGAATGATATTGTTATCATGAAGATATGTTATCATGATTATCATTCCAAATGATCCATATGTTCACCATGTTGCCATTAAGCCGTGGTAAGAACTAGTCTTGCCACCCTTAATCCGCTCAGGTGGTGGATTGATAAATGCGTTCATACTATCGCATAGTATGTTTTTAAGTTGTAAACTAAGCGTTATTAGTACTTGACTTATCACCCTTAGATAAATTAAAATGTTGAATGATATTTAGAAGATGTATTATCTTCTAATCATTCAGGTGTTTTGTAATGTCATCATGTTTCTTTGTAATTGTTCTCAATGTTTGTTGGTGTATGAATTTTCTCAATATTTACTCATGTAAGAATAACTAAGTGTTATAAGATAAAATCTTACAACTATGTTATTCTAGTGTGTTGATGAATTATGAAATTTTGTTATCATATTCATCTGATTGTCCCTGTCATAACATGATCATACAAGCATGCATACAATGATAAGCGATAATAAACAATTTAATATTATCTAAATCAAAGTATAAGCAAAATGTTAAGCAAAACTTTTAAATATATAAAAGTAAAGCATGTTTCTCAGCCCCGTGAGTTTAAAATCATTTAAGATTAAAGAAAAGGGGCATATGAACTCACCTTGTTGTTGTAGTGGTTGACTAGCTTAAAAGAAGAATGCACGCGCTCTTACTTGTATTTGTAGTAGTTTTCACGATCCTGTATTGATTTCACGTTGTATTTATCTTATAAGTACAAGGTTGTAAGGTTTTGTGTGCGTGTTTGTGTTAAGTCCTAGAGTCGACTAACATTCGAGAGTCACGGTCATCATTCGGCCCTGAATTTCGTTGTTGTAAGTTATGTTAACCCTTGTTAGGTTTAGGTTGAGCTTAACCTAACCCATCATGTGTTATGAATTGACTTGATATGCATTTACTCATAGATATACTCTTGAATGCTTATAGTTCACAACTATAAAACTTAGATTTTTGTTTATAAATGATAAATTATTATCATTCGCAAAACTTGAATAGGCCATTTCATAGTTAATAAATAACTATGATGTTATTCTTGCAAACTTACTGTTTTTGAATGTTGTCCTTAATCAATTCGCATGTTACTTTGAAGTTTTTTTTTAACAAGTGGGCCGAATAATATTTAAAATGGGTCGTGCGTCTATAAATGGGCCAGATGTATCTGATTATGGTCCATAGGTGTGTGCTGTTGGGCCGGATAATGGCATTGGACCAATGGAACTATAGTGGGCCGAATGGCGTGTATGTGAACCCAACTAAGCAAGGTGTCCAATTACTTGTCGTTTGGGCCGCTACCAGGAGTGGGCCAAATGTGATCTGTTAGGATGAGAAGTGTATTGGCCGACTATACAAGGTTTGGGCCGCCTACTTGGTTTGATCAACAAATCGAAAAGAATAGTCCCCAAGGCAGCGAACCTTGAGTCCGGCTAACATAGGTTCGGAAAAAGGGAACCACAGGTTCGGCTAAGGGGTGGCTCATGAAGGTTCGTGATAATAGTAGCTCATAGGTTCTTTGGATGGTTAGGTTTGCCGCAGGTGTGCATGGGAAGGTTCGTCCAGAGACTTGCAATAGGTTCGTGTCCCTAGGGTTCGGGAGCATGCATTGGTTCAGCCGGTTGTAGGTTCGTGGGTCCTGTATAGGTTCGCATTCACTGATTCGATGAGAAAGGGTTCGGCACAAGGAGTGGAACGTTGCAGGTTCGGTCATATGTGGTTTCACCATAAGGTTTGGCCACCCTTAGTATCACAGGTTCGTTGCCATCATGCGTGAAAGGTTCGGTTGTGAACCAGCCATCCCACGAACCTGCAACGATCCAACCCCCATTGTCAATCTTTTCAGTTTCAGATATGTTTCCGTGTTGCACATAGGACCCCTAGCGAGCGTGTGGTGCATGGTAGCAGGAGGAGTAATCGGCTAAGATGTGTGTGACGATCTAGGGTTAAGAAACCCTATTTCCAGATTTTTTTCAAGCGTTGTTACCTTCGATTTGGCTGGTGAAGACTCTAGATCTGTTGTACTTCCTTGTAGAGCTCGTTCCTAGCTACGCGTGGACACCAAGAACATCAAATTTCGTTGAGAATCGAGGAAGTAATGGGGTTTTGTAGCTTGAAAATGGTGCTGAATGGTGGAATCCGGAAATTCAATGTAGAGAGAGAGTGGGAGGTGGTGAAATGAACAAATGGGGTTCATTTAGAGTATTTATACTCCGGGAGTATTCGGGTTTGTTTCGGTTGCTCGGTTTGTGTTTTCGTCGCGTTTCCGGAACGTAACACGTAATTTAAGTGTTTTAAATAAAAAGAATGTTATTTTAATCATTTGATGAGTTTCAAAATTGTAAAATGTTATTTATTTTATTTTCGTTCGTGTCGTGTTTCATTTTCGTTTCGTCAGATCGCGTCACCATCGCGCGTATTCGTTCGAATCGTCATTCGAACGAACACAACGATGGTTTTGCTTTCCGACTTTTGTTTTCTACTTTTCAGTTATTATTTCAGAACGTTAAACCCACGCAAACACACTGTCAGTTCGTTATTCTGAAACGACACTGTAATTTATGTTTGACTTGTGTTTCCTCACTGTCGGACTCAACTAAACATCCTGTTTTCACATTGAATTGTCGGCCATCTGATTCCTGTCATCTATGGATATCAGATCGCAAACGATTTGTTATTGTTATTCGATTGAACACTGTTGTTTCTCTTGATCTGTTGTGTTCACTGTACTTAGGTTTTCAATTAAATACACACAACTAATGTTTCAAATGTATGTTGTACTTATCTAAGGTTACACAAAAATACGTACAACTGTTTCTTGTATTTTGAATTCTGTTAATACAAGTAATGTTTATACACATGTAATTACACATAGTTACTGTTGAAAGTACACGTACCGTATGGACTTGCCGGCCGGTCAGGTACTAGTTGTCACAGTCTCCCCTTGTTAGAGAAATTTCGTCCCGAAATTTAAGCATAAAGGTCGGGCTTTACTTCTCGAACAGGTGGGGATACTTGATCTTCATGTTGTCCTCACGCTCCCAGGTAAATTCTGGTCCACGCTTGGAGTTCCATCGAACCTTTACAATAGGGATACGGCTTCGTTTCAGTCTGTTGACTTCACGTTCCATAATTTCTACAGGTTCTTCAATGACATGTAGTTTCTCATCAACTTGTATCTCTTCCAATGGTATGATCAATGATTCGTCTGCTAAGCACCTCCTGAGATTTGATACGTGAAACACATCGTGTACCCCGTTGAGTTCATCAGGGAGTTTGAGTCTGTATGCCACAGGACCTATGCGTTGAGTAATCTCAAACGGTCCGACATACCTAGGTGCTAGCTTGCCCTTAGCCCCAAAACGAACTACGCCTTTCCATGGGGACACTTTCAACATGACTCGGTCACCCACATCGAATTCCAAAGGCTTGCGCCGTTTGTCCGCATAACCGTTTGACGGCTACGTGTTGCTTGAAGTCTCAGTTGTATCTGTGCTATCTTATCAGTAGTTTCCTGAATTAGTTCAGGCCCAGTAATTATGTTGTCTCCCACTTCGGTCCAAAAAATTGGAGACCGACATTTTCTACCATAAAGTGCCTCAAACGGAGCACATCCAATGCTGCTGTGGTAGCAATTGTTGTATGAGAACTCAATAAGTGGTAAGTGTGTGTCCCAACTTCCACCGAAGTCCAGGATGCATGTCCTCAACATATCCTCTAGGGTTTGAATGGTGCGCTCGCTTTGTCCATCCGTTTGTGGATGATAAGCAGTGCTCAAGTTAACACTTGTCCCTAAGGATTGTTGCAATGATTGTTAGAACCGTGAAGTAAATCGACTGTCCCGGTATGAAATAATAGGCAATGGCACTCCTTGCCTTACTACTATTTCATCGACATAAAGTCTCGCTAGTTTCTCCATCTAGTATGTTTCTCTGATCGACAAGAAGTGTGCGGACTTGGTCAATCTATCAATGATGACCCAAATCAAATCATGTCCGCTGGAAGTGCGAGGTAGCTTGGTAATGATATCCATAGCTATGTATTCCCACTTCCATTGTGGTATCTCTGGTTGCTCCAGCAAACCCGAAGGTTTCTGGTGTTCAGCTTTGACCTTGGTACATGTGATGCATTTGCCAACATAAGTGGCAACATCTTTCTTCATTCCCGGCCACCAATAAAACGACCTAAGATCTTGATACATCTTATCGGCACCAGGATGAATTGAATAACGTGTTTTGTGTGCCTCGTCAAGAATAAGGGTTCGAAGTTCATCTACTGCTGGAATCCAAACACGCTCCAGGTAATAGATAACTCCATCTTGTTATGTCTTGAAGTGTTTCTCTGCTCCACAATCGAGCTCGTGTTTCAGGTTGTCTCTAGCCACTGTTTCCTGTTGTGCTTGTATGATTTGTTCTCTCAAACTTGTTTGCATGGTCATTCCCATTGCTCGAACGCGTAAGGGTTTGACTCTTTCCTTCCGACTCAAAGCATCTGCAACAACATTTGCTTTGCCCGGATGGTATTTGATCACACAATCGTAATCGTTCAGGAGATCAACCCAACGTCTCTGCCTCATGTTAAGCTCCTTCTGATCAAATATGTGCTGTAAACTCTTGTGATCTGTGAAGATAGTGCATTTTGTACCATACAGGTAATGCCTCCATATCTTTAAAGCAAAGAAAACAGCTCCCAGTTCTAAATCATGTGTTGTGTAATTCTTCTCGTGTACTTTCAGCTGTCGTGAGGCATAAGCAATAACTTTGTCTCGTTGTATCAAAACACATCCGAGTCCCTGATGGGAAGCATCGCAGTATACTACAAAATCATTATTGCCTTCTGGGAGTGTTAAGATTGGAGCATTGCACAATCTTTGTTTCAGTGTCTGGAATGCCTCTTCTTGTTTCTGAGTCCACACAAAAGGTTCACTCTTCTGTGTGAGTTTGGTGAGTGGTAAGGCCATCTTAGAGAAATTTGAGATGAATCTCCTGTAATAACCCGCCAATCCAAAAATGATCTGATCTCTGTCGGCGTTGAAGCACATCCCAGTTCTTGATTGCTTCAATCTTGGCTGTATCCACGTGAATACCATCACTGTTAATCACGTTACCCAAGAACTGAACTTCTCTTAACAAAAATTCACACTTGGAGAATTTGGCATAGAGTCGTTCGTCTTTCAGGAGTTTCAAGACTGTTTTGAGGTGTTGCTCATGTTCCTTCTCATTCTTTGAATAGATCAGGATATCATCAATAAAGACGATAACGAACTGATCTAAGTACGGATTGCACACCCGGTTCATCAAATCCATGAACACAGCCGGTGCGTTCGTCAGTCCGAATGGCATCACCATGAACTCGTAATGACCGTATCAGGTACGAAATGCTGTCTTTGGTATGTCTTCCTCTTGAATCCGGAGTTGATGATACCCTGATCTCAGGTCTATCTTTGAAAAGTATTGTGCTCCCTGTAATTGATCAAACAAATCATCAATCCTCGGTAACGGGTACCGATTCTTGATGGTGAGTTTGTTGAGATCTCTATAATCAATACACATCCTGAACGATCCATCCTTCTTCTTGACAAAAAGAACCGGAGCTCCCCACGGGGAAAAGCTCGGTCGGATGAATCCTTTGTCGAGTAGCTCTTGTAATTGATTGGACAACTCCTGCATTTCTGATGGTGCGAGTCTGTAAGGAGACTTGGCTACAGGAGTCGCTCTTGTAATTAAATCGATTCGGAACTGCACCGATCTCTCGGGTAGCAGTCCCATTAAATCATCCGGAAACACGTCCGCATAGTCTTTCATAATTGGCACGTCTTGAATCTTGGTTGTCTTCTTGTCTTTCTCGATCACGTGAGCTAGGAATGCAACGCATTGTTTTCTGAGGTACTTGCGAGCCTTCATGCACGATATTATCTTGACACTGCGTTTCGCTTGGTCCCCACGAATCTCCAAAATCTCATTGTTCTCCAATGGAATGCGTAGTAGCTTATCGGAATAGATGAACTCGACTCGGTTAAGAGATAGCCAGTCCATTCCGACGATGATGTCGAAACTGCCCAGCTCCATCGGTATTAAATCGATGGAAAATGTGTGATCGCCAAGTGTTAGTGGGCAATTTCTAAATATTGTGTCTACTGTGATCTGTTTGTCATTTGCTATCTCAATGGTGTAAGGGGAGTCTAACAATTCCTCAGCATAATTAAAATGGCATGCAAAGTCGGATGAGATAAAACTCTGATCCGCACCAGTGTCAAACAATATGGATGCATAGAAGTCAGATAAGAGAAATGTACCCGTGATCACGTTCGGGTCCTGTCTAGCATCAGCAACTCCTATTTGAAAAGCTCGTCCTCTTGTTGCTTGAGCCCTTGGTTGAGCTCTCGTGGGACAATCCTTCGAGAAATGGCCAGGTTTGCCATACGTGTAGCAGGACCTGTTATCAACAGCAGCAGCAATGGCTGCATTGTTGTTTCTGTTCTGAGCCCTCGGGCTCCTGCAGTGTGCTACTAGATGACCAAACCTCCCACAGTTAGTGCAGTGTCAGCACGGGATGTTTGGTAGATGATGATACTGGCATGAGTTGCACAAAGGTGCAATGCCATTGTAGGGCTTTCTGATCTGCAGTGGTGGTGGTTGATTGAGCATAGGAGCTTGAGTGGTAGCAACAAAATTCCTAGCCACCTTCTGTTTCTTAGCCGGCCTCTTGTCCGACTTCTTTGAAGTTCCAGCTATGGCTGAGTCAGCCTCTTTCTCGATTGCCCCAGAGGCAACCATCACATCTGGCGGGTGTTTCCGCTGCCTTCTCCAGATGAGTTGGCAACGTTGTTGCTGTTGTTGGTATTAATCCGGTTCATCATCTCCGGGATCACATCCCTCAGTTGACTGGTCAGTAGTGTGGCCAGTGCTATCGTTGCCAGATCCAACTTATGAACTGGTGCCGGTGGAGGAGGAGGTGGTTGTGTAGGAGAGTCAGGCGGTGTCGGTGTAGATGAGTGTGGTGCCAAGTCTAGTGGTGGTGGTGGCGGCATAGCAGGTGGTGGTCTTCTCGGAGGCATTCTGATCATAACCGAAAGAAAATCGGTTAGTGCAGTGATCAGATGCAGAAGACACATGCAAATAGAGTCCTATGTCAAATAATCTCTACATGAGGGTCCCTAGGTTATAGTCCAGGCCAAACCGTTTAAGTTATATGACCTATATTTCTCTATAACCATGGCTCTAATACCAATCTGTCACACCCCAAGTCAGCGGGAACGGATCGGGTTTTCCCGTCGGGCGGAAGGTTCCCGGGGCGTGATATCGTGAGTGATAATCGAATGATCAGATTGTTTACATAGCACATGATAAATAAATGAGAAATGCTAACACATCAATGATATAGAATTACAAGATTAAATTACAATGTATCATTCATAATTTAACCAAGTAAATCTATCAAAAGAATCAATGAAACTATATCTTGTATCTATACAAGATATACAAAAGATGATTCATTGTTTTTGTCATCAAAAGCATGCAACACAAAATGAAGCTAGGTCTTCTAAAAGTCCACTAGCTTAGTCCATGCATATAAGTAGCTACACATGTTCATCACCTGAGAAAACATGCAACTAAACAAAGTCAACACTAGGTTGGTTAGTTCATAATTATGTTAATTGAAAACCTTGATTCATACACATGCACAATCACAATGTTAATCATGTTACTTGTATGATTTTTGTTTCACCTGTTCACCCAATGGCTTTTCCCTAGTTGTATGTACAAGTGATGTGACACCCGGTCAAGCATGCTTATATTTAGGGCATACGAAAGGGTCAAGCCCAGACGCCATCCCACCACATGCTCAAACAAGTTTCACACTACTTGCAATACAACTATGGATTTCCATCTCAATTCCCACTTGTTCATCTCATTGTTAATCACCTGTGATATCATGTATTAAATACTATAATAAAGAGTTGTTGTCATCAAACCGAAGTATTAATAACTCTTATATGTATCAAGGATATTAGATTTATTCAATCTATTCCTTATATTGTTCTGAGTCTTGTAGGTTAACTGTTGATACACTTTTAATCAATAAAAATGTTAATTAACCATTTGTAATGTATTCTCAATGCAACGTATAGAGCCTAAAAGGAATCCATTGTGATCCTCACGTAATCAGACTACAATGCATCCGATTTACCTCTATCCCGCCGTGTGTTCTCATTGTAGTTAACAAGGTTGAATAAGAACATTTCTTATTACGTTATGTCAACCGATGTGAGAATGATATTGTTATCATGAAGATACATTATCATGATTATCATTCCAAATGATCCATATGTTCACCATGTTGCCATTAAGCCGTGGTAAGAACTAGTCTTGCCACCCTTAATCCGCTCAGGTGGTGGATTGATAAATGCGTTCATACTATCGCATAGTATGTTTTTAAGTTGTAAACTAAACGTTATAAGTACTTGACTTATCACCCATAGATAAATTAAAATATTGAATGATATTTAGAAGATGTATTATCTTCTAATCATTCAGGTGTTTTGTAATGTCATCATGTTTCTATGTAATTGTTCTCAATGTTTGTTGGTGTATGAATTTTCTCAATATTTACTCATGTAAGAATAACTAAGTGTTATAAGATAAAATCTTACAACTATGTTATTCTAGTATGTTGATGAATTATGAAATTATGTTATCATATTCATCTGATTGTCCCTGTCATAACATGATCATACAAGCATGCATACAATGATAAGCGATAATAAACAATTTAATATTATCTAAATCAAAGTATAAGAAAATGTTAAGCAAAACTTTTAAATAAATAAAAGTAAAGCATGTTTCTCAGCCTCGTGAGTTTAAAATCAGTTAAGATTAAAGAAAAGGGGCATATGAACTCACCTTGTTGTTGTAGTGCTTGACTTAGCTTAAAAGAAGAATGCACGCGCTCTTACTTGTATTTGTAGTAGTTTTCACGATCCTGTATTGATTTCACGTTGTATTTATCTTATAAGTACAAGGTTGTAAAGTTTTGTGCGCGTGTTCGTGTTAGTCCTAGAGTCGACTAACATTCGTGAGTCACGGTCATCATTCAGCCCTGAGTTTCATGGTTGTAAGTTATGTTAACCCTAGTTAGGTTTAGGTTGAGCTTAAACTAACCCATCATGTGTTATGAATTGACTTGATATGCATTTACTCATAGATATACTCTTGAATGCTTATAGTTCACAAGTATAAAACTTAGATTTTTGTTTAGAAATGATAAATTCTTATCATTCGCAAAACTTGAATATCTCATTTCATAGTTAATAAATAACTATGATGTTATTCTTGCAAACTTACTGTTTTTGAATGTTGTCCTTAATCAATTCGCATGTTACTTTGAAGTTTTTTTTTCAAGTGGGTCGAATAATATTTAAAATGGGACGTACGTCTATAAATGGGCCGGATGCATCTGATTATGGTCCATAGGTGTGTGCTGTTGGGCCGGATAATGGGATTGGGCCAATGGAACTATAGTGGGCCGAATGGCGTGTATGTGAACCCAACTAAGCAAGGTGTCCAATTACTTGTCGTTTGGGCCGCTACCAGGAGTGGGTCAAAGGTGATCTGTCAGGATGAGAAGTGTATTGGCCGACTACACAAGGTTTGGGCCGCCTACTTGGTTTGATCAACAAATCGAAAAGAATAGTCCCTAAGGCAGCGAACCTTGAGTCCGGCTAACATAGGTTCAGAAAAAAGGGAACCACAGGTTCGGCTAAGGGGTGGCTCATGAAGGTTCGTGATAATAGCAGCTCATAGGTTCTCCGGATGGTTAGGTTAGCCGCAGGTGTGCATGGGAAGGTTCGTCCAGAGACTTGCAATAGGTTCGTGTCCCTAGGGTTCGGCTAGGGTTCGGGAGCATGCATTGGTTCAGTCGGTTGTAGGTTCGTGGGTCCTGTATGTGACACCCGGCAATTTTAGGTAAATTGCAACACTCATTTCACATTCATACTCGTTGCATTTCATTTAATTACGTAAATTAGATGGACTGAACGCAAACACTAACGCAAAACAATAGTTCGGGTAATTATTTAATTGTGCATCACACGTTGATTATGATTAATCAAGCGTGTAAACACTTCGTAAAACACGAACACAAACTCCCAAAGATAATTCAAGGAATTATCTTGAATTATCGAAACATACAGGAGTCTCACGAACGTTGGTGATTAATCAAACTTATGTGTTATTATATGATTATGTGCTAAACATGCATTAGATGTTTAGGATAAACGTTAGGAATCAAGTGCGAGCGAAATCGAATCGACGAAATCGAAAAACAAGAAAATGAACCCATCGCGGTACGCGACGGTCCCTTGGCTAACGGCTTCGCGGTACGCGAAGAAAACCGGGAGTCGAGACTTTCGGATTTCTCCATGGTATGAGCAAGATATTTTGATCGGCCTTCGCGGTACGCGAAGGCCTTGCAGATCAAAATTTTTATAAATCCAACCCAATTCATTTTCACTCGGGTTCCTTTCCATTTCTTCGAGTTCTTCATCACATCCCGACCAAAAACCACCGAAACCAAGCCTTCATGGAATCGTTATTGGGGTTATTCTTTGCATTGGTGAACCATTTGGAGTTCTTGGAAGCTTGAAGAAGAAGCTAAGGAACTTGGAACGACCACCAACCGCTAGAACATCATCATCAGCCACTATCTTCACTGGTTTTTGCATTCTAAGGTAGTTTTAAATGCTTACCTAGTGTTAGATCGTACATACAAGGGTTAAAAACCCACATGCAAGTGTCGTTGAACACATACAACTTCATGTGGCTATTGAGTACGAATTGTTGGTGATGTTGAGGGATATTGATTTGAATCTACTGATTTTATGGTTCAGAAATGTTAGATTAGAGTTTTGGTTGAGTTATGATTGATGTGGTGATGATTTTGGTACACTTGCCATAAAAGGAAACTTTTATGTCTAGATGTTGTCAAATGCATATTGTAGTGTTTAGAAACACATTTGGATATTTGATTTTGTCAAAAACATGATTTTGTATAAACTTACTATTTATGGAAACTTTTGGTAAATCAAAAGAGGGCTTTTGATGTTTTTGAATGATTTGATGATTCGTGATCATTAAAATATGTTTAAAAATGATTTCTAAACATATTGGAAACTTGGATTTGTGAAAACAAGCTTTTAAACGAATACTTACTATTTTAGGAAACTTTGTTTGGGCAAAATGGCATAAATGGTATTTTATGCACAAAAGACTTATTTTAAGTGTTTACATATGTTTTTACAAATCTACTAAAGTTATTAGTTTTATAAAATAGGATTTCATAACCATACTTTCCAAAAATAGAAACTTTCTAAATATAGAAAGTTCCCCGAAACAAGTACATTATGATTTTCAAAACTTGACTTCGTGAAAGCAACGTGAGTTGAGTCATAGGATACATTTTGGTGTCTTACTTGCATTAAGACAACTTAACACAACAAACGTGTCATCAACGATTCGTAGAGTCAACACAAGTTAACACACACACTAGGTCGAGCACACCGACATTTGGAATTGTATGGACTACAACACACCACAGAACACATACTTACAACTATATGATCATAGGTGCTTACTAGCAGGACTGCTAGCTTTCGTAGTCGCGAACACCACATAAACCGGAACTGCTCTATCAGGTGAGTTCACGGCCCCTTTTTGTCTGTTCTACCTTTGGGGGAGAAAACATTGCATTACAACCGTTTTTGAATAACATCTCATTTTATTTACGTATGGACATGATTTATCATTATATGTATATGTGTGGGCCCCTATCACAACTAAAAGTCCTCGCGATACTCCTCGGACCGTTAATAGCATAATGCCTAGCGTGGTAATCTTGAATAGTACTATTTGGGCCTGACAAGCCCCACTACACCCGACTGGAGGTCGGAACAGTGCAATATTGACCAACACTTTGCCATAGTCTTGTGATGGACATGGCGGGAGGCACCAACTGTCAGCTTCGGTACCATCCACAATATAATATAACTGTATTGACTAGCTATCAATCGATACTGCATTGTAATGATATGTAAATCTGCAAAAACTCTTACTTTAAACATTTTGATGTTTACTGCTTATGAAAAACCTGTGCTCTCACCAACCATTGTGTTGACCCTTTTTACTCGCATGTTTTCTCAGGTATCTAAGACACGCACTTGAGGATGGGATGCTCGGATGGAGTCCATGCATCAACTTTAGTGTCTTAGGACATTTTGAGAACATCTAAACATTTGACTTGTTTTGTAATAATTATTACTTAAATCGCTTCCGCAAATTTTAAACTTAAGTTGTTTTGATAACTACTTTATTAACGCTTCCGCAACTTCTTAAATTAAACTCTTTTAATAACTTACATAACTTCCGCAGCTTTGATTTTACAAAACTGTTTTATCCAAGTTATTGGATGTACGTATGCAACAAGACATGTAGGTCTCGCAACACTGTGTGACCAGAGACTGCGATCCTGCCAGATCAGCCAGTTCGTCGCGCCCCCGTCCGGGACGGGAGGGCCGGGGTGCGACACTGTATAGGTTCGCGTTCAATGATTCAATGAGAAAGGGTTCGGCACAAGGAGTGGAACGTTGCAAGTTCGGCCATATGTGGTTTCACCATAAGGTTCAGCCACCCTTAGTATCACAGGTTCGTTGCCATCATGCGTGAAAGGTTCGGTTGTGAACCAGCCATCCCACGAACCTGCAACGATCCAACCCCCATTGTCAATCTTTTCAGTTTCAGATCTATTTCCGTGACAGAGTGGTGCGCATAGGACCCCTAGCGAGCGTGTGGTGCATGGTAGCAGGAGGTAGAGGTGGCCAAACCGGTTTTTTTTCAAGAACCGGAACCGGTTCCAAACCGGTTCCTAAGGCCCACCGGTTCCTCCAAACCGGTTCCGTACCCGGTTCCACTCCCAAAATACCCTATTCGGTGTACCCGGTTAGGGTAGGGTCCTAAACCGGTTCCTGTTTTAGAACCGGTTCCACTTGTTTTTTTTTTCCTTAAACTATAAACTAATAATTTATAAACCCTAATAAAACCTTAAACTGATAATTAATAAACCCTAATAAAACCTTAAACTTATTAATAAACCTTAAACAAATCAAAGAATTTTTAACCTTAAACAAATAAAACCTTAAACTATTATTTAATTTGATTTGTTTAAGGTTTAATTAGGGTTTATTAATTAATTATTAGTTAAATGTTTGATAAGTTTAAGGTTTTATTAGGTTTGATTTGTTTAAGGTTTAATTAGGGTTTTTTAATTAATTTTTAGTTAAATGTTTGATAAGTTAAAGGTTTTATTAGGTTTGATTTGTTTAAGGCTTAATTAGGGTTTTTTAATTAATTATTAGTTAAATGTTTGATAAGTTTAAGGTTTTATTAGGTTTGATTTGTTTAAGGTTTAATTAGGGTTTTTTAATTAATTATTAGTTAAATGTTTGATAAGTTAAAGGTTTTATTAGGTTTGATTTGTTTAAGGCTTAATTAGGGTTTTTTAATTAATTATTAGTTAAATGTTTGATAAGTTTAAGGTTTTATTAGGTTTGATTTGTTTAAGGTTTAATTAGGGTTTTTTAATTAATTATTAGTTAAATGTTTGATAAGTTAAAGGTTTTATTAGGTTTGATTTGTTTAAGGTTTAATTAGGGTTTATTAATTAATTATTAGTTAAATGTTTGATAAGTTTAAGGTTTTATTAGGTTTGATTTGTTTAAGGTTTAATTAGGGTTTTTTAATTAATTATTAGTTAAATGTTTGATAAGTTAAAGGTTTTATTAGGTTTGATTTGTTTAAGGCTTAATTAGGGTTTTTTAATTAATTATTAGTTAAATGTTTTATAAGTTTAAGGTTTTATTAGGTTTGATTTGTTTAAGGTTTAATTAGGGTTTTTTAATTAATTATTAGTTAAATGTTTGATAAGTTAAAGGTTTTATTAGGTTTGATTTGTTTAAGGCTTATTTAGGGTTTTTTAATTAATTATTAGTTAAATGTTTGATAAGTTTAAGGTTTTATTAGGTTTGATTTGTTTAAGGCTTAATTAGGGTTTTTTAATTAATTATTAGTTAAATGTTTGAATTGGTTAATAATAACAAATGTTAAAAACAAACATAAATTCATTAATTATTTTAAGTAATTAAAAAACAAAAGAAAAGAAAAGTTACAAACAACTAATAAAACATTAAAATCAAAGATTTGTGTCGTTTTGTTGCGAAAGTTAGCTTCAAATGCGAGTTCTTCGTCGGATAGGCCGGGTGATAAGCCTTCTTCAACCTCTTCGTCATGTACTTTTACTTCAATGGATGTTTCATCTTCGAGGGTTGTTTGATCTTGAATACGATCGATCGAGTCCAAATGATCATTTAAACATATGCACATTTCTACCGACTCGGGAGTGAGTTTTGTTCTTCTTAACGACAAGACCCTGCCACTAAGAGAAAATGCAGATTCCGAAGCTACCGTGGAAGCTCGGGAGTGAGTTTTGACGTTTAGCCGTGACATTTCGAACCGTGTTCAATAGGTTAACCATCGGATCTCGTGCTCGAGAAGCACTCGAACTTGATGAGGAACCAGGGGTGGGTATATGTATGTTTCCACCATATTTAATCAAATAAAAGTCATACATTTTTTGTAAATTATTAGTAAAAACTTTTTTTGCTTCGGTTGAAAAGTTTGGGTACATCTCGTGTATGTCAAGAGCATCATAAATTTCGTCTATCAAGCATTCCACCCCCGTAACATTTAAAATTGGGTTTAAAGCGGCCGCGCAAGTAAAAACGGGTGGTAAGTCAAGAAAATACTTTACTAATTTATTTCGCATCGGTAATATCATGTTAGAAAAAATTTCATTTTTATTCTCAAAATTTTTAAAGTTTGTAACCATTAAAAATAACTTCGAAAGAACCAAAGAACTAGTCGGGTAATAAGTCCCCGATAGTTTAGTAGTTGATGATTTAAAAACTTCAAGAAATTCAGATAATAATTGGATATTTTCCCAAGAACTATCCAAAAACGCGTCGACCATTCCCCGGTCGGAGAGACTATGGTGAAACATTTGCAAAGTATCTTTTTGTCGTAAAGCACTTTCAAGCATTAGGCAAGTGGAATTCCATCTATGAGGTACATCCCAATTTGCACCCAAAGAAATCCTCCCCGTATCTTTACAAAATTTCCTATATGACATATGTCGTGCCCGGCTCTTTTTAAAAATATCATGTAACATTTGTCGACAAACGTTTATAAATGTTGTAACATCATCAGTGCCAATACCGTCTTGCACAATTAAATTTATTATATGTGCGACACATCTTGAGTGAAAAAATGCACCATTACATAACGGCAAATATTTTAGTTTTAATTTTTCAACCGCCGTCGTATTGTTTGAAGCGTTTTGATACCATTGAAAATATTTTTTTTTCAAATTCGAATTCGATTCTTTCCCTAAATATATTCCACAAAACTTGCAACGAGCTTTTATAGAACCATCACTAAGCTCGACCAAATCCCAATTGCACCATATCTCAGGGTTCCGATTGTGTTCAATAACACGAACAAAGGATGGTCCGGTGTTGGAACCTTGACCGACCGAAGAATTTGAAGCATCCATGATAACAAAAGGAAAAATATAAAGAGTATTGAGACTTTGAGAGTAGGAAACGAGAAAACGAAAAACCAAAACGAGAGATGGAGACTAAACAAGCACGTATAAATAGCGTTTTCTGCGTTTTTTTGCGTTTTTTCGCGTTTGGGATTGCGTTTTGAGTTGTGTGATCACTCCATACCACCCAATACCTATTTATACTAGTTTAGGGGGTCAAAAAAGGGTCAAAAAACGGTCAAAAAACGGCCAAAAAACGGCTATAATTCGATCTCCAACGTTCAGACTCGTTCTAACGGCTATAACCGTTTCCTAACCGGTTCCGGGTAGGAACCGGTTCCGGTTCGGGTCCGGGTACTAACCGGTCGAGTGGGAAAAACGTGGAACCGGGTCCTAACTTTCAGGTACTACCGGGTAGGGACCGGTTCTTGAAAATACCGGGTAGGAACCGGTTCCGGTTCGGGTCGGGTCCAGGAACCGGTTACGATGGCCACCTCTAGCAGGAGGGGTAATAGGCTAAGATGTGTGTGACGATCTAGGGTTAAGAAACCCTATTTCCAGATTTTTCAAGCGTTGTTACCTTCGATTTGGCCGGTGAAGACTCTAGATCTGTTGTACTTCCTTGTAGAGCTCATTCCTAGCTACGCGTGGACACCAAGAACATCAAATTTCGTTGAGAATCGAGGAAGTTATGGGGTTTTGAAGCTTGAAAATGGTGGTGAATGGTGGAATCCGGAAATTCAATGTAGAAAGAGAGTGGGAGGTGGTGAAATGAACAAATGGGGTACATTTAGAGTATTTATACTCCGGGAGTATTTGGGTTTGTTTCGGTTGCTCGGTTTGTGTTTTCGTCGCGTTTCCGGAACGTAACACGTAATTTACGTGTTTCAAATAAAAAGAATGTTATTTTAATCATTTGATGAGTTTCAAAATTGTAAAATGTTATTTATTTTATTTTATTAGTTTATTTTCGTTCGTGTCGTGTTTCATTTTCGTTTCGTCAGATCGCGTCACCATCGCGCGTATTCGTTCGAATCGTCATTCGAACGAACACAACGATGGTTTTGCTTTCCGAATTTTTTTTACTACTTTTCAGTTATTATTTCAGAACGTTAAACTCACAGACATGTTTGTGTGAATCGTCACCCACGCAAACACACTGTCAGTTTGTTATTCTGAAACGACACTGTAATTTATGTTTGACTTGTGTTTCCTCACTGTCGGACTCAACTAAACATCCTGTTTTCACATTGTTTTCACATTGAATTGTCGGCCATCTGATTCCTGTCATCTATGGATATCAGATCGCAACCGATTTGTTATTGTTATTCGATTGAACAGTGTTGTTTCTCATGATCTGTTGTGTTAACTGTACTTAGGTTTTCACTTAAATACACACAACTAATGTTTCAAATGTATGTTGTACTTATAGTATCTTAGGTTACACAATAATACGTACAACTGTTTCTTGTATTTTGAATTCTGTTAATACAAGTACTGTTTATACACATGTAATTACACATAGTTACTGTTGAAAGTATACGTAACGTACGGACTTGCTGGCCGGTCAGGTACTAGTTGTCACAAAACAACAATAATTGACGCTAAGGAATTAGCTTCCAAGATGAATGTAGAGCCCAACGTTGTAGAAAAACGTATAATTCATGAAAATAAACGATATGATGAAAATGTTCATAACGAAACTAAGAAATCTCCTAGGGAAGTATTTAAAACCGATTACTTTTTATACATAGTAGACCAAGCAATTTCGTCAATTAAAAGTAGGTTTGAGCAATTTAAAGAATTTGAATGTCTATTTGGTTTTTTATTTAGCATAAGAAAGTTAAAATCTTTTGATAATGATACATTGAAATAACATTGTCTTAGTCTTAAAGTAACTTTAAAACATGATACGGGCTTAGATATTGATGGTTTAGATTTATTTCAAGAACTAAAAATTCTGAGATATATTGCTAATTTAGAATCTGACACACCAATTAATATATTAAATTATATTAAAAAGTTTAATTGTCTTCCAAACGTGTATATTGCATATAGAGTTATGTTAACCATCCCCGTAATAGTTGTTTATGCAAAAAGAAGATTTTCAAAATTAAAATTATTAAAAAAATTATTTAAGATCAACAATGTCACAAGAAAGATTAAATGGATTAGCAATATTGTCAATTGAACAAGATTTGTTGCAAGAAATTGATTATGAAACCTTTATTAAACAATTTGCATCTAATAAAGCTAGAAAAATAAACTTTATTTAAAATGTAAACATATTTATGAATAATTTTTTTTTAACTCCGCCAACTACAAACTTTTTAGTTTGTTATTGCCGGTCCCAAGCCCGGGTAAAGGATGATGGTTTATATTTATTAACACAAAATAATATATGGCCTCATTTTTTTACATCGCTTTGGGCCATCAAAACGGTTGGGCCGGCCCTGTCTCTTTTTCTCTATATAACCTTTTCATTATTTTGATAAAACAATAAAGCGTTCCTGTATTATCTCTTCATATGATTTGCTTCAGGCAATCTGTTATTAAACTTGTTAAGATTTCTTCTACCATGTTTTGTGTTTGTAATAATACCTTTTTTATGATCAGAAAATTTAATCCTAACCATTATCTTTTCTTTCCTTGTTGCTATATGGTCACGAATGTTTAGCTTAGCCATATTTTTGTGATCAAACTTGTATTTTTGGACATGATTTGAGATGGGCAAAAAGCCAGTTTCGAAACTGATCCTATCTGAACCGATGACAACAAATGATTCTGATTTTTCAAAGAAATCAATACTGAAACTGATTCCATCTTTGCCCGACCAAAAACTGATAAAACCGGGCCAAACTGGTAAAAATCGAAGCTGATTCTTGACTTTATTAACCAACTCTGAAACTAGTTTTAAATTAAAACCAGTTTATAGAAAAACCAAATTTGCCCACCTTTAGCGAGAATAATTGTTTTTATGCAGAGGATTTGGTACCTACTCTTGTTGTCAGCCCATCTGGTCACGACTCTCATGAGTGATGATGAATTTCTGCCTTTATTAGACATAACTCTATTATTGTGCAATCACTCCATATGTAGTCATTACTATATTTTCACTTCATGTTGTCATTGCCTCAGCAACCGGTTTATAGATATGTGTAACCATCCTTAACTTTCACTCGTCACTCACAACTCTCCATTTCTCACAAACACTTGTGACCATCATCACGTAACACTCGTAATGTCCGACTCAAGCTGGATGTGTAATGATTATAAGTACATATACCTCGATCACCTGAATCCTCACCAGTGGCAGACCTAGAATTTTTTTTTATGGGTGTCGGAATTTTTTTAAATAATTATTTGTCGTTAAATATTTATTTTGACCAATTTGAATTGTGTCGGGTCGAATCATCCAAAAAAATGATAAAACTAAATTAACTAACAAATACATAATAAAAACACATCAAATAATCATTTCATTAATTATGATGATATGATAACATTGATTTTCTTTTGACATGATTCTAAATATATAATACTATTTAAATTATAAATCAACTAAATTTTTCATCATGCTGATAAGTTTCAACTTTTGAAATTATCCAATAATAACTCAATATTTCTGATGTAAAGGACAACGATGCATATAAGTAAGTTATTGCTCTAGTCTATTTTTAAGTAGAGATCCAAATTTGGGTCTTAGTACTTTTTTTAAGTATGCTATAACTAATTAGTTATTGAGTTAAATTATTATTACTTACCAGCCGAGTTTAATATCAAGTAATGCATATTGCGTTATTTGATTGTTATTTCATATTTTTGGCTTTAAGATAGTTTAAATTGGGTTTCATCTGATTCTTCAAATCTCATGGGGTTGAGAACAAAATTTCTTGAGTTTCGGTCTAGATCAGATCATATATACAACATTAAAAATCAAAAATTCATTAGGTCGGTCTGCCCTCGTGCCCAATATCCAGATACGCCCCTGATCCTAACGCCTTGTTACACATGATGTAATGTATGATGTAATGTAATTAAATGCTACTGCGTTTAGCAGATACGGAAAGATTTTTCCGTTTAAATTTTAATCACATGCCAATTCCCAAGTTGAAGAGTGAAAACAAACAAGGCACAAATTTACTAACAAAGAATAAGACTGTGAAACTACTTTTAATTAAAAACAATTTAATTTATGATGCAAACAATTCTTTACCAAATTACTGATTTATTCCTATAAATATTAGATTAGATGCTTGCCACTTGACGACAAGTTTCTTGGCTTCATTACCATTGTGTCATCAAACCCACAATTCACAACCGTATCTTCACCCATCTGATGCTTCTCTGATAAAACTCCATTTTTGCACCTTCAAACGCAAAATCTATCCTTGAAAACGTCAATTTCCTCAAACAAGAAATTGAAATGAGTCTTGTAAATCACACAACTTTGTTCTATGGAACCCCCATTATAACCAGATCTCCAATCTTGCTCAGCCCCATCCGAAAATTTCAACCCGTTTCCCCTTTCTCATCGTCTTCTTTCTCATCATTCTCTGCAATTTTGACGAAAGAGCACCAATCAAACCTCCCAGAAGACAAAATCAAAGAAACCCATGTGGAATTGCCGTTTGATTTCAAGTCTTACATGGTGGAAAAAGCTAATTTGGTGAATCTAGCGCTAGACGCAGCCATTCCGGTGAAAGAACCGGTGAAGATCCACGAATCTATGCGGTACTCCCTTCTAGCCGGCGGGAAACGCGTCAGGCCGGTGCTGTGCATAGCCGCCTGCGAACTCGTCGGAGGCGACGTGCTAACCGCCATGCCCTCCGCCTGTGCGGTGGAGATGATTCACACCATGTCGTTAATGCACGACGACCTCCCGTGCATGGATAACGACGATTTCCGCCGTGGGAAACCCACTAATCACATGGTGTTCGGCGAGCAAATCGCAGTATTGGGTGGCGATGCGTTGCTGGCTTTTGCCTTTGAACACATCGCCACTGACACAAAAGGAGTATCCTCAGCCAGGATACTTCGTGCAATTAGCGAACTCGCCAAATGCATCGGGTCTGAAGGACTTGTTGCGGGTCAAGTGGTGGATATCTGCTCCGAAGGAGCAGACGTCGGGTTAGACCACTTAGAGTATATACACCATCACAAGACCGCAGCCTTGCTAGAGGCCTCGGTCGTGCTAGGTGCCATAATGGGTGGCGGGTCTGATGCGGAGATCGAAAAACTTCGCAAATTCGCGAGATCGATTGGGCTTTTGTTTCAAGTGGTTGATGATATTCTTGATGTGACAAAATCTTCGGATGAATTGGGTAAAACTGCCGGAAAAGATTTGGTGTCGGATAAAACAACGTATCCGAAGTTGTTGGGGATTGAAAAATCGAGAGAATTTGCAGAGAAATTGAACAAGGAAGCTCAGGAACAGTTGTCGGAGTTTGATCGCCGGAAAGCTGCTCCGATGATCGCTCTTGCTAATTACATTGCTTATAGGCAAAATTGATCAATGTTTAAGATACGTATGATATCTATCTCATTAATGATGTATGAATTACTATGGGCGTTCGGAGTTATGTTGTTAAAAATTACTATTTGCTTATAAACTTTAATAGAAATATGTAATCCTTTGAATTTTTTTAGTTTTTACACACGTTTAATTAGACATATATATGACATTATTGTATGTGGTGACTTTGAGTCATGATTAAAATGTGTTGGCTTTTCTTATACTTTTTCAGGTTTTTTTTAGACCAATGAAAGGCCTAAAAGCCAGGATTGAGGTAACATCGTATTTTCTCTTGTATGCTAAGGGTGTTTGTTTTTAGAATTTGATTCAAAAAACATAACTTTGATTTGATTTTAATTCAAAAATTATCAATTCAAAATTCGGATCAAATATTCACATTTGAATTTGATTTGAGGTCTGATAATTGAATTTCAAATTTTTGTTTTTCAATTTGATTTGAAATTTGAACAACAAATATATACATATGTATATATTTTTATTATAAGTAGTTTATTATATATAAAAAATGAAATTTATAATCTAGTTATTTGCTTAAAGTTTTAATTATTTTTTGTTTTGATGTTTAAAATCTGCATTAATTTTGTAAGTAAAACTTTCGAATTATTTAAGTAAATTAAAATCGAATCAACTCGAATTCAATCAAATTCAAATTTTGAATGCGATAGAATCAAATTTCGAATTTGATATTGAATTCGAATTCGCATTGGTTTACTCGAATTTTTTTCGGATTTGAATCGTATACGAATTCTACTCAAAAATTCAAAATTCGGAATTATTCGATTCGAAATATTCGAAATTCAATTCGTTGAACACCCTTATAATTTTAACCGAGTGTTTGAGAGGCCCCGTTCCCCAGGAGTCTCTTGGTTGGTTACACATCAAAAGCATAGCTCTTAAACCGTAGAACAATCTTATGTTATAGCAGCGGAAGTCATTACATAACCTTTAATCATAATTAAAGGTCTCAACCATATTCAACATCATAACATCAATCTTACGGTGCATAAATGTAGCCTGTCCTGTTGACCGAAGTCAACATTCTTGCACAAGACTTCTTAAACTACCAACCCGAAGTTGATAACTTATACATGCATAAGATTTCCTTCACTGGCGACACACAGTCGGCAGGCCTGTTCTTGCACAGGACTTATGCCTGTTCTTGCACAGGACTTCTTAAACCATCAATCGAAATTGACGGCTTTTACCGGTACAAGACTTCTTGACATACATCATTCATACATAACATGGTTTAAAGCGTTAAACCATCATAATCATAAACGGTCTTTCGCACCGCAGTGCTCAGGTTTTGCCCAACCGCAGCCGGGACATCATTATCACATTTCCTGCTCGAACTCGGTCGATGTCTTTCAAAAATCATTTTCCTTCTCAACTTCGGTTGAGAATTCAAACATTCTTTATACTCTCAACCGCAGTTGAGATTTAAACATTCTTTATACTCTCAACCGCAGTTGAGACTTTAAAACATTCTTTATACTCTCAACCGCAGTTGAGACTTTAAAACCGTAGTTGAGATTTAAAGCATTATTTACTTGAAAACATTCCTTACTTGAAAACATTCCTTACTTGAAAACATTCCTTTCTTGAAAACATTCTTTACCTGATCTTAATCAGGTTAGCGTCACTTTCATACCATAACTTTACAACTTGAAACATTCTTTACTTTAACATATTCTCTTATCTGACCGTAGCCAGATAAAACAATCATTTACATAAAATAACTTTATAACATGCATATCAGCCCTAAAACGTTAAAATAGTAAAAGAGGGCTCATAGAACTCACCTGAGCTAAAACACAATTTGCTAGCTCCTCTTCCTTTCCTTACTTTCTCACTTCACAATGATATCCTATTAATATGAACATATCATCATGATTATAACCTTATCATGAAGGTTCTCAATTTACGATTACCGCTCAAAACTTCGGCATATCGTAACTTTCATTTGGAACTTTATTTCAAAATTCCGTTTACACTCATTTTGATCATTCTTATCTCTACAATCTTGTTATGCTTAAAGATTGCTTATTCGCTCGGCTTAAATAAGCGTATTCTCTTATTTACATAATTCGTCTTAGGCGTTGCTAACTTACTGATTGAATCTTTCTGAACGTTCAATGTCAAAGACATTGCCTTGATAGTCATCAAATAGTTAATGTTGTTGATTACCTCACTAAACGGGTTCCTAGATAGATTAATGGCTTAGAAATGATAAATCCATGTTATTGATTACCCAGACATCATGAAATATCACAAGGTAGTATTAGAATAGGTTTACTAACCATGTTCAACATACTGATCTGCCTGTTATCATAAACATCAGATACTCGTTCCAGTGAGTATGTTAATGATTGTGATTAGTTTAACACACTTAGAATTAACCTTGCATATCAAAATTAATCAAAATAATCACCTACCATGTCATACCCAAATGGTTTAAACCACTATAACCATTGTTATGATTTCATGCAAAACGGGCATTACAACGGCTTAAAACAAGGATTTACCCATTAACAGTTCCTGTTTGTCATTTATAATCAATTCTAGCCATCATCTAGACACTAATCAACAACCCTAACTATATCATCACGTTCAAAAAAAGATTTAATCAATCATTACCAATCTAGAAGGTTAAAGTGAACCGTTACCTATTCAAGCGGAGTTCTGCGGGTAAAAAGATGATCCAGACTTGCAGAAACGTTCCCTGGTGCGATCCACTTGATCAAAATGCTTTAAAATTGAAGGTTTGATGGATTGGAGGCTGATTTTTCGTGTGTGGCGGCTGGAATCGTCGAATGGAAGGATAAGGATTGCATCTTCTAGACAAAACTGACTTTTTAAGCCATTTTTTCGACTTGCTGACGTCAGGCGCATCGCCCCACGCCAAACGGTGAGTTGGGGCGTACCGCGCGGGTGGCAGAAATCCAGATTCTTCGTTTCGCGATTCCGGACAATCCGTAACTCCGTTTCGCATACGGTTTTCGCCCACGTTCACCATTTCTCGCGTACTATCATCCTGTAAAGGTTTCAATGGTCAACTCAAAGTGGATTCTAAGCACGATCAAATGTGCTTATTTCTTGGATGACGTAATTCTTCGAACATCAACAGTTACTGAAATCTCGCACGTTTATTTTTAGCTTGCTAAATTTTCGGCTGTTACAATGTTGTTGTCATTTGCGAATTAAATCTTGTGTGAAAAGTTGCAATTATAAGTCTAAATATAATTAAATTCAATGACATGTATTCTACAAGTTTGCACATGTATATAAGTTTTACTGAAGTCAATCAAACAAGTGTCAATAATTTGTTTATAATTCAAACTAATCAAATCTTGAATTAAAACAAGTACCTCACACGTTTTCAATAGATATATCATCTTTCAAAATGGTGTTTATAAATTGCTTAAAAACAAGTATTTCAACAGGTTTGCAAAAATGTACGATTTCACCTTTGTTTTACATATTGACACATGGCAATGCGACTGAGGTATCTTACAATCCTCAGGTTACTAATATACTAGATAAGGTAAGCAAGATTCAATGCTTACATAGATCACAAACAAGATATAAGACATACCATCAAATCAATCTGACTAGGCTTAATGGTTTTGCATCTGAAGTTTAAATAAGTTCTAATGTTTAATGTCTTTGATATATGTACATGTTTAACATCCCTAATGTTTACTATAAAATGTAAAAATAAAAGTATGAGAAAAACCCACTTGTTTGCTTAGCTTCACAAGTATGTCTTCTGTATCATTTGTGCAACCAAGATTCACATCTCTGTTGGATCGATTCCTTTGAGTTTGATTTAAACATGAACACGAAAATACCAATGAAATGGAGATTAAATGAAACCTGTGAATCCAGTGAATGTGTTGCTGATCCCTGACATGTCCTAGAGATGACGATCTAATCGGGTTCCCGTTTAGGGCGTATGGTGAGGATGTAATAAGATGAGAGGCTCTAGGGAGGTTCACGAATTCTCTTATGTGAGGAGGATTCGTTTGTGATGTTGTGTGTCCTTTTAATTATGGGATCCAGTTTTGTTTTGAACACCCATTTACATCCTACATGTTTTACTCCGTTGGGTAGTTCTACCAAATCCCAAACATCGTTTTTCTTCATGGAATCAAGCTCATCAGTCATAACCATCTTCCATTCAGAAGACTGATCACTAGTAATGGCTTCATGATAAGAGGTAGGATGAGTAAACTTTCCTGCATCCATTTCAGCTTCAGTCTGGTAGGTTACATAATCATCAAATTTAGTAGGCACTTTAGGCCTAGATGACCTCCTGAGTTGATTAGCGGGTTCAGCATGGCTGGTATTGCTTTGATGTTGATCAGTTGAGGTGCCTTCATCCTTGGTAACATTTGGAGCAGTAGTGAGTCCTGATTATGTCAGAGTAGGTGCATTGAAGTTTGGAGTAGCATGGTGTATAAGAGGAGTGATGGAGGTAAGTTAGTCGACGAATGTCCCCCCCCCCCCCCCCCCGCGTCTTGTACTTCTTGCAAATCAGAGTCAGTATTTTTTCTGCTCCCACTGACCTTAGAATCCTCAAGGAAATGAGCATGCTTTGTTTCTACAATTTGACATGGGTAGGACAATAGAATATATAACCCTTTGAGTGATCGGGATACCCGATGAAGTAACATGTAACATTTTTCATGTGAAGCTTCTTTAAGAAGGGATTATAGAGTTTAGCTTCGACAGGACAACCCCATACTTTCATATATCTAAGACTCGATTTCCTTCCTATCAAAAGTTCATAAGGAGTTTTAGGTACAGATTTGGAAGTAACTCTATTGAGTATATGAACTATTGTCTTTAAGGCCTTGGTCCAGAGGAATGAGGGTAAATCTGAGTTGGCTAACATACTGCGAACCATGTTCATTAGGGTTCTATTTCTCCTTACAGCAACACCATTTTGTTGAGGAGTACCGGGCATTGTGTACTAGTTCACGATCCCCTGGCCTTTACAAAACTCATAAAATGGACCAGGAGCCTGACCCACATCAGTATGTCTACCATAATATTCACCTCCTCTATCTGATCTCACAACTTTTATTTTAAGATTTAGTTGATTTTCAACTTCAGTTTTATAATCTTTATTAGTTGTAAATGATTCAGATTTGTCCTTGATTAGACACAAGTACATGTAACGAGAATAATCATCAATAAAAGTGATGAAAGAAATTTGTCCAGTTATTCTAGCAATGGTGTAAGGCCACTAATATCAGTGTGAATAATTTCAAATAAATTAGAACTCCTAGTGGCGCCTTTCTTAGTTGCTGTTGTCATTTTGCCTTTAAGGCATTTGACACATGTTCCAAAATCGGTGAAATCAAGACAAGGTGAAACTTCATCCTTCACAAGTCGAGATAAGCGATCTCCTGAGATGTGGCCTAAACGTTGATGCCATAACATGGATGAAGTTTCTAAGTCTCATTTTCTTTTAGTCTTTGTTTAGTTCTCATTAGCGTTATATGACAACAAAGACCTAGAGAAATCATCATCTAGTTCTAATTTATAGAAACCACCATCCAGAAAACCAGTACCAAATACTTGAGAATTAGAACTAATAGTAAGTCTGCAATTACCATGAGAAACATAAAACCATCCATGTCTAACTTTGGTCCTGATACAAGATTCCTAGAAATTTCAGGAATATATAAGGTATCATAAAGTTTAAACATAGACCGGTTTTCATTATTAATTCTAAGGTTCCCACGGAAGCAACAGATAGTTCCTTTTCCATCCCTAAGCTTAAGCGTTCTTTGGTTTCTTTCCAGCTTCCGGATTGTAAGAAATCCCTGAGTAGAATTGGTCACATGAACCATAGAACCAGAGTCAAACCACCATGTATTAGTTGGAAAATTTAAATTAAAGGACTCAATTATCATATTAAGATGATTACCTCTTTTAACCAGCCATTCCTTGAAGCCAGGGCAATTTTTCTGCTTATGTCCTACCTTTCGGCAGAACTTGCAGTAAGGCTTGCCATTGGAATTGTTAGAGCTGGAAGAAACACCTGCATTGGACTTAGGGACCTTAGAAGCTTCCCTGTGAGTATTGTTCTTCCTTTTCTTCGAACCAGCAGCCATCAGGTAAGCAACATCAGGTCTTTCAAGCTTTTGATGCTCTTCTTCTTGTACGCATATGGCAATTAACTCATTCATCAACCACTTCTCTTTCTGAGTGTTATGCAGGAAGAGAAGTCATAACGAACTTGACTAAGAAACCATCACAAATCTCCATGTCTAATCCCTTAAGTTTATGGGCCATGTCGTTCATCATCATGATGTGCTCACGAATGCCACCGACTTCATCATACTTGGTAGACACAGTTTCATGATCAGGGTGCTAGCATGCGCCTTGGAGGTTCCTTTGAATTGCTCCTCCACAGAAGTAAGATAAGCCTTGGCATTAGCCAAATCAGGAATTGCTCCTCTGATGATTGGGCTAATGGAGTTCTTGATAAACATGAGAGCCATCCGATTAGCTTTCTCCCATTTCTCATGCAGCAACTTAGCTTCAGCAGTGCTCTTTTCAGTAAGAGCAGGAGGTGCAGGCTCTCTCAGTGCGTAATCAAACTCAGTAATTCCAAGAGTCAGCATTAGTGAATGTTTCCAAGCAGAGTAGTTCGCACCAGTAAGGGTTTTAATTCCCATATTGGGAGTTGTGAATCAAATTAGATGAGAAAGAGTAATATACTAAGGCTATAGAAGAACTTAGAGTGATCATATGGGGTAACTTAGATCTAAGGCATGCAGATATAAGGACCATTATAATATTGAAGATGTGATAAGGAGTCTACTATAACATCAAATTAATAGACTAGATTAAGTTCTACTCAAACAAATGGGTTTCACTTTGGTTAATAACCATTTATCTAAGTATTTGGAACAATTTAGTTAGAAAATAAAATGTGCATTAGGAATGTAACACATCACCTTTGGGCAGAAATGAGACATTTATAAGCATTATGCACATGTTAAGTTTGCAAACATATATGTAACACATCACCTTTGGGCAGAAGTGAAACATACATGCTTTAAGGCAAATGATGTCACGTGAATATCTAACATTTAAGGATATACACAAGTAAGTGACAACGCTTAATATGACTCAAATAATAAGATGTAACACATCACCTTTGGGCAGAAGTGAAACACTTGTTATTAAGTTTAAGCATATTTTGTATTTTAAGGTTTTGTAAAACATAATAGTTTAAGGTTTTAACAAAACAGTTTAATTTATCTCTTAGCCCCCTGATTCACGGATCGTACACGAATTTTTAAAGTTTCCGAAGTTAGTATACTTCTCGAAATTAGTAAAGTTTACGAAGTTAGTAAATCTTTCGAATTTTGTTATGTTCTCAAAAATAGTTAAGTAATCGAAAATTTCGTGTACTTACAAATTTTCATTTACTTTTAGATTTTCGAGTACAGTTGTTCGAATACCTTATTTCGTGAACTTTTAAGTTTCGAGTACTTTTAAGTTCGTGAACTTCAAATTTCGAGTACTTTTAAATTTAATGTAATTTCGGGTACTTTAAATTTCGAGTATTTTAAATTTTGAATACTCAAACGTACCAGATTAACGTTTTATGAAAAACGAACCAGTTTTAAGGTTTTTCGAAAAAACGATCCGCTGTTCATACTCGTTTTTCTAAAACGTTTTTGGATTTTGTATCAATTTCGTGATTAGGAATCGATTAAACAACATATCGCTCTGATACCACATGTTGGATCGATTCCTTTGAGTTTGATTTAAACATGAACACGAAAACACCAATGAAATAGAGATTAGATGATACCTGTGAATTCAGTGAATGTGTTGTTGATCCCTGACATGTTCCTTGAGATGACGATTCGATCGGGTTCCTCTTTAGGGTGTATTGTCACACCCCGAGCCGGCGGGGTAGGATCGGGTTTCCCCGACGGGCGGAAGGTTCCCGGGGCGCGATATCATGAGTGATAATCGAAGTGATCAGATTGTTTACATTGCACATGAGATCAATGAGAAATGCTAAATATAATAGAATTACAAAGTTAAATTACAGTGGTATCGTTTATAATTTAACAATGTAAATCTATTGTAAACATCAATAAATGACTATCTTGTATTTACACAAGATATACATAATTTGTATAATGATGTCTTCAAAAGTATGCAGGTCCAAAATGCTAGTCTTCTATATGAAGTCCTAGTCCAAAAGAAATGACTTCTTAATTAACCTGTTCATCACCTGAGAAGTCATGCAAAAACAAAAGTCAACACATGGTTGGTGAGTTCATGTAGTTTAGTATTTGAAAATGATTTGAAACTGATCTAAACATGATTTGAAAATGATTTGAAAACCTCCTTTGGTAAAGACCCTAACCTCATTAACTCCACATGTATCATCCAGATCGGTATGTGTAACAACCGAAAATTTAGAAATTTAATAATAAACGTACGAGATTTCGGTTACTGTTGAAACTGTGATGATTGCGTACGAAAAATTCGGCAATTATGACGTAAGCTCATTTGGTCGTGCTTGAAATCCACAAGGATTTAGCAACTTTTGTTATTGGGGATTGATAGTATGTGAAAAATGATGAACGTGGGCGAAAACCGTGCGCAAAACGGAGTTCGTATGCTCCCGGAATCGCGAAAACAAGTTAAAACTCAAATGATGACGCTGGGTGACGTGGGGCGCTACGCCTGGCGCCATACGCCCAGTTGGGGCGATGCGCCCCAGGCCTTATGTCGGCCAAAGTTGGATAAAAACCACCAGAACGCGTAAAAGTTACAAATATCGACTTTCTTCGACCTCCAGACGTTATTTTACCTTCCTAACATCTCCAATCTTCATATTTGAGGTTTCTAAACATCCGGATCATCCCAGGAATCATATATACAAGTCCTGATCGATGTTTTAACCGCAGAAACTCGTCAGAACAGGTAATGGTTCATTTTAACCTTCTAGTTTGATTTTGATTGATTAGATCTTGATTTTGAACGTAATAAGATAGTTAGGATTGTTGATTATTGCCTAGATGATGGCTAGGATTGATTAGAAATGAAGAACACGATGTTCTAACGGTTAAATCCTTGTTTTGAGCCGTTGTAATGCCCGGTTTGCATGAAATCACAACTATGATTATAATGGATTAATCCATTTGATTATGATGATGTAAATGATTAGTTTGGTTAATCTTTGAAATGCAAAGGTTAAATCTGAGTGTTCCAAACTAATCACAATCATTAACATACTTATTGGAACGATTATCTGATGTTTGTGATAACAGTCAGATTAGTATGTTAATCATGGTTATTAAACCTATTCTAAGACTATGTTGTGATATTTCATGATATCTGGGTAATCAATGATAAGGATTTATCATTTCTAAGCCATTAATCTGTTCAGGAACTGTTTTAGCATTATAATCAACAACATTAACTATTTGATGACTTTCAAGACAATGTCTTTGACATTGAACGTTCAGAAAGATCTAATCAGTAGGTTAAATCATAAATGACGTATTAAGTGTAAACGAATGCAGAGTTACACCATTAGTATCAGTTTACGAGGAATCTTGCTACCGTAAGATATCAGGTGAGTTCTTTGTAGCCCTATTTTAAATGTTTTATCATTTTGGGCTGGTATGCATGTTATGAAAGTTATTTTATAAAAATGATTGTATAAGCTGACTGCGGTCAGATAAAAGAGTATTTTAATATAAAGAATGTTTTAAGTCTCGCTGCGGATGAGAAGTAATTGATTTTTTAAAGTCTCGACCGAGGTCGAGTAGGAAATATGGTTTTGAAGTCCCGGCTGCGGTTGGGCAGAATTTGAGCACTGCGGTGCAGTAAAGTGTTTATGTTTATGATGGTCTAAATGATTTAAACCATGTTATGTATGAATGAAGTATGTAACGAAGTCTTGTACCGGTATGAGCTACCAACTTCGGTTGGTAGTCATAGAGTCCTGTGAAAGAACAGGCATGTCGACTGTGGGTCGTCAGAGTCATAGAGTCCTGTGAAAGAACAGGCCTGTCGACTGTGGGTCGTCAGTGTCATAGAGACTTGTGCTGCACAAGCAGGCTGACTAAAGTCAGCAGTTCAGGCTAAAGTTTTGCACAATATGATTAATGTATGATGATGAGTAGGTTGTGTATGAGATTATGCTATGATGATATGTATGTTAAAGGTTGTTGACTTCGGTTAACAGCAAAGGCTAAGGTTTTATGTATTTTATGATTGATGTAGCGAGAATATGTATGTAAATGAAATGAATTATGTTCAAGTATGATTAAGATTGTTGACCTCGGTCAACAGTGAAAGTTAATGTTATATATGTGCAGTGAGGATTTTATGAAAATTTAATTAGAACTCACCAGCATAAAGCTGACTTGTTTTACATGCATGTCAGGTTAAATGGTAACGAGAGAGATTAGCTGAGGGCTCGTGGCATAGGTTGAAGATTACCCTGGCATAATATGGCATAAACTGGCTATGTATAAAACTATAAAGTGTGGGTTATGTTTAACGTTTGTATAATTTGTGTATTATATTTCATGTAATTACCCGAAGTTCCGCTGCTATGGTAATGTAAATATGATTTAAAGAATATGGGTTGATGTTTGCCAACTGAGGTGCTCGGGGCCTCTCAAGTTGGTATCAGAGCCATAGTTTGAGAGATCTGGTCATCCCTAATGACTAGACTTAAACTGAAAATGGGACTGAAGGATAAGAATGCCAGTCAAGGGTAGTTTGATGCCATGAGCTGAATGTTATGTATGAGTTAAGATATAGGTGTAAGGTTAGAAAGATAGTTAGAGTCATGAACTTTGGGGTGACGTGATGGGAAACGTTTAGAGCCTATGAGTTAGGTAAATGGTTAATAACACCTGATCAACGTCATTAACGATTTACAAAGCTTATTTCGTGCTAAACTAAACCTGTACTGACTCTCCAATTGATGCATCTTGTAGGTAGTTAAATGGCTGGACAAAGGGGTAGACCACGTAAGCAACCACAGGAACATGAAGAACCACATATCGAGAATGAAGAACCCATCAATGAAGACGACTACGAGCACAACGAGCAACCAGAAGATGAAAATGAGTTTACTCTAGAGCCTATCGTAGTGAAGGCTATTTCTGATGAGGTCTGTAAAGTTTTGGATGATAAGCTACCAGCTTTGGTTACAAAAATATTGAAGGATACTTTGAAAGAAAAGTCTGAAGAAACTAAGGAAAGCACTAAAGAAGAAGAAGTTGTGATCACCGGAACTAAGAACGGTGATTCTACGTCAGAGAAACGGAAGGGTTGTGATTACAAGGCCTTCAAAGGATGCAATCCACCCTCATTTGATGGTAAGAAGGATGCTGTGGCCACCTGTCATTGGGTTTCGGCTATGGAGGCGGTTATTGCTATCAGTGAATGCCGGGAAGATCAAGCTGTGAAATTTGCAGCTCACTCATTTACTGAAGAAGCTCTACATTGGTGGAACACTGTTAAGCAGTCAAAGACCACTACTGATGTGGAGGGTTTTAAATGGGAGGACTTGAAGGAATTAGTTATAAAACACTTCTGTCCAAAGAATGAAATTGATAAAATCGAGCGGGAATTTCTGACTTTGAAAGCTGGACGTATGAACCATCGGCAATATACGTCAAAATTTAATGAAATGTCAAGACTGGTTCCTCATTTGGTAAACACGGAGGAACGCAGATTGAAGTTATATGTGGAAGGACTACCGCCTAAAGTCCGAACACATGTGAAGGCGCATGCTCCTAGAACTTTTGAATCAGCCGTAGAAATTAGCGGCATTGTCTGGGATGATGTTGTGGAAGCTGAACCGTTAAAGGAGGAACCGAAGCAAAAGTGGGCATCAAAATTTAAAAGAAACAGAAATGAAAAATCAGGACCCCCTATGAAAAGGTTTAGAATGGAAGAAGTTGAAACATGCTTTAAGTGTGGAAGGAAACATGGAGGAGAATGTCGTACGGGGACTACTTTGTGCTACCGTTGTGGAAAGATGAGACATTTCTCTTTTGATTGTCCGAGTAGGCCAAAGTGTTATAATTGTGGTGAACTGGGTCACATTAGCAAAAATTGTCTTAAACCGAAGGCAATAATTAATAAATCCATCAAACCTGAAAGTAGCAAAGGAGGTGAGAAGCAAAAGGCAAAAGCTCGTGCCTTTACTATGACCAGAGATCAGGCAGCCAAAGACCCGGATGTGGTGACAGGTACATTTTTGATTAATGATATCCCTGCTTCAGTGCTATTTGATTCTGGTGCAAGTATGAGCTTTGTGGCTATTACTTTTTGTGATAAACTGTGTGCAAATGTTAGAAAGATAAAAAATGCCTTTAACATAGAAACTGCTCTTGGTAAATCTACTAGAGTAACGGAGGCTATTGATGATGATTGTTACATTGATATAGAAGGTCATAGATTCCCTGTTAAGTTGTTTGTGATTACGTTAGGAGGTTTTGATGTAGTTTTGGGTATGGATTGGTTGGCCAAACATGAGGCTAACATTGTCTGTCGACGAAATATGATTTTCTTAACGGCTCTTAATGGAAGTTCAGTAACGGTTTACGGGGATAAAGTGTTTAACGCGCCTAAAGTCATTTCAATGATTAAGGCAAGTGAATTTATGAGGCGAGGGTGTGGGGCTTATCTGGCTTATGTTATTGATAAAGAAATTAAGGTAAAAGAATTGGAAGACGTACCCGTGGTGTGTAACTTTCCTGATGTATTTCCTGAGGATTTGCCAGGACTTCCACCTGATCGGGAAATCGAATTCCAAATTGATGTTGTGCCAGGAGCTCAACCTGTCGCCAAGGCACCGTACCGTCTGGCTCCAACGGAAATGAAAGAATTAATGACCCAACTACAAGACTTTCTAGACAAAGGTTTTATACGACCGAGTGTGTCACCTTGGGGTGCACCAGTGTTGTTTGTAAAGAAAAAGGATGGAAGTATGAGAATGTGTATTGATTATAGGGAATTGAATAAGCTCACAATAAAGAATAAGTATCCGTTACCAAGGATTGATGATTTATTCGACCAATTGCAAGGGGCAAGTTGGTTTTCTAAAATAGATCTCAGATTAGGGTATCATCAATTAAAGGTGAGAGAACAAGATATTCCAAAGACAGCGTTTCGCACACGTTATGGACACTATGAGTTTCTTGTGATGTCTTTCGGATTAACAAATGCTCCTGCGGCGTTTATGGATTTGATGAATCGGGTGTGCAGACCTATGTTAGACCGATCAGTGATTGTGTTTATTGACGATATATTAATATACTCAAGGAGTGAAGGTGATCATGCGTGTCATATCCGGGAAGTTCTTGAAATACTAAGAAGAGAAAAGCTTTATGCTAAGTTCTCTAAATGTGCCTTTTGGCTACGGGAAGTACAATTTTTAGGTCATGTTATTAGTCCAGAAGGCATAATGGTGGACCCAGCTAAAGTAGAAGCAGTTATGAAATGGAATCCTCCGAAAACACCAACGGAAGTTCGTAGCTTTCTTGGATTAGCAGGTTATTACAGAAGATTTATTCAGGATTTTTCTAGGATTGCTACACCGTTGACAAAATTGACTAGGAAAGATGTAAAATATGATTGGGGTCCAACTCAGGTCCAAGCTTTTGAAAAACTAAAGAAGAGGTTAACCGAAGCTCCTATTTTAACACTGCCGGATGGTAATGAAGACATGGTGGTGTACTCAGATGCGTCTTATCTTGGTTTGGGCTGTGTACTTATGCAAAGGGGAAAGGTAATAGCATATGCCTCAAGACAATTGAAAACCCATGAAGCTAATTATCCAACACATGATTTGGAATTGGCTGCTGTGGTATTTGCTTTAAAAATTTGGAGGCATTATTTATATGGAGTGAAATGTACAATCTACACAGATCATAAAAGTTTAAAATACTTCTTTGAACAAAAGGACTTGAATATGAGACAACGAAGATGGCTTGAACTGCTCAAAGATTATGACTGTGAGATTTTGTATCACCCAGGAAAAGCCAATGTGGTGGCTGATGCTGTAAGTCGTAAAACAGAACACTCCGCTATACAAGTTAAGTCTTACAGTTTGGTGATAACACCAGACTTTCTGAATGAGCTCAAAGATGCACAGAAGGAAGGACTAAAGGAAGAAAATGTTGGATTCGAAAGAATCTTTGGTCAAGTCAAGAATCTAGAAGAAAATGAATTTGGTATTAAGATTCGATTTGGTCGAATGTGGGTTCCACGAAATGGGGACATCAGGTCAAGGATTCTAGACGAAGCACATAAGTCACGCTACTCTATTCATCCTGGTGCAACGAAAATGTATCAAGACCTTCGAAAGGATTATTGGTGGCCAGGTATGAAGTTTAATGTAATGCAGTACGTAAACAAATGTTTGACATGTGCGCAAGTGAAAGCTGAACATCAGAAACCCTATGGTTATGTGCAACCTTTAGAAGTCCCAGAATGGAAATGGGAACACATCACCATGGATTTTATAACTAAGTTGCCTCTTACGACGAAACGTCATGATGCTATTTGGGTAATTGTAGACCGGTTAACGAAAAGTGCTCATTTCTTGCCTATACGGGAGACTTATACGTCGGAGAAACTGTCTGAACTATTTGTGAAAGAAATAATTACGAGACATGGAGTTCCAGTTTCTATAGTGTCAGATCGTGACACACGGTTCATTTCAAGATTCTGGAAACAGTTTCATGAATCAACGGGTACAAGACTCAATATTAGCACTGCGTATCATCCTCAGACCGATGGACAGTCTGAAAGGACTATCCAAACCTTAGAAGATATGCTCAGAGCTTGTATTATTGATTTTGGTGGTAGTTGGGATGATCATTTACCATTGGTGGAATTCTCGTACAACAATAGCTATCATGCTAGTATTGGAATGCCACCATATGAGGCATTGTACGGACGGCGTTGTAGGACACCGGTATGTTGGGGAGGTGTAGGACAGAAAGAAGTGGGAAGTAAAGCTGCAGTGTTAGATTTGACAGAAAAGCTTCAACTAGTTAAAGCGCGAATGAAAGCTGCACAAGATCGACAAAAGTCCTATGCCGATAAAAGACGGAGACCAATAGAGTTTGAAGTAGGTGATCAAGTACTGTTAAAAGTTTCACCATGGAAGGGAGTTATTCGATTCAGGAAGAGAGGAAAGTTGAGTCCGAGATTTATTGGACCTTTTCGAATAATGGCACGGGTTGGTAAGGTAGCTTACCGATTAGATCTACCAGATGAACTGAGTGGAATTCATCCGACATTTCACGTTTCACATCTGAGAAAATGTCTAGCGGATGATGTAGCATATGTGCCTTTAAATGATATTGAAGTTGATGAAAGATTGAATTACATAGAAGAACCAGTTGCAATTGTTGATATGAAAGAGAAACAGTTACGTAACAAGGTGATTAGGCAAGTTAAGGTTCAGTGGAAACACCGAAAAGGATCTGAAGCGACATGGGAGACTGAAGACGAGATGAAACGACTCTACCCACATTTGTTTGAAATGTAACAGGTTTCGAGGACGAAACCTATTGTAAGGAGGGTAGATTTGTAACAACCGAAAATTTAGAAATTTAATAATAAACGTACGAGATTTCGGTTACTGTTGAAACTGTGATGATTGCGTACGAAAAATTCGGCAATTATGACGTAAGCACATTTGGTCGTGCTTGAAATCCACAAGGATTTAGCAACTTTTGTTATTGGGGATTGATAGTATGTGAAAAATGATGAACGTGGGCGAAAACCGTGCGCAAAACGGAGTTCGTATGCTCCCGGAATCGCGAAAACAAGTTAAAACTCAAATGATGACGCTGGGTGACGTGGGGCGCTACGCCTGGCGCCATACGCCCAGTTGGGGCGATGCGCCCCAGGCCTTATGTCGGCCAAAGTTGGATAAAAACCACCAGAACGCGTAAAAGTTACAAATATCGACTTTCTTCGACCTCCAGACGTTATTTTACCTTCCTAACATCTCCAATCTTCATATTTGAGGTTTCTAAACATCCGGATCATCCCAGGAATCATATATACAAGTCCTGATCGATGTTTTAACCGCAGAAACTCGTCAGAACAGGTAATGGTTCATTTTAACCTTCTAGTTTGATTTTGATTGATTAGATCTTGATTTTGAACGTAATAAGATAGTTAGGATTGTTGATTATTGCCTAGATGATGGCTAGGATTGATTAGAAATGAAGAACACGATGTTCTAACGGTTAAATCCTTGTTTTGAGCCGTTGTAATGCCCGGTTTGCATGAAATCACAACTATGATTATAATGGATTAATCCATTTGATTATGATGATGTAAATGATTAGTTTGGTTAATCTTTGAAATGCAAAGGTTAAATCTGAGTGTTCCAAACTAATCACAATCATTAACATACTTATTGGAACGATTATCTGATGTTTGTGATAACAGTCAGATTAGTATGTTAATCATGGTTATTAAACCTATTCTAAGACTATGTTGTGATATTTCATGATATCTGGGTAATCAATGATAAGGATTTATCATTTCTAAGCCATTAATCTGTTCAGGAACTGTTTTAGCATTATAATCAACAACATTAACTATTTGATGACTTTCAAGACAATGTCTTTGACATTGAACGTTCAGAAAGATCTAATCAGTAGGTTAAATCATAAATGACGTATTAAGTGTAAACGAATGCAGAGTTACACCATTAGTATCAGTTTACGAGGAATCTTGCTACCGTAAGATATCAGGTGAGTTCTTTGTAGCCCTATTTTAAATGTTTTATCATTTTGGGCTGGTATGCATGTTATGAAAGTTATTTTATAAAAATGATTGTATAAGCTGACTGCGGTCAGATAAAAGAGTATTTTAATATAAAGAATGTTTTAAGTCTCGCTGCGGATGAGAAGTAATTGATTTTTTAAAGTCTCGACCGAGGTCGAGTAGGAAATATGGTTTTGAAGTCCCGGCTGCGGTTGGGCAGAATTTGAGCACTGCGGTGCAGTAAAGTGTTTATGTTTATGATGGTCTAAATGATTTAAACCATGTTATGTATGAATGAAGTATGTAACGAAGTCTTGTACCGGTATGAGCTACCAACTTCGGTTGGTAGTCATAGAGTCCTGTGAAAGAACAGGCATGTCGACTGTGGGTCGTCAGAGTCATAGAGTCCTGTGAAAGAACAGGCCTGTCGACTGTGGGTCGTCAGTGTCATAGAGACTTGTGCTGCACAAGCAGGCTGACTAAAGTCAGCAGTTCAGGCTAAAGTTTTGCACAATATGATTAATGTATGATGATGAGTAGGTTGTGTATGAGATTATGCTATGATGATATGTATGTTAAAGGTTGTTGACTTCGGTTAACAGCAAAGGCTAAGGTTTTATGTATTGTATGATTGATGTAGCGAGAATATGTATGTAAATGAAATGAATTATGTTCAAGTATGATTAAGATTGTTGACCTCGGTCAACAGTGAAAGTTAATGTTATATATGTGCAGTGAGGATTTTATGAAAATTTAATTAGAACTCACCAGCATAAAGCTGACTTGTTTTACATGCATGTCAGGTTAAATGGTAACGAGAGAGATTAGCTGAGGGCTCGTGGCATAGGTTGAAGATTACCCTGGCATAATATGGCATAAACTGGCTATGTATAAAACTATAAAGTGTGGGTTATGTTTAACGTTTGTATAATTTGTGTATTATATTTCATGTAATTACCCGAAGTTCCGCTGCTATGGTAATGTAAATATGATTTAAAGAATATGGGTTGATGTTTGCCAACTGAGGTGCTCGGGGCCTCTCAGTATGCTTATGTATAGGGCATACCCCTGAGTCGAGGCTACAACCCCGCCCAGACGCCATCCCACCACATACTAATCGACATAGGACATTGTTGTTAATGATAATTAGGCATTTTTACCCTACCATTTACCCATGACTCTTCTGTTTGTCGTTCCTGTAATTACAATCATTTGAAACCCATGTTGATTTCATATGTTCATCACACAATTATGATCAACCATAGTAATTGTATAAACAGTTATAAATGCTTAATTTAATAAATAAATAAACATTTAATAAAATCTAAGTCCTAATGATTGGGGCCTGTGGTCATACTCGAGTAGACTAGTCTGTCAATCAAGGTACTTAGTAGTTAGGGAAACTGTAAATATCCTCAAACATACGACCTACAAGTCAAACGGTCTAGCTAGGACTTCTTGAAATGCAGGATTTTATGTTTCGTCATGTTTTTGGCGTATGCTATCTCTGATATTTCCCAGGCTTTCCCTTGAAAATGATTTATTGATTCGTCTGATTCTGTCACAAGATGTACTTGATGCGTTGATCATAGAATACTAAATTCATTGATCGATTGTACACTTGATTCGTTATTCAACAAACACTTGGTTTGTAGAACATTGAATGTTGTCTTTGCAAAGATTGTTTTGTTTGATTTCTTGAAGTCCCACACTTGTTTGTCAAAATGTTTGGTTTGATTTCCTTGAATTCACCCACTTGATTTGTCAAAATGTTTGGTTTGATTTCCTTGAATTCACCCACTTGATTTGTCAAAATGTTTGGTTTGATTCCTTGAACTCCCACACTTGTTTTGTCAAAATGTTTGATGTGATCCTTTTGAAATGTTTTGATCTATTGAAATCTTTTAGTTTAAATCCGATTATTCACTTAATTTATAAGTAAAATCAGTAGTAAACCTGCATAAAATCTTCCTAGACAAAATCTAGGATAACATTTATATATATGTAAAACATATAAATTTAAAAGCATTTAAGTAAACAATTTAAGTAAACAGTTTACGCATTCTTCTCAGCCCCGCGTTTTAAAACAAAAATGTTTGAAAAGGGGCAATGAACTCACCTGTGCTGCTATGTAATTTGATCTAACACAAAATGCGCGCTCCTGTATGTAAGCTAAGTATCTTCGGTTCCTGAGTTATTTTATAAGAATTTCGGATATGATAAGTACGCGTAGTAGTCGTCGTGCCTAAGACTTGGTCTTTGTGTGTGTGCAACTAAGTGTCTTAGTACTAAGTGTAACTAAGATCTAATCTATCCTAGTTACCCTTTTTGATCCCCAATCCCATAGTTTAGTTACCTAGTTGTAATAACTTACCGTTACATTTTTAGAAATTTCGGCAGAGTTTCCTTTATTTTTAGAGTAAATCCAGACAATTATATTGTCTATTTATAACAAAGTCCCAATTCAATCAATCCAATAATTATTTAAACCAAAACATTACAGTTAATCCTTTATAACAAAATTTAACTAAAAGAAAACTATGCCATTTATAATTCACATTTCAAATTAGACAACACTTTAGAAATTATTAAACCAACTTTTAAATAAATTCATAATGCTTTTATTTTATCAAAATATCATTACTTGAGTTACGTCATCATTTAATACATGATGGGCTTAAATAAGCCCCATTGGGCCCGCTTAGGCCCAATTGAACTTCGTTGATTACCATTTGGTTTCTAGACTTGAACCTTCGATTCTCGTGACTCCATGAAAATGTTATTTGGTTATGAATCCATCTTATGATCATCAACAACTCATGTGAAACTGTTATTGCATGTTAAGAATTGTTTTGTCATAGATATCCCTAACCCATACATACACGAAATGTTTATACATGCATGCAACTTATGAAACTCAAATCCTTATTAGAAACTTAGGAGAATGGCCAATTAATCATTCCCATGCACAAACACATGTTTTATCCCATGCACGTATACTTACCTATCCTCATGCATGCTAGAAATCGAGGGTTTCAAGGTTGCCTAGGTTCGACACCCTCCCAAGCAGCGAACCTTTTAGATTAGGTTCTTCCAACCCACAAGTGGGTCTAGGGTTCGACTAAGTTGGCCATCTATAAGGTTCGGCCAATAGTTCAACACCAACGAACCCTAAGGATTCGGCCAGCTTGGATGGTTCGGCTAGAAGGTATAGGGTTCGTGGGTTTTGCATGGGTTCGTGAGCAGCTAGATTCGGCTACAACAAGGTTCGGTGGTTAGGTGCTGGCAACAGGTTCGTGAGTCAGAGGGTTGCACGGTTCGTTGCAGAGAGGTTCGTGGCTATTAGGGTTCGCCACCCTCCCCTTCAATCCGAAAAGGTTCGGCCGATCTGATGGTCCACGAACCTGTATCATCTTCATCCCATTTCAACTCGAATCTGTTACAGGTTAGTTTCTAAAGCCTTCTAGTTACTCATATGTGTTTATCCATGTGTTTTCTAAGTGTTTAGACCGAACAAACTACCAAAACAAAATGGGTTCGTGATACTCACTAAAACCGAAAATAAAATGAAGATTTACCTCAAAATCGACGGGTAAAAGCTTGATTTCTTTGTACTTCCTTAATCTTCGTGTTGAGGTGAACGTCTTGACACCAACTATGCTCGAATCCGGCTTGAAATGAGCTTCCAAGTGTAGAGAGAAGTTTGGGATGTTTAGAGAGAGAGGGAGACGACTTAGAGAGAGAGGGAGGTTGGTGAATGTGATTATGGCATTTAATTGCCATAATAAATGCTTCACCACACCCGGTTGATCGGTCTCGTTCGGTTTCGCGTAATATGCCGTTTCGCGTAGTTTTCGCGACGAAACGATATGATTTTAAAAGTAGAAATCATTTAATTATTCAAGGTTGTGATTCCTAATAAATTAACTAATATCTTCTTACTTATTTTAATTTAACAGAAATAATTTATTGTTTAAATCGAAATGTACAGTCGTCGCGCGTATTCGTTCGAATCGTCACCCGTACGAACACGGTGATAACTATACCTTTCAATCTTGTTTTCTAATTATAGAATATCATTCAGAACGTTAAACTTTCAGATACATTCGTACAGATCGTCACCTATACGAATAACCCGTAAATTTAGCATTCACATAACAATATTCATGTGTTTTGTTCTGTAAAGCCTCACATACGTTTATACATAATAAAATCTTAACAAATAAACAAATGATGGTTCTGTATTGCCAGATAATTATCTGACTCAAGAACTATTGTTCTGAACTGTGTTTCTGCTAATTGTTTCTGAATTTGTTCTATGATAACACAAAATGACAATGATAAATGATATGAATCTGAAACGTACAGAAATGTATATGATTCGTACATGTTTACTGTTCATGATACTGTTTAAGATCACTGTTCCGGTGGCGGTTTCGGCACCGATGTTACATGTATGGTGAGGATGGAATAAGATGAGAGGCTCTAGAGAGGTTCACGAATTATCTTATGTGAGGAGGATTCGTTTGTGATGTTGTGTGTCCTTTTAATTATGAGCCTTAGTCTCTATTTATATACACTCAAGGGGAAACCCTAATTAGGATAAATAAGGATAATTACGTCTATCAAATTATTATCTATCTGCTAGGGGTAATTAAGCAATCGATATATTTAGTAAAATAATCATGAGGGCCATATTGTAAATATTTAGTCTTACAATCTCACCCTAAGTTTGAATATGACATAACTTATTAGTTTCTAGATTTCAAGCTCTACTTTAAGTCTAAGGCTTTTTATAAATTTCCTAAAGAATAACTTAGTTTATGTTTGGAATTCCATTTGAAATCAACTTTTTAATTTATTTAATTGATGAAAAAGTTATTAAGTTAAAAAGATATTTAGTAATTTAAAAAGCACTTTTGGTTTTAAGTTTTTTATTAGTGTTTAAAAGTCATTTTTAAAAAGCTATTTTTTGTGGTTTTTTAACTTTTTTTGACTAAAAAGTCATTTTTACTTTTTTATATATAAAAGTTAATCTAAACATATTTTTAAAAACTTCATTTCAAAAATTAATAAGTTAATAAACACCTTAAAAAAGTCATTTTAAGCTAATAATCAATCCCAAACATGCTCTTAGAATATAAAAATGTCTTGTCTTGTGTCATTTGAATGATAGTTTGAAAGGATTCATTTAGAACTAAATAAATGCTTTTATAAGTTTTATATATTTGATAAATAAATATTAATATAATATTAATATGATAATATATACACTATATCTATTTATTCAAAATGATTGTTGTTTTATTGTTTTTTTAAAAGGGAATTTATTAATGTTTTGTTTGACTTATACAAATTAGTAATTACTAACGTTTTCTTTAACTAAAAGAAATAAAACATGTTAAAAATTTATAAAGAAAAAGTATATTAATATTCCATATTTTATTTATATGAACTATGATGTATATAATTATTTGAATTTCAACACGTTTGATAATATATATAAGATGATTTTACACAAGAATTTTTATATATTGTTAAATTAATTTAATAATACCTTTGTTTATTTTAAAACTAGAAAACATATTTTCTGAAAATCAATATAATTTTTCAATTAATTTTCTAATTTATGTGAACATTTATATTAATTTACAATTGTTTAAACAATAAAATAAATTAACTTTTATGAAATTTGTAAAGGATAAAAAGGTTGGAAAAAAACCCGGCCCTTGCCGTTTTTCCACTCAAAAGGGTTGATTTGGTAATATTTTGTCGGAAAATTTAATAGTTATTGAGTCTGGCTTACTTCGTTTTTTTTTTAAATATTGCGGCCCCTTAGATTTTATTTTAAGCTCCGCCACTAAAATCATTGTAAGGTATGAGGCTTGTTACATATGAGTTGTATGAGCTATTGATGTAGCTTTGTAGCTAAATAGACTTTCTCATTTATCAGACTAATCTTTTGAGTTGAGTTGTTCCATTTGATCAATAACGATTTCTCTTTATTAGTTTTCTTTTTTTTTTGTTAATTATCTGAGGGTATTTATAGTCTAATAAAAGAAGGAATTAGTGGATGTTTAACACTTTAACCCATGTTCCAATAGTTGTTCGGTACTTTTGTAATCCTTAAAATGGAACCAAGTTTCATTAACGAGGGGGGCTGAAAAGTTATATCTAATATAATCTCTAAATTTCTTCTAAGCTTCTATTTATTTTCTTTAGCCATTTGATTGCCGGAATGAACCGCAACATTGGTATATTCCTTGAGATGTTGAAATGGGTTTGGATTATTGATATGAGTTTACTATTAAATTAACCACTTGGTTTAGGGTTTTTGGGGAATTTTGGATGTTGAAGCCTGTGTTTTGCTTCCTACAAAGGAATTAACTTCTTTTGATGGTCCAATTATGCTTGACAGTTTACCTTTCAGTTTGTTGTGTGGTTGTTTAATGAAGTGTTGTGGTTTTGGTCTTGATGTCAGATTTACAAAGGAAAGTGTCTAAATCATTAGGTGAAATTCTATCTTTGCACCAACAACTATTGGCATGTAAGTGCTCATATTCAAACCAACAAGGCTGTGATTCTTACCATGAATTATGTCTTGATTTGCTTGCATTATTTGGCTTTTATTGTTGAAAAACACAAGTACTAGGTCCCCTAACCGTAAAGCACATAGAGCGATTCATAATTATTGACCTAATTCCTCTTTTGTAAAAGTCAAAAACACCCTACGAAATTTCCCATCAAATGATTTCACACACATAATGTAGTTTCAAAAGTGGATGAAGATGAAAACCATTAGTGATGATTTTCGGATTGTTACATTTCAAAAAGTAAATTTTCAAGATCAACATGATTATGCCTTTTTAATCAATGGGTGTGTTCTTTGTTAGACTCGTAATTCTAACAAGTTCAACAAACATGCCAATTTGGATTGAAATTGAAGTTAAAATCTTGAATTCATTAAGTCATGTTTGTCCCTTTTGTTGCATAAACCTATGATTTGGGGCATCTTAAAAGCTGAAATGTTTATGCAGCAAATAAATTATTTTCCTTACATTTGCCATAATCAAGGTAATTAATGGTGTAATTACTTTCATGTTCTTCATTTTGATTAGAGAAACTTTGATATTTCAATGAGTAGAACTCACCTTTAAACTATTAGGAAGTTTTGGGTTTTCTTTTTCTATGATTGCATGACTGAATTTCCTTTATTAAAGAAATTAAGTAATTTAAGTATTTAATCCTTATTTTAATAAAAGAATAGCAAGCTTGGACACTTGTCATCTTCTCATGAACTCTAATTATCATATATATATATACTAGGTTAGTACCCGTGTGTTACATGAATATAAAAAGATTTATATATCATTACAAGTATGTGGCTTAAATTAATAATTAAATAATCAATTTATTTTACATGGAAATTGCCTTCTCTGAAACTTGTAAGGAATGTTTTTATCTGTTGGTATCAAATTAATTCTTGGAATAAATGTGCGAGTACCAATATTACTTCCAGAGATTATCTCGGCTTCTATAACATGTTTACCAAGTGATACGACCTGTAGCCTAGTACCATTACACAAACCATTTTGTTGGTCGATGTTTCGTAGTAGCATTATTGGAACACCGACTTTCAACACCAACCTATGATTTGGCAGTCCGGATATAAGCGGTTACAAATTCATTTATAAGTGGTTACAAATTCAATTATTATATGTGTAAGCAATATAAATGCACATGATAATGTCAGTTAAAAGTAATTTTTTTTAATACCTGGGTATAGCTGATATGTCATCATTCTTGCATTTGGCACTTTTACATTCCAAAACAGTTTGCACATCGAAGTCACCAGATCCATCTGGTTTAAGAGTACAGGTAGTTGTTGTGATTACCTTAGAATTGCATTTGCTGCAACCACTATAATACCAGTCTAAGTCACTGGTAAAACCTTTTATTTCTCCAACAATAATCAAGGATTTTGGCTGTATATAACATTAATGATAATGTGTTTAGAAAATATAGCTTAACAGGTTAAAATAATTATTAATGAATAATACCTTGTTTACTTCACCTATCTCACCAATGGTACATAAATCATTATTTATCAGAAAATCATCTTTGATATCAGGCAGAAACACTGATGAAGTAAATGAAGTCTGAGTTGTTGACTATTCATCAAGTGATTTTGCAATGAACCTGTGATAAATTAAAAATGTATTTGGATGAAATTACATTATAAATATTAAGATTTGTTTTATTAAAGAAAAAGATTAATAAGCATAATATTAGTAATCACATTTAATAAGTAGGCAACCTCTTTTTAAATGAAGTGATTTCATCAATCTCAGAATTTATAAAGAGCATTATGACATTGTAAGCATTGGAAACCTGTGTACGACCTGAAAAGCAAATAGACTAATATGTAAGCTAAATATAATATAACTTTTTAATGATTAGGAATAATAAATAAGTAAATTAGAAAGAAAAATTAACCTTTGAAAGGTTTAAACTTCCCAAACTGAAGAATGATAACTATATTTCTATCATCTTGGTTGTCATTCAAAAAAGTATCAAACTGCTCAGCATATTGGTCCCAACGAGAAACAGGTAAATAATTGTTCCTGTGAAAAATATAAATGTAAGTTAAAAAATTGCAATATAAATACATTGAAGGTTGTTAGTGAATTGAAAAAAAGTCAGACTTCACTCTAAATCTTCTAGCTCCAGATTGACCAATTTGGAGATTTTGCCACCTGCCATTTCCTTGTTTTCAATAGGATGGAATTTAATGACAGCACCAATAACATCTAAAAAACATTAAACGTTAGAAAAAAATTAATAAAAAAAATCGCATCTAGGGAAAGAAACGAACCAACTGTCGAATTTTGAGGGATGAAGTCATCATCCATGGTCTTAAAGGTCACAAAGTCAAAACCATATTCTAAACAGAAATTGTCGCTGCAGTTTGCAACTAAGGTTTTTTCATTAAAACAAAGCTTATGTGGAATGTCGAACACTTTGTATTTGTATCGATTTTCTGCTAAGGATAGCCTATGGATGAATAAACACTGTTTTTCTTGTAGCAGGTTTTCATACCGGGAACAATGCCTAGTTGTAACACTCGCTTCAAATTTTGCACCCTTTAAAAAAATAAAATAGTTAAATAATATCAATTTATGTAAGTTATTTCAAATTAAAAAACAAAACCTCAAGATTTTTTAATCATAGGGATACATGTTCATCCATGATAATCATCTCATAAGAGTAGATTTTTGTTGAGTCTTTGAACATAGGTTTGGTCCAAAGTCGGATGATGCGAACCTTCAATGTCGAGATATCTTTCATCACATCCAAGTCCTTCAACAAAGTAATTCTTCGAGTATCCATTATGTATCTGTGTTAATGACAGAAATTAGTAAAATGGTTATGATATGAAAACAAAAAAATCAAATCAAAAATTGTAAGTAGGCTTGTTACCCTCAAAGCTGTGAGTACTAAATTTTATATTGAGAAGAGATGAAATTGTGAATTATATAAGAAAGTTCAATAAGGGAGTGATTTATATTTAGGAGTTTTAATGTAATTAATGAAACTTTATTGTGTAATTAAAATTTTTAAATTCGGAAAGTATTGTGATTAGCACGTAAATTAATCTTTTAATTATCAAATATAATTTTTTCAAAATTTTGAACCGTAATTTTGACTGGCAATTCAATATTTGGCATTTAGGCATTCAATCTGTTTTATTATATTTTAATGATCCTCTGTCAATTAATGATTTAAATGTTTTAAAAGAAAACCATTTAACTTGGAGAAAAATTCTCTCCAATTAATGATTTACCTCTCTGTATCGTTGACTTTTGTTGTCAAACATGCAAATTTTGATATTCAAACCTGATATCAAAGGTTATTCTTAAAAGACAATATATATATATATATATATATATATATATATATTAGACAAATCAGATTTTTAATCTTCAATAGAAAGATACGTATATTAGTCATATTTGTTCTGAAAATCAAATTGTTTCTTCATTTTAAATTATTGATTTTTGACTAAATAATAAAGCTGAAACAGAAACACATCGAGGAGCATAAACCAGAAGCTAATTCGAAGTTTAACCTGAGTATTCTTGTCATTTAGCTTGGATTTTGAACACCTGCAAAAATCATTGAAGAAAAATAGCATAAATAAAATCAACCCACACACTTTGTAAGGTATTCTAAAGATACGCATATTAGTCATATTTCTACTGAATATGAAAACAATTTTGGATTTTAAACTATTGTTTTAATTGAAGAAAAGATACAATTTTCATTGAAGATAAGTGACTAAACATGCTTACTCTTATTCCGCTCTGCATCATTTGCGGCCCTGCAAGGTTCTGTTGGACTATGCCAGAAACGGGCTGACCCATACCCACACTTCCTTGAAGATTGTCACCCAATGGTTTTGAAATGTGAAACTATTATGTTCTTGGGCAAATCAACAATTAATTTTTGATTTCAAGGTTTGATCCAATTTCAAATTTCAATTAACTGTTACCTGATTGACAAAGATGTTCGTCACCAATTAATTGTTTAAAAAAAAACAAAACTTCAACTTGCAGACAAAATCAAATAACAAATATAAAATAGACTGAAATTATAGTTGGAATAAATAACAAGTAATCAAGAACATAAACTTACAAAGATGATTGATTTGGATATGGACCTCGTCACGTTGATTTCTTCATGTTGCTTCCGTAATCCAAGACATAGAAAAAGGGGACCCAAGGGTTGTCTTTGCAACAACCTGCATTAGCTTGATTACAAAAACAAATATAAATTGCAGAGTATGAAATACAAGCCCGACCTACAAAAGATAATTAGATGTATAAGTGTTAACAGTTAAGATCTTATATAATAATATAAGTATATGAAATCACAGCAATATTAAACAACACCTAAGATTCTATATTTTAATTTTGTCAAATAACATGTAAATTGATGAACACAAGGAAGTTCATATCTGATTCCTTGATGTGCTCAACCAATTTATTCAACCAGCAACAATCATTACGCAGCTTTCAAAACAACAACATTTTAAAACAATTTCTTCAACCAGCACCGATTTTGATAAACCTGCAAAATTGAAAGGGAATTTAGTCAAATTATACAGAATTGGTGAAGAATATAAAGTTCAGATCTGATTTGTGAACTTACATAATCGATTCGTGGGTTGATTTTTAGCCGGAACGTGCAACGACGCTAAATCCACAACATATGCGGATTAGGGTTCAAAAACATAAGAATAACCAAGGAACAAATTTCTTTCGTATTATTTAAGCGTGAATCGCGAGAGACAGGAAGTAATACCAAAGAAAGATCGATAACCGGTGTTAGTGTGCAAGGTCATCACCATCACCGTCGAAGAGCTGGGCAAAATCGCGTTGGAAGTGATAACCGGAGAGAATGACTGTTTGAGCGGTTAGGAACGATGACGAGGAGGAAGAGTGAAGATCCAAAGAGACCATAGGAGAGGAGGAAGCGTGCAGATCTGAAGAGATGATCGAAGAGAGGAAGCGCACAGATCCTATAAACGAGCATCACCATCACCATCGAAGATCTGGGAAAAATCGCGTTGGAAGTGATAACCGGAGAGAATGAGAGAGACGGAAGTTGATCATTAGGGTTTGTGTGTTTTGAGAAACTGGGGAAGATATTGGTATTCGGGTTACCCGTATTCATATTGGATACCATATACAAAGGTTTTACCCATATGTTTTAGGCGGGAAAAGAAGATAAGGATGCTCTAGGGATGCGCCATGTGTCCCTAGAGAACCTTGATTTATTAGAGGTTAAGGATATAGGGGATTCTCCAAAAGAAAACTCTCCACTTTAGAGAAAACCAAGAAAACTCCTACTAACCAATCAATTTTTTTTAAAAAAATTTCATGACTTTTTATTATTAGCTTAGAAATGTTATAAACAAAAAAAATTTAATAAAAATATGTAGATCACGAAATTACGTATATGTAACCAATAAAGTTACGTATATGTAACTCATATATGTAATTTACAAGTTACATATATGTAATAACATGAATTACATATATTTTTTTATTTTTTTCTTTTTGTTAACAAATATAACCTTATAATAAAACAAAATGTAAAATAAAAAAAGAAAAACGAAATTGATTAATAACAATTGTAATTAGTTTTCTAAGTTTTCTCAAATATGAATGTTTTCTATGGAACCTATTCGTATATGTACATATACGTATATGTGTGTGTATATAAATAGATATATCTCTATATATACGTATATATATGTATATACATATATATCTATACATATATATATATATATATAGATATATATAGGGAGTGAAATTTTTGATAACCCTTAAATATTGTTACAACTCATTAACTCCATCTTATTGAATCTCACTTTTGATCTAATGGTTGATATTATTTACACATTAAAAAAATATTTTATATTTGATTTGAATGAGAAAAGGGCATGATAGTCATTTTACCTGTGTAAGTTTACCCCCCATCTTTTTTAAACATTATTAACTTTTTTATAATATATTATTTTTAAAAAAAAATTGCACCATTATATTCGTCTCATTTTTCTCTTTAATTCCGTTATAGTCTCGACTATATTTTTTTTACTTTTTTTAATTAGATGCCCTATATTTACATCATTGTAAGGAGGTTAAAGATTAAAAATTTATTTGAAAATTTTACTAACAATGATAAATTACAGTGATGTAATTTTTTCTTTTATTCTGTTTTAATCTAAACTAGTTTTTTAATTTTTTTTTTCACAATATCTCGCTTTACATCACTGTAAAAAACGAAAATAACATAACAAATTATTTTAATTTTTTTTCTAGCAACGGTAAATTAAAGTGTTACATCACTGTAAATAATGTAAAAAAATAAGTTACATCTCTGTAAAATTATGTGTTACATCACTGTAAATAATGTAAATAATAAGTTACATCACTGTAATTTATCATTGTTAGAAAAAATTTTAAATAAAGTTGTTATTTTTAATCTCGTTACAATGATGTAAATATAGGCATCTAAAAAAAATTAAAAAAAATGGTCGAGACTATAACGAAATTAAAGAGAAAAATGAGTTGTAAACAATGATGTAAATTACGTCAATGTAAATTACATCACTATAATTTATCATTGTTAGAAAAAATTTCAAATAAAGTTGTTATTTTTAATCTCGTTACAATGAAATAAATATAGGCATCTAAAAAAAATTTAAAAAAAATGGTCGAGACTATAACGGAATTAAAGAGAAAAATGAGACGAATATAACGGTGCAATTTTTTAAAAAAAAATAATATATTATAAAAAAGTTATTAATGTTTAAAAAAGATGGGGGGGTAAACTTATATATGGTTAATTGACTATCATGCCCTTTTAAATATTTTAATGTAAAGCTTATGTGTAACTTTGTTATTGGCTTAAATGAGTTATGTAGTTGTAGCAAAAAAAGAGGTTTATTTTTTATACCTTGCCCTATATATATATATATATATGTATATATGGGATGATTCCTTTGTTAACCCTTACTTACACTTGTAAATAACTTCTAAACGGTGATGAATTAGCAAAAACACAAAAAAGAATCCCCCTATTTATGTATAATAAAGACCATGAGAAAAAAACAAAGATTCGGGCAAAAAACATAAAAAAGTGCTAGGGTTATGCGGTTAAGTCAATAAGGAAGGGTTAACATTTGATCCTTCCACTATGTGTGTATGTATATATATATATATATATATATATATATATATATATATATATATAGGGGAAGGTTCCATTGTTAACCCTTCCTTATAGCGTTAACCGCTTAACCCTAGCGTTTTTTGCCCTAATCTTAGTTTTTTTTTCATGGTTTTTATTATACATAAATAGGGGGGTTTCTTTTTTGTGTTTTTGCTAATTCATCACCGTTTAGAAGTTATAGTAAGTGTAAGTTACTTACACTTACTTACATTTACTTACATCAGATATGGATTGTAAGTAACTTACACTTACTATAACTTCTAAACGGTGATGAATTAGCAAAAACGCAAAAAAGAAACCCCCCTATTTATGTATAATAAAAACCATGAAAAAACTAAGATTCGGGCAAAAAACGCTAAGATTAAGCGGTTAACGCTATAAGGAAGGGTTAACATTTGATCCTTCCCCTATATATAAGATTAAGCCATGTGTAACAACCGAAAATTTCGGTAACCGTTTATGTCCAAGTTTTATATAAACGTTCGTAAAGTAATTACGATCAAAATGATATAAATGATAAAAATATCTGATAATGTATGGACACGTTATAAAGCCTATTAATAACGTGTAAAAATTTTTGTGACCGATTGGATTCGAAATTTTTATGAACGTTCCCGAAGTAATTGCGATCAAATTAATATAAGCGGGACCGTTATACGATAAAATATGAACACGATATAAGCTCGTGAATATTAAAAATATGTGAGCAAAGTAGAATGGGGTTTTAAAAATAGGACCTCAAAGTTCAAGGGTGTAAAGTGAAAAATTGAAATTTAATCCTATGTGGTGAAAATATGTCCATACATAATTTTAAACGTTGGCAAAAGAATAAACCATCCAACCTCATCATTTCTATCCTCATCTATTAGTTTCACTTATCCAAAACAGACGAAACTTCTCACATTTTCTAATCTTTGTGCTGGGATATATACGACCATAAGAATATAGAGATTAAAAAGCTTCCAAGCTCATAGCTCACATTATTGTTGAAGGTTTAGATTATACAACTAGTATTGATTAAGAAAAAGCTTATGCGTTGGGCTCTCGTGAATCCATCTACCCATCGTTAAGGTATGTGTTCATGTTACTCATCTCGTGTTTTTAGTCTTGATTGATTAAAGAGACCAAAACAATGTTTAGTTAGAGTTTTGGTTTTGTATGATGAACATGAACTTGATTCGGTTAGAGCCCAATTACACCTAGATAATGATCAAGTTTTCTTGAGATTTATGAGGATATAATATGTATGCTCTTCCGGTTGCCTTAAACCCATGTTGTTATACAGTAAGTTTAGCAACGCCCTAAGACGAATTAATTAAATAAGAGAATACGCTTATCTAAGCCAAAAAAATAAGTAATTTTTAAGCATAACAAGATTGTAGAGATAAAAATGGTCAAAATGAGTGGAAGCGAAATTTTGAAATAAAGCTCTGAATGAAAGTTATGACATGCCGAAGTTTCGAGCGGTAATCGTAAATTTGAGCACCTTCATGATAAGGTTATAATTATGATAATATATTCATATTAATAAAATATCATTCTGAGGTGAGAAAGTAAGGAAAGAAAGAAAAGCTAGCAAATTGTGCTTTACTAAGCTCATGTGAGTTCTTTGTAGCCCTATTTTAAATGTTTTATCATTTTGGGCTGTTATGCATGTTATAAAGTTATTTTATGAAAATGGTTGTTTTACCTGATTAAGGTCAGATAAAAGAATATGTTAAAGTAAATAATTTTTTAAGTCTTGACTGCGGTTGAGAAAGAAATGATTTTTAAAAGCCTCGACCGAGGTCGAGTAGGAAATGTGGTTTCGAAGTCCCGGCTGCGGTTGGGCAGAATTTGAGCACTGCGGTGCGGTAAAGTGTTTATGTTTATGATGGTTTAAATAATTTAAACCATGTTATGTATGAATGATGTATGTAAAGAAGTCTTGTACCGGTATGAGCTGCCGACTTCGGTTGGTAGGCATAGAGTCTTGTGGAAACACAAGCCTGTCGACTGTGTGTCGCCAGTTCAGTTAAAGAAGTCTTATGCATGCATGAGCTGCCAACTTCGATTGGTAGGCATAGAGTCTTGTATTAATACAAGCCTGTCGACTTCGGTCGTCAGTTCATGGTTATAGAGCCTTGTGCTGCACAAGCTTGTTTGACTTCGGGTCAGCAGTTGACGGCGAAGTTCCTTCTCCGTATGAATGATGTTATGATGATATGTATGTTATGTAATTATGTTATGATGCTATGTATGTTATGTAATTATGTTACGAGGACAGGTATGCTATGTATTTGAATTATGTCATGTAATGACATGAATGAATAAGGATTTTTTTTAAGAAATGAACTTAGAACTCACCAGCATAAAGCTGACTTGTTTTACATGCATATCAGGTTGCATAGTTTGAGAAAGGAGACCAGAAGGGCTCATGGCATACGTTGAAGACTACCCTCGCATAGACTGGCTATATTATATAACTATTAGTGTGCGCTATGTTTTAACATTTGTTTAGTATGTGTATATTATTTTATGTCATCACCTTAAATTCTGCTGCTATAGTAATGTAATTACGGTTTAAGGACTATGGGTTTGATGTTTTGCCAACCGAGGGGACTCTCGGGACTCGGTGCCTCTCAAGTTGGTATCAGAGCCATAGTTTGAGAGATTATGTCATCCCTAATGCCTGGACTTAAACTGAAAATGGGACAGAAAGATAAGAATGCCAGTCTAGGGTAGTCTGGTGCCACGAGCATATGACCTTAGAGCTTTGTTATGTTTAAGATATAGATTAAAGTAGTAGGATGTTGCGAATGATAATGTGTTCCTGATTGGGAATGTTTAGAACTTATAAGTGAGGTAAATAGTTAATTACATGTCACACCCCGAGCCGGCGGGAACGGATCGGGTTTTCCCGTCGGGCGGAAGGTTTTCGGGGCGCGATATCGTGAGTGATAATCGAATGATCAGATTGTTTACATAGCACATGATAAATAAATGAGAAATGCTAACACATCAATGATATAGAATTACAAGATTAAATTACAATGTATCGTTCATAATTTCACCAAGTAAATCTATCAAAAGAATCAATGTAACTATATCTTGTATCTGTACAAGATATACAAAAGATGATTCATTGTTCTTGTCGCCAAAAGCATGCAACACAAAATAAAGCTAGGTCTTCTAAAAGTCCACTAGCTTAATCCTTGCATGTAAGTACCTACACCTGTTCGTCACCTGAGAAAACATGCATTTAAACAAAGTCAACACTAGGTTGGTGAGTTCATAAATATGATAATTGAAAACTTTGATTCATTCACATACACAATCACAATGTTATTCTTGTACTTGTATGATATTTGTTTTACCCGTTCACCCAATGGTTTCTCCCTAGTTATATGTACAAGTGATGTGACACCCGATCAAGCATGTTTATATATAGGGCATACGAAAGGGTCAAGCCCAGACGCCATCCCACCACATGCTCAAACAAGTTTCACACTACTTGCAATACAACTATGGATTTCCATTTCCCATTTCACATGTTCATCTCGATTGTTGATCACCTGTTATCTCATGTATAGAATAATATAATAATAAAGGTTTGGTTATCAAACCGAAGTATTGATAACCCTTTTTATGCGTTAAGGATATTAGATTTATCAAATCTGATCCTTGTATTTTTCTATTACTTGTGGGGTTAACTGTTAATCAGTTTTAAGTATTAAGAGTGTTAGTTAACCAATTGAATATTTGTTCTCAACTTAAAGTGCATAGAGCATAAAAGGAATTCATTGCAATCCTCACGTAATCAGATTACAATGCATCCGATTTACCTCTACCACTTTGTGTACCCATAGACCTCATCGAAACAGTTACTAGTAATATGACATGAGTGAAAATAAATTCCTCCGTCCACTAGTCAACGGTTAACGATGGATTAATTACAATTTCGCTGCCGATTAATATCACCATGTGTCGCTTTCCAGACCCTGACTTGAAGTCGCCCTGTCACCGGTCGTACGTTACCGGCCAATGAATCAATACGATCAACATACTAGCCCTACAAGCTAGAGGTTTGTCAAACCTATGGTACCACTCTACTATCGTCGGTTTAGTCACGTCAAACTAACTGGTCAGCGAATTATAGGGGCTTACATGATCAACTTGTATAAATGGCACATGATTGAAGTGATATAATACAACAGGTCAATAGTAACTAATTGTAATTGTGTTCATCCGTGTTATTGTTCTCAATGTCATATGTTCTCAGTGTTATTAACAAAGTTAAATAAGAACTTGTCTTATTATGTGACAACTGCATTCGAGGAATTACGTCATCAACGAAATGAGCACATTTGATCGTGCTTGAAATCCACGTTGAGTTGTCAATCAAAATAATTATAGGATGATAGTATGCAAAAAGTGATGAACGTGGACGAAAACCGTGCGCGAAATGGAGTTACGGATTGTCCGGAATCATGAAACGAAGATTTGATCGAAAAATGGACGAAATTACCGTGGGGCGGTACGCCCCGAGCCACACGCCTACCCTAGGCGGTACGCGCAAGGTGCAACAAAATATCTGGGAACCCTCCATCCGCGCGGTACGCCCCAGCTCGAGGCTTGGTCTGGGGCGATGCGCCTGGGCCATAATCGACGGCAACTTGGTTAAAAGATTAGATTACATCCATCATCATTATTTTCTATCTTCTACTCAACGACACCACCATCACCTTCGAAAATTTCATCATCCAACCCATAAGAACTTAGTTTTGAAGCCTCTGGAACGTTTAGATCGCATCAAGGAACGGTTTTACAAGTCCAGATGATCTTTTTAACCGCAGAACTCCGTCTGACTAGGTTACGGTTCGTTTTAACCTTCTAGTTTGATAATGATTGATTAAATCTTTTTTTTGAACGTAATGATATAGTTAGGGTTGTTGATTATTTCCTAGATGATGGCTAGGATTGATTATAAACGAAAAACACGATGTTTTAACGGGTAAATCCTTGTTTTGATCCTTTGTAATGCCCGGTTTGCATGAAATTATAACAATTGTTATAATGGTTTAAACCATTTGATTGTGACAATGTAGGTGATTAGTTTGATTAATCTCTAACATGCAACGTGAAAATTGGGTGTTTCAAATTAATCACAATCATTAACATACTCATTGGAACGATTATCTGATGTTTATGATAACAGTCAGATTAGTATGTTAAACATGGTTATTAAACCTATTCTAATACTACATTGTGATATTTCATTATATTTGGGTAATCAATAACAAGGATTAATCATTCCTAAGCCATTAATCTATCTAGGAACTGTTTTAGCATTATAATCAACAACATTAACTATTTGGTTAATCCGAGATTATTCTGATTAATCAAACATGTCATCAACTTCATATTAGGAATCTGAATTAGTATAGGTTCCTACATTATCATACATTGTATGATATGACATTAAACATCAGTTTGATGATTGTTAAGACAATGTCTTTGACATTGGACGTTCAGAAAGATATAATCAGTAAGTTAAACTATAAATAACTAATTTAACATAAATAAATGCAGAATCATCATTTTATTACCAGTTTGTGTGATATTCTGCTATCAGTAAATTATCAGGTGAGTTTCGTACAACCCTTTTCTTTTTAAATCTTTTATAAACATCAGGGTAGCACTGTGGAAATTTTCTTGAACATATGATATATGTCACTGTGATCTGTGTGATTTCATGTGACTGTTGAGAACTTGTGGATTTCATGGGATTTTGCCTGAGAACAGAACTCTATCAAAGAACTTAAAAGTCCTCATTTTTAAACTGTATCTAGTGAACCCATGTTGGGCCGAACAGGAAACAATGATAGTACTATCGGCTGACAACCCATTTGCTAGGAGTCTGCAACTTCCCGTGCTGTGAATGTTTGTTACCTGTTTTTAGAACTTCTTAATGTGGTGATAGGCATTAAGACAATGAGGCATTAAGATGTTACCGACGGGTAGTATCTTATAGATCGGAAACTGTCCGAAAGGAACTAGATATGGGTCCCATGGTTATCTTGAACAGAACATTTTGAGAACTTGTATAACATATCATATTGTGGAACATGAACTGTATGAACTCACCAGCTTTGTGCTGACGTTTTCAACTTAAAACTTTTGCAGAGAGACAGTGACTTATAGGGTGAGGATGCACATCTCGCATTTGTAATTAAATAAGATTGTTGTGTAATGAAATTAGTTTGTAAATTATAATGTTAATGTAATGTCGAAACCCTGTAATGTATTCACTTTAAGTTAATCTGTGTGTTGTGATACCGGATCAAGTAAGTCACACATCATCTCTGAGACATCACCACTATGCTTCCGCAACCTTCTTAGAGTGATGAATGACATCATCTTAGGTGACGAGAGGTGGGGGTGTGACAGGGTGGTATCAAAGCCACAGGTTATAGAATTTAGGTGGACTTAGTGACCTAGACTATAACCATAGGCTCGTATAGTAACACAGAGAGCACCGAACATAACTAATGAACAAAACTTGTTTTTGAAATAAGCCAGAATAACGAAGTAGTACAAATTACAGTTTTGACTGGCCAACACAACTGGAATTTGCATCACTTGTACGTTCTAGTGAATTTCATTGCAAGTAGAACAATAATAATTATAAGAATGATTAGCTGCTTTAAGATAGGAAGACATGTCATATCATGTTTATGTTGAATATTTTATTCAATATTTATTTCATGGTACTGATCTGGGAACTTTGTTTGTACAGCGATGGCTGATCCACCTAAGCGCTACATATACTAGAGGTTTCCATATGTGATTCTGGATGACACACCTAGCTCGAGTTCGAGTTCTGATTCCGATCCGTCGGAAGAGTCTGCTGCTGCATCACAGACTATTCCACCAGTGCCACAGACACCACCCAAACAGTTTTGACTGGCCAACTCACCTTGCTGTAGAAGTGTTTGGCTTAGCTTAAAAGAAGAATGCACGCACTCTTGATTGGACTTGAATTTGTTTTCATGATCCTGTATTGATTTCATGTTGTTTGTACTTATAAGTATAAATCATATGAATTTGTGCACGTGTATGTGTTGACCTTAACTTTGTTATCATCTTTTGGTCTTCATTCGGCCCCACGTGCTTGGTACAAGCTTTACGTGTTCATTAATTCATTTAACTTAGCACTTGAAATCATTTGTTAATGTATTCATTTGATATAGGATTTAGAACGTAATTCAAAAGTAGACCTAGGTTTAGATTTTTAAACCTTTACAGGTTTTGTCTAACCCGTTCCTCTCTACTATTAGTATTTTAAAATTTTCATGTACATGACTCATGAATTCAATTTACCTAAGTGTTTATTTTCCTCCGTTCAAGTTTAGTGGGCCGAATGCGAGTCACTATTGGGCCGACCACATCCTTGGGCCATATGAATGTTATTGGGCTGGTAGACGTTATTGGCCATGTTTGTGAACTGTGGGCCTGTTGGGCCTTGGGCTGGGAATGGGCCAAGAAATATGTAAACAGCCAATTCACAAATTCTTTGGGCCGGATGAGTTGTTTTTGAGTCGATTAAGATAGCATGATCCGAATGGTATGCTTGGGCCGGGTGTATGTGTTTGGGCTAATTGGGTTGGTCATGGGCCTAGAGAATAACATGGCCTAGATCATGGAGCCTAGTCGATAGGTTCTAAACCGTCCCACTCTAGCGAACCTATCATCACTAACGAGGGTTCGGCCTCAACATTGGGTTCGGCTATGTTTAAGGATGAAGGGTTCGGTTGTATGGAACTCATAGGTTCGCTAGCATGGGTGTTAGGTTCGCTACACCGAAGGTTCGCGGCGTCTGAAAAGGGTTCGGCTAAGAGAGGGTGAATCATGAAGGTTTGCAACCATGGACAACAGGTTCGCCGAGCTTAGGTGTAGCGGCGAGGTTCGCTGAGGACCAATGGTTCGCCTGAAGGCTATAGGTTCGTGTATGTCTGTAATTGGTTCGTAGCACCAAATAGGTTCGGCAAGATGAAGATGAAGGTTCGGCTATAACCAGCCTCAAGGTTCGCCGAGGAAAGAATGGTTCGTGGTTACTGAAAGGTTCGTCGGCAAGATGATGGTTTGTTGATCAGGGTTCGGCACTAGCAGCTCAGGGTTCGGCTGCTTCTAGCTTGGCCGTTTAGGTTCGTCGCACCCCATATGCAGGTTCGGCCGTGACCTGCTGTTTAACGAACCAGCAACACTCACCATCCCCGTCGAAGGTACTGGATTCTAGGGTTGTTTACCCACTGTTGCTATACAAGAAAGATTACTGAAGGTGGGGTGGTTGTGAGGGGGGCAAGTCCAAGACCGATTATGGAACAACACACACAAAACCCTATTTTCAGAATTTTCGTGGCTTAATACCTCAATTTCCAGTGGGTATCTCTTCAGATCTATTGTACTTCCATGTAGAGAAGATCACGAGCTACGCGTGGACACCAAGAACACCCAAATCCGTCCACAAACGAGAGAATATATGGTGGATTGAAGCTTTGAAATTTTAGAGAGAGAGAAAGGTTGGGGAATGGGTATTATAGAGAGAGAAAGAGCTGAATTAAATGAGGGAAATGCCTCATTTGGTGTTTATATACCCTCGGGGTATTCGGGTTAGTTTTGGTTGCTCGGTTCGCGTTTTCGTCGCGTTTCCGGAAAATTTTTTTCGTGTCATTTATATGTAACAAATAAAAAGAGTTAATTTATTTATTTTGATGAGTTTCAAAATTGTAAAATGTTATTTATTTTATTTTATTAAATTAAAGTTGTTCGTGTCGTGTTTCGTTTTCGTTTCGTCGGATCGCGTCATCATCGCGCGTATTCGTTCGAATCGTCACTCGAACGAACACGACGATGGTTTTGCTTTCCGACTTTTGTTTTCTACTTTTCAGTTATCATTTCAGAACGTTAAACCCATAGACATGTTTGTATGAATCGTCACCCACGCAAACACACTGTCAGTTCGTTATTCTGAAACAACACTGTAAATTATGTTTGAATTGTGTTTCCTCACTGTCGGACTCAACTAAACATCCTGTTTTCACATTGTTTTCACATTGAATTGTCGGCCATCTGATTCCTGTCATCTATGGATATCAGATCACAACCGATTTGTTATTGTTATTCGCTTGCACACTGTTGTTTCTCATGTTTAGTTATGTTAACTGTACTTAGGTTTTCACTTAAATACACACAAAAAATGTTTCAAATGTATGTTGTACTTACAGTATCGAAGTTTACACGAAAATACGTACAACGGTTTATTGTATTTAGAGTTCTGTTAATACAAGTACTGTTACACACATGTATTTACATATAGTTACTGTTGATAGTACACGTACCGTACGGACTTGCCGGCCGGTCAGGAACTAGTTGTCGCATTATACTTGATCAACGTCATTAACAATTTACAATGCTTATTACGTCCTGAATTATTACCTTGATTGACACGTGGTTGTTTCCAATATGTATAGAAAACTAAAATGGTAGGTGAAAAGAGAGGAGGTGGACGTGGTAGAGGACGAGGTCGACCACCTAAAAACAAGAAGCAAACTGAGGAAATACCAATGAATAATGAGGAATCAGAAGTCAACATTGAAGAAGAAAATGAAGAGGAGGAACTTAGGCTTGAATCGGTGGTGGTAAAGGCAATATCTGTTGAAGTTCGTAAAATTTTAAAAGATATACTTCCTCCAGATAGAACCAAAGCTGAAAAGGAAACTACTAAAGAAGGACCTAATGATGAAAGAGAGAAAGTCAACAGCGCTAACAAAGAGCAAGATGAAAATGAGGTATTGATCATCAATGCTAAAGGTAAGGGTTCAGGTACAAAAGGACCCAAAGGATGTGATTACAAAGCTTTTAAAGGGTGCAATCCCCCACCATTTGATGGTAAGAAAGATGCGGTGGCTACCTGCCATTGGATTTCGGCTATGGAGGCGGTTATCGATATAAGTGAATGCCGGGAAGATCAAGCTGTGAAATTTGCAGCTCATTCATTTACTGAAGAAGCTCTACATTGGTGGAACACGGTCAAGCAGTCACCGGAACAGTGATCTCTGCGGTACATGAACAGTAAATCGGGTACGTATTTCAGTTATCATTCGTATATCATTGTCAATTCATGTATCATAGTACGGTTCAGATTCAGTTCAGAAAATCAAAGCTCAGAATTATGGTTCATCAGTCAGATACTTATCCGACGATACAGAACCATCATATGATTATGTGTTAGGATTTTACTATGTATAAACGTATGTGAGGCTTTACAGCACAAAATAACAAGGATTTCGTTACGTGAATGCTAAACCGACAGATTATTCGTATAGGTGACGATCTGTACGAATAAATCTGGAAGTTTAACGTTCTGAATGATATCCAATGATTAGAAAACAATATTGAAAAGTATAGTTATCGCCGTGTTTGTACGGATGACGATCCGAATGAATACGCGCGATAACCGTACGATTCGATTTTGAACAGTAAATTAAATATTTTCGAAAATTTAAAATAAACAGAAGATATTTAGTTAATTTATTAGGAATCACAACCTAAAATAATTTTATTAACTTTATTTTAAAACCGAGACGTTTCGTTACGAGAACGAAACGAAACTGACACTTTTACGCGAAACCGAGCAACCGAAACGAACCCGAACCCACCCGGGGTATAAATACCCAAGAAGAGTCATATTCTTCATTTTATTCACCATTTCTTTCTCTCTCTACACACAAACCCGGATCTTTCTCTCTCTAGTTTCTCTCTCTAGAAGAAATCACCACATCTCCTCTATTTCTCCATGAAATCAAGCCATCTTGGTGTCAAAACAACCACCACAACTCGTAGAACATAGAAGTACAACCGATCTGGGCTATTATCCAACAGATTTGAGGTAAAAATCCATGTTTTGACTCGATTTTAGGGTTTTCTAAACCCTAGGTTCGAACCCTTATAGAACCGGTTTTAGCACATTACAAGCCTTAGGAAACGCACGTAGATGAGTTTGGAACTGGTTGTACATCAAGGGATAACCCCTAGATCGAAGCTAGAGCTTCTGTGAATGCCGAGCTCGAACTCCCGAATGGAGTTCTACCAGCCCAACGAATGAGCCAGCCATTCGGCGAATGGCTAAGGCCTATTCGGCCAATCTTCATTCGATCTCCCGGGTTTCCTTCGGCCGATCCTCCAACGAATGAATTCCCTTCGGCCCATCCCATTCGCCCGAACCAGACTCATTCACCCAAGCTTCTTTCGCCGATCAGCATTCATTCGACTAACCTACATTCGGTCAGGCATACATTCGGTCGGTGAACCTGTTTCGGCCAAGCCAACCATTCGCCTGGACTTGTTCGGATCAAGCTTCACTCGGTTCCCCTTCCATTCGGCCAAATTGATTCGGTTAAGATCCATCTGCACTACTACATTCGGCCCAAGACTCATGAACATCAACCCTCATTTGGTCAATGAAACATGGTGAGGATGGGTGTGTTTAGGACTACACGATCGAGATTAGGAGAATGTGAGTGCATGGATTTCATGGGAAACCACGTGAGTTTCATACATGAAGTGGGCTATGTAAAGCATGCATGGGAAGTTATCTTATGAGTGTGTGGGGGGGGGGGTACGATAAGGTTGCACTTCATGTCGCTAACCATAAATGAACTAAGGGTTTCTTAGGGATAATGGGATTTAACTTTCGATTGGGATTTGAGTATTGAGAGATTTCTCAAATCATATGTTAATATAAACGTAGGAGGTTAATGGGGTAAACATAAATGCTTTCTAAGAAATATTGAGGCTTTATCATGTGTAAATTCATATGAGGTTAGTCTAACATGCAGTGATTCATAAATTAGAGTTTTCACTAACAAAAGTTTCTCTAAACTACATTATAAACTAAAAATATAGATTTTAATGTTAGTGGGTTCAAAACACTTGAGTATTCATGAAGAATCAAAACAGTAACCTAAGGTTTGGGGTGCTAACTTAGTCATTAACACCTAACCCTAGGGGATTTCGTAACAAATACGTAATTATTCTAGATGATATATCGAGTTATCTAGTACGAGTTATTCAAAGAATCATGGGACGATCAAAGTTTAATAATGGGCCTAAGGGTGGCCCAATGGGTTTAATACAAGCCTATCATGTTTAATTACTCTTTCCTTGAATTAATTATGTTTTTTTTTCCTAAAAGGAATTGAATTATAAACCTTATTAAATTAATTAAATGGTTTCTAAATAAAAGTTTAATTTGAAATGAATTATCTTAAAAATGTTTAAATAAAGACTTGTAATGTAATTAGAATAAACCTTAATCATTTAGGGTTTAGTAGTTAATAAGATTGGGACAGGTGTCTATTACGGGTAATACAATTAGATTAGTTAAGTGAAATTCTAGAAACACTTTAGTAATGTAGGACACTTAGTTGCACACCGAGACCAACCCTAGTTACGACAACTATTGTATATACTTATCGTATTCGGATTCTCTAAAACAATTCAGGTACTGAAGATACTTAGGTTACAACAATCAAAGAGTGCGCATATCTTTTGTGGTTCAATAGCACGGCAACACAGGTGAGTTCATTGCCCCTTTTCTAAACATTTTTGTTTTAAAACGCGGGGCTGAGAAGCATGCGTAAACTGTTTTATTTTAAACTGTTTATTTAAATGCTTTTATTTATTATATGTTTTACATATATATGTTTGTTGATACTCCTAGACTCCTTTCTAGATAACTATTAAACAGATCAAATCATCAAGTTAATTAAATTACGCTTATGAGTAATACTTTAAATCTAAACTCTAAATAAACCCTTAGTCCATCAAGCTCAAATTCAAGAATCTAAATTCATAGTGAAATCAAAGGAACTAAAACAAAAGATCATGTTCAAGAAACTTAACTCAGTGTGTGATCTGAGAACCAAGAATCATAATCAAGAATCAAGTATCATTGTAAATCATGGAAATTCTAAAGATCAAGATCAAGAGACTCAAGGAATCAGAAATCATAAATGTGTGTGAATCATTGAAATAATGAAATCATTACAATCTAATGAAATCATTAATACTCAAGTTAAGGTGGATGTCAGTTGTATAGGGAATCAAGACCACGTGTAACACACATAAAGTCCCTTCAGGTATAGAAGACTCTTGTAGTCAGGCTATACGGGCAATAACATGAACTATCAAAGGAAATCAATATCAAAGTCATATCAAGAGAATCAAAGAGATCAAGAACCACAGGATATCCTTAAAGTCCCCGCATGTACAGAAGACCATTGGGTCAAGCTGTAAGGGCAAAACATTAAAATCCCGCTCAGTTCAGGTGTACTCCTTGTGAGGTATGCCTGACATGGGTCACGTGTGAGAGGTTACAACTTGGACAACCACCAACAACTAAGTCTAATTGATTGAGTCAAATAATGCCCAATCATCATGTCTTAGTTGTATTTAAATGTTTTATTTATTTAATTAATTAAATATTTAACATTTTATTTCTATCATTGACTTTTGGGAAATCATGTACCTATGATGAACTCAAGAGAATCAAAGGTAAATCAATTTTTGGAAAGCATAATCTAAATCAGAGGTGTGTAGGGTAAAAATGCTTAATTATCATTAACAACAGTGTCATATGCGTATTAGTATGTGGTGGGATGGCGTCTGGGCGGGTTTGTTGGCTCGACCCAGGGGTATGCCCTATATATAAGCATACCGATATGGATATTACATGTGATGTTAATGAGGTTAGGGTCTTTACCGAAAGAGGTTTTCAAATCATTTTCAATTACTAAACTATATGAACTCACCAACCATGTGTTGACTTTATTTCTGCATGACTTCTCAGGTGACGAACAGGTCAACTGAAGAGTTGTTTCTTTTGGACTAGGTTACAGATAGAGGACCTAGCTTTTGGACCTGCATACTTTTGGACATCATACACCGTTATTTTGTATATCTTGTGCAGATACAAGATTGAAGATTTATGATGTTATAATAGATTTACATTGTTAAATTATAAACTTAACTGATGTAATTTAACTTTGTAATTCTATTTTTATTCTAGCAAGTTTCTCATTTATATATCATGTGCAATGTAAACAATCTGATCATTTCGATTGTCATTCACGATATCGCGCCCCGAGAACCTTCCGCCCGACGGGGAATCCGATCCTACCCAGCCGGCTCGGGGTGTGACAGATTGGTATCAGAGCCATGGTTATAGGGAAATATAGGTCACATATTTAAACGGTTTGGCCTAGATTATAACCTAGGGACCCTGCATGTAGAGCACACAGGACTTAAGACTTTACTTGCATACTGTCTTCTGTATTCGATCATTGCACTAACCAATAACTTTATTGGTTATGATTAGAATGTCACCAAGAAGACAACCATCACCGCCTCTCCCTTCACAGGAGTTAGACCCAGCAGTTGATGCACTCGCAACTCTGATAACTGAAGAGTTGATGACGGTTCTTCCTAGAATCATCACCCGGATCAGGAACAGTGAGGAGTTTGCTAGAAACTTCCCACTACTTTCTGCAGAGAAGAAGGAATCTGAAGAAGGAGAAGCCAGCAAGCAACCCGAACATCGTTGTGCAAAAAGACGAAAAGAAAATGTGAACTACACTGAAGCTGAACCTATCAGTCTAATTCTGCCAGATTTGACTACAGGAGTCAGTGCTCGTTATGGGGGAAAAACCCCTCTCTGCTCGGCTTGTCACTACCATCATCGAGCTGAACTTCCTTGTGTACGATGCACACGCTGTGGGAAGGCAGGTCATTGGATGCAACAATGCAGGATACCGATTACCCCTATTCCCCATCAATATGTTGGCATATTCCCTAAATGTGCCAGATGTGGTTTCCACCACGGTGAGAAGAAACCTTGTAAGCACTGTTTGAATTGTGGGAAATACGGACACTGGATCCAACAGTGCCGGTTTATTCCCACTAGGAAACAGAAACAAGAAGCGAGCACCTCTACTACCTCTCATAACAACAACTGCTACATATGTGGATGTTTGGACATTTCAAAAGGGACTGCCCTAGGCGAAGACCTCCCGCAGACCCAGCATTCACTGAGGAATTACTCGCTTTACCAGCCCCTGGGGAACACTCGGAGTCCGATGACCCCATAGGTATGCAAATTTCAGCTTGATACATTAAATTATTTATTGGTATATTAATTAGAACTGCTTAGTCTGTTGTAATTTTAGAAACAATAAATTTAAGATAGCCGTGAACAAAGTCAGTGTTGAAAAGATAATTGGGATAATAATCTAAGGAACCTTTAGGTTAAGTAAGCGTTAAATGATTAAATAAAGTTAGGGTAAATTTTAATTACAGTTTAATTAATGTAGTTAGAAAGAGAACCTTAGCTGAATAGAACACTAAAAGTCTTAGGAATTCAAAATGCCAAGACTAGTGTGTAGACTTCACTTTCTACCTAGACCTTCCAGAATTTAAATTACTTAAGTTCGAGAACTCCGGTTCTAGGATGTCAGGAAAGGATGAATGTTAGAGCCGTATTGGATTCTTATCTAAACTAGATAAGTAAGTCAGGGGAAAATCAGTTGTGAATGTAATAGGAAAATACGCCAGAGATAGTAATCCGAATGAAATATGAGCACTCCAAGTTACGGTAATGCCCTTCGGATAGAAGAATGCACCCATGGTTCTCATGGACTTCATGAACCGAGTGTGTAAACTGTATTTAGACCAGTTTGTCATTTTCGTTAGGAATGACATACTGAATTATTCTTACAGCAAGACAGAACGCGAACTACATCTCAGGGATAATCTAGAGCTGTTAAAGGAAGAACAACACTATGTTAAATTCTTTAATGGTGAAATTAGGATGAGAATAAGTAACAGTTGGAACAACAGTTACAATGGGTTTCCATAAGTCACATGACTCTCGGGTAGAAGTAAGGTAAGTATACATCATCTCACAGATGGGTATAGAATTACTTAAAAAGGTAAATTATTACCTTTATCCTAATAGGATTACCATATTTTATGGTAGACCTCCCTGACTTATAGAGTACCCTTTAAAGAGAAGTATAGGTTAAACAGATGGTGAAGTATGTGTACGATTATATCAAATAACCTAAGGATTCACCATGTGCAACTCAAGGGTCTCAATCTGACGATCAAGACCTAGAGTTGTGAGAGCCACTTATGAACACTTTAAGGAGTGTGTCAGATCGTAGAACAGAAGGACAATTTGAGATAAACCGGATGAAATACCTACTACCAAAATAGTGGGTGGATTCCGGCAGTAGGTAAATCAAGAAGACTTATTCTTGGGAAGACACATGAGTCAGATAATCAGTACATCCGGACATCGATAAAATGTACCGAGATTTATAGAGATTTTATTGATGACCGGGAATGAAGAAAGACATTGTCAAGTATGTCGGTCGATGCCTTAAATGTGCGAAAGTAATGACGGAACACCAGAAGCCATCAGGACTACTGGGACAGCCGGAAATTCTGCTCTGGAAGTGGGAACAAACAGCTATGGATATTGAAACCAAGCTACCTCGCGTTTCCATGGTCATAGTGCTCTCTGAGTCATCAATGACCGATTGACAAAAATCTATACATTTCTTGCTAACTCAGGAAAACTTCGCGATAGGTAAACTGACGTATTATACAACAACGAGATAGTGGGACGTCATGGGGTATCATTGTTTAACATTTTAGATAGAGACAGCTAATTCACATGAAGGTTTTAACCAACCTCGCAGAAACCTCTAGGGATGTACTTAAATTCGAGTATAGTTCACCATCCATCAACGGACGGTCGAAGCTAAAGTACGACACAGACCCTAGAGGATATGTTGAGAACCTGTGTGTTAAACTTTGGTGGAAATTGGGACTCTCAATTGCCACTGATAAAATTCTTCTACAACAACAGTTGTAATAGTAGTTTTGAATGCTCATCATTCGAGGCTCCTTAAGACTGGAAACGTCGGTCACCTAACTGTTGGACTGAGATAGGAGGTAATCGAACAATTAAACCAGAGCTAAATCGAGAGACTACTGACAAGATTGTTCAGATCCGACAAGATTTCTCAAAATACAATCAAGGCTACAGACAGCAAGGAGCAGACAGAAGAGTTAAAACGATAAATGGCATAAACCGTTGACATTTTGAGTGGGAAATCATATCAAGCTAAAGGTATCCCCAAGGAAAGGTGTAGTCCATTTTGGGATAAAGGGACAAATAAGCACCACGAAACGCAGGACAGTTCGAGATCATCAAACGTATTCATCTTGTAGCATATAGACGGAAATCACCAGATGATCTCAATAGTGTGCATGACGTATTTCACGTCTCGAACTTGAAGAAATGTTGTACGGGCGAATCATTAGCCATATCAACTGAAAGAATTCAATTGGACGGACATTTATACTTTATCTAAATATCTTCGAAGAGTATGGCTCGCTAAGTTAAACAGCTGAGGCAAAGCCGTACTCCGATTGCTAAGCCTCATTGGAATTCAAGGCACAAACTCAAGTTTACTTGGGAAATGCAAAGATCACATGAAGATAAAGTGTTCCCAATTGTTTACAGAGAAAGCTATACCCGATAACTATTCTTAAATTTCGGGACGAAATTTCTCTAACAAGGGGAGACTGTAACACCAGTGCCGGAAACGTCACCGGAACAGTCATCTCTGCGGTACATGAACTGTAAATCGGGTACGTATTTCAGCTATCATTCGTATATCATTGTCAATTCATGTATCATAGTACGGTTCAGATTCAGTTTAGAAAATTAAAGCTCAGAATTATGGTTCATCAGTCAGATACTTATCCGACGATACAGAACCATCATATGATTATGTGTTAGGATTTTACTATGTATAAACGTATGTGAGGCTTTACAGAACAAAATAACACGGATGTCGTTACGTGAATGCTAAACCGACAGATTATTCGTATAGGTGACGATCTGTACGAATAAATCTGGAAGTTTAATGTTCTGAATGATATCCAATGAATAGAAAACAATATTGAAAAGTATAGTTATCGCCGTGTTTGTACGGATGACGATCCGAATGAATACGCGCGATAACCGTACAATTCAATTTTGAACAGTAAATTAAATATTTTCGAAAATTTAAAATAAATAGAAGATATTCAGTTAATTTATTAGGAATCACAACCTAAAATAATTTTATTAACTTTATTTTAAAACCGAGACGTTTCGTTACGAGAACGAAACGAAACCGACACTTTTACGCAAAACCGAGCAACCGAAACGAACCCGAACCCACCCGGGGTATAAATACCCTAGAAGGGTCATCTTATTCATTTTATTCACCATTTTTTTCTCTCTCTACACACAAACCCGAAACTCTCTCTCTCTAGTTTCTCTCTCTAGAAGAAATCACCATATCTCCTCCATTTCTCCATGAAATCAAGCCATCTTGATGTCAAAACAACCACCACAACTCGTAGAACATAGAAGTACAACCGATCTGGGCTATTATCCAACAGATTTGAGGTAAAAATCCATGTTTTGACTCGATTTTAGGGTTTTCTAAACCCTAGGTTCGAACCCTTATAGAACCGGTTTTAGCACATTACAAGCCTTAGGAAACGCACGTAGATGAGTTTGGAACTGGTTGTACACCAAGGGATAACCCCTAGATCAAAGCTAGAGCTTCTGTGAATGCCGAGCTCGAACTCCCGAATGGAGTTCTACCAGCCCAACGAATGAGCCAGCCATTCGGCGAATGGCTAAGGCCTATTCGGCCAATCTTCATTCGATCTCCCGGGTTTCCTTCGGCCGATCCTCCAACGAATGAATTCCCTTCGGCCCATCCCATTCGCCCGAACCAGACTCATTCACCCAAGCTTCGTTCGCCGATCAGCATTCATTCGACTAACCTACATTCGGTCAGGCATACATTCGGTCGGTGAACCTGTTTCGGCCAAGCCAACCATTCGCCTGGACTTGTTCGGATCAAGCTTCACTCGGTTCCCCTTCCATTCGGCCAAATTGATTCGGTTAAGATCCATCTGCACTACTACATTCGGCCCAAGACTCATGAACATCAACCCTCATTTGGTCAATGAAACATGGTGTGGATGGGTGTGTTTAGGACTACACGATCGAGATTAGGAGAATGTGAGTGCATGGATTTCATGGGAAACCACGTGAGTTTCATACATGAAGTGGGCTATGTAAAGCATGCATGGGAAGTTATCTTATGAGTGTGTGCATGGGGGGGGGGGGGTACGATAAGGTTGCACTTCATGTCGCTCACCATAAATGAACTAAGGGTTTCTTAGGGATAATGGGATTTAACTTTCGATTGGGATTTGAGTATTGAGAGATTTCTCAAATCATATGTTAATATAAACGTAGGAGGTTAATGGGGTAAACACAAATGCTTTCTAAGAAATATTGAGGCTTTATCATGTGTAAATTCATATGAGGTTAGTCTAACATGCAGTGATTCATAAATTAGAGTTTTCACTAACAAAAGTTTCTCTAAACTACATTATAAACTAAAAATATAGATTTTAATGTTAGTGGGTTCAAAACACTTGAGTATTCATGAAGAATCAAAACAGTAACCTAAGGTTTGGGGTGCTAACTTAGTCATTAACACCTAACCCTAGGGGATTTCGTAACAAATACGTAATTATTCTAGATGATATATCGAGTTATCTAGTACGAGTTATTCAAAGAATCATGGGACGATCAAAGTTTAATAATGGGCCTAAGGGTGGCCCAATGGGTTTAATACAAGCCTATCATGTTTAATTACTCTTTCCTTGAATTAATTATGTTTTTTTTTCCTAAAAGGAATTGAATTATAAACCTTATTAAATTAATTAAATGGTTTCTAAATAAAAGTTTAATTTGAAATGAATTATCTTAAAAATGTTTAAATAAAGACTTGTAATGTAATTAGAATAAACCTTAATCATTTAGGGTTTAGTAGTTAATAAGATTGGGACAGGTGTCTATTACGGGTAATACAATTAGATTAGTTAAGTGAAATTCTAGAAACACTTTAGTAATGTAGGACACTTAGTTGCACACCGAGACCAACCCTAGTTACGACAACTATTGTATATACTTATCGTATTCGGATTCTCTAAAACAATTCAGGTACTGAAGATACTTAGGTTACAACAATCAAAGAGTGCGCATATCTTTTGTGGTTCAATAGCACGGCAACACAGGTGAGTTCATTGCCCCTTTTCTAAACATTTTTGTTTTAAAACGCGGGGCTGAGAAGCATGCGTAAACTGTTTTATTTTAAACTGTTTATTTAAATGCTTTTATTTATTATATGTTTTACATATATATGTTTGTTGATACTCCTAGACTCCTTTCTAGATAACTATTAAACAGATCAAATCATCAAGTTAATTAAATTACGCTTATGAGTAATACTTTAAATCTAAACTCTAAATAAACCCTTAGTCCATCAAGCTCAAATTCAAGAATCTAAATTCATAGTGAAATCAAAGGAACTAAAACAAAAGATCATGTTCAAGAAACTTAACTCAGTGTGTGATCTGAGAACCAAGAATCATAATCAAGAATCAAGTATCATTGTAAATCATGGAAATTCTAAAGATCAAGATCAAGAGACTCAAGGAATCAGAAATCATAAATGTGTGTGAATCATTGAAATAATGAAATCATTACAATCTAATGAAATCATTAATACTCAAGTTAAGGTGGATGTCAGTTGTATAGGGAATCAAGACCACGTGTAACACACATAAAGTCCCTTCAGGTATAGAAGACTCTTGTAGTCAGGCTATACGGGCAATAACATGAACTATCAAAGGAAATCAATATCAAAGTCATATCAAGAGAATCAAAGAGATCAAGAACCACAGGATATCCTTAAAGTCCCCGCATGTACAGAAGACCATTGGGTCAAGCTGTAAGGGCAAAACATTAAAATCCCGCTCAGTTCAGGTGTACTCCTTGTGAGGTATGCCTGACATGGGTCACGTGTGAGAGGTTACAACTTGGACAACCACCAACAACTAAGTCTAATTGATTGAGTCAAATAATGCCCAATCATCATGTCTTAGTTGTATTTAAATGTTTTATTTATTTAATTAATTAAATATTTAACATTTTATTTCTATCATTGACTTTTGGGAAATCATGTACCTATGATGAACTCAAGAGAATCAAAGGTAAATCAATTTTTGGAAAGCATAATCTAAATCAGAGGTGTGTAGGGTAAAAATGCTTAATTATCATTAACAACAGTGTCATATGCGTATTAGTATGTGGTGGGATGGCGTCTGGGCGGGTTTGTTGGCTCGACCCAGGGGTATGCCCTATATATAAGCATACCGATATGGATATTACATGTGATGTTAATGAGGTTAGGGTCTTTACCGAAAGAGGTTTTCAAATCATTTTCAATTACTAAACTATATGAACTCACCAACCATGTGTTGACTTTATTTCTGCATGACTTCTCAGGTGACGAACATGTCAACTGAAGAGTTGTTTCTTTTGGACTAGGTTACAGATAGAGGACCTAGCTTTTGGACCTGCATACTTTTGGACATCATACACCGTTATTTTGTATATCTTGTACAGATACAAGATTGAAGATTTATGATGTTATAATAGATTTACATTGTTAAATTATAAACTTAACTGATGTAATTTAACTTTGTAATTCTATTTTATTCTAGCAAGTTTCTCATTTATATATCATGTGCAATGTAAACAATCTGATCATTTCGATTATCATTCACGATATCGTGCCCCGAGAACCTTCCGCCCGACGGAGAATCCGATCCTACCCCGCCGGCTCGGGATGTGACAGCTGATGTGGAAGGCTTAAGATGGGAAGACTTAAAAGAATTGGTTACGAAACACTTCTGTCCAAAGAATTAAATTGATAAAATCGAGCGGGAATTTCTGACATTGAAAGCTGGACGTATGAATCATCGGCAATATACGTCAAAATTTAATGAAATGTCAAGATTGGTTCCTCATTTGGTAAGCACGGAGGAACGCAGACTGAAGTTATATGTGGAACGGTTACCACCTAGAGTCCGAACACATGTGAAGGCGCATGCTCCCAGAACTTTTGAATCAGTCGTAGAGATTAGCGGCATTGTCTGGGATGATGTGTTGGAAGCTGAACCATTAAAGGAGGAAGCAAAACAAAAGTGGTCACCTGGATTCAAAAGAAACAGAAATGATAAATCAGGGCCGCCTATGAAAAAGTTTAGAATGGAAGAATTTGAAACATGCACTAAATGTGGAAGGAAACATGGGGGAGAATGTCGTCTGGGGACTACTTTGTGCTATCGTTGTGGAAAAACTGGACATTTCTCATATAATTGTCCAAGTACGCCAAAGTGTTACAATTGTGGTGGACTCGGTCACGTAAGCAAGAATTGCTTTAAACAAAAGACAATAACGACTGAATTCAATAAACCTGAAAGTAGCAAGGGAGGTGAAAAGCAAAAGGCAAAAGCTCGTGCCTTTACTATGACTAAAGATCAAGCAGATAAAGACCCGGATGTGGTGACAGGTACATTCTTGATTAATGATATCCCTGCTTCAGCGCTATTTGATTCTGGTGCAAGTATGAGCTTTGTGGCTATTACTTTTTGTGATAAACTACGTGCTAATGTTAAAAAGATAGAATATGCCTTTAACATAGAAACTGCTCTTGGTAAATCGACTAGAGTAACGGAGGCTATTAATGATGATTGTTACGTTGATATAGAAAGTCATAAGTTCCCTGTTAAGTTGTTTGTGATTACATTAGAAGGTTTTGATGTAGTCTTGGGAATGGATTGGTTGGCCAAACATGAGGCTAACATTGTCTGTCGACGAAATATGATTTCCTTAACAGCTCTTAATGGGAGTTCAGTAACGGTCTATGGGGATAAAGTGTTCAACATGCCTAAAGTCATTTCAATGATTAAGGCAAGTGAAATTATGCGGCGAGGGTGTGGGGCTTATCTGGCCTATGTTATCGATAAAGAATCTAAGGTAAAAGAATTGGAAGACGTACCCATGGTGTGTAACTTTCCTGATGTATTTCCTGAGGATTTTCCAGGAATTCCACCTGATCGGGAAATCGAATTCCAAATTGATGTTGTGCCAGGAGCTCAACCTGTCGCCAAGGCACCGTACTGTCTGGCTCCAACAGAGATGAAAGAATTAATGACCCAACTACAAGACCTTCTAGATAAAGGTTTTATACGACCAAGTGTGTCGCCTTGGGGTGCACCAGTGTTGTTTGTAAAGAAAAAGGACGGAAGCATGAGAATGTGCATTGATTATAGAGAATTGAATAAGCTCACAATAAAGAACAAGTATACGTTACCAAGAATTGACGATCTATTTGACCAATTGCAAGGGGCAAGTTGGTTTTCTAAAATTGATCTTAGATCAGGGTATCATCAACTAAAGGTGAGAGAGCAAGACATTCCAAAGACAGCGTTTCGCACACGTTATGGACATTATGAGTTCCTTGTGATCTCTTTCGGGTTAATGAACGCTCCTGCGGCGTTTATGGATTTAATGAATCAGGTGTGCAGACCCATGCTGGATCGATCAGTGATTGTGTTCATTGACGACATCTTAATATACTCAAAGAGCGAAGGTGATCATGATTACCATATTCGTGAAGTACTTGAAATGCTAAGAAGAGAAAAGCTTTATGCCAAGTTCTCCAAATGTGCTTTTTGGCTACAGGAAGTACAATTTTTAGGTCATGTTATTAGTCAAGAAGGCATAATGGTGGACCCAGCTAAAGTAGAAGCAGTAATGAAATGGAATCCTCCGAAAACACCAACGGAAGTTCGTAGCTTTCTCGGATTAGCATGTTACTGTAGAAGATTTATTCAGGATTTTTCTAGGATTGCTACACCATTGACGAAATGGACTAGGAAAGAAGTAAAATATGATTGGGGTCCAACTCAGGTCCAAGCTTTTGAAGAATTGAAAAGGAGATTAACAGAAGCTCCTATCTTAACATTGACGGATGGTAATGAAGACATGGTTGTCTACTCATATGCGTCTTATCTGGGTTTGGGTTGTGTACTTATGCAAAGGGGAAAGGTAATAGCATATGCCTCAAGACAATTGAAAACCTATGAAGCTAATTATCCAACACATGATTTGGAATTGGTTGCTGTGGTATTTGCTTTAAAAATTTGGTGGCACTATTTATATGGAGTCAAGTGTACCATTTACACAGATCATAAAAGCTTAAAATACTTCTTTGAACAAAAAGACTTAAATATGAGACAACGAAGATGGCTTGAGCTACTCAAAGATTACGAACTGTGAGATTTTGTACCACCCGGGAAAGGCAAATGTAGTGGCCGATGCTCTAAGTCGCAAGACAGAACACCCTGCTATACGTATTAAGTCTTACAGTTTGGTGATAACACCAGATTTCCTGAATGAGCTCAAGGATGCACAGAAGGAAGGACTAAAGGAAGACAATGTTGGATTCGAAAGAATTTTTGGTCAAGTTAAGTATCTAGAAGGAAATGAATTTGGTGTTAAGATCCGATTTGGTTGAATGTGGGTTCCACGAAACGGGGACATCAGGTCTAGGATTCTAGACGAAGCACATAAGTCACGCTATTCTATTCATCCTGGTGCAACAAAAATGTATCAAGACCTCCGAAAGGATTATTGGTGGCCAGGTATGAAGTTTAATTTAATGCAGTACGTAAACAAATGTTTGACATGTGCGCAAGTAAAAGCCGAACATCAGAAACCTTATAGTCAATTACATCTAGATAATGATCAAGTTTTCTTGATAATCATCAAGTTTTCTTGAGATTTATGAGGATATAATATGTATGCTCTTCCGGTTGCCTTAAACACATGTTGTTATACAGTAAGTTCAGCAACGCCCTAAGACGAATTAATTAAATAAGAGAAAACGCTTATCTAAGCCGAGAAAATAAGTAATTTTTAAGCATAACAAGATTGTAGAGATAAAAATGGTCAAAATGAGTGGAAGTGAAATTTTGAAATAAAGCTCCGAATGAAAGTTATGACATGCCGAAGTTTCGAGCGGTAATCGTAAATTTGAGCACCTTCATGATAAGGTTATAATTATGATAATATATTCATATTAATAGGATATCATTCTGAAGTAAGAAAGTAAGGAAAGAAAGAAAAGCTAGCAAATTGTGCTTTACTAAGCTCAGGTGAGTTCTTTGTAGCCCTATTTTAAATGTTTTATCATTTTGGGCTGTTATGCATGTTATAAAGTTATTTTAAGAAAATGGTTGTTTTACCTGACTAAGGTCAGATAAAAGAATATGTTAAAGTAAAGAATGTTTTAAGTCACGACTGCGGTTGAGAAAGAAATGATTTTTAAAAGTCTCGACCGAGGTCGAGTAGGAAATGTGGTTTTGAAGTCCCGGCTGCGGTTGGGCAGAATTTGAGCACTGTGGTGCGGTAAAGTGTTTATGTTTATGATGGTTTAAATGATTTAAACCATGTTATGTATGAATGATGTATGTAAAGAAGTCTTGTACCGGTATGAGCTGCCGACTTCGGTTGGTAGGCATATAGTCTTGTGGAAACACAAGCCTGTCGACTGTGTGTCGCCAGTTCAGTTAAAGAAGTCTTACGCATGCATGAGCTGCCAACTTCGGTTGGTAGGCATAGAGTCTTGTATTAATACAAGTCTGTCGACTTCGGTCGTCAGTTCATGGTTATAGAGCCTTGTGCTGCACAAGCCTGTTTGACTTCGGGTCAGCAGTTGACGGCGATGTTCCTTCACCGTATGAATGATGTCATGATGATATGTATGTTATGTAATTATGTTATGATGCTATGTATGTTATGTAATTATGTTATGAGGACAGGTATGCTATGTATTTGAATTATGTCATGTGATGACATGAATGAATAAGGATTTTTTTTTAAGAAATGAACTTAGAACTCACCAGCATAAAGCTGACTTGTTTTACATGCATATCAGGTTGAATAGTTTGAGAAAGGAGACCAAAAGGGCTCATGGCATACGTTGAAGACTACCCTGGCATAGACTGGCTATATTATATAACTATTAAAAGTGTGGGCTATGTTTTAACATTTGTTTAGTATGTGTATATTATTTTATGTCATCACCTTAAATTCTGCTGCTATAGTAATGTAATTATGATTTAAGGACTATGGGTTTGATGTTTTGCCAACCGAGGGGACTCCCGGGACTCGGGGCCTCTCACCATGTCACAAAGATCTAGTTACCTAGACCTCCCATGAGCCACCACAACCACTCTAGAAGGAAACCCCACTGAGAAAACCCTTCAGACCCCTATTTCGCTGCGGGAGAGATTTGAACCCAAAACCTCCCATTTGAAGAATCCTGGGGTTCCATTGAGGCAATGCCTCATTGGTATAAAATAATATTATTATAAAAATTATAGTATGAAAAAAATATTAATATTAATAATAGTAATTTGATAATAATAATAATATTATTATTATATTATTAGTATAATAATATTATTATAACCCAATTGATAATCGTTTACGTTTAGGTTTGTGTTTCTTAAAGATTTTATGACTAAGAGCGGCTTATTTACTATTTATGCTATACACTAATATTTCACATTGCATGTTTATGTTTTTGTTTGTGTTTTTTTAAAATAAATTTGATTCAATTTCGTGTTTTAGAATAGATTGGCAATTTTTGTGATCGTTTTTTGTTTTTTTTTGTGTGTTTGATATTCGTTATCACATCACTATTTTTATAATTGAATAGTCTGCATAATGTTAATTAAATAGTATTATGTGATAGGAAGTTTAAGGCCCTTTATATTTTTTTCATTATCATCAAAAAATGTGGCCTGATTATTAGTTTATATAAGTGAGATGAAAATGTTTAGTCAAAAAGGCCACACAACATCTTGTTTGAGAGGAGTTACGTGTCTAAAACATATCTATCATTTATTCAAGGCTAACATGAATCTTATATAAGTGTCTCTATAAAGTATATCTATCATGAGTGACTAGCCTATTTAGCATGAGTTAATATAATAAAAATATATATCATGTCAAAACGTCTTCACACGTGACTAATCCAAAACTAGTTATATTTCAAAAAAACATATATAATTTAACAGCAAGATTATTTTTATTTTAATTTAAGTATAGTAGTATTATGAACAAAAATCGTATTTAAAAGTTTATTGAATCGGTTGTGAACAACATGATGTCACGTTTAGTTTTATTACATTGTGTCGATCTTTGTATTAGGATTTATGATTTGATGTCAGTTTATATATATATATATAACAATGTAAGAATATAAACATTAAAATTTGTGGAGACATCTTACAACCCCTTTTCCTGGCGTTACGTTGTTAGAATGGTGTAGAAAATATAAATGATTTGAAAATATAGAATGGGATTGTTACATTACGTTACGAAGTTCAGGACTGATTCGGTTCTTCAAAGTAACATAGTTAAACAAATTTTGTTTACATAATTTACAAGAATAAATTTATATCTAATTACAAATTTTAAATTACTGTTTTTCAAATTTTTATGTACAAGAACTTAGCATTAGTCATAATTAAACAATTAAGTATTTGCATAATGTTATGTTTAGATATATATTTTTGCAACGTGTTATGTTCAGATACATGTATATATATATGGCTTATGCAAGAATCAAAATTTCTCATAGATATAATCTATTTTGTGGAACTAGAAAACATTTGATAATATTATATAGTTGTATTTTATTTATGTTTTGATCTATATGACCAAGTCATCGTATCTTTATACGTTTCTTTTATGCACCTAACCACGTTAGTATCATTGTGTGATATTGTTCATATGTTTTCTATATGATTTTCTTACAATTTTCTTTAAATTCATTTTTTAAAATTCTTATATATTCTATACACGTTTGATTCTTCATAACCGATTATTCATAATTTCATATGCAGGGCCAGACCAAGGGATGAGCGAAGTGGGCGATGGCCTTGAGCCTGAATTTTTAGGGGCCCAAACTGAAATTTTTTTATATATTAACAAAAAAAAATATAAAAATATATTATTATGTTACAATACTTTGGTTTTGTTATTTTCTTTGACAATTATATTCATATTATAAACTTTTTATATTTAAATTATTAAGTTAAATTTTTTAAGAAGCTCTAGTTTTATTCTGGTCCAAGGCCCCGTAATTTTAATCAGGGCGCTATGCTCATATATATATTTCAATCTTATTGTCATGTTGTAATATATGGGCTTTAATCTTAACACCCCGTCCTAACAAAGAACGCACAAGCTGCTTTACTCGTCACTAGGGGCGACCGCTCCCCTCTTTTTCTCGTCAGTAGGGTTATTTTCGGTTCGAAAGGTTAATTTTTTTAAAAAATTTTGATTTTTCCCCTGATTGAAAAAAAAATGATTTTCGCCCCCTGATTGAAAAAAATTTATATTACCATCTCTTTTAAATAAAAAAACAATTATTTTTGTAATTAGTAAATAAAAAACTAACTTCAAAAGTTACCTATATATTAAGAAACACAGTATATTTTGTTCCCTTATAATTTCCCTAAATACTTAAATCCCTCCTTACTTCCTACCATATTTTCTTTCTTTTTCTTCTTCCCCATCGAAGGTCCACACCGTGAGAGGCCCCGAATCCCGGAAGTCCCCTCGGTTGGCACACATCAAACCCATAGTCCTTACAAACATATTTACTTTATTTCAGCAGCGGAATTTAAAGTGATTACATAAAATATTATACATATCTAAACAAACATTCATACATAACCCACGTCTTTAATATTCTATAACATAGCCAGTTCATGCCAGGGTAGTCTTCAGAGTATGCCTCGAGCCTTCATGCTATTCTTTCTTAATACCCTTCAACCTGATATACATGCTAAAACAAGTCAGCTTTCACTGGTGAGTTCTAAGTTACATTTTTAGACAAATATTTATCCCTTTATATCATCACATAACATAATTCCACACCTAACATACATGGCATCAAACATAAATGCATTTCATACACATATTCATATTATCAATCTCCCTGTATAGGAAACTTAGCATCAACTGTTGACCCGAAGTCAACAGGCTTGTGCAGCACAAGACACCTCAACTGACGACCCGAAGTCGACAGGCTTGTATAAATACAAGACACCTCAACTGCCAACCCGAAGTTGACAGGCTCATACATGTATAAGACTTCCTCAACTGGCGACACAAAGTCGACAGGCCTGTTCTTTCACAGGACTTCTTAAACCATCAACCGAAATTGACGGCTCATACCGGTACAAGACTTCTTAACATACATCATTCATACATAATATGGTTTAAAGCGTTAAACCATCATAATCATAAACGGTCTTTCGCACCGTAGTGCTCAAGTTTTGCCCAACCGCAGCCGGGACTTCAATATCACATTTCCTTCTCGACCTCGGTCGATGACTTTTTTAAAAAATCGTTTCCTTCTCAACCTCGGTTGAGAATTCAAACATTCGTTACATCTCCTAAGAGACTCTTAAAATTATTTACTTCTCAATTATAATTAAGACTTAAAACATTCTTTACATTTTAAAACATTTATTACTTGAAAACGTTCTTTGTCCGGAAAACATTCCTTCCTGATCATAATCAGGTTAAGATCACTTTCATATAATAACTTTACAACCGGCAATACTTTACAACATGCACATCAGCCCAAAATGGTAAAGCATTTAAAACAGGGCTATAAGAACTCACTTGATGTCTTACTATAGCAAGATCCCTCGTAAACCGGTACTAACAGTATACTCTGCATTGGTTTGCATTTAGTTAGCTATCTATACTTTAACTTACAGATTAAATCTTTCTGAACGTTCAATGTCAAAGGCATTGCCTTGATAGTCGTCAAACCGATATTAGGTTGATGACACACTTGATTAATCAGAATAAATCTTGGATTAATCAAATAGCTAATGTTGTTGATTGTAATGCTATAACAGGTTCCTAGACAGATTAATGACTTAGGAATGATCAATCCTTGTTATTGATTAACCATATATCATGAAATATCACAACATAGCATTAGAATAGGTTTAACAACCATATTTAACATACTAGTTTGCGTGTTATCATTAACATCAGATAACCATTCCAATGAGTATGTTAATGGTTGTGATTAGTTTGAAACACCTGGATTTCACGTTGCATGTCAAGGATGAATCAAACTAATCACCTACAGTGTCATAATCTCATGGTTTAAACCATTATAACCATTGTTATGATTTCATGCAAACCGGGCATTACAACGGCTCAAAACAAGGATTTACCCGATAACAATTCGAGTTTGTCATTTAAAATCAATCCTAGCCATCATCTAGGCAATAATCAACAACCCTAACTATATCATTACGTTCAGAAACAAGATTTAATCTATCATCGTGGATTTCAAGCACGTTCAAATGTGCTAAATTTTTCGGCTGTTACACACCGTCCGCCCCCATTCTACCGCTACAGATTCTAGCCACCACCCCATTCCCTTTCAAGTAGCTTAGCAGCAACCATTTCACTGGCTAATCTACACACAATTCTAGTTGATAATTTTATTATTTCTTTATAAATTATTTCAAGAGCAGCCTATTTTAATGATAATATTCTGGATATTCAGGTACTCACTATTTTTCAAGCATAATGATAATTATTAACTACTTATATTTTTATTGTTTGACCTGACTTGACCCGAATCACTGACTCGTACATTAACCCGACTAACCGAGACATATCGATCGATTGGAAAAAAAATTTTAACTTTTCACGTAAGTTTTCGCCCCTCCTCCCCATGATTCTTTTGAAGCTCCGCCACTGCTCGTCACAGGATATCTAAGAAGATACGCTATCAATTAAGTGAAACCGTTAGAGATCTCCTTTCGCAGCTAGACATTTCAAAATATTCATGTGTTTCATGACACGTCAAACACTATAAATTTTACGTGGTCAGCGTTTCGTGTTAAATTTGATGGGTCTGAAATGTCAGATTTGTTTATATAAATGAACTAACCTATTACCCTGTGTATAAGTATAACACAGATTTAATATAAAATATTAAATATTTAGTAATAAAAATTAAAAAAATTGTATAAGGATATTTTAAGATAAAATGATTAATATACATGTTCATGAATACTTTAAGTAATAAAAAAATAATTAAAGACTTTAATAACTATACAAATAATATATGATATTTTTGATTTGTAACAATTATTATTTTTAAACTAATTGATAATAATAAAAATTCATTTGGTATTCTATCAAATAGTAACTTATATAAATCAAGAAGGTAAAATATAATTTATGTAATTATTAAAAGTTAAACGATTAAATTTAAAAATAGCGTTAAATATAAAGACAAAAAGTGTAACTTTTTACATCATTTTTTTACTTTGGTTTTAAAATAAATTAAAAAAACTACATTGGTTTATAAAAAATATTATTGTTTAAAAGTCTTGTTTATAGTTTATTTTATTTTTATAAAAAAATCATTTTTATAGAAAAATTGGTTTTTATATAACTTTAATTTTTTTTGAAAATAAAGTATATTTCTTATTTAAAAAAACTAATATTAAAAAATTTCATATCTTATAAGCTTTTTTTTAAATGTTTTTTCTAATAAAAGGATAAAAATATTATTAGTTATTTCTATTATAATTATTTAATAAGTAAGAGAATATAATTATTTAATACATGAGAATTATTTAATATGAGTGAATTAAATGAATTTCATAGGAAATTAACATGTAGCAATAGTAATGTAATAATATAACAAGTGACAAAATATATTTTTTATTAGTATAATAAGAATTAATACAAAGATATATTAAAATACTCAAATTACCTACTTTCTTATAGCATTCTTCTCTTTCTTGGAAGTTAGAAGTTAATAACTATGATTTACTATATTCACATGGTGTTATAATTAACTAGATTAAAAATATGTGTATTATCTATGTTTAAATAAAAAAATTAAAATTATTTTTTTTTATGCTATCATATATTTTTTCCGAAGATGTTTTATAAAATAATTAAAAAATATAACTGATGAAGTAAATATATTATTTAATAAATTAAATAAAGTTATTAGTATTGTTAGTAGAAGAGTTGTAAGAAAATAAAATCAAATAAAATATAGCTTACGAATATTTAATATGAGAAACAAAAAAATTAACTTTAAAATAGTTTATAAACTGATACATATAAACTAAAAGTTTTATTTATTATATACATTATGTTTTCATATACTTTAATTGTTTGTTAATATAAGACTAGATCAGTTGATAAAGTTATTGGTTCTTAAAAATATCAAAGGTTCAATCGAGACATGATGAGACTATTTGAAAGTATAGGAGGAGGAAGTTTGTATTCTTGTTTGAAAAAAAAAATTATTTAATAGTTCTAGATGTTTTCAATGCGTGACCATCATTTAAATAAACAATATAAACTTTTTAATATAATATAATGTGATTTTCACATGTCAAATCATGTAAGTTAATTACAATAATGATTTGACGAGGGACGGAGGTTTCTACAATACAAAATAAAAAATGGAAAAAATAATAAAAAGAAAAATTATTTCGGGAAATATATTCAACCAACTCCAATACTTTTACCTATTAACATCTTAGAAGATTTCAAAAGTACCTATCACTTAGTTTTCGACTTTTCGGAAATATATTAGCCGATGAATTAGTAGTTGTTTTTTGTTTCTTAAGTACCTTCAGTGATTCATATCTCCGTCATGTTCCTTGGATTATTTACAAGTGGTATTCAAGCTCTTATTTTTGCTACTTTAGCTGCGGCTTATATAGGTGAATCCATGGAGGGCAACCATTGACTAGTTTTCTAAATAGTCTTTTTTTTTTTAGTTTAATCTAAGGCAATGTGTGCGTCGCTAAAAAAATAAACTTAGGGAATGAAAATATGCAACTATACTATATACGATCTAAAGTAATAGAAAAAAAAAAAGATTACAATCAAAATAACCATATTGATATTAGAGTAGAGAATAAAAAAAGGAAAGAGATCTCAAAGATCTGTTTCCTAAAATTCCCATTTCCTAAAATTCCCGTTTGGTCCATTTATATCATAATCATATCTTCCCTTTAATGAATATATGGTTTAGATTGGTCATCGAATCCGAATATTCACTATTCTGAGTCGTAATTTGACGAATAAGTCTTGTGGTATTATAACGTGCTATTAAATGTTACTAAATAAAAAAAAGGAAGTTGTATATTCTATAGAATGATTCCCTTTTTCAGTTGATTTTATTCACCGGTTGACTAAACGAAAGATAAATCCGAAAATTTCGAAACTTAGAGGGGAAAAATAGCACTTTGTAAAGTTTTAAAAAACTTAACAGACTGTAAAATCAAAATTGAAAATTAAACGACTTGATTTTGACTAAAACTAATACCAATATCCTTATATTGCGGCGGAAGTGTTGAAAATTTATAAGACTTAGTTTTGACAACTTGAATTCTATGCAAGTATTGCGACGAAAGTGTTACGAAAAAGTTTATGCCAAACAATGTTAAAAATACGCTAAAATTAAAAGAAAAAGTAAAATAAATAAATGAGTAAATTATTGATTGTGTCCTTTAAAAATATAGTAAATTACTGGTTTTATCCTTTAAATTCAAAAATTATTAGGAATGTCTCTATTTTGAAATTTTTGTACTTTGTCACTAACCCTGTTAAGTTTTTCTGTTAAAAATACCATGTCGCATTCACATCGTCAAATCTTCCCCCTTCTCCTTCCATAGCTAAGGTTTTCAAACCATCCCCTTCTCAAATGCTACCGCCCTCAGAAATTTCATCCCTACATCAAGCAAACCCTTGGCCATCACCGCCAATTAAAATCACCTCCATCGCCACCGGTCACCATCACTATCCCAACCTCTCTTCATTTTATTCTTTTTGCATACCACAACCCGCCACCATAAGTCATCTATTTCGATTAAGGTTGTGATTCACAGCAATTTTAAACATCAAAGGTATGTTCATATTAATTTTATAGTTTTACTTACAGAAATCATACAACTTTGGGGTTTAATCATTATGTGGGAGGTGATCGATTTAGGGTTTCAGACACCATTTTGGGCTCAATTGTGACTTTCTTCGAGCATAACGAACATCTAAAGATTCATATCAGTCTTGGGGAAGACAGAGAACATGGATAGAAGAGGTGTTGGTTGCGGGGGAATGCTGCTGGACCGACGGTGTTGGTGAAGATTTGTGGTGATTGTTTTCCAAGATGATGGAGAGGGGGTTGGGTGGAGTCTTTTGGGTGGTGGTTGGATGTTAGTGACCATGGACGTTTGTGGTGGTTGGGTGATTTGAAAACCCTAGCTATGGAAGAAGGAGAGTATGATTTAACGATTTTACCCCTCATGTGAATGGGGCATGGGATTTTTAACAGAATAACTTAACATAGTTAGTGACAAAGGACATAACAAATGCAAAAATTTTAAAATCGGGACATTGCTAGTAATTTTAGAATTGAAAGGATAAAACCAGCAATTTTCCATATTTTTAAAGAACACAATCAGTAATTTACTCTAAATAAATTAATATGTGTGTGTGTGTAAGAAGTAAAAGGGAAGAAAATAGGTAAACATAAAAAATATAAAAGAAGTAAAAATAAAAAAAAGAGAGAAGAAAAAAAAAAGAAAAAGGAAGTGAAAAGAAAAGAAAAAAAAAGTTTCCCTGAGGCTCAAACACACAACCAGTTACCTAAAACTCCAAAGCCTTAACCAACTAATTTAATCCAACCTATCTTGAAATATTTGAAATGATCCTAAATCCCGAATTGGAGGCGAATTACTTGAATCAGAGCAGGGTAGTGTATGAATTCATGACTGTGACACCTTGCAAATTGAGTCAGCAATCGTTTTAATTAAATAATAATTTAATTGATTATTACATACGTGGCATCGGTGTTGGTTTAATTTAGTGTGACACGTGACACAGTAGTTCAAACACAAACAAATCGCACAGTAATTCGATGAATTATCGAGAACGCACACGCATGTCGTAAAACTCACGAACCTTGGTGAATTAACGAACGAATAAGTCAAACAAACAAAATTGAGGGATGTATGAACAGACGACAGAACAAACCAATACAAAAGTCAAGAAACGATAAACGATAATGAAAAATGGACGAAAAACGAATCAAACAAATGAAAATGGGCCATTGAGCCAGTCCAAAACTCCTCGTGGTACGCCAAGGACCCCGGTGAGATCCTTGGCGGTATGCGAAGGTGAGCGGCGAAATTTGAAATCTCCGGATTTCTTCACGGTATGCCACGACTGATCAAATTCCACCTCAGCAGTACGCGGCGTGTCTCGGAAGAGAACCCGACTATTTTAATCGTGGCGGTACGCCTAGACCCCCTGGGCGCTCTTGGCGGTACGCGACACCCGAGAAGCTTAAAACTTTATAAAACCCAACCCCTTTTCATCTGCTACCTTTCCACACTTCTCTCTCGATCACCAGACAACAATCTCGGTCATTTCTCTCTGCCAAGCCTTCTTGAAACCCCTGGAATATCCTTCCTTGCTATCTTAAGTCACATTCAAGGGTTGGAAACCTTGAGGAAGCATCAAGGCCACCATTTCTCCTTCTCACCAACTTTTGAGCCACCCACAACCACTTTTGGAGTCGTCTAGGATCTACATAAGCTTCATCTCAGTCTTTTTGAGCCTTAGAAGGTAGTTTTTATGGTCATTTTGCACTAATCTTGCATTAGAACACACATGCAACACCATCCACCCACATGCATGAATTTATGGGCTTAATAATCTGATTTTAGATGTATTGGTGACTGATTTAGAGTATTAGTATGATCTATGATGGATAATGTTGGGGTTTGGTGACACTAAGAGTGGATTTGGGACATATTTCTATAAATGGTAACTTGTAGTGACATGCAATGATAATCTATGATGTTATAAGCTATGTTAGGAATGATTAGTGAAGGTTTGTGATATTGAAATCATCTAGGATAAATATTGTAGTTCTTTGTTGTCAAATGATGATTCTTGGTGCATATTGCTATTAATAGTAACTTTAATAGTGTAAAATAGCGCTAGATGATGTTATGGATATGATGATTATGTCTAAATGTTGATTCATGACTAATGTAATGTTTATTGATGCATTGTATTGATTAGATTGGTAAAATAGACGATTTGTTCATAAGTTTTCTAAAAATAGAACTTTTATTCGAGGAATTGGCCATGCATGTTGGTTTTGAGTTATGTCTAAGTTATTTTGATGATTTTAAGGTGTTATGATGATAATAATGTTCTATGGAACATAATTGTATAGTTGATCATGGTTAAAATGGGTTTTGCAGTGAATTTCCCATTTTAGGAAACTTTGATTTGGGGATTTTGTGAGATAAGGCCTATTAACATGACTAAGAATAAGACATACTTGTAAATGATACAATATGATGTAGGGAAGGTGAGTATACGCTTGATTGGTTTAAAAACATGTCAAATATAGGAACTTTCTATAAATAGTAACCTTAATTGCTTGAAATGGAGTTTAGCGCTTATTTGACAACGTGTGACAAAGTGTTATGCGATACTATGATCATATAGGGGAAACACGCATGCTAGAATGATAAAATACGATTTTTGTAAAAACTTGCCTAAAATAGAAACCTGCTTAAATTGAAAACTTACCATAAATAGTAAGTTGTCCATTAAATGTGACTTATGTGTTTACATGCAATACGTAATAAATAAAGAACCTTGAACGAACGATAATAAACTAACAATTCACCAACGGGTCGTTGAGTCGACACGGTCAAACTTGGACCGACACGGCAAACTTTGGTCAAACCTAGAAAAACAGGGTCAAACTTAGTCAAACATGAACAAACATAACAACTTCGAGTTGTTGGGCACGAGCGTGAACACAAACATAAACTCATATATCCTACGTGATATAGGTAACAAGTAAACAGGCACGCAAGCAAACTAAAGTATTCGCACGCACAACTAAGGTGAGTTTACGGCCCCTTTTCTCTTAAACTGTTTTCAAACTTTATCTTGGGAGATAATACTTGTTGAACAAACTATTTGCACGAACATTTTTGTATGTATGCTGGTTTATCGGGAACAAACATTTAAGTGTTGTGTATCGTGTAAAGTCCTCGCACAGTCATACCATTAATGTCTATACAACGAGGTGAACTTAGATAGTACTATTGGGAGTGTCGAACCCCACACGACACCAATACTGACCAGAGGTCAGGACGCGTGTAATCTCGACCCATTGCGCCATTGTTATACGATAGACATGGCGGAGGCAGAGACAAAAAGTCTAGTTCGGTAGTGACACAACTGACACTTAGGGCCTCGGGCTCGACCAACATTAATAAACAACATGACATATGACAAACTTATTTTGATTACTTATTGCTTATCAAAATCTATGAACTCATCAACTTTATGTTGACACTTTTTCTTAACATGTATTCTCAGGTAATTAATTCGCACATGGATAGGGCTACACATAGGAAGATCAAGCACAAGTCCTACATGCATTAATACATCTTTTGAAATACATTTTGTTTTATGTCATTGTGTCATGTCAAACAATGTAGTGTTATAATTAACTATTCCGCTGCTTAAAACCTTTACATTTCCGCTGCTTAATTATTAAACTATTTTGATTATTGGTAATACAACAAGTGTATTTTACAAATGCATATAGCGTCGTTATATATGACCAGAGCTTTGATCCTGCCACGTCACACTCCATGGCTTGGCGCCGTTAGTGGTAATTTGGGGGTGTGACAATGACTCCGTTTGTGTGTAAGGATCCTAGAGGCGCGTACTTAAATTACATGGATCTTGACATCGGAGTGGTGTACGGCGACAACGACAAGAATTACAGTGAAGGTCATGTTTACGGGGAAAAGTATTTCATGGGAATTTTTGAAAGATTGGTATTTTTCAAAAACAAACAAAGCATCCCAACTCTCGCCGAAAAAGGTGCCGGCAAACCTATAGGCGAGTCAAGAAAAACGAAGAAGTAAAACATTTTATTATCGTGTATATCAGTAAAAGAATGAAAGGAACCTATTTTTGTACGCCACACATAATTATTTGTATTTCACATATGATTATTCGATTTTTTGGAATTATAGTGTTCTTTTTTCTTTTTTTTTCTCCTCTGCATTAAATGGTTGTTAGTTAAGCATTAGGATTTGTAAGAAATGAATAGTAACATTCGTCTCTCAGTCAAACTTTGGGTTTTAAGAAATACTTTAAATATTGTTTTATCAATTATGCTATATGAGGAAGTACTATTATTGGTAAAGACCTGGCTTACAATTTAGAGTTGTTTAAGTGAGGTCCACAAGTAATTAAGATTGTAAATGAAATAAACAAATAGCATGCTACAATAAACAAATAATAAAAATATAGCATGCTATAATAAGCGAATAAACATAAAAATATAATATAGACTTGCATCAACAAGATGATTGATTCAAACCACGTGTCTTTAACTAACTATTATTTACGAACAATTCTTGTAGCATCATTTGACTTGAATCTTTTAACCCTTTAAAATTTCTACTTCAATTCTTCAATGTAACATTCAACAATCATGTTGATGGTTGTGATTGAGGCATCTATTTGATATGTTTTTTCTAAAGATAGATTCACACATTTTTTCAAGACAAGCACATCTATCCTAAAGTTGCGAAATGTGTATTACCAAGAATGCCTTCATGTCCAAGTTTACACAAGGTAGAATATGTGTTATGGTGAAAGATGAAAAAGTTGAAGTTGATAAATAAAAAAAAAAAAAAATCATCTTTAAATTCTATGTAATTAACTAGTAGATCAAAATGATTTCTTTTGTTTTTTTTTTCTCTTTTTTTAGTCCTTTTCTTTTAATTAGAAAAAGAATCATGTGTTCATATTTATACTCATGCTTAAACCTCATATTTGATAAAATATTCATGAAAAGAAACATAATAATAAAAAGCTTCTCGATTGTTTTGAATAGTCATACTATCATACTCCTACTATACACCCAATATTCCACCCCTTGCTTGGATTTGAACCCAAGACCTTATTTTTAAGAGGCAATGTCTCTACCAAGTGAGCTTGTCCCGATCTTCTCGATGATTCATGAAGACAAACCTCACTGACAAAAACTTTTGTAATGATTGATGAAAAAACTTAACAGTCAAAACAAAACACATATATGAAATTTCTACTAGAGTTATCAAAGTTAGAAATATTCATTTCAAATATTAAACTTTAAGTATCAGTATTCTATTTATTTTAATTTCGATTTGAACGTGGTTTGCTTTATTGTAAGGCTCTCACAAGTGACGGAGCTTGAACGCTCTGAAAGGGGGAGCGAAAAATTACCGGATCCAGAATACATGTTAATTTTTTTAAACGAGGGGGCGAAACCTATATTTTTAACTAAAAATTAACCTTTGGCTAAAAAATTTACATTACGAACAAAAAAAGAGGGGGGCCCCGCCCTGCCCCTAAGTAAACTTCGTCATTGGCTCTCACATGCTCATGCTTAGACCATGTGTAATAGCTCATGATAAGGGTGTAAATGGGCATGGTCACGCCTCCTTCCCCACTACACAGGGGCGTGACGGGTGTGTGCGTGCGTGATAGTGGTCACGGGTGAAGGAGGAAGGAATGGGAAAAAAAGGGTGATGGGTGTGATGACGTGGATTGATGAGATGAGTGATGGTAACACATGTGATGATGATGTGGAGTGATGGGTGCTTGATGAGTACACATGGTCTTAGTGTTGTCAGAACCAGATCAAACCTTACTGGACCGGGAACCGGGCCGGGGTCGACCGGCCCAAAAACCACATGTGAACTGCCCTCAAGGGAACCGGCCGGTTGAGCCGGTTAACTGTTCACTGGTCGGACCGGATTTCAAGTTTTTTTTAACTAAAATCAAAAAAATTAAACATTAAAATCAAACCTTGTATTTTTTTTTAACATGATTATGTTTGTTTGAACATTAATTATGTTTGTTTAATTGTGTTTATAATTCTATAAATTTTTTGGAATTTTTCATATATTTATTTTGTCATCCGATCCTCTAATTAATCCGGTCCGACCAGTAACCACTAAAACGTCTGGTTCTACGTCTGGTCTGGTTCTGAAAACATTGCTCATGCTATAACACAAATCCAAAATTGATTATCTATATAACTCATGTATAAATATGATTACTTATGTCTAAAAGGTGGTGAAAACTTATCATTCACTAAAATTTTTAACCCTCAGAACATAAGTATGGTTGCTATAAAATAGGAAATTTTGATTTATAAATAAAAATCCCTTTTACGAGGATTGAGGAGAGAGTTAATATGTTGAAATTGTTCCATAGTCTTAGAAAGTTTATTATAAGTAACAAGTCTTAGAGTTAATATATTGATATTGTTCCATAGTCTTAGAAAGTTTATTATAAGTAACAAGTCTTAGAGTTTGATTTTGGCATGTATTAGAAATATGGTTAGTTTAGTTATCAAGCCCAAGCCAGCCTTATATATCGATCTCAAGCTGGCTCGAGAGTCTAAATCATATATTCTATTAAGTCTATATTTATAAAATTAATTATGTTTATATATAAAATTATGATAAATATATTTAAAATCATATATATTTAAATCATATACATTTTATGTTAAATTTGCAAAGTATAATTATAATATATATATATATATATATATAATTAGTAATTAAAATAAAAAATTTGAATAATAAAAAAGTAAATGAGCCATCCCGAGCTCGAGTTTAAAAATTTCTAACAGGCCAAGATTGAGTCGGAAATGTTGTATATATGTCGGAATTTAAGGCCCTCAAAATCTTAGGGGCCTGATTTCTTGGAAATGTTGTATATATGTCGGAATTTTATTGAATTAATCAGAAATAAAAAGAATCATTGAACAATACAACAATTCTATATTTTATGGTGCGATAGTTTTGAGTTTTTGGCTGAAAAATTTGATCACACATTCATCAATTTTTCACTCATTTAAAAATTGCAATTTTCAACTACTTTTAATTTTTATATTCTTGATGCTTTTGGCTTCTTTATTTTGTTTAATATGACATTTTAAATTTTTTATTGCAATCATCGATTAAATTTTTCAGGTGTTTTTAAAATATTAACTTAACTATGTTGATTTATATTGTTATTTATTAATTAATTTGATATTTTGATAATGATTACTGCAAATTTATTTTTGATTTTTCTGATTATAGCCACCAAACAATCAAATTGTGTACAAAATGTCGGAGAAATTACCGGTAATCCTATTTTGGTGTTCCTATGGATTGATTTTGGAGAATAGGGTGGTTAAATTTGAGATTGTTGGGTAAGACACGTGATCACAACTCTATAGGTGGTCTTCTTCAACGAAAATTGTAAGTAACATATATAATCAAATATTTATGATAGTAGTTCATGCTTTGCTTTTATTTATTGATCTATGATTTAGGTCATTGGCTATATTTTCATGACTGCAAATGTGAATTTTAGGGTTTGGATTGCTTAGTCACATACTTTCTCTTTCACATATTGATTTTTTTGTTGTTATCGCATTTTAGTTTTCTCTGTATTTTTTTCCCTGATGTTCCCACATCCACATCTTGATTTATCAAGTGTTTTTAGGCAACTCCACTTCAATAAATGAGCATTACAGAATGACGTTTGTAATTAATTCAATTTGCTCTACACATTGTATGGCTAGAAAAATATGTAAATCAAAACTTTGACTCTTGTTGATTTACATTAATGCTTCTTATAGGAAATTCAAGATGCAAATGGTAAATTGGTAAGCATGATGTGCTTCTATGTACGTCTTTTAATTTGAGTTGTAGTTTTGGATAAGACTGTTTTGCAATTCTCCTTTCAATTATCTTCATAAACTCAAGGTTTTTTTTAAGTAAACAAAAGCATGAACTAAAAAATAAAAACATTTGGGAACTAAAACAAGAAAGAAAATATTATTAGGGTATAAGCCCATTGAGACGTGACTGATTTTATAGGTTATATATATTTTTTCATTTATATCAAATTCGGTAAAAGTAAACTAAATAGTGAATATAAACTTAAAGTTTTGTCAATTGTAAAGAGTGGATGATTTATTATAGGTAACAAACGAATACATAAATAGTTAAATAAATTTCTTATTCAATCTCTATATTAACATTCTGTTCGTATGTATGGCCTTATGGTTCAATATATGAAAAATAATGGATGGAATTTGTACATCCCTAAGAATTGAGGTGCCGGGACAAGCCGGGAAAAAAAATCCCCTAGCGAATACAAATACTAAAGCAGATGTGTTCAAAAAAATCGAAAACCGACCCGTATTTGTAACTAAAAAACGAATTTTGAATTTGGTTTTCGGTTCGGTTTCCACCCATATCCGAGTTCCAGATTAGGTTCCTAATCGTATCCGAATTCTGAATTTCGGTTTTCGGTTCGGTTTTCGGTTCCATTTTAGTTTAAATTTAGTTTGTTCGGTTTGTTCAGTTAACCGATTAAACCTAATTCAGATTTAAAAGTATTATTTTATACACTATATAAGATAAAATTCGATTTATTCAGTTTTTAATAGGTTTATTTGGTTGAATTTGGTTTGTAACCAGTTTATTTGGTTGAATTCGGTTTGTTACCATTTTATTTGGTTTTTAATCAGTTTATTCATTTTGTTTGGTATTAACCAGAACTGAATCGAACCACTTCCCGACTTTGGTTCGATTTTCGGATAGCATGAAAACCAGTTAAATCAAACCAATAAACACCACTGATTTAAATAACATAAAAGTATCTTCCTATGCTTTATAGGGAATTACTTTTTGTAACTATTAAATCGTGTTTTTATAAATAGTTCATTTTCGTTATCTATAACTTGTTGGTTCTCGTTTAAATGAATCTCTGTATGTACGTATACGTCAAAAAAATTGTGCCCCTTAAAAAATGGGCCCGGGACGGGGGTCGGGTATGCCCCTCTCCCGGGCCGCCCATGCATCTTGAGGTCTCAGACTCTCAATATCTAATCATGCCACTGGAGTTTTGCCATAGTGGTGAGTTTCCTCCTGTATTGGTAAAATATAAGTGTTAATATTGTATGAGCTTTTTTTTCATGAAACTGTTTAAAAAAAATAAATTATTGTTTGGTTGACCACGTTAAACACGTTGCCAAACAACGTCATGTACTTGACCACGGCATACACATGTCTAATATTATAACTTCTCTCTAAGATTTTCGGACCTTATAATAAACAGTGAATATGTTATTTGATAACGTATAAGAATGGCATCAATTATTTTATTATTATTTTTTTTTTGTAATTATAATAATTTGATTTTTAAAATTTTTTAATTTATGACGTTCCACAATTGAGAGCCTCAACCAATCATGTTTCGTTCATATTAGATGCGGTAAAAACTAATTCATCATCAGAATATGACATATAAGTTTTTGCAAGTATAAATATATGTTCGATCATGACCTTTTCTATCATACAAAGTACTGGATGTTAAATTTAGTAGTTTACATCAATTATTTATTTATTATTTTATCAACATTATACTCAAATTAAAAGAAAAAAGTTCGCCGATTTTATAATTTGCTAAAAAAATGCTATTTTATAAAAAAGTTGTTAATGTTTATAAAATAAAAGAATTTGAAAATAATATAAAAATGTCTTTTTCCTATTATACTGTTCCACTATTTTTTTTTAAAAAAAAAACTTTGATATTAACTAGGATGATATAATAATAAAGTCTGACACAACACAATAATACAAAAACACAACTCCATAAAAAATCATATCATTTTTTAACACAAACATAAACCCTTTTAAAAACATTACACAATAAGAACCGTTTAGAGGCACGATAAACATGTTGCAAAAACAAGGTCATGTTGTTGACCACGGCATACACATGTCCAATATTACAAGTTCTCTCAAAGATTTTCGGAGTTTATAATAAACAGAGAATATGTTATTCGATAACGTATAAGATTTGTATTCGATTACTTGCTTTTTTTATTTTTATTTATGACGTTCAACAATTGAAAGCATTAACCAATCATTTTTCGTTCATATTAAATTCGGTAAAAGCAAACTCATCGGCAATGAATTCGATATTTTTTTTGAACGACTAAATTCTTAAGTGATATCTTGACGGATCACTAGAGTATCATCGTGTCAATAACAGTATCACTCAATCATATCCACAACCAAGTCACCAGTTTCAGCGAAAACTCAGTACTTTAAAAAACCCTCTTGTGAGATTCGAACTCAAAATCTTTTGGTTTATGAGCCTTATCACACCACCAAAATACCGCTAAGCTGTAATGTCTTTGGCCAATGAATAGGACATATCTATACTACTATATAATACATATAAGAAGGACAAAATAGTAATTTGCTTAAATTTCTTAAAATTAAGAATTTTACAACTCTTATAGCATATGGTACAACTTTTTAATTCTAATTTAAATGTTTGTTTGTGTTCTCACTTTGTCCAACATTGGTAGCTTTTAAGAATTTAAGTGAGATAGAGTGATTATAAAAGAAAACCCTTCAAAACAAATGAATCACTTCTTAACATTTTTGTGCATTTGGTCTTTTATGTTAGTAGTTAAAGTCGGTTTTAGTTAATTACCAAGTTAAAAAAATTGTTTTTGTTATGGTTATGACTCAAGAACGTACCATGCAAACCTTTAAAACATCCAACTTATGTGTTGTGTTTTCCCCTGCAACGCGCGGGTACTAGACTAGTATATATATACACACACACCTTCGATAACCCTTTCTATCATGCAAAGTACTGCATGTTAAATTTAGTAGTTTGCATCATTTATTAATTTATTTTTGTCATTAGTAAAATTAAAGAAAAAGTTGGTCGATTTTATAATTTGCTTACAAAGATATTATTATATGAAAAAGTTGTGAATATTTAAAAAATAAAAGAATTTGAAAATAAAAAAAAATGTCTTTTTGTATTGTACTGTTCCATTATTTATTAAAACTTGGATATTAAATAGGGTGACATAGCCACTGGCAGAGGTTTAAGGGGTCCGGGGGTGCCTCGTCCCTGCCCTTTTGTGGTAAGAACTCTCGATATATTAGTATTTGGTCGAAAAATTTTATAGGTATTAAGCCCGGTCCTTCGTTTTTTCTTCATAAAATTCCTTGGGCCTCCTTGGATTTAAAAAAATAATAATAAAGTTGAACTAATATTGTAAGTTTTAACATTACATTTAAGGGTTCATAGTATCGGTTGTTATCTTATTTATTAGCCGATCTTAAGTTTAAAGCTTGTTTTGGACCTTAAAAATTAAAAATGGACCTTAACTATTTAACATTACCTATTTCAAGAATCGTCCTCGCAAAAGAAATGGCTGAGAAGTATGATTCGGAGTATATAATCAATGAGTTCAAAAGGCTTAAAGGTCGTCGCGCTGAATTGTGATTCTTCTTTCGGGTACTCACCTTTTCGTTTTAAGCATTTTATGTTTTGTTTGACACAAACATATATTTTTTTTTTGAGTGGAACACCTATTTGATATTTTAAACTTTAAATTGCTTGACTCAACCTGAATTATCATGTGCCGACCCGAATTTTTAGAACGAAACATAGCGATAAAGAAAAAATTTTGCCTCATGACTTTCGGCCCCCTCGGACATATTTTTCAAGCTCCGTCACTGCACATAACAAGTCAGACACGACACATTAAGACATGAACACGACACCATAACTAATCGTGTCATTTTTTTCATATGCAAACACAAACCTATTTAGAAATATGTTACACGATAAAACATGTTTATAGACATGATAAAAATCACAAATTTATTTTTTTAAAATTAAAAAAAAATATAAACAGGTTAACATGTGTTTAGGATGTTGTTAGCAGGTTTAAACACGTGTTTAACCAGGTCTAAACAAATTAATAGAGTTCGTTAACATATTAACATGTTCAGAAAATTTCTTAACAATTTAACACGTGCTTAACTTGTTTAGACTTGATTTTTATCGTGTTTAAAGCATGTTAACCTATTTACGACACGAAACTTGTTGAACTCTAACACGAATCCTATTAACATCGTGTTATGTTAAAATGTTCGCGTAAAAAATTATCAAAACTAACATTAACTATTGATTAAAAAACTAAAAAGTTGAGTTCTGTTGATACTTTTTTAGGGCAAAATCCACTCCATGGCGTGTAAGAGCTTTTTATTCAAATTAGAAAGTTAAAAACTCAATGTGGTTTATATGCACATCCACCAATTAACCTCTTATGTTTCAATGCGTAGATTTGAGTGTCTAGTAGTTTGTTTACGTTTTTTTAGGTTAGGACGACTCAAATACAAATTTGACTAGATATTAGGATTACATAAATCCATTTAATTGTCATATTGTAAGTAGGCTGATAATATTTTTATAATGAAGATTAATTGAAAATTACGATCAATAGAAAATTCGTTACACATATTGAAATAGTTATTGATTTTGCAAGAAATAATTGAAAGAGAATTTAATTAGCACGAAAAATTCGATGAGCAATTTTAAATTTTCAATAGATTTGCATGCATTGAAGGTTCATCGAAATTTAAATATTCATTTAGATTTTTATATTCAATAAGATTTATAGGTTTATTTGAATTTAAAGATTAATCAATGTTTGTATCTTCATCAAAAGTTATGAGTTTGGATAAAATTATAGGTTGATCAAGATTTGTAGTTTATGTATTTGTGGTTGTTACCAAAGAGGCATTACCTCAATGGTACCCCGAAATTCTTTCAAATAGCAGGTCTTGGGTTCAAATCTCTCCCGCAACAAAAAAGGGGTCTGGGGGTTTTCCCTGTGGGGTTTCTTCCTTGGGCGGTTATGGTGGCTCATAGGAAGCTCATGTAACTAGACATTGGTGTCATGGCCTGGAAACAGTGGGTTAACACGATTGAAACATTCGCCGTTAAAAAAAATGTATTTGTGGTTGTTCCAAATTTTGGTAGTGACCCTTTAGTGTTTCATTTCATATTCCTTTTTAAGATTTTTTTTTGAGGCATCTGATTCATACTTTTTATTTCGTTTTGACATTTAAATCTAATTTTTAAGCCAAATTAAAACAACAAAAATCAATGTAATAACAACAAAATCAAGGTAGACAAGGCAACACAAAAACAAATAACAAAATACAAATGAGGACAATTGGGTGAGTTTACAATAGCATCAATTAGAAAATGAGGATGATTGTTAAGATTTGTATGGAACAAGTATGATTTAAGATTGAAGGGTATATATAAACTAACATAATGGCTCTCTAATCTCTATCCTAAATAGCCAATACTTTATTTTCTCAAAACATGAGGAAAATTGATCGGTAATATTTAACCTAATTCTAGTTCAATCGTCCATTCCCAAATGTTGATCTACCCTTTTCTTTTACTTTTTTTAACTTTACTTTTTTTATTTTTTTTTTAAAACTTTGCATTTGATTTCTACGAGTAATTTCTAGACATAAACAAAATAAGGAATTAATGGAAAGGTAAAAAGGATATACAGTTAGACAAGATATTAGAAAAGAAATACATAACTCTTCTTGAGTTGGATGGAGTATAAATGTGTTTCTTTCATGTTTGTAGATTAATAAAATGAACCTAATTGCACACATATAATTTTATTTTTATTTTTGAAAAATGTGAGCCCTAATTTCGAGAGCCTCAAACCCTAGCCTCACTCTCTAACTCAACGAAAAGGAACGACCGATCTTGGAGAGAGGAGCGACCAAGAGAGTGGTAACTGTAGGGTTTCTTTATGTCTTTTTATTTATTTTAAATCCATATAAAAAATAGCTAAATTTATGGTATAGGTTGAAACATACAATGCGAGAACAAAAGATACAAGACAAAAACATGCAAGCATACTAAACAAGTTTAGATAAATGATTGTTCCTGAACTAAGTAAAATTCATAAACTTTATGCATAACATTTTATTTTTTAGATAAATGACCAAGGATATATAGATGTTGAGAGAATCTAACTATAAAGTTGTTACCAAAAGAAAAACGTGACATTTTGATAAATTAGAAAGCGAAAGAAAGGATTGATTGTATTTTCGTCATAAATATTTGGTTGAAGTTGTCACTTTAATTTCATCCAAAATCTAAAATCTTATCTATGACAATGTGGTTTTAATTTCTTGCCATTTTAGTCCCAAGCATTAACACAATACATACCCTCTGTTGAATAACTCTACATGTTGGAGCATTTATGTCCTTTTACCTAGCACACTATGTATAATAAACCTTATTCTATCAACATACCTACCTACCAACTCATCGTCTTCTTCATATTTTTTTTATAACCGTGGGAACCTATTTGCTTGGTAAACTTTTGGGTCTCCAAATAAGTGATTGAAGGTAGCTATGCAATCGATCTTGACACCAATATAATTGAGCCCACTTCCTCATCTTTGAAGGTAGCTATGCAATCGATCTTGACCCCAAAAATGATTGAACTTATGACCAAAATCTCTATCAAATGGGCTATTTTCACGTTTGGCTCACCTTGATGATCTTATGAGCCTCGCTCTTGCATGACCTTTTGTTGCTATTGATAGAGAGCAAAATAGACACAATTTCACAAGTGTAAGAGCATTTATATTAGACCTCAATCTTTAAATTATAGGAAAAACATAAATGCCGAAAAATCTGCAAAATTCGTTAACAACAACACCACCAAAATCATTATCAAATAGAAAAATATAACAAAAGAAAAAAATAAGAAAGAAAGAAAAAAGAAAAAAGAAAAATTGTTGCATTCCAGGATGATTGAAACCGTATAACTGACAAACTCAAAACAACATCGTAACCAACTCGGCACTCACAGCTATGTGTTTAATAAACAAAATAAATGTATTTAACAACCAAAAATTTGAAGAAAAAGAAAAAAATTGGCACTTAACAACCAATTTTGAATTTTATATTTTAAAACAATTTCTTTGGGACTTTAGATCGATCAGCTTTTCAGACTAGAAGCAATTTGATTGTGATTTAACAATATAGTGTCCGGTGTCCATATGTATACGTGCATGTATCTAATTTTCATAATTTTACATGAGGTTGTGTTAAATTAAGACCACATTTTTTAAAAATACACCCCTGAGACGGCCCGTACTGCCCAGTACGGCCCGTCTCAGTCCTCGGTCAAACATTCTTCTAACAACCTACGACAATGATTGGGAGTACTGGTCAGTACGGCTCGTCTCATTCATCGTACAGACATTCCCTGAAACATAGGACAATGATTTGAAGCTAGACGGCCCGTACTGACCCAGTACGGCCCGTCTTGCTTTTTCAACACTGACATTGCTGACATGTAAGGACATTGATTTGACTCAATACGGGCCGTACAGACCAGTACGGGCCGTATTGAACAAATTTGAAACTTCTATATAAGCTTGAATCGTTTCAAACGAACGCATATGTTTTCGAAGATATCTTACGATAATTCAAATTTGTAATGATGTCGTTCTGGGATGGGAGTTTTTTCAACGATTACGTGCCAGATTTGAATGAAGAGCCTCCTGTTGAGTATTCATACGGCACGATCGATCTGAATGCTGAACCTAACGCTGATGTCGGTTTTGATATCCAAGCATCGTATGAGCAACAAAACGATTATGGGTTCGGTTTTGATATTCAAACATTAACTGGGAAACAAAAGATATAACTTAAATGAAACATAAATGTTGATGATTGTATATAATGATTATTATTTATGGTATTTATTATTTTTTTATATGTCATTAATTTATGTTCGAAGAAGTGCTGGTAAGGTGGGTGAAAAGTAGATCACTAGACAATGGTTACATTGTAGTCAAAAGAAAAACGAAGAAATCAAAGACAACAGGTAGTGTAATCAAAGTCTGGCTCATATGTGACCGCGGTGGCGAGCATAATAGCATCGCAATCTTTAGACGGTCAGGCAACAAGAAAATCGGTTGCTCGTTTCAGCTGATAGTGTTATACATTGAAGTTCGTGAATCCTGGAAATTACAGGTGATAAACGACAATCACAATCACGAACCTGCTCATAATCTAGAGGGTCATCCATGTGTTAAAAGATTCACTCATGAGGAACAAGATATGGTTGAGAATCTGACCGAGCAACACATGGATCATCGTAACATTCTTTCGAGCATAAAGAAATATAACCTTGTAAACGTGCCCATCTCTAAAGATGTATATAATTTACAGCAGAAAATGAAAAACAAGAAGAAATTCGGTGACACTCCGATGCATGTTTTGGAAATCATGCTTCATAGTCAGCGTTACGTTACTATACTCGGGAGAATCCCGAAACAAACGTCGTGGAAGATATTTTCTTCTATCATCCAAAATCGTATTGTTGGTGGCGTGCATTTCCGCACGTACTGATGATGGACGCGACGTATAAAACGAACCAGTACAGGCTTCCAATTATTCAAATTGTTGGCGTGACTTCCACACCAGACGTTTAGTATTGCTCACGCGTTCGTAAGCAGAGAGCGTGAGGAAAACTACGTCTGGGTGTTGGAAATGGTTAAGAGTATGTTGAATAAATGTATGGAGCCACATGTGATCATAACAGATCGAGACCTTACTGTTATGAGTGCGTGCCGTAAGATATTTCTAGAAGCTGCAAAATATCTCTGTAGATGGCACATAGACGAAATATTGCCAAACATTGCAACGCAAGCTTTTCGGATGCAAACTAGAAGAAATTCAAAGGTTGCTGGGCGAATTTGTGTAACTCTCCGACAGCAGAGTTATACGACTATAACTACAACCGTCTGTACGAAAGACTTATTAAAGACAACAAAAAAAGTAAGTATCATATACCATTATTATCATCATCATATCATCATTGGTTTTTGTTTCATTTCAGGGGTTCTGGAGTATCTGATGCTCACATGGTTAAATAGTTACAGAGATATGTTTATAACAACATGGACCAATAGAACGCGGAACTTTAGTCTACGTACAACAAACCGGGTTAAAAGTCAGCACTCAAACCTAAAAAGATACCTCAGATCAACAAACAGCATGCTATCCTCGCTTGTCGGTTTCGTAAATGAAATCGTGCAATCACAGAAGGTAAAAATGAATCACGATTTTGAAATGAGCTTGATTAAAACTATGGGTCATCATAAACTACCAATATTAGATAACCTTCGAGGAAAGGTGTCCCATAAAGCTTTTGATTTGTTAGTCGAGGAAAAAGATAAAATAAGAGTTATGCGCGACTCTGTGACATCCAGTACCAGATCGTCCGGCAAATCCATACGGTATGTGTGCTTTCACTATTTACTATGTGTAAATACATGTTTAGGAACAATACTTGTATTAACAGAATTCGAAATACAAGAAATAGTTGTACGTATTTATGTGTAAACTTAAATGTCGTAAGTACAACATTCATTATAAACAATAGTTGTTTGTATTTAGGTGAAAACCTAAGTACAAATAATACAACGAAACAAAAGAAACAACAGTGTTCAACCAAATAACAAAAACAAGTCGATTGCGATCAGATATCCATATATGACAGGAATCAGATGGTCGACAAATCAGTATGAAAACAATGTGAAAACAGGATGTTTAGTTGAGTCCGTTAGTGAGGAAATACAATTAAAGACATAATTGCAGTGTTGTTTCAGAATAACGAACTGACAGTGTGTTTGCGTGGGTGACGATTCACACAAACATATCTGTGAGTTTAACGATCTGAAATAATGACTGAAAAGTAGAAAACAAGAATTAGAAAGCAAAACCATCGACGTGTTCGTTCGAATGACGATTCGAACGAATACGCGCGATGGTGACGCGTTCTGAAGAAACGAAAACGAAAACGACACGAACGACAATAATTTAAGGAAATATAATATTTTATAATTTTACAATTTTGAAACTCATCAAAATAATTAAAATAACTATTCTTTTATTTAAAACAAGTAAAATACGCGTTACGTTCTGGAAACGCAACGAAAACGCGAACCGAGCAACCGAAACGAACCCGAATACCCCGGGGTATATAAACACCAAATGAGGCTTCTCCCTCATTTTTCCATCAGCCCTCTCTCTCTAAAAACGTAATTCACGAACCTATTCTCTCTCACTAGAAAACCAACTTCAAGTCCTCATATCTTGGTCGTTTCTCAACGAAATCGGGCGTTCCTGGTGTCCACGCGATGCTGCAAAAGGTTCGTCGTGGGGGGGGGGGGTGGCCAAACCCTAGGACACCGGCCGAACCTTTGGGATGCCTTGGCCGAACCTCACCATCACTGAACCATTCATGGACCACGAACCCCTGAGCAGCGAACCCTCCACCACCCTGAACGAACCTGCAACTGGCGCGAACCTTAGGGGCGAACACCGAACCCTTCATGCCAGAACCTTCATTGCCAAACCCTAATCCTCAACAAACCTATGCTAAACAAACCCACGGCCGAACCTGTGTTATAGCCGAACCCATTGCTTCTCTATGGCCGAACCTTAGTTGCGAACCCATGCTGAGAAGAACACCTACTAGCCGAACCTCGTAAGGGTGGTGACCTAGCCGAAACCTTGATGGCGGTCAACAGGTTCGCTAGGTTGGTTGTGGACCGAACCATTATCCCAGACAAACCTAATGTTGCTGTAATGGAAACCATCCCTTCGTTAAAGCTAAGCCCAATCTATTGGCCCATATTAACCACCTTAGCCACCACCCCATTCAATTAAATCAATGTTAATTGGGCCACCTCCTTGCTACGGCCCAATGTGGTTGATTTGACCCACAAAACTAATAAGGCCCATTGGGTTGGCATAATGCTTACTGTTTCAGCCCACGAGTTGTTTCGGCCCAATGGTTTTGGTTCGGCCCAAGGGGCTAAGTGGTTTAGACCATTGTCAACTTAATTGGCCCATGTTAAGCCACTAGCCCAACACCTCGTTTTATTAGATCCATGTCAATCGACCCATAATCCTAACGGCCCAATTATTTGGCCCAATCTCAACCATTCGGTTTACATCAACATTTTTGGAACGAAACACTTGAAACCAACAAGAAAGATTCATGCATAGATGTATGCACTAAATTTAAATTTTACCACAAGGGTAACAAGTTATAATCATAACGAAATTCAAAAGGCTAAACACGTATTTGAAAGGATTGTTGGTTTCCAACCCAAAACCTAATATCATATCTAAAATCTCTAGTAACATGACATTAATCAAGTGAACTTCAAATCAATAATCGATGGTTTTAGATGTTAACCTAATTGGGACAAGTGTTTCTAAAATTAATAACAAGTATACAGGGCCTATTGAGGATCAAGACCGCGACTCACAAGGGTTAGATAAATTAAGGCTAACACCTACACACACACAAAGGTCTATAACTTATACTCATAAGATACAACAACATGAAATCAATACGGGATCGTGAGAACAAATTCAAGTACAATCAAGAGCGCGAGCATTCTTTGTTTAAGCTAAGTCAACCACTTCAAACACAGGTGAGTTCATATGCCCCATTTCTTTAATCTTAACTGATTTTAAACTCTCAGGGCTGAGAAATATGCTTACTTTTATAAATTTAAAAGTTTTGCTTAACATATTGCTTATACTTGGATTTAGATAATATTGAATTGCTTATTATTGTTTATTATTGTATGCATGCTTGTGTGATCATGATATGACAAGAACAATTAGATGATTATGATAATATAATTTCATACTCATCAACACAATAGAATAATATAGTTGCAAGATTATATCTTACAACACTTATTTATTCTTACATGAACAAACCTTGAAATAATCACAGGAGAACATGATGACAAGGACAAAACACAATAATTATATGAAGATAACACATCTTCTTAACATCATTCAACAATAGAGTTAACTAAGTGTAATAAGACAAGTGCTTATAACACTTAGCTTACAACTCAACACATATTACAAGATAACATCGAACAACTATTGTCCACCACCTGAGTCGATTAAGGGTTGTAAGACTAGTTCTTACCACGACATAATGACAACATGGTGACTATATGGAAAACAAGGAATGGTAATCATGATAATATACCTTCATGATGACAACGCCATTCATACACAATTAACATAATATAATAAGACAAGTTCTTATTTAACCTTGTTAATAACAATGAGAACATACAACCATGAGAACAAATAACACAGATGAACACAATTACAATTAATTACTATTGAACTGTTGTATTATATCATTTCAACCATGTGCCATTATGCAAATTGATCATGTAAGCCCCTTTATAATTGCTGACCAGTTAGTTTGACGTGACTAAACCGATGATAGCATAGTGGTACCATAGGTTTGACAAACCTCTGGCGAGTAGGTCGGTATGTTACTCGTAATTTCAATTGGCCGGTAACGTATGACCGGTAACAGGGCGACTTCCAGTCAGGGTCTGGGAAGCGTCACATGGTGATATTAATCTGCAGGGATATTGTAATTAATCCAGCGGGATCCTATTGGCTAGTAGGTTGAGAAATTGATCTTCTCTCATGTTCCACTACTGGTAATAGCTTCCGTTGAGGTCTATGGGAATACAATGCGATAGAGGTAAATCGGATGCATTGTAACCTGATTACGTGAAGGTTGCAATGGGTTCCTTTTAGGCTTTATGCATTTCAAGTTGAGAACAAAGAACAATTGGTTAACTTACACTCTTAATATTTAGAAGTGACAAACAGTTAACCCCACAAGTAACAGAATAATACAAGGATCAGATTTGATAAATCTAATATCCTTAATACATAAAAGGGTTATCAATACTTCGGTTTGATAATTAAACCCTTATTATTATATTATTCCACACATGATTTGACAGGTGATTAACAGATGAGATGAACAGGTGAAATGGGGATGGATATCTATAGTTGTATTGCAAGTAGTGTGGAGTTCTAGTACTTATGTGGTAGGATGTTGGCTGGGGCTTGGTTCCCCTACATATGCCCTATATATAAGCATAATTACTAGGATGAGATACTACTTGTAAATATAACTATTGAGAAGCCATTGGGAGAATGGGTGAATCAAACAACATACAAGTGACAAAAATTACATTGTGTTTGTGTATGTGAACAAATCAATGTTTTCAATTACAAAATTTCTGAACTCACCAACCTAGTGTTGACTTTGTTTAAATGCATGTTTTCTCAGGTGACGAACATGTTTAGTTACCAGGATTACAGGGACCTAGCTAGTGGACTTTTAGAAGGCCTAGCTACTTTTGTGTTGCATACTTTTGGGTGACAAAACTATGAATCATCTTTTGTATATCTTGTATAGATACAAGATATGAACACATTGATTCTTTTGATTAGATTTACTTAGTTAAATTATGAGGAAACAATGTAATTTAAATTTGTAATTATATTTCATTGTCATGTTAGCATTTCTCATTTATATCTCATGTGCTATGTAAACAATCTGATCATTTCGATTATCAAACGATATCGCGCCCCGAGAACTTTCCGCCCAGCGGGAAAGTCGATCCAGCCCGCCGGCTCGGGGTGTGACAGACTCAAATATGACGTGTGGCTACCAGCTTTGGACGAGTTGTGGGTTGCCGTGCGCTTATCATATATCAAAATACTTAAACACAGGTTCGTAATATTAAATGTAAATCTTACATGTTTCACACGTAGTTAGTGTTATATTATTTTTAATTAGAAATTATGCAGATACGAAGATACCGCTTTCTAATATAGATATATTTTGAACAAAACTGAACACAACTAACCAACACTATTAGAAGAAAAAAATTTATGTTATAGGACAAACGAGTTTGGTTACAGAAGAAATAAATTCCAAACCTCCTGAAATAAAAAAGAGTCTAATAAAGAAGGTCTTATCGCAGGTATTTCCAAATTAAAGCGACAAAAAGGCGTCTTTAGTTCAAAAAGATACACGCGGTCGTTCAACTTTAAAGGCACAGAAACAAAAAGAGCAAGACGTTGTTAAAGATAATTTAGTGTCCCAAGAAAGTACATTTGAACCTTCGAGGCATAGTTTGTTTACAGCTGTGACCGAGAAGAGGTAGAAACCCGTATTTCGGCGCAGTCGTTCCACATCGGTATCAAAAGGAATGCCACCATCGGACTCACAAAGTGAAAACGAATTCCATTTTCCACATAACATGAAGCCAGAAGGATTAAACAATGTTTATCACTTTGATCGTCACATCCTTCCTATATTTCAACCTTACATGATAAAATACAAGATGTCGAGCCAGATGATAACTGTGGTTTTCGTTCTGTAGCCGTGGGTTTAGGATTCGGTGAAAATCATTGGGCATTTATTTGACAATAACTCTTGCAAGACTTGGATTTCAACGCAGATCTGTACAAATATGTGTTTAACTCCTACGACCCATGATCTTATGATGCACAACGCAACACAATAAATTGGCAACAGATTGCACCTACTCGTAGTGAACATTGGATGTTTATGCCTCACACAGGCTTAGTAATTGCTTAAAGATTTGGTGTAATCGTTCACCTTTTCAGCAATCGAGGTGCTCAAACCATTTTCTCTTTGTGGACATCTGCTAATAGTTTAATGCGACATAACGTCGTATCAGTAGTTCATCTTGGCGTCCATTTCATTAATGTTACATTACAAGGAGATTATCCAATGCCAACGGTAAATCCTATATGGAAACGTTACCGAAATGATGCCGCATCCGACTGGGAGTTCATATATCATAACAGGCTGCAAGAATACTGAAGATTTATAGATGCAAATAAGTTGGTCGACTACATAGCCGTTTAAATGTAAAACAACAAATTCTTAAATTAAACGTAATAAAAATGAAATATTTGTGTATATGTAAAAAAAATTTAAATTTGAACAGTACGGCCCGTACTGGTCAGTACGGGCTGTACTGTTCTAGCTTATATTTGAATTTCAGTTTCATTTTTACTTTTCTCACACAAAAAACACTCACATATTCTCTCGTATTGATTTATACACACCATCTTGATCTTCAAACTTTCGACACCAGGTACTATTTTGCTTCGTAGATCATGAATATATGTGTTTTAATTGCTAAAAAACGATCTAGGGGCTGTTTTTTTGGATTTAAAAGCTTCAAAATATGAACAAGACGGGCCGTGTTGACCAGTACGGCCGGTATTGTTCGTCTGTTTTTGAACCAAAAGAAGAACAAGACGGGCCATGGCCTTCCAATCCAGTTCCAACAATGCACTTATCGGGCTGAGAAAGAGGGACTGCTTGGCGTTGCATATTAGAACTCATTAAAGCCCGATTCACATCATTATGCTTGATAAAAGGAATGAGGGAAGCTCCAATCGAAAAATATTGGAAGGAAAAAATACTTCGAAGATGAACCTGCGTCTTGACCAGTACGGCCCCTATTGTTCAACAAATAAAGAAGGTAACTTTTGGCCTGGTAGGCTGAGAATGGCCATCCTGAGCAGTACGGGCCGTCTTGGACAGACGGCCTGATTGAGGCCAAGACGGGCCGCCATCTTGACCAGCACGGGCCGTCTTGGACAGACGGCCAACACCAGTACAGCCCGTATTGGACAGATTTTTTTTGTTAACGTTTGCTTGGTTTTCGTTTTTCAGCTGTTACTTAATGATTGAGATGGATGACGATATTCCACACCATGACGGCGCCGCCGTGCCCCTTGATGCCGAGTCGTTAGAGCTCTCGCAGCACGAGTGGCTGCAGTTCGAGCCTAATACGGCGGCAGCGATTAGGTGCCGCCGTATTTTACGCATGAGCGTGGCGTCGCCACGTTGCATTGATTGGGGAGTTCTAGCAGATGCCGGTCCGGCAGAGCGGGCTCGAGCTATCCTAGGCGAGGACACTCCGTGGACTCGTTTATTCCATACAGCCGATTTGCCCACATACAGGCTGATCACCGTGGAGTTTCTATCGACCTTTAGATATAGAGCTCACCAGGCTGCAGTTCTTGAGCAGGAGGATGAGGTGCTTCCTCCTGACATCGAGTTCTCGTTATGCGGACAGCACATGGAGATGTCGATCGAGCGGTTCACCGTGCTTTTAGGTCTATACTACGAGCCGGAGACTGTGACTGACGCATTCACCCATGGGTTGACGCAGGGTGAGGACGGAGTGATGAGGGCTTGGTGGTCGCAGATCTCTGACACGTCGTTCACCTGCCACCTATTACGGGCGTCGACCATCAGAGATCCTCTGATTCTATACATCCACCGATGCATTGTGACGACGATCTCAGTTCGCGAACAGAGCCAGGAGTGGGTGACGACGACGGATTTGTTCAATATTCACTCACTCATGGCTGGCAGGCCGTGCAACCTTGCACGGTGTTTTGCCTTATACTACGCCTCCTTCTACCATCGACAGGAGCGCGAGACACTGTGGGGAAGCGCCTTTGTCACCCACCTAGCACACAACAGATGCATGTTTCATTTGCTTAAGGATCTGTCGGCAATCGAGCCTTGTAAGCTCGATCTGCCGGCGATCGACCCTCGTAAGTTCGATCACTGAACGCTTCTGAACATGAAACTTGCAGCCGACATCCCGAGTCTGGGATTGCGGTTTATTGGATCCGGCGGCCGCCTGTTTCAGCCAGCCCAGCTCGCCGTCATCCCGCAGCAGCAGCAGCCTGAGGATCCGGCAATGCCGGAGCCCGATCCGATTCGGGAGGAGCCGGTTCGGTCACCACAACGCGAGGACCCACCGCCGCAGCATCCACCTCACGTCTATTGTGCGGTGCGCCTGACCAGGCCGTTCGAGGCGTTGTTGCACCATGTTGCGGCTCAGTGCGAAGAGATTTTGCAGGACACTCGTCGTAGGGCCGCATGAGAGACACGCGTCGAGCGACGACTTGATCAACTCGAGGATATTGTCCTGTGGACGGTCGTCAGAGCATGCGCTACGGGACGAGTCGCAGCTTTCACAGTTTCCAGAGCCACGTGTCTACGCAGACGACGGATCCTCCGCTGGACCATCCGGAGGTTTATAGTTTAGTTTGTATTATTGTATTTTGTTTCCTTGTATGTAAAACTCATGTTGTGTATATATGTATGTTTCTTTCTTTATTTGTATTGTTTCTCGTTGTGTTTTTTTTTCTGTTTGTGTTGTTTTATTTAATAATTACGCGACAAACTTATAATATTTAAATTATTTAAATTAACGTAAACAAACTAATTATAAAATGAAACATTTAGTCAAAATGATTTCGTAAATAATTAATATCGTTTAAAATGATAACATAACAAAATTATGACGTTTAATTAACATAATAGACGTATATCGTTCAAAAGTTCACGTAGTAAACGTATATCGTTAAAAATTATTTAAATACGTAAATTAAGTTTAAATAAAATAAATAATTTTAAGACGACCCATACTTCCTAGTACGAGCCGTATCAAGTGGCTTATACCGGTTGACACCCAAAAATGGCTTGTAAAAATAAGTCAAGGCCAGTACGGGCCGTACTGGTTAGTACGACCCGTCCTAAAGAATGTTTCACTAAATTCAAGACATTCCATGGAATGTTTGTCTATACTCTATACGGGCCGTACTGACCAATACGGCCCGTCTCAGACCACTGGGGTGTTGAAATATAAAAGTGGGGTATCTAATTAAAAGAGACCTTTTACATGAAGGCAATATAAATAAAAATAATAAATGAAATTTTAACAACACACACCCTGAAACTATTTTTCATGTTACACGAGAGAGATGATGAGATAACACTAACACAATGAGTCGCTTTTTTGTGGTACTAAATGTCTAAATGGATTTTAGGCAGACTTGTAGTTTCCAATCAATCGATCCATTTGGGTAGCGGGTAGCAAATTATTTTTATATATATTTTAAAAACGGGAGGTGTTAGGAAGACGACAGGGAGATTCAAGAAACACCATTCATACTACTCGTATGGGCCAATACGCGACGTATGGATATTTTGTTTCCGACAAAATCTGCCACATCAAATCACAGTTCTGGCAGAGTTCATTGACGTCATCTATATGGCCCAAATGGGTCCATACGGGCCCGTATTGATCATTATCCTTTTAATTTTGAATTGTGTGCCAATCATTTAACTTCGCGTTTCGCGTATCAATTATTTGACGCCACGTTTGGATAAACCCTCGGTTTGTGTGCGAATACGTGCTATATAAGGAACAATATAGTATTCGTTTCTTCATTCAATCTACCACTCATTGAATATTTGCTTGTTTGTAGTTTTAAAAGCGTATTAAAAGTTTAACGATGTCGATGGGAAGCAACAACTTCGGAGATGATTATATGTGTGTCTATGAAACAAACCAGGTAATAGATTTATTTGTTTATCAGTCGTTAGTTTATAAAAGCTTAAACATTTGTTATTATAAGGTATTCTCTGGTGTTGATAGTTGGTTGATTGGACGATTGCTATAGGGAGTGAAAATGGTTGTGTGTTTGTTAGACAAAGAAGTAAAACTAATGCATGCAATCGGAGTCGTAGTAAAGGTGCTTAAATGTGATCACGGTGGTGTGTATAAGGGAGAACCAAAAGTTAGACGTTCTGGATAAAAGAAGACTAGACGTGAATTTGAGTTGATTGCTAAATACAAAAGAAGTTGTGGCGGCTGGAAGTTACGTGTGGTTAACAGTGAGCATAAACACCTAGTGGCTGAACAACTAGGCGATCATCCATATGCGATGAAATTGAACGAATATGAAACCTGTCTAGTTGAACAACTAACAAACAAAAATTTTTTGACTTGTGATATACTTGCAATATAAAGGATCAAAACCTCGATAATGTTTTCAACCTAAGATCAATTTACAATACACGACGGAAGTTACGTCCTTGAAAAAACGTAGGGGAAACTCCAATGCATGCATGACCATTTTTAGACATTGCAAAACAATAATTTTATATACCAAACTCAAGATGATGCTACACGACTTGATCACATGGAGGACATGATCCGGTAGTTGGTGGATCAGCGGGTTGCTTCTTCCGGCATTCATGTTCACGTCTTCCCTAGACAACTATATGATCAGGATATGTGAATCTTGGTTGTCATGCTTAATTGTTTTTTTTTTTTTTTGTATTTTTGTTTAGTATTTTGATGTACGAACACTAATGTTTATATATGTGTATGTATTTTTATTTCGTATGTCTATTGTGTATGGAGTGATTGGTTAATTTAGCTTTTGTTATATAATTAAAAAACCCAATTAATGGTGAATACCTAACGGTAGTTAACTTAATATCGCTTTAAGAACTTATCTAAAATCGGCCAAATTTATTTACATTATAATAATTATTATTTTAAAACTAAAAGATTAAACATGTTTACATTAAAATAATTTTTAAACAAAACACTTAGACGATATTATATATATATATATATATATATATATATATATATATCATAAAAATCTAAATAAGTAACAACAATTGCGTATACCGGTTGGAAAAACAACATTACGATTATACTACATACTTACGTTAAAATAGTTTTTATTGGAAAACTAAACGATTAAACATGGTTTAATTAAAATAATTTTCACACAAAACAATTAGACGATATCATATATATATAAATAATAAAAATTTAAATAAGTAAAACACGTACGTATACCAGTTGTAAAAATAACATTACGATTATATTAAATAATTATGTTACAATAGTTATTAATTTACATCTAAACGATTAAAATGGTTACTTGAAAACTAATTTTCAAACAGAACACTTGGACGATATTATATACATCTTTTTCATAAAAATCTAAATAAGTAAATACGTACGTATAACGGTTGTAAAAACAACATTATGATTATATTACTTAGTTACGTTAAAATAATTATTATTTTACAACTAAACAATAAAACATGGTTACATGAAAAACTAATTTTCAAACAAAACACTTAGACGATATTATAAGTAACATATGTACGTATAATGTTGTAAAAACAACATTATATTCCTTTAAACCTCACTAAATTAGCTAAATTTATATCTGGCATTTCTATACGGGTCGTATGGATCTATATGACTCATATAGTGTATAGCTTCAGCTGACAGACATTGTCTGACACCAATACAACCTGTATTGGGCCATAAGACTCGGATGAAGTCAGGTGATGTATTGGGCTATAAGCAACGTTTTGAAAACCGGACCGGTCAGTCAAACCGGCAACCGATTAGTGAACCGGTCCGGTTAGGGGGTTCTGGGTCGTTTTGGGTGAACCAACCGGTTGAACCGGCGAACCGGTGGTCGGACCGGTTTTTATTTTTTTTTCTATTTTTTAATTTTTTATTTTATATATGTATATTTATAAAATGTTTATAAAATCATTCGGTTCTTAAATTCCGGTTCGACCGGTCGGACCTCTGACCGGTAAGGAGACCGGTTCGATGTCCGGTCCGGTTCTGAAAACATTGGCTATAAGTGTTGAAGCTTCAACCTTGAGGTTACCTTTTATTAATTATGAGACTATAAACATAAAGACGTAACCTCTTAATGACCATTGAGGCTACCAAACAATCCCAAAGTTTGTTCGCATTAACCTTGTGGAGATAACCTAGTGATAAAAGTGTTGAGCCTTCAACCTTGAGGTCATGGGTTCTACTCATGGGGGTGACAATTTCTCCACAAGGCCACCGACCCGGGTGATTACGCCCGCGGTTTACCCGTTCTCCCGGTTAGTCGGGTGTTGGAGGGCCAAATTCAACTATTCGAGTACCTAACCGGGCCAAATAATTTGCGGTAAGCTGGTAATCATACAAGGCCCATTTATGGATATTCGGTCACGTATGCTTATTTTGTTTATGCCTTTTATCATGGGATTAGAAATTTTTTTGAGTGTTCATCATGGTTATACATATACGGTTGAATATATTATTAGAAGATTTTTGTCTAAAAAAGTAATAATCAATCGGAGCTTGACTTTTGTCAAGCTAAAAATATAAAAACAAGAATCTAGTATAAAAAACAAAATACGGCACAAAAAAAATTTAGTACAAAAAAAATCTAGCAAATAAAATCTAAATTTAGTACCAAAAATCTAAAATCTAGTACAAAAAAACTATACAAAAAACAAAAATACAATACAAAAAACTTAAATAAGTACAGAAAAATACAGAAAAAAATAAAATATATAGCAAAAATAAGATGTTATACCTAAATCATATATATAAGATGATCGATTTTTTAAATTATCACTCTTTAATTTATGCTCAATATATTTTTATCAAGGAACGTTTAGTGGAAAGGTAATTAATCATCAACGCATCACATCAAATTCCATAACAAAAAATGAAATATTTAAAGTTTATCCAATCCAAAACTCCAATATCTGAATTTCTAGATATTCGAATCAGAACACCTATAGTAGGTAGGTATAACACCACCACCTGCTTGCATATAAAATTGCTTTCATATATAATGCTAACGTTTTTTCAATTAAATAATGATAATCCACAATAAACAAATTAATAACCACCATACCTTAACTAACTTAGCGAATGACCACCCTCGCGTACTGGTCTGTGCGTCGGATTCGACCCACGTTGACACCGTTTTTTTTTAATCTTGGTTTTGTAGTTTTGATTCCCACTTTATTAATGATTTAAATCTTATTGGTTTTCGTTAATAGTCTTTATGTCATCAAATTTGTTGACGGCTAAATGCATTTTATATTCGTGATATGGTGTTTGGTAGACTTTTGCGGTGATTGGTCCATACGTGTGGGAAAAAACCAAATTAACACCAATTAATGTTTTATTTTTCAAATAAATACATTATAACCTAGCGGTATTTTTATGGTAAGATAAAACTCAGGAATCAAATGTTCCTGGCTTCGATTCCCTCAAGTGGGTTTTTCTCAAAGTATTCTGGTGATTTGATGGTAAATATGATTGGATGGTACTGCTGGTGACACGATAATACTCCATTAATTTGTCAGTGATCCTAAAATTTAGCCGTTCAAAAAAAAGTTTTATTTTTCTCTCACCTCGTAAAAAAAATGAAGTAGCGAAAGGCACAATGCATGTGTGTCATAAATTTCATGTTTGTCCGTTACGTTTATAAAACTTTGAAAATTTTTTTAATTAATTTCCGGTTCAGCACACGTGTGGGATCCCAACGTGGTAATAACGCACTTGGAAAATGGAAACCTTTCATCGTAACACTTAAGATCCAATATAGCCCATTATTCCATTATTACGACCTAATACGCCTCTTTACACCAAAGGGTTTGTACTTTCTAGCCTAATAGTAGCTCATTGACTTCTCTTATAAGAGGTCTTGGGTTGGAGTCTCACCTAAAGCAAATATTGCTCTGGTTGAGCCAGGGAGTTTTCCAAGTTGTAGGTTTCCTCCTAGACAGATGGGTCAGGTCACCACGCTCTGTTATTCGGGCGAAAGGGTGATCTATTTGCCAGGGTGATCCCGGGTGACCTGACATTTGCTGTTCAAAAAAAAAATACGCCTCTTTACAACCCTATTTAACATTTTTAAGAGCTACTTTGGTGTTTTAAGTTCCGTGGCTTAAAATGTATTCATTGCCCTTAAAAGAAAACGGTTTTATTATATTCCATTAAGATCTAACATTAATCTAAAGACCCGGTATAGCCCGTTAAGGCTACCTACACTACTAAAAAACAAGCCTAACGTAACCTTTTTTTTGTCACAAAAGTTTGCAAATAGGTTGTATTAGATGAAGTTGCATTAGTTTAATTCAACATTTTTATTACATTACGCAACTTTTTTTTTAAATATTTTCATTTAAAAATGTTGCATTTGAAAAAAAATGTTATATTATGTAATAAAAACGTTGCATTAAATCTAATGCAACTGCAGCTAATGCAATCTTTTTTTTTTTTTAAATATAAATGTTGCGTTAGGCTGGTTTTGTTAAATCTTCTAGAAAGATAAAATACTCCACACATAATTGCTATCGAAAATCATGTAATGAAGACTAAGAAAGAAAGTTATGTAAATGTGATAAATATATACTAGACGCTCATCTAGGTTATTGGTGTGTGAAGTCGTAAAGGTGTTAGTCTTGTCGGGACCTAAACAAAAACTTTAAATTAATAATAATAATAATCAGTTATGACTAACACATATGATACAAGTTTTTACCTATTAAACTTAAGCATAACTAAGGTAAATAGCAAGTATCAATCCATGAGAACATTAAGTACCAACACCAAATTTTATATGATATTCATTAAAGAATAACAAAGATAATAATATAACATTAACATCACCAAAATCTTTGCAACTATTAAAACATACCAAGCTACATCTAGATCTAAATAATAAGGTAGTGTTTATCCATAAATCATATAAATACAACACAAATACTTTATATAAATTATTGTCACACTCATGCTAAAGCGGATGTTTAAGACTAGAAAGAGAAATTGTGTTGCGAGTAATGATTTTAACCCATGATTCTTATGTTTTATAATTATTATAGTTATTTATAATTTTCTTTTATTTAAATGAGTTCTTGCACCAACTTTCTAAAAATTGAATGAGACTAGAAAGAAAAATAAGAAACTTTAAAAAAAAAAAGAATGAAGTTTTTTTTATAAAGTTTGGACTAACAACGGACTTTTATAAAATTAAAAGTTTTATAATACACACACACATATATATAAAAGTTTTAGGGTTAAATTTATAAAAAAAAAAACATTTGGTGTTAGGTTTGAGTAGATCAGAAGTGAGTTTGGCCATGACTCGACCACCCAGGCCAAATGCAGAGTTGTATGCCAGAGAAGAGAGGCCGGCATGCCTTGCTGTGGTCGGGTACACGTGTCTTGGTTTGAGGATTGTCAGGTGCTCGGGCCTTTGCTGAAGACAGAAGCCAAATGTCCAAGAGAGAGAGAGCCGATGGCCTGGTTGAGGGGGCTTGTAAATGGGATCCATAAATCAAACATGCACATTAATTAGGCTTTAGCTTGTTAGGACTAAAAATAACAAGTTTTGGAGATTAATCTGGTTTTATCGCGGATGTATGGTAATAACAAATAGATTCAAACTTATAAAATCAATCAATGTGTGGTGTTATAAATGTTTGTTGATCCTTCCTTGAAATGGTATAGCCTCCAAACTTAGAATTCAAGCTCCAAAATTAACGGAGTGAAGTTATTGAACATTTTGAAAAGATGAGCAAATTTACAGTATTCACAATACATAGAGTTGCACAAAAAAACCGGTTCGGTTCGAAAAACCGGTTTATAAACCTGTCCTGTCTCGAGCAAAAACCAGTTTCACCCAAACCGGTTTGGAAACCGGCCCGATCTACCGGTTTGGGATAGGTTTGGATTTTCGACCGTTGTAACCAGTTTGGAACCGACCCGAACCGGTTCCCCAAACCGGTTTCAACGGCTAGTTTGCATATTACCGTTTTTTAGACTGTTTGAACCCATTTTGGACCCTTTTTTTGGTGTTTTTTTGCCATCTTAGACCCCATAAGTTTAGTATAAATAGGTAGTGGTTGTTTAGGTTCAATCACACAACTCTCAAACACAAAAAACGCTCTCAAAACGCAAAAAACGCTCTCCAAACGCAAAAAACGCTCTCCAAACGCAAAAACGCTCTCCAAACTCTCAAAACGCAAACCCCCTCACAAATGGCTTCATCAAGTGCTAACTCTTCAGTTGGCTGTGGTGCTTCAACAAACCTTGAAGTTGTTCCTACGAAGAGGAATCCCTAAATATGGAAAAACTACGATTTGTGTAAGATGTCGAGCGGTCCGAATATAGCTCGATGCAAGCTTTGTGGTAGTTTTTTCAAACACAACGCGAATAGTACTTTGAAAAACCATTACGAGTTCGAATATTGCAAAGTTTTGAAGAACGAAGTGGCACGAGGTCAACCGACGATGTCAAAAGACAGTGGTATTTTCACTTATAGCGTCGATGCGGTTCGGGAGCAAATGGCGCAATTCGTCATTCAACAAAGTTTGCTATTTAACCACTTCGATAACCCTCGTCTAACTCGACTTATTCAACAAACTCTTCAACCTCGTTACTCAGACGTAAGTTGTTCTACCCTTAGAAGAGATTGTTTAATAATGCGTGAAAAAGCTAAAAATTAACTTATTTTGGGTTTTGAAAACTTACAAACCGGCGTTAGTTTAACTTGTGATGCTTGGTTCGCTCCACATGGTTCACCCGACTTGTACATTTGTGTTACCACTCATTGGGTACAACCTGGTACGTGACAATTAATGAAACGTACGGTCGCGTTTAAGTTATTTGACTATCTTCACACGGGTGAGAATTTATTTTATGTTTTAGACAAAGTTATAAAAACTTTTAAAATGGAAAAAATATATTTTCAATCTCATTTGATAACGCGTCGAATAATACGCGTGCGGTCCAACAACTAATTTTAAAATATAAACCTATTTGCAAAGGTGCTTTTTTTCATAGTCGATGTGTTGCACATATCATTAATTTGACGGTTCAAGACGGGATTAAAACTATTGAAGAAACAAAAGATAAATTTAAACAAATGTTACACGACATTTCTAGCTCAACCAAACGACATTATTAGGGTTTTATTAATTATTAGTTTAAGGTTTTATTAGTTTAAAGTTTAGGTTTTATTAGTTTAAGTTTTTATTAAATGTTAAGGTTTTTATTAGGTTTTGAAAAAAAAAATTAAAAAACCGGTTTCAAGAACCAGCTTGGCCCAAACCCGTTTTTTCAAATTCCAAATCGGTTTGATGGGTTCGAGATTTCGATGTTTAAAACCGGTTTATAACCCGAACCGGTTTGGCCAAGAACCGGTTTGCCCCATCCACTGTAGAAACCGCTTCGGTTTAGAAACCGAACCGGTTTGGTGATAAAAACCGGTTTGAGCACCTCTAACAATACATGTTATTCTTTGAAGCAAGAGGGTATTCTTTGAAACAAGAGGGGCGAAACCAATACTTAAACAAAAAATAGCATTCGGCTGAAAAAATAACACTATGAACTGAAAAGGGTGCGGTCACCCCCTGCCCTGATAATACTTCGCCCCTGTTGGAGTGTAGCATAACCATGTCCTTGCGGATCTATCATCTTTTTCATTCCCACTCTCATATTGTGATTTTTTGTCGACCATATACATTGTTTTACACAACCTGAAAACACGTACAAACACTAATTAAGTGGTACTATGTCTCATAAATATATTTCTCAAAAACAAGTATTTAACCACGTTAAACACATAAAACTAACCAACCCATTATGGGGCAGTAGGTTTTTACCTAAAAAATTCACACCAAAACATGAAAAATGAGCTGCTACTTGTAGAGTTTAGAGGGGAGCCCAATGGTCTTGGTACGTGCATGGGCGTGCTTCATGCCCACAGAGTCATGGTTAAGGGACCATAATGGTGTAAAAGCCGACCAATTACTCCATTTTTACTTTTTGTATAAATTTGACTACAGAAAGCTATGTTGATCCCATCTATGGTTTTACCATAAATGTTTAAATGTAGCTTGTTGAGAGGCTGGTTGAGAAGTTGAAGATGAACAAATTTGAAAAATGAACGTTAGGGGCGTATTTAATCATCCTTTTAAATCAAAACATAGCTTTAGAAAAATGAACGTTAGGGACGTATTTAGATTGAAGCAGCTTGCTTATTTGATAGTTTTAGTAGTGGTTTTCTTAAATCTAAATTCTATTCAGTTTTTTTTTTTGTTTTTTCTTTCTTTTTTAGAAAATTTTACATATATCTCATTAGTAAGAACATTTACCCAATTTTTAAAATCAATTATATATTTCTCCTTAAGAGGGAGAAATATGTAATTGAATATTTATTTAGAAGGGAAAATATTTTTTGAAAAGGAAAAATATGTAATAAACTTTTTTTACTTGTATATATATTATATGTGATAAATGATATTAGGAAATGAAAATATGTAAATGTTCCTTCTCTTAAATATCCAAATCACTCCAAATTAATTTTCTAAACAACCCCAAAAGAAGCAATGTGTACTCTTGAGCGGATATTGAATTTTGTAACTAAAATACTACTACATTGTTATTAAACTTCTAACACCAAATCTGGGTTAGGCTTGAGTCAGGTTAAGTTATGCCTTGCTTTCCCGAGCATAAATGCTAGCTGCATAACAAAGAAAATATGCATTAGAGGGCCTGAGGTGATTTATCTCAATGTCATCCTGATGCTCAAGTCAGTAATCTATGTAAGATAATCAAATGAAGAATAAGTAAGATATAAGATAATAGATTGTAGAAAGGTTACTTAAGAGTAAGATGTGTTGATCAGGAAGGCAAGAATGAATACAAAAAAGTGTAGTTTTGATCATTTTATGATTGGAGATAAATATACGTTATTTAAAAAGGGCAAGAAAACCAGGATCCTGACAAAAGCAAGCAGGCCTTGTTAATGACAATTAAGTGTAAGCAGAACGAGAGAAGCAAGTTTTCAATAGATGAAAAAGATATGAGATGCAAAGTGAGGGTATCACATTTGCAAATGAGATAAATTGAAGTGTGGAAGTGAGCCATTTATTTATGTAAGAAAGACAACCTTTACTCCACCTATGTCGAACCAAGCTTCCTCGGTATTGTTAGACTCTATGGGCCTTACTCAGGTTGGCAAGGCCAACCTTACATCTTCACAGTTAGCATAAATTGTTACATAGAAAGGCAAAGACTGACTGTACTATGGTTGGTTAGACATGTCTTCCTATGACTGATAATACAAACATGTTTAGGTATACCTTACACCATCACACATCACGAAATATGTATGTCTGATGATCGATGATCCATGAGTGAAATGCGATACACGATATATTACCGAATATGATAAAAAATAATAATATTAATCAAATAATAATATTTAATTAAATAATTTGACTTTCATGTAATTCATTCTTGATGTGCAATGAATGTGTAATTAAGTCCAATGTATTAACTTTATTTTAATGTTGTAATCCGAAAGTGTAATTAGTATAATTAGAAGCTTTCAATATATAAAATACATGTGAGAATACGCCTATGATAATTTGTCAAGGAGACAAATAAGTCATATTCACAATGGATACGTTATGTTAAAACAATTAATTTGGGCGAAAGGACAATGGGCAAACATGGTACATAACGAAAGATATGCTAAAATCAAGTAGTTTAACCGAACATTGTAAGTAGCTCCCAAAATATCAATATAAATTTCAGGTGATGAAATTTATATGGTTGTATAGATCTCAAAAAATCATGAACATGGGCGAAAATGGTATGCAAAACAGAGTTCACATGTAGCCTGGAAGCACGAAATTAAGTTTTAACCACACCGCACGTGAATATATGGACACGTGTCCAGCGACCTTGACGCGTGTCAAACAATCATGACACGTGTCAACAAGTCCTACCATGTGTCCATGACTGCCTCCGTTCATAGAGGTTGCCATGCGTCCGAAAACGTGACATGATGCAGTTGCATCGATTTGCATGCTAACTCCTATAATTAAATCTCAACAGATCATTTTTTACGTCTTCTATTCAAACACCATACTTTTCTCTCAACCAAAAAACCCCTCTATGAACCCTTTGAAATTACGTAAGTATTAGGAAGCTTGGATACGCTTGGAACACTATAAAAACATTAAACAAATCTGTACTCATATTTATCATGAGGTAAAGCTTAAAGTTTTTGTTCATTTAAGTTGTTTTCATAAGGTAACACAAGGCTTATCCAAAGGCTATGATAACATGTTAAACAAGTTATCATAACATGTTTATATACATAATACATCATTGTTAATGAAACGAGCTAAACACTCGCATAAAAAATAACTTAACATAAATTGTTGTACTGCTCGATTAGAAACCCAAATTGGTGTTATTACTCATGTAATGATTCCACTATGATATTTTTTGATATTAGGATTATGTGATTATGTGGAATCAAGCTAGAGGATCGAGGTTGTATCGATCAAGTATTAATGTATTATACAAGTCAGGTGAGTTCTTTGTAACATTGTTTTAAATGTTTTATCATTTTGGGAAGATTCGCATGCTATAAAATTATTTTGTGAAAATGATTTTAACTCAACTGCGGTTGGGTAAATAATGTTTTTTGTGTCGCCTTTACATTGTGTTCCGAAGTAGTTCCAACTGTCGTCAGTAGTGCCATGTCGGGGAGTTTGGGATCAAGGCGTCGCAAGTTCTTTTGTTTTTTTCCATCTAAACTCATTCTTTTCCTAAAAATTTTACCGTTCATATGTAATCTACACACGTTTACAACAACTAGACTTTAAAGTTTTATGTCGGAGTAACATGTTTTTATATCTATATTTTGATATACGAGTTTATGTTTGTGTTCTAATATTCGAAATAGCGGTGGAATCCGGCCGCAACGCGTAGACAATGTTTTCATAACCAGATCGGACGTCAAACTTGACGTCTTACTAGCTACTGGTCGGACAGGTTGGACCGGATTTAAGAATCAGATAACATAATAAATATATAATATATTCCAAAAAAATTATACAATTATAAACGCATTTAAACAAACATATTTAATATTTAAATAAACATAATCATATTAAAAAATATAAGGTTTTAATGTTTCATTGTTTAGATTTTAGTTTAAAAAATAAAATAAAAATAAAAAACTAAAATCCGGTCCGACCAGCGAAACGGTTCCTGGTCCGACCGGTAAACCGGCTCACCTGCCCGATTAGTTTGAATCCGGTTCTCATGCCTATTTTGGACCAGTCGGTCTGGTCTGATTCTGAAAACCTTGGTTTTAAACATTTGAGTATGCATTCATAAATTATGGGGAAAAATCTCATACGTGACATCAAATGGCCTTAGAGTGATTTTACTCATATAGCTTTGATGCAAAAAAATAGTCATTTTTATGACTTTCTATCAAAACAATCTATTTTAAGGAGTTAATGTTCCTAAAATCACCGAAAGTATATATTTTTAGGAATTACAAACATTAATACATGAAGAAACCGTTTATATTGTTATGTAAAAAATAGTTAAATAAAAATCATAATTTTGTAGATTAACTAACTAAACATTTTAAATTAAAGCAATTAATTTAGCTGATTACATATTTTATAAACTGATTGACCCTTTATGACAAATGTATCCGTTTGATCAACACATTTTAGTTCAAGACGGCCTTAAAAGTTCGTTAATTACTTGTTCAACTTATGATCATTTATAAACTTCTTTTGTTTTAGGCTTTTATATATTTTCTTATGTCTATTTATTCATTTATATCTGGTACATTTTCAAGTAATGATTTCATTATTAAAACAAGTTTTTGTAGCTAAAATAAAGTAATATGATGTTATTATTTGGGTTGAATTAAAAATGAACAAAAATATCAAAGTTTGTTTTGGTGCAACTCTGGCATATGATGTCTTACGTGAATGCACTGTTTCTATGGTAAGTAAGACAAACTTTGACCTCCAATGATAACCCAGCCGGGTCCAAACCCTATGATCCTGGCCTTGATGTTTGGTCCACAGTGATGAGACTCAACAAGGATGTGCACATGCTCTTCATGTGATCTCACTCCATTTGAAACTTCATTTTCTAAACTCTATTATTACACATTATAGTTGTAATTTTAACCACTTGTTCGATATCTATTTCATATATGCATACCTTTAGTTGTGTAAATCTTATGTGATGATAATTGATCTTAAAAATATCTTACAAGTTTTTTTATTTAGATATTCTTAGATATTTAAAAAAAATCACCTAGAAGGCCTTCTTATACAATCTATATAAACATTTCATCATCATCAAGTCCTATGCTTTTAATAGATTTAGTTTGCAATTTTTGTAAACAATTCTGATATGTTAACGTTATTGGAGTTTTAAAAGCTCAATTGCCTATCACCTTTGTAAAATATCTAGCCATCACCACCGGCCATCACCACCGACTATGGTGTAAACGAGACGAGCTGATCTCACCTTATTCAGATTTTTATTTTTAAAGATTTAGCGTGTCTTGATTTATTTATTATTAATTAAATATTTTATTATTATTAATTTTGATATATATTTTTAATTCACTATATTTATCATATATAATATAATATATGTATGTTTTTATTTAACTTTATCTTATTTTTATATTTAAAAACAATTATTTACATCAATAAACATTTATTTACTAAAATAAAAATTATAGGAATAAAAAGTTTGTGTAGCCTCGCAAGCAAGCTCAAGCCTGACATGTGAAGCCCGAGGTCAAGCTCTATTATGAAACAAACAATATTTCATGGCTCGAGCTCGAGAAAGGGCACGGGCTCATTTAAGCTTAATTCTTTTAAGTTCTTTTAACTACTCTCTTTCACAACCAATCAACATATTCACTAAAATATTAATTTCTCTTTTTTTCTGTCTATACAACCAACCAAACTTACTTTCTTCACTTTCACTGACAACCAACCCAACCCTATTTTCACTAACTAAATATTTCATTTTGATTATTTTTATTTCTTAAAAATAGTTATTTTATTTAGAAAATATGTAAAATATTAATTTTGATAGATAATATTAATTATGTAGTAGAGAAGTTTTTGTTTTTATAAATTTAATTCTACAGACCAAATTTGATGACATTTGTTAATATGTTCTAATTAAAAAAAAAGGTTTGGGATATTGGTACACCGGTGTATGGATAACAATACTTTTTGAATTTTTTAATATTAAAAAATATTTAAAAAATATGTGTAAGTAAAAGTTATGTGAGTATCATGTGATTGATTTAACTTGAGTATGGTGTATAAATGATGAGGGTGGTGTATAAATATTAGGACACAAAAAAAAATTGGGCAACCAAATGTTCGCACACCCACCTTAGTGAGTTATGTTCAATGTTTTCAGAACCGGACCGGACAAACCGAACGTATTACTGGTTACTAGTCGGATCGGATTCAAGAACAGGGCGACATAATAAATATATAAAACATTTGAAAAAATATATATAATTATAATCACATTTAAATAAACATAATTACTATTCACACAAACATAATCATTTTTAAAAAAAAATACAAGGTTTGATTGTAATGTTACATTTTTTGGATTTTGGTTTAAAAAAAAAGAAAAAAAAAACTTGTTTCTCATCCCACATATGTTTACATCCCTTTCCCTTCCTAATTCCTCATCCCACATTGATAAAAGTACAAGAAAAACATTCATCACCTCCTATAAAAAGAAGAGAGAAATGCACCATTTGTATGAAAAACTTACTATTTCAACCACTTGTTTGGTTTAATGGTTTATTTTTTAAATTTTAGTTTTTTTTTCGGTCCGACCAGTGGTCCGGTTCCCGGTCCGACCGCTCACCCAGATAGGACGGTAGGTTCTCTTCCTAGCAATTCGTTTTGTTATTTTGGGCTGGTCTAGTTGCCAGTTCGCGGTCCGGTCCGGTTCAAACAACACCGATTATGTTCATGGTTCATCGTCTTTTTGTCTACCTTTTTACTTTTTTATTATTATACTAGGTTAGTAACCCGTGTATTACACGGATTAAATAAAAATTATAACGAATAATTATCAATCAAAATTTAGAAAATACAAGATGATTTTTAATATAAATACAATTACAATTTCATATGATTTAATATTTTAACTATTAAAATAATAATATTATTTCTTTAAACACTAACTTTTTATTGTAGTTTGTTTTTTTAAACATTTAATTTCAAATAATTGTTCTTGAAAATTTTATAATTTATAATAGTTGTTTAAAAAAAGTGTGTTTTTAATATTAGTATGTTTTAATGTATTTATTTTTAATATAAAAATGTATAAAAATTTTATATGACATTTAATATTAGTTGTATTTAATAGGAAAGAGAAGAAAAATAATGTTGAGATGCTATATAATTATAACATATGATGCTAAAAACATTTATTTAGGTAGATTATTTGTTTGCATCGGTCTAGTCTTAATGATTCAATCACGATTTTTTTATAAGCGTCAAAATTTATTAACTTAAACACCCAACCATCCACTCCACACCCACCTACCCACCACCACCCCACACCCCACCACCCCCACCCCCACCACCCACCCCCACCCCACCACCCCACCCGCACCCCACCCCCAACACCCACATACCCAACCCCCGACCACACCACCCCGACACCACCCACCTGTGACACCCGACAATTTTAGGTAAATTGCAACTCGTGCATCCTTTACATTTCACATTCATACTTGTTGCATTTTATTTAATTATGTTTAATTAGATGAGTCAAACACAAACAACTGCGAAACAATAGTTCGAGGAACTATCGAATCGTACATTGCACATTGGTTTTGGAAACCAAGTGTGGCAAACACAAACGCAAAACAATAATTCGGGATTTATTGGATTGTGCATTACATGTTGATTGGAAAGTACTTCTTAAGGAAAGCATCCCTAAGACTGCCCCAAGTAGTAAAGGATCCAGGTGCATGCGAATCGAGCCAAGTGGCGGCCCTACCCGCAAGAGAAAAGGGAAATAGCTGCAAGAAAATGGCATCTTCAGTGGCACCTTGAAGATTGAAGGTACCACAGATGCGAGTGAGGCGAGCTATGTGTGCTGGAGCATCCTCATCATCCCGACCATTAAAATGAGAGTTATTAATGGTTGTCATGATGTAAGAGGGAATCTGCCACGAATTTTCATTCGTGATATTTGGCGCAGTGATGGGATTATTAAGTCCCGTGAAACCCGCAGTGGCCTGCTGGTGAACCGTGCGACGCTCAGCCATGGGTGGAACAAAGTGCAAACGAGGACTAGAATGGGTGGAAGAACTAGAAGAAGATGGTGGTGTGTGCTCAGAAAAATCAGCAGAGATGGGTGTAGAAGCACTTACCTCGCTCGTAGAACCCTCAGAGAAGTCCCGCGAATCGCTCCTTGAAGGCAAAGAAAGCTCAGGTGGCAGTCCGTGTGAGCGTAAGTGTGGCATACACTACCAAACTTACAAACAAATAAAAATGAATCAAAAAGAAATAAACAAAAAGAAATATAAACAAAATTAAAAACAAATATGCACAGATAAGACACAAGAACTAAACTGCACAATCGATTAAGAAGTCCCCGGCAACGGCGCCAAAAACTTGATGTGTGCAAAGTAGTTTAATTAAAATTAATAAAAATCAAAACTAACCTAGACACTAAGTAATACTCTAGACTCTCTAAACTAAACTACTAACAGGCAAGGGAACCTATCGAAAAGTAGTACAGAAAAGCAAGTTCGGATATCGAACCTACAGACTCCTATAAAAAGTGCAAAATAGACTAAATGACTTATCTATACAAATGACTTAAATTAAATTAATTGTTTGAAAGGGGGGTTTAGTAAATAACTGATTAAACTAAAATTAATAAAATCTGAAAAACCGGATTAAGACTCAAGTTGGAAAATGCAACTAAAATTCACGAATGATGAAATGACTACCTAGGGTTTACTTTATACATGTTTAATGCGTTTAGATTGATTATGGAACTTATTTTGGAACCGGGATCTTTGAATTTTAACTTATCAACAAATTAGAGATTCTTTAACCATTTTCAAAGATTTTAACTAAAGTGTCTATAAGTGTTTTAAATACCGGTTTGGGTTAATTACTCTCACAAGTTAACCAACCCATCAATGATATATCCTAAAGACCATCTACCTCACGGAAATGAAAGTCTCAATACATAAACATGCAAGGGATAATAAGGAAAATCATCTTGGATTTAGCATGCAAGAATATGTTCAATTGACCTAATCCTAGCCTTTTCACAAAGACTTTAACTAGTTGTTGAACACTCAAGACATACTAACAAACCCTCACCTCACGGCTTTCGGTTTTGGTTAAACATTTAGATTATTTGTGACCTAATCATCATTCCTATGAATCACTACGTTTAGTAATCCATCCACAAATCAAGAACACCAAGTAATTGACCTAGCATGCACCCATTATACAAAAGACATTCCCTAAAGCACACGAGAAATTGATAAACTAAATCACAAACAATATAAACATTCATACACATCCAAGAATCCAAACCAAATCGTTATATCATTGAAAAATCCACACTTGTTCCACAATCAATCCTCACAATCATTAAACATGCATATTATAGAACCCTAGGTAGTCTAAAAGGTTTAGCCACAAATCATACTAAATAAACAGTAAGAGCTAATGACAAAACCAATCTCAAACATCATTCAAATAGGAAGAACAAGAAAGAAAGAAGAACCGATCACGTTACACCCTTCGGATCACTCGTCTAGGGCTTCCATATGATCCAACTCGACCTAGATCTCGTCACATAGCTTCTATTCGCCTCCCAAGTCGTCTCTGATCGTCCAAAATCGAATCCTCTTGCCTCCAGCCGTTTCCCAAACATTAAACTCGATTTTCTGAATTTTTAACCCTGTCGCGCTACGCGACAGACTTCCTTGAACCCTTCGCGCTACGCGAGGGCACCCATTACCTGACAAAATAGTCGGGTCAAAACCATAATCATTAAAAAGGGTAAAATTGACTTTTCCACCTGTCGCGCTACGCGACAGGGTTTCCTGTGATTGTCGCGTTACGCGACAAGGGCTTTTTTCCCAGAATTTTTCTTACTTTGTTGTTGTGTCTGTTCTTGTCCACCCGGGAGCTCGTTTTCTTGATCTTTTTGTGCCATAATAACATGTTTATTACCTGCAAGCAACAATTTATGGAAATGTGAAGAACCAGCATCAATCGACTCTAAAAATGCATAAAACTGTACATAAACTAACTAAAAACAAATAGAAAAACAGATGTGTCTCACAACACATCAACATGCAATGGGTAAAAACCCACATGCATGAACATCCACCCATATGCAACTCCATGTGGCTCTTGTGCACGAAATTTGTTGGTGTTCTTGTGTATTTTTGATATAGATCTACTGATTTTAGAACATAGGATTGATGAGATTGAGTTTTGATAGGTTATTGTGTTGATCTAGACATGTTAGACATGTCTAGATGTTGTCAAATTCATATTGAGGTGTTTAGAAACACATTTGGGTATTTGATTTTGTGAAAATACGGTTTTATGACAAACCTACTATATATGGAAACTTTTGTAAATCAAAAGAGGGGTTTTGATGCTTGAACATGTTTCGGTGATTTTTGATTATTGAAATATGTTTAAAAATGGTTTTTAACATATTTGAAACTTTGATTTGTGAAAACCGACCTTTAAACGAATACTTGCTATTTTAGGAAACTTTATTTTGGCAAAATGGCATAAATGGCAATTTATGCGCAAACAATGTATTTTAAGTATTTACATATGTTTTTACAAACATACTAGATGTATTAGAATTATGAAACGGGATTTCATAACCAAACTTTCCTAAAAGAGAAACTTTCCAAAAATGGTAACCTTCATGATTTCATAACACGACATGTGTGAAAGTGTTACGATTTTAGTCGTAGGATATATGATGATGTCCTACGTATGTGTTAAGATTAAATTAGCACATAAGTAAACTAAACACAACAAACGTGTCACCAACGATTCGTCGAGTCAACACACAAACACTCGGTTGACCACACCGACACTTGGAGTTGTATGGGATACAACACACCACAAAACACATACTCTCACCTATATGGTTATAGGTGCATACTAGCAGGTGCTAGCATTCGCACGTCGCGAACTCGTGCATACCAGAACTGCTCTATCAGGTGAGTTCACCGCCCCTTTTTATCTTTTCTACCTTTGGGGGAGAAACATTGCATGATAAATTGTTTTTGATACAACAACTGATTTTGATTACGTATGGAAATGCTTTATCACTATATATATATATGTGTGTGTGGCATACATCACAAACTCAAATTCCTCGCAAACACACCTCGGACCGTTAGTAGCACGGAGCGCCTAGCATGGTAATCTTGGATAGTACTATTTGGGCCCGACAAGCACCACCCATCGCACCTGGGAGGCCAACCCGACTGAGGTTGGAATGGGTGCAATATTGACCAATACACATTGCCATTGTCTTGTGATGGACATGGCGGGAGGCACAACTGTCAGCTTCGGTACGAACCCACATATAATATAACTATATTGACTAGCTATCAATCGATAATGCATTGTAATGATATGTAATCCAACAACACTTACTATAAACATTTTGATGTTTACTGCTTATGAAAAACCTGTGCTCTCACCAACCATTGTGTTGACTTTTTTACTCGCATGTTTTCTCAGGTAACTAAGACACGTACACGAGGACTAGGATGCTAGGATGGAGTCCATGCATCAGTTTTAGTGTCTTAGGCCATTTGAGAACATTTAACTTTTTTATCTTGTCATGTAATGTTAAATACTTAAACCGCTTCCGCACTATTACTCTTTGTTGTTTTGAAAACTGTTTTAACTTAAGCTTCCGCAACCTATGTTTGCAATGTTGTTTTGACAACTTAAATTTTTACTTCCGTAACTCTAATTTTATAAAATTGTTTTATCCAAGTCATTGGATGTACGTATGCAACCAGACATGTAGGTCTCGCAACTGTATGACCGGAGACTGCGATCCTGACAGTCGTGTCGCCTCCTCGGGAAGGCTGGGGTGCGACACCACCTCCCACTCATCCACAACCCCACCATACCACGCACCATCACCCCATTCACCGCACCCCACACCCGCCTCACCACCCCTACCCAACCCCCACCCCCACATCCAACACATCCACCACACCACACCACCCACCCAACATCACCCCACCCCACCACCCATCACACCATCACCACCCGATCACCCACCACCACCACACCACCGACCCCACACCCATCGCACCCCACACCCACCATGCACTCACCCACCCGCCCAACCCCACTGTAAATTTCAATAATTCAAGTAACTTCGAAAATTATTAATGAATTCGAAATGCTTATATAGAATAAAGAAAAAAAATTATTGGTAAATTTATAACAATAATATTTATAATAATAAATCTTAAGTTCAAAAAAAATTTAACTTTATAAAATAATAATAATAATAATAATAGCAAATACCAATTTAAAAGGTTATAAAGTAAGGTTATTAATAAGAATATCAAATGAACTATGACATATATAAATGTATTATGTTAAGTCTAGATAAAACAATTAATTTTTTTTACATCTTAGAAATTATTTTAAAAATATATAAAGCCAGAAGAATTATGGTAACAAACTTTTATTAAGTTGATAATCGAAGGATATTTGTAACCTTTATCTTTTGGGGCAAAAATGATAAAAATAGAACTAGAAATAAAGAGAAAGAATACAAGGAAGGACTAAGATTGCCCAATACCCATTCTTTTCTTATCTTCTTCCTCAACCCAAACACTCCATGGATACCCATGAACCAACCTTCAAACCCGATCGGTTCTAGCTCAGATTAAACGATAAGGATCGATAAAGTTTGAAGTTTTATCAACTACGAACATTAGGGAAGAGATAACAATCACCAATTTATCGTTTAAAAGTTTAAATATCACGAATTTGACTCCTAAATACCCGTATTCGATCGAGCCTTCAAAACTTATATAAATACACATAAAAACCAAATTAAATCCAACAGAACATGCATTCTAGATCTGCTAAACCTTCTGTGTCCTCCAAGTATCATCACAAGCTTCCTTGATCGTGAAATCAAGCTCCAAAGCCTCACTCGTTCGTGTTTCTGCCTCGCAATTGAACCACACGATCTAGCAAACGATTGTAAGTAAATAATACATCATTAGCTTCTGCTTTCAATGTTAAACAAAATCCCTATGGTTAGGGATTTGATATTGTGGGAATTCAAACGAATTTTTGGATCAAAAGGGCTAGGGTTTCGGCAATCATAAGAACTGAATTGGGAATAACAAAGTCTGATATATTAAAACGATTTTCGCGTGGCTTTTCAAGGCAGTTACGACTCTAGATCAACCGGTTATCACCATGCGTTTAACGTTCGGATCCCAGCCCAGGGTCGCGGGTTCTAGCCTCGACAGGGGCGGTTTTTGAATATATTTTTATATCTTTTAAGTAAAAACTTATTTTTAAATTCCAATTACACCAAAAAAATTTATAAACCTAGAACTTATTATTTAGCTGTATATATATATATATAATACAGATATTTATTAAGTTCTAATATATATATATATATATATATATATATATAAGTTAAAATAAATAAAATACAAAGGCTATTTTACACTTAGAGTTACGTTTGAAAATTAAATTAAACTATAAAAACTTGTAATATTACATTAATGTTATATAAATATCACACTAATGAAAATTAAATTTTCATTTAAAAATAAATTTTATACTTAACTTTTAAAAGAAAAAAATAAATATTGCTTATAATATTTATAAATTTTAAAATATAATGTTACTAGTAAAATTATTTAATTTATATAATTTTTTACAATATAATTATTATAAATAGATAAACATATTATTAATAAATTTTAATTTGTTTAAGATAGGAACTACAAATCTTTTTATTAAAGACAATCATATTTAATACTATTAATATGTCATCTAATTCATTATTAGTTAACAAATTATTTTATAAAATAAACATTTATCAGTTTTCTAAATTAAATTATAAATTTTAAAGTATTTAAACAACGTTATAATTACAAAATATTCTTGAAACAAGTCTAATTACAAACATTCACGTATAGGGTCAAAATACAATATATTGTAGTTGTATTAGGAGGTTCATATAAGTCAAAGTTACATTAGTTCATATGTGATTGCAACTAGGTTAATTTGATTGTGTTGGATACTAGTTGGACTACACACTATTAGTTATTTGCAAAGGCTAACTCATCAAATAAGGTGAGTCTTTATAACCTCTCTTTTATGCTTTTATTTTTGGGGTGAAACATGTTACAACTAATAAACTATATCTTAAACTATTATTTATGTGAACTTAGCTTAATGGTCATAAATGCAGTGAGCTTTAGTTATGAATTTGCATTCATCACAAACTTAAACTTTCTGGTAAACAATAATAGATCTATTGGCCCGGCCAGACCCGCCGGTGTTTGATTTACCCTTCGGGGGAAGCCCGCGGTGATTGTTTGCTACTTCAGCATTGTTAGGAATGCTAAACTTGGTCAAACATGACTTGTTAACATTATCTGATCTGATTTGACATGCTTTGTTCATTATTCTAATTCATTATGCTTAGTATTCACATGTGACAACTATGTAACTATATTATATCAACTATTTTTGTTGTGTGTGCTTGAAAACCTGTGAAGCTCACCAACTTTATGATTGACCTTTTGTTTTAAACAAGTTTCAGATTGGAATATTACATAAGCTTGATTAGAAGATTGGTTTAGTTGTTTTGTATTCATATTGTTTAGTTTTGGGATTTAAGACTTATAATGTAATGGATTATAAATAATTAAGGTTTATTTAAATTTTAAGTTTGAATTTCTCTTAAGGAGTGTTTGAAGTATTTACATTTACTACCTTGTGCTTATGAACAATCTACACTTAGTGAATGCTCCGATGATTCCGCCATTGATCGGGGTGTTACACCCACCACCAACCATGCACCCACCCCCCCACCATGCACCACCAACCCCACTCCACCCCCACCCCACCCACTCCGGCACCCAACCCGCACCACCCACCCCATCATCCACCACCTTATCACCATCCCACCACCCCACCCCATCACCCCATCCATCTAGCAAATTTTTTGAATTACAACTATTAATTTATAGTATGATCATACTTGACTTAACATGTCGTACGGATATTTGTTTGGACACAATATATGGTTATTCATTTATTTATTCTATTTATTCAAACGTGTATTCATGTTATGGTTAAGATACATATCCTAGATAGGCTATTGCATATTTTTATATGTATTATTTAAACTATGTGTATGATCTCATCAACTATGTAAATAGTTGATAAAATCTTATTTTCCATGTGTAATAGGCTAAGTTGTAACATGATATGCAAATATGATACACCTAATGCTTAGGTGATTAGTATCCATAGATCTTGACTGAATTAAATTTGATGGTTTGTAAATTTGATCCTTAAGTTTTATGCGTAGATCTTATCCAAAATCTCTATTATTAGTAAACATATCTTATGTAAAGTGGAGTTAGTATGGAACTCTTATGAACCTGACTTTAAGGTGTTTTGTACATTTAGTTCTTGAACAATTTAAATTTGATGATTTACAATTTAAATCATTTAGTTTCATATGAATAACTTATTGAAAATCTCTATTGTTAGTAAATATGATCTTTTTGAAAGTGAAGATGGTATGAAAGTTTGATAGACCTAATTTTCACATGTTTGGTACATGTAGTTCCTAAACGAATTAAATTTGGAGTTTGTAATTTAGATCATCTAGTTTCATGTGAAAATAAGATTTAAAATTTCTATTTTTAGTAAACATGATTTTTTTTTAAGTAGAAATGATATGAAACTATGATAAACCTAACAATCATGTGTTTTGTACATGCAGTTACGAGTTGAATTTGATGGTTTGTAATTTGAATTCTTTAGTTCATTTGAAAATTTTATTTAAAATATCTATTGTTAGTGAAAACGATCTTTTTGAAAGTGAAAGTGGTATAAAACTTGGATTTGATTGAGTAAACTTTATGGTATACTATATGTGTAATTCATGAATAAATTGAATTTAATAGCTTGTAATTTGAATCGTTTACTTTCATATGTAGATCTTATTTACAAATTAAAATATATGTGATGCAATGTGTGTACAAATTTAAGATTGTTGGATGTAGATGTTGTAAGGAGACCTATCGTATTATAAAATCCGTCACATATAGGACGTCGGTACCTATTTATCTATATGTCATATACATCATGTATAGACATACAATACGATTGCATTTGATTAAAAAGGATAGGCGTGGGTAGAGGTGCACAAACCGGTTAACCGGTCGAAAACCGGTTTTGGAATAACCGAACCGGTTAACCGGTCAAAGGCTAGAAACCGGTTTTTTCCAATAACTGGTTCGGTTAATAACCGGTTTTTCAAGCTCAAAAACTGAAACCGTATAATAACCGAAACCGGTTAACCGAACCGGTTAACCTATAAATAACCGATTTTTTAGTGATTTGGACCGGTTAACCGGTTTGGTCTCTTGAAACCTCAAACCGGTCTCAAACCGCCGGTTTTTTCAAAAACCAATAACCGATTGCAATAACCGGTTTGAAAACCAGTTTCTAACCAGTTACAAACCGGTACCGGTTCGGTTAACCGGTTTATTTGTGCATCTCTAGGCGTGTGGATTATCCAACCCTTTATTTGCTTTTGCTGGTACACGACACTTTTTGAAGTTTACTTCAAATACATGTCATTGACTATTGACTGATGTGTGGTTTTCATTTTAACATTTATGAGGGTTTGTACGTGCCAATAAACAGTTATTATTTATATCTGAAAGTGAATAATCATATCATACAAATATGGTATGACATGATATACTCAAGAACTACAACACGACAAGTTCTTTTCTTTTCAAATTTTTTGAAATTTAAAGTAATTGTATTTTTTTTAATTTAAATGAATATAATAAATGCAAAGTGGCATAAAAACCAGTATTGTCACAACCGGACCGCACCGGCCGGCCGGCCGGACCGGGAACCGTACACTCGACCAGCCCAAAATAGGCATGGGAACCGGATTCAAGCCAACCGGCCGGTTGAGCTGGTACACCGATCGGACCGGGAACCGGTTCACTGGTCGGCTAAAATCCAAATAATAAAACATTAAAACTAAATCATATATTTTTTAACATGATTATGCTTGTTTAAACATTAATTATATTTGTTTACACATTAATTATGTTTGTTTAAATTTGTTTATAATTGTATAATTTTTTTGGAATATCTAATATATTTATTATGTTATCCGGTTCTTAAATCCGGTCCAACCGATCCGACCAGTAACCAGTAAGACGTCCAGTTCGACGTCTGGTCCAGTTCTGAAAACATTGATAAAAACCATAAACTATACTTTACATGCACCCATGTATGATTTGTGCTTTATATACATTATACATCATTTATTATCTTTGTGGTATAAGAGGAATCATTATTATCTATACATGTCACTACAGTCGCTATATTGTAAACAGATTTATTGATAACTAACAAAGGAACCATGCATATCATGTGAAGTTCTAAGTCTTCTTGTTGAAAATGAAAGCCATAATTTATTGCTCATGCATTTAATGCCTCGCCCTGTTACTCTTGATCAAATACTCTTGTTTGGTTACCAACGGTGTTTCGTTTTACATATCATCATCACTAGACTTCATTGTTATTAGAAGGAGAATGATCAAATAAGGAGATACTTTTGTTAAAGAAAGGTAGAAATAAATATAAATTTGACATATAACATGTTAAAAAAATAAATAAATGATAATTTATGTATAACATCTTATTTTTTAACTAGATTTTTATTATTTTTACTAGATTTTTTTTCTGGATTTTTCTATACTAGATTTTTTTGTTCTAGATTTTTTTATACTGAATTTTATTTTTTTGTACTGGAATTTCTTTTTCTACTAGATTTTGTTTTTTTTGTAATGGATTTTGGTTTTTGTAATGAAATTTTGTTTTTATATTTTTAACATGTTACACGTTAACAGAGCCGGCCCCGAGAATTAAAAAATATTCTGGGCCTGGGGCGAGAAAAAAAATGGGTCCTTTCAAAGGCGGCTTTAAAAATTAAGGTGATCAAGACAAACCGTAAAATAAGACCATCTAGCGAATTCAAATATTAAATTAGGAGTGTTCAAGAAAACCGAAAACCGAACCATATTTGTAACTGAAAAAACCGAACTGCATTCGTAACTAAAAAAACCGAACCGTGTTCATAACTGAAAAAACCGAACCGAATTTTGAATTCGGATTTCGTTTTGGTTCCTCACTCCGAATTCCAAATTCGGTATACAGTTCGGTTTCTAACCATATCCGAATTTCGGCTTTCTGTCTGGTTATCGTTCCAAATTTTTTTGAATTCGGTTTGTCTGTTTAACTGATTAAACCGAATTCTGATTCAAATTTATTATCTTATTAATAATGTATGAGCTTGAATTCGGTTTATTATGTTTTTAACCGGTTTATTTGGTTTTTAATCGGTTTATTCGATTGAATTCGGTTTATTCGGATCGGTTTATTTGATTTAATCGGTTTGTTCGGTTTTAACCGAACCCGAACCAAATCTCAAATTCGGTTCAGTTTTTGGATAGGGAAAAAATTGAAAACCAATTAAACCGAATCGAATAAACCATTAAACGATTCTCTATATATACATATATATCAAAATTTTGTGCCTCCTAAAAAAATTGGGACCGGTACAGAGGTCGGGTTTATCCATTCGCCGACTGCTCATGCACCCTTTTAAACATTGATGTTATATATTTCTTATATATATTTTTTGCAATGTTTTGAAAACTGGACCGGCCGGTCGGACCGGTTGAACCGGTCCGGTTAGGGATACTGGGCCGTTTTTGGGTGAACCGGCGGTCGGACCGGAAAACCGGTGGTCGGACCGGTGGTTGAATTGTTTTTTTTTTACTTTTTTTATTTTTTTTGATTTTTTTATATATATATATATTTATAAAATGTATATAAAATCATCCAGTTCTTAAATCCGGTTCGACCGGTCCGACCTCTGACCAGTAAGGAGACCGGTTCGATGTCCGGTCCGGTTATGAAAACATTGATTTTTTGTATATATAATATATAATAGTTTTTTTTTAAATTTCGGGCCCTCTAAATTATCGGGCCCGGGGCGGTCGTCCATCCCGCCCCTCCCTATGGCCGGCCTTGCATGCATGTCAAACTCATATAGTCCATAATATTCTTAAACAAAATTCTCTTCCTAGTGGATCTAAGTCCGTTATAAGAACTTCAAATCAAATGCCACAATTTATTTTAAAATTTTCTGATAAAAACATTTTATTAGATAAGAAACACCATGTAGGAATTATTCGTGTCAAGTTTTCGACAAAAATTGTACGTGTAGGAAAGTCCCCACATTTCCTAACACCTTTCTAGCTATTATTATTATTTTTAGGATTAACTTTATTAAAAAATTATTACCTTAATTGGTACATAAAACTATAAATATTATAATTTACTTTGTTGCATAAAAAAATTAATATTACTTTGATGTTACCTCTTCGGTTTTCGGTCATACCGATTCGGTTACAACAGTATTGATTCTAGCACATGAGACAAAAATTGATAGGATGATCTTTTAACACCAAATATATCACACTCTTATTAACTAATACAAACTAAATTACATTTTTGTTTAACATTAAACATGGTACATTCTATTCTAAAAAAATAACGTTTCTGCTAAATTAAATAACCTTGTTTCTTCATAATTATTTAGATGAATACGTGGTGACAGAGGTATTACTATTTGACAACACCTTTTTGTATTATATAAAAAAAAATTATTTTATATTATATATTAAGGCAGTATAATGATATATTCAAATATTATTTCTTCTAATTTTAAATTATAAACCCTAAATATTTAATAATAAAAGCAAATAATATTTGAGTTGTATGGGTTAACTACGGAAGCAATATACACATTAAACACAACAATGTAAAATATATAAAGAAGCATTAACACTAAAACAACATGATCAAGGAGGTTCCTAGAGAACTATACAATATGATCAAGGATGTGTATGAGGGAGTAAAAATAGGGTTCGTATGTCGGTTGGGAATACTTAACCATTTCGGTATAAGCCTTCACCAAGATTCATTCTAATTTTGTTTGTTTTTGCAATTATCATGAATGAGTTGACAAATTCGACCTAGATAACAAAATTCATGGTATATGCTTTTTTTATGACATTATGTTAGTTATAGAAAGTAAGCAGACCCTAAATACGAGTTTAAAGGAGTGGCAAGCAACAATTGACTTTAAATGTTTGATGTTAAGTTGTTATAAGACTCAATATCTCTATGTGGCTATAGTGGTACAAGCGATGATGATTACACTCTAATCACTATTGAAGGCCAAATAGGTTTAGTATTTGGGATCTTTTGTATAGAATGATGAGGACATAGATAGTGCATCACACACTGATCACAAGCAAACTAATATAGGTACAGTTAGATCAAAAGGAAAATTTTATAGGGTTATAATTTGACAAGCTATGTTATATATAACAAATTTTGTGCCATCAAAAAGACACAAATGCATATGAAAATAGTTGAGATAAGGTTGTCAATATGGATGTGTCCACATACAAGGTTCAAAAAAAATAATAAGAAATGAGGCTTTTATGCCATAAGATACATGTAGCTAGAATTATAGTGTTTAAAGGATATTAATTCCTACCTTTTTTAGGAGAACTTTACATGAACTTTGCATGCTTCTGATTTTACTACACATAATACGTGTGATTACTCAATGATATTATGTCTTATGATCTACATATGTTATCACTTATCATACCATCATTTTGTTAATTAGTATTTCTTAATCTGTGTTTTTTTAAATTTTGTTTTATTATGCATGTTTGTGTTTCTTTTTGTTTTTACTTGAGTCGAAGTTATCTTTTAAATCAACCTCTAAATTCTCTAGTTTAGAGGTAAGATTTGCTTACATTCACCCTCCATAAATGTTACATATAGTTAGGTTACAAATAAGATTAAAAACACTAGTATCTTCTAATACTAATAAAAGAGTAAATCCAATGACACATGTCCTTTTACTAGCATGTACACCTCATCAAATGCCACATGTCACTCTAAACTATTGCCACATAGAACTAATGTACAAATGTCATCACCATAATAAAAGTTGAAAATGTCCATTATCATAAAACACAAATTTATTAGCATTAATTATATCATAAGTTACTATTATTTTAAATTTAAAAATTAAAGAATAATATATTATTGATTTGTTAAAGGAAATAAGTATAATAACTAAATTATTCAAAGTTTTATTAATTTATTATTAAACAAATTCCTTCAATTTTTCATTACTTAAAATATAAAACAAACTTGATAACAAATACATCTATTTTATGTTTTTGATAAATTAAAAAACTTTAACATATTTTTTTTTTGTAAAATGACCTCATATTTACAATTAATAAAATTACATATAATATTAAAAAAATAATGGTTTGTTTCTTAAATTTATCTCATTGATTATCATTTCTCTTTTAGTATGTCATGCAAAATTATGAAAATAAGATATCGATAAAGGAAAATATAGGTAAATAATTGAATTCATAATGTTTTACGTCAATTATAATTATATCATTTTATTAATTTCTTTGTTAATTACATCTTAACCTCTATGTCAACCCGTGTGTTACACGGGTTACTAACCTAGTATTTTGAATATACATGTAAAACATAAAATTATACAACAACTATATTTTATATATAAATAACATTGGAAAAAAAATGAAATAAATTAAAACGTAACAAACAATAATAAATATGCATTGCATAATAACCTGAAAGATAGCAAAATAATCAAAATGCCACTTGAAAAAATTAAGAGAGTATAATATGTTAGTTTCACAATTACTAATCTTATAATATGTTAGTTTCACAATTAAGAGAGTATAATATGTTAGTTTCACAATTACTAAATTTGAGGTGATTTGTTGAGTCAAATTATGACTCATGTGTTTTCTTAACATTTTTTAAAGTCAAGCGCTTGAGTTGTATTTCAAACCGAACTGAAGTATAAAATTGCATTTGAATGAGTATTTTTTACTTTAATTTGATAATGTGAGTTATGTTTTAATCAGTGGCGTATCAGGATTTTTTTCCCAATAATGTTATTGAATTTGTTTGTTGTAGTTTCATAGTGTCGGACATAGATTTTTTGGGTTAATTTTACCGTTTGGGTTGTGTAAAAAAATTACTTGGAGTTGTCCTTAAAAGTTTCATCTTTTAAAAACGTTGTATTACATATTCGACTGAAACTTGTTGGAATAACTCTTTTTTAACATAACAAATGCAAGAATCATGTATGTATTTTTCTTGTTTACACCATACTTTTGATAACCAATGTTGTCATTTATTTAAAAACCGATGTTGACACTTGAAAACATGGTCGGTCCAGAGAATTTAAGTGCCCTGGATGAAAAGAAAAAAAAATGTCACTAGGCTCAAACATATTATAAATTATTTAAACTCTTTTTTTTTTAAATAAAAACAACTAATGTTATAGCAATAATATCGCAAATCATAGTTAGGGGTATTGATCAGGTCAACCCGATCGGGTTTCAGGTTAATCGAGTCCGGTTAGTTAGGTTTTCTGAAAAAAAAAATATTGAAACGCAACATGACCCTAATGACGTTTGGATTAGTCGGGTCATTAGTTATTCAAGTCGGATTAGTTGTGTTAGTATTTATTTGTTATTTTCTTGACCCCATTTTATATTGCTACAAATAACTCATGTTTTTAACATATAATTTAATAGAAAATGTGTTGAACCATATATCATTTGATTAATAGCACAAATCATAAATAGTTAACGTAATTAAATATTTAGGCAAAAAGTTAAATATGTTTTATATTTAATAATTAATATATACAAAAAATATCAAGCATCCTTATCAGGGTTTTGTGTTAACTCGAAGCCCGACTAATTTTTAAATATATACACGAAACCCCCAATTAACAGTTTGGGTTAATCCGGTTGACTCGAATAATCCGACTAATTTTTTGGACCAGAATAACATAACCTTATTAAGCTTATTTGGGTTTGGGTGTGGATTGGGTTAGTCGGGTTCAAATATTTTTGATACCACTACTCATTTTTACATTTTATAATCTTCTATTAACTTAATAAGGTTTATTTTTTAGCTTGAATATTAGACTTATTTACACTTAATCATGGTTGTAAAAGTCGCTATGCGCTAGTCTGGCGGCGAGGTACCGCCTAGAGATTAATAGAAATTAATCGGCGCTAGGCAGATTGAGATTTTTATATGTAATTTTACAAATATTTATTATATACACACAAATACTTCAAATATATTAAAAAATAAACTTAAACATACTAAGTCAAGTACTTCAAATTACAAACTTAAACACAAAATTCAAAATTTATAGATAGATTTCGATGTTTATTGGCAGGTTTCAATGTATCAGATGTTGGATTTGATGTTTTAAAGACATATTAAGTATTTGGGGTTGAGAAATGTCTTGAATAATCACTTCCCTGGGTCCTTTTTACTCGAAAAAAGTCAAAAAACCAAAAAAAAATAGGCCGCCTAGGGCAAAATCGACAAAGTTTCTGGCCGTCTAGGCCGATTTTTACAACACTAAACTTAATGGATACAAAAATTTTTTATATAAAATATCAAAAAAATTTAAAAATTTTGGGCCTCGCAACAAATTAGACCCGGGTGGTGGCCCGGCATACCCTTGATAAGGGTCGGCTTTACTTGTTCATAAATGTTCATATGAATTGGAAATTTATTCTATGTCCTCCGACTACGAACCTACCTACCTAGCTCCATCCACGGTTGTAGTTCATGTTTTTTAAAAACAAGCCATACCGATTTCAGTTATTTCTTATTTGGTTTAGAAATATGAATAAATGCCAATATGGGACTAGTTCATTTGACAGTGGCATTGTCTCTAGCTTAGAAAGGAGGTCTTGTGTTTAAATCCAAGCAGTGAGTATTTGAGTGTAATTTAAAAGTAGTATTATTGCTATTAAAAAAAGAAACATGAATAAAATTCACGTTGCAAGAGTGGAGGGCAAATTAATAACTTGTTGATATCAAACTAAAATAAAAATCTTAAGAAATATATTATTTAATATTATTTACGAGAGGGATATTGAATTAATGATTTTGGGTATCTTTGCCATCATCCAAATCCGACCAACATTCAAAAAAATGTCACCTTGTCACTCTTATAAAACAGGAGTCTTTATGTCATTTTAGAGACATAAAACTTTCCACAATTCCAAAGTTTTCTCCTCCTATGCTCATGGAAACACAATATTCTTCAAACTCTCAAAGAAAACAAGATCAAGATTTGAAAGAATGGGGCGTCAAGGCCCGAATGATCAGCCGAGATAACACCATGTCACGAAGATTCTCAACTTCTCGTATCACTAGTTTCAGAGACGAGGCCTCGAAATCTTTCCGCTCCAACTTCACTGTTTCGAGCACCGCATCATCGCCTGGTTACTCGCTTAAAGGTAACCCGAGTGTATATAGAAACCTGGCTAGCTTTAATGCATAACGGGCTTAACCTTAAATAAGTTACATACTATATTTATCATTTCAAACTCATGTTTGTTAAAGTAATTAATGAATTGGCTCTATGCAGAGGAAATTGACCCGTCTACCTACTCATTCACCAATGCGCTTAAAGGTAAATAATTAATTACCATCTTAATTTCTTTTGAAACATGTTTATTTTTGGTAGCTTTCATTTTTTTAATTTTTTTTTTTGGTAACTTATATATATATTTGTAAAAACTTGATTTTAGCATTGCAATTGAGATCAATAAACACATGGGAGTATTTACCTGATGGGTTTGCTTTGAATTCGAAATGGAACGAAGCCGAAAGATATATATGCAATCCGCTCTCGGGTGAGGTTCCGATGGAGTGTTTGTCTTCGAAAACACTGATGAATGGTCGATCGTTTCGAAACATAACCAATAGAATGACAATGTCTGCACCTTTGATCCATCATTCTTCAAGAATCCAACCGCAAAAGCTTGCTAACATTCATCCAATTCAAGGTTACAAATTTAATTGTTTTGTTGTATTTCCATTTTGTGTTTTTTATGTCAACTGCTCTAATACATTAAATTGTTGTTGATTTGCCAATGTGGGACTAGCCCACTTGGTAGAGACATTGCCTCTTAAAAAGAGGTCTTGGGTTCAAATCCAAGCAAGGTGTATTTGGGTGTAATTTATGAGTAGGACTATTGCTGTTTAAAAAAAATAAATTGTTGTTGATGGTAATTGGTAAACAGATGAACATGAGGCCAAGGAGAATAAGATTGATGGGAGTTTGTTGATGATGATGATGATGAAACGAGACGTTGGTATTCAAAGTATTGTAAGCGAAAGCAGTCCGAGCCCTACTTCGACTCCTTCGATTCAAGAGAGGTCGATCAAGTTTGATTTGAGCTTGGATTCTTCGACTTCGAGCTCGAAGTCGGAATCAGAATCAGAATCAAAATCAAAACTAGAGTTCAAGGTAACTTACTGAACGTAATTATTTGTTTTTGTCAATATGCAAAATTTTAAATATGTGGATTCAAAGTTGCAAGTGAATGATGTGGTTTGAATTCAAATTTTCGAAAGTTTGGATATTGATTATGAAAATTATCGTAGATTTTGAACTTATATGGTTGACAGCAACGTGTAGTAATCTGAAATTCTTTTATCTGAATTGAATTTAATGTTATATATATATATATATATATATATATATATATATATATATATATATATATATATGTTAGAAAAATGCGTACTTTTAAAAAATTAATTCTTGTTTTTGATTGATTGCTGTTGCATTTAATATAAAAATATGTTCAATTAAGATTTAGTTTTATTGTTTTCAAAATTAAAACCCGAACTTTTACGTAAAACTTCCTAGAAAGAACTTTTATTATTTATTTACTTGATCTTTAAAATCAATTACATTTTCTTCTTATGAGAGGAAAATATGTAATTGACTAATTTATTTAAAGGGTGAAATATCATTTAAAAAGGGAAAATATGTAATGTAATAAATGATTTAAAAAAAAAAAGTGTAAATGCATGTAAATTTTAATTTCTTTAAGCATACATAAACTTTTGAATGTCATTTGTAGATTATAAAACAGATAAATTATTAATGTAGTAGAAAACAAAATAAAAATTTTGTGGGACCCATTAGTTAAAAAGTTAGAGGGTAAACCCAAGGGGAATCATGCATCGTAAGTATCTGCATATGTGGGTACATTCAACAGTTTGAAGGGTTTTGTTGCATATATGATGTTTATTCAAACAAGTTATTTATTAATTTTAGTTTCTCTAAATCATCATTTAAAAACTATTAACTAATAAATGTTTTAAAATTATAGGTATTAAACATTCACCCTTTATTACTTTATTAGAGTAGAAGTAAAATTTAAATATCTAGTGTATTAAGATATATATCATTCTAATTTATGCGTAGTTAAGGCACTATCCATTAATATTAAAAATATATATATATTATTTCGTTTTTGAGTTGTTTTATATGCTCTTGATTCCGCTAAAAAAATTCTTTTTACAACAAACCTACCTGGTCCCATTTAGTATGACACACAAATTTTAAAAGTATCTAATCCCATATAGTGTATCAAGAATAAAAATATTAAAGCTTTAAAAAACGATAATGTATAACTAATATAAATTAATGAAATCCAACATATAATGTATTAAGTTAATTAGAATTGTTTGAATGGAAGGAGAACCTAAAAAAAATAATCTTAATTTAATCAGATTTTATCATCTTATTTTTACTTTATTTTGTACAACTTTTATCACTTATAATACCACTCTCTTAAGTCTTAACCCTTTCAACCTTCCATCAATTAAAAATCTTAAACCCTTAATCGAGATGCAATTTCTCTTTGCAATCCCACCTTGTTTGGCTTACCCGTTACAGTTGCGGCTGTTTAGTCGTCAATTCGTCGGAAACATCCACTTAACCTGCAACTATCGTGTCCCCGGGAATCTTACTTTTAAAATGGTTTCTAAAAATATAAAACCAAGGTGATTTATTTTTATGTATAAAAGCAGCTTTTCTAAAAAGTAGACCTAGAAACGACATACTTTTGGGAAGAAGAACAATACATGAAACGAAAGAGTTCAATCAACAATTCAGAAGATATTTGGAAATAATGGCATCTTTCCTCCTCTTTTCACTATCACTTAAGTTTGCTTTTTAGAGTTTGCATCAGTTTTACCAAATTAAACTATTTTTTTTTAAATTAGAATATAGTTTAAGTAAATATGTAGTTATCTTTATTATTAGAAGTTAATAAGTAACATAGTTATCTTTAATTATTTTTACGTCAATTTAATTATGAATTCTTAAAATTTAGTTGTATGATCTTTGGCAATTGTGGCATGAAATGTTATTGACGATTCCCTCTATATATTCTTCAATCGTTGTTTTTATCACGTGTTCATCTTCTAATTAAACGATATAGTCTAATTTTATAAATATTTTACTTTGAATTAATGATTCTTGTAGTTCATTTTCTATTTTTTGTGTATCTTTTATATTATATTATATGTATATGGTAAAGATATTTTGAAACCACCTTAAGTAGTGAAAACTATGGAAATACTTATGTAACATACGATTTTTTTTACAGATTTGTAACATCATTATTTTGTCAATTTTTAATAAAAAAAGAGACAATATTTTTTAAAAATATAGTTTGTAATACCATGTAACTTTTACATATTTAAGACAATCATTATGGAAATACTTATGTAACTTTTAACATCTTTATTTTGACAATATTTAAAAATATATATATGTAACACCTAGGGCGCAACGTTACATATGTGTTACTAAATATTTTTTTTGAAAATTCTCTCGCCGTTTTTTGATGTTTTTTTTATAAAAATGAGTCAAATAATGTTACAAAACCTTGTAAAATAAATAAAAAAAAAACAATTTTACATGGTTTTTTCATTATTTTCATTGTTTTAAAACACAGGGTAAGTTTCAATTCATGAATTCCCTCTATATATAATATATATATCATAAATTTGTAAATTCACACTATATATTATAAAAAATCAATTAGACATATAATATTGGATTATTGGGTAGCAAGTTGTACTTTATAATTTGAAATTTACAATTTGGTTAAATGAAAAGCATGTGAATATATTGTGAGCTGTACCTTTCATGCACAGGAAGAAGATGTGGGGGGAGGAGAAGAAACAAAAGAAGATGATGACGAAGATGAAATGAAGAGATATGGTTGCATGTGCAAGCAAAGGAGTGGGTGTTTGTCCTTCAAGAACCTCTGGCCAAGAAAAAATAATTTAAGTTAATTAAATTTAAATTAGGTTTTTAGAAAATAATTAATTAATGTATGATGAAAAAACTGGTAAGGGATGAGGTTTGATCGTCTGTATGATTTCCAAAGCCTGATGAGAAATGTAATAAATTTTGTTTTATAATATTTTGAGAGAATTTATCATTTTGTTTCCATTAAATTTACACTATTTTTATAGAAATTACTGTTTGTAATATAAGTGTAAAGAATTAGTGTTTATATATTGCTTTATCAAATCATTTATGAACTTCTAGACATGTAACCTTATTAACATGATACTTTACCATAAGAAAACGCTACTAATTAAATATCAAAATAATTCCCCATCAATTACATTTTAGTTATAGGCATGGTTATATAAGTCGCTAGGCGCTAGTCGGGCGGCGAGGTACTGCCTAGGAATTAATCGAGATTAATCGACACTAGACGAACTGGAATTTTTATATGTAATTTTACAAATATATATTATATACATATATTAATATCAATAATTTAATATATCATAATACTTCAAATAATTTAAAAAATAAACTTAAAATAATAAATCAAAGTACTTTAAAGTTCAAACTTAAACACCGAGTTCAGAGTTTAGATATGGATTTCGATGTTAAGTGGCTGGTTTTGATGTTTTATAAACATATTAAGGATTTTTGGTTGACAAATTGTCTAAATAACCATGAAATTAGTCCCTGTTTACTAGAAAAAAGTCAAAAAAAGCCAAAAAAAAAATAAAAAACTGACTATGTCGCCTAGGCCAAAATCGAGACAGTTTAGGGCAGCCTAGGCTAGGCCGATTTTTACAAGAGTGATTCTAGCAGTTATATTGGGTATACTGTTAAAATGGACAAGTTTGCCTAAAGTTTTCTTAAAATGGATATCATTATTTTAATTTATAATTCTTATTAATATTTAAGAATCTAGTCAATCAGAGAGATTTATTTTAGATTTGTCGACAAAGCATGCTAAAAGCCAAGTCGATGCCCCTACATAATTCTTTAAGTAGAACATGTCTCTACGATTCAGGAGTGATCAGCTGCATACATGTAATATTTAAGTAGAACATGTCTCTACGATTCAGGAGTGATCTTGTTCTTCGTATAATAGAACTCTAGGCCGTTTGGTAACCTCTGAACCAGTAAGGGGCTGTTTGGTAGCGTCTGAATAGGTCTGAATGGGTCTGAATCTGAACCATTCAGATTCAGACTGTTTGTTTCAGACGTCTGAACGAAAAAAAACATCTGAATCAGGCTCTGAATCATTCAGATCTGGAACCAAGTCTGAATGGAGAAAAAAAGAGGGGTGGTCGTTTTTGCCCTCTTTTCACCCTAGATTTTATTTCCAGTCTCGTCTCCTCCCTCAATCTCACCGATGGAAGCTTCCCCCAATCTCACCTACGGCTTCCTCGTCTCCCGCCGCCGTCCGCCGTTCAGATGTTCAACCAAACAGTTTTAACTGTTCAGCATATTCGTTCAGATGCATATTCGACCAAACAGTTTTAACTGTTCAGCACTTAATGGTTCAAACCCTCTTAACCATTCAGACATCTTAACCATTCAGCACTTAATAGTTCAGATGCTACCAAACAGCCCCTAAGTGTTGAACCAGTTAAGAATGTTTGGTTGAACATCCGAAAAATCAAACCCTACATTACAAATCAATCATGACAAAAAAAAAGTATGAAAATAAGATTGATTAACCTAATCTATATGCTTTTTAGCAATTTATACTCGGTATATGTTCTTCTACTTCTTTTGAAAATATCGTGAAACATACCTTTAAAACTAGTTTTAAAAGTCTCAACATGTTCAGTGACAAGTTTGTCTTACACAAATAAATTAAAAATATGTATAACACATCAATTGTGAAAAAAAATGCACCAGTGCAAATTAGTTGATATTTTATATTTAATTTTTTAACTATTGATGTGTTATTTGAGGCATTATCGGATGTCATTAAAAATGCTTTATAAATTAAATGTTGTTATTATGTAACTTAATATTTCAAACAAATAAAATTAAATCTTTCTTTGCATTTTTCCATGTTTATAAATAACAATGTCTTATTATAACATGCAAGGGCGTAGCTTAATAGGGGTCGGGGGCGACCGTCCCCCCTCTTTTTTGGTCCGTAGTGTTAATTTTTCGGGCGAAATGTTATTTTTAGTTAAAAATCGCGGTTTCGCCTCCCCTCGCTTCAAAAAATTAACATGTATTCTGGGTTTCAAAATTTTCCGCTGCCCCCCTCACTTTGCCCAAGCTCCGTCACTGATAATATGACTTACATAACAGTAAGGAGGTTGTAATGTCTCTTGAATTATGTTAGATAATTATTATTTGTCAAAGTGACCAAACGGCAATACTTCTTGAATCATGAACTTCATCATTTAATCAAGAACTCTATCTACTTCATAGTGAAAAATTCCACCATCACTTCCATATGTGTTTGTTGGGTCTCGAGTTTATTTTTCAACACCTTGAAATATGGCTTGTTATTGTGATTATTCAATCTGAGTTTGATTCATAGTGAAAAATTCCACCATCACTTCCATATGTTTCATCATTTAAGACACATTTGAACTAAATCCTAGTTACATCATATTTCAATGTCCCTATTATGCTAAAGAACACAAACAACAGTTAATCATATATTGAAACTTTGACCAACGGATGATTGTGAGTGAGTCATTGTGTAATACAAGACTAAGAGCTAGAAATATCAAGAGAGAAAAGTATACATAAAGAGTACGTGATGTAATAGTTGGGAGTTTAGAGTTTGAAAATAGAAGTTTCAAGTTCGAAACTTGAGGGTTTTTTTAGTGATTTTTCTTATACTTCTTGCATAAGTTTTTTGCTATTTACTATTTTAGTTATTAAAGTTTTTTAAAATATATAGTTCATCTCTTATATATTATATATCTGATTTTCAAGATAATTTTCACTTGTAATACACATACACATACACACATACAAAATGACGTTAACAAAAGAATGAAACTTAGACCGACACAACTGCCCTTGATATTTTGTTACTTTGAAAAATATGACTGAGTCTCTATAACTTTATACACCTCTTTTACTTACCTAAAATGCAAGAAGTTCATAAACATACTGCAACATGCTCCTAAATTCGCTTTTGATTTTTGTTATATTTTTTGTGTTAATTCTTTTTTTATTTCATACACAACAAGATACCAAACTTAATAATGATTTTTATTTACGTTTTAATTCTTACAAACTGATCAATCACAATTGCCTTTTATTTTATTTTTTTTCTAAGTGTATTATTACGTCGTAACAAGTTTTTTTTTTAACAGCTAAACGAGTCCTCGAACCCAACAACCCACGCGCTGCGACCACAGATCGCTACCAACCCTCGAAAACATTTAAAGCTAGGCGTTGACGAGTGCCGAATCGATAAACCACCACACCACCTATAGAAAGCCGGGTGGTAATCTTTCTAGTTCATATCAATCCAAAAAGCTAACAATAATAATCTATTCACGTAATTCAAGGAATTCAGATTCAGACAAACAAAATTTATATTCTAGTATTTTATGACTTCCAGCTAGTTAAGGATCTTTTTTTTCCTAGCTCCACACAAAACAAAACCTCGCAATGATGATGAACATTTTATATTTACGTGTAAGCGGTTGATTGGTTCGTAAAATATGTATAAAGAATTTGAAATGTTTCAAAGATTTAAAATAATTCAAAGAAAATTCATAATTTATTTTGTACGAAAAGTTGTGAATAAAATTGAAATAATAAAAAAACTAAATTATTATTATTTTTTTAACGACAATAAATCACGAGCCTTTAAGGTCTCTCCCTCCTAGTAATTTTTAAGCAATATACCTAGCTTTTTAGGGGCACTATAGTCTCCTACATCTTGATAGAAAACCCACATCTTAAGTTATTTTTTTCGATAAAATATCTGCTCATAGAGAAGTAATTGCTTACAAATTGACTTGAATCTAAAACCTCTCATAAAATAAGTTAAGGGGTAAAGCTATGCTAGAAACTTTGATAACTAAAATTAAATAATTATCCTTTATAAACCCCCCTCATTTCTCCATGACATGTTCTACATCTATCGATGTTCATTGTTCAAGTTTTCCCCATCAACGACCGTGAAGTTTGTTATAGCATATTGTCATTGTTCATGACTTAATCACCATATCTAATCCTATCAAGATGGAACAACCGGCACAAATGATTTTGGCATCTTTCGATAGTGAATTTGTTTTGATTTTGATTGTTAATCATGTTGGGTCTCACATGTTTTGATTTTGATTATGTCTCATAACAGGTGGTCAATTATCGGCTATGATATTTGATTTTGGATCACAATAGATTTTTATTTTTGGTAGAATGTTGATATTCATTATTTAATGTAGGGGTGTTCACGGACCGAACTAAACCGAGCAAGGGGCCAGCTCGGACTCAGCTCGGATTTAAACATAGTCTGACGCGGATATGCTCGGATTGTAAACCGAGCTTGAAATATTGGCTCGGACTCGGCTCTTTTATAACCGACCTAGCTCGGCTCGGCTCGTTGTTAGCTCGGTTTTTACATATGAAATTTAATATTTGAATTGTGTTCACCTCAACTTAGCCTGGTTCATTTTTGGACTGGTTTTACGCAAGAGAAGATGCGTGAATATGTGAAACTGAGAATTAAGAATATGATTTGGGAATTAGGAATTAGTGTAGCACGTGAGATTTGAGATCCATTTCGTATTTCTATCCTCTTTTCTTTTATTTTATTTAATTTTATTTTTTAACATAATTACAAAATAACACTAAAATATATTTATTATTGAAAGTAACCCTATATTTTATATTTTACTATAACATGTTTTGCAAACGAGCCAGGCAATGAGCGAGCTACGAGCCGAGCCAGCTTGGCTCTGACTCGGCTCGGTTACAAACGAATTTTATCTGAGATAAGCTTAATTCGAGCTTTTTCTGAACGAGCTACGACCCGAATACGAGCTTTGAGTTTTTTTAACAGGCCTAGTTCAATGCTTCCAGAAATTTTTTGGCTCTTTTAATTGATAACTAGTGGGTTTCTCCCGCGCGTTGCGTGAGAGGCCCCGAGTCCCGAGAGTCCCCTCGGTTGGCAAAACATCAAACCCATAGTCCTTAAACCATAATTACATTACTATAGCAGCGGAATTTAAGGTGATAACATAAAATAATGTACACATACTAAACAAATGTTAGCACATAACCCACACTTCTAACAGTTCTATAATATAGCCAGTTTATGCCAGGGTAGTTCTCAACGTATGCCACGAGCCATCCTGGTATCCTTTCTCAGACTATTCAACCTGATATGCATGTAAAACAAGTCAGTTTTATGCTGGTGAGTTCTAAGTTAAATTTTTTAGAAAAACTTATATTCACTCATATCATCACATAACGTAATTCAAATACATAACATATATGTCATCATAACGTAAATATATTTCATACACATCATCATAATATCAATCATATTGTGCATAAAATTTAGCCTCAACTGCTGATGCGAAGTCAACATGCTTGTGCAACACAAGACTCTATGACTATCAACCCGAAGTTGACAATTCATGCATGCATAAGATTTCCTCAACTGGCGACACATAGTCGACAGGCTTGTGTTTCCACAAGACTCTATAACTATCAACCGTAGTTGACAGCTCATACCGGTACAAGACCTTTTACATAACAATCATTCACATAACATCGCTTTACATATCTCATTCATTCATTCATTCATAACATGGTTTAAAACATTTAAACCATCATAATCATAAACAGTGATTTGCATCACAGTGCTCAACTTTTTCCCAACCGCAACCGAGACTTCAAAATCATATTCTCTGCTCGACCTCGGCCGAGACTTTAAAATAAACATTTACTTCTCAACCGTAGTTGAGACTTAAAACATTCTTTACCTGACCATAGTCATGTTAAATCACTTTCACAAAATAGTTTCATAGCATGCATGCCAGCCCAAAATGATAAAACATTTAAAGTAGGACTACAAAGAACTCACCTGAGCTTAGTAAGCACAATTTGCTATTTTTTCTTCCTTTCTTTACTTTCTCACTTCAGAATGATATCCTATTAACATGAATATATCATGATTATAACATTATCATGAAGGTGCTCAAATTTACGATTACCGCTCGAAACTTCGGCATGTCGTAACTTTCATTCGGAGCTTTGTTTCAAAATTTCGCTTACACTCATTTTGACCATTTTTATCTCTACATTCTTGTTATGTTTAACGATTACTTATTTGCTCGGCTTAGATAAGCGTATTCTCTTATTTAATTAATTCGTCTTACGGCGTTGCTAAACTTACTGTGTAATAACATTGGTTTAAGGCAACAGGAGCATATGCATATTATATCCTCATAAAACTCAAGAAAACTTGATCATTATCTAGATGAAATTGGGCTCCAACCGAATCAAGTTCATGTTCACCATACAAAACCAAAACTCTATCTAAACATGGTGTTGGTCCCTTTAATCAATCAAGACTAAACTAACACGAGATGAGAATCATAAACACGTACCTTAACGATCGATCTATTCTTCTTAATTATCTTCTCTGCTTGTACAATTCATAAGATTTCTAAACTGAGAACTTGAGAATCGATATATGTACTCAAACATACTTACAACTATGACGTGCTTAAATTTGATCCATATAAAATTTTCATGAATTACGAAAACAGTGTGTGTCCACACAATTCCAAACCGACATCAACATAGAATTTTACATATTTAATTTCAATATTTGCACATTGACCCCTCAACTATCTTCCTATATTTTTAAAACCCCCTTCTACTTTGCTCACATATTTTTAATATTCACAAGCTTATATCGTGTTCATACTTTATCGTATAACGGTCCTGGTTATATTATTTTGATCGTAATCACTTCAGGAATGTTCATAAAAATTTCGAACTCAAACGGTCACAGAAATTTTGCACATTATTAATAGGCTTTATAACGTGTCCATACATTATCATATATTTTTATCGTCTATATCATTTTGATCATAATTACTTTACGAACGTTTATATAAATTTTGAACATAAAGGGTTACCGAAATTTCGCACGTTTATTATTAGGTTGCTAAATTTTCGGTTGTTACATTGCGGCAGGAGTTCCGCTAAATTAGAAAAGGATATTGTTCCATCATTGATCAAAGATTTCTCTAATCCGATCATAATAGCGGTGATAACATTACGAAATACCGACCGCAGTGATTGTGAGTATATTTGTCGTACTTTATCATTAATATCATTATATTATATAATTATTATTATCATTTAGTTAATATTATTATTTTATTATAAATATTATCACTAAAATATATGTATCGTTCACCATTTTTTTAAGAAAAGTTAAAGTTAATTTGTCCTCTCATGATGATAACATTACAAATATCAAAACGAAAAACAAAACCCCACAACAAAGCAAAACTGAAAAAATAATATCATCTAATTATTACCATCTAACCAATATTATTAAAATATTATTATTATTTAGATAGTATTATTTAATTATTATTATTATTAAAGTAAAATAATTAATTGTTTTGCAGCTGTAGTCCAAAACGTTTAAAAACCAAATTGTTTTTGTAGCGGTTCAAAGTTACAAAAACAAATAAACAAATGTTTTCTTAAAAGCCCTCAAAACTGAAGCAATACTTGGGGGCCTAAAAAAACACCTCATGTGGTGGAAACTAAAAAACAAAAATATGCACTATTACCCTCCATGCCATTTAATAATATATATATATATATATATATATATATATATATATATATATAACTATGTTAGAATCCTGTGTATTACACGGGTTGAAAAAAATAATATGTTATATATATACAAATCTATTGACAAAAAATTATGTAATTAAAAACATGTACATTGCAAAGTTTTACTAAAACTCATGTTTACAAATGTTGAATAAAATATGATATTTGTTAATGCATGAAGTCTTCAAAATATGTTTAAAATATCTGATGTAATAATTATAAATTATGTTTCAATTTTAATTTTTTTAACAATGTGTTAATATTTTTATGTAATGTAATTCATGAATAATTTAATGAAAGTATATTTATTTTTCTTTTAACACATTAAATTAACTTTAAATAAAATTTATATTAATATATATAACTTGGATTTTTAAAAATTACTTACTTTTTATATTTCAATATAATATATTTTTATCATTCAAATAATCCAATCATATTAAATGTTTAAAAATTTTCAAAAGCAATTATAAAAAAAAATTAGTAACATTATTGTTATATTTATAAGTATTTTAAGAAATATCCTTTGAATTTGATAATATTTAAAAAACTAAAGTTGTTAAATAAAAATATAAGTTCACTTAAAAACATCATAATTGATTTCATTTTAAATATAATTAATTCATAGTATATTAATTATTATAATCCTTAATTCCTAATTCCTAACTAAATAATAAATATAGATAATTAAATAGGAGAGAGAAGCAGGAAAACCAAAATATAGGTAATCTAGAATTGTGACAAGTGTCCACAATTATTTTGATTTATTAGTATAGATAGATGTTAGTATTTTTTTGTGGAAGAATATCGGTTCTATTAATCCATTTTAATTGGTTATGGTGGTTACATTTTTATAGTATAATAATTAATATTATTGTTGTTGCTACTAGTAGTAAGGTTTGTGTAGTGGGTGTGAACACTCGGTGACAGGGATGTCATGCTTCGGTCACGTCTAACAAACCACTATACAAGGGGCATGACATGCGGGTGACAGTTTGGAGGTGACCATAGTCACGAGCGTGAGAGAAAGAAAAAGGGGTGATGTGTGAGTTTTGCGTATTTAAAGATGGGTTGATGGTTACATTATGTGAAGAGAGGCTAATAAGAATAATTGTTTACGTGATAGTTACGTGAATTGATAATGAAGTGATGACGATATATACTTGAATAGTACAACTAGTATTACTATTGATGTTATTGTTGTTGTTATTATTATTATTTATTTTTCTCAATTTCTCAAAGTTTTTTTGTGTTTAAAATTTATTCCTATAATTAAAGTTAAAACTTATAGGTTAAGATTTTATTCCAAAAATTTATTAAATGGCATGTTTTCCTTTCAAGTTTTTAGAGTAGATTTTTTATCGAGACGCTCCGTTTGAGGTGGTGGTTACAATTTGTCGTTAACCTTTCAACTTTAAGGTGTTTGTTTTTTAAGAGGTAAAATGTCTGCAGTCTATGGACCATATCTGCAGACATCTGTAGAAGAAGCGGTGAATCAAATGTCTGCGGTGAACCATTATGGGACAGACAATGCATTACAGACGTATGATCATTGACTGTTAAAAAAATTGGCGGTGATGTATGGACGGTGGTGGTGGTGACCGGCTGTGGTGGCAATTGTGGCGGATGGTGGTGGCCGCCGGTGGTGGTGGCCGCCGGTGGTGGTGGCGGTGGTGGTGGTGATGGCGGTGGTTGTCAACGATGGTGGTAGTGGTGGCCGTTGGTGCGGTGGTGGTGGTGATGGCGGTGGTTGTCAACGATGGTGGTAGTGGTGGCCGTTGGTGGCGGACAGTAGTGGGTGATTGTGGGTAGTCTCTAAAAGTGGTTGTGCCACATTTGCACTAAAAAGAAAACGCACATATGTTTTTTAATGAAACATTTTCGAAAAAACAAACAGTCTGCAGATGTCCCTGCATGTGGTCTGCGCGGCGCAGAGAAAAGAGGCTACGCAGACCTTTTACTGAAAAACAATCAGCACTTAAAACTTTTTGGCTTTATCTCTAATCATTGTAAAAAGTCATTTTTACCTCTTCAGATTTTTTAAGTTTGGAGTCTATCTCTTTTAATGTATATAATCTGATTTTTTTCCTTAATAACTTTGTAAAATTAAAAAAAAAAATAATAATTGTGGGTTATATCGAGCGAGAGTAATGTTGTCCTACTGTAAAATGATGATACCAACACTAACTAAAAACATCACTTTTGTCAAAAAAAACTATTTTTTTATCTATGTTTTAGTCTTCGTAATCTACCCAAAACCCATTTCTCAGCTTTGTAAAATGATTTTAAAGTTTTGAGTTAATTACCCTATAATATATAACTGGATTTTTCTCAAATAATAAATTAAGAATTGTGTATTATATTAACTAATATTAACGTGATAATGAGTCAAATATAAAAGGTATTCATTTGATAGAATAAATTTAAGTTGCTATATATTTTAACGTGGTCGCAATGTGTGATGAACAATATTACTGCTTATATATTATTTTGTTGATGATAAGGGAGGATGGTGGTGGTTGGGTGTGACACCCCTGTCACTTCCATGTCCCCTCTGGACATTTACACCAAAATTTAATAAGTTACGTTAGGTCCTAGTAAAAACAAAACTTTTGTGCTTTATACACCATTAAACATACTATTTACCAACACATGTTAAAACAAGTTTAAGTATGTTTACAAACTTCACAAAACATTTAATACACAAAAGCTTCACACAAGTTTGATTATTTAAAGATTAAACCACCATACGAGCCTCCATGTTCGATTCCCGATCACCATCACCGCCCACCCTACTCCTTTGTACCTGTAAGCACCACATTTAAATTCACCATTAGTTCGTTAGAACTAAGTAAGATTACCTCACTAATTCACCCAGTGTATTCCATAATACCATATGGATACACTAATGAGGTTTCAAATAAAATTTGACAACAACGGTCAACCACATACAAAACGATTTACTAACGGTTCGTTTTCAACCAAAACCTCATTATAACTCCCATTCATGCACAATCATTATAATTTAATATAGCACATATATAAACACACAAACCTCCACTTGTGTATCATATTTCACAACAATCACAATTTACAATTTGACACTTGAATTTCAAATGTCAATCCCCTTATAGGACATTTATTGTTCACACACCTTGTGAATCAATTACATTGGAATTGCAAGTCTTATGTTCACACACCTTGTGAATCAAAACATGCACATTACCAATCCACCATGTGTTCACACACCTTGTGAATCAATTACATTGGAATAACAAGTCTTATGTTCACACACCTTGTGAATCAAAACATGCATATTACCAATCCACCGTTTGTTCACACACCTTGTGAATCAATTACATTGGAATTGCAAGTCTTATGTTCACACACCTTGTGAATCAATTACATTAGAATAGCAAGTCTTATGTTCACACACCTTGTGAATCAAAACATGCACATTACCAATTTAACATCTACACACTCGTAGATCACCACATGTTCACACACCTTGTGAATCATGCAACAACAATGACCACAATCATTTATATTCATATCAACCATATCAACGAATCATGTATATATGCTAAATGCACAATTACTTGTAGTGTGGACTCACCCAGTCCTTTAACTACAAGTTCAATCGATTAGGCATGGTTGTAAAAATCGCTAGGCGCTAGTCGGGTGGTGAGGTACCGCCTAGGGATTAATCGGGATTAATCGGCGCTAGGCGGATTGGAATTTTTATATGTAATTTTACAAATATATATATTATATACACACATCAATATCAATAATTTAATATAATATTTCAAATAATTTTAAAAAATATACTTAAATATACTAAAAAAAGCACTTTAAAGTGCAAACTTAAACACTGAGTTCAAAGTTTAGAGATAAATTTCGATGTTAACTGCCTGGATTCGATGTTTTAGAGACATATTAAAGATTTTCGGTAGAGAAATGTCTAAATAATCATGAAATTGGTCCCTTTTTACCATAAAAAAGTCAAAAAAAAGTCAAAAAAATGAAAAAAATGAAAAAAAAAATTAAAATCTGATCGGGCCGCCTTGGCCGCCTAGGCCCCGCCTAGGCCAAAAATTAGACAGTAGATGGGCGCCTAGCGCCTAGGCGGCCGCCTAGGTCAAAAATTAGACAGTAGATGGGCGCCTAGCGCCTAGGCGGCCGCCTAGGTCAAAAATTAGACAGTAGATGGGCGCCTAGCGCCTAGGCGGCCGCCTAGGCCGGTTTTTACAACACTGCAATTAGGTAACTTACCTTAATTTGAAGAGTTATCAAAAATCTCCAACTCTTTTCCAGGCCTTCTAGAACTAGATTCACCTCCTCTTCCTATTATATATTCACATATAACATGATTTAACAACCTGAACACACAACTTTTGTTATTTATGTAATCTAATTCGTTTCACCTGTTTCACCCTTTATTTTAAGTCAAAACCTCATTGAGGCTTTTATCAATATCCCATGTGTAGAAATTAATCTACACTTTATTAGTCATATTTAAATTATCACGGCCTCATATTTCAACATTTAATCAACCTTGGAAATGGGGTTACCCTTCCAAAGGATGATCTAAAACCACCATAAACATGATTTAATCATATCACTAGTTATCCTACTCAATACAATGAGTTTCATAACAACCGGACATTATAACGGATCCAAATCAAAATCTCACCGTTAAAACATCTATTTATTCGTTTCTAATCATCCCAGATCATTATATAATACTCAAAACTATATTTAATCCGTATATTATCAAAATAAATGAGATAAAACGAATCGTTACCCTTCAAACGGATTCCTGCTTGAAATACAACGATACGAACGTGTAGAAACGATCCACGGCTCAACCTGAACGTTTGGATAGCTTCAAAATTGATGTTGGGTGCTAAAAATTCGTATATGTGTGTGTTTATGGTGAAAAACTCGAAAAGAAGAAAAATAAGTTTTCTGGTGAATTCCTTCGAAGATAAACAATCTGCAGCCGCCATAGACGCAAGGCGCATCGCCCCGCGTGCAGATGGTCTCAAGCGTACCGCGCGGGACTAAAATCTCAGATCTTTTCGCCCCTTTCCGCGCGTACTGCCTAGGGTCGGCGTGTGTCTCGGGGCGTACCGCCCCAGGCCATTTTCGCCCATTTTTCGATTTTATCTTCGTTTCGCGATTCCGGACAATCTGGGACTCCGTTTCGCGCACGGTTTTCGCCCACGTTCATCATTTCTCACATATTTCCAATTTGTAATAATCACAATCATTTTATTAATGATTATCTCAACCATATGATTATTTCCAACGTATTCATTTTATTAAAAACGGGTCGTTACATTGGGGAAATGGAGGTTGCTGGAGTGTTGAGAATGGCTCTTTTGGTAATATATCAAGGTTCAACTGGAATGGTGGTTTGGATTCTTTTGAACCCCAACACAACTTCCTTCTTGCAATTTCTAGGCTCCTAGTTACCTGTATAGGTGCCCGAATATAGATAACTAATATAGAGGTAAAGGTAGGTTCAGATACAAAATGAGATTTTTGTAAAAAGTATAAAAAACAAAGTGCTATTATAAATAACAATATGCTATTATTGACAAGGAACTTTTAAATATTATAATAGCACTGTGTTAATATTATAATGGCACTTTGTTATTTGTAATAACACTTTGTTATTTATAATAGCACTTTGCTTTTTATACTTTTTACAAAATTATCACTTTGTACAATAACCTTACTCTATAGAGGTAAACTTCTGAGAGTCGATTTCAACAGGGTGATTTTACCTTCGAATGACAAAACTTTTCATTTCCACTTTGACAATATTGATGCCGGCAATTTTATCCTCCACTGATTTCCAATTCCTAATATTATTCATGTTTACAAATAGTGAACCATGCTTTGTTAATCAAATGGTGGTATCGATTCAAAAATGAACATGACAAATTGTAGGTTAGGGTCATTAGGACGATACATGAAAGTAGAAGGAAATAAAAAACGTTCCCGCTTAAAAAAACAATTACTGGGGGATGGAAAAATATTATGAAAATAAAAGAGGACATTGGGCGTATTGGCTTGGATTTGGATGGATATATTAGGGGAAACAGGAGATGGTTCGTCTATTAGCTTCTGGAATGATAATTGGACTGGTTATGGTTGACTGAGGATATGATTTCCAGATCTGTTTAAACTGGAGAGGGATAAAAATTGTAAAGTAAAAGATAGGTTAACTCAAACGGTTGCAGTGTTAAATTGGCGCTAGGTGCGTGATCTGGCAGGTAGTGAGGAAAATCAGATTAGTACCTTATCTGGGTGGATCAGGTCATCAAAAGTATCTATGGCTAGGGATCGTTGGTGGTGGGGGATTGATGGGGGTAACTCGCTTTTCGGTGGCGGTTGCAAGAAAGGAGTTGGAAGCCTTATTTTTCAGTATGAATTGATAAAATTCACTTGGTTAAATTGGATTCCTCTAAAAGTGAATGTCTTTGTTTGGAGGGCGGTTCTCAATAGGATTCCAACAAATGAGGCTTTAATTAAGAGGGGAGTTTTGGTAAATGGTGACTGTGTTAATTGCTTGGGGGAAGTTGAATATGCAGATCATGTGTCTTTTAGTTGTCCATTCGCAATGGAAGTTTTGAATCGGGTCTCTACATGGTGTAAATTTTTTCCTTTCGTCGGACATTCTTTACCCGGTATGATCGCTGATATTGACTAGTGGCCGGGTAATCCCTGTTTTAAGAATGTATTGAGGGTAATAAGGTTCTTCACGATTTGGAATATGTGGAAATCTAGGAATGCTCGTTTTTTCAAAGGGAGGATAATGTCTTCAACGGAGGTGTTAGAGGAAGTTATATCTTCGGCATTTTTTTGGGTAAAATTTAGAGGCTGGAATGATAAACTGGAGTGGTCAACTTGGTGCAAGCTTGAGATTGGGGTTAAATATTAATGATGATTTTAAGGCAAATACTCCATTTAATGTCTGGAGTTTTGGTGATTCTAAAAATGGGTGAAGTTACTCGATTGTCTGGAATGACATGTCTTCTTCTTCTTCTTCTCTCATTACTTCTCGCAGGAAAATGATTCCACAAGGAAAAGAATTCTACAGTACGAAATAACATAAAAACATATTCGTTATCATAAAAATATGGTCTGTCTATTCAATATTCTATTCAATATTAAAAAATTCAATATTCAAATTGTTCTTTTTCACGAATACCTTCGTTTAAGAGAATATTTTTGGTGTAGAAAGTTTCAAATTCAGGATCTTCCGCCACGCGAATTTCTTGAGAAACGAAGTCATAGGCACGTAGGTTCAAGGCCAAACCGACTACTCCAAGAGCACTCATCCATAAACCAGTTACTGGTACAAATAACATAATGAAATGTAACCAACGTTTATTGGAAAAAGCAACCCCAAAGATTTGGGACCAAAAGCGATTAACAGTGACCATTGAATAAGTTTCTTCAGCTTGAGTTGGGTTAAAAGCACGGAATGTATTTGCGCCATCACCATCTTCAAATAAAGTATTTTCTACGGTAGCACCATGAATAGCACATAGCAAAGCAGCACCCAATACACCGGCAACTCCCATCATATGAAATAGGTTTAATGTCCAGTTATGAAATCCTTGAAAAAAGAGGATAAATCGAAATATAGCTGCTACACCAAAACTAGGCGCAAAGAACCAACCAGACTGACCTTGTGGATAAATCAGGAATACAGAAACAAAAATGGCAATTGGACCAGAGAATGCGCTTGCATTATAAGGTCGCAATTGAACAACTCAAGCAAGTTCGAATTGACGTAACATGAAACCTATTAGTCCGAAAGCGCCGTGGAGAGCAACAAAAGTCCACAGACCGCCTAATTGACACCAATGAGTAAAATATCCTTGTGCTTCAGGACCCCATAGTAATAACAAAGAATGTGCTAAACTATTCGCAGGAGTAGAAACTGCGGCAGTTAAGAAATTGCAGCCTTCCAAATAAGAACTGGCCAATCCATAGGTTTACCATGAAGTTATAAACGTTGTACTCGTGAACCAACCCCCTACGGCGAAGTAGGCACAAGGAAAGAGCAATAGGTCGAACCAGCCTACAAAAATGAAATGGTCCCTACGTAACCAGTCATCCATAATATCAAACAAGTCATTTTCGTCTTTGGTAAATTTACCAAGGGCTATAGTCATCGTAATCCTCCTATTCAACTACTTCGACCATTTCCGAACACCTCATAGTATTTTCGGGGCGTCCAAAGAGTCGATCATTTCTGCATGATTTTTTTCTGGTGCACTACCCCTTACAGTGGGTTTCGAAGATAAAAATCCTTTATTGGCATTGGCCCATAAATTGACCACCCAGGTAAATTAATGAATTCAATTTGATTATTCCTTCTTATTATTAAGCATCTGAATCATGAATTTTCTTCTTATGACTCATGAATCAGATATATTCGTTTTTTGAAAGAACTGTTCAAGGAAAAAGCAATCCCCTCACCCACTACCAGTTGATCCTCAGACCTGCCCCCATCTTCTTCCATCAACTAAATGGATTATTAGATCTTGTTCATGAGATTAAGAAAAAGATCATTCTATTTTTTATGTATACTAAATTACTAAGTTGTTGCTGCTCATCGTCATCGTCATCGTCTTCGTCATCGTCGGATGATGATGATGAGTGGGACTATAGTTTGCTAGGTTTGATTTGGTTATGGGTCTTGAGAGTCTGGTGTAGGTTTTTTTAGGGGGGTTTGGATATGTTATTTTTGCCTAAGTGTCTACTTGGAGATTGCTCTTGGTTTAGTTTTGTTATTGTGTCTAAGGGTGTAAACGAACCAAGGCAGCTCGTGAAATACTCGGGATTGGATCGGTAAAAAGCTCGAACGAGCCGAGCCTTAACGAGCTCGAACTCGAGCTCGAGCCCAAAAGTGTGGCTCGTTTAGTTATCGAGCCCGAGTTTTACATAACGAGCTCGAGCCGGCTCGCGAGCCTTAACGAGCTTTTCGTTTATATAATTTTTATTTATTATATTAAGTGTTTATTTATAAAATTAATTATTTTTATATATAAAATTATGATAAATATATTTAAATCAAATATTTTATGTTAAATTTAGAAAATATAATTATAATTATAATTATAATTAAATTAGTAATAAAAAGTAAATAAATTAAATAAATAAAATCTAAACGAGCCGAGTTGAGCCGAGCTCGAGCCTAAAAATTTTATAACGAGCCGAGCTCGAGCCTAGCAAATAAAGCTCTTAACGAGCTGAGCTCGAGCCCGAGCCCGAGCCCGAATATATCTAAACGAGCCGAGCTCGAGCCTTAACGAGCTCGGGGTCGGTTCGGCTCGGCTCGTTTACACCCCTAATTGTGTCCTCAGTCAGGGCTTCACCAGGATACAAATCCTTTGGGTTGTGTTAGGTCTAGGAAAAGGCTTTGGTTGAGACTCGGTTTTCATGCTAATCAGGAGACTCTATCTACTATCTATCTTATGGGTTGCATTAAATGGTTTTATTTATTAAAAATTTCTAGTGCTGGTTGTCGAGGCTTCACCGGGGCGCTGACCCTTTTGGGTTTGTGCTAGGTCTAGGAAAAAGCCTATGGGTGTGGGTTTGATCTTGGTTGGGCTCTTGGCTTGGCAAAAGTGAATGGCTTTGGAATTCAACTAATCTAGATTGCTCATCGTGGAATTGGGTTTGAAGGTCCTATGGGGTGATATTGAATATGGATCGTGATTCTCTAAGAAATTATGAAGAATCTGTTAAGGGTGTTCTCGGGGTGATTGAGGATGTTCGGACTTCGTCGTCATCAAATATCTATCTATTGGGGTTGATCCAGCCGGTAAGCTGTAATCGGTAATTTGGGCAATCATTGGAATCATTATAAGGCGTTTTAGTGAGATATAAATCTGCTTGGGCACAATTGTTCGGATTGGTAGCAACCTTCCCGAAAGCTCAGTTTGGATTAGCTAATTAAACTACGGTTTATGGGTTGTGCTACTTTGATTGTTTTTATTTTGTATTCTTTGTAAAACTGATTTGTATCTAGCATCTTGCTAGTTTTTTTTTTTATTTATAGATGGCTGTTAAAAAAAAAAATTGGAATGTTTTGGATTCGTTTACAAAGAAAAAGAAGGTGAAATTACCTTGAATTCCATTGATTTGGGGGGAACATGTGCTAACCAAACATTCATAAGAGAATACTGATTATAATAATAATTGTTATTATTATAATAATAAGATATATCCATAATTATAATTATAACTAAGTGTTTCCTCTCTGCCATGGTTGCAAAAGTCGCTAGGCGCTCCTAGGTCGGAACAGGTCCTTGGAGCGAGTAATCGGAGAGTACTCGGCCCTAGGCGGGAGTACTAGGGTAATACGCAAGAAGTACTCGCCCTCAGAACAACTCCTTGGAGCGAGTACTCGGAGAGTACTTGGCCTTAGAGACCGACTTTTACAACAGTGTCATCTGCGCATTGCGACGGGAAACTCCTGTGAGTGCATCGTTTTTAATAGAAATAGTGGTTTACCAACCGTGCATAACAACCAACACAATCTAGAGTACATAAATGCAGATAAAAAATATCACAACGGCTGTCAGTTTATCACAAAATCCTAACGCATATATCATCGTAAAAGCAAATATCATCGATCATAAAACATGAAAACATACTTAGTCACAAAAGCGAGTGTCAAAAAACCCAAAAACAAAAAAAAACTCACAAATGACAACAGGCTACTATTCATCTCCTTCATCATTTAATATATATAATAATAATTCTGTTCAAACTCTAAAATCTTAAAGCCAACACAACATTTATTACATAAACGCAGATAAAAAACATCACGGAGGTTGCCAGTTCATCATAAGATCCTAACACATACTTCGTCATAAAAGCAAGTGTCATTCGTCATAAAACATTGAAAATATACTTAGTCGTAAAAACGAGCGTCAAAAAATCCGAATACAAAAAATTAAAAAAAAAAAACTTGTACATGACAAAAATCAATTAAAAAACTCACAAATGACAAATATCATCATTTAATATATGTTGTGTTCAAACTCTTAAATCTTAAACTATCATATTCCTTTATGATGACTTTTAATATATATATATATATATATATATATATATATATATATATATAATAATCTTATCTTACAATACTAATAAAGAAAATAAATTTGTCACTTGTCATAATATGAGAACACTAATGCCATATGTCAATTTCCTATCAAATTCATTTAATTCTTTTCTATTAAATAATTAAATTCTCTTTCTAATTAACTAACTTTAATACTAATAACTAATAATATTATTTATCTTCTTATTAGGAAAACATTTAAAAAGAGTTTATAAGATATGAAATTTTTTAATATTAGTTTTTTTAAACAACGAATATTTTATATTCAGAAAATCAAAGTTATATAAGAAACAAGTTTTCTATAAAAAAAATTTATATAAAAAATAAAATAAACTATAAACCAGAGTTTTTCAATAAGATTTTTATAAACCAATATCGCTTTTTTTTATTTATTTAAAAAGCAAAGTAAATAAAGATTCAGAAAGTTACATTTTTTGTCCTTATATTTCACGTTATTTTTTAATTGATTCGTTTAAATTTTAATAATTACATAAATTATATTTTATGTTATTGATTAATAAAAGTTAGTCTTAATAAAACATAGAATGAAGTTTTATTATCAGTTAATTTAAAAATAATAATTGTTACAAATAAGAAACATCATCATTTGTATAGTTATTAAAGTTTTTAGTTATTTTTTTTATTACTCAAAATATTCATTAATATAGTGTAAATTAATCATTTTATCTCAAAATATCCCTTTACAATTTTTAAATTTTTATTACTAACTATTTAATATTTTGTATTTAATTCATGTAATATACGAGTAATAGTCTACCTATAAATATAACACGTTTGGGTTATCTACAATCATTCTGCCACGTTTTGTGCTCCCAATGATTATTATGATTCTTTTGCATTTATTTTTGCTTACTTTTTTAAAGTTTTTTCTATTGATCTTTTCAAGATTATTTTATTTATATTTTTAAAATTAGGATTTGTTTATGTCATTGCATGTGAACAATAACATCATTGAGGCGCTGCAATTTTGAACCTTTTCTTTTTGTGCTTAACTACACTTATTCTGTTTAGATTTATTACCAACTTTTTTCACAAATTTTTAATTTCTATGTTATTAAAATTTTCTCCTTTAAATTTTATTATTTTTTTAAATGTATTCACATTCCGGTTATCTACATTCATTCCACTTCGTTTTGTACCTCTTATAGGATTATGATTCTTTTACTTTTTTTCGTTACTATTTTAGGTTTTTCTTTTGGTTTTTGTTAACATTGTTTTATCTGTATTATGAATGTTAGATCATGTTTGTGCGTAACATGTGAATATAACGTCACTAAGTCACAACAATTTTATGTTTTCTTTTTGTGCTTAACAACATTTACGTTAACGCTTACTACGTTTAGATTTGTTACTAACTTTTTTCACAAATTTTGTAAATCCAGTCATAGGCCATGTTTACGTTGTAAAGTATGATATATGAAAAATGAGTCCTCTCAATCTTACACGTTTTTTGTGCTAGTTATGTTTATGTAAGCGTTGCTTTCATTTAGATTTTAAAATATCTGTCAAACACTCTCCATAAAACACGGGCACAACTGGCTAGTTATTATAATTAATCAATCCCGCTGCTCATATCTTTGACCTTCTTCCTCTCCTTTTCTTCCAAAATTTTCTTCTAACTATAAATTAGGCTCTATTGGAATATATCCATAATGTTGTGTTCAGTGGTGGACCCAGAAATTTTTTTCATGAGGGGCGGAAATTTTTTAGGTTTGTTGGTGTTCAAGTTGAGTTGAGGAGGATCGGGTCGGGTCATGTTAAAAAAAGACAATCAAACTAAATTTTATATATAAAGACGTAATGAAAATAAAATACATCTAAAGTTGTTCGCTACGTGATTTTGTTTTTTTTTATATATATCCAAAACAATGTATAAGGCCCTGAGAATTGGGGTGCCCAGGACGAGTCGAAAAAAAGACTCCTTAGTGAATTTGAAAATTAAGTTGACTAGTTGAGGATATTCAAAAAAGCTAAAAACTGTTAATACTAGAAAAATGAACAGTTTTCATCACCGAAAAAAACGAACTGAATTCTGAATTTGGTTTAAGGTTTGGTTCCTAACTGTATCCGAATTCTGAAGTTGGTTCTTAATTGTATACGAATTTCGGTTATCGGTCCCAATTTTTGTGGAATTCGTTTTGTTTGGTTAACCGATTAAAGGGAATTCATATTTAAATTTTTTATCTTTATAATATATAAGGTTGAACTAGGTTTATTTATATCGGTTTATTTGGTTTTTAGTTGGTATATTTGATTGAATTCGGTTTAATCGGTTTTTAACCAGTTTTGTGGTGGATTGTCGTATTATAATTAATGCTAAACTTGAATTTACATTGGATTTAGATTATTAGTTGGGCAATTTTAAACTTAGTTTTATTAATTAACACTTATATTTTAAAAGTTTAATAGGGGCGGTTGTAAAATCTTACGGGGAGCGATTAAGATTTTAACATATATATACTACTAAAAAAAATTTTTCAAGGTGGGCGGCTGCCCCCCGGGGCTCAATGTAGGTACGCCCTTGGTTGTGTTGTATGGTACTTTGGTTATATGAAATAAAATGAGTGTAATATATATATATATACCTTTTTAAAAAATAAAAATATTGTGTTAGCTTAAGTTGTATTAAACATGATATAATCTTTTTGTTTCAAACTACAACATGTTTGTGACAAAAAAAAAATTGAAGAAACAAAAACAATTCATTAGGCTTATTTTTAATAGTGATGTTGTTACAAGTCAAACAGGAGAACTTAACCCAAAAGACTAGTCTGATAGGTGAGAAAGCTTATTTGGCTTATAAACACCATATCAATTGCCTATAGAACAGATGTGAGACAAGTCACATACCTTATAAGGTTTTGTTCCGTAACAGATGTTTGGGGGTTGGAGACGGTTAAGATTAAGTAAATTAAACTTGTGTTTTGAAGTTTTTGGTGATGGTTTTTTTTTTGAACGGCTTGGTACAATGACACCCAAGACGGAATTTTAACCGTCCCCTCGAATTTGACGCTCTCGGGTGTATGCGCGAGCCCACCCTAGGAGGAACCCAACAACTGGGTAAACCCCATGACCTTGCTTCAGCAAATATACCTCAGCCCGGATTCAAACCCAAGACCTCCTATACGAAGGCCAAGTGGGTATCCATTAGGCTAGAAGCCCTTGGTTTGGTGATGGTTGTTTGATTGTTTTAATTAGTGTTTCTAAACCCAAACCAAATCAGCCGGTCAAAACCAATCTGAACGATATTACCGACTAGACTGTACATATTGGCATTTTTCTAAGAACCAGATATTTTTAAATAGAACCGTTGGCCTTGTAAACTCTTTTGTTTTTTTTAACGACAGTTAAACTATCTCGTCTAGTACCTTCAGTTATCCTGTGTTTGATAGCTAAGACCAATTCCCTAATCTCCGACAGTTAAACTATCTCGTCATAGTACTTTTAGTTATTCTGTGTTTGATAGCTAAGACCAATTCCCTGATCTCCGACCTTTCCCTCACCTGTACGTCCATTAAATATTTGCTACAGCTAGGGCTCGAACATAGATCTTTCGGTCACCAGAAGATACCCAACCACTGAGCTATATTAGTGGGCTATATTAAATTAACTTATTAATTTTCAAACTTTTAACATAATTTATCAAATTTTGAAACAAAAATAGTGACTCGAAGATTAATATCCCTGCCCCTGTAATCCACCGCCCATGATTCCTCCAATTTAACTATTCCTCGTGAATAGCAAGTCAACAGCAACTTTTTTTTAACAGCGAATTTCATTAACCACTCAAAAAACGAGTCGACAAGATGCTAGAAGCTCAGAATACACCAAAACATATAGTCACCAGCTATGGTATCTAAATATAAACTTACACAGAGCATTAAAATTACATTTCGAATTTGTACCATTCCTCCAAAGTAAAAGATCTCCTTCCAGCTCTATTTTTCACTCAAAGACAGCTAAGAGATTTTTTCTCCTCAACAAATACTCAGCATCCATTCTTGATATCTTTATTTTGCTTTGTTTGTTAAATTATTATTATTACAATTATCACGAGTGTACATGCAAATTATTAATATACAGACATATTTTTCTCACTCAACTAACGGCTGCTATGTTTTTAGACTAGTGATATATGATATTTATGAAGCGTGTGTGTTTACAGTAAAAATTAGTTAGCTCTATGTACTAGCATTATGTAGTCCGTGTAACATGACACAAAAAGTACGTACCTAAATAATTCACTTCATCATATCATCTCTAAACGTACCTCATCACATTTCTCTATCACACACACCACCCAATAATCGATATGTATTTGACAACGACCAACTACATATGAAAATATGTGGTCTCTACTTGGACCCCCCCTGATTGGTCCCACGTTTAATTATAAGCGAGGCATAGTTGGAATATGTTGATTGATCATGACCATTCGGTCACTAAACACATGGATTATATGTTGCACCTTATCTACAACTTTTCACTGGAATTATATACACCTTGATGTAAGGATATATTTGATTCATATTTAGTGCAGGATACCCAACTCTTTGATAGAGTTTTTGAAGGAAAATATAGTAAAAAATGTTATCATCATTCGTTTATACAAGTTACTTATTATAGCTACGGAAATATAGGTTTTTAATTTACGTCTAAAATTATTTTCTGGCAGATATAAAATGCTAATTGAATAAATCATGTTGGGGGTGTCGTTCGGGTTGGTTCCTCGGGTTTCGGGTTGCTCGGATCGGGTTATTCGGGTTTTTGTAATATGAAATTGGAACCGAGAACCGAACCATTTAACTTCGGTTTAATTGGTTCTCGGGTTTAATCGGGTTGGGTGAAAAGGTTCTCGGGTAATACTTGAAAAACTAATATTCTATTTTTCAAACAAATAAAATTAAAACATGTTTAACCATAACACAACTAAAGCATGCTTAACCAAAACATGCATTTCCTCATCAATCTCAAAACATATATATACTTTGAAAATTAAAAAATGTTCCCCCCCTTAGAACCCTAGTTCAGGTTTTTCGGGTTTACCCGAATAAACCTCGTGGGTACCAAGGACCGAACCATTCTAAGTTTTTAGGTTTGGGTAATAGGCTTTTTCGGGTTGGTTATTTTCGGGTTCGGGTTTTTCGGGTTCGGGTTGGTGTTTTTCGGGTTGGTTCTTCGGGTTCGGGAAAAACACACACCCCTAAATCAGGTCATAGATCAGCATCTAATTTTGAAAATACTTATGAGTAAGGATAAAACATAAGAAATTTTCTTGAGAATAAGGATAAATCCGGTCATAGATTAGAATCTGATTTGAAAATACTTAAGAGTAAAGATAAATCTGGTCATATATAGATCAAAAACTGATTTTATATATATTAGTTTACGTATAATGTTTTTTTACACAATCACACTCCCAAATGATGTTTCAACCCCTCTTCGGTTATTAATCTTCCTCAACCTTGACACTTGCAAATCTCCAATATACGAGTATTTATTCGAAAACAAAGAATGACTAAAAGATGAGTCGTGACTCATGCTTCATGGTAAAACTAAATAAATCCGTCAAATCCATGACATAGATCACGAGAAGACGAGCACAAGACAAAGATTGCGACCCTGCTTATTAAGACTAATTATTTAATTATGTTTTAGTCTGGTTTTAAATTAGGTTTAATTTCAATATGTTTCTATTCCTTTCGGAAATTAGGTTTTAATTAGGTATTCACCTTTCCTATTAAAAATAAATTAAAAATAAAAAATTAAGTAACGTAGATTTTGCTATTTAGATGGTTTTATATTAGCTTAGTTTTCAATTCGCCCCAAGCTAAACCTGTGTTATAAAACCTACTCGTGGCTTAGTTTGGTTTGACTCATGAACAATTCTAGGAATCAAAATGTCGTATCTTTTTGGTTAGAAAACCATAAAATGACTACCATGTTTTTCTTAAAACTTAAGAAACTATGGTTCCGGTTATCACCCAATTATAAATATATAAAAAAACATATATTATGAAATTTTGTAATAATTTAAATTGAGGAAAGCATATAACTTAACAAACAAAACAAATATAATAAAGCAAATAAAAATATAAAAAGTCATGCTTTTATCAAATAAATAAATTGGTCAATTAATTAATAAAATTTAAAAATAAGTTGATTAGTTAGTTAATAAAATTTTTATGAAAGATATAAAATATAAATGGCAAAAATGTATAAAATAAGAATAATAAAAAAGGAAATCTAGAAATTAAAAAAAATTAAGCAAAAGAAACGTTAATATTTAACAAGAATGGTCTTTTTTGAGCGTAAAAAGACAATGATATCGATAACTTCAAGAGAAATAGTGAGTTAGTCAAAGCTATGGATAATATACACAATTTTCAAATAAAGATTACTTGAGTTAAGCAAGGTTCTAAAAGTCATTAGATGCTCCCAGATCGAAACAGCTCATTTAAGCAAGTTATCACGGAGTACTGGCCTAGGCGAGGAGTACTCGACCTCGAAACAACTCCTTGGAGCCAATGACAAAGCTTGAAAAGTTCAAGGGGGGCAAAAACTTACGTGGTCAAAAAGATTTTTTGCAATCGACCGGTATGTCTCGGTTAGTTGAATTAAATGTTCGGGTCAAACAATAAAAATAAAAATGTCTAATAATTGTCATTATACGTGAAAAAAACTAAAAGAGTAAATACCTAGATGTTGATTCAAACAAATCAAAGTAACCTAAATGTCTGTGTAGATGACCTAAACCTAAACGTTGATTCAAATTAAAAACTTAAATGTCTAAATAACTAAAAACCTTTCTTATTCTATATTGATTCAAACTAAAAATTCTAAATATCTAAACAACCAAAATAACCAAATAATAGCAAGAAACTTTACAATAAATACATCAACTGAATAACTGATAATAGATATAAATATTATAAAAATTCTGCAAAAAAAAATATATCTTAGAGGTCATGAGCAGGTGACGCGATGAGCCAAAGCCACTGAGCCATGAGCAGGTCAGAGGCCAGTGGTAGTAGGTGTGACACCCCGTAATTTCCAGGTCAGCTTATTATTTATTTAAATGTTTATTTAAATGCTCATTGTACACGTGGCACTAGATTTAGTTTAATTTAGTGTGACACGTGGCACGACAGTACAAACGCTGACACACAACAGGATAATTCGTGGAATTATCGGCAAACAACACACACGTGTCAAAACACACGAACGTTGGTGAACGTCTAGCATATTGTGTAGCACAACACTCGAAACCTCACGAAACACTCACACTTTGAACTTGGAAGTTCAAACAAGGCCAAAAACGACAGTCCGTAGGCGTGAAAACGGCAACGAACGGATCAAACCAATGAAAATGGGCCTATTGGGCTCACCTGGGGACCTGTCGCGCTACGCGACGGTCCACAAGGACACTGTCGCGATACGCGACAAGTGGGCGGGGGAAATTTGAACGCAGAACTCCCTCGCGTTACGCGAGGGGAACCCTTGAACGTGTCGCGCTACGCGACAAGACCCAGTTCGCAGAAATCTTTATAAAACCAAGAACAATCATTTCTTGGCCACCCTACACACTCTCTCCGAAATCTAGCCATCATATCTCGACCATCTTCCCTCCCTAACCTCTGCAACACTCAAGAACCACCATTGAAGCTCAAGTTTGAAGCTTGGAAGCTCAAGACTTGAAGATTTGGAGTCCCTCATCCTCAAGAAAGCTTGGAACTGTCACACCCCCAATTTTCAACTAACGGAATCATACCGTTTGGGAACGTGACAAACCAGGATCTCAGATCATTAGACATAACGAAAGACCTCTATATGCTTTTAAACATAATTCAGTCTTAATTTTGTAAAATCAGAGTTTAACTTTTGCGGAAGCGTTTGAAAATTAATAACAAAGTGTAACAGTTGTAAAACCATGAATACAATGTTCAATGTTGTAAATCAATAATCAATATAAACTGTATGCATGAGACTCAACACCCTAGTCCCTGCTTGTCCTTTCTTGTGCCTTGGTGTCCTGAGAAAACATGTAAATCAAGTCAACACAAAGGTTGGTGCATAACACAGGTTTAAGCATTCACAAATGTTGAAACCACAGTTTGAATATAAAGTTTGCAGATAACATAATCACACATGCATAGTCATGATAGCTAGTCATTTGTACTATTTACATAAGTGGTCGACACCGAAGCTGACGTTGCCATGCTATAGCATGTTTTTTCCTTAACACTATTGTCTAGCACGAACAATAGTAATGTGTGTGTTTGGTCAGTCAAACACCTGCGTAGATCCCATCTACCAAGTGAGGTTTGTCAAACCTAATAGATCTATTTCCAACTACCACGCTTTGCACTACGGCAAACTAAACGGTTCGAAATGTAAGGCTTTGTAATGCTATGTTTTCACTTATAGTAAACAGCTAACTCATGCAAGTGATATGTATCTAAAAATGTTTGTTGCACATGTTTTCTCCCCCAAAACAGTTAAAATAAGAAAGGGGCCGTGTACGCACCTTTGATAGCAAACAGAATGATCAACTGTTTGAAACTCGCGTAGGAAATCTTCTTACGAAGAATCTGTGTTATAATAATAACGTTTCATTATTTGAAATGTCACATCTCGATTGTAATCGCATACGTGTCAACACATGTATGTTAGAATGTTCGAAACGTGCGTACAAAAGTATGCACGGTCTTAAGTTCGATTGTTTGAATCGTTCAATTATATACGATTTTGTTAAACACGCGTAATTATACGCGATTTATGATTTCAGGTCAAAATACATATTTTATTATTCTAATATGTTCGGAATTGAATTCTGGTTCCGACGCAATTCGAACGGGTCGAAACGGATTTGAAATGAGAGAGTTATGATTAAAACATCAAAAATGGTTTTAATTCCAAAAACCCAAAATGAGGCAAGGTTCTAACCCTACACCTCCCGGACACACACACAAGGCCCAAACCAGTTGACCTGCTTCAGATTTTGCAACTTGTTTTGGTTTTAAATAGTTTTAAGAACCATCCAATTGTTTCCCCTCTGTTACACTAACCCGAACCATGTGACCCCTAATTGGACCACGATTCGATTGAGTTTAATTCCATCACCATAGGGCTTTGATTCTGGATACTCAACCGAGTTCAATCATGTTCCCAATTTGAAGATTCATCAATTCAAACGATATAATGGTGTTCACATCATCTCGAACATATGTATTAAAACTTTCAATTTGATTTGATCAAATTCGATTATGTTGATCCGAAAAATCATATGGTTCTCCTTAAACAAGAGTTTTCAAAACTATCTGAAAGATTTAATTTTATTTTTTATGCTCATTAAAGAAAAATCCCCCAAATCGTTTCATCACATGAACCCTAGCAATCGTGCTCATACAATTCGTGATATTTTATGAAATTGACAAAGGTGTTTCAATAAAATGAGAGTTCCGAATCTCTCTGTATAGTTTAATTCGACTATAAAACGTGTTTGAATCAAAATCCCCAAAACATTTTTATTCAAGAACCCTAGAATTCGAAATGATCCAATTCGATATAATTAGATGGAATTGTCATAGAGTTTTCTTTAAAAGGATGATTTCGAAACTCTCTGTGAGGTTTAATTTGATTTTTAAATTTGTTTGAACAAAAATCCCCAAATCGTTCTTGATATGAACCCTAATTATTTAAACTTGTATAATTCGATATTATAATTCAAAATTAGCATAGGGTTATGCTTATTCGACCGTTTTAGGATGCGCTAGAACCGATTTTTACCTGGTTTGGTCTCGATTTGAAGTGATTCGACTTGTAGCTTGATCTTTGGCCGCTCCCCGATCGACTTCCTCTATCCAACTAGCTTCAGTTTGAATTGTGATATGAAATGTGTTCTAAAGGGGCCGACTAAGATTTAGGAAACTTCAATTTTTAGAATTATGGTTGAATTATATGGTTTTCATAACCTTTAGTAATGGTTTTGAGTTAATAGGTTATTAATATGGTTTAATTCTATGCTTGATGACTAATAACGCACCTTGGTCATCAATGTGATGATTATTCAAATTTAATTCGGCCATTTACTGATAATCATGACCATTTCGTTTTCAATTGAGTTATTAAGTCAAATTTTGACTTATAAAAGTCAAAATTGATGATTATAACCTTTTAAAATTTTAATCCTTGCAATTCAGCATTTTGGGATTGATTTTATATAATTCAAATCCTTTGGGTTAGATTTTTCTCGATTACATAACATCTCGATTTAATCTAGAGTTAACGGAGTTAATCCGGAATACCGAATTGTCACTAATCGGTTCAATTGAACTATTGTTGGACTAGATTAATCCTTTTGGGCCTCATAAATACAATTGGCCTACCTTGGCCTACCTTGGGCCTCATTGGGCCTACCTGGGCCTCATTGGGCCTATCTTGGCCTTATTGGGCCTGTGATCTCGCTATTTTCAGTTAACGAGGTTAATTCGAAAAGTCGGATTGTCACAGGAACCACCACCACCCCTCTTCTTCCTGTCGAAATCAGTAACCTCAGGAGATCCAGGAGCTGATTACTCATCATTTTGGTGTTCAAGGAGCCTTAGAAGGTAGTCTCTACACCTCTTGTGGCTTAAAACCACCATTACACACACATGCAACACTCCATACCCACATGCAAGCACCTATAGTGCACATGCACGAATTTTGTTTATGGGTTTATTAGTTTTGATGTGATTTATGATGATCTAACATGATTAGCATGCATTTGGTGATGATCTATGATGATGTGTTTAGGAGAATATCATTATTTGGTTATAAAATGTTGAAAAAGTGCCATGCATGCATGATCCATGATGGTAGGAATGATCTTGAGTATGTTGGTATGCTTATTGATGATATTAGAAGGATTACTCATGATTAGATTTGATTTAGATGGTTAAAATGGTGGGATTTGATGAACTTTCTATAAATAGGAACTTTATATTGACAAAATGGTGTTATGGATGAAATGGTACACATGCATGTATATGAAATGGTAACTTGGATGATATTATGATGAATAGGATAGGTGGAATGTGGATTTGATAATGTTTATGATCATTTTGACAAAGTTACTATATTTAGTAACTTTTATCGATGAAATATTGCTAAGTGATGAGTTAGGTTATGTTGATATGTTTAAATGAGGTTAGATGGATTATTTTGATGATTTGTAACATGAAATAGGTTTAGAAATGTTAAATGGTCATTCTTATGCAAAAACCACAAAGTTACTATTTATAGTAACTTTATTTTTACAAGAACCGATTTGTCAACGTGTTGAATGATTCGAGCATGCTGAATGGCTTATTATGTTATAACATGATGATTAGATGCTAATTTAGATGGTCCCGATGTCACATATGCTAAAAATGGAAACTTTCCATTTTAGGAAACTTTTGTGTGCTAACATGATGAAAACGACCTATGTGACTTCGTATGATGATGTGTTATGTGTTAACATGATCACGTAGGACTAACGAGCATACTAGAACTTTAAAACCGATATGCTTTGTGAACTTTCCAAAAATGGAAAGTTACTATAAATAGTAAGTTGTCCATAGGCGTGACTTGCGTGTTTTGCACACGACGAGCACTTACACGATTGCTACACGATTCACAAACCGTCACACGGTTCACCAACAGGTCGTTGACTTGACACGGTCAACTTGGTCAACTCTAGTCAAACACGGTCAAACATGGTCAAACACGGTCATTGTGGACCAACACAGTCAAACACGGTCAATGTGGACCAACACGAGCAAACACGGTCATTGTGGACCGACACGGACAGACATGAACAACCAAGGGTTGTTGGACACGAACACGAGCACTAACACAAACACTAGCACGGTCACTTACACAAACTCACGTACGGTATGCGTTATAGGTTGCCGGTGACCGACACGTGCTACTACATCAGGAGCTTACGCTTATTTGCTACTCTTATCACTTAGGTGAGTTTACGGCCCCTCTTTACTCTTTTTCAAACGCTTTTAAATAGGGGGAGAATACTAGTTGCATCGAGTCAAACATCTATTACTGTACAAACACTATGTGTATGCTGGTTTATTGGACAAACATTAAGTGTTGAACTCGTATTAAGCCCTTACAAAGTCTTACCGTTAATGTACGAACAACGTGGTAGATTTGGATGGATCCATTAGGGAATGACTAACCCCACGGGGCACAATGTTGACTGGATGTCATAACCCGTGCAAATTCTGACATAACTTGCTATGTATACGAGACATAGCGGAGGCAAGGACAAACAAGTCTAGTTCGGTAGTGACGCACTGACACTTTGGGCCTAGGGCTCGGTACTAACATTTGATAAACAGCATGACACACTTTCATTACTATATGTATATCAAAGCCTGTGAACTCACCAACCATTGTGTTGACACTTTTCTAACTTGTATTCTCAGGTAACTAGCCGACTATGGAGAAGGAATGCACACTAGGGATTATGAGCCTAGGATCCCGCATTGATGTTATCAGTCTTTTGAAAAACAATTACTTTTGGGTTTTGTTTAAACAATGTTGTGTTTGACAATTTCATTTCCGCTGTGTAAACAACTATTTTCCGCTGCATGTTATGACTTATTGATTTCCGCTGCTATGAATTACTTTCCGCTGCAAACTATTTTATGAGTGTATGTGTCAAACTTTGGATTTGTAAACGCATATAGAAGTGTTCTATATGACCTTGAGCTGTGATTCTGGACACGTCACACCCACGTGGACTGACACCACGAGTGGGAAATTGGGGTGTGACAGACTGGTATCAGAGCCTTGGTTATAGGGAACTAGGTTTGCATGTAGTAAACTTAGACTATAGCCATTGCTCAACTTTAGACACTACACATAGAACTTGCACATTGATGATGATATTATTGCTTATATCGAACCGTTGCTTACTAACTTGAAACTTACAGGATGGCCAACAACGGAAATACCAGCAGGAATTCGGATAGGCGACCGACGACAGACGACCTGACGGCAGAGAGCCGCCGACGCGTCCACGACATTGTGGAGCAGGTAGATGCCGAGATGGACCGGCAAGCCAGAGACGCAGCACGGGCCCGACATTGGGGGTGGCTTCCTACCATAATCCAGGGATGGATCATCGGGGTGAGGGTACCTCCATATCGGTATCCCGACGATACCACTCCAGGACACCGACTACCATCACTGGGTGTACCACTGGAGCAGGCCTTCGCGGCCCACGTTGCTTGCACCCGACGAGAGATTTGGAGGACTGGAGAGCTGTCAGACGAGGTTCGAGTTCTTCGCGAGAAGAACGATCGACTGGAGAGGCAGAACGATAGGCTGGAGGAACGCAACGACAGACTGGAGGCACAGGTGGAGACTCTACGTCTCCAAGTGTCTCAACTGATGACCCAGCACGGACAGATCGTTGACATCATGCAGGAGCATGATGTACGCATCACTGAGAATCGGACAGACATAACCGAGACTCAGGCGATGGTGCAGGCCAGTGATGCCATGCTTAACGCATGGGCTGCACAGTTTATTGAGGAACCACCACAGGAGGATGGTCCTGAATTCGAGGCCGAGGACCTCGAAGAAGAGGACTTTGATGAGGATCTTAATGAAGATCCGGAGGAGGATGATGATGACGGAGACGCTGCTAGCGACATTTCACACGTCTCTATGGATTTGGACTAGAGGACTGTTGTATTTTGTACTTTCTTATTTTGGCCTAGACGAGCGGGATGTGCTCGAAGAACTTATTATGTATTTCCTTTTGAAAAATTATTGTACTTCAATCTTATTATTAATGAGAATTATGTTTTGTCTTACTTATTACATGTTGACCAAGATTGCTTGATAACATAACCTCTGACTTGACAGCTAACATGACATCTGATCTGACATCTGACATGACATTTGACTAACACTCTAATATGTGCTAACTAAAACTCTATCCCTTATGTATAGAACCATACATGGCGGGAAGAGGACCGTACGCGCGTCCTGCTAAACGGACACTAGATGCCGCTGTGATAAAAATGATGGTTGACCGTCGGGTCAACAAAGCGATCGCTGACTACGAAGCCAGTCGCCAGCATAGCGAAACTAGCGGAAACAACAACGGTACTAACACTTGCCTGACGCGACTAATATAGTGTAGCTAACACAATACTAACACACGACACTGGTTTCTGACAAACAGGGTCAAATAGCAGCAACGGGAAAGGATGTTTCTTTAAATCTTTCCTGAACTGCCACCCACACAAGTTCAAGGGAACTGAAGGAGCTGTTGGGATGCTCCGCTGGATGGAAAAGGTGGAATCTGTGTTCGCCATGTGCGACTGTGCCGAAGAGAACAGGGTTAAATATGCAACCGGTACATTGGAGGGACCGGCTCTCACATGGTGGAATACCCATGTTCAAACCTTGGGGTTGGACGGTGCCAACTCGATGAGCTGGGCTGATTTCACCAGACTACTGCAGGAGTAGTATTGCCCTCGTGATGAGATTCGAAAACTGGAAGCCGAATTCTGGGTACACAAAATGGTGGGGTCTGAGATCGAGCAATATTGCACTCGATTTCATGCGCTGTGTAAGTTATGCCCGGCGATGGTGATGCCGGAATACAAGAAGATCGAGCAGTTCATCAGCGGGCTGCCCGAACAAATCCAAAGCATGGTGACTGCTTCTGATCTCACCACCATCCAACCACTGATCCGACTGGCCCATAAACTGACCGATCAAGCTGTAGCTCAGGGCAAGCTACCCAAACGAGGCGAACACCTGAAGCCTCAAGAAAGCCAGAAAAGGAAGTGGGAACCTAGTCAGCACCAGTCTCACCAACCGCAGCAACAACAAAGATCTGCACCAGCCAGAGCTTTCACTGCCACCCAACCCGATGACAAAGGAAAGGGTGTGTATCAAGGGAAGTACCCACTGTGCAACCGATGCTCATACCATCACTTCGGGCAATGCGAGCGATACCGTTGCCTAAAGTGCGAAAGACATGGCCATATGGCCAAAGACTGCAGATCGAAACTTCCTGTCAACAAAAACAACCCCAACCACCATCAGAACAACAACAACAACAATCAACACACTCTCAAGAGGTGTTACGAATGTGGCAAGCCGGGTCACATGAGGAGGGATTGTCCTCAACTAAAGAAGGCCGGAGGAGGAGCGGCCAAGGGTCGAGCATTTGTGATTGGCTCAGGGGAAGCCAAGGATGACCCGAACATCGTGACCGGTACATTTCTTTTAAATAATGTCTACGCTAGCATATTATTTGATACCGGTGCCGATAGGAGCTTTATATCTAGTGAGTTTAGTAAATTGCTACACACTACCCCGACACCACTAGACTATAAATATACTGTAGAGCTAGCCGACGGCAAACTGATTGAAACACAACACATCTTTCGAGGATGCGTCATGGTGTTAGCGGATCACGAACTCGAAATCGATTTGATGCCGGTAACTCTCGGAAGCTTCGACGTAGTCGTTGGAATGGATTGGTTATCCGCTAACCAGGCCGAGATCGTATGCAACGAGAAGATTGTACGGGTGACGTTGAAGAACGGAGAACAGATCTCGATTCAGGGGGAACGACGAGGAGTGCCTCTGAACATTATGTCATGCATGAAGGCAAACAAGTACATTCAGAAGGGATACACTGCAATACTAGCCCTTATCACCGAGCAACCTAGGAAAGAGAGGAAGATTGAGGACATCGCCGTAGTCCGCGATTTTCCCGAAGTGTTTCCTGAAGATCTACCTGGACTGCCTCCGAAACGACAAGTCGAGTTCCAGATAGATCTTACACCTGGAGCAGCACCGATTGCAAAAGCTCCATACCGACTAGCACCGACGGAGATGCAAGAGCTGTCTAATCAGTTGCAGGAACTATTAGACAAGGGATTTATCAGACCGAGCTTCTCACCTTGGGGGGCACCGGTCTTGTTTGTGAAGAAGAAAGACGGAACATTCCGTATGTGTATCGACTATAGAGAGCTGAACAAAGTGACGATCAAGAATCGATACCCGTTACCACGAATAGACGATTTGTTTGATCAGTTGCAAGGGTCAAGCTACTATTCGAAAATCGATTTAAGATCGGGTTACCATCAACTAAGAATACAGGAAAACGATATCCCTAAGACTGCCTTCCGAACCCGATACGGACACTACGAATTTCTGGTTATGCCCTTCGGACTGACCAACGCACCAGCTGTATTCATGGATCTCATGAATAGAGTGTGCAAGCCCTACCTTGACAAATTCGTGATAGTGTTCATTGACGACATACTGATTTACTCAAAGAACCAAGAGGAACATGCTGAACACCTGAGACTAGTCTTGGAATTATTAAAGAAAGAGCAGTTGTACGCAAAGTTCTCCAAGTGCGACTTTTGGATTCGCGAATTCCAATTCCTTGGACACGTGGTGAATGAACGGGGAATACACGTAGACCCAGCCAAAATCGAAGCGATTAAGAACTGGGAAGCACCCAAGACTCCGACTGAGGTGCGAAAATTCCTAGGTCTGGCCGGGTACTACCGACGATTCATTGAAGGATTTTCGAAGATTGCCCAATCACTGACATCCCTGACACATAAAGACAAGAAGTTCGATTGGGGAGAAAAACAAGAGGTTGCTTTCAACTTGCTAAAACAGAAGCTATGCACTGCACCCATCCTATCCCTACCGGAAGGATGCGACGATTTCGTAGTGTATTGCGACGCTTCGAAACAAGGACTCGGTTGCGTACTGATGCAACGCGAGAAGGTTATCGCTTATGCTTCACGGCAGCTGAAGGTGCATGAAAAGAACTACACAACTCATGACCTTGAGTTAGGAGCTGTGGTATTCGCTTTAAAGATCTGACGACACTACTTGTATGGCACAAAATGCACTATCTTTACCGATCATAAAAGCCTACAACACATCTTCGACCAGAAGGAGCTAAATATGAGGCAACGAAGATGGGTCGAACTCATCGGCGATTATGATTGCGCCATCAAGTACCATCCCGGTAAAGCAAACGTAGTGGCCGACGCGTTGAGTCGAAAAGAGACAACAAAACGCGTGCGTGCCCTACAACTCACGATTCATTCTGAATTGCCAAATCAGATACGAATCGCACAACAAGAAGCCCTAAAAGCTGAAAATCTCACTCTCGAAGCCATGCGTGGTATGGATAAACAGATGAAAGCAAAGGATGACGGAGCCTATTACTTAATGGATCGAATTTGGATTCCACAATACGGAGGATTGAGAGAAGTGGTGATGGACGAAGCACACAAGAGTCCGTATTCCGTACATCCGGGCTCTGACAAGATGTATCACGATTTGAAGACAATCTACTGGTGGCCAAACATGAAAGCTGAGATAGCAACTTACGTGAGTAAGTGTTTAACGTGCTCAAAAGTCAAGGTTGAGTACCAAAAGCCATCAGGGTTACTTCAACAACCGGAACTACCAATGTGGAAATGAGAGCAAATTTCCATGGATTTCATCACTAAACTGCCAAAGACGGCAAGCGGTTGCGATACCATCTGGGTTATCGTAGACCGACTGACGAAATCTGCACATTTCCTACCCATCAAGGAGACCGACAAGTTGGACAAACTCACTCGTATTTATCTAAAGGAAGTGGTTACTCGACATGGAGTACCAATCTTGATCATATCTGACCGCGACAGTCGACTCACGTCGCATTTCTGGAAGTCTTTGCATAAGGCTTTGGGTACGAGATTGGATATGAGTACCGCTTACCACCCGCAGACTGATGGGCAGAGCGAACGCACTATACAGACACTGGAGGACATGCTGCGGGCATGTGTTATCGACTTTGGTAGTAGCTGGGAGGCTCACCTACCGTTGGTTGAGTTCTCATACAACAATAGCTACCACACTAGCATACAAGCTGCACCATTCGAGGCACTTTATGGACGAAAGTGTCGATCACCCATCTGCTGGGCGGAAGTTGGAGACAGCCAACTGACCGGTCCGGAACTTGTGCACGAAACGACTGAAAAGATCGTGCAAATACGCAAGCGAATGTCAGCAGCTCGTGACAGACAAAAAAGTTATGCCGACAAACGACGCAAACCATTAGAATTTCAGGTGGGAGACAGAGTGCTACTCAAGGTCTCACCCTGGAAGGGAGTCATTCGGTTTGGCAAACGGGGCAAACTGAACCCTCGCTACATTGGACCTTTCGAGATTACCAAACGAATAGGCCCTGTGGCCTACGAGCTAAACCTGCCAGACGAGCTGAGCAGCGTTCACAACGTGTTTCACATCTCGAATCTCAAAAAGTGCCTGTCTGATGAGACACTTGTTATTCCCCTCGAGGAAATTCAAATCGACGAGCAATTGAACTTCGTTGAGGAACCGGTGGAGATTATGGACCGGGAAACCAAGAAGCTCAAACTTAGCAAAATACCGATTGTAAAGGTGCGATGGAATTCGCGGCGTGGACCGGAATTCACATGGGAACGTGAAGACCAGATGAAACAAAAGTACCCACACCTGTTCGCGGAACAGACAAACACTGGCAACGCAAGTTGAATTTCGGGACGAAATTCTTTCTAACATGGGGACGATGTGACACCCCGTAATTTCCAGGTCAGCTTATTATTTATTTAAATGTTTATTTAAATGCTCATTGTACACGTGGCACTAGATTTAGTTTAATTTAGTGTGACACGTGGCACGACAGTACAAACGCTGACACACAACAGGATAATTCGTGGAATTATCGGCAAACAACACACACGTGTCAAAACACACGAACGTTGGTGAACGTCTAGCACATTGTGTAGCACAACACTCGAAACCTCACGAAACACTCACACTTTGAACTTGGAAGTTCAAACAAGGCCAAAAGACAGTCCGTAGGCGTGAAAACGGCAACGAACGGATCAAACCAATGAAAATGGGCCTATTGGGCTCACCTGGGGACCTGTCGCGCTACGCGACGGTCCACAAGGACACTGTCGCGATACGCGACAAGTGGGCGGGGGAAATTTGAACGCTGAACTCCCTCGCGTTACGCGAGGGGAACCCTTGAACGTGTCGCGCTACGCGACAAGACCCAGTTCGCAGAAATCTTTATAAAACCAAGAACAATCATTTCTTGGCCACCCTACACACTCTCTTCGAAATCTAGCCATCATATCTCGACCATCTTCCCTCCCTAACCTCTGCAACACTCAAGAACCACCATTGAAGCTCAAGTTTGAAGCTTGGAAGCTCAAGACTTGAAGATTTGGAGTCCCTCACCCTCAAGAAAGCTTGGAACCACCACCACCCCTCTTCTTCCTGTCGAAATCAGTAACCTCAGGAGATCCAGGAGCTGATTACTCATCATTTTGGTGTTCAAGGAGCCTTAGAAGGTAGTCTCTACACCTCTTGTGGCTTAAAACCACCATTACACACACATGCAACACTCCATACCCACATGCAAGCACCTATAGTGCACATGCACGAATTTTGTTTATGGGTTTATTAGTTTTGATGTGATTTATGATGATCTAACATGATTAGCATGCATTTGGTGATGATCTATGATGATGTGTTTAGGAGAATATCATTATTTGGTTATAAAATGTTGAAAAAGTGCCATGCATGCATGATCCATGATGGTAGGAATGATCTTGAGTATGTTGGTATGCTTATTGATGATATTAGAAGGATTACTCATGATTAGATTTGATTTAGATGGTTAAAATGGTGGGATTTGATGAACTTTCTATAAATAGGAACTTTATATTGACAAAATGGTGTTATGGATGAAATGGTACACATGCATGTATATGAAATGGTAACTTGGATGATATTATGATGAATAGGATAGGTGGAATGTGGATTTGATAATGTTTATGATCATTTTGACAAAGTTACTATATTTAGTAACTTTTATCGATGAAATATTGCTAAGTGATGAGTTAGGTTATGTTGATATGTTTAAATGAGGTTAGATGGATTATTTTGATGATTTGTAACATGAAATAGGTTTAGAAATGTTAAATGGTCATTCTTATGCAAAAACCACAAAGTTACTATTTATAGTAACTTTATTTTTACAAGAACCGATTTGTCAACGTGTTGAATGATTCGAGCATGCTGAATGGCTTATTATGTTATAACATGATGATTAGATGCTAATTTAGATGGTCCCGATGTCACATATGCTAAAAATGGAAACTTTCCATTTTAGGAAACTTTTGTGTGCTAACATGATGAAAACGACCTATGTGACTTCGTATGATGATGTGTTATGTGTTAACATGATCACGTAGGACTAACGAGCATACTAGAACTTTAAAACCGATATGCTTTGTGAACTTTCCAAAAATGGAAAGTTACTATAAATAGTAAGTTGTCCATAGGCGTGACTTGCGTGTTTTGCACACGACGAGCACTTACACGATTGCTACATGATTCACAAACCGTCACACGGTTCACCAACAGGTCGTTGACTTGACACGGTCAACTTGGTCAACTCTAGTCAAACACGGTCAAACATGGTCAAACACGGTCATTGTGGACCAACACAGTCAAACACGGTCAATGTGGACCAACACGAGCAAACACGGTCATTGTGGACCGACACGGACAGACATGAACAACCAAGGGTTGTTGGACACGAACACGAGCACTAACACAAACACTAGCACGGTCACTTACACAAACTCACGTACGGTATGCGTTATAGGTTGCCGGTGACCGACACGTGCTACTACATCAGGAGCTTACGCTTATTTGCTACTCTTATCACTAATGTGAGTTTACGGCCCCTCTTTACTCTTTTTCAAACGCTTTTAAATAGGGGGAGAATACTAGTTGCATCGAGTCAAACATCTATTACTGTACAAACACTATGTGTATGCTGGTTTATTGGACAAACATTAAGTGTTGAACTCGTATTAAGCCCTTACAAAGTCTTACCGTTAATGTACGAACAACGTGGTAGATTTGGATGGATCCATTAGGGAATGACTAACCCCACGGGGCACAATGTTGACTGGATGTCATAACCCGTGCAAATTCTGACCTAACTTGCTATGTATACGAGACATAGCGGAGGCAAGGACAAACAAGTCTAGTTCGGTAGTGACGCACTGACACTTTGGACCTAGGGCTCGGTACTAACATTTGATAAACAGCATGACACACTTTCATTACTATATGTATATCAAAACCTGTGAACTCACCAACCATTGTGTTGACACTTTTCTAACTTGTATTCTCAGGTAACTAGCCGACTATGGAGAAGGAATGCACACTAGGGATTATGAGCCTAGGATCCCGCATTCATGTTATCAGTCTTTTGAAAAACAATTACTTTTGGGTTATGTTTAAACAATGTTGTGTTTGACAATTTCATTTCCGCTGTGTAAACAATTATTTTCCGCTGCATGTTATGACTTATTGATTTCCGCTGCTATGAATTAATTTCCGCTGCAAACTATTTTATGAGTGTATGTGTCAAACTTTGGATTTGTAAACGCATATAGAAGTGTTCTATATGACCTTGAGCTGTGATTCTGGACACGTCACACCCACGTGGACTGACACCACGAGTGGGAAATTGGGGGTGTGACAGTAGGAGTAGGCCCAGCTGCCAGCGGTGACTCGGGAGTCGGGAACCGCCAAACCGAGCGTGACAACATCAAGAAGGCCAGTTGGTTGGTTGTGAGGTCGTCGTGAGGTCGAGCGTCGAGTAGTGGACAATATATGGTGACTCGGTCGTGAGGTCATCGTCGGTTGGTTGGTGTTAGGCACTCGTCGGTCAGACGGAGTTTGAACTCTTCGAACCAAGGAAAAAATTGTAATTTGTGAGAAATGGGGGTAAAAAATGAGAGAGAGAGGGAAATAGAGTGTAAAAAATTTGAGAATTTGGTATTAAATTTGAGAATGGGTATTTCTAAAAATATAATTGGTGTATAAAATTTTTTTGAAATGTATTTAAATCTAATACAAATTAATATCTTTTAATGAGGCGGAACGAAACCAATATTTTTTTAAAAAATTTGTCTACGGTCCAAAATCTAACATTATTGACGAAAAAAAGAGGGGGTGATCCCCCCCCCCCCCCCCCCCGGGGTCCTATACATCCTTCGTCCCTGTTTGGAGCGAGTTGTTGGCCTTAGAGGCCGACTTTTGCATCCACAGGTTTAAGTACTATATCATAAGGACTAAGTCTATAATTTAAGAAAAATTAAGGATAAAATTTGTAAATTAGTCTTAAAATTAAGTAAATGAAACGTTTTTTATCAGGTATTTTGACCTTTACCTAAAGACTTCTATTTTCTTTGGTTTTGTCAAACTTTCTCGGGATGAAGTCTTGTACTTGCAGGCTTCTGTTTTTTTGCTTATGTCTGTAGGTTTGATTCCAACAAAGATTTTGATGATTACGTTGTTCCTTCGATGCGTTTAAGATTAACAAAGAATCGTGTGTTTGCTATTGTTTTCCTTTCGTCATCGGAGTTTTTTAGTTTTCCCGCCACAATAACCTTTTCATGGTCTTAATTTTTGCTATTATGATCGACAACTTTGAATTTGCTTGCTTGGTTTTTAACCCAGGATCAACGATGTTAAACAAAACAAGGGCATCAAACTTTCTGATTAACTACATATAGAGTATGATGATACATAGGGGTAACCAAATAATTGTCTTAACCATGACTAAGTTATCTTAGGTTAACAATAATATTATAAATGTAACAATTAACTTAGGATAAGGTTTAAAATTTATTAGTTAATTTTCAACAAACTCCAAGCACATAGGACTAACATGAGACATGAACGGTGGATTGTTCTTGCAACATGCCACCAAGGTAGTAATTGTGAAATTGAGCAAGAGGCAACATAAATCTCATTAATACGGGAATACCTGATAAATGTCACTAATACGTAACAAGGTATTATCACATAAAAATTATAATGTACTTATCACGTATGATTCCACAACAAATCATTAAATTTAATCAAAGAACATTACAAACAAACATTGAAATCTTTGTTATTTAAACAAAAACAGAAGATTTTGACAAATTGGTAAATAAGTGGATTATATATCACTCATGAGCTATGGCAACAACTTGTTTTCCAACATTTTTGCCCGAAAACAAGCCAACAAGCGCGGCTGGAGCATTGTCAAGACCTTCAACAATGTCCTCAACGTAGGTTATTTTTCCTTCCTGAATGAGAGGCAAAATCATATCGAAGTATTTAGGATACAGGTGATGGTAATCAAGAACCAAAAACCCTTCCATTCTTATACGTTTTAAGATCATTAACATGAGGTTGTTTATGCCTTCAGATTGATCAAGGTTATATTGTGAAATCATCCCACAAACCGCGATACGACCATGAACCCTCATGTTGCATAGTACTGCATCGAGCATCTTTCCTCCAACGTTTTCAAAGTAAATATCAATGCCGTCTGGAAAATACCTAAAACAACAAATTTGTATAAAAAATTTAGTGCTTAGTTTAGTGACATCCCATGAAATTTTATTTCCTTGACTAGAAATCCCTACCTCTTTAAAGCAACATCCAGATCTTGCTCGTCTTTGTAGTTAAAAGCTTCGTCAAAATTGAAATCTTTCTTAAGTAGTTCAATCTAGTGAAAGGAAGCATACAATACGAAATCAATGTTAGCAACAATGACATCTAACGAATTCTACACAATTGAAAACAAACAATGCTCTATATATGTGTCGCTCATATGATGTTTCAATTGATCAATCGGCTCTTATTTTTGCTTGATATATAAACTAAACTTCTAGATTATTAGCATAAAGGGCGGTCGTTATGTTATTCTGCTAACTAGTTTAGTTTAGGTGGTTTGTAAAATTCTTTATGTTCTTGATTACTAGAAGTGGTATCAGATAGGTGATCGATTCAAGGGAATATGCGAATTTTGCATTTGACTGATTCGTTTAATCCATGAAAGAAAAATGAAAAATTCATTGAACCATGTGTGGTTCCTGCTAGATGATCATGGGGTGTTCGAATTGAATCGTAGGAGCAAATGAATCTGAAGTGAAATTGCAATTGGCAGTGAAGTTAAAGAGTTTTACAATTTAGGTTGTAAATATTATAGCAATATTTAATGTCCATGTAATCTGGATAGCAATCGAACCAACATCAGAAACAAAGTTGATCAAAAGAACAACTAAGCAATTGCATGACTATTCCAAGTAATTCTAGAATATATGATTGTGCAAATTGTTAACCATCCTTTAGCCTATGATACTTGGAACACATAAAAGATTTGAGATGTAGGAGTTGATAAAGTTAAGAAGGAAAGTGCTCAAACAATCTTGTTAGAATTTGATATTTTGTAAGTCAAAAGTTCTTAGCGTAGATTTTCAAAGTTACAAATTCTTTTAGAGTTATATATATGTTCGATGTTTGCAAACGTAAATGATCATATCTTGTATTCAAGAATCAAGTGTGTTTAAAAATCTTGGTTCTCTCAATTTATGTTCTTGATTACCAACAATGTTTACCTTTTCTTTAGATCCTGCACTTCCAACAACATAACAACCACATAGTTTCGCAAATTGCCCCACAAGTTGACCAACTGCTCCAGATGCTGCTGACACGAACACAGCGTCTCCTTTCTTTGGCGAACAAATCTCATAAAAACCAGCATATGCAGTCAGGCCAGCCATACCTGAACCATTATTTCCAAAATTCAAGAATCACACAACATTTGAATAAAATTGGTTAATTATTATATGTATATATAATGGATCAAGACAACATCCTACCAAGGATTCCCGTATAGTAGGAAAGAGGAACATGTGTATGTTGAATCTTTGTTAACAACTTAGGATTTGTGACTAAACTATATTCTTCCCAAATGGTGATTCCTGATACCAGGTCACCTTTATTGAAATCAGGGTGAGTTGAATCCAAAACTTTTGCCACTCCATATCCGGATATAGGCTGTAGAAGATAATGTTTTGGTTTAAGGAATGCATACTAACACAAACTATTTAACCTATGTATCTAAACTGTCAGAAGGTTTGACGGGTCAACGGGTCGCAATTAAGTTGTAAATGTATCAATTGGACTAGTTGAGTGTAATAAATGGGTTATACATTTGTAACTAATACAAATTTTTTAGTAACGAAGCATCTATGTCATTATCTATATACTACATTAAAGTCTAATCGATAGGCAAGTTGTTTTAAATCCATTCATATTGCTTTGTAACTTAGGGGTGACAAATTTCTATTATAAGACTAAGAAATCAATAATCAGTTTTCGGGTTAAATATCTAACGGACCCTTTAATAAACATGTCATGTTCGGATTTGAGTTCGCCTATAAAAACTAAATAAGTCATGTATAACATACCTCTTATTGGTAAACACCCTAAATTCATAAAAAAATTCTAAAGAACATGTTCAAGAATTCTTCCATAAAAATATCAATCCAGATGAAAGAAAACATACCGAACCAGGTATGAAAGAATCGGTATAACTTCCTTTTGATGTGTTGTTCATGCGTCCCCTCATATAAGGGTCACATGACAGGTAAAGATTCTTTAATAAAACCAGACCACCTTCATTCTTGGGCAGCTCTAGACAGATGGTGGCATTACTAGTTACCATCATGTCAGACTCTTTTGGGTATCCATTCACGTAGTCTTTGAGAACCACCTGCTTGTTTCTAACCACCTCTGCCATCTTATGGTTCAAGTATAGACAACGGTTAACCTCTCCAAATGTAGGTGCGTGTGTATTTATATATGCACAAGCACATATACTATATATATGTGTGTATTATAAAGTTTTATGGTTTGGAGTGTAGCACCTGGGTTAGGTAGGCCGGCCAATAATCGTTGCATCCAAGAAGGTTAGAGATCTATATCTTAAATGTTTATTCTTTTCTTTTTCTTTTTAAACATAATTATTAGCTTTGATAGAATATGGACATTAGCACAATTTCATTGGATAGGAAGTCAAGGGGTAATCTTTAGATGGTAGCCTTCAATGCTTTTGCTTTACCATATATTGTTATTGGTTCTTTTAATGATAATGGTAAAGAAATTAGAAAATATCAGTTCATAAGATGTGACCAATACGCACAGGATAACAGGATTTGATACCTTCAATTCCCTTTTGGTTTGAGTGATGCCGCATGATATCCTTTCCAACAAAAATAGGCGATTCAGAATCAAAACCAAATTATTAATGAAAACAACAACAACAACCTTACCCAGTATATTCCCACTTTCAGTAGGGTCTGGGGTATTAATGAAAACAAGGTTATGATAAATTATTAGAATCTAAATAGAAGGCAAGAACTCGAATTGTATTTTGATGTATATTACCTATATTTATGCGGAAATTAAAAAAAAAAAAAAAACAACGTACCGAAGAAACAATTATATCTAGATGCTCAAGCCATAATAATCGATGAAGTGAAACACACCATTATTGCTATAACCAAATCGGTTTGAACTGTGTCTAGCTATCGTGATCATACATATGATTTGTAACAATTAAGAAGATTTATGTTAGATTTTTGACATTGTCAAGGATCCTAGGTAGCTTCAAATAGAATGAGAATGCCCTCTTACTAGAGGTGGGCATCGAAACCGGTTTCAAACCCGAACCCGGGGTTCAACCCGGAACCGGACCCGGTTCCAACCCGGTCTACCCCCAACCCGGTTCCAACCCGATTGAACCCGGCGGTTCCTAACCGGTTCCATATTTAAATTTTTCAGGCGGGTCCAAACCGGTTCCAACCCGAACCGGTTCCAACCCGGTAGATAGAACCCGGTTCCAACCCGGTTTCAACCCGGTTTTGACCGTTTTAACCAAAAATTCGAGTTCTAGCCGTTGAACTAGCCGTTTGGACCGATTTCTAGCCGTTTTTTTAATGTTTTTTGGTCCAAAACTTAGTATAAATTGTTGTGGCTTGGTTTAGTTTGATTACACACATGAAAACGAACAATCTAAGCAAAAAACGCTCTCGTTTCGTACACCCGACTGCTTTACACTCTTTGTTTCGCGATCCATTTTTATTACACTCGTATTTTAAACAAGTATAACCTTGTTAAAGCAATGGCTCACTCTACATCTTCAGTTGGTCAAGGTTCTAACACCGAAGTTACAGTTGTCCGTGTTCTTACGCATAGTAGGAACATGGAAATATGGTGTAACTGGGATTTAGTTGAGATGAGTGATGGGTCTCAAAAGGCTCGTTACAAGTATTGTGGTATGCTTCTTGCAAAAGAATCAAACACGAGTTTGAAGAAACATATTACCAAACCATTTTGCAAGGCGTTGAAGAATGATCCAGAAAGTCAACAAACACAAATCAGTAATGATGGTGGATTTTTTCACTACAACGTAGACGAGGTTTGTGATAGAATGGCGAAGTTCGTGATTCAAAAGGCGTTGCCATTTGGACATTTCGACAACCCTCGTTTAACAAACATGATTCGAGATACGCTTCAGCCTCGTTATAATCATGTAAGTCGAAGGACGCTAAGGCGTCATTGATTAAAAATGTGGAACAAGGCAAAAAATAATTTGATGTTATTTTTTGAAAACCTAAACACTGGTGTAAACTTAACTACAGACGTTTGGTCTGCACCTCATGGTTTACCGGAATCGTATATTTGCGTCACCGCCCATTGGGTGGATCCCGTTTCGTGGCAAATGATGAAACGTACGATTGCGTTTAACTTTTCCCGTATCCACATACGGCTGAATATTTGTTTCAACTATTAGATTTCGTAATAACACAATTTAAGTTGGAAAATAAACTATTTTCAATAGCATTTGATAATGCTTCAAACAACACTGCTGCAGTGGAAAAATTAAAATTAAAATACACACCATTTTGCAATGGTATATTTTTCCACAGTCGATGTGTAGCACATATTATTAACTTAGCGGTGCAAGACGGTCTTTCTTCACCGAATCTTGAAACTTTCAAATATGGTTTTAGAAATATGATACATGATGTTTTTAAAAAAAGTAGAAAAACATTTACCGATTACAAAAAATTGTGTAAAGATACGAACAGACCTTGTTATGGTCCTAATTGAGATGTACCTACTCGGTGGAACTCCACTTTTAAAATGTTTGAAAGTGCTTTAAAACAAAGAGCAACTTTACAAACATTTCATACGAGTCTTTGTGAAAGTGGTTACGCCGAACAATTTTCGGACTTAGCTTGGGAGAATATTCAAGATTTAAAAGATTTTCTTGAAGCTTTTAAAACCGCCACTACAAAATTATCAGGGGTTTATTATCCTACTAGTCCATTGGTGTTACCAGAATTGTATTTGATGACGTCAAATTTAAAAAAATTTGAAATGAAAAACCAAATGTTTGAAGAAATGATAAGTCCAATGAAACTCAAATTAAAGAAATATTTTAAAGATTTACCACCCGTGTTTACTTGTGTCGCTGCTTTAAACCCAATTTTGAATGTTACGGGGGTTGAATGTTTGATAGACGAAATAAATGATAATTTGGATATTCATGAAGAAGATCCAAATTTTTCAAATGATGCAAAAAAAAGTTTTCAAAAAAGTTTACAAAGTATGTATGAATTTTATTTAAATAAATATGGTCCTAATATAAACATACGTACGAGCACGAGCGCATCAAGCTCGAGTAGTAGACCTCGTGATCCGTTTCTTAGTTATGTATGTCTTTTATTTTTTTAAATAATTAAAAGAGAAATAAATGTTAAATATGTTATTTTTATTTTTATGTTATGTACTTATGTAGTTATGTATGTAATTTATTGTAAAATTACTAGAAATAATAATGAATTTTTTTAATATCATTATTTTTTTTATTCATGTTCTTAAATCAAGTATTTTTTTTATTTATGTATGTCTTTTTTTTAAATAATTGAAATATAAAAAAATGTATTAAAAGTTATTTTTATTTTTAAGTTATGTATGTAATTTATTGTAAATTATTATAAATAATAATGAATGTTTTTAATATTATTATTTTTTATTTATGTATTCAAATTTAAAAAAAAAAAAAAAAAAAAATTTAAACCGAACCCGGTTTGAACCCGGTAGGTGTACCCGGTTCTGGACCCGACCCTACCCTACCCGGTTCTACAGGGTTTAGATCTACAAATGTGAAACCGGTTCCACCGAACCCGGTCCATTTTGAACCCGGTTCGGGTTGGGTTTTGAACCCGGTTTGCCCACCTCTACCTCTTACAACTCTAGTTGTTTTACCTGTTAGCATCTTAGAAGAGAGTGAGTGGGTGAAGCCTTAATAGGCTTGTTCATGATGGGCCAATTTAGTGGGCTTATCACTTATAGAGTTATAGTATTTTGAATATTTACAATTTACAAATACGCATCAATTTAACCATTTACATCACGTTTTTGTTTAATTCTTTGATAATTCTAGTAAATTAGTTACATAATTTGTTTACTTTGAATTTTCAACATCAATTTACATGATTCGTCCTTGATATGAGAAATGACAATTACCCTTCGGCCTAAAAAAAAATTTTACAAAAGTCATGCTTAGACCTCAAACTTATTACAAATTGAAATCACGAGCCTCAAAAATTTAGTACCCAAACTTCAGAATAATATCAAAATAAAAAAGGAAGTATTTGCATGAAATATAAATAACAAAAACATCCAAATAATCTATGCGAGTCACGTGAGATTCTAACAATTTGAAATAGAATAAGCTTATTCAATTAAAAGCGCATAGTTTCGTATGGAGAGCAATTGATCCAGTCAGATTAAATATTGACACCATTGGAATAATTTTTTTTAACGACAGTTAAACTGTTTCATCATGCTATCTTCAGTTATCCTGACGATTGATAGTTAAGATCGATTCCTCAATCTCCGACGTTGAAACACGTATGCCCCCAAATGCGCGGGAACCGAATGGAGTCCGTAAACACTCGTCCACCACTGGAATAATTGATCCTTGTTTTATGTAAATTCTTATCCACCTTTTTAACGGTAGAAATGTCATAGTGATAGGGGGAAGGTTTCTTGATTTGTGTGATGATTTCAGTTTAATTAACAGCTAAGGATTTTTTTTGAACGGCAATTTGGATCACTGACGGGTCATAGACCCACCCGATCATATCCACACCCTATAGGAAGAAACCCACCATAGGTGAGATAAATCCCCCTAGCCTAGCATAGAACCCCTATTTTGTCCATGCCAGGACTTGAACCCGTGACCTCCCCAATATTGAAGCCACATGGTACATCTCCTCAACCGCTTGAGCTAAGGATCATTGGTAATTAACAGCTAAGGATAGCTCATAGCTTCTATTATGACAAAGCACCAACATATGGAAGTGGTTTTACATGTTTATTAGACTACTCACCCAATTCAATCCAATCTTTTATTTAAAAAATAATTCTCTCACTTTCACCTACACAACCCAACCTAGCTTAATTTTTCACACACATTAACAACTCAACATAACTTAAGTTTTATTAATATATTTATTATATTAATATAATTTATCACTATTTTTAAAATATTAAAAAATTAATTTGGTCAAAGTTTTGTCAAAAACTCTAACAAACTAATAATAACGCGACATGTGACGAACAAGATAAACCGATGAGTTTTTTTAAGTATTTTTTAAAGAAAATATATATTTTTTGAAAATAACTCCATTTTTAATAAAATTTATGCCTGGATGTCTACAAAAATAAATAAACAAGATTGTGTGATTAAATTTTTATAGAGTAAAGTGTCATTTTAATCCTTATGGTTTGACAACTTTTCATTTTAATCCTTATGGTTTGACAACTTTTGTCATTTTACTCCAATAGTTTAAATTTTGCAATGTTGGTCATAATGGTTTCATTTTGTTGCCAATTTGGTCATTATGATTTCCATTTTATTGTCATTTTAGTCCAATTATATTTAAACTTTTGGACTAAATTGACAAAAATTAACAAACCATAGGGATGAAAATGACAATAAAATGAAACCATAATGACCAAAATGGCAAAATTTAAACTATTGGACTAAAAGGCAAGAATTGTCAAACCATGGGGATTAAAATGACATTTTACTCATTTTTATAAAGAGTTAAATTGTATAGGTTTTTAAATAAAAATTAGATTTGATACAAAATTAGTTAAAAAACTTAGGTTGTGACATGGGTTGATGGAAAGGCTTATGATGTTGATTTGGGTTGTAGAAAATGGATTTTTTTTCTTTTTACAAACCATCCGACCGACCAAAAAAATGGTCACCAATGCACATGGTCTTATAGACAGCTTTGGTTCGGGTTAGAGGCAGAACTAGAGGAAGTATTCAAGAGGGTTTAGTGATCTTGACATCAGATTTTGTTAGTTAAATTTTAAAATATAAAAGCAAAATTGTTTATATAGAAAAACATATGTTGAATTATTTAATTATAGTTAGAGTTAATTGCATAAAAGGTTCTTTTGCCATAGTTTTAGATTAGATCCTCAATTTTCAAAAAAATTGTGTAAACAGTTCAAAAGGTATGACAACGATGTAACATGAGAGGGTTAACATTTTTTGTTGAAACGGATGGTATAAATTTAGGAAGACTTTTTCCGACGGATCTCTTGCAGGAAAGTGTAATCTACAGCTTCGAGTTGTCAAGTATATCATTTATTACGACCCAATTCTTGAAATTTGGGACACAAGTACTCAATTAGTTCGGACTTATTTAGTCACCTATTTCATATACCGGAAAAAGGAACGATTTGTCGGGTTCAGTAAAAGAATCAAAAGTTTTTTAAACAAAACCAACTGCCATAGCCACCCTAAACAATCTTCCGCAAAACTCATCTCATCTTCTTCATTAGTTACTACCTGATTTTTACGTAACAAAATTCATCACATTGAGTTTTTGGTCGAAAATTATCCGATCATTAAAATGAAATTTGTTTATGTACTAGGGATCAACACGCATGTTGTGAAGATAACCTCACATTGAAAAGAATAAAAACACGATTTTAAAAATATCAACTCTAATAAGATAAAATTTGTTACTTTTTCCTAAAATCATAAATCATAAAACACAAATAAAAAAAACATTATTTATATTATTGATTATTATTATTATATTATTATTGCAATTCCTTTACTTTGCAGATGTCTATATAATAATAATTTTTCTAGTAAAAAACAAACTCAATTTGATAACAATTGTTTAGAAAGCCCCCACACACCACCATCAGAACACGTACGGCCAATCGATTCACACCATCATTTCAACACCAAGACTATCTTTTTTTTTTTTAACGAAATTTGATCTCAACGTGTGAACCACTGATTTTCAGGCCACGTCACCAAGGTCTAGTTATCATGACCTCCGTTGTAACCCACCAACACCCCAGGAGGAAACCGCACTGGAAAACCCCATGACCTCCCAAGGACCCATATTTCGCCTTGAGAGGGATTTGAACCCATGACCTCCCACAGGGAAGCCAAAGGGGTAACCATTAGGCTAGAAGCCCTTGGTTCCAAGACTATCTTATCTACACGATCAGAAAATCGAGGGCCACAGTCTGACCACCATATTGTGAAAGAGGAAAGGAATATGAAAGAGAAAGAGGATTAGAACTAATTATGACGAAGAAGACGCCTTACTGGTTACTGGTCGGACTGGTAGGACCCGGATTCAAGAATCGGATAACATAATAAATATATAAAAAATTCCAAAAAAAATTATAGAATTATAAACACATTTAAACAAACATAATTAATGTTCAAAGAAACAAAATTATGTTAAAAAAATATAAGGTTTGATTTTAATCTTTAATTCTGTAGATTTTAGTTTGAAAAAAAAAACTTGAAATCCGGTCCGACAGGTGAACCGGCTCAACCGGCCGGTTCCCTTGAGGGCGGTTCATATGTTGTTTCTGGACCGGTCGACCTCCCGGTTCTCGGTCTGGCCGTCCGGTCCGGTTATGACAATATTAACTGCTGGTGTCACAATGATACTCCGGTGATCCGTCAGTAATCCAAAAATTAGATGTTAAAAAAATATAAGAGAGTTTTGGCAATTTATTAAAACTAGGTTTATTCCCTCGCGTGTTGTTGTGGGTTATCACAATACACTCCCAATAATGAGCATTATATATCATTTGTAGATGTGTAAGTTACATAACAAAATCAAATCTTTTATCATGTATTTTATACAAATTTTTCATAAAAACATAAAATCATACAAAATCGTCACAAATTTGTTACACAAATAATACAAAAACCAATATTATTAGACAAATTTCTCAAATTTAATTAAAACTCAAATATAAAATCAAATCTATCAAATTTAATATCTTCATCTCTGTTACTACTACTCGAAGTTAAATAACTTTTGGTGCTACAAGTCTAAACTATCAAAACGTCATTAAGCATTATTCCTTTCTTTGCCTATAATAATTTAAAACCACTATTCATTTTAAATATTTTTAAAATTGTGAACCAAAAAGACAGTTACACTAACATGGTTTCTAACCTTGTGGAGATAGCCTAGTGGTAAAGGTGTTGGGCCTCAACCTTGAGATCATGAGTTCTAGTCATGGAGGTGACAATTTTCCGCAAGGCCACCGACCCGGGTGCTTGTGCCCGTGGTTTACCCGTTCCCCTCGGTTAGTCGGGTATTGAGGGGGCCCGGGGTTTACCACGTAAGTGGGTTCCCCGGTCATAAAAAAAAACATGGTTTCTAATTAATCAACAAAATGCACATCAAAAAGCTCCAAACAACAAAAATAAAAAAAATTGATATTTACTATTTAATATAATAATTATCTAATTACTATTTCTTTTCATAAAGTTTAATATATATAATAAATTAACCGTGAATTTAATGGTTATTTAAAGACGGAAGACCATTTCATGTTACCCAATATAATACTACTAGATTTTTTAGTTAATTTATAAAGGGATTGGTTATTTACACAACCAAATTTTATATTTTAGCACTCCACGAACCCTATACATGTCGCAGATGATTCTACTACTCTTACAACATCTAGACACACTTATCATGTAAATTGACTCTCAATATGAAAAAGACGACGTAAATTAAAGTTCTGGTTTCATGCTAGACGTATGCGATGGTTGTGATATAACGCCACTTTTGGTCCACGTGAAAAACATATTATATGAAATTTGTTTGTGGTGGGGAGGTGTGAAAAACGTATTGTATGAAATTGTTTGTGGTAGGTAGGTAGGTGTTTTAGATAGGATTGGCTTTTCTTTCCAGGGCATTTATTTGTCTATGATGCAACAGGTTGCTAATTTCTTATATATAATATTTTAAATATGAAATCTATTATGTTTTTAAAATATTTTTAAATTAATAGACTTCTAACGTTTGTTTTAACTTAAGATCTTTCATTTAAAAGACAAATCATCTATCAAGTTGTTACTCAGGTCTACGAAAATAAATCTAATATGTAATTGTTAGCGATGGGCTTTCCTTTGTTCTTGTTGGTTTTAATTTATAAATATATAGTATCTTTACTTTTATTATAAATAAAATTGGGTGATAAAATGGTTGTTGAGTTTTAGAAATGATTTTAATCTAAACGCGTTATCTTCTTTTTTTTTATTTACATGTTATTAAATAGATTCGTTAGCAAATACTCTACAATTTCAAAAAAGTGTATGAGTTAATGAATAAATCTTACTAGCTTAGCAAGTCAAATTGTTATTAAAGGTTTAGTAGTTCATTTGAATCCATCTACATATAACCTTTTAAAATTATTTAATTAATAATTAATATTATAAATAGCTTAAAATGAAACTTACGAACATAAAATAAGAGGATTTCACTTCATTAAATATCATTTTCCAACAGATGATTTTGTCAAAGATTAGGTTGAAAAAAATATTATTGACTTGACTGAAAACCATTTTATCGCTTTATAGCCGGAGTTTTGATGGAAAAATTTTAATTTTCTCTTAGCTAGTGTGAGTTTTGTCAAAAACTAGTGTTTACCCACATCACTACAAGAATCTGATCCTATCCCGGCTAACCCTATCCTGACTAAAAAAGTCGTTGCTACGGCAAGCTCAGTGCCGACGACATCTGGTCGGCACAGGTATCCGGAAATTTTTTTTTCGCGGCTAGCTATCCCGACGACAGATCGTCGGTACAGGTGAAAAAGATTTGGCGGGCTAATTGGCGCTCTTTCCATACCTCTATACCGACTAAAAGTCGTCGGTATAGAGCAAATGTTTTTTTTTTTATTTTTTTGACCCTATTTCATCAGAGTAATTCGTGGGGTAAATTTTCGCGAATTGAGTTTTCCCACCGACTTGTCGTCGGCATAGGTGGGTTAAAAAAAAATAAATTCGATTACCCTATCCCTACGACCTGTCGTCGGGACAGGTTGACGCGCAAAAACAACTTTACAGCTTCTGCTTTACTCCCCCATTTCACTCATCTCTATTTTCTCTCGTTTCTCAGCCTTCTCTCGACGACAGGAGCTAAATCTTGTATTTTTGGAGTAAGAACTTCTATTTGGATATTAGATAGTGATAGGTTAAGAAGTTTTGAACTAATTTTCGCCTTTGTTCTTCTTATTTTCTTAGGTTTTTGAAGATTGGGATGTTTTTGATAAGGGTTCCCGAAATTCTTCTTCCATTGATGGATACTTAAGGTAGATGGCTCTTTTTTTGGGTTTTTTTGTAGATTTCAACAAGTTTAAGTGTTTATCTATGAATTTTGTTTATGTTTGTGTGTTTGCAAGAAAAAAAGGGAAGAAGACTTGAAGTTTAGTTGGGTTTTTTTGAAGATTTCAACAAGTTTAAGTTGGGGTTTTGAAGGTAATAAATATTTTTTGGTTTATTTGTGAAAAACTTGTGTTTATATATGATTTCTATCTATGTTTGTGTGTTTTCAAGACGTATTGGAAGAAGATTTGAAGTAGATTTGGGGATTTTGAAGATTTGAACAAGTTATTCAAGTTGAATTTTGAAGATAATAATTAATTTTGGTTAATATTTTATGTTTTATATGATTACATGAGTATGATTATGTTATGTAAGATGATTATGTTATGTAACATGTAAAAATATAATTATGTATTTAATTGTTAATTATTAATTGTTTATTGTAATTGTATATGTAAGTATAGGATTGTGTTGTTTGTATGTTTATCATATATGTATATATGTTAGCAACTAGATGTGTCTTTTAAGCATGCATTATTAGTATATTATGTATGCATGTAATCATATAATTATGTATGTAATAGTAATGGTATATGTAATTATAGAACTATGTTTGTTTGTATGTTTATAAATAGATTTTAGTTTTAAATTGTAGCATGCTTGCACATACATTGTAACATTAAAGTTGCATGTGGATACAAACACAAGTATAAATATAAAATATAAAAATAACTAATATAAGTAGTATATATTTATAGATATGGGAATTAAGTTGTATTGGGCTTTCGAGTTAGTTGATTATAAATGAAATGGTTAAGGATGTTTCTTGTTAAAGGGTCATAGTTTTTGGTTTTTTATTGGTTAAATTGTAACATTTAACTTGCCTTTTTTATTTTATGTTATTTTATTTAGTAACGAAGAAGGGTAACAATGAAGCTTTGTAATTATCCAAAAATCCAATCATATAATAGTAGGCTTATCTTTAAATTATGATCAAGTTAAAACATTTTTCTTATGTTTAAATAAAATATATAGTTAGATATTAGGATATATGTGTGTGTATATATATATTGTTTTATCTATATGTACGTACGTTAAACTATTATATAATAAAACCCTAATAAAACCTTAAACTAATAAAACCTAAACCTTAAACTATTGTTTATTAATACCTTAAACTAATAAATCCTAAACATTAAACTAATCAAACCTTAAACTATTATTTAATAAAACCTTAAACTAATAAATCCTAAACCTTAAAATAATCAAACCTTAAACTATTATTAATAAAACCCTAATAAAACCTTCAACTAATCAAACCTAAACCTTAAACTAATCAAACCTTAAACTATTATTTAATAAACCCTAATAAAACCTTAAACTAATCAAACTTAAACTATTATTTAATAAAAACTTAAACTAATAAAACATAAACCTTAAACTAATCAAACCTTAAACTATTAATTAATAAAATCCTAATAAAACCTTAAACTAATAAAACCTAAACCTTAAACTATTAGTTTAAGGTTTAGGTTTTATTAGTTTAAGGTTTTATTAGGGTTTTATTAATTAATAGTTTAAGGTTTGATTAGTTTAAGGTTTAGGTTTGATTAGTTTAAGATTTTATTAGGGTTCAATTAAGTAGATTGTAACTTTAAAATTGTATGTTTGAAACTAGATTGTAACTTCAAAATTATATGTTTCCAACTACATTTTAACTTTAAAATTGTATATTTGCAACTAGATTGTATGTTTAAAATTGTATGTTTGCAACTAGATAGTATGTTTAAAATTGTATGTTTGCAATCACATTGTAACCTTAAAATTGTATATTTATAGATATGATAATTGATAAGAGTTGGATTACATTAGAAAACCGGAATTCTCCGGATTTCATAAACGGTCTTCGCAAATTTATAGAGATTGCCAAGAATCATGTCGATGGTCGAGGAAAAGCATATTGCCCATGTAGACGATGTTACAATGGGTGTCGACAAGATTTGAGTATTATTTATGCACACATACATGACCATGGGTTTCTACTATCATACAAGACTTGGAATTATCATGGCGAGAAATATCATAATGCTGACGATATAGAAGCTCTTTTTGCTCCAAAAACACGTACTACAACAACAAATGATGAGATGTTTCACATCATTGATTATGTTATGGCAGAAATGAATACAAACGAAGAAAGTGTAGATGAAGATGTAACCAATTTAGACCCAGAATTTGATGCGCTGTTTAAAGAGCTTAATACAGAGTTATACCCTGGTTGTAGCTGGATGTCTTCACTAAACTTCCTAGCAAAATTGATGCATATTAAAGTAATCAACAAATGGACGGATAGTTCATTTGACCAACTTTTAGACTTTTTAAGAGCTTCATTCCCGAAAGAAAACCGGATCCTAGCGTCTCACTATGAAGCTAAAAAGAAGCTAAGAAAAATTGGGTTAGGATATCAATCTATCCATGTTTGCATTAATGATTGTGCTCTTTTTTGGAAAGAAAACAAAGACATGCACAACTGTCCAATTTGTAATGAGAGCAGATGGGTTGATAGACAAACAAAAGGGAAAAAAGTACAAAAAAAAGTGTTGCGTTACTTTCCATTAACTTCCCGGCTTCGACGAAGGTATAATTCTCGATTTATGGCAAAAGATATGATTTGGCATAAAACTGGACGCTCAACAGATGGTCTGATGCGACATCCGGTTGATGGAAAGGCATGGAAAGAATTTGATAAAAAATATCCTCATTTTGCTAAAGAACCTAGAAATGTACGGTTGGGTTTGGCTGCAGATGGTTTTAATCCATTTGGTAACATGAGTCAGGCTTACAGTATGTGGCCAGTGGTGTTGACAACATATAATACACCACCGTGGTTATGTATGAAAGAGTCGTCTTTCATGTTGACTTTACTAATTCCTGGCCCTAAATCACCTGGAAAGGACATTGATGTTTTCTTAAGGCCTTTGGTAGATGAGTTGAAAATATTATGGGCCGATGGTGTCCAAATGAGAGATGCATCAACTAATACTGTATTCAGAATGCATGCGGCACTATTATGGACTATTAATGATTATCATGCACGTAGCAGCTTGTCTGGATGGAGTGGTCAAGGTTATAAAGCATGTCCCACTTGTAACGCAGACACACCATCTTGCCCAATTACCAATAAGATAGCTTTTGTTGGTCATAGACGATTCTTACCTAAAGAGCTTATAAAGACCGGAAGCAAGAATTTAAAAAACATTTTGATTCTGTTGGAGGTTATGAAGATGTTGAGAAGGCAAGAACAAAACCCCCAGAAGAATTGGATCAGCAAGCATGGGAACAACTCATTAATCAGTTATTCCTAAATCCAGATTTTAGAAAACGATCAGAGAAGAATAAATTGAATAGATCCAAGCAACGCTATACAAGCTTTCATGGAAGTAAATCATATGCGCAGAGACGCCATATGGAAGTAAGAGATATAATTTTATGATTATAAATAGATGTATTAACTATTATATTAAAAAATAAATAATAATATTTTTTTTTTGTTCGTAGGGGACTGGTGGCATTGAAGTGTTTAAAGAGGCCCATTACAAGGTCGAGGAAGGATGGGTAAACGAGATTGCAGAATCGGACTATGTAAGTAAAAACCTTTAGTTATGGTTTAATGTTGTTAGTCTATAAAAGTAAGCTTGATTGTATATTGAATTATAGTAAGCTTGATTGTATATTGTTAGTCTTTAATTGTATGGTTTAGCATGTTGTTAGTCTATAAAAGTCTTAAAACCATTAGTTGTATGCTTTAGAATGTCGTTAGTCTATAAAATCTTTAAGAGCTTTAGTTATGGTTTAATGTTTCTAGAATTATTATAATTTGTTGTGTTTAATATAGGTTTGTTGAAAATTGCAAATATTGGTTATTCATTTTGTAACATATTGAATTATAGTAAGCTTGATTGTATATTGTTAGTCTTTAGTTGTATGGTTTAGCATGTTGTTAGTCTATAAAAGTCTTAAAACCATTAGTTGTATGCTTTAGAATGTTGTTAGTCTATAAAAGCTTTAAGACCTTTAGTTATGGTTTAATGTTTCTAGAATTATTATAATTTGTTGTGTTTAATATATGTTTGTTGAAAATTGCAAATATATTGTTTATTCATTTTGTAACATATTGAATTTTAGTAAACTTGATTGTATATTTTTGGTATTGTTTAACTTAGGATATTATGCAAGAGGAGCTTAAAAGATGTACCCAAGAGTCCGGTGATTCAGAATCGGTTAATCAACTTGAGTGTATGGAGCGTGCTTTAGGGCAAAGACGGGGACACATAAGAGGTGTTGGTCGCGTTGTTAGGCATCCCACACCAGACGTGTCTAGTACCTACCCCCCTCAACAAGGAGAATGGCAAAATCAAATGGATGAACGTGTTGAACAACTTCAACAACAACTACAACAACAACAAGAACGTGATAGAGAAAGGGATCGTGTCATGGAAGAGATGAGCCGTCAAATGGAAGAAATGTGTCGCCTTTGGGAGCGACAACATCGTCATGATCCGTAGTTGTCTTTGGTTTGAATATGGTGTTTAACTTGAACAATTTAGATGCATTTTGTTAAAACTTAAATGTTGTAGTTATGTTTGCTAAACTTTGAATTTGTAAACTTTGGATTTGTTAACTTTGGATTTGTAAACTTAGGATTTGTAATTTGGATTTGGAAACTGTGTCTGGATTATTGGTAAAATGCAGGTTTCAGGTTCTACAATTGGTGTATATAGGAAAATAGGAAAAACAGGAAGAAGCTGTCAAAACTTATTTTGACCTGTCCCGACGACATGTCGTCGCTATAGGTCTCTTTCAGAATTTTTTAATTGAGCTGTCCCGACCACAAGTCGTCGCTATAGGACTATTTAAGGATTTTTTTAATTGAGTTGTCCCGACCACAAGTCGTCGCTATAAGGCTATTTCAGAAAATTTTTTAATTAACCTATACCGACCATAAGTCGTCGCTATAGGGCTATTTCAGAAAAATTTTTAATTAATTTATACCGACTAAATGTCGTCGGTATAGGGTTATTTCAGAAAATTTTTTGATTAACCTATCCCGACCACTAGTCGTCGGGACAGAGCAAGTTTTTCCCAACGAACACTATGCCGACGACTTTTTTATCTATTGGTACGAATCTATACCGACGAACCCTATGGCGACGAAAAGTCGTCGGGACAGGGCGTGTAAATTTCGTCGGGACAGGTCACGAATGGTGTAGTGCATGTTGCTGTGGTAATCTCGTGTTAAACAAAAAATAACATGATATTTACTTAATTAAAATTTTACAAAAAATTGTCATATATAATAGGTGTTAGTCAGTCCTAAAACATTAAGCTGAACTGTCATAAAAACAAATTTTTAATTAGTATCAATAAATTAGAATTGCTAAACCCTAATCTATATATATATTTAAAGCATAACAAAGGTTAATGTTGGTGACACTATTAGTTATTTATGTAAAACAAAAATGTTAAAAAATATTATATCTGTTTAGATACAATGTGAATACATTTGTAAATTGTATGTATTGTCTGTCACCTTTTCTAATTAAAAAGTAAAATTAAATGTTGAGTGATGACAAAATCACGGGTATCAATTAGCATTAATATTATATAATAATTATTATTGATTAACTATTATTATTATTTTCTCATCTGGCCGCTTTTTTTGACCTCACTCATATATTAATTAATTATTAATTTTCAATTAGTATTAATTATATATAATAATAATGATCATTATCAGTTATTATTTAATTATTATTATCACGCATCTAGCCGGCTTTTGTTAATTTTTACTACGTATGTTAATAATTGTTATTACTATTTAACTATTATTAACGTTCACTCACAATGATGTCGTTTCTTAAATGTATATATAGTAATTTGGTCAAAATTTCAGCAATATAGTTTATTTTTCTTTAAAAAAATTTGTAAGAAAAAACTTATTTTTTTCAAGTAGTCTGGTATCTTTACTAAATCATACCATGCAAGTAGAAATAAACAATGAAAGGTAAACAACATTCGTAAAGATCTTAAAACAAAAACAATCTATCATATCTTAAATGCTGGGCAAACAATTATGATATGCCATAAAAATATGACATTTATTCTTACATTTATTAAAATAGATATACAGAAACCCCATAACTCTTCACCATCGCTACAACCAAGTTGTTAAATAGAACATTCAATTTTGATAGCAATAATATAAAACACACTTATGACCCGATAATTAATTGCTTATTCATGAGCAATAACAACCACTTGTTTACCGATATTTGAGCCACTAAACAAACCAATAAGAGCATCCGGACCATTTTCAAGACCATCGACAATATCCTCAACGTAGTTTATTTTACCTTCATGAATTAGAGGCAAAATCGTTTCTAAAAACTTAGGATACGAGTCATAGTGATCAAAAACAAGGAACCCTTCCATTCTTATGCGTTTCATGACAATCATGAAGAGATTGTGAGTGCCTTCGGGTTGATCAAGGTTGTACTGTGAGATCATCCCACAAGCCGCGATGCGACCAAAAAGTCTCATGTTGCGTAGCACTTCATCGAGCATCTTTCCCCCAACGTTTTCAAAGTAGATGTCAATGCCGTCTGGAAAATACCTGAAATAAAAAACCGAAACATTTCTTGTGAACTTGTATGGTCTTTGTGTTTTTAATATGATGAGAATCATGACCTTTTTAAAGCGGCATTAAGATCTTGCTCTTCTTTGTAGTTAAATGCCTCATCAAACCCGAATTTGTTCTTGAGTAGATCAACCTGTAGTATATATAAGAACGTACTAACTTGTTTAATATAAAAAAAACATAATACATGCATGCCAACAAAACTATGATAATTAGCATAGCTATGACTACAACAACATAAACAGGACATCAAGAACATAATATATATAACTTAATTGGCAAATTGGATTTAAATAATCCAAACTTTGATCAATTGGCTACTGCTGGTCCCAACTATGAAAATCACCAATAGCGGTCTGAACTTTCAACATATTTACCTCTGGCGGACCGCTGTCAAAAAAACCCCTAACGGCGTTAACTTTTTTTCGAGTTTCGAATGGATTTTTGAGGGCTTTTGTTCAGATAGAGATTACGAGTTGAATGACGTATAAGTTACCTCGAAACATTGTTCCAACTTTCCCAATTTTGGTGTTTAAACTTTCAATTCATCAAAGAAATCATCAAATTGGGAATTTGGAGTAACGTTTCGAGGTAAGTTATACGTCATTCGATTCGTATTCTCCACCTGAACAAAAGCCCTGAAAAATCCATGAAAAAAGTTAACGTCGTTGGGGTTTTTTTGACGGCGGTCCGCCAGAGGTAAATATGTCGAAAGTACGGACCGTTATCGGAGATTTTCATAATTGGGACTGCCAACGGCCAATTGATCAAAGTATGGATTATTAAAAGCCAATTTATGTATTATATACAATGCTACGTTTCATTTCACCTTTTCTTTGGATCCAGCACTTCCAACAACATAACACCCAAAGAGCTTTGCAAACTGTCCAACAAGTTGACCAACTGCTCCAGATGCCGCTGACACAAACACAGTGTCCCCTTTCTTTGGAGAACAAATCTTATAAAAACCAACATAAGCAGTCATTCCAGGCATACCTAAACCGTTACAAAAGTCAAGAAAGATGCAAGATTTGAAATAGAACAGTTAAAAACATTGTACCCTATATAGAATGATCAACATAACTAAGTAACTTAATTGTTACCTAGGATTCCTGTATAGTAAGATAAAGGAACATCAGTATGTTGAATCTTCATGAAGGAACTGGTGTCTTTAATCAAGCTATATTCTTCCCAATTAATTAGACCCCATATCAATTCTCCTTTTTTGAAGTCAGGATGACTCGAATCCAAAATTCTTGAAACACCATAGCCGATTATAGGCTGTAAAAAAACGAGACGTTTATCCTTATATGTACAACGTTTTCATAACAGGACCGCACGTCGAACTAGATGTCTAGCTAGTCACTGGTTGAACCGGTTAGAGCGGATCAAGAACCGGACTACATAATAAATATATAAAAAATTCCAAAAAAATTATATAATTATAAACACATTTAAACATACATAATTAATGTATAAACAAACATAATTAATGTACAAACAAACATAATCATATTAAAATTATACATGATTTGATTTTAATTTTTTATTCTTTCGATTTTGGTTAAAAAAACCGAAATCCGATCTAACCAGTGAACCGGTTTCTGGTCCGACTGACGAATCGGCTGAACAGGCCGATTCAATCGAGGATGGTTCTCATGAAAAACCTTTAAGACAGACAGCATCTGTTACACATAGTGAACAAAACATACCGAACCAGGAGTGAATGAATGGATGTAAGCTCCTTCCAAGGTTTGGTTCATGCGGTTCCTCATATACGGGTCGCATGACAGATAGAGATTTTTAGTCAAAATTAGACCGGTTTCATTCTTGGGCAGCTCCAAACGTATGGTGGCATCAGAGGTTACCACCATGTCGGATGTTTTCGGATACCCATTGACGAAGTCTTTGAATATCACCTGCTTGTTTCTCACCACAGCAACCTCTTCCATTACTGATAGTGGTTGGCCTTTCTTTACAATATGGAGGATATGTGTGTATGTATTTGTGTGTTTATATGTGTGCATATGAATATTATATAGTTTAATGTCGTACTACTAATTGGAATCTTGCACATGTGAGTTGTGACAGTTTATACAACGGAAAATTACCAATTTGATCAATGTTGACCAAAAAATTACCAAAATGATCACACAGATTTCGGCGTCTAAGACTCCCATTTAGACACCCCTTTAGACGCCCATTTTGTGTACTTTTTTACAACATACGGGCCCACATGTCGGCGGCTTTGTCGGGTGTCTAAGACTCCTTTTCAACCGGCGTCTTAGACGCCTTTAGACGCCGGTAGAAAAGGAGTCTTAAACAGAAAAAGGGCGTCTAAGTCGGTGTCTAAGACGCCGGTAGAAAAGGAGTCTTAGACACCCCGACAAAGCCGCCGACATGTGGGCCCGTATGTTGTAAAAAAGTACACAAAATGGGTGTCTAAAGTGACGTCTAAATGGGCGTCTAAAGGGACGTCTAAATGGGCGTCTAAAGGGACGTCTAAATGGGCGTCTTAGACGCCGGAATCTGTGTGATTATTTTGGTAAACATGTGGTCAACAATGATTATTTTGGCAATTTTCCCTTTATATAATGTAAACTGGCATAGCATGGAGTTTGAATTTTTCTCATATGATGTCTTGGAAAAATATATCTATTTTTATATTTTTAATTTTTTATGAGCAAATGTCATTTTTATATAGCACCTTAACTTTATTTCTCATCTCTCTCATATAAAATATATCTTATATAAAATAACAATATTAAATATATACCAGTGAATTTTACCTCAAGCGGTTGAGGGGAGGTACTCTGTAACTTCAATATTGGAGAGGTCACGGGTTCAAGTCCTGACATGGACAAAATAAGGGTTCCATGCTAGGCTAGGAAGTTTTCTCTCGCTTATGATGGATTTCCTCCTATTGGGTGTCGATATGATAGGGTGGGTATATGACCCATTAGTGATCCAAATTGTCGTTAAAAAAAAGTAAATATATTTTTTTATATTTTAAAATTATAAAAGTTTTTGTAATACTTTAAGAATATATTAATATTAAAAAACATTTAAAAAAATCAAATTATTATAAAATAAAAAATTTTAAAAACAGCTTTTTAAAATAAAATTTTTAAATAAACAAAATTTGAAAAACATAGTATTTAAAGAAATAATATAATTATTTTATTACTTAAAGTATTTAATATATAAAATTTTAGTCACATATCACATTTAAATGCAATTTTATAGTGTTTAAATTTTAGTTGAGAACTATTTATTATAGGGGGAAGATCCACTAACAAAGGTTTTTACCCTAAGAACAATAACTAATCTTAACCACTAATTTTTTAGATCAAAGGTCCTAATTAATCACCAACTAATACCATTAGTACATGTTAATGTTTTAATGATAAAGGGTATTATCGACATTTTATCAAAAAATGTATAAAACCGCTAAAAACGTAACTGAACCCTTTTTCTTCTCTCGGTCGTCTCTCCGTTGTCTCTCTGTCGTCTACCTCCGTCATTCACCGACGATTGTCATCAATTGATGGTAATAGCAAGTGATTTCTTCTTCAAAACCTTCGATTAATCAAGCACATCAACTAATTATGGACGAAAATCTCAACAATGAACCGAATAGTAAGTAATTTGATTATTTTTCTTCTTCGAAACTCTGCATTGTTAATCAAATATGATCGATTGTAATAATTTTTGTTTTTACAGAAAAATTACAAGTTTATCGGTCCAGCAAACGAAAAAAATCAAATCCAAAAACTGAGAAATCAACCGCTAAAGGTACGATCGATTAACCCTAAAAAATTAAGTCATTCATGCATTATGAAATCTATTGTACTACATTACAGTGTTGTTGATTGCGTTAATCTCTCTATAAGGCTATTGATAATTTCAATTTTTTGTGACCATTCATCAGTAATTCTGTTGTACTACATTACACAGATTATAAAATATTTCTAGTGCTTTGAGATTGTGCTGCATATGTTCGTTGTGTTTTGTAAGACCTTAGTGAAACCATTTCATTCATTAGCATACATGTTGTACTGCATTTCTAATGGTTTGTGATTGTGCTGCATTATCCATTCCTCTTATTTTTATGAATTGTGCTACATTTTTCTAGTGCTTTGAGATTGTGTTGCATATGTTCGTTGTGTTTTGTAAGACCTTAGTGAAACCATTTCATTCATTAGCAAACATGTTGTACTGCATTTCTAATGTTTGGATTTATGTACTGCATTTGTAATGGTTGTGGTTGTGCTGCATTATACTTAAACTTTCATGTGGTGCATCATATGATTCCTCTTATTATGGTTGTGCTGCATTATACATTCAAAATTGTTATAGATGCCATTGTACTGCATTCCTAATGGTTTGTGATTGTGCTGCATTATCCATTCCTCTTATTTTTTTGAATTGTGCTACTTTTTTCTAGTGCTTTGAGATTATGTTGCATATGTTCGTTGTGTTTTGTAAGACCTTAGTGAAACCATTTCATTCATTACCAAACATGTTGTACTGTATTTCTAATGTTTGTTATCGTGCTACATTATTCATTCATTTATGTACTGCATTTGTAATGGTTGTGGTTGTGTTGCATTATTATATTGAATTGTGCTGAATTTTTGTACTACAATGTAATTCCTTTGTTTAATTTAATTAATATACTGTAATATCTAATAAAGATTTTTTTATCCAGAAACACTACCATTACAGAATAATTCTAAGGATGATTTTGAATTACCAAATTCCAAAAAATCACATCAATTGAATCTACAATCAACATTCATTGCATATGATATACAACGAAGAGTACGAATACGCAATTCTCCAATCAATTTGAAAACATTTATTGACTTACTAAATGTCAAACAGAAGGATGCAATTAAGAAGATTGGTTTTGGAAGCATTCTTAATTTTAAGATTACAAGTTTACCAACATGTATGGGCCATTGGCTATTCTCAAATTATAATCCAACAACCAACACCTTGAACTTGGGTTCTTATTCTGTTAAAATTACATCAAAACTAGTGAATCAAGTTCTTGGAATTCCTATTGGATCTATACAAATAAAGGAACTAAACAAGCCTTAAAAAAGAGACCCTATTGTGGCAGAATTTCGTAGCCAATTTCCAGATGATATTGGTCTACCTGAGATAAGTCATGTAAAGGATTTAGTGAAGAATTCTGGAGATTCATGAAGGCTTTTTGAATTGAATTTTCTAGTCTTATTCAATACCATAATGGGAAAGATGACACAAGGATCAAAGGTGAACATGGAGTTTCTTACTTCACTAACAAATGGTGTGGATGTAGGATCATTTGATTGGTGTTCTTACATAGTTAGTTGCTTACAAAAAACAAAGCTCAAATGGAATGTATACCAACACTACAATGGGCCACTTACTTTCCTACTGGTATGCAAAATATAATTTTATCTACTGTATTTTAATTTTTTTATTTCACTTTGTATATTTTAGCATATATTATATTTCAAAACAGTACATGTGTGAATGCAGTACACATAGAATACAGTATTGTACTTGACTATAAAATACATTACATGATTTAATCATATTCTATGCATAAAATGTTCCAATACACATTGAATGATTGATTTCATTATTATTCAACAATTGTTGTATGCTGTGAGGCCCCGAATTCCGGGAGTTCCTTCGGTTGGTAAACATCAAACCCATAGTCATTAAACCAAATTTACATTACTATGGCAGCGGAATTTCAGGTGATTACATGAAACATGGCACACATATTATACAAACGTTAAACATAGCCCACACTCTATGGTTTTATACATAGCCAGTTTATGCCAGATTATGCCAAGTTATGCCAGGTTATGCCAGGGTAGTCTTTAGAGTATGCCTCGAGCCTCCCTGCTATTCTTTCTCAATACCCTTCAACCTGATATACATGCTAAAACAAGTCAGCTTTCGCTGGTGAGTTCTAAGTTAATCTTTATATAAACATAAAATCTTTACTATACATAAAAACGTTAGCATTCACTGTTGACCGAAGTCAACAGTCTCAAAACATTATAGATCATAACATATTTCACATGTATAACATACATGTCATCATAACACAAATACATTTCACACTGTACATAAAACCTTAGCTTTTGCCGCCGCCCGTAATCAACAGGCTCGTACAGCACAAGACTCTTTAACTATCAACCCGCAGCTGATAACTCATACATGTATAAGATTTCTTTAACACTATCAACGCACAGCTGATAACTCAAGCATGCCTAAGATTTCTTTAACTGAAGTGGCGACACACAGTCGACAGGCCTGTTCTTTCACAGGACTTCTTAAACCATCAACCGAAATTGACGGCTTATACCGGTACAAGACTTCTTAACATACATCATAACATGGCTTAAATCATTTCAACCATCATACGCATAAGTGGCTCCTTTCACCGCAGTGCGCATGTTATGCCCAACCGCAGCCGGGACTTTCATAACACATTTCCTGCTCGACCTCGGTCGATGTCTTTCAAAAATCATTTTCTTCTCAACCACAATTGAGAATTCAAACATTCTTTACATAAAAACATTCTTTATTTGAAAACATACTTTACCTGATCATAATCAGATTGCAATCACTTTCATGCAATAATTTTATAACATGCATATCAGCCCAAAATGATAAAACATTTAAAATAGGGCTATAAGAACTCACTTGATGTCTTACTGTAGCAAGATCCCTCGTAAATGGTACTATCAGTATAACTCTGCATTGGTTTACGTTTAATTAGCTATCTATACTTTAACTTACAGATTAAATCTTTCTAAACGTTCAATGTTAAAGACATTGTCTTGATAGTCATCAAACCGATATTAGGTTGATAACACACTTGATTAGTCAGAATAAATCTTGGATTAATCAAATAGTTAATGTTGTTGATTGAACTGCTAAAACGGTTTCCTAGACAGATTAATGGCTTATAAATGACCAATCCTTGTTATTGATTACCCAAATATCATGAAATATCACAACATAGCATTAAAATATGTGTAACAACCATATTTAACATACTAATATGCATGTTATCATAAACATCAGATAACCATTCCAATGAGTATGTTAATGGTTGTGATTAGTTTGAAACACCTGAATCTCACGTTACGTGTCAAGGATTAATCAAACTAATCACCTACAGTGTCATAATCACATGGTTTAACCATTATAACCATTGTTATGATTCCATGCAACCCGGGCATTACAACGGCTCAAAACAAGGATTTACCCATTAACAGTTCAAGTTTTTCATTTATAATCAATCCTAGCCATCATCTAGGCAATAATCAACAACCCTAACTATTTCATCACGTTCAGAAACAAGATTTAATCAATCATAATCAATCTAGAAGATTAAAATGAACCGTTACCTCTTCAAACGAAGTTCTGTGCGTAACAAGACGATCCGGACTTGTATTAACGATCCTTGGAGCGATCCACGTGATTAAGAGGCTTCGAAATTGAAGATTGGATGGCTTGGAAGTGGTTTTTCGTGTGTGTGGTGGCTGATCTCGAAGATAAGAATGAAAAAATGAAATATCTTGATGAAACCTGGCTTTTTAAGCCATTTTTGCGACCTGCTGACACGGGGCGCGTCGCCCCACTCCCGACGACGAATTGGGGCGTACCGAGCGGGTTGTGAAATCTAGATTCTTATCTTATCTTCGTTTCGCGATTCCGGGAGCATACGAACTCCGTTTTGCGCACGGTTTTCGCCTACGTTCATGATTTTTCGAGCTCTTTCCAATGGTTATAATCTCAAGACCTAAAGAGTTCAAAATATTTGACCTCTAATCTATTGCTATATTCGATTCAGTGTATCTTGAAATCGGAGCCTCGTTTCACGATTTCGCTTACACTCATTCTCTTCATTCTCGAGTTATGATTCTAGCCTGAGAATTTTGAGTTGTCACACATATCATCGTGGATTTCAAGCACGATCACATGTGCTTAATTTTCGGCTGCTACAAATGCTCATGATTCTTATGAAAGAGCAAATCCCAAAGAAAAAAAGATGCATACCATTCGTTTCAACAGTAATGAAAGTCTTGATAAATTGGATAAAGAATTATTGAATGAGCCAAACATTATCAAGGACAATCCAATTGAAGTGAAAAAGAGTAAGAAAATCAAGGTTGAAAAATATTTAAGTTTGATTAAATCCACGCCTACAAAAAAGAGAAAAGCAAAAGTAGATGAAGTGGATACAAAAAAGAGAAAAGCAAAACTAGATGAAGTGGATACAAAAAGAGAGAAGAAACAAAAGAATGTAGTACAAGATAAGACAGAAGAAGTGAATCTTGAGGAGGATTTCATCGCATCTAATGATGATTGGGAAAAACAATCATTCTTTCAAGAAACAAATTCACTTAATGGTCTTTCTGCTTATGCTAGTATTCAACTACGTTCTCAACCAATAAATGAACAGGTACACATAATCCAGTACATATAATCCAGTACAATATAATCAGCTAGGATAATATAATCTAGTACACTACTACATTTTTTTGTGTTTATATAATCCAGTACAATTTTTTGTAAAATTATATTGTATTTATCATTCTAGGAGTGGGCATCCATGATTAGAAGCAAAGTGAAGGAGCTAGACAGCTTTGTTGTCGATGTTGAAAAGTTGATTACAAGATGTCTTCAAGAAATTCAAACAGATGATGTAATCTTGAATCCAAGTGAAGAATGGATGTCAAGGTTTACAAAATACAATGAAATAACTAAAAATAAACACAAGGCTGATAAAGAAAGTGCTGAAAATAAGCAACAAGAAGTTCATTCTCAAGGCAAACAAACTACATGTACTTTATTTTTTAATGCCATACATGCTTATCTATATTTCTTATAATGTAGGAGATGATGCTAAGGAAGCTGCTGCAAGTCAAGAAATTAGTCAAGAAATCAGCCGATCTTTGTTACTTGAACTCATTGATGTAGTAGTTAAAGCGGACTTTGAAACTGAAGCCAAGAAAAAAGGAAAAATGGATGAAAATATTCATTTGCAAGGTAAATATTCCAGTACACATAAACTTATTATGTATAATAAATGCAGTATATACAATCTAGTACAATTTTTTTTTGTTTAAATAATCGAGTACACATAATCAACTAGGCTTATACATATAATACAGTACATACAATCTAGTACAATTTTTGTGTGTTTATATATTCCAGTACACATAATCCAGTACACATAACATTACTAGATATAATCTAATGCGTTGTTCATATGTTTTGAAGATGTTGTAAATCAGGAAATTGGTGCAATTCCACAAATGGTTGAGCCAATATCACAAATAAGCCAATTTTAATGTGTGATTTGATTGTGAAAGGTAAAAATTGAAATACACTTCATTTTTTTGTATATTTTTTTTGGTAATGAAGGCATTTTCTATACAGATTTGGATCATCAAGATAACATTAAGGAAGATGATGATAAAAAAGGTGATGGGAATCTAGAATTGGTTCATCAAACTCAAGAAATTAGCTCAACTTTGATGAATGATATGATTGATGCAGTGAATAAAGTTAAGATTGAAATTGATTCTAAGAAAGCAGAATTGAAAGAAAATAAGATAGCAACTGTTCATTTGCAAGGTAAATATTTTGTAATCCAGCACACATACAATCTAGTACAATTTTTTTATGTTTATATATTCCAGTACACATAAACTTATTAGGTATAATCCAGTACAATTTTTGTGTGTTTAAATAATCTAGTACACATAATCAACTATGCTTATACATATAATACAGTACATACAATCTAGTAATTAAATTTTTGTGTGTTTATATAATCATATACACATAACATTATTAGATATAATCTAATACTTTGTTCATATGTTTAGAAGATGCTGTAAATCAGGAAGGTGGTGCAATTCCACAAATGGTTGAGCCAATATCACAAATAAGCCCAACTTTAATGTGTGATTTGATTGTGAAAGGTAAAAATTGAAATACACTTCATTTTTTTTTTGTATATTTTTTTTGGTAATGAAGGCATTTTCTATACAGATTTGGATCAACAAGATAACATTAAGGAAGATAATGATAAAAAAGGTGATGGGAATCTAGAATTGGTTCATCAAATTCAAGAAATTAGCTCAACTTTGATGAATGATATGATTGATGCAGTGAATAAAGTTGAGATTGAAATTGATTCTAAGAAAGCATAATTGAAAGAAGATAAGATAGCAATTGTTTATTTGCAAGGTAAATATTTTGTAATCAACTACACATACAATCTAGTACAATTTTTTTGTTTTTATATAATACAATACACATAAACTTCTTAGGTCAAAAAGATATGTATTTTTCAATACAATACACATATTTTTAAAATATTTTTGTGTGTTTATATAATCCAGTACAAAAAACAATGCAGTATATACAATCTAGTACAATTTTTATGTGTTTATATAATTCAGTACACCTAATCTAGTACATTTTTCATGTGTTTGGAAGCTCATGATAAGGATCAGGAAAATACTACAAGTCAAGAAACTGATCAATTAAGTCAAGAAATTAGCCATTCTTTGTTGTGTGAAATAATTGATGCAGTTGTTAAAACAGAGGTTGAAATTTGTGCAAATTTGGAAGGTAAAAATTTTCAACTTTATCAAGTTAGTGTACTGTATTATTTACTCATTTAAAATATAATGATGATTTATTTGATATATGTAACGACCCGTTTTGGGAAAAATATTATAAAACGAACATAATTGGTGTATAATTATGTTTATTTTAATTGATGGTTGCTTTATAAGATTTAATTATCTTAAATATTATTTGGTGAATTTTTTTATAAATACTTGTTAATTAGAACTAAATGGTGGGTGTTAACTAACTTAACTTAGTTAGTTATAACTAGTTGGAGTTAACTAGTAATTGGAGGGCTAAAAGTGTTAATAGCTGGAACTTAATTATAGAAGGGGGTTATATGGAAGTGTGGGTGGTCAAAATTGGTCATTAGACCACTTGGCTGGTGGGTGTCGATCAAGAGAAGAAAAGAGAGGAAGAAAAACCTTCAACCTTCAAAATTAGGGCTCCAAATCATCAAGGATTGTTCATGCAATCACAAATTGGAGTTGTTCTTGAGTCATACAACATCAAGGTATGAATTTTTGGGTGGTTTTGGTATTAATTTCGTGGGTCTCATATGGGGTATGAGTGGGGTATGGTGAAATACGAAATTTGGGTGTTTGGAGGTGTTAAATGTTGTTATTCATAGTGATAATCATCTAGAAACAACATTTTGATCATTTTTCTTGCATATTGATGTAGTATGGTAAATGGGGGTTTATGGTGTTCATGGGGTATATGAACTTGGTGGTTAAACTTGGTGTTCAAATGTTGAGTTTGATGATTTCACAAAGTGGTTGTAGTTTGTTGGTGTACATGATGAACTTGTTATTCTTGTGAATCAAAAATGGAGTTGGATAGAAGTGTTGTGGATAAATGGTCATGGGTAGGTAAGTACATGCACATAAGGTGTTTGATGAAATGACAATTTGAGGGTTTTAACTTAAAACTGAGTTTTAAGTGTATTTGTGAGGTGAAATATATTTCATAGATGATAAATGGTGAGTTTGGGTGATAAATGATCAAATGGAAATAAATTGGATTGAAAATGGTGTAATTTGACTAGTTATAGTCAAATCTTGTATTAAAATCTATTAGTTGTGATAATAGGAAACGATAGTGGAGGTAGTGGAACTAAACGATCCAAAAAGGAGATTGTGATGGTGGATAGCTTGTCGGGGTAAGGTAAGTCACCCAACTCTTCTACTAATTATATGTAATGGTGCTTTACATATATGAATGTTTTGTAGAAGATTTGACTTTATGGTGAATAAGTCATGGAGTATTTGTTGATAGACAAATTTAAGCAATAGGAGATATATTGCTTGATTATTGTTGTTATGGTGTTTAAATGCTTGTCTATGATTGACTTGGTGTTTAATTATATGTATGTTGAATGATTTGAATTAGTTCACAAGGTGTGTGAATTATAATTGAGGTTGACTCAAATTGGTGTAATGAATCACAAGTGGTGTGATCATTAAAAGGACTTTTCACAAGGTGTGTGAATGTCTTTGATTGGTGAAATCAAGTTTATTTAATCACAAGTGGTGTGATTTGCTTAAACTTGAGGAATCTTGGGTGTAACAAGATTTAATTGGTGAATTGGGTGAAAACGACCCGTTAGAAAGTCGTTTGTTGTTATTATTATTATTGTCATAAAAAGGTGATTGAAGTTGGATTTTTATGTTCATATGGTGTTATGACATGTATATGGGAGTATTGAAATGATCGGAATTAAGTGAGAATGATTCCGGGGGGTCGGTACGGGTCAAAACGCAGAAAAAACTGAAAATCTGCATATTTGTGCAGGTCTGGGAGTAAGTTACGGCGGGCTGGGAGTAACTTACGGCCTGGGTCTGGGCTAGGAGTAACTTACGGCCAGAGCTCTCGGGTTTACGGCCCAGCTTACGGCCACGACCAAATTTTGAGTTTTTTTGACCCTTTTGACTTGGGGAACCATTGGGGATTAATTTACTTAGTTCCTATGGGTTAATGGGAGCTATTAGGTGATGTTAAAAGGTGTTTAAGCTTGGTGGAAGCTTGGGGCAACGTTAGGGGTGATCTTACTTAGTTCTAACGAACTAACGGTGACTTAATTATGGTGTTTTCAGGTGAACGGAAGGGGTGAAGGCGGATGTGATCGGATCGCTATGCAAGGACTTGGATCAAACATATTTTAAGGTTTATTTTTGTTGTTTTGAAACAAAGTTTTTGGCGAATAACTTTAAAAGTAAATTGGTTGTTGAATGTTTAAGTAACATCAATCTTTTGTAAAGTTTTTGTAAAGTGGAGTGTTCAAAGTGTTTAATACACTTGTTTTTTTGAAAAATCTGGGACCTAAACTCTGTTGTTGTATTAAAACACGTGTCATGTGTTGGTGGGTTTTTGGGGCTTACAATATATTGAATCTTGAAGGTAAAGTTGAGGGACATGATGATGAAATTGATAAATAAAAGTCAATTCAATCCACCAAAAAATACAAAGAAATTGATGATGAACTAATTTGAGTTAAACTCGAAAAACGTAAGCATATGGTTGATAAAGGTAAATGTACAATAAAGTTGTCCGATGCTCTACGATCACCGTATAAACAACGTGTTGTACAGTTGGATAAGGAAATAGTAAAAGTTGAAGAAAGAGTTTCAGAATGCATTTTTGCAGCTCAAGGAGAAATTTGGTAAAGTAGAACAGCTTTTAATTTCTTTACTAGTTTAAACATTCGAAAACTAATCAGTATTTCGTTATTGTAGGGAACATCTGTTTGATACAACATTTGGTGACAAGGTTTCCAGGATTTGTTTTGAATCATTATATCCTTCTGAGTACGTTCATGCTGGAATCATGACTTGTTGGTCTGTCATACTAAACAATCAAGAACTTTACAGAAGCAAAGACTCCCCTGCAAGATTGTTTTGCCCATGTAACATGTTGGTAAGCTTTCATATAATACAATACATATAATCCAGTGTAGATAATCTTGTACATGAATCCAGTACACATAATCCAGTACATATAGTCCAGTACATTTTATCTATTTTCTATAATTCAGTACACTTTTTTTATAAAATCCAGTACATTTTATGTATTTGGTATAATCCAGTACACTTTTTGTGCAGGGTGAAAACAATTTCAAGCCAAGAATGAGAATCACTGAGTTGTTTATTAATTTTGAGATCAATATTGAATATGTTCTAATATGTTCAGTTTTCAAAAAGATTGAAGATGTTGACATTTTAGTCATATCAATGTTGCAAGATATACACTACTATTTAATTTGTTTCAATTTCAAGAAAGCAACAATTGATATTATTGACAATATGAAAGGGAAATTGAAAGCAAAACAAAACTATCGTATCTCAAGAATGGTAATATTCTTATACAATCATTATATTATATCAAATATTGTTAAAATTAGCAGGTTACAAATTGATATTGGTTTTTTTCATTGTAGAAAGAGGTTGTGTTATTATACATGGAAAAATACGCACCAGCCTTCTTTAAGAAGTTCGAAGAAGTGAGGCCAACAAAAATTGAATTTCCTTGGCAGACAAATAAAAATTTTGTTGATTGTGGAGTCTTTGCTATGAGACACATGGAAACTTATCAAGGCAAACCAATAAGTGATTGGGCAGTAGATTGTGGGTTGAAACAAGAGGATGAAGGGGGTTTAAAAGATCTTAGGATAAAATATCTTTCAAAGATATTGTTATCAGACTTAAACATTCTAAATAACAAAGTCTTATCAGAGATGCAAGAGTTTGAGAAAATTGACAAATCTGAAAGAGAGAAGATGAAGAAAACTGCTCACAAAAGAATACTTCAAAGAATGAAGAAATATTAGTATATCTTGTTGAAATTGTGTATGAAAAAATACAGTACATGTAATACATTAGTACACTTTATTTTATCCAGTAGTAACCTTTTTGTTTGTTTTATTTAATCATGTACATATTAGGGTATTTTGGTATAATCCAGTACATATAAACCACTATGTTGATACATATAATCCAGTACATATAAATCCACTAATGTTATACATAAAATCCAGTACACTTTTTGTTTGTTTTATTTAATCATGTACATATTAGGGGTATTTTGGTATAATCCAGTACATATAAATCCACTAAGGGTATACATATAATCCAGTACATATAATATATTACATATAAATCCACTAATGTTATACATAGAATCCAGTACACATATATCTAGTATATTACATGATTGAATCCTATTATAATTAGTATTATACAATCCAATACATAAAATCCAGTACACTTTTTGTTTGTTTTATTTAGTCATGTACATATTATGTATTCTGGTATAATCAAGTACATATAAATCCACTAAGGTTATACATATAATCCAGTACACATATATTCAGTACATATAAATCCACTAAGGTTATACATAAAATCCAGTACACATATATCCATTACATAAAATCCAGTACATATAATCCAGTACACATATATCCAGTATATGATTTAATCCTATTATACGCATAAGATAATCCAATACATATTTGAATCAATGAGATATAAGTGATTGACAAAAACATCATTTCAAAATAGATCAAAAATTCTTAATACAACCATATTCTAAAAATAAGGAAAACAAACTAAAAGATATAATCATAAAACTTGAGAAGTCTACAATTGAACTTTTGTAGTATTTTGGTTGACATTTAAAGAACCATCACCAATATCTCTTGTTGTTGGACAACTACGTTTGTTGTGGCCCCTCCTTTTACAAATAATGCATGCACGTCCTTTTTTCTCTTTTTGAACGGTTGCTAACTCACGATAAGATTTAAGACATTTTTGAGAACCGCTACCTTTAGTTCTTATCCCAATGGGCTTTTTAATAGTAGCAAAAGAAGGTGGATCTCCATGAACAATATTTGAAAATCTATCATTTTTACTCAACGCTTTCTTATCAACAAAAGAAGAATCCACCTTTGAAATCATATCTTTTAATTGATCCCTATTTATAAGTAACAAAATGTCAAGAAAAATATGTGTAAAATAGAATGTATAAATAATATACATTTTTAATTCAATGCATACCTATATCGTGATAATTCATCAATGTCAGTCACGAGTCGATTGACAATATACTCATTTGAAAAAAGGATGTCACGAACAATAGTATCTACATCCTCAACATTTTTACAACCAACATTGCGACCAAACATAGAACGGGTAGACTTGTTTATAACGACATCTTTTGTCCATCTTTTCAAAACATATTTGTCAGGAAATTCTTTTATCCCACACATACGTAAAACGTAAAAGATATGCCTGCACAACAAGCCGTACTGCTCATACCTTTTGCAACTACATTTGATTTCCATATCTGTTTTTCTAAAAAATACCTAAAATAACAAAACATTAAGATGTAATTAGTACAACACATAAATAAAAATAGAACAACAAAAAAATATAAACAGTACAAATATTATTTAAAACAAACAATACATGTATTGTATTATTTAAAGCAATACATATTTAATCCTGTACATATAATACAGTATATTAAATCCAATACACTTTTTGTTTGTCTTATTTTATCATGTACATATCATGTATTTTGTATAATACACCCACTATGGTGATACATATAATACAGAACATATTATCCAGTACACATATATCCTATACATAAAATCCATTACAGATAATCCAGTATACAGTACATAAAATCCAGTAGGGTTATACATATAATACAGTACATAAAATCCAGTACATATAAATCAACTAAGGTTATACATAGATACAGTACAAATAAATCTAGTACATATAATAAAAAATATGCTACATTTTTATGCATAATTACACAAAATATACAAAAAAACACAGTACAAAGATATATAAAAGCATCACAAATATTTTAAAAACATTAAAAAGTAATACAATATACCTCAAATGGATCACTAAAAATGGGACCTGTCTCCATGATGAAATACTTGGTAAAATCATCAGCAGGACAATAAGACATGCACACACATTCGTTAACAGCGGCATGAATTTCAGTTTGAACATCCTTAAAAATAGATCTTGTATAAATCTTTACTGCTTGTTGTTCCAGCTCATAATTAGTACACATTTCCGGTGTGGTGTACCTAGTGTAATGGTCATTTTTTCTATGTGTAAATCTTTGAGATTCCATTGCAGTTTCAAAATGAGTAAGAAACTCAACCAAAGTCAACTTTGTGTTGGTTAATTGTCCAAAAAAATGATTCTCACTCTCTGACCTAGATGTTGTACGCATAAGTCCAGACATATGCTCATGACGATAATATGCTGGTATCCAATTAAACCTTAATTCAAACATGTCAGAAATCCAATTGTTATGATTCAAGTTGTATTCTGTCATTATTTCACTCCAATTTCTCTCAAAAACATCGGGTTCAATCGCATCTGTCCATACAATCTCACATAACTTTTTCTTGAAATCAGAATCATGTGATAATTTAATACCAACCTATTAAAATAAAAAAAAAATTATTACACCAATTAAACTAGTAAATTTAAATTATATAAAACAAAATTAGATGATTATATAATAACCTTATTAGCAATTTTCTTCATGATATGTCACATACATAATCGGTGCCTACTATTTGGAAAAACATCCTTAATTGCAACTCTCATGGCATTGTCTTGATCAGTAACAACAACTTTAGGTTCAGTACCAAAACATTTCATAAATGATTTAAGTAACCACCTATATGAATATGCAGTCTCAGAAGCTAACAATGCTGCAGCAAATGTGACATTTCGGTGATGATTATCAATCCCAGTAAAGGGCACAAAAACCATTTCATACCTGAAACATTAAAACAAATGCAGTACATTAAACAAATGCTTTACATTACATAAATGTAGTACATTAATCAAATGCAGCACATGAAATGAAATGTATAATGCAACACATGAAATGACAAGTATAATACAACACAATCAAATGCAACAAATTATATGGGATGTCAAATACATAATGACTAAGAACAATGCATAACACATGAAATGACGAGTATAATACATCACAATATGCATAATGCAACACAATCCAAAATATTTGAATAATCAGATGATTCAGCACATGAATGGAATGCATAATGCAAACCAATCACAACCATTAGAAATGACATATATAATGTTGTACATGAAGTGGCATGTATAATACAACACAATCAAATTCAACCGATGAAATGTATGCATAATGCAGCACAATCCCAAAAAATATAAATACAGTACAAAATGATTAAGAATAAATGAATGGAATACATAAAAAGCAATATTACAAATTGCAATCATCTGAGGAAATAAATGATGCAACACATGAATTGAATACATAATGCAGCACAATCACAAACATTATAAATGTAGTACAAAAGGATTGCTAATGAATAATGTTAAAAATACATATATAACCAATGCTAACCTCTTAGAAATGAGTGTTAAGACATGTACATAAATGCATACCTATTAGTGCGATATGTAGCATCAAAGGACATAACATCACCAAATGTATGATAATTTAACTTCATATATTCATCAGCCCAAAATAAACCAGCAAGAGTTTCATTTTCTCCGGTGAAATAATCACAATAAAAATCCGGTGAAAACTCTTTTTTACTCAATAAATGCTTGACAGCCATGTCACAATCATATTCTCCAGTGAATGTGTTCAAATCCCTTCTAAAGTTCTTACAATCCACAGTCGTAACACCAACATCCTCAAAACCACCATACCTAACCCTCATAATGTTAAAAGCTTTTACTGGACCGATATTCATCATCGACAAATCAGATATCAATTGTTCTTGAACAACAGACAACTTTCTAGATGTATGAAGAAGATGCTAATCCTCCTTATCAACAAAATCATGATTGTGTCTCTCTTGAAATGCATAAGTTCGATATTGCTTTGCATCGGTTAACATTAACTTGATTAAATCCTTACATCCAGTACGTTTGAAGGCTCTATTCCTTCTATCATGACACTTCTTTGCAGCACCATCACCATCATTAATAATGTCAATTTTTTGACTAGATTTCTTACCCTCTTTTGAACAAACAAAGTACTTTTTCATTACAATACCATGAACTGAGTTTTGAGTGGTTTTTCTAACGGTAAAACCAGCTAACTTAGCATATTTTTGATAGAAAATAAATGCTTCATCAAGTGTATTAAAAACCATACCCATCCTAGGTTTAGATAGACTTCCAACATTTGGTGTATAAAAGTTACCACTAAATGTTGGAGTTGATTTTTCACCTAAACAAGAAACAAAAAATGATATATACATCAATACATCACAAAATATACTAATACATTAAACTACAATCAAGCACAATAGAAAATAATGAATCAAAAATCAATACCAGTAGACTGATTTTCGTTCATACTGTCACCACTCAATTCAATAATCCAAATAGGCCATAATTCGTCTTCAAACAAGCCCTTTTTAATCTTCAAAACATGAAAATGTATGAAATCAGCTTTAAATTAACAAAAAATAAGCTAAAAATACCGACAATCATAAACTACTAAACATATCACCCAAATGCGTATCCAAACGATTGTTGAAAACCTAAAGACGATTGCCAAATGTCTGAATATAGCCAATCGATCAGAAGCTTCGAATCATGGAATACAATTGCAAATGTCTGACGTAAATAACGATTACAAGAACAAAAAAATTGATGAATTAGAAGAATGTAGAATCCTCTCAATCGATCAGAAGCTTCGAATCATGGAATACGATCTTCTAAATCAATCGTGCGTGAACAATTTCATGGTCGATCGTGGTGGATCGAAGAAAACGCAAGAACAAAAACCTTCTACAGTACTGCACAGAGGTTTCTATTATAATTGTGAAGTTACCATATTACCCCTCCTTCTATTTCATTTAAATTGCCACATGTTTGATTCTGATTGGTTTTCACATTGTCACCCAAAAAACCCTTCTTATTTGAACCTTTGTCATTTATTATATTATTTTTATCCAATCCGTATAATACATGGGATACTAACATAGTTAAAAATATAAATAAATAAATGTATCACATAACTAAATATGTATTTCAATGCGGATTTTCTTTCTTTATTTTTTTTTATGGCAGGTGGGGTGGGGTTTTGTAGGACCTATTAACATGTTATTTTAAGAAACAAAAATGACATAAATCTAATTAAAACAAGACACAAAATTAATTACAAAAGATCACAATTATAAGTGAATTAATTATTTGATGAAAAGTGTGATTTTTTCATATATTTTTATAGGAATACTAACTAGTAATATAACTTTGAAATTTATCATTTAAGCAATTGTTTTTTCAAATATTTTTTATTAGTTTGTTTTGCGATTTCAACTAACCCGACACATTTTACGCAAACTTATTTTTACCGACCCATTTTTCATAAAAATAATTTATGAATCCGCAACTTATAAAGGCCAATTAATGTTAAAGGAAAAAGATTGTACACATTGGGGAAATCACTGGTTCAAGTCCTGACAAAGACAAAATAGGGGTTCCATATATGTTAGGCTAGGAGGTTTTCTCTCACCTATGGTGAGTTTCCCCCTATTGTGTGTGAATATGATCGGGTGGGTATATGACTCGTTAGTGATCCAAATTACCGTTCAAAAAAAAGTTATGCAATGAGTTTAACAACAATAATTACTATATATACATTTTACGAACGACATAATTGCGAGTGAATAATAATAATAATTAAATAATTTTTACTATATATACATTTTACAAACGACATCATTGCGAGTGAATAGTAATAATAATTAAATATTAATAATAATTAAATATTGATTATTATATATTATTAATAATAATTTAGTCAAAGAAAACGGCCGGAATTTGCTGCTTGGATCGTTTTGGAAACGTTTGTGTGGCAAAAAATAATTTAATTAATTAATAATAATTGTTTAATATTAGAGTTATTTAAAATGGTATGGATATTGATACAACGGTGTATAGATAACAACAATTTCTATATTTTTTTAATATTAGAAAATATGTATAAGTAAAAATTATGTAACTATCATGTGATTGATTTAATTTGAGTATGGTGTATAAAAGAGAGAGTATAATAATTAAATATTTGTAATTATGTAACATAGGGTCAAAAAAAGGGCTATGCGGGCCGTAATAACAATAAATAATAAAAAAAATTATATAATATCACTAATAATTAAATAATTTATTATTTAATACTAATATACTAACCAAAGCTTCTAGCGTGATGGTTCATTTTTAACTTTTTTATGAAAGATATTAGGTTTGAATCATGGCCAAAGCATATTTACCAAGACAGTGTCAATGGGTTTACCCAGTTGTGAGGTTCCTTCTGGGGGTAGGCTCGGACGTATGCCCCATAGCGTTAAATTTGAAGGGATGGTTGAAATTTCGTCTTAGGTGTCGTCGTACTAGGCCGTTAAAAAAAACTAATATACTAATTGTTTCATGATGGATTGACAGCCGTTGCAACCCGTTTTTTGTTTGCGTTTTGTTAGTCGTGATGTTGTCAACACCGCAGGATGAGTCTAAAACGCGGCTACAAGCCTTAATTATACTTAATAATTGTTTATTATATTAATAATAATTAAATATTAATTAATAACAATGATTATTATTATTATATAATACTAAAACCAATTATTATATAATAATTAATTAACTAACAGTGAAAACTTTCGAACACGTTTTGATTCAATGTTTTAGGATAGATTGACAGCCGTTACAACCAGTTTTTTGTTTACGTTTTGATATTCGTGATGTTGTTACCACGGCAGGATGATATACTCAAAATTAATTAATAATAATTAATTTGTTTCCGTTTTGTTTAGTCGTCTTATGTTCGTGTTTATTAATACTATATTTTACAACTAAGCACGCCGTTTTTTATTATGGTGTGACAGAAAAGTTTATAATGGCTACCCTTTAGGATTTTGAGTCGAAGTGACATCTGTTGTAGCGTGTCTTTATATCTGTGTTATGGATACACGAGATCGTTTATGCGTTCTTATATTAGAAATGGTGACAAAATCTACTGCCTCATGGTTATCTAATATAGAGTTTTTGACGCGGTTATGTTTATTTTTATGTGTTTAAAGACAATTTCTTATAATAGTTATTTTAAGTGGATGGAAACTATAGTAGTGTGTGTGTGTGTGTCTATTCTAATTTTATAGCAAACAATTAATCTGTCATGATTTCAGGGCAATGAAAGAATGAAAATTTTGAAACATGCATAAATTAAATAATTATTACTAACAATACTATTAAATAACAATAATAATTAAAAAATAACATTAACAATTCTTAAATTGAATATTGATATCAACTAAAAAAATAGCGATTTTATGAATGCGAACCATTTGTTTGTTGTTTTGATTATATAATTTTTCACATTGTACCTATTATCGTGATTAAATACCCATATTAAAGTAAGATTAATATTTGTGATGTTATTGCAGCTATCATAATTAGATATCTATATATATATATATTCATATAATAATATAATTTAATATTTTTTGACATAATTTTAATTGATTAGATATCATTTTTTGTATTAATATGGGGTTACCGCGACAACGTGCGGGTAAACCTCTAGTTGGAATGAGGTAGGGTGTGGTGGTAAGTTTATTATACCACAATCAATGCTTGTAAGTTTGAGTCAAAAGACTATTTTCTAGATTATGTATATGTAGTTGCCGTTCAAAAAAAATTGTATATGTAGTCGTAATTTTCTAAATATTTTAGGTGTAGTTGTTTAAATAATAAATCTTATCTTACTACTATGATAAATAAGTATCATTTTTGTCACATGTCAATTTATTATACTACGATTGCCACATGTCATGTTTTTAAAGAATTATTGTCACACGTCATTTTTAAGTTTTTCAATCACTCGCTCTCATATTAAATGATAATTATAATATAATCTTTAATTTATTAAAGAATTTTAAATCTAATAATTAATGATATTATATACTTTTTTCACATTAAAAAAATAGTTTTAATAAGTAAAAAATGAAATCTTTTTTTTATTAAAAAACAAACTTAAACAAAGTTTACAAAATATGAAAATTTTCTAAAAATATTTTTTTTAAAAATAATAATCATTTTAAATTTGTAGTTTTAGGAAAAATAAAAAATTCTGTAAAAATAAGTTTTCTTATAAAAAAAATTTAAAACAAGATTTTTTACAAAGTATATAACATTTTAGTTTTCAACCCGTGTAATACACGGGATTTTACCTAGTTAATAAATAAATATATATAATTATAGCCGCATAAGTCCAAGTGATTCTTTACCATTCTAGTTTAGAGTCTCTTTGAATCATTGTGGGCAACAATTTAAAATTTATAATCTTACAAGGCCGGCCATTGGAGAGGGGCGGGGTGGACGACCGCCCCGGGCTCGACAATTTAGTGAGGCCGAAATTTAAAATAAAATTATATATAATATATACAAAAAATATATATAAGAAATATATAACATCAATGTTTAAAAGGGTGTATGAGCAGCCATGAAAGGGGCAATCCCGACCTCTGTCTCGGGCACAATTTTTTTAGGAGACACAAAATTTTGATATATATGTATATATAGAGAATCGGTTAATGGTTTATTCGGTTCGGTATAATTGGTTTTCAATTTTCCATATCCAAAAAGCGAACTGAATTGAGATTCGGTTTCGGTTAAAACCAAACAAACAGATTAAAAATCAAATAAAGCGGCTAAAATCAAATAAACTGATCCGAATAAATCGAATTCAATTTGAATAAACCGATTAAAACCCAAATAAAGCGGTTAAAAACCGAATAAACCGATCTGAATAAACTGAATTCAAGCTCATATATTATTAATAAGATAATAAATAAATCTGAATTTCGTTTAACCGGTTAACCAAACAAACCGTATTCAAAAAAAATTGGAATGATCACCGAACAGAAAACCGAAATTCGGATACGGTTAGAAACCGAACCGAAAACCGAATTTGGAATTCTGAGTGAGGAACCAAAACGAAAACCGAATTCAAAATTCAGTTTGGTTTTTTCGTTTACGAACACGGTTCGGTTTTTTCAGTTACAAATGTAGTTCATTTTTTTAGTTACGAATACTGTTTGGTTTTCGATTTTCTTGAACACTCCTAATTTAATATTTGAATTCGCTAGAGGGTCATTTTTCCGGTTCGTCTTGGTCACCTTAATTCTTAAGGCAGCCTCTGAAAGGGCCTATTTATTTTTCTCGTCCCAGATCCCAGAATATTATTTGATTCTTGAAGCCGGCTCTGTAATCGTATCTAATGAAATAATAATAATACTATACGGATCTTCAAAAATAAAAAAAATCTTCAATTTAGAGTTAATCTTTTAGAAGAAAAAAAAATGATATGTCAAAGTCCTTTGACATCACATAACCCGATAACAACAGACAAGTATAGCCAATAAAATCCTACTTTGTAAGGTTTAGAAGAGAAAGATGTAAACAAACATTACCCCTACCTCATGATGTGGTATAGAGACGGCTTCCTAAGAGTTCTCCAACTCGATTTTTATTGTTGCAACATGCAACAGACAATCAAACTATGCACACGACAGTTAATATAGATAAAAGAAACATACTAATCAACATATGTAGAACAAATGGAGAGAAAAAAAAAAAACCAAAACACTAAAAATACCAATGCAATGGAAAAGTCTAACCTACTCCCCCTCCCCCACCCCACACACACATAAGTAGATAACACACATGTGTTACATGTGTACATACCATCTTTGCCTAAAACTAAAACCGGTAACCTATTGCAAAAAACAGCCTACAATCTGGCCCATCACAGAACTAGATAAATTTTAAATGAAATATTCAGAACAACTTAGGTCCTCTTTGGGGTTGCTTATTTATCTTCCAAAAGATTTTTTTGTCAAAAATGCTTATTAACTTACGACTTTTTGAAATGAAATTTTTTAAAATGTGTTTGTATTAGTTTTTCCAAAATTAATTTTCAAAATGATCAAAAAGGACATCTTTTTTATTGATACTATTTTAATGTTATTAGCTAAAAGATAAAGAGTGGATAAATTTGTAATTTTATGTCAATAAATCATAAGTCATTTTGAAAAGCTGGAATTTTTAACTTTTAAAAAACAACTTATCAACCTTTTACAAAAAGGTATTTTCAAAAGTCATTTTAAGTTTGTCAAACAACTTATTGACTTATTCGTTTTTTGAAAAAACCAATAAGCCAATAAGTTATTTTTAGATGAAATCCCAAACAGGACATTAATTTTATATGTTTTCTTATATAATAAAACAAAAATGATAATCATATCTCAAATGTCGAAAACCAATTTTGATATGCAATAAGAATACGACATTCATCTTTACAAACATTAGTTTATCAGAATAAATAAATAAAAGAGTATTACTCTTCGCCATCATTACAACCAAGTTGTTAAATAGAACATTCAATTTTGACAGTGACAATATTAAACATTTATGATCCGATAATTAATTGCTTACTCATGAGCAATAACAACCACTTGTTTTCCTATATTTAAGCCACTATACAAACCGATAAGAGCAGCTGGTGCATTTTCAAGACCTTCAACAATGTCCTCAACATAGGTTATTTTTCCTTCATGAATTAGAGGCAAAATCATTTCTAAGTACTTAGGATACGAGTCATAGTGATCAAAAACAACGAACCCTTCCATTCTTAGGCGTTTCATGACAATCATAAAGAGATTGTGAGTGCCTTCTGGTTGATCAAGGTTGTACTGTGAGATCATCCCACAAGCCGCAATGCGACCATGAAATTTCATGTTTCGTAGTACTTCATCGAGCATCTTTCCCCCAACGTTTTCAAAGTAGATGTCAATGCCGTCTGGAAAATACCTGAAATAAAAAACCGAAACATTTCTTGTGAACTTGTATGGTCTTTGTGTTTTTAATATGATGAGAATCATGACCTTTTTAAAGCGGCATTAAGATCTTGCTCTTCTTTGTAGTTAAATGCCTCATCAAACCCGAATTTGTTCTTGAGTAGATCAACCTATACGTTAGGGACAATAAATATGTCAATATAAGAACATACTATCTTGTTTAATATATTAAAAAAAACATTTTAGAGGCATGACAACAAAACTATGATAATAATGATAACAGTGGCGGAGCTTGACTAAGATCCCAGGGGGGCGAAATTTTTTTTTCTAAGGGGGCGAAATAAAAGTTTTTAAAAAATTTTACACTACGTATCGAGAAATATACTACTGCACGAAAAAACAGGGGGGCGAAACTAAGTCTCGCCCCTGAATGATAATAAGCATAGCTATGACGACATATTATTATTTTTTTGAGTGACCAACTAATCAACTGCTGAATAATCCGTACGCGGCCCCAATGGCTAAAGGATGAACAAGTTGGCCACTAGTCCAAACGTACGGATCCCCTAGCCCACCAGACACCAATTCCCTGTGAAAACATGACCCAAGCACCCACCCAAAGGCACGACGGTGAAAGGTCGGTAAAACCGGATAGGATCAAGAATCGAACCCAGGACCTCTATCACTTCCCCCATACCTCCATCTTAATACTAGGACAAGACATCATTGGTTATATACAATGCTACATTTCGTTTCACCTTTTCTTTGGATCCAGCACTTCCAACAACATAGCACCCAAAGAGCTTTGCAAATTGTCCAACAAGTTGACCAACAGCTCCAGATGCTGCTGACACAAACACAGTGTCCCCTTTCTTTGGAGAACAAATCTTATAAAAGCCAACATAAGCAGTCATTCCAGGCATACCTAAACCGTTACAAAAGTCAAGAAAGATGCAAGATTTGAAATAGAACAGTTAAAAACATTGTACCCTATATAGAATGATCAACATAACTAATTAAGTAACTTAATTGTTACCTAGGATTCCTGTGTAGTAAGATAAAGGAACATCAGTATGTTGAATCTTCATGAAGGAACTGGTGTCTTTAATCAAGCTATATTCTTCCCAATTAATTAGACCCCATATCAATTCTCCTTTTTTGAAGTCGGGATGACTCGAATCCAAAATTCTTGAAACGCCATAGCCGATTATAGGCTGTAACAAAACGAGACGTTTATCCAATTCAAAATAATCCAACTATTGTGCTAATTAAAAACCTTATAGAGACATGAAAAACAACTAATGGTCTAAACTTAGTGCATCTGTTACACATAGCGACCAAAAGGCCCAAAACATACCGAACCAGGAGTGAATGAATGGATGTAAGCTCCTTCCAAGGTCTGGTTCATGCGATTCCTCAAAAACGGGTCGCATGACAGATAGAGATTTTTAGTCAAAATTAGACCGGTTTCATTCTTGGACAGCTCCAAACGTATGGTGGCATCAGAGGTTACCTCCATGTCGGAAGTTTTCGGATACCCATTGACGAATTGTTTGAATATTACCTGCTTGTTTCTCACCACAGACACCTCTTCCATTACTGGTAGCGGTTGGTCTTTCTTTACAATATGGAGGATATGTGTGTTTAATTTAATTGGAATCTTGCACATGTGAGTTGTGACAATTATATAAAGTAAACTGGAAGAACGTGGAGTTAAATTTTTCAGATGATGTCTTTGAAAATATTATAAATATAAATAAATAAATGAGACACATAGCTAATTATATTTCAACGTCGGATGCCAGGCTTAGGGAGAGGGGTAGGCCTTTCATAGGATCCCACGATCAATTGTTAAAATGTATTATTTTTAAAAAATTTTATTAATTTTGAAACAAAAATGCACTCAAATCTGGTTGTAAAGAGGTACAAATCTGATTGTAAAGGCACAAAATTAATTACGAAATGACACAATAGGACAAGCAACCCAAGCAAGGCTTAGGTCCTCAAAAATATAGGACCTTCAATTTTTTTATAAACTTTTATATGTAATTGATTTTTTTGATTTGTAATTTTTTTTTATTTGTGGGCCAGAAAAGAATAGAAAGACTCACACAAAAGTTTTCTAATAATCAATTAAGAAGGACTTTTAAAAAAATTGATTATGAAAATTTTATTAAAGAATTTACATTAAAAAAACTAGAAAAAAAATTAATCTAAATATTTTATACATGTAAATATAAACAATTTTTTTTAACTCCATCATATATATATATATATATATATATATATATATATATATTAATACTTGTCCCAAACCCGGATAAAAGGAGAATGATTTTGTAGTGTAATTGTTAGTGAATGACCCGTCTCTTTATTCTGTTTATAGCCTTCGAAATAGTTGAGCTGACCCTGCTTCTAGATTATCTGTATGTTATTATTCTGGTCTAGATATTTTTGGTGTTATTATTTGAAAGATAAATTAATAATTAAATACAAATAATTATAGCCTTTTAATTCCAAGTGATTCTAGAGTACCATTCTAGTCTAGAGTTCTCTTTGGGAAAAAGACGTATCAATGTATAGTAAGCCACAATTTAAAATTTACAATCTAATGAAATAATAATACCATGCGGATCTTCAAAAAGAAAAAAAAAATTATTTGTAATCGACATTTTAGAGTTAATATTTTAGAAAAAAAAAATTATACGCCAAAGTCCTTTGACATCACAGAAATAGATTAGATTTAAATGAAATATTCAACGATAACAACTGTATGTTTCCTTATATTTAACTTACTGCTAGTTAGGATATATAAAAGGTTAAATTACATCAAAAGATTAATTTTAACTAAAAATATAAGATTATATTCAAATAATGTTTTATATTTATAACATGAAATTATCTCTTTTAGATTTAAAACCATGATTATCAAAAAAAATATCACATATATACATTATGTGTAAAATATAAAACATTATTTGTGTCTTTCATTTTGTTAGCAAAATATATTGTTAATTAAGCACAACATTTATGTATTACGTATGTGTGTCTTTACACACACACACAATATATATATATGATAAAAAGGTTAAATATTTATGTAATATTTTGGTGCCCCTATTTTTTCTTAATGGCCAACGAATATATTTTAATCCCAGTCATCGGGGTAAACATAATGGCGGAAGGTCAACCACATTCGCAAAACGCACACAATGCTGGTGATCTAGCTCGCCCACCATTTAAATGGAACCTTACAATATGAAAACCCACTATAGTAGCCCACCTAAATGTTATAAGTGAGATTCGAACCCATAATCTTCACATTGAAAAGTCATATAGTTGTTTCATCCTAAATCAATTGATCTATGATTTAACAACAATAATTTAGGTAGGGTAGGGTGACCAGGTAAATGTTATCACCCAAATCAAAGATTGTAAGTTGAGTCAAAAATCAAAATACAATATTTTCTAGATTATCTATATGTTATTATTTTCTTCTAGATATTTTTTTTGTGTTGTTGATTAAAAGTAAATTAATAAATAACTATAAATAATTATTTCTTCTAGTCTAGAGTTCTCTTTGAAAAAATTAGGCGTATCATTGTAAGCCACAATTTAAAATTTACAACTTTATTTAATGAAATAATAATACTATACGGATCTTCGGAAAGAAAAAATCTCCAAGTTAGAGTTAATCGTTTAGAAAAAAAAAACGATACGTCAGGTCCTTTGACATCACATAACTAGATTAAATTTAAATGAAACTACTGGGTCTCCCCGTGCGTTGATGCGAGTATTCTGCCACAACTTTAAATATCATAACGCAAACATAATCCCCAGGGGTGGTCTTGAGAATTAGTGAGCCCAGAACGAGTCGGGTAAAAAGGCTCTCTAGCGAATTCATATATTAAAGGGGAGGTGTTAAAAAAAACAAAAAACCGTTCAGTACCGAAAACCGAAACCTATTCGTAACTAAAAAAATCGAACTGAATTCTGAATTCGGTTTTTGTTTTGGTTCTAGTTGTATCCAAATTCCGAATTCGGTTTTCGGTACCTACCCATATCCGAATTCGGTTTTTAATTTTTGCTTGGTTAACCGATCAAACCGAATTCAAATTCAAATTTATTATCTTATTAATAATTTATAAGATTGAATTCGGTTTATTTGGTTGAATTCGTTTTATTCAGATCGGTTATTCGGATTGTAATCGGTTTATTTGGTTTTGGTCAGTTCATTCGATTGAATTCGGTTTATTTGGATCGCTTTATTCGACTTTTAAGCGGTTTTTTTGGCTTTCAATCCGTTTAAGTGGTTTTAACTGAAATTAGAACCGAACCATTTCTCGAATTCGGTTCCGTTTTTTGATAGGGAAAAAATTGAAAACCGATTAAACCAGACCAAATAAACAGTTAACCGAACCAATTGACATATTTAGTTTAAAGGGCAAGAAATTAACTTCCTATACTTTAAAAAAAATGATTTTTTGTACCCATTAAATAGTGTGTTTATAAATGTTTTTTTAGCTTTTTCGCCTTATTAGTTCGCATTTGAATGAATCTTTATATATACATATATATAAAAAATTTTGTGCCCCCATAAAAAACGGGCCCGGGACGGAGGTCGGGTTTGCCCCTCCCCGGGCCGCCCATGATAATCCCATATATTATAACGTGTATACAAAAACACGTCATACGGTGGTCACTGCGACGTAAAATTCTAAAGTGCAACCGTCATAAACACGTCTGTCACATCATAAGAAAGAAAGTGTCGTGCTTAGTAATAAAATTTAGCTTCAATAATCATGAACATAAGAGGAACAAATAAAAAGAAAACAAATTAATTATTATTGTTTAAATAATAAAACTGTTCATATGTAACTAGGTAAATTTACACGAGATAAATAAAAATATATTATTAATTAATAGTTATCAATAAAAATTTAAATTATATAAGATATTTTTTTAATATAAAATATGATTAAATATAATTTCATATAGTTAAATAATTTTTTAACGCTAATTTTTTTAAAGTTTGTTTCTTTAAATATTTCGTTTTGGAAAAGTATTTTTAAAAATTATATATTTTATAACAATTTGGTTTTTAAAAAAGTGTGTTATTTTAATATTAATATATTTTTAATTTATTAAAAAGTCTTATTTATAATTTAAAAATGTATGAAAAGTATATTTAATAGAAATGAGAGGCAAGAAAAAACACATCAAGGTGTTCTAGAAATGTGCCAAATGTTCTTAAAAACCTTTATTTAATTGTTAAGTAAGATAATTCAATAATAGTAAAAATAAATAATATGACCTAAAAGTTGCCTCATACAATGCAGCTCGATTAAAATTGTAAAAAATAAAAATTTGGAGTAATATTGGTCTTTTGATATGAGTATTCGATTATGATAACAATGATATATGTATTTTCCACTGGAGTTTTTGACTAAAAGTTAAAGATTGAGCAATATTGTATTGTCGCGATGACAACATCATGAATATAAATACGCTGACCAAAAATTGGTTGCAACGTCTATCAATTCTAGCTAAAGAGAATTCCAAACCATTTACAAAAGTTTTGACTATTAGTTAATTCATTATTATGAATCAATTTTTATTAAATAATAATTATTGTTATTGATAGTTAATTATTATTATTAGTAAACGATTATTATTAAATAATTATTATTGTTATTAATATTTAATTATTATTATTATTTAATTTTTGTTAATATAATTTTACAGTTAATATTAATTAAATATTATTTATTAATAATAATTGAATGATATCAGTAAGATAAAATCTAAGTCCTTTTTTTTACATACTATTAATATTTTCGTAAGCTCAATATTCATGGTATCATGCGGACTCAATTTCTGGGTGGAGGCTCCTATCACTATTTATTCGTTGTGTTTTAAAACATAAAAGAGAGAGAGATAATATTCAAGGATAACAACTTAACTTCGTACGTTTGCTTATATTTAACTTACTGCTTGTTACGATATATATAAGGTTAAATTACTTTATTAAAAGATTAATTTTGACTAAAAAATATAAGAATCAAATAATGTTTTATATTCTAAAAATGAAGTTCTCTCTTTTAGATTTGATACCATGATTATCAAAAATAAAATAAAAAAATATCACAGACACCATGTGTAGAATATAAAACATTATTTGTGTCTTTCCTTTTGTTAGCGAAATATATTTTTAAGCATAACCTTTATGTATTATGTATGTGTATCTATATATATTTATAAGATAAAAAGGTTAAATATTCATATTTTGGTGTCTCTATTTACTCTCTCTGTTATGTGTATATATTATGCGGTTATTTTTTTATGTGTTCGATTAAATATGTTAAAGTGTTCGTAGTGATTTTTGATATATATATATATATATATATATATATATATATAGAACGGTAGAGGGTCTTGTCGGGCTATCTTCAGTTGTCCAAGCGGTTGGTAACTAAGATCGATTCCTCGATCGCCGACTGGGAGGCCGTAACCCCTAATGCTCAAGAACCTTGTGAAATAAGTAAGCCCTCTCCCCCTATTGGTTCAGAACCCAAGATTAAGCTAAAAATCACTTCTCTTACCTGGTATCTATTAAAGTTTTACTAGTAAGACTTGAGCCCCTGATCTCCAACGTGAAAGGATTAAGTATTAACCACTAGGCTAACTTTGCTAAATATATCTTTTATACTCAATAAATACAAATAAAATAATAACTATGTCCCTATTTTAGACCATCTTCACAATAATTTTCACTTCTTTCTCCTATTATATGCATTCCATATTAACTAATAATATTAAACTTTAAATATAATTTTATTTACTTTGTAAAATAAAATAGTGTTTTCTAGACATTAAAAATATTTAATTATAAAAAATTGTATTTTTTCAAAAACCAAATAATTAGGAAATATAAAATATCTAAAGACAGTTTTTAAACGAAATTTTAATAGAAAACGACAAACTATGAAAAATTAATGTTTAAATAGATAATACTATTATTTTATTGCTAAAAATACTGAAGTGTATGAAATTTTAATTATATTTTATATTAAAAATATTGTCTTATATCCTTTAAATTTTATTTATACTATTTATTATTTTTTTATATTAACCCTTGTAGTATATGGGATATTAACCTAGTGTGTGTGTGTAAGCATTAGAAACACATGTATTACATAGGTTAAATAAATGTAACATGTTATAAACAATAATTTTTTATAAAAGTTTATATGTTAGATTTGTTAGATATTGGTGAAATAAGAGATATGATATCTAAAAATTATAAAAAAATAATAATAATATTAATTATAAAATTGTATTTTAAGAAAATATATAATTTAAATCTTGTTATAGTTTATTGAGTTTTACTAAATTAGTAAATTATTAGAATTTATTATGAGAGATACATGAAAATAAATTCTCATCCCAATCGATTCGTTTTTGGCTCGGTTTTTTACAAAAGAAATTTAACATGTATTTGATTTGTTTTTGGCTCGGTTTTTAAAATATAAGCACCTGCGTGCCCAACAAATATGTATTAACATAACAAAATAAGCACATGTGTGACTATGTTTGTGGCTGTGACAGACCGCTAACGTTAGGGGCTGAGACGAGGCGGCGTGAAGCTCAACCGTCGTGTGGATGTGACCGACCGTAGTCTGGTTGTGACCACATGAGATCCGACCTATGTGTGGCTGTGACCGACTATCGTGTGGTTGTGACCGACCATCGTGTGGTTGTGAGCGCGTGAGATCCGTCCGACGCGAGGGATGTGGCTCCAACTTATTTAGGTATTAAGGTTTGAGGCTTTGAGTAAAGACGTGAATCTGCGAATTGTGATTTAGGAATAGGATTTAAGAATCAGGGAGACACGTGAGATCCATTACGTCTTCTTCTCTGTTTTTTATTTTTTTTATTTTTTTAACATAATGACAAAATAACGCCAAAATATTTTTATCATTAAAAGTAACCCTATAATTTTATTTTTTAGTATAACATGTTGTACAAACAAGCTGAGCATACGAGCCGAGCCAGCCTTAGCTCGGTTAAAAACGACCTGTATCGGTTCAGCTCAGTTACAAACGAGCTTTATCCGAGCAACTTATAGCTCGAATCCGAGCTTCGAGCTTTTTGGACAACTAGTTGTCACAGTAAGTAAACGTGGCATGTCTCTTAAAACACTATGACGTTAAATTGGAGTAGGGTTGTATTTGAGTCGAGCCGAGCCGAGCCGAGCCAGGCTGGCTTCATATGTCTAGATATTTGGATTCGGATAGCTATTTTGAAAATTTTCGGATAGTTCAGATATCCGCTATCCGAAATTTTCCGGATAATTTTTGGATATATCGGATTGTTTTTCGGATAATTTTTTGGATATCTGGGTAATTTTTCAGATATTCTGATAATTTTTCAGATATTTCAAATACTTTTCGGATAATTTCCGTATATTTCTGCTGATTTCGAATAATTTTTGAATATTCAAAAAATATATTTTTTTTAAAATTGAACTTTTTTATTTATGATTTCTGATATTCGTTTGGATATCCGAAATTTCGGATATCTTACATTTGAATATTTGAAATTTTGGATATGGATTATGATATTGAAATTCACTACATAAAATTTCCAGATATCAAAAATTTTTGGAAATCCGCAAATAAACGCCCTCGTTCACACAAAAAAGTAAGCAAGCTACTTGATAATTTTTTAAAATAAATAAAAATGTACAAAAGAGCTTATAGTCTAATGGTACCCCTTGACGTCCCGAATGGGAGATATTGGGTTCGAATCTCGACCAGAGCAAAAAATAATGCTATAGGTTGAGATAGAGGGTTTTTTCGGTGTGGTTTTCCTCCTAAAAGGTGGTGTCAATGTATTTAAACAGTGGTACTTGACGTTAGCTGTTCAAAAAATAAATAAAAATGTCATCATTTGAATTTATTGATCATAGATTATGATTATAAATAATACAAATCTAAGAGATAATTATCGAAACACAAATCAACTCTAACAACATAATATTCACCCTATTACCAAAAGTACAAAAACCGAAGCAACACAAATTGGGGGATTTTGGAAGCCAAGAGCTTTTGATTCTTCTTTCAAGTAATGAGTTACGTCCAAGAAGCAAGAGAAAACCATGTTAAGAAGAAGGTGGAAGAAGGTATAAACCCTGAATCCTTATCAATTTCTAATTCCGATTATAATCCCTACTCCTGTTAATTTTTATTTGGCACATTAAGAAGCTGAAATCAATTGTATTCTTGCCGATTGAAATGTTGAATGTTCTAGGGTTTGCTTTATTTCGTACGACGAAAGTGAATGTCATGATCTGATATTGATGCGATCATGTTTAGGAATATCATTAGGGTTCTTTAATTCCATTGAGTATGAAATTAATAGCCACAGTGATCCATAGCATTCAATCGGCTCTGTCTGTTCCACATAATTATCAACATATTTGTTTCTGATTTTTTGAAGTTCAGAAACCCTAATTCCGGTTGCAATATGCATTGAAACCTTAAATATATACTTCTTTATGCAATGTAAATATTTTGTAAAGTTATTGAATTTTCAAATGATTTCATTTCTGCTTGGTGTTTATTCATTTCAAAAGTAAAAATTCTCTCAACACATTTTAGAAATTAAACCGATTTATCATATCCTGGATTTTTATAAATTATGATTTTATTCATATGTTGTAGCTTTAAAAAGCAAAATGAAGGCGAAGGCTCTAAAGGAATGTGATTATTACACTGCTAAATATGCCGAGTGTGCTACTGGTAGAACATTTTCTGTTGTTTGGAAATGTCGTGCACAAGCTAAAGAATTGAATAATTGTCTTCATGACTAGTAAGTCCATTCTTTATGTCTTATATATGTATAGCTTAAACTGTTAGCTGCACAAATACGAATGTCGAATAACATAATATGTGTAACCTTTTGCGCCAAGCTTAGGGTCATCAATACTTTGTAGTAATTTAATGGTCATTGACCAATTTCAAAGTGTCAGTCAAAAATAAGAGTAACCTCAAGTCTCAGCTACCTTATGAGATAGGGTAAGCCGGGTGTCTAACCACGAGGAGTATGGTGGAAAGTGTTTGTAATTATCACTAAATAACTAATCAACAATTTGGAAATCTATTGAAAGGTTTGTTTGTTAAACGTAAAAGACAATTGCAATTAACTAAAATGATATTTTAAACAATTATGAAAAAGTGATTCCCCCGGGACTTGGATTCAAAGTGAGATTCATAGATTACTTACTAAGTTGGAACAATCACATAGACATGATTAGAAGATTCAATTGGTTGTGATGAACTAGAATTAGTTGCTTCGATTGCAAAACAATGGAAGATTATCACATGAACATCAATTGCATATTATAAATTCCAATCACAATCTAATATATCCTAATTGCTAGAAATCTCAGGAATTGAAAGACAATGAGTTAAGTTTTAAATAAAAATCCAATCTTTACAATCAAATGAATAAATGATAAGCAAAAAGCATCGAATGCTTAGATTGCTAGTTCCAAACACAATAGCAAACTAATCTAAATCACCCACTTACAAGAATCTTCCACCCGGAGGAACCCACGCAGAAATTAGCCTCTCATCTCGTTAAATTGATCTTCAAATCTGGTTTGGATCTTCATTAGGGATGATTTGACAATGATTATGGAAAAGAATGGCCAAAAGGCTTCAATCTTGACTTTATTGGTCGCCTAAAATCGCCTGGAACTAAATGGGATGGAAAAAGATGTGCAAAAACCCTAAAAAATGTCTTTTTATATGCCCAGATCGCGTCAGGACTGTAAGCTACGGCCATGGCCGGAGGCTACGGTCACCAGGTTCTGTTAAGGAGGTCGTAGGCTACGCTTAGACCCATAAACGATCATTTTTGTATCTGGTCGGCCATAAGCTACGGCCCAGGCCGTAGGCTACGGCCTTAGCAGACTCCCATTTCTTGTTTTCGCCATATCTTCCTTGTTTTAAGTCCGTTTTTCGCACCGTAAAAACCCAAATCTTCGTCTTGAGATCCTCTAGCATATTAACTCATGATCCTTTCACTTTGAAATGGTTTAGTGCTTCCAAAATTGCTTCCAATCTTCGTATTTAGCCTGCAAAAACACAAACTTCCAATCTTCGCATTTAGCCTGCAACAACACAAACTTGCATAGTTATCTAATTCCAACCAATCACACACTCAAATCTACATAAAATTTGACATTAAACACCCATGATTACCATTCTAAATCCCATACATCACATTCCCACACTTACCTCTTGCTTGTCCTCAAGCAAACACTTGAACTATCAGATCATCGAAACCAAATACACCTTCCACCTTCCCCCGTTAATTCCCAATTAAGGTCCTCAACCATACCCAATTCCCAAGACTTACAACATTACATTGTGTTACACCTAAACAAGTAACAAAAATGATTTCTCATACATTGAGTCTAAAACATGAAACAGATCCTAACCAAGCATGAGATCCTTCAAGTATTTCGCATGTAAGCATTGCACCCCTCACAATAACTCTCCTCTCGGTTTGTTTCTGGACTAGTAGAGATACACTAGTATATATATGTAACACTCAAACCAAAGGTGAAATATCATTATCATAAGTTTGTATCATAATCAAATTTCTAACGATTGCACACAACAGTACACAAATCAAGAGGTCTTGAACGGTTTGTAATGTTAGGCTAGGGTTAAAGGTAGGGATGAAGATTTTTGAAGGTGACGAAAACGGTAGTGACAATCATAGTTGTCAAAGGCACGAGGCGCACTCAAGGCGCACAAGTCGCGCCCGGAGCCTATTCATAAGGCGCAAAAAAAGCGAGGGCTTTTTTAAACTAGGCGCATAGTATAAAGTTATCATTTTTAGAGGTTTGACATGTTTTAAGCTTAAAAATTTTAAAAAAATATATAAAGCCTAACTATAAAACAATTAATAATCTAGTTATATAGAGTTTTTAAAATATAAAACAATTTTATGGTTGTTTTAGACTGGTTTATGGTTGGATTTTTTTGAACTTTGCCGGATATTCCAAAATTTTGTCGGGATTTAGCCAGATTGTCACCGGAGTGCGCCTGGTTTTTTTTTTTTGGGGCCTAGGCGAGCGCCCGAGGGCTTTTGACAACTACGGTGACAATCCAATTTTATTGAATACAACTGCTAACACAAAGGATGAGCATCATCCTTATCACAAAACTCCTATGGTTTATTCCTAATGCCTCTATCATCTTTGTGCAAATCATGGCATACGTTTTCATGCCATTTTTAAATAAATTCGGACCAGTGATAGGGGAAAGATCTTTCTTTGTTGGGCGAAACCTCGGCAACGAAATCCCATGAAGTTTAATCAATGCGGTTATCAATCGGACATGCGGGATGTATTGCTTTTCTTTAACCTCACGAGCCTCCCAAATATTCATCATAATTTAATATTTGACTGAGACAAACGGCTCTTCCCTCTTCCCTAGCAGGCAATAAAGAATGGGCACCTCTTAATTACGAACACTACTCAAGTCCTCTCTTCTTGGCTAGATATTTTTTATTACAAAAAGGCAGCAACAAACGGACCGACATCTTGAGATTCGTGCGCTCCCCAATATATTATGACCTAGGGTCATATAATTTAGTCAACATCTCTTGCCAGTTTGGTTGTTTATCTGCCGACCGGTAGATAACATCAGGGTCTGGAAATTTGTAGGTCACGTTTGTCTTGGAGTCAAAGTTGGCAATTCTATCCAGTGCTCGAAAGGACATTACTAACGGTTGACCCTCAACTGTGCGAGTCTTCTTGTAAACTAGAGTGGCCATCCACTCTTGAATTGGGTCCATGTATATATGCGTGTCTTCCCGATCATAACATTTTAGAGCGGCCTCCCACCCTAGCGTTTCAAATTTTTGGATCAAGCCAAATTGGTGGAAATCAGGAGCTGACACTTCACGCTCCAACAGAAAACCCTCGCTTCTTTTAATCAGTCGGTTGATCTTTTCATTGAAGAATCGAATTTGAAGGTTCATGTCATATTGGGACAACCGCCCTTTGCCAATTGTGTATTGAACGGGTGGATCATTTGGCAAGGGCATGTCTTCTTCTTCTTCTTCTTCTTCATCGCGAAGAGTCAACAATCTTTGTTTTGGTGCACGTAGGGCAGGTGCATTAGAAGAGCTGGCCACTGCCTTACCTTTGCCTTTCCCCCCTTGATCTTTTGATTTTCCCATTCTGCACAACACAAAAGAAAGAACCAAAGGAAACAATCAATATAGGTCTTAACAAACTAACAAACAAGTGTATAACCAAACCCTTCACACACTTGTTTGTTACTGCATCCCTTAGGCTAGTTGAGGCCTTGAGAGTATAATCAAAGTGTATGCAACATTCAATTACAATCCCAAAGTTACAACTTTAAAGTGTTTGCCATTTGCGTGTTCTCAACATTTCAGCAACATAACATTTCAGAAAGTAACTTTAAAGCTCATGTTTCATTCAATTCAACACCCAAGGTTTAGTTTTAAAATGTTATTCCTGAATTGTGAAGAAAATTTCTGCAGCATAACATTTAGAAACTAAGCAACTCACCCATGGTAACCTCAAATGGTTACAACCTATCCATACTAATCATTTACCATCAAAGAACATCAAAGAGCTTATGTTGAGCAACAACATATGAGGGCACACTTAAGAAACATGCAACAATAAGTTCACACATGAGAGTATCTAAAAACATGTGAATGGTGCTCACCTCATGAAATCTTGCCATAATCAGAGAAATGGAGTGTAAAACTCATACCTTTTGTGTTTACAACACACAATGAAGCCTTAGGTCTTGTTAGTGTAGTAAAAATTGAAACCCCAAAATTTGAAAATTAGGGTTCGTAGTTTCCCTGCAAAATATACTCAAAAACAATGGTTGTAGCTGAAAAAGGACACCGGGTTTGTGATCCTTGCATGAAAACACTCAAGATCCACTATTTAAACGTAGGATATGGTGGAGATTTGAAGAACTTGGAATTTGGGTAGTTTTGGAGTTTGAGAGAAGAAAATTGAGAAGAAGATGGTATTTTTCATGGGGTGTGAAAAGGAGGTGGAGAAGGGTGAAAAGAAAGAAGAGAAAAGAAAAAAATAAAGACAAAAATATTTTTTTTTTCTTTTCTGCACTGGGCCGAGTGTGTTTAAAAATGGCATATCATTTAAATGCACTGATATATGAGATTCAAACATGAGTTGTTTAGAAGGAGATGGAAGGTGTTGAGGGACGATGCAAGACCCTTAGAGGAGGGTGAAGAGGAAGAGGCATCGAGTATAGATGATTTGGGGCATTCAACAGGTACTAGAACAGCCACGAGTCACAGGGAATACAAGGGATATCAGACTCCGTTGTTTGACACGCATGCATCCTATTCCTACCCGTTTGGGGTGGCCCGTTTGATATGACCTAGTTTGTGCAGGATTCCAGACCAGAAGAATATTCATAATGGCCTTCATATGCCCAATCCATATTTGATCAGAACACACAAGGATTTGAGCAGGCTCAGCGAGATGCGAGGAGTGCTTATGACAGGTCGGGGCACTGGAATAGAGTGATGCCTACAATGACCAGCTTGAAGTTAATTACAGGTATCTGGATGACCAACACAGAAGAATGCATGAGGCATGGAGAAAAGGGGAAGAGGTGGTGCCTAAATCACCTGCTGTTGACTTTTCCACGATCCTTCCATTTGATGGGAGTATCAATTATCCTGTGCCGACAATCCACCATTCGCAATGGCTTGATCCACAAGAGCAAACCACACACGATCATCAAGCAACCCAAGGTACAAGCAGCAGTTCAGCATGTGTCTTTAACTTCTCTGAATGGTCATACACGATGAGGAGCATGTTTGAAGATCCACACCCATCTTACTACTAAACACTCTCTGGTCAATGATCAGGTTCATGTGTTCTTTTCTTAACTCTCATATATGTATGGGGCATATGGGCTAAGGGTGGATGGGGATGGTTGTTGAGACAATTTTTCTTTTTGCTTTTATTTGGTTTCGTTGTTTGGATTGTTTACTGTTGATCGTGACCTTTGTGGTGTTATGTTTACTATGTGTTAGGAATGGTGATCTTGGTTTTAAAAAGCGCGCTCTAGGCGCGATTAAGCGCAAAGCGCATCTAGGCGCACACCCATGCACTTTATGTAACACAAGGCGAGAGCTGTACAAGAAGCGCGGGCTTTGTGCGATTTTTGTGGAAGCGTGAAGCGAGAAGAAGCTGCGCTTTACGTACAACAAGCATAAAACCAAACTTGGGAGATGGGAACGACATACTTGGGAAGCTGGTGCATCAAAGAGATCAAGATGGAGATGGAAACGACAAACTTGGGAGGCTGATGCATCAAAGAGATCGAAAATCCAAGGTTGTTGCGTGAAGGAGACGAGAATGGAGAGCTTGTTGCGAGAAGTGTGAAGGAGACGAGAAAGGGACGTCAATTTTAGAATTAGGGCTTACACGACATCTTTATGTTTACCTTTTATATGTAACCAGTTAACATTTTTTTTTATCAACTTTGACCTAAATTTTTTTCTAACTTGTTTTCTTTGTTTTTTAAGTTCAATTTATTGTACTTGTTGCTAGGTTGGTTGTACATTAAGTGAATCTTATAGATTTTTGTTTTTTTAAGTTGTAGATATAGATTTTTTGTTTTATTAAGCTATATATGAAGCTTATTTTTGTTTAAAATTAGACAACTAATAATAAAAACCTATGAGAAATATATATTTATATATATATATATATACACACATGGCGCTTCGCGTACGAAAATCCCGCCGCTTTTGCGCTTTGCGCTTCGGTTTTAGCCCTTGTCGCTTTAATGCGCTTCTCGCTTTTTAAAACCAAGATGGTGATATGACAGTGTGAGTCGGTTTGGTTGGATGGAAAGGTTTTGCCATATTCTAAATGGGTAAATGTTGAGTTGACACAATCATAATTTGACCTAAAAAAACCCATACATTGGAGACAATGTATCCCAAGTGTGGGGATGAGGGGAATTTTTTCTCGAAATTCAACAAATTAAAAAGGTTCAAAGCAAGCAAATGGCTTGAAGATCAAAAATTTTCATTGTAAATCACCAACCGTTAACCCGGTAATAAATCAAATGAGGTCCTTGATCATAGTTGATTCTTTAAGTTGCATGATAGTAGCTTAGACAAGAATTTTAGAAAATTGTTGGAATAATGCCTATTAAGGTTGGGATTCTGAAAAGTGAATAACATGTATCGGCAACCCAATATCCCTCGTTTCCGGGAGTGGTAAACTTGCCTATCATGATGTTAATTAAAGAATTCTGAGTGATGCCAAGGTGTATATTTAATTAGAACTTGTGTTATGATGTTGGTTGAAAACATATGCATGATTTGCACAAAGATGATAGAGGCACTAGGAATAAGTCAATAAACCATAGGAGTTTTTAGCCTTTTATTTTCTAGATCCTACCTTGTTACTACCATTAGACACCAAGTTGAGCCTATCTTGTTCATTTGTTCAACCCAAGTATGTAAAGCCAATTACCTATTTATCCTTTTTGTTTTTAAACCCGGTGGTAGTGCAATTCAATGCGAAGCCAATCACACACTTGAATCTACATAAAATTTGACATTAAACACCCGTGATTACCATTCTAAATCCCATACATCAGTCATGATGGCAAGTGGGTGACTTTTAGATTGGAATTCCCTCTAAGATAATCTTTATTTTCTTCTTCTGATAACTCGTTACCTAAAAATTCTCATTGTTCCACCAATACATAACTGTGTTAACAAATGGGACCAGGTAAAAATGCAAAGCTTTCATTGGGCAGATAGCTTTCAATGCACTTACCATTGCTGCACTAGGGTGTTAGGTGTGGTTATGAGTGTGAGCATGTGAATGAAGGCACATACTCACTACTCACATATGAAGGGAGTGGTGTTTGTGAGAGTGAGTGTTCACCTTTTTTTCATCAGTGTGAGGCTGTGAGCCCACTCACGTGCAAGTCACTCGTGCTGGTGGACCATACCTAACACCCTTAAGGTGATGTTTTGAAAAATAACATGAAAATATTTTGGGTTGTCATTCTAACATGCTTAACAAAAGGGCCATGCTTAGGTCGGCATAACAAACAAACATACTCAGTATATTCCCACTTTTCAGTAGGGTCTGGGGGGGAAGGATATACACAAACCTTACCCCTATCCCAGTTGGGATAGAGAGGCTGCTCCAAAGGAGTCTTCGGCTCAAATTTATCGTTTGAAGTTGATCATCCCAACATTTTTAACGTTATTTTCACAAAATAAGTAAAATAACGTTAAAATTAATGCAATTTTACTTTGGCTCCTTGAGGGCCCACACATATATACATTATATGTATGCACCGCAAATGGGGCGTATGCTTAGGTTGGCATGTTTCACTAAATGGTTGATGTTCCGGTTGACTTGTTTAACCCATTTATTACAGCCCATCAATAACACATTTAGAATCTAATTTTGCTCGGTTCAAACACACGTCTGAACATACTTTAATAATTTAAGCCACCCCAAAGTTTGTAACTTGTACAGTATCTTCACCAAATCAAAGCATTAAGTAGGTTAAAGGCTCAATACAGTGAAGGTATATTAGGTTAAAAACAGGTGATGAGTCCAATGGATGTGACCCGTACTCATCAAGCTTATGAAGGATAAAAAAAATTGAGGATGTTGTATGTACCAATTTGACCCAAATGAACTAATTGTTATTGTCATTTTGGTTGCAGCACGAATGACAAAGTTTTGGAAGAAATGAAGAGAGAATACGCACTTCAAGAGGAGTCTAAAAGACCCGCTGGAATCTAATCTTACGACATTGTTGTTCCTTTTCTAGACACGTATTGGGTGTTTGTGCTTTTGATTTCAAGTTTGATATTAGTTATTTGCAATATAGAGACAGATCTTATTTATGTGTATCCCAAATTAATAGTTGAATTGGTGTTCTTTAGGTGTTAAGGTTTTACAAATATTTTCCTTTTTCTCCCTTTCTTCTAGGTTTTGTTTTTTCAATTATTTTGTTTTTTTTAGTTGCTAGTTTTGATAAGTTCGATAGGGATGCCTGTAAACTTTTGAAACAGATCGAACCGTGCCAAATGAATCAAATGGACCACTACAACTGGCTTGAGAATTATGGTTTATTGTTTGAAAACAAGGTTGAAACATGAAACTTGCATGTACGGAGCATCAAAAACTACCAAAACTGATAACAGGTTAAGGTTGCTTTTTTGTTGGTTTGGTACTGATTGGTACCGGTATCATAACAAAACTGGCCCGATTAGGATGATGAAGATTAGCTCACAAAGATCGCTTACCTTCTTTATGGTATCAAAACTTAGGTTCTCGAATGGTTTGATGTAGAGGTGAATGCTTGTATGCATGTAGAATCACCAGTAGTGGCAACATGATTGTTTTATATTCATGTGTTTTTGGAGTAGATTACGCCCCATTTGTGGTGCACGCATGTAATGTATATATGTATGGCCCTTAAGGGGCAAAAGTAAAAGTGCGTTAATTTTAACGTTATTTCAATTATTTTGTGAAAATAACGTTAAAATCATTGGGATGATCAACTTCAAATGATAACTTTGAGTCGGTGCCTCTTTCGGAGCAGCCTCTCTAACCCAATTGGGATAGGGGTAAGGTTTGTATCCATCCTTCCCTTCCAGACCCTGCTGAAAAGTGGGAATATATTGGGTAAGGTTGTTATTGTTTGTTTTTGGAGAAGATCAAGTTTCAAGTTGCAGAACAGCTCACAGACTCAGGAGTGAAGTTGATCATGATTCCTGATCCACATGATCTTAAGATCAAAAGACTCCTGCAACAGTGCAACTTGTTTACAATCTTGAAAGTTGAAACGCAACAAGAAACCAAAGGATTCGACAGTGAGCCCGCGAACTGGAGTTGGAATGAGAGATGCACGGGAAACCGAGTCATTTGAAAGGTGGGTCGGGTATTGAAGATGATCGGTTCATCCATCTTTCTACTTTCAAATTCAAGATATAAAAGCAAATAACATTTTTTCCTTAAAATATAGATGTGCTGTGCAATGTTGTAGAAATCGCTAGTCGCTAGTCGGTCGGTTGGGTGGGGACTAGGGATTAATCGGGATTATTCGGGATTAATCGGCCTAATCGGATAGCCGGGCCTGGTCGGAGATTTTTGCAACCATGATGATGTGTGAGAGGATAAGGCATTAACCAAGAAATAAAAAAAATGACACGAACCTGTTTGCAAATGATGAATGATGACAGTTACCTATGGTTTGGCTTGGAGCTTGATGACAATATTAAACATGAGACGACCTAATGCTTCATTCTACCCAAGTGGGTTTGGTCTGAAGTCAAAACTCAAAGGTTGAGTTTTCCAAAGATAGGGATAATGATATGAGGGAGGATTTGCACTTGAACTTACGCTATGTTCCCAGGTTTTACAAACAAAAGAAAAGAATAGAATGGAATTTAATGAGAAAAAAAAAAGGAGAGTGAAAAGATAAAATTTTATTTTGTATTCTAGATTTTGAAAGAAGAGAAAAGAAAGTAATGATTTTATGTGTTAAGCTCAAAGAAAGAAAAAAAATACAAATTTATAGTTATATCATCAGCTAAGTTTTATTATAAAGAGTAAATTGCGATTTGCAACCTTGTGATTTATTCCTTACTGCAACTTGCAACCCTCTCTTATTTTTTTTGTAACTTGCAACCCTGTGGTACTAAATGTCCTGCAACTTGCATTCCTCCAGTTAAAAATAACTTAACTCTGTTAAGTTATTAAGGGTAAAGTTGTAAATTAGTATATTAAATGTCCTGCAACTTGCACCCCTCCACTATTATTTTTATTTTTAATATTATTTTGAAATCCAACTTTAATCAAAACGTGCCTATCACATACAGACCATCAAACGTTAATTATTATTGCAGTTTTATATTTCAAGTTATTTAGAGGCCAAAGTAATTGGTTTTTATTTCCTTAGTTGCTCCCTCTACATCCATGTATCTAATGGTTTATTAAACCAATGTATTACATCATATTATGAACTTTTAGTTTTATTTTACATTATATCACTTATTCTATTATTCAGTTCCGTGTAATACACGCGTTTTTAACCTAGTATAAAATAAGATAGTAAATCAATGGTTTAGAAATAAGTTAATTATTTGGAGGCCAGAGTAATTATTATTGCAGTTGTTTTTTTTTTTTCAAGATATTTGGAGGCCAAAGTAATTGGATTTTATTTCCTTAGTTGCTCCCTCTACATCCAAGGAGATTGAACCAATGATACAAAGCAATCCAAAAATACCCTTGGGTGCTCTTCAAGACGTTTTGCTCGACGTTTGATGGTCTGTATGTGATCGGCACGTTTTGTTTAAAGTTGGATTTCAAAATAATATTAAAAATAAAAATAATAGTGGAGGGGTGCAAGCTGCGGGACATTTAATATACTAATTTACAAGTTTACCCTTAATAACTTAACAGAGTTAACTTATATTTAACTGGAGGGGTGCAAGTTGCAGGACATTTAGTACCACATGGTTGCAAGTTACAAAAAAAATAAGAGAGGGTTGCAAGTTGCAGTAAGGAATAAACCACAGGGTTGCAAATCGCAATTTACTCTATTATAAATTAAATAGAAAGGTAAAATAATAAATAATAAAATTTTATATTTGTTTTTTTTTTCATTTCATTCCATTTTAGAAGGAAAATTATGAGGGCTGATTTTTAAAAATCTTATCTTCACTTCTTATGATATAAATAATTTTACTTTTCTTCTACTTCCTTTCATTCCTCTTCATAAAAACAAGCCAGGAAAAGAGTATTAGTTTCATTGATTTATAAAATATAAGAACATTATTCTATAAACATTTTGTTTAATTAATTGGATTTAATTATCAATAAAATTATTTATGTATTTGATCATTTTCATAATTATATTACCTTTTTTTGGTTTTCTTGCATTTATAATTTCCTTTTGTTTGATGACATTGGGTCTCTGATATCAATTAGATACATTTTGATTTCTGTGTTAAGTTTTTAATGACTATTATTTGATAAATATTAAAAATAGATAGTTGCATTAAAAATGTGTATAAAAACGAAATTTGAGGGGTGTGATAGGGTTAAAATTTTGCTTTCTTGATCGGGTTTTGAACAGATTTTGAGCACGTAAATAAAATCTACTTAATGTTTGTGTTTTAGATGGTGCAAAATGGAAGTAAACATACACTTTCAGTTGTTGTACTATGAGACACGTTTGTCTTGAGAAAAGACGCAAAATCTGTTTAAAAGAAAACATATTAAATATGTGCCTCAACTAAAATCATTAACATGTTTACTCTATGTTAATGAAGAATAGGTGTAAGACATAAGTTGTTGAAAACTAGAAAAATTATTCTTGAAAAATTTGTTACCGGCTCGTTAAGATGTTTGATTAAAGATTCAACATTAATAATTTTTTAATCAAGGAAGCTATTTGGATTTTGGAGTATCCAACGAAGGCATGGATTAAAACAAGTTTGGAATATAACATATTTGTTTGCCATAATTTATATTATTTTGTTTTAATCTTGTAACCGGTATTATATTAGATTATTTCCTATGAATAATGAGAATATCATTATCTTATCTTAGTATTAAAATAAATAAACATATTTGTTTGACACTTGCCAAATTTTTACATAAGCAATGCCACATATCACTTTTGATCAATCTACTAATTTATTTCTTCTATTAAATAACTATACTCTCTCACATTAAATAATCATAATGATACTAAATAAAAAATAATATTATTAATTACCTTTTTCAAATGCAAAATAGTTTAAAAAAAATTAAAATCAAATCTTTTTATTAGAAAGAACAATTAAAAAAGTTTATAAAATATAAAAAAATTAAAATCAAAGTATTTTAAAATAAGAAATATGTTATGTTATATTTAGAAAACATATTTTTTTTTAAAAAAAAATCCATTTTCTTAAAAAAATATTTCTTTTGAAAACAAATTAAACTTTAAATCAGAGTTTTAAAAAATGTGATATTTATACAAATGATGTTTATTAATTTTCTAAAACCAAAGTAATAAAATTGTTACGAAAGTTACATTTTTGTCATTTATGTTATGATATTTTTGAATTGACTCATTTAACATTAATAATTACATAAATTATACCTAATATTCTTCATTTACAAAATTTAGTTTTTGACATGATATAAACTGAAATTTTTATGTTAAAATTATATTAATTCTTACAAATCAAGAAGATCATCAATTATTTTTTTTAGTTATTGAAGTTTTTAATTATTGGTTCATTAGGTAAAGCACTTATTAATATGTAAATTAATAATTTTATAATTTCTTCATTTTATTATTAACTATTTACTATTTTATATTAAATACGTGTAATACACGGGATAATAATCTAGTTATTTATATTTTATTATTGTGTTATAATAAAAACGTGAACCCATTTCCTACACCAAATTGGTTCCAGTTTTGCTAAATCGGTTCGGTTCTACTCAATAAAGTTTACAATCGGTTCCGGTTAAGTTTGGTTTTTACCAGCTTTTGTTTGTTTTTGGCTGCTTCTGGTTCCGATATTTTCGGTTCCCGTTATGATTTTTCTGAGAAAACGAAATTATTGTATCCTCTGGTTTGGTTATAACCGGTTATGATTCCAGTAGTTGGTTGGTTTTTCCCCCACTTCTAAATTTCTAATTAGGACCCTTACAATTAGATGTATGAGTTTTTGTTATATTTACAAGCAGTGAGCTTGTAATTGAGATTATAAAAAACTAAAAATATTTTCTAAATCGAGATATACCATTTGATTTCATAGTTTTAATCACATAAAAATAATTAAAAGAACCCTAAATTTTAATTCAATCATAAGTGGTCGGTCATTGGTTTGAAATATTTCAAACTGAAATCGAGGTTAAATAGGTTTCAGCCTCGACCGAGGAGTCTTGAGTAAACTTTCACATTGATGATTCTTGTTGGCGAGAACAAAAGGCCTCAAGATTTATCATGAGATAACAAAGAAGACGACTTCAATAAGCAAAATTAGGGTTCCTTTAACAAATTCAAAAATTTTGATTTTAAATCCATAATCCCCAAATAAGAACAAGAGAGACATTTTTTCTATCAAATTCAGGTTTTTCATACCATCTTCTTCATATCTCGATTTTCCCCCTAATTGGTTTGATCACTAATTGCATCTAATCGAAAATTGATAAAAATTACGAGCTGTGATCGAAGGCACCGAGATAAAGAGCTTTGCAGGGACATAAACATAAAAGCCTAGTACACGGTTCTGCTCTTTTTTAGTTGATATATTCTGTAACTGTGTGTTAAAGTTGAATGTGATGTGTTAATATTTTGCAGTTTTTGAACAGGAGTTGTTAGCCACTTTATTCAAAATCAATCTAAAAATGCCATCTTTTTTACCGCATACCATGTGTTCGACAAAATGTCAATCATGTCTGTTTTCCGCAATCTACCAGTGAAAGCAAAAACTTCTTGGAAGTGATCTTTGTGTGGTCTACTAACTACTGTTTATTGCACAAAAAATCTTATGAAGGTCTGATATTTAGAAAAAGAATGAAGCAAAATTGCACATGGGTTTAGAAGTATCTTTTTTAAAAGTCATTGCTAAAAGTATCTGATGTTTGATGTAGTCATTGACTCGTTGTTTTTAGATTAAAAACGAATAAGTGGTCTTTTTATGCTGTTTAGTTTGAGTAATAATTGCATTCTGATTTCTTGCAGCAATGGAAAAGACTCAGCCTTTGTTGATTCTATATGCCACTGAAACAGGCAATGCATTAGATGCTGCAGAACGATTAGGTCGTGAAGCAGAAAGAAGAGGCTGCCCCGTTCTTATACTTTCTATGGATGAATTTGATCCTGTAAGTCAATTTTATGCAGTTAGACAACTTTGGTTTTCAAAATCAGCACACTTCCTTTGAATTATTTAGTTTCTGCATTTTGTTTCTGTAAAGTTTTTTGCAATATTGAGAAACAGTCCAAAAGCTTCCTTTAAAACTGTCACAAGTAAAATGTTGCAGGTTTCATGAGGAAGGATGGAGTACTATAATATGACTTTGTTGAAATTAAGAAGCTTGAAAGTGTTGTTGATTTGTGCATTTTTGTTTTTTTTCTTTGTTGTTCGAATGTATTAATGCTTCTAGAGTTCTAGCTAGTCTACAAATCATGAATATGGTTCATTGATAAAGTTATATGGTATGTGTGAATGTGTTAGAGTTCAAAGGTTACTTAATTGATATTAAAGTATAGGAAAGATTGAAAAAAAATTTCAAACCATTCCAAAAATTTAAACTATGTATCAGATGTTTTATTTATTGACAACACTCATACTAGTGTCATGTGACAGACTCAAATTGCATTGTTTAGTGTTAGGCCTTTGTTTGATTTTTGTTTGTGAGGTAAATTTCTTGCATATGTAATGATCTTTGTCTATTGGTAAATGTTGTAACAGCAAAAGTGTATCTAAGTGTATAGCATGAAATATGAATTCTTCACTCATTAAAAAAAAAAATTAAAATATCCATTTCAGCTCATCATTTGGAAAATATAAAAAACATATAATCAGCCAATGAATACAACTAACTTCATCAAATTTGGTATCATTTTTATTTTAGCTATGAATTTTGTTTATATTGTTTTACATGACATTTGCATTTGTTGCATTCAGATGGATGGTATTCATTATTCAATATAAAAGCTTCCAAATACTAAAATTCATTTATACATTTTGTCACATACTCCTGTTTTATAATTATCTGCTTTCTTTAGTTTATTTTTCTCCTTTCATTTAACTTAATCAATGGGTTATGTCTCTGCTATGCATATTGCTTGTGGACTACACTAGAATTCTTTACCTTGTGAAAAGTTTGTAATTTTTGTTGTCTCCACAACTGGACAAGGGGACACTCCACATTCAATGAAGGTTGGTTCCTACTAGTCATCAATATTTAAATGATATATTTTTCAATGTTTCTTTTTCTTATTTTTTCAACAATTTTTAGGCATTTTGGACATTTCTTTTGCAAAGAAGTTTAGGTCAACAATGGCTGGAAAAAACACGCTATGCAGTCTTTGGATTGGGTGATTCAGGTTACCAGAAATACAATGTAAGTTATATAGTTATTGATATGTGTGATTTTCTAGGTTGCTGCTTCATCACATCTTATTAATACCCTTACTTCCTGTTTATTATACTTGTTTAGAGGTGGCACTGTTGGGTAACTTTTATTGTGGTTTACAGTTTACACAGTCGGGTCAGGTTAGGCTGACCTGCAAACATTTACCAATTATGTGAAATATGATTGTACAAGTTTATGTACTTTAACAATAATATACCTTTTTTAAAGTGATTTAGTAGGTTTCATATATTTAAGTACAATTTGAATGACTTCTGTCATATTTGATATATTTATATTTTAGTTATTAAATCTAATCCATTCGAGCCCACGAAGTGAAGCTAAAGCCTAGATCTTTGTGAAGGAAAATTTTATATCAAAGTATTTTAAAGAAATATTTTTGTAATGTTGTTTTATTCTGTTGTCAATGGTTGACTTCTTAGCTTGAATTTACTTCTATTTAAGTTTTTAGATATTCATAAGTATGCTATTTAGATATCTATTTAACTGAAATGTGTGTCTGGTTTTAGTTTGTGGCAAAGAAGCTTGACAAAAGACTTGCAGATCTTGGGGGAACAGCGATTATAGAAAGAGGTTTGGGAGACGATCAACATCCTTCAGGGTATTTTTGTCACTTCCAATATGCTAACCAAAATCACATAGAGTATATGCTGTTCTCATATTTTATTTCAAATAAATAATAGTTGCGTATCATTTTTTATGTAGGTATGAAGGAGCCTTAGACCCATGGTTGTCATCTTTATGGACTATATTATATAATGAAAATCCAGTTTTCTTTCCAAAAGGTTTGGATATTTCTGTTGATATAAAGATGCTTTATCCACACACAGTAGATGTCACATATCTTGACTCGCATGAAGTTTATTTGCATCCTTCAGCACAAATTGGTAAACAGGCTCTTTAAAGTCTCAGTTTTATGGTTTCCCAACTTAAATTCACATCATTTCCTGTATTTTTATTTTGACTGTTTGATTTTACTTTGGCTTTTTTCCAAATGATTAGTCATTCAGATAAGTTGCTGATATATATTTTTTTAAATTACAGATTTGAAGTCATTTGAGAAGGAAATAGTGAACTCCCAGTCAATGCTGTCTAGCAAAAAGTCTAGTTACAAGAGTAAACCCGACTGCTTTTTAAAAATGGTAGTGATTATATAATTCTCAAGCATATTTATAAGTGCTCTGTATATTAACTCAATGTATTTCATTATTTAATGATATAGGTAAAAAATCATCTAATAAGTAGACCGGATTGTGGGAAAGATGTACGCCATTTTGAATTTGAGTCACTCTCTTCTGTAAGTACTACATTAGTGGTCCTTTTTTATTTAATATTGTATAATTGTTTCAAAAGAGAGAATCACTCTAATAGAGCTGTTGCTGATTTCATTTTTTCAGACTATCAATTATGAAGTTGGTGATGTTGTTGAGATTCTCCCTGGACAAAACCCTAAAGCTATAGATGCCTTTATAAAACGTTGTAATTTAAATCCTGAATCATTTATTATTGTGAGTAGTGTTTATTTATTACTGCATTTCGCTTGATTTTCTTTTCCTTTTTACATTTCTTTTTATGCATCAAAGAATTTAAACATACATAAGCACTTTTCTTGAGGATGGTGTAACAACCATTGTGCATGTGATCTAAATTTTGGATTTCAGGTTAAGCATAGGAATAGGACTGATTCTCTCAAGGATAGTGTAACAAGTGTCCCCATAAATTTGAAAAGATTTATCGAGTTGACTATGGATATCGCATCAGCTTCACCCAGGCGTTACTTCTTTGAGGTATATAGTTTTTTGTATCCTCAATATGTGGATTATACTTCATGGGCCATTTTTAATTTTTCTCATTAGGTTGCTTTCTTTAGCCTTTTATATATCATGCAATTTTTTGTTCATATTAATTTTATTTGTTTAGGTGATGAGTTTTTTTGCTGGTGCTCAACATGAGAAGGAAAGACTTGAATACTTTGCCTCACCTGAAGGACGAGATGATCTTTATGAGTACAATCAGAAAGAACGAAGGACTGTTTTAGAGGTAAAAATCAATAGTTGGCAAGACAAGTGGGTTCAATCGTGAGTCAAAACGGGGCTGTTCAGGTTGACCCACATATTTTTTTTATTATTATTTTTTATAAATTATCAATGCATTTTGTATGGCCAAAAACAATAATATTACAAAATTGTTCAGGTGCTAGAGGATTTCCCATCAGTTGATATGCCATTTGAGTGGTTGGTGCAGCTGATCCCTCCTTTGAAAACACGGGCCTTTTCAATTTCATCTTCTGTTTTGGTTCACCCAAATCAAGTACACCTCACTGTCAGCATAGTTTCATGGACAACTCCTTTCAAGAGGAAACGCACCGGTTTATGTTCTAACTGGCTAGCTTCACTCGATCCTAACCAAAGTATGTTCTTATACTCGGATGTTATTTACATTTGTCACTAATGTTGGAATATATTAGGGTTAGATACATCAGTTTAGTCCATTTACCGTTCGTTGTTTACCAAACTCAGTCTTGTTTTTATATTGGCCATGTTTGAGGAACGTGCATATAATCTATATATGTGTTGGCCCTTAAGAGACAAGTAAAATTGCACTAATTTTAATGTTTTATTACTTAATTTTTGTTAAAATAACATTAAAAGCTTTTGGTCGGTTAATCAAGCATAATAAGCCGGGGTCTCATTGGAAGCATTCTCTCTATTCCTACGGGGAATGGGAAGGCTGTCAACTTCTTACCCTTTTCAGACCATATCTTAGCTTTTCTAATGGTGGGATATACATAGTACGATGATGAGTCTTGTTTTTATATTTTGAACAGAATCTGAAAAAAAAAATTAAATGAAATTAGTGGCTGCCATGGGGCAGCCCCTGATTGGGCCTCTCAAGTTACTGTTTGTCGTATCACAAAATGTTGGCTTATTGTTAAAATTATACATTATTCAACGTGTGTATGGTGTTATTGATCAGGAATCTGCATACCAGCATGGTTCCACAAAGGCTCTCTTCCTGCACCCGAGCCCATGCTCCCGCTCATTCTCATCGGGCCTGGAACGGGCTGTGCACCTTTCCGTGGGTTTGTGGAGGAACGTGCCTTGATGGAGAATCAATCCATTCCAACTTCTCCAATTCTTTTCTTTTTTGGGTGTCGAAACAAGCAAAATGATTTCCTGTACCAAGATTTCTGGGATTTTCATTCACAAAAAGGAAAGGTGCTTTCTGAAGAGAGAGGTGGCGGGCTTTATGTGGCTTTTTCAAGAGACCAACCACAGAAAGTGTATGTTCAACACAAGATGCGCGAACAAAGCGCGAAAGTGTGGGATTTGTTGAGTAAAGGGGCTGCTGTTTATGTTGCGGGTTCTTCAAATAATATGCCGGCGGATGTGTTGGCGGCTTTTGAGGATATTGTGGCGGAAGAGGGCGGTGTGTCCAGAGAAGCGGCGGTAAGGTGGCTAAGAATGTTGGAGAAAGGTGGCAAGTACCATGTTGAAGCCTGGGCTTGAGTATGGAATCAGGTTTTTGTAATGGTTAGATGGTAATGTGTTATAAATTTTATTATTTTTTTAATTAATTTTTTTTTTTGTTTTAATTGTATGCAACGGGTGGGGTTGGTTAGATAGAAAGAAGTTGTATAAGATTAGACCGAAAATTTTTGTTAACTTATCAAGAATGACACGATTTTTTATTATTTTATTTTTTATGAATGTGTTTTTGAATGAATTAATAAGGGTATTTGAATTCTATATATAAAACCTTATAAACCAAAATAGAGAATCTAGAAAATAATTGTTGAAAGATAAAATAAATGATATCAGTTAGGCTATGCGTATTCGTCACATCCCCATCACTCCATGTAGGTGTCATATATGCGTCATATAAATAACTAAAACAATCACCCACTTTTCATATACATATGTGTTATCATTATCTTCTAATCACATAACCCATCACCTCCAACACCTGCTCTCGATCACCTCATGACCACAAGTCCGCCCTTACGCCCATCTCCCATCGCTCGCCTTTGTAATGGTTTCGGGTGCCATGGGAGCGTGACCAAGGCCCTTCATGCCTGGGTCACCCCTCGCTACACATAGCTTTAAGACGGAATACAATTAAAATAACACTTTCACAATAACTTATATAGTGTTTGAGTTATATATATGCTTGTGATGTATATAAATGAACGAACATATTTTGATTAAAGAATTTTGTGGTGTAATATATGTTCATCTCATATTATCAGCATTTGATAGCTATCAACATTCACAATCTCTTCGGCTTTTTGCTGTCACCTCCATTGTTGTTTGGACCACAGTTGTCGCCGTGTTTAGACGGCCAACAAGTCTCATACAGCACTACTGTGTTCAAATATGTATCGTGTATGAATTTCGTTCGTCATATATTATGATATCATCTTGATTTTAGTATGTAACTATGTTTGATAGCATTAGAGTATGCCACTTACAAAGATAATTATATGAATATCTTATAATTATATGTATTGAAAATATTATACTTACAAAGATAAGTTTAGGCAGCGCTTCACATACCTAGATGAAATATTAATAAAGGACCAAAACTATTATCATTATCACACCAAAGTTTTTCTCAACGTATAATTTGTTTAAAAAAAAAGAAGAAATTAATGTTTGTTAGATCAAATGAAAATCTAACCGACTTACTAGTAAAATATATACCTAAAAATAGTTTTGAGAAACTATCATAAATGATCCGTCTTTATAAATTAAAAGATGTTAATTGAAATAAAAAAAAGTCGTACTCTTTTTTTAGACAATTTTTTCTTATTAAAAAGATGAAGGTCTCAACAAGTACAAAAACATTAATTCAAATATATGTAAGATTTGTCTATTTCCATCATTTTTAGACTATATTAATTTGTAAGATTTTATTGAGTACGCTTATTTTGGTTGTTTATCCATTAAACTTTTTAGTAAAGTTATAGAATCAACATTTCTATGATGTTAAAGAGTTTGGTTGTGTATATAAACGAACATGCATCATCAAAAGCTTCGTGGCCTAATCTCTCACTCAGTACGGAGCTTGGGCGAAGTAATAGGAGGCGGAAATTATTGAAACCCGGAATAAATGTTAATTTTTTAAAATGAGGATTTCGACCGAAAAATTAAAACTACGAAACGTAAAAAGCCCCACATGAAGCTTCGTCGCTGCTCTCCCTTCCGATATAAATTTTACCACAGTTTATACTCTCAATCTCATCGTCTTCAACATTTCATCAAGATGCTATCGGCATTGGGGATGATGCAACTGAGCTCCAGTTTCTCTTATTCTTCTTACAAACCGTCTAATTTTCATGGTGAATCACTCCCAATCAAACCCTACGCATTCAGTTCCACCATACCCAAGCTCTCTGCCGCCTCTAATTTCAGCCATGCGCCAACAAGATTAAGGAACCCTAATCCTGCCATGGCAGCCACCGGAGCAATTGCTTCAGAAACATCGCCGGAGGAATCTAAGGTTTCAGTTCTAATATCCATAATTCTTACTTTAATCTCTGTTTTGTGCAGTATTCCCTAAGTTTCTATGAGTTTGGGCTATCTTTTGAAGAATTGTATGTGAAATCTATAATGTGAATTTTAGTAATTTTGAAACTAAAATTGATATGAGTTGTGAAATTTGTTACTAGTTTCAGATGAATCTTGAACTTGAAGTTGGAATTTACATCCAAATGTATGGATTTTTAATTGTATCCTGCAGAAACTATGCACAATATAAAATTTAGGTTCACTTTGGATAGATTAGGGCTGTATAAGCATTTAGGCTGACTGTAGCTTTCTTGTTGGAAGTTTGGTTATGTGCTTTGTAAGACTTCTATAATTATAGATTGATGATAACTTTTTATTTGAAAGTCTTATACAAAAACATCATCAAAATTCAGAATAAATGAGTCAGCTCACTAAACCACAGGCTTCCTTGAGTTGAATTCATGCAGAATATGAGGTTAGTTTCTAGCTCATGTTTGAAGATAACAATCTGAGACAGCTTGCTCATGTGGTTTAATGCTAGAGCCCGAGTTGATATTGTCTCGTTAAACAACCCTAGAATAGATACCAAGGTTGCAGTTAGGGCTCAAGTTGGTTAAGCTAAAAACATTTTGATACCTTTTTATTAATAAAATAGTTTTGTAATCAAGTTTAACCCTCTTCTATTGATAAAATTTCAAAATAATGAATAAAAAGCTACTTGTTGATCACATCCCAATCAGATGTTCCACTATCAAAATGACAATTTTCATGACTAGTTACCCGAACCTAGTAAACTGTCCAATGTTGTGTGATTAAAAGACAAAAGCAGGGTTGATGATTCAATTGTGTGAAAATTGCAGAAGCTTGGTGTGGTGGTGAAGCCAATGGAGAAGACGAGGCTGGTGTTGAAGTTCACATGGATGGATAAAAACATTGGGTTAGCACTGGACCAGGTGATTCCGGGTTATGGGACCATTCCGGTTAGTCCTTATTACTTTTGGCCAAGAAAAGATGCTTGGGAAGAACTTAAGGTGATGCTGGAGAGTAAACCATGGATTTCTCAAAAGCAGATGATTATTCTTCTGAATCAGGCCACTGATATCATAAACTTGTGGCAGCAGAGCGGTCATGATTCACAGTAGCTTCTTCTTGCGGTAAACTTAATATTGTTCACAATTTGATTAGAGAAAAGCGCTTACGATTGCGTTCTTGTTTATGGTGTTTGAACTTCTATCAACTCGATTTACATATTCACGATGGCTGGGTCGGGTTGAGTCACTAATGTTTAATTTATAAATAGTTCCAACTAAAAGTACTGTGCTATTATAAAGAGTCGATTACATGTATGGTCACTAGAAGGGCATACCTGGTGCTTGACTTAGCTCCTGCTTTACACAGGTTTGAGGAGAGGCTGGATTTCACGGCTTGAATCCATGACTTAAGGTACAAAACAACAACCTTATTAGTCGCTCTAAAGGTCTGCCCTCGTGTATGGTCCCTAGAATATCTCCATAGTCATGTTTGGTCCCTGAGTCTCTATAACTACAAGTCTACAAGGATGGTCCTTACTATTCACTCAAATATGACGCTAATAGTCCCTGATGTGGAGGACCTTTAAATGACTATTTTACCCCTCGTTATAAGACCAAAGGATAATATAGTAATAACAAAATAATAATGGTGGAACCTACTTGGTTAAAGATTAACCTACCCACCCACTCCTCTCCACGGCTTCATATCCCCCTCCCCTGTCTTCATCTTGCCGCTCACACCACCCGCCAGCACCACCGTCACTGTCGGCAACCTCCACCAACACCGTCATTGGCAGCCAACTGCAACCTCACTCTTTTATGCAGAGTTATGAATTTAATAACTTCAGATATCTCCCCTGTGGGATGACACATTCATCTTATTCCGAAGAGAACAACAAAGCTTTTTACACTCTAGGAGAGAGCATAATATTCGAGATTACTGCTTCCCTCAGATTGTTAATCAATGTTACAAAGTCGGATATGCAAACATTCTCACATTTTGTGACACCCACAAGTTTATAACATCATTTTAAAAGAAAGTTTATGATATAAAACGTTTAGTGAAAAAGCGTTTCAGATGTTTTTAGAATTTAGAAAAGGCTATTGATAGCGTTTTAACAAGAGATTTTTAAATATATCATTCTATCAAGAACTCTTATCACATATTTACTCAAAGGACATATTTTCCATTGAGGGGTAAATATGTAATTAACTAAATTTATTGTTGAGATGTGATTATTTTTAACAACATTCTAACTTGAATAGTTGTTGTACACATATTCTAACTTCAATTTTTTTAGCTCCCTCATCACAACGTGCATGATGGATACAATTACATATTCTCTCATTTTTAACGGAGAAACATTCAATTTGTTTTAAAAGTTCAAAACTTAGGGGGTGTTTGTTTTTTAAAAAAAAGCTCTTCCAACCTCTTCTAACCTCTTATGTCTGCGCCACGCAGACGCGGGAAGAGGTTAGAGGTTTGCAGATCGTTTGTTTTCTCGCAGACGTTTCATTAAAAAACGTCTGCGCGGCCTCTTCTTGGCGCAGACGTGGACCAAGCTCTTCTTGAGGTCTTCCTACCTCTTCCAACCTCTTCCAATCCACTCCTCCATGTTCAGCTCTTCGACCGACCGAACTCCTCCACCGCCATAGTCGCCGTCGCCGCCCTGCTCCACCGTCTTCGTCGTCGCAGACCTACTCCAACGCCGTCGTCGTCGCAGACCTGCTCCACCGCCGCCGTCGTCACAGAAACTCCACCACCGCGATCGTTAGGGTTTTAGAACGAGGGTTCGATCGAGGGGTTTGGTCGGAACCCACTGACGACTGTTTCTCCTCCACCGCGATCGTGAAGGTTCCATCATCTAGGTCGTTCGATCGAACCCTAGGGTTTCTCCACCTCTTCGCCGCCGCCGTAGGGTTTCTGCCGCCGCTGTGACGAAAACGAACCCTTGGTGGATGATCGGAGGTGAGCGGCGGTAGGTGGAGGGGCTGAGGTTGACGGTGGGGTTGGGACGGTGGGGTTGGTGGTCGATCGGAGATGGTCGATCAGATCAGAGGGAGGAGTTCGACGGTGGGGTTGGGTCGGTGGGGTTGGGAAGAGGTTTTAATTTGATTGGAAAACAAACACCCCCAAAAGCTCTTCTTGCAGGGGTTTGGTCCACCTCTTCTGCAAAAGATGTCTGCAGATGTGGTCCGCAGACCGCAGACGTTTTGCCTCTGAAAAAACAAACACCACCTTAGGCAAATAATATATTAATTTGCGGATAGTATAAGAGCATGATAAATTTGTTGTTAAAAAAACAACTTGTATTAATACTATTCCTATTATTTAATTTATCTCATTGTATTTTGTTTTAGTATCTGTTTTAGGGTAAATTACCGAGATGATTCATGTGGTTTTCTAGTATTTCACTCTTGATTTATAGGTTTTTTTTTAAAAAAAGCAACTTGTATTAATTCTATTTCTATTATTTAATTTATCTAATTGTATTTTGTTTTATCATCTTTGTTTTATTGTTTGTTTTAAAGTAAATTACTAAGATGATCAATGTGGTTTGCTAGTCATTCACTCTTGGTCCCTATATTTTATAAATTACTCATATGGTCTCAAATTTAAACATTTGTAACACGTATAATCCTTATGTGAGGGTAATTTAGTGATCTAAGAACTATATGAGTTACAGATATATAAAGTTTGGGATCTTATGGATAATTTATGAAACCTATAAACCAAAATAAAATACTAACAAACTACAAGGACCATACCAACAATCATTATTTGTTTTATTATGAACAACATACTCATACACTTATGTGTTTCACTATTCATTACCTATATTCAACAAGGGTGTCACTTAGGCCATGTGTTATGCTACGTGACCTAGGCGTGATGACTCTGGGTCACGCCCCGGTCGTGCCCCATCCCCATAACACAGGGGCATGAGGGTGGCGTGATGGGCAAAAACGTGACCCTACTAACGGGGTGATTACCCTTTGGGGGGAAAAAAATTAATAACGGTAATGTTACCGTTGAAAACCAAAATAAATAAATAAATAAATAAACCCTATATAAACTCATTCAACCCACTCAAAAATCTTCAAAAATTTTCCCAAATCTTTCAAATCTCTCAAAAAATATTCAAAAATCTTTCAAATCTTCAAAAACTTTTACACTACCATGGATCCAAACAACCCATACTTTAACCCGTTTATGAATTGTTACCGACCTCAACTTTATCCAAATAATCCAAACCCGAACCAATTTCTAACCTTCTCAAATTGGTACCAACAACCACCTTTTTTCAACCAAAACTCACTTGCATGTGACAACGTTTATGAGAATCAACCGGAACCTGATGTTGACGTGGTTCCGGAAACACAACCCGGCGCCCAACCGGCTACATTGCGTCACAGGCACCGACGAAAGGAAGTGCCAGAAAAAAACAACAAAACCGACCATTACTCGATGTGGCAAGTTATGAGAAAATCAACCAAATGGCATCCCGTCCCGAAATTACAAACTTCGAAACAGACGAAGACGCCATCGTCCGGAAAGTACACGACCACTCAATCCGACCCAACCGGTCGATGTTTCGTTAACTTAAATGTGTCGGATGAGGAAGTCGAAATGGACATGCCCCCACCAACCTCTACTCAACGTCCGCCTGGTCGAAACAGCAAGAGTAAACAACCACAAGCCTCGTCTTCAAGCGATTACAAAGACACGTTGGAGACCATCTCCAACTCGTTGCAAAAATTTGTCAACTTACAGGAGCAAAAACAATACAACAATGATATGAAATTGTTGTGGACTCCAACCGATCATTAAATCGGTCGCGCTCGTGAAATAGCCGAGAAGACGAAGGAGCGGATTATGAAGAAATATAATATAGATTATTTTTTTTATGTATTTTTTTTATTATGTAATTTTTTTTATTATGTAATTTTTTTTAGTTTTATTTTGAAATTTTATATTTAATTATATTATGTCTTTTTTAAATTTCATTTTTAATTAAAAAAAATAAAATTCAAATAATAAAATATTGAAAAAGGTGGTAATGATGTGGAGTGATGGGAAAGTGATGGATAACATAGGAAAAGATGATGTGGAACAATGTTTTCATAACCGGACCGGACGTTGAACCGGTCTCCTTACTGGTCAGAGGTCGGACCGGATTTAAGAACTGGATGATTTTATATACATTTTATAAATATATATATATATATATATATATATATATATAATCAAAAAAAAATTAAAAAAATAAAAAAATATAAAAAACGGTTCAATCACCGGTCCGACCACCGGCTTTTCGGTCCGACCACCGGTTCACCGGTTCGACCGGCCGGTTCACCCAAAAACGGCCCAGTACCCCTAACCGGACCGGTCCGACCGGCCGGTCCGGTTTTCAAAACATTGATGTGGAGTGATAATAGGGTAATTGTGTTGGTTGATTATGTAGCGCCTACGTGGCGCCTACGTGGAGTGATAGGGGTTTTTGCATAACACATAGCCTTATAAAATATTACAAAACAAATATAAATAATATACCATCTACAAATATAAACAATTTTTGTACTCTCTATATACATGTTATAAAAAACAGAGGTGTCAATTCCATGTCAAAGAAAATGAGTTGATTTGGGTAAACAATCGTAAAATAATGGGTTGAAATGGATAACATCTTAATATTGAATGGGTTGAGATGGATAACACTTAAACACAATGCGGGTCAAGACGAGTAACCAAAAAAAGGATGTAAATGCAATGAGTTCAAACATTTAAGAATGATTAATAACATATTTGATAAGAAAATCACTAAAAAATTATCCAAATAGACTATATGTTTACTTATAACACATCTTAAGTTAAACTAAATTGATGTTTTTTAAGAACAATCCATTTAAACCCAAATTGATTTTGCTAAAAACCCGTCTTGACCCGCACCCATCCTGACCCAAACCTGTTTAGATCCATCACCCAACCCAACCCGACCTAACCCACCCATTTTGCCGTCGTAATAAAAAATATCAATCTTGTCACTAATTAACTAATAATATTTTCACAACCCGTTTTTATAAATTAACAATTAATAAAATTCTAAGAGGTAGTTAAACGTGATTGCGTATCAACGCTGCAACCTCTCATATTGAAAAAGAAATGTTTTTTGTTGACTCGTTATTTCGCATTGTGAAGCATTAATTAGCCCGGTAGACGAAACCGGTTAACCGGTCAAAAACTGGTTTTGAAATAACTGAATCGGTTAATTGTTCAAAATTTGATAACCGGTTTTTACAAATAACCTGTTGGGTAAATAACCGGTTTTTCAAACTCTATAATAACCGGAACTGGTTAACCAATTTCAAAAACCAATTAATAACCGGTTAGGCCTTTTAAAACCTCAAACCGATCCTAAAATATTGGTTTTCCAAAAACCGAAAACCGATTCAAAAAACCGGTTACGACTTACGAACCGGCATAGGTTCAGTTAGCAGGTGCATCTCATTATTGTTTGGGATGACGTGGGTTTAGATAAGCTTCATCCTTTGTAACATCATAGTTTCATGGCAATGCCTACACATTTGGAGTCATCTACATGTTAGACACGTCTATCGTACAGCTTTACTTACCACCTAGAATCCAAACCCGTAATCACTGATATGAGACATTAAATGCGATCTAACGAACTAACCCCCAACGAATTACTTGTATGTTTATGACTATAATATATTGAATATATTAATTAATTTATAATTGTTTTAATTATTGATGGAATAACTTGTAATATGACGCATGCTTTCATTTTGTAGAAACTAGAAAATAATAATAATAATACGATACTTAGATGCAAGGCTAATTAAGTGGTTTTGTTGGGATACAAGTTTAAAATTCTATGGTTCAATGAATAAATATGTTTTTCCCTAACAACAAATCTACTCTATTTCTATTCGTAGGCTAACTTAAACTAAGTTATTTATTACTCTACAAAATAAATGTCACTTATACAAAGTAAGTTAGTCTTACATTGACTTTAGATTATGTATTTAAGAGATATATGACGAAAGAGCAGTTGCTCAACAACAATCTTCACTGTTTATCGAAAGATACAAGCTTTGATACAAGCTTATTGGAGCTTTGTAGTATATCATAAGAATTATTTTCCTCGAAACTTTCTCTTATATCGTAAGCTAGACGACACATTGCCGACGATCCACCGTTCTTAAAGCGGAAATTGCCGAAGTACGGCTGTGGGTGCGACATTGGGATTTTGTTGGGTTGGGTGTAAATGTTGATGTCTAAGGTTAAAGAAGACGATGGTGGCAGTAACAAGGTGTTTTTGACTTTCATGCCTACTTAACAAAGAAACTTAATAGTAGTTAGCATCAAAGATCATTCGTTTAACAAATTTTATAAGTACGGACAATACGTATAATTTCAAAAGTCTAGAAATCAAACATGAGCTCATCCATCGATATCCATGACCTCCACTTACCTGGTATCCATCAAAGTGCCTCAAACAGTAGAAAACTTACACTAGAAAAACCCTCTGCTCATCCATAAACAATTGTTTTCAAGAGAGACCTGAATTGACGACCTCGGCAGGTTAAATGTAAATTGTAATTAGACATATAAATTATGAAAATTTTAAATTGAAAACATGCATCATGATGTGGACTGTGGAGCATGCATTTTCTTTTATTCTAGGTTTGGAATTTTATAATGTATTCAAATTAATGTATGCATCTCAAATACAGAAAAGCCAAGTCAATGTAGGAAGAAACAATGTTTTAAAAACCGGTATTTTAGGTGTACCGGATTTGGCTAAAAAATGGTTCAACCGGGTTGTACCGGATGGTTCAACCGGACACTCTAACTAACTATAGAATTCTATAAAATACAACTTATACTCACAAGAGTTTCCGAAAAGTATACAAATTTATCCAAAATCAATTCAAAAAGTACTTAAATTCATCTAAAATCAATTCAAAAAGTATTCAAATTCATCCAAAACAATCTAAAAGTATTCAAATTATAATAATTTTTTTAAATAAAAGCGCATAATAGGATTATGACATTGTCATGTTAAACGCATCAAGTTCACGATCGCTTAAAAAGCTGAAAATCGCTTAAAATCCGAAATTTTGTGACTTTTTTGAAACCGGAAATACCGGAAAAACCGGATTAAACCGCCGGCACGATCGATCGAAGGAACCACATAGTACCGGAACGTTTCGTACCGGATTGTTCGAACCGGTTTTTAAAACATTGGGAAGAAACATCTCTTCGTAATACATCCAAAAACACAAAGTCAAAGTACATCAAAAAGTCCATCATTTTTATTATTAGCTTGGAAATGTTATAAACAAAAAATTCTTTTTAGTAAAAATATATAGATCATGAAGTTACGTATATGTAACCTAAAAAGTTACATATATGTAATTAATGAGTTACATATATGTAATAACATGAATTACATGTATTTTTTTCTTTTTTTCTTTTTGTTAACACACACACACAAAAATATATATATATATATATATATATATATATATATATATATATATATATACCTACACCTTTAGATTTACTTTAATGTGGCCCCAAAGTAATAAGATGTAGTTATTCGGTTATCGCAATAAACATGGGTTAACATTTGATCATTTCCCTATATATATATATATTTATATTTTTTTCATTTTTCTTATCTTCTTCAGAAATAAAGAAATAAAAAGATAAAAAAACAAAAAACAAAAAAAAGTGATTTATAGAGACGACATGTGGTAGTTATAGCATTTTCCAAAAGTGCAAAAATTGTGGCCATTTTCTTTTTGGCCCATAATGACGAAATGTCGTCGCAATAGCCAAAAAAGAAAAAAAAAAACTGATTCCGACCTACCGTGACAACTTATTGTCACTATAGCCGGTGGTATAGGGAACGAATTTTGTAATCTCTGTAGCTCTCGTTCTTTTATGGGCTTTTTCTTGTCGTGGCACCGTGCTAGTAGTACGTATTATTAACATTGCTATTAGAATGTTATATTTCATTAAAAGGAAGTCTCACCAACAAACAAAGACCGTTGTATGTATGATGTGTTCGTTGAACCCACCCATCAATTCTATCTTCTCATCTGTCTTCATTCATTAATGTCACGCCACCTTTAAATCTCCAAACATCTAGCTCTTCTTCCCCATCCGCCATTTTTACACCTGCTTGGCTTGATCACTATACATCATATCAACCATGATGCCCAAGTTCTCATCCTTCATCAACCTAAACTATGTCAAACTCGGGTACCAGTACCTCACTAACCATATCCTCACATTCATCCTCATCCCCATCGTTGCCAACATCACCCTCCAAATCATCCATCTTGGACCCGATGAGATCATCACCACCTTCAAATCCATACACCTTGATCTTACACAAATACTATGTTCTGTGTTCTTCATCCTGTTCATCACAACAATCTATTTCATGTCAAAACCACGATCGGTTTACCTCGTCGATTACACGTGCTACAAATCTCCGATTACATCTCGTGTCCCCTTCTCCACTTTCATGGAACACTCAAGAATGATCCTAAAAGATAACCCTAAGAGTGTTGAGTTTCAGATGAGGATTCTTGAACGTTCGGGATTAGGTGAAGAGACAAGTTTGCCACCAGCGATTCATTACATCCCACCTGATCCTAACATGGAAGCCGCTCAGGCCGAGGCTGAACTTGTAATCTTTTCAGCGGTTGATAATCTGTTCGCAAGAACCGGTTTGAAACCGAAAGATATTGATGTTCTTGTAGTTAACTGCAGCTTGTTTTCGCCTACGCCTTCGTTGTCAGCCATGGTGGTCAATAAGTACAAGTTAAGGAGTAATATCAAGAGTTATAATCTTTCCGGTATGGGCTGCAGTGCCGGAATAATCGCCATTGATTTAGCTAGAAATCTGCTTCAGGTTGTTCCGAATTCAAACGCTATAGTGGTGAGCACTGAGATTATTACTCCGAATTATTATCAAGGAAATGAGCGAGCGATGCTTCTTCCAAACTGTCTTTTCAGGATGGGCGCGGCTGCTCTTTTGCTGTCAAACAAAAGACACGAAAGGAGCCGCGCCAAGTACAAGCTGGTCCATGTTGTCCGAACCCATAAAGGTTTGGACGACAGACCATACAGATGTGTGTACCAGCAGGAAGATCCACAAGGACTAGCTGGAATCAGCTTGTCCAAGGATCTTATGACGATTGCAGCCGACACCCTAAAATCAAACATCACAACGATGGGTCCGTTGGTATTACCGGCATCGGAACAACTCCTTTTTCTGCTTACTCTCATCGGCCGGAAGATGTTCAATCCAAAATGGAAACCCTACATTCCAGACTTCAAGTTAGCGTTTGAGCATTTCTGCATTCACGCAGGCGGGAGAGCGGTTATAGACGAGCTGCAGAAGAATCTTCGGTTGTCGCCGGAGCACGTTGAAGCTTCAAGAATGACGTTGCATAGGTTTGGGAACACATCGTCGTCGTCGCTGTGGTATGAGTTGAGCTACATCGAATCTAAAGGAAGGGTGAAGAAAGGTGATAGGGTTTGGCAAATTGCGTTCGGAAGTGGGTTCAAGTGTAACAGTGCCGTCTGGAAGTGTAACCGGAATATCAAAACACCGAACCACGGTCCATGGGAAGATTGCATCCATCGGTACCCGGTTCACATCCCAGAGGTCGTGAAGCTATGAATAATTTACAGTATTAGTTAAATGTGATATCCAGGGTTTAAGAAATAATAATAAAACACAATTGATATGATAGAGTTGTTAATGTTTTATCATCACTAATAACAAAAAAATAAAGATTAACTATGACTATATATACGATCTAAGGACCATCATTAACTTCATAATTGGACCAGACATTGAACCAAAAATAATACTTGTGAGTGGTAGATCGGATGAATGATACATGAAACGTCCTAATATTCATACGCCACCTCCCTCTTTTATACACTATTCTTAAATCAAATCAATTACATTATACTCACATAATTTTTACTTATACACATTTTTTAATATTTTTAATATTATAAAAATACAAAAAGTGTTGTTATCCATACACCGGTGTACCGATATCCATACCTTACATTAAATAGTTAAAAAGTAAGAAAAAAAGTATATATTTAATAAAACATTTAAACCAAAACTAATTATGTTAAAAAATGCAGGGTTTGGTAATTTTAGTGTTATTTTTTTATATTTAAATGAAAAATTTGGTTCGATTGTATCTCTCTTTTCCGGTCCAACCGGCCAGTGAACCGACCGGTTCATTATAGGGCGGTTCGCATGACTTAAACCGATCTGGTTTCCTGTCCGACCGATCAACTCAGTTTTAAAAACATTGATCAAAGTAACTTCTGAAATGAACTAAACATAGGGACTAAGTAGTGACAAATTTTTGTTTTTAGTTATTTTGTTGGAACTTAGTAGGAAACTTTAATTTTTTTTTTTATGGTTACAAATTCATCTTTAGCTTTATGTTGTAAGAAACTTATTTGTCGTTGAAAACTAAGTGTTTTTAGTAATGAAAGTTTTCATCCTTAATTACAAATATATCTTTATAAATTGTTAGATTAAATGAATAGATCTAATCGATTCATTCATGATGCCAATTTAACACATGATATGTTATACAAATGCGATATGTTTAAAACGTTAAATCAAATTATACTTGATACTGAACAATTTGACCCTAATATACAGACTAAAGCTTAGATATACTAAAAATCCATCTACTTATCTATAAGGGATGTGTTAGGGAGACGCCATGGTGGTTTATTGGACGCCATCCATACGGCCCGTATTGGTACATACGGGTCGTATGGAGAAGAATATTCTGACAAAAGCTGCCACGTCAAATCATAAGGCTGACGCAGGTCTGACACGTTGTACATACGGCCCGTATAGGGCAATACGGCTCGTATGAAACGCTAATAATTTCAGATTACTATTTGTGCGCAAATTATTTGAAGAGACGTAAAAGATGTTGGAATACATGCGAATGCATATTAATTGAGCGTTATATGTTGATGGAAGGCAACAACTTCGGTGAATATTTGCTTGTTTGTAATTTCGAAATCGTGTTAAAGGTTTAACAATGTCGATGGGAGGCAACAACTTCGGTGAAGAATATATGTGTGTCTATGAAACTGATCAGGTAATAAACTTATTCGTTTAACGGTTGTTAGTTTACAAAATCTTATACATTTATTGTTTTCAGGTGTTTGCCGGTATTGATGAACTGGTTGATTGGGCGATTGCTAGAGGGCTTGAAAATGGTTATGTGCTAGTTAGACGACGAAGCAATACTAATGCAACTGGAGTAGTCATAAAGGTGTGGCTTAAATGCGATCGCGGTGGCGTGTATCAGGGTGAACCAAAAGCTAGACGTACTGGTTCGAAGAAGACTGGGTGTGAATTTGAGCTAATTGGTTAATACGAGAGAAGTTGTGGTGGTTGGAAGTTGCGTGTGGTTAATAATGAACACAACCACCAAGGGGCTGAACAACTAGGCAGTCATCTATATGCGATGAGATTGAATGAAAGTGAAACCCGTCTAGTTGAGCAACTATCAAACCAAAACATGTTGCCCCGTGATATACTTGCCGCTGTAAAGGACCAAAACCCCGATAATGTTTCCAACCTTAGATCTATTTACAATGCACGACGGAAGTTACGTGCTGGACACAACACGGGGGAAACTCCAATTCAGGTCCTTTTTAGCACACTGCAAAGAAATAGTTTTATTTACCAAACTCAAGACGATGCGTCGACAGATGTCGTGGAACATATTTTTTTTATCCACCAGACATCTTATAATATTTGGCGCGCATTTCCTCATGCCTTGTTAATTGACACAACTTATAAAACGAACAAATACAACATGCCATTTGTTCAAATAGTTGGTGTCACGCCCACACACAAGACGTTTAGTGTTGTACATACTTTTATAAGTAAGGAACGTGAAAAGAATTTTGTCTGGGTGTTACAAAACCTAAAAGATACACTTCAACAGTGTATGGAGCCACGCGTTATTGTAACCGATAGAGAATTGGCTTTTGTAAACGCATGCAGAAGAATATTTCTCAGTGCTGCCCAATTACTATGCAGGTGGCACATTTTTGAAAACATATCCAAACCCTGTAGGCCTAGTTTTTCGCAATCAGACTGGCAAAAGTTTGGATATATGTGGTCGGTTGTGATAGACTCTACAACTCCCGATATCTATGAGTATAATTACAGCCGACTCTGCACCGTCATCGGCCGCCGTTTGAGCCAGGAGTGGGTCACACAGAAGGACCTATTCTTCAAGTATTGCCTTATCAGCGGGCGCAGCTGCAACCTTTCATGGTTGTTAGCTGATTATTTTTCTAGCTTTATTAGCCGTAAGGCTACTGGTGCTATTACATGTGGCTCTTTTATCACACGTATAGCTCGACGTATCGGTCGTTTTTCGGCCGATATTAGAGATAGCATGACCGTGACTTACGCCTCGACACTGCTGGGGCGTAGAACGGTCATGCTCATTAGGGGTGAGCAAAAAACCGAAAAAACCGAAAAAACCGAACCGGAACCGAATTAACCGAAGAACCGAATCTAAAAAACCGAACCGAATGAATAACCGGGCAAAACCGAACCGAAAAAAACTGAAACCAAATTTTTTGGTTCGGTTTCGGTTTTATAATATGAAAAACCGAAACCGAACCGAACAGATTTTTAACATTTTTAAAAAATTAATATACATATATATATATATATGTTGCTATTTTCATACTTATTTAATGGGAAAAAATACACAAAAAAGTTTACCGTTGGAGATGGTAAAAATTTAGATTATATGAAATCTACCATTTTAAAAGGTAAAAATCAGAATTATTACATATTTAGTTATTTACTTTTGATTTTTTTAAATATAAGAACATGATGATCATTATTTTGTTTTATTTTAATTAATTGGTGTTCGATCAATTAATTTATTAATTGTTAAACATGTTTACATTTTCAATGTTGGGCGTAAGAGAGAACATAAAAAACAAAAACAAAAAAAAAGTAAAAAAAACCCGAAAAAACCGAAAACCTAACCGAAACCGACAAAAAAAACCTTTTAGCCAAAAACCGAACCGTGCACACCTCTAAATTATTGCTCATGGGTATAGGGGCCGACATCCCCCGCGTGGGTCTGCGATGGTCATTGGATCGGCGCACAGAGTGGGTGCCGCCAGTTCCTGCTCCACAGCAGCAGCCATAGCCGGAGGCACAACCGTACGTACAGGAGCCCCCAGCATACCAGCCACCACCAGACCAGCCACCGCCACCACCACCACCACTATGTCGTTGTTCGTCAGCCACGACTGCATCCGGCTGACGCGGCGATCTTACGCGACCTTTCTGGAAGCGTACGCGACCTTTTTGGACGCGTTGATCGCTTGGAGTGGATGATGCGGTGAATGATGGAGCGTATGGCTGCATCTGCTGGCATGGATGTTCCTGTCTATCCAGGACCAGAACATGATCAGGATCCTGGTGGTCATGCTTAGTTATTTTTGCTGCATTTTCTCTTTTTTTTTTTTGTATTTTGATGTATGGACACTATTTACTATTCGGATGTATGTATTTTTATTTCGTATGTATGTTGTATATGGCGTGATTGTTTGTTTTATCTTTTAAACATCACGATGTTAAAATATTTGTCAAACAAAACAAGTAGACAATATAATTAAGTAATAACGTTAAAATACTTATTATTTTACAACAAAACGATTAAAAATGGTTACGTTTTTCTTTCGAACAATTAAACGATATTATAAATTACTTAAACACGTACGTGTTGCGTTTACGAATACCGGGTTTCAAAACAAAGTACGATTAGATGCTATTATAAATAGCTATTATTTATAACTTAAAAATTAAACAACTAGACGATATGATATAACAATTAACGTTAAACACGTACGTATACCGGAATTCAAACAAAGTACGATTTTATAACATAATCATAAATATAATATATATATATATATATATATATATTATTACGTTAAAAATGATGTGTGTGTGTGTATAAATATATATTATATATTTATGCAAATGCCGAACAAGTACGATTTCATTAACGTTAAACACGTACGTATACCGATTAAACATAATTACGTTAAAATATATCTTTTAACCATTTAAAACACTTTGGTGTAGTAGCTGGTCAGATCCAGCCTCTCGGTTCCCGGCCTCTTGGAGCCCGGCCTCTTGGATCCCGGCCTCTTGGAGCCCGGCCTCTTGGATCCCGGCCTCTTGGATCCTCACCTTTTGGAGCCCGGCCTCTTGGATCCCGGCCTCTTGGATCCCGGCCTCTTGGAGCCTGGCCTTTGGATCCCGGCCTTTTGAAACCTCGCCTCTTGGAGCCCAGGTTCTTGGAGCCCAGCCTCTCGGAGCCAGATTCTTGTAGCCCGGCCTCTCACGAATTTGTTACGGAAGAACTGGAATAAAAGCAAGGAATGGATAAAAGGCAAGGAATGGGATAATGGACGCAAGGAATGGATAAAAGGCAACATCTTGGGTTGGAGCAGCTGGGTTTGATTTGAGCTGGGATATTTGGAAACTTGAGCCGGAAGTTTCCTTATGTTAATTTTATTGTTTATCTCTTTATTTGAATTTGCTTACAATTTGGTAGTCTGTTACCTAAATTGTAGGAAAAAGAATTAGTTTAAATATGTCGTATGTTTTGTTTTGAGGGGAGTTTTTTTGAGTTTTATTCATAAGAAATAAAAGTATCTCCGATTCCAGCCGGAGTTTTGGTTCTTTTGTGGTGATCCAACGTGTTGCATGCAAAGACTGCATCACACTTAGACAATTACAATGTTATAAATAAGTTAAACATGTACGTATATCGGGCGAAAAAACAAAAGTTATAAATTTTCAGGTTTGAAAACGAATCGTAATACTACTCGTATGTTGTTTTCAGCCGCCAGACATCTGATTGGCATTTTCTGACAAACTCTGACACCTATACGGCCCGTATAGGGCTATACGGCCCGTATAGGGCTATACGGCTCGTATAGAGTCAGATGTTGTTAACTGATCCATAGGAGGTGTCCAAATAACGCTCCCCTATCTATAAACAGTTGTTTCAGAGAGATTCAAATCAAAGACCGGCCTCTTCGAAAAGTTTAGAGGCTATTGTCAGGATATATAAGTTTTTTTTTCCTAATATTCATACATCACCCCCTCTTTTATACACCATCATCAAATCAAATCAATCACATCATACTCATATAATTTTTAGTTATACATATATTTTTAATATTTTTTAATATTAAAAAAATATAAAAAATGTTGTTATCTATACACCAGTGTACCAATATCCATACTCAAGTTTTTTTGTTAATGTAAATTGTAATTAAACATATAAATTATAGAAATTTTAAATTGAAAACATGCATATGAATTCATGACGTGGAGCATACGTTTTTTTTTTTTTTTTGAGGATTGGAATTTTATAAGATTATTGATATTGGATAATCATTTTGTACTTTTTAATGTTAAATAATATTTATAAGTAAAAGTTATGTGAGTATTATGTAATTAATTTGATATGAGTATGATTTATAGATGATTGAGTTTGTGTATGAATATTAGGACACTTTTATAATGCATTCAAATAATGGTTATGCTAATTGCATCAGCATTTGCAACTTCACTCATATTAATTACTACATGTCACTATTTTTTTTGAACAGCGACGATTATACATCATACGTATATCGTCTTAACAGGGCCTACCAAACAGAGTTAAGACGCGGCCACCAGATGCGCGGGAATTCCCGGAATGGATAAACTCTAGCCCCCCCATTGGTCCAGAACACGAAATTAAACTCAAGATTCATTACCTTACCTGGATGTTCTTTAAATTGCCATTGGCAGAGTTTGAACCTATGACCTCTCAGTCAGTGGCGGAGCTTGAAAACTTTGTCCGAGGGGGCCGAAAGTCATGGGGCAAATTTTTTTCCTTATCGCTATGTTTCGGGTTAAAATTCGGGTCGACACATGATTATTTGGGTCGGTCAAACAATTTAAAGTTTAAAATATCAAATATTTGTTCCATTCAAAAATATATATTGTTTGTATCAAACAAGACATAAACATGTTTAAAACGATGAGTACCCGGAAGAAGAATCACAATTAAACGTGACGACCTTTAAGCTCTTTGAACTAATTGACTATACACTTCGAATCAAAGTTCTAAGCAATTTCCTTTGCAAATACGATTATTGAAATATTTGAAATATGTAATATTCAATAGTTAAGGCCATTTTAATTTTAAGGCCCAAAACAAGATTTAAACTCAAGCTTGACTAATGAACAATATAACAACCGATACTGTGAACCCTTAAAGATAATGTTAAAACTTACAATATTAGTTCAACTTTATTACTTTTTAAAATCCAAGGGGGCCCAAGGAATTTTATGAGGAAAAACCGAAGGGGCCGGTCTCAATACCTATAAAATTTTTTCGATCGAAAACTACTATATCGATACTTCTGACCAGAAAAAAGGCAGGGGCCGGCACCCCCGGGCCCCTTAAAACCTCCGCCAACGCTTTCGCTCTCAATCACAAGATGAAACCCGAACCGACAGACTGAATTTGCAGGACACTACTACCTATTATTATTAGTTAATTACCTAATGATTTATTATTTATTACGTATCGAACTTATTATGTATTCATTAATTTATAATTTATTAGACATTAATAAATAAATAGCAATCATTTATTTAAATAAAATAAATAATAACTTTTGATATATTTTTAAAAGGGATAATATCATATATACCCTTATTAAACATCAAAATTACATATATCTCCAATGTTAAACTAAATATTACTAATTTATTAGGTTTGCAAAAAATAAATTTAATAATTAATAAAAAAAATAATCTATAACTTCATAGTCATCAAGTTTTGGTATTCAATTTTTATAAAAATTGACTTGATTTAAATAGGTTTTTCCGCTCAACTGCGTTTCTCTTCAAAGTCTTTCATAAGTTGTGTGTGAAGCTCATTAGATAAACTATTTATTATTTTAGGTGTTTAGATCTCTTGAATATATAGTGAATAGAAATGAAACATGTTAGATGATGGAAAGTGTGTTCGATGATGGAAATGACATAAACAATTATCCATTAATAGTTTGAAATTTAAATGACGTCAGCAAGTTTTATAAAGATTAAACAACAAAACTTGTTGAATATGAAATTATAAATCAATTTTTTTTATTAATTTTTAAATTTGAATTATTGCAAAACTTGCTAAATTATATATATTTTTAAATATATCAAATGATTATTTGTTTAATTTAAATAAATGATTGTCATTTATTTATTTATTTATAGCTAATAATATGTAAATTAATGGTTATGTAATAAGAGATTTTTACGTATATCCCTATAGTAAGAACATTTATTACCTATTTACATAACCCTTAAGATTAATTACTATTTCCCTTTGAGAAGGAAAATATATAATTGACATTTTTACTTTGCTATATATGTAATAAATGATATTAGAAAGGGGAAATATGTAATTGCCCCATGTAATAAATTAGATATGCTATAAATAATAAATGATTAAGTTGAGTTTTATAATAGTTAATAATTGATGATATGCAACAATTAACGAAGCAAGATTATTCGATGATTAAATCAAATTAATTAATAAACAAAATAGGTTGATGTATTTAGTAAGTAGAGTTGGTGCATTTAAACTCATCATTCAAATAATTGAATTCAACCCATATACATAAAAGCGGTACTGCGAATCTGCCTTAGTGGTAAAAAGTCCACCCAAATCTCATATGATGTTAGGGTTCGAGTTCCATATGAGGCAATTCAAATTACATCCAGGTGAAGAGAAGAACCTTGAGTTTAATCTAAGGTTCAAAAAAATGTGAGGCAATGGTTTACGGATTTTAAAGAGTTTTCGCACATCAGGGGTTATGGTCTCAGCGACGGTCGATCAGGATAATCAGACCTTAGTAACGTAACCTTAACACGTTGAGATCATTTAGGTGGTGTTTGTTTTTTTCCAAAAAGGTCTGCGTGACCTCTTATGTCTGCGCCGCGCAGACGCGAGCAAAGGTTGGTCCTCTGCAGACTGTTTGTTTTCTCGCAGACATTTCATTAAAAAAGGTCTGCGCGACCTCTTCTTGGCGCAGACATGGACCAAGCTCTTTTTGAGCTCTTCCAACCTCTTCTCACATCATCGCACCTCCAAGTTCCCTACACAGCCGGCTCCCCCACCGCCGGTCTCCTCCACAGCCGGCCTCCCCCACCGCCTGCCTCCCCCACCGCTGCGCCTCCGCCACCGCCGCGCCTTCCTCCGTCGCGCCTTCCACCGCCTTCTCCTTCTCAATCGAAGTCTCCTTCTCACTTGAGGATCTGTGGAGGATCGAACGGCCGTCACACTTCCAATCTCCTTCTCAATCGACGATCTGAACCGCCGTCGCACCTCCAATTGTATGCGTTTCCCCCTTTACCGGTCGTCTCCTTCTCACACGGGTTCGATCGAGGGTTTTAGATCTAGGGTTCGGCCTCCTCCACTGCCGGTCGTCGCCCCTGGTTCATCCTGCTTCATCCGCCTCAAGCAAACACCTGGTTCGATCAAGGGTTCCGGTGGGGAAGAGGATGATCGACAGGACGGGAGGGGAGGGTGGGTTGGGCAGACGGTGGGTTGGGAAGAGCTTGATAAAGTTTTTAGAAAACAAACACCTCAAAAAGACCTACTTGCAGAGGTTTGGTACACCTCTTCTGCAAAAGAGGTCTGCAGATGTGGTCCGCAGACCGCAGACATTTTGCATCTGAAAAAACAACATCACCTTAATGTTTAGAGAAAAACAAAAGAAAAGAAAAGCCAAAAGTGAATGTAGGAAGAAACATCCCTTCGTAATACATACAAAAAGTCAAGTCAAAGTACAACAAAAGTCCACCTTGTTTTAACTGTTTATAGTAACGTTATTTGAAAACGACGTTCTATTTTTAGAAAAGGGAGGGGTTATCTACACACCCCAGGATTTTAATTCAACACCCCGCCGCCACCCATACGCCCCGTAGTGGCCACTACGGGGCGTTTGAGCCAGAGACTGACAACCTTAAACGACAGAATTCTTTTCTCAGCTTTTTCAGGACCTATACGCCACGTAGTGACCACTACGGGGCGTTTAGGTCTAAAAAAAACAAACGCGCAACAGCTTGGGTCGTTTGAGGGTGATTTGGGGGGTTTGGGTATGATTTTTGAGGTGTAAAAATATAGTTTTTTTTGTTAAAAACTATTTTTATATTTTGCGTATTTTGCGACGTATCTCTCGTAACATTTTTATTTTACGACGACATATCTCTCGTACATAAAAGTTTAGTTATTTTTTTAAACGCTTGTTTTTTTGTTTGTAAAAATCTAATATTTTTTTTGTTTAAAACTTGTTTTTTATTTTTTACGGTCTCTCAGTTCGTTTATTTTTTAATTGTTTTTTAAAACATTTAGTTTTGAAAGCTAAAAATGTTTTTAATTTTTAGATTTAATTAAAATTTAAATATATTAAATAATTTATATATGAATGACGTTCTTTGTTTAAGCATACTGATGTTACAGAATAATACGATAAATAATGCATCACCAACCAAAACATATTTAAATAATAAACACGCATCAACAAGAAAACATATAATAATAAACACGTATCACCAATAAAGCATATTTAAATAATAAACACGCATCACTAACTAAAACAACCAGATATATGCACGCATCATCAACCAAAACAACCAAATATATACAAACTATAAACATGAATACAAGTGTCTGTTTAACAAATACAAATATGACTGAAAATACTAAGGTGGAGGTGGAGGTGGAGGAGGATAATCTCGTGGCCGAGGAACTGCAGGAAGCTGAATACCCTCACCTTCTGCATGCCTAAGCTCGACATGCACATGCCACGAGATCAGATCCTCCAACCGATCCAGTCGTCGCGTCTGATCAGACTGCTGCTGTAGGATCTGCGTCTGCTGCTGCTGTATCTGCAACAGCTGCTGCGTGAGCTCAAGCTGCTGCTGCTGCATGTGCTCATGCTGCTGGATGAGCTGCTGCGTCGAATCAGCTATCCCCTGTATCATAGCCTCGACACGAGCGGGAAGCCGCACCGCTCTGTATATGCGCTCAGAATGCTGATGTGGCACATCCTGATGCGGCTCCCCCTCGCCATGTGGCGGCGGCGGCTGCTGTGGCTGCGGCTGTGGGAACACAGGCATAGGGTCCTCGTCTCTGTAATGGAGATCATTTGGCCCCGGCTGCCAAATGACCCCCCTCTCGAGCGAAAATCGAAGCCCGACCCGTGGGAATGTCTGCGCGATACGCATGCCAAGCACTGTCCGTCGATCTAAACGAACTGGATGAAAGGCCTCCATACCGGCAGGCTCCATATCTATAAACCCGTTAAAAAGAGCAATACGGGTCACATACACCCCCCGAAGATCAGCCCCCTCTCCTGGCGGTGGTAATACGTGCTAAAGTACTCGGCGAGACAACGTGCAAGGTTGCACGGTCTCCCACTCAATATATAATACAAAAAAAATAAATCCTGTAAAGTGCACCACTCCTGGCTCATGCCACGTCCTGTAACAGACGAGGCAATGCACCGGTGCAAATACCGAATGAGCGGGTCACGAATACGCGTGACCCGGGCGCTGCGGACAAAGGCGTCGTCGCCTATCCGAGGCCACCAAGCACTGACGACGGCGTCGTCAGCTGTATGAATAGCCGTCGTGTAGATCGGCATATGAGTCTCCTCCTCGGTGTACAAACCGAGGACGCTCCCAAACTCGGCCAAAGACAAATGGTACGCGGCCCCGCAGAGTCTAAAGGAAACCTCTGCCGGCTGGGCCTGACCCGGTTGTGGCTGGAAATCAGGAGCCTGAGGCCTGTACCTAAATGTCGAAAGAAACTCCACAGTGATAAGTCGGTACTGTGGAGCATACGTCATCTCAAAAAGACGAGACCATGGCGTGTCCTCGCCAATGATCGCCGTCATCCTCTCCTGCTGGCCAAGCTCGGCCAACAGGTCGTAGTCAATCGCCTTCTGGTTGCCCATCTCCTTCTTCAGGAGACGATCGCGCCTCTTACGCGCGTTCGTCCCCTGAGGAAATGCCAACCAGGGATGGTCCATAAGCTCGTCGAAATGATCGACATCTAGATCATCAACATGCGGCTGTCCCACATCGTCATCAGCAATCTCCATCTCATCAGAAGAAGACATATCTGAAGAATGAACAAATAAAACAAATTACGATAATAAATAACAAATAATAATAATAGTAATAATAAATAATAACAATAAATAACAAATAAATAATAAGAATAATAATAAATAATAAACAAATGACAATAATAATAATAAATAATAAATAAATAAATAATAAATAAATAATAAGAATAATAATAAATAATAAACAAATAACAATAATAATAATAAATAATAAATTAATAAATAATAAATAAATAATAACAATAATAATAAATAGTAAATAAATATTAATTATAGTTATAATAACAATAATAATAAATAATAAATAAATAATAACAATAATAATAAATAGTAAATAAATATTAATTATAGTTATGATAACAATAATAATAAATAATAAATAAATAATAACAATAATAATAAATAGTAAATAAATATTAATTATAGTTATAATAACAATAATAATAAATAATAAATAAATAATAACAATAATAATAAATAGTAAATAAATATTAATTATAATTATAATAACAATAATAATAAATAATAAATAAATAATAACAATAATAATAAATAGTAAATAAATATTAATTATAGTTATAATAACAATAATAATAAATAATCAATAAATAACAATAATAATAATATATAATAAATAAATATTAATAATAATAGTAATAATAACACTAATAATAAATAATAAATAAATAATAACAATAATAATAAATAGTAAATAAATATTAATAATAGTAATAATAACAATAATAATAAATAATCAATAAATAATAACAGAAGGAGCAAACGCCCCGTAGTGGCCCATATGGGGCGTTTGTTTTGAACCAGAAGGGGCAAACGCCCCGTTGTGCTCCAAACGGAGGGTCCGCGGTCACGTTTGCTTCAAAAACCCAACCCCCGGTCATCCACCAAGATTAATCGGGTCGGATTACTAACCTTGAAGTTGCAAACGAGGTCCAAACGAGATCCAAACGGTGGTCAGCGACGGTCAGCGGCGGTGGCGTAGAGAGCAAACGGGTGTCGAGAGAGTCGTTTGTGGGGAACCGGGGGCCGTTTTGGGGGTTAGTAGATGATAATACGCCACGTAGTGGGCACTACGTGGCGTTTAGCTTTATTTATTTTTTTAATTTTTAATTTATATTATATATAATGATATTATATTAAATGTAATATATATAATTATATTTAAATGTAATATAATTGATTATATTAAATATAATTATATTATCTTTTATTTTGTTTTATATAATTATATTATATTTAATATTTATTATATATAATTTATAATAATTATAATGATATTATATTAAATGTAATATATATAATTATATTATCTTTTATTTTGTTTTATATAATTATATTTAATATTTATTATATATAAATGTAATGTAATCTAATTATATATTATTGGTTCGAAACGTTATCAATAATTATACAAAGTTACAAAGTTTCGTGGTGATAATATACTTCTTTGTTTGCTTCTATAATCGATCTATACCGTTGGATTCGTTCTTGATAAACCAGCTCCCACGCACCGGCCGCATCATTTCGGTAACGTTTCCAGACCGCACTTAGAGTTGGAATCGGATAATCCCCTTCCAACCTTATGTTGACGAAATGTTGTGGCATATGAAGAAGACAAACCACATTATGTTGTGGTAGTGTCGATTGAGCTAACCATAACGGGAAAAACGTGATACACCCTTGTTGACTGATAAGGTGAACTATAACGCCAAATCTTTGTGCAACAACGAGTCCTGTATAAGGCATAAGCATCCAATGTTCTTCAGGTGCAGGTTTGATATCAAACCAGTTTATGCTATGACGTATTGCTTCATATAAATTTTCATCAACGGAGTTAAGAACATATCTGTATGCTTCCCTATTGGTGTCCACCTCTTGTAACAGTTGCTGTCGAACGAAACCCCATTGATTTTCATCGAACCCTAACCCAACGGCTACAGACCTAAATCCACAATTACCATCTGGCATAACATCTTGTATGTTGCTTACATAACAATGAAGCATTGAAGGAATGTAACGACCAAATCGTCTAAGATTGTTCATTCCTTCTGGTTTCACTGGCGAGGCAACTACCGAGTCAACTTGACTTGTCTCGAGTCCTTTTTTCCCTCTAGAAGACGTTGAACGACTACGTTGGAGGGCGGGTCTTTGCTGGTTTGACATTGCTGGAGTGAATGAACTATGCCTTGGAAGTTGAAAACTACTCTCTTGTGAGTCGACAACTGCGCTTTGTCTAGATTCACTCCCCCTTTGTTGTTGAGTCTTCAATGTCGGACGTCCGCGTGTATCCTTCTGAACCAATGGCGTTTTCTTTTCACTTTTAAACAGAAACACCTGCGAAAGTATTTTTTTAACCAGACTCTTTTTCACTGACTCAGGTTTTGAATTTATTTCCTGCGTCACCAGACCCATTTGTCCTGCAACGTCGATTTCTTCGTCTTCTAGAAGTGTCGGGTACTTAGTATCAAGTTTTGTCCAGAAGATGTCTATATCAGAAAGCAGGATAATCGTGTCTGTATACAAATGAAAGGAAAATAATCAGTTTACAACAAAAAAAATGTAGAAAACAAACAAAGAGGAATTGATTACAGTAATTTGATACCTGTATTTTCGTATGTTGAGATCCGACAGGCACATGGCAAGCCACAACTTGTCCACAACTGGTGGCCGCATGACATACTACCTTGACGCATAACCTTGATCTTATTTATTTCATCAAGTAGTAAATCAAGAGCTTTATGTGAAACCTTGCCACGTAAGTTATTAAACAAGGGTATTTTATGATGACCCATTGTCTTTATTAAACTTGTTTCAAACCCATGTTTCATGTTTACCTCCTGCAATTCTATCATTTGATCAACAAAACCTACCAGTGTCGAGAGCGAGTTATTAGTGGTTCTTAGATATCTTTTTAAGTTTGAATGTTGACTCTCGACTCTGTTAGTTGTACGTTGACCAAAGTTAGGCGTTCTGTTAGTCCAGGCTGTGACAAACATGTCTTTGTATGGGTTTAACCAAGTCTGAGTCACATAATTCAAAACCCCTGAAATAAAAAAAAACTATGACATACGAAAACGTAATTTTACCAAAAATAATGATAATGATATTGAATGACGCTTACTTTGACGGTTATCTGAGACAAGTTGTTGGTACAGGCGGTTATAGTTGTAGTCGTAAATTTCTGGCGACGAAGAGTCACACAAATTCCCCCAACGACCCTTAAACTTTTTCCAGTCACCATCTGAAAAACTCGCCTTGCAGTGTTTTGCGATATTTTCGCTTATGTGCCACCTGCATAAATACCTGGAAGCGTGCGGAAAGACCTTACGACATGCATTCATCAGAGCAAGGTCTCTGTCGGTTATTATCACACGGGGCTCCATACACTTATCTAGCATATCTTTTACTCGTTCTAGAACCCAATGATAATTTTCCTCTTTTTCTTTACTCACGAACGCGTGAGCAATACAAAACGTATGGTGTGTTGAGGTAACACCAACTATCTGTACAAAAGGAAGTTTGTACATGTTAGTCTTGTAAGTCGCGTCGATCATAAGAACATGTGGGAACGCACGCCACCAGGTGTATGATTTTTTATGACAAAAGAAAATCTCCTCCACGACATTCGTTTCAGAGTTTTCCCGAGTAAAGTATACGTAATTTTTAGTATGTAGCAGGTTCTCTAAGACCGGCATTGGGGTTGATCCGATTTTTTGTTTATTTTTAAATTTATGCTGCACATTGTATACGTCTCTACGGATGGAGACGTTGTTGGGATTCTGCTTCTTTAGGCTGGAAAGTATGTTGCGTGGGTCCATGTGTTGCTCAGTCAGATGGTGCACCATGTTTTGTTCCTGCTCGGACATTCTTCTAACAAACGGATGCCCCTCAAGATTTTGAGCAGGTTCATGGTTGTGTTTGTCGTTTCTGACCTGAAGCTTCCAACCATAAGAATCAGAGTCGTATATCCCTATTAATTTAAAAGGACACCCGATTTTCTTGCTACCGGTACGCCTTAAGATGGCTGTACTATTGTGTTCACCACCACGATCACACACAAGCCAGATTTTGTTGACCTCATCGGTCCCCTTCTTTTTCTTAGATCGTCCGGTAACTACGATGTATCCATTATCAAGGGCTCTAGTTTTCACCCATGCCATCAGCTCCTCCACAGAAATGAATATCTGAAAACAATGTTGTCATTAAACTAATGCCCATCTAACTAAAAACAAGTGAAAATATATTACCTCATTGGTATTCCAGTCCATATTTTGGTATACAATGTCAGCTTCTTCCTTTTTAACGGCCACTTGGGGTGGTTGTGATTGTTCACCACCGTAACATTCCCTGTTAACGTCTTCATCATAGCAAGGTTCCTGGTTCAAATCAAACTGCCAGTACGAACTTTGACCCGCAACCTCTTCGTTAAGATCTGGCAATGCCGGTCTATTTGTCGCCTCAGACGATTGCACACCAGTCTCATCCTTAAAAACATTATGATTAGTTTATCATTTGATTAACAATAAAAGCAAGTAAATACAGTTTCGTACCTGATATGTTTCAGCCACACGCGAAACGTCGGAATATTGACCAAAGAAAAAGTCTCCGTCCCACCAAGACATATTTCAAATAAAAAATGCGGCTATAGAGTGTAGATATTTATTAAACGAAACAAGAGAAACTGGTTCAAGTATTTGGAAAGTGATTCGAGGGAATGCGTAATATTGTAACTCAGTATGTGTATATATGGGCGATGAATTCGTAAGTTGCAAACTATTTGTCACGTTTTAAACATTAAACGCCACGTAGTGGTCACTACGGGGCGTTTAGGGTTATCCCTAAACGCCCCGTAGTGACCACTACGTGGCATTTGGGTCTAATCAACTGACATGTCGGAAGCTTTTGCAGAACCTAGTACGAAAACGCCTCGTAGTGGGCACTACGGGGCGTTTAGGTCTAATCATGGTACCTGTCGTTTGACTGAGCTAGTACAATTCGTACCTAAACGCCCCGTAGTGGCCACTACGGGGCGTTTGAGGGGTGTGCAGACATTATTTTGGGGTGTAAGTTTAACACCACCCTTTAGAAATCAAGGGAGATAATCGAACAGTTTCAGAAATTAAAAAAACACGAAAGATGAGATCATCAGAAGCACCAATTTGATTTAAATATATCTATTCTAATAAACAAAAATCTTCATTTGTCACTTGTCACATTTTAAGGTCATAATATCATTTGTCAATATTTTATGCACTCATTTAATTATCTCTTATTAAATATATTATATTATCTCTCATATTAAATCAATTATATTATCTATCTTATTAAATAACTAAGTTAAATCCCGTGTGTGACACTTATGCATTTAGAATACTTGTATATATATAAAATATTAAATTAAAAAACGTCATTGGATGATAAAAATCTCATTGTTTAAAAAATCATTTTATAATATATTTTATTTTAAAAAAATCATATTTTTAAGATAACTTGTTTTTTACATAAATTTTGTTTTTTGAAAATAAAATATTTCTTACTTTAAAAGTTTTGATTTTAGAGAATTTCATATTTTATAAAAAAATTTTAAAGTGTGCTTTATTATAAGATAAATAACATGTTAGTTATTACTATTATAATTATTTATTTACTAAGAGAGAGAATATAATTATTTAATAGGAGAGAGAATTAGATAGAAGGATAAGTTGTTGACAAATGTCAATTATAGTGTAAGAAGGTGACATGTGACATTAGTAGTTTAAGATTGTGACAAGTGGCAAATTTGTTACTCTTTTATTATAGAGTATATATTATAATAATAATAACTAATGATATTATTTTTATTTTGCAAATTTAAAAATAGTTTTTATATATTTAAATCGAATCATTATATTATAAAGTATATTTTAAAAAGTTTATAACATATATTTTTCTCATAAATATCAATTTTTTAAAAAATAAGAAATATTTCAATTTGTTATTTTTAGAAAATAATAGTTTTACAAAAAAAAAATTCTTAAAAAACAATTTATTTCAAAAAAAATAAATATAAGCAAAAAAATACATAAATGATGATAAAAGTTGCATTTTTTTTGTCTTATATGTTTAACATTAATTTCAAATTACGTTCTTTAACTTTAATAATTATAAAAATATTACCTTCTCATCTTACTTAAAAATAGTTAGTTTTAATAAATTGTGACACCTTAGGCAAATCCCACATCGGCCGTGGACAGGAGAGATCATTGGTTCATATGTAATAACTCGCCTCTTATACCAACAACGCGTTTTGGGGCTTAATGGTAGTGAATGAGAGGAGAACTCCACAGTTAAGCGTGCTCAGGTGACAGCAATCCAGGATGGGTGACCCCCTCAGAAGTTTTCAGGCGGGGTGTTACATATATCAATTATTACAAATTAAGAATGTTAAAGATATTACTATTGTTATTAAAAATTTTGATTATTGTTTTATTATCTAAAGTAATTATTAATACATAATTTAATCATTTTATATAAAAAATATCATCATTTATTATTTTTAATTTTTACCCTTAATTTTTTAATATTTTATATTTAATTAAATAATGTGTTCTCACGGGTAATAGACTAGTATATATGTTAAAACCTGTGTATTACACATGTTAAATAAATGAATTATAAAATTATTTATTTTAAATAGCATAATACATATTTTTCAGAAACGTTTTATGAAAAATTCAAAAATTGATTTATGAAGTAACATATTATTTACTAAATTTAATAAATTTATGAGTAAACTTCTCTTTTGCTCCCTGTGGTTTGACAAAAGTAACAATTTTCATCCAAATTTTGAAATTTTGCAATTTTCCTCCATTAGTTTCAGAAAATTAACCATTTTAGTCCCTGTGGTTTGACAAAAGTAACCATTTTCATCCAAAGTTTAAATGGACTTTGGATGAAAATGGTTAATTTTCTGAAACTAATGGAGGAAAATTGCAAAATTTCAAAATTTGGATGAAAATGGTTACTTTTGTCAAACCACAGGGAGCAAAAGAGAAGTTTACTCTAAATTTATTAATATTTATTTGAAGAGAGGTGTGAAAAAATCAATATTTAATATGAGAGAGAGAGACGGGAAAAAAACTTTTACATGCTCTAAAAAATTGACACGTGTCCAACCTAAACTTTTATTTATTATATAGCATAAATATACATATAGATATAAATTGATTTATGATGTAAACATATTATTTACTAAATTTAATAAAATTATTAATATTTATTTGAAGAGAGGTGCGAAAAAATCAATGTTTAATATGAGAGAGAGGCAGGAAAAAACTTTTCGATACTATAAAAAATTGACACGTGTCCAACCTAAACTTTTATTTATTATATAGTATAGATATATATATATATATATATATATATATATATATATATTAGGTTATAGACCCGTGTACTACACGAGTTTGCGAATAAAAAATAATGTGATTTTATAATATTGTCTTCATGAATTTACATAATTAAAATAAATTTATTATATCTTTTTTAAATTTACATGATTATATTAATACTAATAATTTTATTTATACCTTTTTTATATAGAAAAATTTTAAAGATAAAAATTATAAAAAAGTGTTCTTAAAACATATATATAGATATATTAAACATAGATGTACTAAACATTTACACATGTTAAATATTTGAATTTTAAAATTATTTGTTTAAAATATAATAATACACATTTTTTAAAGACGTTTTATAAAAAATTTAAAGAATTGATTTTTTAATCATATTAATTACTAAGTTAAATAAAAATAATTAATACTTAATAGAAAAAAGAAATTAAAAAAATCAAAATTTAATAAAAACATGGCATAAGAATATTTATAATGAGAGGGAAGCGGGAAAAAAATCTTTAAGTTACCTATAATGTTGACAAGTGGCGTATCAAAAGTTTTATTTATTATATAGTGTGTGTATATAGATATATATATATATCTTTTTTTTCTTTTTAATTTTTTTTAACAATGACCAGGAGACCACCTATACTTTGTTCATTAAAACAATTAGTTCAACCATACCAAGAAGGGCTATACTTTGAAGCGTAAAGAACATAGAAAAACATATGAAAACAAGGATGAGGCACACCATTAGTGAAGATATAACTATTGGAAACGTGTGAAAATAAGTTTTTCGAAAAACTAAAAAAATAATTTTTCTAAACTTATAAAAAAGGACTGTATATAATTGTTGTTTTATTTTTCTTGGTTTATGTTTTACTAATCAAATTATAACAAAAACGAAGCTACCGTATATTAATGAATAACGATATATTAAAAAAAAATGGTGAACGCCATCATTAGGCGCCCTTCATTGATAGGTCCCACAGCCAACATAAGGGAGGTAAACAGTGGCGGAGCTTGACAGGTATCCCAGGGGGGCAAAATTTTTTTTCCAGGGGGGGCGAAATACAGGTTTTTAAAAAATTTTACACTACGTATCGGAAAATTTACACTACTACATGAAAAAACAGGGGGGCAACCAGTCTTCACAATGCTTCGCCCCTGGAGGTAAATCGCGTGACTTAGGGAAAATTGGGTGGTGCCGGGCTTTGAACCCTATGCATCCATTATGGATTTTAACCCATTTACCACTAGACCACCATCGCGAGGACCAGATATTAGTTCATGAAGTTGAATGTTTCACACAATAAAGCTAAGAAAATTAGAAAGAAAAGTGAGAGAACAAACCATAGACTATAGTGGTATGTAAATAAGAGTCCCCTAAGTAGAGACAAATAAGTTGACCTCGAGAGTTCGTTAAGTTTTATAATCAGCTCGTTTTAGATTTAAAAAAATTTAACTTGAGCTCAACTCATTTATTATTAATAGTAAATAGACTTCATTTTATTATATCTATGTGTGTGTCTATCTTACTATATATATATATATTATATATATATATTGGAGAGAGAATGTGTTAAGGTCTTAATTTTAAGATATGTACGTACACATGTTTAAGCTTAACTTACAACACTATCATGCACTTATCCTTGAATACGATTCTTTTTGCCATATATCTGATGGTTTACTGCTAACCCTACTTTACCATCCCCTCACCAAACATTGCCGTCTTCGTCTTCTACAGCCCAACACAAGAAATCGTCACACATGAAGACGAAATAGGTTTGATTTTGTTTCCATTTTCGAAATTATTCTCAACTAGATGTTAATTTCAACCTCTAAAGAACTCTGTAGAAGTCTGAAGCACGAAGACAAAACAGGTAGGTTGAATGTCTTCGATAGATGGTTTCTGAAACTTCAGACACCAAAAAGGAAGATATGCTCCAAATTCAAATTTCAAAATCTCGAAATTCATCTTTAAAAAGGGCTGGTTAGATTCAATTGTTCCTCCACCGCTCTTCAATTGGAACCCCACGCTCGCCGCTCTTCAATTGTGGTATGCCCCTGCCACATGTATGTATTTATTTCTATACAATTCTTTATGTATGTATGTTTACTGATCTATCTATGTATGTATAGTATAATCATTGTATATATTGCAAAAACTTGAAGATAAAAGATGATTATTTGAGAAGATTGTCGTGGTAATTGTTCTCAACTGTACATGATTATTAAAGTGCCATATTTTTACTTTGTCATTCTCTATTTTTGATGAACTTTAGTTGCAAGTCAATTGTTGTTTTGTTTTGATGATTTTACAATACATTTGTCTTGCATTTGTATATATCACATATTAAGTTTGACATAATTACAAAAACTCATAGCCCCCAAATTTTTTAATCAGCTGGCATTCTTGATTAAGTCAATTTGTGGAGTGTTGGTGTGGGTAATTGATGTTGTTTTGGTTAGTCTGCTCCCATTTTATGGAATTCTATAAATTCCATGTTTGAGGCTGTCAAGAAGGTGTTTATTTTCAAGACAAATTATCTGACGCAATATCACAACTGCCTGTGATCATATTACATATATGATAACAAGAAACGTATTCAAGATGTACACTTCCATTTTCATTTTTTTAGTTTATAACATTATATATTCTTCATTTCCTCATAAAAATTTATTATGCTGCAGTTTTGTGTCTACTATGAACATTCAACTTGAACAAGCTTCTAGGCGAAATGAGTTTTGAAACAATGTTACGGGTTAGCTCTACTTTAAACATTGGATTTATATACACTCTTTCAACTTCATATAATTATCTTTAAAATTGAATTTCAGCAAGTTTGGGCGCAGGTTTCTCGATCGGAATGAAGTCAACAACTGAAGTCCATACGAACCCATCGAATCCAAATCTGCCCTTGGGTAGAGTGAGTCTACTTAGTGAACTGACCACCAGGCCGTGAGGCTTTCCCAGGGGATGTTTTCTATTTACATTCACGTCTCTTTATGCAAGGAAATTACATTTTTAGGTGAGTCATGCCAATTTTTTTTAAAATCGAAGACCATAATTTCACGTGATTTTAAATAATTTTTTAAAAGGGTGTTACAACTTGAGATTTGAAAATGAGTCACTGCCGCAGCATCACGCAGGTATCCTACTAGCATAAACACATGTTTGATTATCAGAATCTCATTTCAAATTTCAAACTGCATTTCAAATTTCAAACCGACGCATGCGCTCTATCTTTTTGGCGTCATTCTCCCACACGATGTTATTCCAAAAAAACCAAAAATTGATTTAATTGATTGGTCACAAGTAATTGTATGCAGAATTTTGTATGCAAGATTTATGTATATATGTATGTAGATTTTTGTTTTAGTGACATTATAGTGTTTAATTAGATTAATTGTTCTTATTCACTGTTTATTTTATGTTTCTAATTCTTTAAGGTTATCAGGTACATGATATTAATGTATATTGTTTTGGTTCTAAAATGGTTGTGACATTATTTGACGACTTCTTACTCTTACTATTTTCAGATCTTACTCTGAAGTCGTAACCCATTTTAATGTGACGGACCTCGAATATTATTATTTGATTATAAATAATAATTCGATATTTATTATAGGGTTTGTCACGTTTATTTATATAATTATATTCAAGACTACGTATGTCGTTCCCTTTAGTAGTTGTGTGTCCTTTGCTCTGTTTATCTATGTAACTATACTCGGAAATAATTTATTAAATAACTCTTGAATAATTATTATATTTAGTTTCTAAACAATTGTTTGTTGTACATGTTGGATCGACTCCTTTGATTCAGATTTAAAGATGAATACGAAAATAATAATGAAATAGAGATTAGATGAAACCTGTGAATCCAGTGAATACGTTGTTGATTCCAGACATGATTCCTGAAAGATGACGATCCGATCTGTTCCCGTTTAGGGTGTATTGTGAGGATGGAATGAGATGAGAGAGAGAGCTCGGTTGTGGGTCACGACTTCTAAAGGTTAGAGAGTTCGTTATTATGATGTTGGTAACCTTAATTATGAGCCATAAGTCTCCATTATATACACCCAAGGAGAAACCCTAATTTGGATAGTAAGGGCAATTAAGTCCATCATATAATTACCTATCTAAATGGGTATTTAATTAATTGATCAATTAGATAAATAATCATGAGGGCCACATATTAAATATAATTTATTCTAACATTCTCTCACTTGGCAAGTGATTATTTATTATGAGCATTAAATAAGTCTGCAGATTGATAATACTCATTTTAGTTCTAAACTGTAATCATAGTAGAGAAATACAGTCATTGAATCAGTTATTCAATTCAAGACCCCCATTAATCATACTACAATACAAATTTAAAACTTAAGTTAGGATCAATTAACAAGTAAGCCCTTTAACGAATGATTTGTGTTATTAGTGTCTATATGTCATTAGGCATGCATAAACATATAGTTAGAGACAAACAAATCAAATAAGTGAGGAAATTTCATTAATCATAAGTAATAAGTACATTATGCAATAAGGTCTTTACATAAGCCCATCTTCGAAACATGTTCTTCGAATATCTTAGGAGGGAGACCTTTAGTCATCGGATCCACAAGCATAACTTTAGTACTTATATACTCAATACAAAGATTATTTTCCTCAACTCGCTCGCGAACGAACAAGTAATTTGTATCAAGATATAAACCAGCACCGGTCGAACTGTTATTGTTCGAGAAGTTAACGGCTGCTGAGTTATCACAGTAAAGCTTCAACGGTCTAGAGATAGAGTTAACGACTTTGAGTCCAGCGATAAGGTTTCTCAACAACATTCCATGACAGGTTGCATTGTACACTGCAACATATTCAGCCATCATAGTTGAGGTTGTTGTCAGCTGCTGCTTATGACTCTTCCATGAGATCGGTCTGCCTGCTAACATAAAGATGTTAGCAAAGTCAGAATCAGAGTAACCAACCACTTCCAAATTATCACTTTTCTATAAGTCAGCTTGAAGTCTTTTGTCCCTTGGAGATATCGAAGCACTTTCTTAGCTGCTTTCCTGTGATCAAGGACAGGATTAGTCTGATAACGGCCAAGCATTCCAGCAATGTAAGCGATATCAGGACGAGTGTAGACTTGAGCATACATAAGGCTCCAGACTACTGATGCATAAGGTATCATTCTTATTTGCGCCTTTTCAACCTCAGTCTTCGGACACTGAAAGGAACCGAAAACATCTCCTTTAACTACTGGAGCTACAGAGGGAGAGCAGTGTTGCATGTTGTAGCGTGTGAGGACCCGTTCAATGTAAGCCTTCTGAGATAAACCCAAAAGTCCATTGACTCTATCTCGGTGTATTTCGATGCCAATAACGTAAGAGGCCTCTCCGAGATCCTTCATGTCGAAATTATGCGAAAATAAGCGCTTCGACTCATGCAGCATATCTAAGCTATTACTTGCCAAAAGAATGTCATCGACATAAAAGACAAGTATAGTAAAGTTGCTCCACTCATCTTGAGGTATGTGCATTGATCCACTTGATTCTTTAGGAAACCGTGCTTTTTCATCACTTCATCAAACTTTAGATACCATTGTCGTGAGGCTTGCTTCAACCCGTAAATGGATTTCTTTAGCTTGTAGACTAAATGCTCTTGACCTTCAGGCATGAATCCCTCAGGCTATTTCATGAACACGTCTTCATACAAGTCACCGTTTAGGAAAGCATTTTTGACGTCCATCTGATGCAGCTCTAAATCAAAAAGAGCTACGAGGGCCATCACGATCCTTAAGGAATCTTTTCGAGAGACAGGAGAGAAGGTCTCTTGATAGTCAATTCCCTCTTTCTGAGTGAAACTTTTGCAACCAATCTTGCTTTGAAGCGTTCAATGTTCCCATTCGGATCCAGTTTTGTTTTGAACACCCATTTACATCCTACGGGTTTTACTCCGTTGGGTAATTCTACAAAACCCCAAACATCGTTTTTCTTCATGGAATCAAGCTCATTAGTCATAGCTATCTTCCATTCAGAAGACTGATCACTAGTAATGACTTCATGATAAGAGGTAGGATCAGTAAACTTTTCGGCATCCATTTAAGCTTCAGTCAGGTAGGTTACATAATCATCAAAGTTAGTAGGCACTTTAGGCCTAGATGACCTCCTGAGCTGATTAGCGGGTTCAACATGGCTGGTATTGCTTTGATGTTAATTAGATGAGGTGCCTTCATTCTCGGTAACGATTGGAGTAGTAGTGAGTCCTGATTGTGTCGGAGTAGGTGCAGTGAAGTTCGGAGTAGCATGGTGTACAAGAGGAGTAATCGGAGGTAAGTTAGTCGATGAGTGTCTCCCCCCGCGTCTTGTACTTCTTGCAAATCAGAGTCAGGATTTTCGCTGCTCCCACTGACCTTTGAATCCTCAAGGAAATGAGCATGCTTTGTTTCTACAATTCGAGTGACGTGGGTAGGACAATAGAATCTATAACCCTTTGAGTGATCGGGATACCCGATGAAGTAACATGTTACAGTTTTCATGTCAAGCTTCTTTAAGAAGGGATTATAGAGTTTAGCTTCGGCAAGACAACCCCATACTTTCATATATCTAAGACTCGGTTTCCTTCCTGTCCAAAGTTCATAAGGAGTTTTAGGGACATATTTAGAAGGAACTCTATTGAGTATATGAACTGCTGTCTTTAAGGCCTCGGTCCAGAGGAATGAGGGTAAATCTGAGTTGGCTAACATACTGCGCACCATGTTCATTAGGGTTCTGTTTCTCCTTTCAGCAACACCATTTTGTTGAGGAGTACCGGGCATGGTGTACTGGTTCACGATCCCTTGGCCTTTACAAAACTCATAAAATGGACCAGGAGCCTGACCCACATCAGTATGTCTACCATAATATTCACCTCCTCTATCTGATCTCACAACTTTAATTTTAAGATCTAGTTGATTTTCAACTTCAGTTTTATAATCTTTAAAAGTTGTAAGTGATTCAGATTTGTCCTTGATTAGATACAAGTACATGTAACGAGAATACTCATCTATAAAAGTGATAAATGAAGTATGTCCAGTTATTCCAGCAATGGTGTAAGGGCCACTAATATTGGTATGAATAATTTCTAATAAATTATAACTCCTAGTGGCACCTTTCTTAGTTTCTGTTGTCATTTTGCCTTTAAGGCATTTGACACATGTTCCAAAATCGGTGAAATCAAGAGAAGGTAAAACTTCATCCTTCACGAGTCGAGATAAGCGATCCTGTGAGATGTGGCCTAAACGTTGATGCCACAACATGGATGAAGTTTCTAAGTCTCCTTTTCTTTTAGTCTTTGTTGAGTTCTCATTAATGTTATATGATAACAAAGACCTAGAGAAATCATCATCTAGTTCTAATTTATAGAGACCACCATCCAGAAGACCAGTACCAAATATTTGAGAATTAGAACTAATAATAAGTCTACCATTACCATGAGAAACATAAAAACCATCCATGTCTAACTTTGGTCCTGATACAAGATTCCTAGAAATTTCAGGAATATATAAGGTATCATAAAGTTTAATACATAGACCGGTTTTCATTATTAATTCTAAGGTTCCCACGGCAGCAACAGATAGTTCCTTTCCATCCTCAAGCTTAAGTGTTCTTTGGTTTCTTTCCAGCCTCCGGATTGTAAGGAATCCCTGAGTAGAATTGGTCACATGAACCATATAACCAAAGTCAAACCACCATGTATTAGTTGGAAAATTTAAATTAAAGGACTCAGTTATCATATTAAGATGATTACCTCTCTTAGCCAGCCATTCCTTGAAGTCAGGGCAATCTTTCTGCTTATGTCCTACCTTTCGGCAGAACTTGCAGTAAGGCTTGCCATTGGAATTGTTAGAGCTGGAAGATGCACCAGCATTGGACTTAGGGACTTTAGAAGCATCCTTATGAGTATTGTTCTTCCTTTTCTTCGAACCAGTGGCCATCAGGTAAGCAATATCTGGTTTCTCGAGCTTCTGACGCTCTTCCTCTTGTACGCACATGGCAATCAACTCGTTTATCATCCACTTCTCTTTCTGAGTATTGTAGTTGATCTTGAAAGCCTCATAAGATGCAGGAAGAGAAGTCATAATGAAGTGAACCAAGAAACCATCACTGATCTCCATGTCTAATCCCTTAAGTTTACGGGCCATGTCGTTCATCATCATGATGTGCTCACGAATGCCACTGGCTCCGTCATACTTCGTAGACACCAGTTTCATAATCAGGGTGCTAGCATGCGCCTTGGAAGTTCCTTTGAATTGTTCCTCCACAGCAGTATGGTAAGCTTTAGCGTTAGCCAAATCAGGAATTGCTCCTCTGATGATTGGGCTTATTGAGTTCTTGATAAACATGAGAGCCATCCGATTAGCCTTCTCCTATTTCTCATACAGCAGCTTAGCTTCAGCAGTGCTCTTATCAGTGAGGGCAGGAGGTGCAGGCTCTCTTAGTGTGTAGTCGAACTCCGTGATCCTAAGAGTCAGCATCAGGGAATCTTTCCAAGCAGAGAAGTTAGCACCGGTAAGGGTCTCAATTTCCATATTGGGAGCTGTGGATTAGATTAGATGAGAAAGAGTAATATACTAAGGTTATAGAAGAACTTAGAGTGATCTTATGGGGTAACTTAGATCTAAGGCAGTCATATATAAGGACCATTATAGTAAGGAAGCTGTGATAAGAAGTCTACTATAACATCAAATTAATAGACTAGATTAGGTTCTACTTAAACAAATGGGTTTCACTTTGGTTAATAACCATTCATCTAAATATTAGGAACAATTAAGTTAGAAAATAAAATGTGCATTAGGAATGTTACACATCACCTTTGGGCAGAAATGAGACATTTATAAACATTATGCACATGTTAAGTTTGCAAACATATATGTAACACATCACCTTTGGGCAGAAGTGAAACACACATGCTTTAAGGCAAAATGATGTCATGTGAATATCTAATGTTTAAGGATATACACAAGTAAGTGACAATGCTTAATAAGACTCAAATAATAAGATGTAACACATCACCTTTGGGCAGAAGTGAAACACTTGTTACTGAGTTTAAGCATATTTTGTATATTAAGGTTTTGTAAAACATGATAGTTTAAGGTTTTAACAAAACTATTTAGTTTATCTCTTAGCCCCTGATTCGCGGATCGAACTTGGTTAAGTGTTCGTACACGAAATTTGTACTGTTTACGAAGTTAGTAATGTTCTCGAAAAGAGTAATGTTCTCGAAAATAATTATGTACTCGAAAATAATTTTGTAGTCGAATATAGTCATGTACTCGAAATTAGTCATGTATTCGAAAATGGTTATGTACTCGAAATTTCGAGTACTTTCAAATTTTCGAGTACTTAGATTTCGAGTACCCTTAGATTTTCGAGTAATTTCGAGTACACTAAGTTTAAAAGTAATTTCGAGTATGTTAAATTTCGAATACTCAAATTTCGAATACTTAAAAATTTCGAGTACATCAAATTCAAATACATCAAATTTCGAGTACTCTTAAAAACGTGTATGTTAATTTCGAATACGTTTAAGTCCGAAAATTTTTAGGTTTACAAAACGCACCAAATTCACGTTTTTGCGAAAAACGAACCAGTTTTAAGGTTTTCTGGAAAAACGAACCAGTTTTCGTACTCGTTTTTCGAAACGTTTTTGGATTTTGAATCAATTTCGTGATTAGGAATCGATTAAACAACATATCGCTCTGATACCACATGTTGGATCGATTCCTTTGATTCAGATTTAAAGATGAATACGAAAATAATAATGAAATAAAGATTAGATGAAACCTGTGAATCCAGTGAATGCGTTGTTGATTCCAGACATAAATCCTGAAAGATGACGATCCGATTGGTTCCCGTTTAGGGTGTATTGTGAGGATGGAATGAGATGAGAGAGAGAGCTCGATTGTGCGTCACGAATTCTTAAGGTTAGAGAGTTCGTGATTATGATGTTGGTAACCTTAATTATGAGCCATAAGTCTCCATTATATACACCCAAGGGGAAACCCTAATTAGGATAGTAAGGGCAATTACGTCCATCATATAATTACCTATATAAATAGGTATTTAATTAATTGATCGATTAGATAAATAATCATGAGGACCACATATTAAATATAATTTATTCTAACAGTACACTTTTAGCATAAGTATTATAAATTTATAACTGTAGATTGGGCCTTTGTTGGGCTTATTAAATTATTGGCAAGTTCGTTTATTAGAAGTGCAGAAACCGTATTTTTTTCGGTGAATACATTAATTTTGCACTAGTGATCTCTAATTTTGAGAATTTAATCAATAGTTCAAACTCCTTGCAAAAATCTAGTACAAGTAGTTTTTGTAGCAAATGATTGTTAACATTTTCCTATGAAATTTTCAAAAAATGACAAAAATACTATTTAACTGGCTTTATCCCTATCCATTTTGTTATCTAACCACCATCACCCACATCTATCACCACATGCCATCATTACCATACTTAGTGGTGGGAAGCCGGGTATTTTGGAACCGGTTCCGCGGTCAACAAAGCCAATAATCGGTCCAGTTCCGGTTCCAGTTTTTGACTGGTTCCAATCGGTCTTTGACTGGTTCTTATTCGGGTTTTGCCGGGCAAAGGTGGAACCGGTTCCATTTTTTCCAATTGTTGTTCTAATTTTTCTGAGAATCCAAAACCAATTGTACCCATCAGTTCGGGTATGACCAGTTCTAGTTGTTGGCTTCGGGGTTTTTGCGCACCTCTAACCATACTTCATCACCATCTCACCGCAACCATCACCACAACTTCACCGAATCCACTACCACCATAATATTGATTAAGTTGATTTGACATTGTTTCACCATAATATTTTCATTTTAATTCTTAATTAAGTTGAGTTGATATAGTTCACTATAAATATTAAGGTTGTTAGTAAAAACATACCATAATTCATAACTCATAAGCAATACTTTGTCAAACACACTTGTGAATTTCCATCAATTCATCCTAATCCTTATGTTGTTTGATTCAAGGTATGATTTCACGTACCAGATTTAACCCATATAAATACATGCTGTTTTGATTGTTATATCATAAGAAACAAACTAGTTACTTTGGCAAAATTAATATTTGTTGTATAGGATACTCTCTTCCAAAACTATCTTATTTATCATATTTTTTTTTTATTTTTGCTTATTATATGTAAGGAAATATATTTCATTGGTTTCAGTTTACAGGCCACTCCTATAAATAATACCATTTGTAATCTAAATATGGAAATGGTTTTATTAGCGTGGGGCATATTACAAGCTGGCTAAATATAAATTTATTACAATTGTTATAACCATTTATTTCCCAGATTGATCGAATAATCAACAAGAATCAAAACGTTTTGAGAGAATCTACACAGAGAAGAAGGATATAAGAAAATCTAGTCGTAAATTCTTTCAACATCTAATTACAAATGTTTACACAACCATGGTTTATACAACCCTAACTATGGTTAAAGAGTTTCACTTTTGATACTAGACACCCTTGTATAATTACAAGGTTACATATTTGACTAAAACATAACTTTGACTTAATTACAAACTTGACTCGTTAACTTTCTCAACCTTAGGTTAAACAATTAAGGCTAACACCATTATCTAAAAGTGTCGCTGGTTGGAGGCGCTGATATCATATCATCCCTGATATAAATATTAAAATTTGGGTTTATATTTTGTACTATATAATTTATAATTGGATTTTTATTTAGCTACTTTTCACTTTAAATGTTTTTTATGTTTTTATAAGTATTTAGAAATTATATCTCTATTATTATAATATAGATCCTAGTTATATAATATTTGGATGTTTAATGTTTGCATTAAATTTATAAGTTTAAATTAATTTTTTACAGAAATAAGAATAAACTTGAATTCGAATTGGTTTATTCGAATATAATTCAAATCAAATTCGAATATAATCAAAATTTTGAAATTTGAAATTCGTTTCGTTGAAAAACCTAATGGTAATTTAAGCTAAGGATTACTGCAATGAAGAAGAACTAGCGCTTGTTTAACCTAAGGATTACTACAATTAAGAATCAACATGTGTCGAAATGCTACAAATAGTCTTAAACACCTTCCGCTAGAATTCATAATCCCATAATTTAAGGAAAGCTAAATGCTATAGACATATATGGTAATAAGTCTATTGAAAATGCTCTCAACTTGCTTATCGTTAGAACCTGGTGGCTCACGTTTCGCTCGAATCTAGCTCATTTGTAAAGGAGTCGAGCCAACTCGATTTGTCTTGCCATTGAGTCGATCTCGAACAAAGTTTGTCTAGGCTTGAGCTCGGCTCATGGGTCAACTCATTGTCTCGGCACGCTTTCAATTCGAGTGTATGTGGGTTGAATGTTTTAAAAAGTCTATTTTTGTCTAATAATAGTAAAAATGATTTTTAAAGACTTGAAAATCAACCCAAAGAAACTCTGATTAAACCCATTTCATAAGCTTGAAACCAACTTGACAAACCCTAACCTTAGCCCCAACCATAAACCCCTAATTCATAAAATTAATTTTTAAACACTAAAGGTAAAGCCTAAAGATTGCGGCAAAGCCATAGAACTAATTTGAAAAAAGAAAACAAACTTCTTTGGTTGTTTAAATTAAACTGTTTATTTATTTATTTTTTTTATTTGAAGCAACTAATTCTTAAACATGATTATAGATAGTTTTAATTTTTTTTTTCATTTTGGATATCATGGAAATTTCAAGAAGCTGCAATTTTTTGTTTGTTTGTTCAATTCTCTCTTTTTAAATGTGTATTTGATTTTGAACATATTGATAAATAGAAAATCAACTAAAAAAACTTTTTGTTATAGATTTTGTAGATTTGCAACCAAAAATGTCGTAAATAACCAATAAATAAATTCGTTGTGAAGATTTGTGGGGAAACTTAGTGAGGTTGTGGCAATGATGGACGTAATGGCTCCGACGCGTGAAGGTGGTAGTGTCACAAACGGGGTAGGTGGTACTAGTGATGGTGATGACGACTGTAACGATGTTGCAATGGTGATGGTGTGGTTGATGGTGGCGTATGCGACTGATGGGTAGGGATAAAATGCAATGATTGTAGGTGTTGCTCGTTTGTTTTAAGTTTGGTGGTGTTTGTAATATTAAATAGTTTTTTAATATGAATAAATCGATATGGGTCAAAATAATTTTTTTAGAATATGAATTAATTTCTTGTCCTTCTTGTTTGAGAATATAAAGCTTCGTCTTTTTAAACTAACAATCAATTTAAAATTCTTATTCCTTTAATGAGAAACATTTTAGTCTCCTTAACAAAATCAGCTCAGCCGAGCCCAACTGGGCGACTGCCGAGCTTTACTGAGCAGTCACACCTGGGCCAATTCTCCTATAAGTAGTTGGGCTTATCTAATCTTTAATGAAACTATGAGAACATTAATTACGGTTTTTGAATAATAAAAATTAAAATCAAACTGCTAAAAAAAAAAAAAAATGAACTTCTATCAATGATTTGGTTCTAGTTTGGTTTACGATTTAGACACTTTAGGTTTATGTTTTTTGACTCGTTAAAAATAAAAACTGAATCGTTTTACGATTTGGGACGGACTACTTATATTGCGAGCGTAAGGTTTTTTTTTTCCTTCAAATGTCACTTAAATCATCAAACTTATCTATCTATCTATTTAATATGTATACGTGAATAGGGAATATATCATCTAAAAACTCAATGTTAAAGATAAACTCTTAAACCAAATTGGAGCTATTCATTAGAAATCTTGAAAATAAATATACGATTCACGTTAAAGTTGATTAAAAAATTGAATTTTGAATAAGCTATTCAATTTTAATGTGTTTTAATGTGGAATACATACAGTGGCAGAGCTTGGTTCAAATGTTCACGGGGGCCGAAAGATATAGATTAAAAAAAATTTTCTTATTGCTATGTTTCAGGCTAAAAACTCGGGTCGACAAATGGTAATTCGGGTCGGGTCAAACAATTTTAAATTGATTGTTTGTTTAAAAAGACGAAAAATGTTTTCTTCATGACACAAACCGGATAAATTTCTAATCCTAATTCTTAAATCCTAAAAAAAAATTAAACAATCAATTTAAACAAACAATCAATTTAAAAATTTAAATCTAATCCTAAATCCTAGAATAAATTAACTAATCAACAAACAAATAACAATCAATAAATAAACTTGAAGCCTCTTAACCTCTTTTCAACTTAACAGTTCACACAATCAATAAACAAAGTAACACAAAAAAATTAGCTAATCAATAAGTGAAGAAACTGGTTACCTGGGTCGTCACTCGAACTCTCGAAGAAGTGAAGATGCTGGACAGCTGGGTCGACCGTCGACGGGTCGTCACTCGTCAGGTGACTCAGGTCGTGAACGGCTGAACGCTCGTCACTCGTGGGCCTCGTGGTTGATTGTTGAAGAAGATTAGAAGAAGAAACAAATGTTGCTTGATTGCTTGAAGCTTGAATCACGATTGAATTTGGAATTTGGAATTTGGGAATTAAGAAATCCTATTCCTCTGCTTCTGCTGCCTGCGCTGCTATTCGATTAAAATAGGATATGGGTTTTACCCTTTCCTTTTGATTTGAACGTTTAATAAGCAATGAAATATTTTAATGGCCCAATTTAAATTTTAGGCCCACCACAAGTTTTAAAGTTTAAATATAATATCGAAAAAAAAAAGAGATAACAACCGACACTGTGAACCCTTAAAGGTTTCAACTTTATTATTTTTTAAAATCCAAGGGGGGCTCTAGAAATTTTTAAAAGAAAAACCGAAGGGGCCAGACTCAATACATATAAAATTTCCCGACCGAAAACTACTATTTCGGGGCTTCTGGCCAGAAAAACGGGGGGGGGGGGGGACCCCGGGCCCCTAAGATCCTCCGCCCCTGAATACATATTTACTTTCGAGATTCCACATGCATGGCTCAAATATTATTTAAGGATTTTCTTTTTAAGAATTAGTTTTCTTAGGACACAATCTATATACACACACACGGTCCAGTTCGGTTTTTAACGACCGGTTTTTAGTTAAAACCGTAAACTAAACTTTTCACTATGGTTTCAAACTTTTGAAACTGACCGACCAAATGTTTTGAAAAAATAACTAACCGCGAAACCAAACCAACGATCGGTTTGGGAGGTTTTGTGGTTTGATACCAAACCTTGAACACTTGTAATCACTAATCAGGTTTACTGGTGAAAAAATAAAACATAACAATAAAACCGGGCCCAAAACTCAAACTAGATTTTCGACTGAATATAACACGACACAAATAGACAATTATGGACCGGTTTTGCATGTAACTAACCGATTTTTTTTACCCAGTTAAAACCGATAAACTAATTACAGCCGTTTGAAGGAAAAAAAAACATAATTAATGTTTTTAAGTGTTTATATAAATATAACTATGTATAGTAGCTTGAAACATTTTTTAAATCATTTTGCCCTTACATGTTAGAAGAAAAGGAACTGAATGTATTGGTCTAAGCATAACATTTCTTTAGTTATCAAAAACACAATAATTACTCAAACATTAGCAGGAAAGCTCATCAATTGAGAATATGTGCAACACCTTTAAACAAATTTTTATAATTTGTGCAGCGTTTAAAAAATCATCATTTGAGAATTTGGGAACTTCAGATATACCTCCATCCAGAATCCAGATAACAAAACACACTGTTTTAGGTGGTGTTTGTTTTTCCAGAGTTAAAACATCTGCAGTCTGCAGACCATGTCTGCACACTTCTTTTACAGAAGAGGTGGAGTTGAGGCGTGCGGTGGTTGAGGGGCGCCGGCTGTGGAGGAGCGCCGGTGGTCGATCGGTGGAGTGGATGGGCGACGACGAGGGTGAAAATTTCTGTCGAAGGGCTGAAACAAATGGAGGAGTAGGCTAGAAGAGGTGAGAAGATGTGGGAAGAGGTTGGTTCACGTTTGCCCCAAGAAAAGGACGAACATACCTTTTTTAATAGAATGTCTGCGAGAAAACAAACAACGTGCAGAGGTCTAACCTCTGCACGCGTTTACGTGGCGCAGACATAAAAGGTCAAACAAATGTTTTTGGAAAAAACAAACACCCCCTTAAAGATCCACCGGTAACTGTAGATAACTATATAATGGTGAACTCATCACATCTATGTGCCTTCGCGAGCCAAGTCATGCCTGAGGCAACTCGAACTCGGCTCGGACTCGGGTTGTTTTTAACCAAGCCGGCTCCGCTTTGTTCATTTTTAGTTCGGTTTTTATATAATTTAGATTTTAAGATGTGAGTTTGTGATTTGTGAACTCCAGATCATGTTTTCTTTTATTTTTTTTTATTATGTTTTTCTTTAGTATTATTACAAAAATGACACCAAAATATGGTTATTATTAAAAGTAACTCTATATATATATTTTTTATTTTTGGTGTAACATGTTGTACGAACTAGCCGAGCCACGAGTCGAGCCAGCCTTGCCTCAGACTCGGCTTGGTTATAACACGAGCCGGCTCGGTTCGGCTCAGTTATAAACCGACTTTATTCGAGCTAAACTTTATCTGAGCTTTTTCCAAACAAGCTACGAGCCGAATATAAGCTCAAAGCTTGTTGGACAGCCTAATTCACGTAAAACACACACACTAAAGAAATCATATTTCAAAAAACCAGACGACCATTGGCTTATAATTTAATAGATAGTCGTGTGGAACAAATGACCCCCACAAGTTTTCTGACAAGTTAATTGTACGTTTGTTTGTTTTTGTGCAGACATGTGCCAGTGAATGGTGTAAGTGGTTTATTTTCTAAACTAGATCTCATTTGTACAGACACTAGAAAACAAAATATCGTCAGCTTATTGCTGGCGACCATAGTGTGGAAGCTTAAGGGGAAGGTTGAATTTTAAATCTTGCTACTAATAATATGCAGGGTGATCATTCTACTGAAATATTTCTCCATCAAAATATCCATCACATCGTCACCTTACTGAAAATCTTAAGACTTCACAGTGGTCACTCCTCTCAAAAATCTTCCTCACCGTGTTACGTCATTACCCCACTTTATTTTTAATCAACAGTAATAATATTAATATGGGCCCAAAAATTCAATTTGACCAATGAGGAGAAGTACATGGAAGCGGGGAATGAGAGTCGTGGAAATTCGAAATGTGTCGTTGCTGGGGGAGGCGCTAGAAATCTCTGTCCTGCCAAGTTGCGCTACTTAGGCGTTGCATACGGTCTAATGTCGTGTGCATTTTTTTTTTGTTTCTAATTTCTGCAACAGTTACAAATTAAATATTTATTTATAACGATAATACTTGTTTCCAGGTATTACTTTGATAAAATCAAGTGTCTTTGATCCATAGCATACCCTATATATATGTTCAACAATCTTTAAATTACTACATAAATACGAAAGCAAGGATGAAGAAGATATTATATATGTGTGATGAGCATAAATTGATGAAATGGTTCTCCACAACAATGTTACCCTTGTCACAAGACACCGGTTTAATGTATATTTGTATAACAAGCCTGAGAATTTTTTTTTTAAAATAGGTGCATGCACCATGCATGCATGGTTACTAGGTGGTATGAGTGTTTTGTTTGGTAAAAAGGCATTTCGGAACTTCCAATAGCGGAATAGGACAATGTGGAGATGACATGGCATGTCGATTGAAGGGGGAGATGCCACCTAAGCCCTATTCCGCTACCTCAAGTAGCGGAATCACCTAAACCATATTTAACCGATAATAACCCTCCCTAACATATTCCGGTGTCACAACTAGCGGAATCCATACATCATCATCATGCATTATCACGTCCCATGCCATCTATTCTTGCAGCTTTCTTATTAATTTTTGCAGGAGGCATGCATGTGATACCTATGGCTATGTGTGAAGCTTTTGCATGCAATGCATGCTACTACCAAACAAAAAATGTCATAGTGTTATGACATGTGTAGGTGGTGAGTAATGAATCATATTCAATACACATCAGTATACATGCATATCTATCTGTTTATTTAAGAAATTGCGTATCATGGTTTTCTTCTATCGCAAAACACCTATCCAAACATACCAGCTAAAATATTCTACTTCATATTTTCAATTTCCATCTAGTTCATATTTTCAATTTCCATCTACTTCATATTTTGAATTGAATTTCTATCAACTAAAAATGAGTTATGATTTGCATCCGGGTCCAATTGTCGATGATGTTTTGTTCCTTAAAGATTCACATCGGGCTCGCGATATATTTAATAATATGGAGGTTCCCAAGTTGGTTTTTAGACGTGCTGATCAAAAGTTTTTTTCTTTTCTTAGCAACAACCCAATCACAGACAATGTTAAACGTTACATTGGCATTGCTGGTTTTGGTGGGGTGATTGATTCTGGATACCGTAACCTCGATCATGGCTTACTGGAAGCACTGATTGAAAGATGGCATCCAGAAACACACACATTTCATTTGCCAATCGGTGAAGTGACGGTAACCCTAGAAGACATTAATGTTCTCTAGGGTTTGCCTATCGAAGGAGAAGTTGTTTCTGGCTGTGAACAACCGTCTTCGCTTGCTGATCGTATTGTTAGATGTCACACCTTCCTAGGTTTTACACCTAATGAAAATGATTTAAAAGGAAATGCTATAAAATTAACAGCCATTTTTAACCATTTAAATAATGCTTCAGATTTTGAGTGCATGCAACGTGCGCGATGTATAATACTTTACTTGTGCGGTGGCACATTTTTTTCTGATTCTTCTAATAATATAGTATCACTTTCCATTTTAAATAGTTTAGAAGACTTAACTGCGTGTGGTCACCTTAGTTGGGGGAGTGACGTGTTAGCGATGTTGTATAGGAACCTTTGTAAAGCAGCATCGAACAATTCCACCAACATTGGCGGACCACTGTACATATTGCAGTTGTGGGCATGGAGTAGAATTACTACTTTTGCACTGACGATTCTACATGAATTTGATAACCGAAGACCATATGGTGCAATGTATGATTTTAATAGTTTTTTTACATTTTTAAAAAATATTTGTTAAATTGTTTAATATAACTTGTTTTAAATCATTTTGAAGGTGGCGTGAAAAATTGACATATAAAGATGTCGTTTCACATTCACTTAGAGCATGCCGGTCACAGTTGCAAACAATACGGGAAGGGGAGGTAAATTAATTCAATTTTTTTGTTGTATTTATTATTTGTCGTTGAATTTAATATTATTTTTTAATACAGTTCAAGTGGAGACCTTACGAGGAGGTCATTGGAATTCTACCAAGAATTTGTAGGAGTGGTATTCGTGGTTGGCAGAGCGAGTGTTTTTTAATATATTGGGATGTGGTTGAATTTCATACACCACAAAGGGTCATGAGACAATTTGGAATGGTTCAACGCATTCCTGACCCTATCCCTTTATCATTTAATGAGCACATGAAGTTGCATACTTTAATTCGCACTGGCAAGCCAGATAAAAACTGGCCGAATATTCACTCACAATTTTTGTCTGTGTGGAACCAAAGGTGGGAGAATGTGGTACAAGGGGTTCGTTGTGCAGCACCTACTGTAGAACCAAGTTATATGCAATGGTACTGGAAATAACCCTGTACCTTGCCTCAATTAGATCAAAAAGAAATACTTGGTGTTCTCTTGAACGACTATCCCGATGATTAAACAATCGCCACATACGAGGAGGTAAAGCTGTATTACAACTCATTGCAATCTCTGTGTGCTTTACATATTGAGCTACGTCTCTTTGAAAGGTAAAGTCAATACACGCCTTTATAGGTAGCAATCTAGCTCCACGTAACACATTGTTTAAGCTTTCGGATATATTAGTCGTTAAGTTACCCCATCGACGTCTTCTTTCATCAAACACCACAGTTTACTTTGATTTTTCAATATTGTTCAAATACTGCCATGCCTCTTCACTTATACCTCTCATTTCACTCTTCGCCAACCGGTACTTTCTCCGTTGTGTCGTGCTACCAATAGCCCAACATAACCTTTTCAAGCTAACACTCTTAAAATTCTTCATAAAGTTGCTTCGAATATGACGAAGACAATAGCGGTGATAAGCTTTGGGCTCCCTCCAATCTTCAAAATTCTCCATTACATTTACTATTCCTTTATGTCGATCAGAGATGACACACAACTTGCCCATGCTGTTACTTCTAACATGTTCATGAAATTGTTGAAAGAACCAACCCCAGCTTTCATTAGTTTCTTCATCAACGATTGCATATGCCACAGGCAATATGTAATTGTTAGCGTTTTTTGAAACAGCAATCAAAAACTTACCTCTGTATGATCCTTTAAGATGAGTACCATCAACAGATATTACGGGTTGGCAGAGATGAAATGCTTTAATGCATGGTCCGAATGCCCAAAAAACATATTTAAACACCGCACATTCCGGTGTACTATGTGGATGATGGAACCATGTTACTATAGTACCATCATTTGAGGCCTTCAGTGCTTCTACATACTTTGGCAACTCATTGAAGTTGCTCTCCCAATTACCATGAATTTTCTCGATAGCAATTCTTCGTGCTGTCCACGCCTTGGAATATGTAATATCAACCTTAAGTTTCTCTTTTATGTAAGCGCGAATCTGTTTTACCGGAAATGATATATCTTCACGAATTTGGGGGAAGATATGTGCAGCAACATCTTTGGATCTTAAAGCTCGATTATTGTTTCGAATAACGGTTGAGTAGCAGCTATGAGCACCAGTCCATGTGGTGATTCTCCACATGTGATGCTTTCTTCTTTTTGAAGCAGTTACACGCCACCGACACAAAGGCGTCTGTTGAACAGGGACTGTATCCTTTTGTGGCTGTGTAGTTTTGCATCTAGCTTTCCATAAAGATGGTTTGCTATCGGCCACGTAGATCTCCCTATTACAACCAACATTCCATCTTCTGACCGCATACATGACATCATTTTTTGAATTAAAATACATGCCAAGACGGATTTCGTTGGAATCTTCATTCCATACGTCCATATGATCTTCATCATCAAAATCGGGAAGAAGATAATCGTCTGACTCCTCTATAGGCTCATTGAGATCAAATGATTGACTGAATCCTTGATAAACACCTGAATTATACTGGTCTGAGGAAAAAGGGATTTGGTCTTCACCTTCGCCTTCTGACTCGTCGTTGGAGGGAGGGAATTCACTTTCTTCATTCTCATTGGTCATACGACCTTCAGAGTGCTCAAAACCATCACTTTCGTAATGTTCATTAACCTGTTGATCTAATGATGCAACACCAACCTCCATATTGTAGTCTTGTAAAGCTGTTGTATTATCGACACCACCAGCATAAGAACTGGAAAAACCTCGCAGGAGGTCCATACAACTACTATGTTGAGATAGAATAAATGATTGCCAGTTAACTTTTATATGAGCCATAAAGTTAACTACATTTTCTGATAGAAAATAAAGCATGCTCATGCTTTCTTCCCCAACTAAGAAAGAACTTTCACTAAATCCTTGAAATGAGTAATAGAGTAACAAATTCACTTGTGAAGATTGTCTAACAATTTGAACATGGTTACAGACTTCATCAACTAATTGTTGATAGGTAATTCTGTATCTAATTATAAACGAGGTTGTGAGAGTTGCTTCATCATAATCAACAACTCCGTTTACGTATGAGGTTTCACCATTCCAGTATAATTTAACAAGAAATGGTTGAAAAGAAGACATCGTTTTAGAGTTGATAATGATAGAACACAAATGATATTTAGAGTAATAGTACTTTGGTGAAATATTTGATGTTAAATGATGTGATTATGAACATATATATATATATAGGCAATAAGAACAACACATACAATTAGTAATGTTGGTAGGTGGGGGTATTTCCTCTACTTGTATATTTTTTTGTTTTCTTTTCTACTTGTGCATAAAACGTGGGAAAATATTTCTTGGTCAGGGTTAACTTGTCGCACCCCGCCGGTAGGGGCAAGACGAAAGATTGGTAAAACACTTAAATAAGTAGGACTAAGATAACTTCATCATCAACTAGTACAAAATAGTCTTAACAATTGTCTTAAAACCAAAAGTGGGCATGAACAACCCAATAGCATAATGTTTGTAATAATAAAACAGATGAAGTTTAAATCTAGTTCCTAGGCAGCGGAAATAACAAAGCAAGTCTCTAAGATAGACTCCAAAGTTTTAGGCACCAAAAGCTTCCCGTCTACCTCTCCTTCCTAGTTTAACGTCCTGAAATACATGCTTAAAAGAGTTTGGGTCAGCATAAAGCTGGTGAGCTCGAGCAGTTAAAAACATATAATAAGTAAACAGTTTGTATTCTTCGTAATAAACAAAGATAACAATAGTTTGTTCGTTTGTTCGTGTACAATGTTCAAGTCACACAACCAATCCTGCACCACCCATATGATCTCGCAACAAGACCATATGCCGGCGTTCCGTCCCTGCGTAGTTCATTTCCCATTAATGAACTAAATAAAATAGTTAGTAATTATGCCACAACGATTTGCCAATCTCAGTGGGGAGACCACTGTGTGTGAGGGTTTCTCAGATAGCGCTACCCATAATACTAATGGCCCCAACTAGGGTTAATGGTGTGCTCTAAAGAAGGGACAACAATATGGGAAGTAAAAAGTCTCAAACAAGTACACATAAAAAGTTTTAGTAGCATGTATTTCATCCCAAAACATAGTAAAGAAGGGAAATGTTTGCACGAAAACTCACTGAGGTTACGGTTTGCAAACAATGTTGTGAGTTAAGTGTTCCACGTGGTTGCCTTTACGAGATAGGTGTATACCTATGTTTAAACGTGTTGCTAAGATTAGACTTAGTTGCTAGTATCATTGTGCTCTATGCATAGTGTCATACTTTACTCAGGCCCATTTTATATGTTTTGCAAGTTATAACATTTACGTAACATCTTGTATTTATGCAATTAGATTTTTTTAACATGGTTATTGTATACAAATACTAATAATTAATAAACTAGATAGGTTAACAATTGGGCTTTAAGTTATTTTTACATGTAAAATTACTATTGGGCCTATTGGGCCCGTCAAGACGTTTAAAGCCCAAGAATACGTTTATAAATCATAATTTGTCCAAATAAGTATATACTAGTTCAAATATTCAAAATAGACTATTTATCAATAAATCTATTGACTAGAAATACCTCATTTTACTTAGTGGGTTAATTGGGCCGGTAACGCCCAAAACGCGGTTTTTATCCATTTTAAATAAATAGTTTAAGCCCATAAGTTTTAGAAATTATATTTTCATTATATATAAAATATATTAAGTATAATATTCTGGTCTAAATATTTATTGGCTTGTATATATATAAAAACCCGTTTTTACGCATTTCGCGTGTCGGTAATGCACGTACTTTCGCTTTTAAAGAGTCTTTCGTATTTCCTATCATCCCAAATATTTTTATAACATTATTTTATATATTTTTACTTGTATATATTCTGTAATATTTCAAAAATAAGTTATAGCCCAAAACTATGCGATTTAACAATTTAAAGACGTCGGTTTCGTAGCTAGTTTTGCATAAAACAGGTCGCTAATCATTTTAATCACCATAACTCATCAAAATATGATATAATACATTATTTATCAAAAATAAACTTATAAAATCTCCAGAATTTAAATATGCACAAAAATAAACCGTTTTAGTAGTTTGAACACGTCGGTTCGGTACTACAACGATTTTAAGCTTAAACCATGTTAGGGATGTCTTATAAAACATCTTTAAATTATTTTTAACATCATTTAAGATGCTTTTAACTTCTGGAATGTTTGAAGTCACGCATGTACGGTTTGTGTCGGTTTTTGAGATTTTAACTCGTTATGATCATTTTTAACGTACAAGACGTTGCATGCATCATGTTACTTTTTATGTTCAGATCCTATTACTCATTTTAATTTATATTACATGTGTTTTATATGTTATAAGTGTTCATGTGCTAATACAAGTGTTAAGTGCAAACTATGCAAGTAAAACATAACTAAACTAGTTGAATGAATACCCTTAACGACGTTGCTTTGCCTTGACCGGTGCTCAACCAATCCTACGTGTGAGGCTGCTGTATCTAGAGGGTTTTAGGGCTGTAAATGTGGTTAACAAAAGTGTATTGGCTTTAGATGAAGTGAAGGTGCAAAGGTGAGGGAATTAGTGCTCAAAAACTAAGTTTAGGCACATGCAACCTTCATGCATGTGTGTTTTTCGACCAAGCTTTTATACCAACAACTTTTGTTAGTTAAAACATTTATTTTTACTGCCCAAACAAGTTCTTGGTCGTGTTCAACAAGAAGTAATGATAAAAATACATAGTTGTTGTTTTTAGAACTCAAAAACTCGTCTTTTTGTACATGCATGTAAGAGTTTTGACCATGGCTTCAAAACCACGAAATTTTGGAAGTTAAATAATCTTTATTTTCTGTTTAAAAGTAGTTCTTGGTCATAGATTTGAAAGAGTATATGATAGTGTGCAAAAACATTAATAAAAGTGAGTTTTTGATTTTAGAATGTAGGATTTGTACCTAGTTCTTGAAGGATAATGAAGAGAGATGGATTATTAGATGGTAGGAACTGAAAATGATAACAAAGAATCTTCTATGAGGAGTTGTTGCAAGTATTTGAGTTCAAAAGTTCATGAATCAAGGAAGAAGGAAGATGCAAGCCTTTGCATGTAATGTTGCTGCACTTGTTCCACGTTTGCAAGGACTTTAAGCTTAGTTATTGATCTCAAAAGCTCCTGGGATTTTAACCAAACAAATTAAATTGAAGTCCAAGAAGATAAAAAAAAGAATGAGGTGATTTGGAGTTCATTTGGTACCTTAACCGTGATGAAGAAGTGAAGATAGCAAAGCTGGTCGGTTTCTGCGCACCAGAGTTTAGAAGGTTGTTTGGAGGTCGAAATCTTGATGAAAACGAGTGATACCACTTGGGAATTTTCTGGAGGAAGTTGAAGTTGATTATGGAAAAATAATGGAGTGATTTCGTGAAGTATGGAACGAGTTATAGCTGTTGGAAGTTGACAGCTGAATGCTGTCAAAAAGCAGAAAAGTAAAAGTGTATTGGGAAGAGAAAGAGAAGGAGGGAGTGTGTGGATTGGGCATGAGGATGGTGTGTTTGAATTTTGATATTTGTTTGTTAGTGTGCATGGCATCTTTTGCATGCATGTGTGTGTTATATGTATGAATACTTGTATGTGTATACATGTGAATGCAAGTATGTATGTATAGATTTCATACTCATGCATGCATGTGTGTATCATGCATATATATATTTATGTTTTATAATTGTTTGATTGTTTTTTATACATGTGTATGAATAAATGCATGTATGCGTGTATTTTGTGTGTATATATATACATATATATAAACATTGCTTATCTATACATATATATATGCGTCCATATACATATACATAAATGTTGCGTGTCTATATATATATATATTGTATTTTTATTACAATTAATTACGTGTGTTAAATAAATTAGTTGTTTTACATAAATGATTTAATGTATATACTTTTATGTGTATGATTATAGCAATTTATGTATATACATTCTTGTATAACATAATTATGTTGGCATTGTATTTACCAATTGTCGTAATTAAATTGTTAAGTTGTTTGGGCCGAGTAAAGTGACTTTCAATTAACCGTCTAATGTCGATTCGAATCCCTTTTGTGTTTGGTTCTAAGTTCGTTATTCGAAATAACATATTCCTTTAATTGATCCATAGGATATCGAATACATTTCTATCTTAGAAATTAACTTACGAAATATTCTAGACGATTTAATAAATAATAAAGGTTCAAATTGGACCTGAATTTTCGAGGTTGTTACATAACTCATACACGAAATTATGAAATTTTGATACGTGAGAGTTTTTTCCGCTACTTGTACAACCGGAATGGTTAAATATCACGTTTAGAAGATGTTAGTACCTTCATGATGTATTCCGCTACTTTTTATACCGGAATAGGCATATGAATACGTTAACTATGATTACATGGGTGTGTATTCCGCTAGTTGAGTCACCGGAATAGTTTAGGGAGGGTTATTAATCGGTTAAACTATGGATTAGGTGATTCCGCTACTTGAGGTAGCGGAATAGGGCTTAGGTGGCATCTCCCCCTTCAATCGACATGCCATGTCATCTCCACATTGTCCTATTCCGCTATTGGAAGTTCCGGAATGCCTATTTACCAAACAAAACACTCATACCACCTAGTAACCATGCATGCATGGTGCATGCACCTATTTTAAAAAAAAATTCCAAGCCTGAATATATCTTTCTATTCCACAATATTTGTTGATCGATAGCTACAACCATTTCTATAACTGGACAATGTCACCCATTGTTTAGTAATCAATGTGCATACATAAGATCAGTTGATATTTATGGGTTTATGTGAGGCCCCTAAACCGGGCACCTCACAGAGGTTGGTTTTCATCATAACGCATAGCTCTTAAACTAAAAACTTTCATAATCATGCAGCGGAAATATAAACATAGTTTGATAAACAGAAATCAATAAAGTGTCTGTATCAAAAACATATCGGATTGCCAAAAACCACCGGATCGTATGACTCTATGCCCGAGCTCCATGCCTTCTCCTATCATACCTTCAACCTGACATACATGTTAAATCAAGTCAGCTTACGCTGGTGAGTTCTAGTTTTCATAAAACAACATTAAGCATACTGGACATACACATCATTTCATACACATAGTCCATAACCTTAGCACATAACATCCTTACATCATCATCATCACACGTTTCACTGTTCCATATGAACAGTGGGCTTATGCCGGCACAAGGCTCCATAACCGTTGATCTGTCCCGCCGAAGCGTTCTACAGATCCATACTTACCCAGTAGCAAGTACTGGAGCAACCATACTTACCCCATATGAATATGGGAGCAACGTCATACTTACCCCGTAAAGAGTACGGGAGCAACCTCATACTTACCCCGTAACGAGTACGGGAGCAACCTCATACTTACCCCGTAACGAGTACGGGAGCAACCTCATACTTACCCCGTAACGAGTACGGGAGCAACCTCATACTTACCCCGTAACGAGTACGGGAGCAACATCATACTTACCCCGTAACGAGTACGGGAGCAACATCATACTTACCCCGTAACGAGTACGGGAGCAACATCATACTTACCCCGTAACGAGTACGGGAGCAACCATACTTACCCAGTAACAAGTACTGGAGCAACCATCATTCATCATGACATGATACACTAGCACCATATCATCAGTCAGCATAACATCGTATCATTATCCTAATAACATAGGATTTCTCATACAGGGTATGCTAGTATCATGTCATCATAACATCCTAGCACCATGCACATGTCATGCTAGCAGCACGTCATCATATCATTCATCATGACAACATAAACAAATTTTGCTAGCATGTAATCATCATAACATCATACTTTCATCATAGAATACCTAGGATTTCATCATAACATAACATCATACTTTCATCATAGCATACCTAGGATTTCATCATAGCATACCTAGGATTTCATCATAACATAACATCATACTTTCATCATAGCATACCTAGGATTTCATCATAACATAACATCATACTTTCATCATAGCATACCTATGATTTCATCATAACCTAACATCCTTATTTATCATCATAGCATGTTATCATTCAGTTTATCATCATAACTTACTAACATGCATTCATCATTCTTAGCACACCTTCATGCAATAATCATACTAGCACCTTAACATGCATACATAGTCAGGGCATATCATCATTCATTCATCATCATCATAGGCACATAACATCATAGACAACACAATAAGCATGTATGTCAGCCCAAAACATTAAGCATAAAATAGGGCGCCTAGAACTCACCTGATAGTAGACTCCTGTTAACCTTGGCCAAACTCCTTAGCTAGGGCCTTAAGGACCTATATCAGTTACATCATATCATCACATACCATCACATCACATACTTAGACTTAGAAATTATTCTAAGTCCTCATAGCCTACTAGTCCCCCTTATTGAATCCAAGTTTTCGAAATTTAGCTAAGTGTTCGAAACCCTTGAAATTCATTAAGTTCCCACATACACGAATTGCCATGTACTCGAAACATCCCTTGTTCACGAAATGCCATGTACTCGAAACATCCCTTGTTCACGAAATGCCATGTACTCGAAATAACATTGTACTCGAAATACATGCATGATTTCGAGTACCCTCTGTACATGATTTCGTGTACTCATCATTTCGTCATTAAACATTTCAGAAATTCAACTAAGACTTTGGGGAGCTAGTTCTAGGTTCCTTTGGTTGTTACCAACGTATTGGAACCTCAAAGTTACGAGCTTTATGCATAAAGGTGTGAGCTTTATGCATAAGTTCACCCTTTGTTTAATCATCCTAACTTTTGTATAAAAATCCAGCTTTCTATACATGAATCACTTACTTGAAGGTAGCTGATCCTCCTGGTAGAATCCCGTGCGTTTCCTACTTCGTTTGGTCGATCAAATTTTGATTCTTGAAATTCTTGGACTTAAACTTCGTGTACTCGAGAGGAACTGTGCTTCCAACCAAAGGTTGTCACATTTCCCAAGGCACGACTATTTATAGACAAGGTCCCTGTATTCGAAAACCCCTGTACACGAAAATGTAGTGTACTCGAAATGTGATGTATTCGAACTCTTTATTATTTCGAGTACACGATTTCTAAGCCCCATCTTGGTTATTTTTCGTCTATTTTCCCACAAGTTACTTATCCGTTACACGTATGTAGAATTCTAATAACTTGTATCTTAGAAAAATTTGGGATGTTACAAGTCTCCCCTCCTTACAATAGGTTTCGTCCCGAAACCTGCCTTGTTACACATCGAACAAATGAGGATACAACTCCCTCATCTCGTCTCCCAATTCCCACGTCGTGTCTGAACCTTTCCGATGCTTCCACTGAACTCTTACTTGACGAACCGTTTTATTCCTTAACTGCTTTTCCTTCGTATCCTCAATGGCGACTGGTTCTTCAATGTAGTTCAGTCGGTCATCTACCTCAATGTCATCCAAAGGAACATGTGCTTGCTCGTCTGCCAGACACTTCCTAAGATGTGACACGTGGAAGGTAGAATGAATCCCGTTCAGCTCCTCTGGTAGGTCTAGTCGATACGCGACTTTCCCTACCCTTGCCTTTATCGGAAACGGTCCGATGTATCTCGGACTCAACTTTCCCCTCTTCCTCAATCGAATGATTCCCTTCCATGGTGATACTTTCAGCAACACTCGATCGCCAACATCAAACTCGATCGGTCTTCGGCGCCTGTCCGCGTAAGACTTTTGGCGATCTTGTGCAGCTTTCATACGTGCTTTTATCACCCGTAGCTTTTCTGCCGTATCAATCACAGCAGCCTTGTTTCCCATTTCTTTCTGTCCAACTTCACCCCAGCATACCGGGGTTCTACATCGTCGTCCGTACAACGCCTCATATGGGGGCATTCCGATACTAGAGTGATAGCTGTTGTTATATGAAAACTCCACCAATGGCAAGTGGTCATCCCAGCTTCCTCCAAAATCGATAATGCACGCCCTAAGCATATCCTCCAACGTTTGGATAGTCCTTTCTGACTGTCCATCAGTCTGAGGGTGATAGGCGGTACTGATATTTAACCTCGTTCCCATAGCATCATGAAACTGCTTCCAGAATCTGGAAGTAAACCTCGTATCCCGATCTGACACAATGGAGACAGGAATTCCATGTCTGGTCATAATCTCTTTCACGAACAACTCAGACAACCTTTCGGACGTATACGTTTCCCTGATAGGAAGAAAGTGTGCACTCTTCGTCAGTCGGTCCACAATCACCCATATGGTATCATGTCGCTTAGCTGTCCTCGGTAGCTTGGTGATGAAATCCATGGTGATGTGTTCCCATTTCCATTCCGGTACCTCTAGAGGTTGCACATATCCGTAGGGTTTCTGATGCTCAGCCTTCACTTGCGCACAAGTAAGACACCTGTTCACATACTGCATCACATTAAACTTCATGCCCGGCCACCAATAATCATGTCGAAGATCTTGATACATTGTGCACCGAGTAACGTGACTTGTGGGCTTCATCTAAAATCCTCGCCCGAATGTCCCCATTTCTGGGCACCCACATTCGACCGAATCGTAGCTTTATCCCATGGTCATTGTCTTCCAAGTTCTTGACTTGACCGAAGACGCGTTCAAAACCCACATTCTCTTCTTTCAATCCCTCCTGTTGCGCCTGTTTGAGCTCGTTCAGAAAGTCTGGCGTTATTACCAAACTATACGATTTTACTCGTATGGCAGGATGATCGGTCTTGCGACTCAGAGCATCCGCCACCACATTGGCCTTTCCCGGGTGATATAGAATATCACAATCATAATCCTTTAGCAGCTCAAGCCATCGTCTCTGCCTCATGTTCAATTCCTTTTGCTCGAAGAAATACTTCAAGCTCTTGTGGTCAGTATAGATGGTACTACGTACTCCATACAAGTAGTGCCTCCATATTTTCAATGCAAACACCACTGCAGCGAGTTCAAGATCGTGGGTCGGGTAGTTAGCCTCATGAATCTTTAGCTGGCGCGAAGCATAAGCTATCACCCTTCCCCTTTGCATCAGTACGCATCCCAACCCTTGTCGTGACGCATCGGCATACACCACAAGATCATCATTCCCATCCGGCAGTGCTAGAACAGGAGCTTGGGTAAGTTTCTCCTTCAGCACTGAAAACGCTTGTTCTTGGTTTGGACCCCATTCGTACTTTATGTCTTTCTTCGTGAGCTTCGTCAGTGGCGTCGCTATCTTGGAGAAGTCCTAAATAAATCTCCGATAATAGCCAGCCAAACCAAGAAAACTGCGTACTTCTGTCGGTGACTTTGGAGGACTCCATTTCATAATCGTTTCAACTTTAGCTGGATCTACCATAATGCCTTCTGGGTTCACCACGTGACCCAGAAACTGTACCTCTCGTAGCCAGAAAGCGCATTTGGAGAACTTAGCATAAAGTTCCTCTTTCCTCAGGATTTCCAATACCTCACGTACGTGGCAAGCATGGTCTCCCTCGTTCTTTGAATAAATCAAAATATCATCAATAAACACTATCACCGATCGGTCCAGCATCGGTCGACATACCCTGTTCATCAAATCCATAAATGCTGCGGGAGCATTCGTCAATCCAAACGACATAATGAGAAACTCGTAATGTCCATAACGCGTACGGAAAGCAGTCTTTGGAATATCCTGCTCTCGAACTTTCAACTGATGGTAACCGGATCGGAGATCTATCTTTGAGAACCAGCTTGCACCTTGCAATTGATCGAACAAGTCATCAATTCTGGGTAGAGGATACCTGTTCTTTACGGTCAACTTATTCAGTTCCCTGTAATCGATACACATACGCATACTTCCATCCTTCTTCTTAACGAACAGCACCGGTGCTCCCCATGGAGAGACACTCGGTCGTATAAAACCTTTATCAAGGAGTTCTTGTAGTTGGGTCATCATTTCCTTCATCTCAGTTGGAGCTAAACGGTAAGGTGCTTTGGCAACGGGTTGTGCCCCCGGCACTAAATCGATCTGGAACTCAATTTCCCGTTCGGGTGGTAATCCTGGCAATTCCTCAGGGAATACATCGGGGAAGTTACACACCACGGGAACATCATCAATCGTCCTCGTATCCGTACGTTCCTCAATCGCGTAGGCCAGGTAGGCTACACACCCTCGCCGCATCATAACATCAGCCTTGATCATCGAAATGATCTTTGGCGCATACATCGCTTTATCACCATAAACCGTCACGGAGCTCCCATCCATCGCACGTAAACATATCATCTTTCGTCGACATACAATGTTAGCCTCATATTTGGCTAACCAGTCCATACCCAAAACCACATCGAATCCCCCTAAGGTAATAAGAAACAATCGGGCAGGGAACCTATGACCTTCTATCTCAACATAACAATCATCAATAGCCTCAGTCACCCTGGTCATCTTACCAATAGCCGTCTCTACATCAAATACCCGGTCTATCTTCTTAACCTTCCCAGATAACCCATCACTAAAAGTAGAAGACACAAAACTCATACTGGCACCAGAATCAAACAATACAGAAGCAGGAATATTGTTGATAGAAAAGGTACCTGTGACCACATCAGGGTCCTCAATCGCATCATCCTTCGTCATCGTAAAGGCTCGTGCTTTAGCCTTCTGCTTCTCCTTTTTGTCTTGGGTGCGTCCTCTCTTCATCCTGCAATTGTCCCTATGGTTCTCTTCCCATAAACCGACATCTGCCATATCATTTGTTGCCCCTATGGCTCGCAATCCATAGACCGACAACTGTAACATCGTATGTTGTCCCTATGGATCTCCGTCCAGAGACCGACAATCGTAACATCATATTTTTCCCTATGGCTCTCCGTCCATAGACCGACAATCGTAACATTGTATGTTTTCCTATGGCTCTCTGTCCACAGACCGACAACGGAACATCGTATGTTGCCCCTATGGCTCTCTGCCCATAGACCGACAATCGTAACATCGTACGTTGTCCTATGGCTCTCTGTCCACAGACCGACAACGGTAACATCGTATGTTGCCCCTATGGCTCTCTGGCCATAGACCGACAATCGTGACATCGTATGTTGCCCCTATGGCTCTCTGTCCATAGACCGACAATCATAACATCGTATGTTGCCCCTATGTTCAGCCATCTTAACTTTCTACATAACGCAACAATTGATGAGTCAGAACAGGAATCAGCTTAGCACAGAATAAGTGTTGTAAATCGTTAACGACGTTGATCAAGTGTTATTAACCATTTACCCAACTCATAGGCTCTAAATGTTTCCCATCCCACCTCTTCAATGTGCATGACACTCACTACTTACATAACATTACATCTAACCCTTATCTCATACATAAACATCCGGCTCGTGGCATCCGTCATCCGTGGTTGGCAATCCGCATCCATTAATCCCATTCTCAGTTTAAGTCTTGGCATTTGGGATGCCAAGATCTCTCAAACTATGGCTCTGATACCAACTTGTGAGGCCCCTAAACCGGGCACCTTACAGAGGTTGGTTTTCATCATAACGCATAGCTCTTAAACTAAAAACTTTCATAATCATGCAGCGGAAATATAAACATAGTTTGATAAACAGAAATCAATAAAGTGTCTGTATCAAAAACATATCGGATTGCCAAAAACCACCGGATCGTATGACTCTATGCCCGAGCTCCATGCCTTCTCCTATCATACCTTCAACCTGACATACATGCTAAATCAAGTCAGCTTACGCTGGTGAGTTCTAGTTTTCATAAAACAACATTAAGCATACTGGACATACACGTCATTTCATACACATAGTCCATAACCTTAGCACATAACATCCTTACATCATCATCATCACACGTTTCACTGTTCCATATGAACAGTGGGCTTATGCCGGCACAAGGCTCCATAACCGTTGATCTGTCCCGCCGAAGCGTTCTACAGATCCATACTTACCCAGTAGCAAGTACTGGAGCAACCATACTTACCCCATATGAATATGGGAGCAACGTCATACTTACCCCGTAAAGAGTACGGGAGCAACCTCATACTTACCCCGTAACGAGTACGGGAGCAACCTCATACTTACCCCGTAACGAGTACGGGAGCAACCTCATACTTACCCCGTAACGAGTACGGGAGCAACCTCATACTTACCCCGTAACGAGTACGGGAGCAACATCATACTTACCCCGTAACGAGTACGGGAGCAACATCATACTTACCCCGTAACGAGTACGGGAGCAACATCATACTTACCCCGTAACGAGTACGGGAGCAACCATACTTACCCAGTAACAAGTACTGGAGCAACCATCATTCATCATGACATGATACACTAGCACCATATCATCAGTCAGCATAACATCGTATCATTATCCTAATAACATAGGATTTCTCATACAGGGTATGCTAGTATCATGTCATCATAACATCCTAGCACCATGCACATGTCATGCTAGCAGCACGTCATCATATCATTCATCATGACAACATAAACAAATTTTGCTAGCATGTAATCATCATAACATCATACTTTCATCATAGAATACCTAGGATTTCATCATAACATAACATCATACTTTCATCATAGCATACCTAGGATTTCATCATAGCATACCTAGGATTTCATCATAACATAACATCATACTTTCATCATAGCATACCTAGGATTTCATCATAACATAACATCATACTTTCATCATAGCATACCTATGATTTCATCATAACCTAACATCCTTATTTATCATCATAGCATGTTATCATTCAGTTTATCATCATAACTTACTAACATGCATTCATCATTCTTAGCACACCTTCATGCAATAATCATACTAGCACCTTAACATGCATACATAGTCAGGGCATATCATCATTCATTCATCATCATCATAGGCACATAACATCATAGACAACACAATAAGCATGTATGTCAGCCCAAAACATTAAGCATAAAATAGGGCGCCTAGAACTCACCTGATAGTAGACTCCTGTTAACCTTGGCCAAACTCCTTAGCTAGGGCCTTAAGGACCTATATCAGTTACATCATATCATCACATACCATCACATCACATACTTAGACTTAGAAATTATTCTAAGTCCTCATAGCCTACTAGTCCCCCTTATTGAATCCAAGTTTTCGAAATTTAGCTAAGTGTTCGAAACCCTTGAAATTCATTAAGTTCCCACATACACGAATTGCCATGTACTCGAAACATCCCTTGTTCACGAAATGCCATGTACTCGAAACATCCCTTGTTCACGAAATGCCATGTACTCGAAATAACATTGTACTCGAAATACATGCATGATTTCGAGTACCCTCTGTACATGATTTCGTGTACTCATCATTTCGTCATTAAACATTTCAGAAATTCAACTAAGACTTTGGGGAGCTAGTTCTAGGTTCCTTTGGTTGTTACCAACGTATTGGAACCTCAAAGTTACGAGCTTTATGCATAAAGGTGTGAGCTTTATGCATAAGTTCACCCTTTGTTTAATCATCCTAACTTTTGTATAAAAATCCAGCTTTCTATACATGAATCACTTACTTGAAGGTAGCTGATCCTCCTGGTAGAATCCCGTGCGTTTCCTACTTCGTTTGGTCGATCAAATTTTGATTCTTGAAATTCTTGGACTTAAACTTCGTGTACTCGAGAGGAACTGTGCTTCCAACCAAAGGTTGTCACATTTCCCAAGGCACGACTATTTATAGACAAGGTCCCTGTATTCGAAAACCCCTGTACACGAAAATGTAGTGTACTCGAAATGTGATGTATTCGAACTCTTTATTATTTCGAGTACACGATTTCTAAGCCCCATCTTGGTTATTTTTCGTCTATTTTCCCACAAGTTACTTATCCGTTACACGTACGTAGAATTCTAATAACTTGTATCTTAGAAAAATTTGGGATGTTACAGTTTAATTGAAAATTGTTATCTTTTTATAAGCTAGACTGACAATATGTAGTATTTTATACAATTGTTGTATTTATCCTTAAGAAACTTTGAGAAGAGACATGTGTTTTAAGACTTATTCTTTACTCATATTTTGTTGTATTTTGCTTAAGTACCCTACTGATTCGTGTACTTGACTGAGTATGTTTGTTTGTTTGATTCACGTGTAAGAAATTAGTTACTCCTAGTGTTGGGTAAGTTTAATGTTGGATGGGTCAACTTGGATGGGTCAAAGAAGATTATTATTTTCAGTAGTTAGTTTGGTTTTTAATATGTTTTTTATTATGTTAAGTTTTTTGTTAGTGGGTCAAAAATGGGAAGGTTTCTTCCCATGATATGATGTCTGCACATTTTTGGTTCACGTATGCATGTTTTAGATTGTGAGTTAGTAATTAATATCATATTGCAAGTTTGTGAGTCATTTTTATTGAATGAAGAAATCTTTACAAGTTTAGCACCTGAGGTTCCAGCAGCAAACATTCAGAATAGAATATAACTGTTTGTGATATTTTGTTATCTAAATGTTAAAATGAAAGGCTAATATCAATACCTAGTATTGTGTTGTGTTGTGTTCTATACACTCTTTCTTTTTGGTTACAAAATGCCATGTTTTCTTTGGTCACACACAAACATGAACGTACTTTAATTACGCATAAGACCCTCAAAATGGTTGAGTCACTCTTATTGGAGGCTGATATCTTTCCCCTAAATATTGTGATTCTAATTTATTTCATTCCGTATATATTCCTTTGATATAGGCATGATTAGTAGCCATGTTCTTATATATAGGAATCGTTCTTTTCAATTGTTATGCAGAACCTTTGGATTAAATGAGAAGCTTTTTGGCCATAATTTTATTATGGTATCAGAGCGGTCATAAGAGACGATCCTCCGATAATATATTATGGCCAGTAATGAAGACAAGGGAGCAAAACGCAACTCTGGTGAACAAGTGGAGCATTGCATTTTTTTTTTGGGAAAGACGGTCACAGAAAGGATGGATGCTTCAAACGCATCGGGTATCCCGATTGGTGGCCGGACAAAGGCAAAGAAAAAAGAATCAAGCCGAAGGCAGCTTATGTCGAGGGGGAGGTGAGCCCGATACCGAGCATGACGGATTTGCAATATCAACAATTTATGAAGTTGTTTGGCAACAAGAATGGTGTAGACAAAAACGAAAACACATCCGTAGCCAATATGGCAGGTAACTTCTGTAAAGAAGGTAAATGGATCATTGACTCGGGTGCTACCGAGCATATAACTTATGATGATTCACTCTTAAAAAACAAAACAAAACAAAAAGGAACCATGAGCGACCTGTTATTATACCCAATGGACAAGCTATTGCTGTTGAGGGTAGGGGAGTATATCCTGCCAAATGGAATGGTAATCAAGGAAGTTCTTCACATTCCAAAATTCAAGTGCAATTTGCTTTCTGTTAGTAAGTTATCAAAAGAACTTAAATGTGCCATAACATTTTTTTCCTGAATTTTGTCTTATGCATGACATACGTTCTGGGAACTTAATTGGAGTGGGTGAATGCAAAAATGGTCTATATAAGATGGGGAAAATTGAAGACAAGAGACAGGCAATGGCAACAACAACTCTTAGTATATGGCACAAGAGATTAGGTCACCCATCAAATTCAAAATTATCTTATGTTGATTTTCTGAAAAATAGTTGCTCAAATTCCAAGTTTCTTTGTGACTCTTGTGTTAAGGCCAAATTTGCAAAATTACCCTTCCCAATTAGCACTACTAAAACACATGCTTGCTTTGATTTATTGCATTGTGATGTGTGGGGTAAATATCGTAAACCTTCTTTTTCACATGCAAGCTATTTTTTAACAATAGTAGACGATTTTAGTCGTGCAGTGTGGGTATTTCTACTAAAACACAAACACGAGGCAAGTACATGTCTTGTGAATTTTCACAAAATGGTACAAACCCAATTCAAGAAAAACATTAAAAGGATTAGATGTGATAATGGAGGGGAATTCATTTCAAATCACATGCTTGATTTCTATGCCAAGGAAGGAATTATTCTTGAAACCACATGTCCACATACACCACAACAAAACGGTGTAGTGGAACGAAAACATCGGCATTTGTTAGAAACTGCACGTGCATTGAAGATTGAAGCAAACTAGCCAACGAGGTTTTTGGGGGGAATGCATCCTAACAGTTACACACGTTATAAACCGTATGCCATCTGATGTGATCGGGAACAAAACACCCTATGTGGTATTGCACAATAAAAAACCAAATTATGAATACATGAGAGTTCTTGGTTGTCTCGTTTATTACAGTATCACCGAGACAAATGGAGATAAATTTGAAATGAGGGGGAGACCGTGTGTTTTCTTGGGTTATCCACCTCAAACAAAGGGATACAAAATTTACGACCCCTAACATAATAAAATCATAATATCAAGGCATGTCAGGTTTTTTGAAAATATTTTTCCTTTTGCCAAGAAAAACATAACAGAGGAAGATGAAATTTTTATCCTTACCAAAAACTGGTGTAGTGAAGAACAAGCTGGGCCAAAGCCTAATGTTGAAAATAATAAGTTTAACATAGAAGACAGTCAAAATGAGCAAGTTTGGTCACAACCAGCTTCCGAACACATTGGGTCGAGTGCTCAATCACATGAAAATGATCGTGTACCAGAAATTTTTGAAACACACGAAGACTTGGCCCAAAATGAAGAAATAATTGAGATGCCACACAACTGAACCGAGCCTACTTTAGTAAATGAGCAGGTGGGTCATCCATCCGAAAATGTTCAAAATGAACACCCAATTTTAGAAAATATGGAGCTGCCAAAGGAAAAACGAAACAGATTCCTACCAAAGCACCTTAAGGATTATAATGTCAAGCTTCCCCCATCTATAGATCACAGTCAACCCACTACCAGTCAAGAGGCCTCAACGGTACATCCATTAGCACATTTTATTTCTTATGAGAAGTTTACTAACTCGCATAAAGCATTTCTTTCGGCCATCACTTCAAACAATGAGCCAAAACATTTTAACCAGGCTTCAAAAGACTCACGATGGATAGAGGCAATGAAGAAGGAAATCCAAGCACTCGAAGAAAATAAGACATGGACCTTAGAAGAACTACCAAAAGGAAAGCGGGCAATTGACTCTAAATGGGTTTACAAGATAAAGTATAAGCCTAATGGAGATATCGAAAGATACAAAGCTCGTCTTGTTGCGAAGGGTTTTACGCAAATGGAAGGGGTAGATTTCAATGAAACTTTTGCTCCAGTTGCAAAATTGGTAACGGTTCGAACTCTTTTAACAGTAACAGTCAAAAGGGGATGGAAAATACATCAACTTGACGTTAATAACGCCTTCTTACATGGAGATTTGCATGAAGATGTCTACATGAAAATTCCCCAAGGTTTTGAAAAGCAACACGACAATAGAGTTTACAAATTGAAGAAATCTCTTTATGGGCTTAAGGAAGCATCTAGGAATTGGTACCAAAAATTCACTAATTCCTTGCTCGAATTTGGTTTTAAACAAACAGGGGCTGATCATTCATTGTTTATCTTCAAAAGAAAAGACGTTTTTGTAGCCGCACTAATTTATGTTTATGACGTCATCATCGTGGGTGATAACTCGGTAAAAATACAAGAAATCAAAGACTTTCTTGACAAGAAATTTAGCATCAAAGATCTTGGTCCTTTGAAGTTCTTTCTTGGAATCGAAGTGGCTAGGACAAAGAACGGGATGGTGTTGAGCCAACGAAAATACACGCTAGACATCTTGGAAGAAACAGGAATGATGGGTTGTCGACCAAGTTCATTTCCAATGGAAAAGAATTTGAAACTTGGCAAATGTGATGAAGAACCATGAGTTGATTCTAATCAGTTTAGAAGACTAATAGGAAAGCTTCTTTATCTACAAGCAGCGTGACCCGATATCACTTATGCAGTAAATGTCTTGAGTCAGTTTGTTAGTGACCCAAGACAAAGTCACATGGAAGCTGCTAATCGGGTCCTTCGGTATCTTAAAGCTACACCCGGACAAGGTATTTTGATTCCTAAAGAAGGAGGAACTAATCTCGCAGCCTATTGTGATTCTGATTGGCTTGGATGTCCTTTCACAAAAAGGTCAAGAACCGGCTACTTGTTACTTTTAGGAGATTCTCCCGTCTCATGGAAATCCAAAAAGCAGTCTGTAGTCTCGCGATCATCAGCTGAAGCCGAGTATCGAGCAATGGCAAATGCGGTTAGTGAAGTTTTATGGATGAGGTGGCTTTTGAATGAGCTTGAAATGCCTCCTAGCGGCCCTACACCCCTATTTTGTGATAATCAAGCTGCCCGTCATATAGCTAACAACCCGGTATTTCACGAGCGAACTAAGCACGTCGAAATGGATTGTCATTTTGTACGAGAACGAGTTGAATCAAAGGAAATAAAACCAATGCACATTGACACCAAAACCCAAATCGCAGATATTCTTACCAAACCCTTGGGAACACAACAATTTCAGTTTCTACTTGACAAGCTGGGCATTTGTAATCTTCATGCTCCAACTTGAGGAGGAGTATTGGGGGCTGATATCTTTCCCCTAAATATTGTGATTCTAATTTATTTCATTCCGTATATATTCCTTTGATATAGGCATGATTAGTAGCCATGCTCTTATATATAGGAATCGTTCTTTTCAATTGTTATGCAGAACCTTCGGATTAAATGAGAAGCTTTTTGGCCATAATTTTATTAACTCTTGCATATGACAAAACACTTTCGCTTTTCAAAGATTGACTGGTAAATTGTAAATAGTGGTGATGTATTCTTGGCGGATGATGGATGCCTTACTGTTCCATTAATTTCAAAAAAACTCGCGGTTACATTTATCCCATCTTAACCTATTCAAGTGACTCCTATGAAAAATATATCATTGTAGAGAATATTTGCATGTTGTAAGCCTGAGATACATAATTTCAGTGGTGAAACATCTACAAGACGGGGGGCAAGCATCCTTTTTTTTCCTGTCCGTAGTGTTAAATATTTGGCTGAAATATTATTTTTTGTTTTAAATATTGTTTTTGTTATCTCGCTTCAAAAAATTAAAATATATTGTTGGTTTCGTAAATTTTCGCCACTTGTAAAATGTTCAAGATTCGTCACCGTATAATTTGGTAGTGTCACCTATATATTGTTTAATAATTATGTAAATCTACCACCCGTATGTATTTTCCTAAAATGTGCAAACTTGAAGAATTTCATTTCACTGATTTCACATTCACCCAATCCCCTATATTTCGTAAGGTAACCTTCTGGAGTCCAAAACATATTCTCCTAGAATGTGTTATTCATTAGTTCTAAGGGTCAAACGACCTTCTTTGTAAAGACGAGTTATGACTTAGTCCAAATATAATAATCCTTTTGTTTTTAAATTATTTATCAAATACGTTTGCAATTGATTTTTATTCATTTAATAAGAAAATGATATTTATCCATGACATGTACTGACCTTAGCAGTAACCGAATCTATAATTCAACATACCGATACATGATGTTGTCACCCATTATGGTGTATTAAACAATTGTATGATCAGTGAGACTTCAACGACTATTTTATTTAGATGGTGATTAAATCTTAATTTTATGGGTATTTGATTCACAAGGCCTAGCAGAATATCCATATTTCATCTTTAATATGTCACTCTTTCTAATTTTGTCTACTTAAAGCTAGTTTTAACTTATTTTATTTTCTTTGTTTCTTGTAATGAGCAATTATATAATTTGTTAAAATGTTTTTGTGTTTTTTACACTTATTTACTTTCAAATGTTGGAAGATGAATTTTTAATTAGACCTCTTTCTCATTTTATAAATGTTTGTGTGTGGTATAATTTAATTCCAAATAATATTTGGATCATATGAATATTGGAAAACATCATTAATGATAGCATAGCATGTTGGCATGGTTGTGCCTTTACAACATCAAATCTAATCTTACACGATCTTTTTGATCAAATTAAATCACATTCAAGGTGATGTTTGAATGTAGATGGGAACGAACTCATTATGGTGCTATGAAGTTAGCCTTATGTTACATTACCTCTTTGGTCAAATGACAATAAATTAACCGTTGTTTAATGAAAGTCTTATCTATCCAAATGGCTATTATAAGTTTTTTATAATAACCGTTTGAATGCGGGTGCCAATATTCACGAGAATACCGCACCTTCTAGCCAAAACTTTTAAATTCTCTTGTTGTACATTCTCTTCATATATGGTAATCGTGATTCATGCAAACCATTTTCCACCAAGTTAGGCTTTCTTGTGATATATCAATTCGATGATGAATCAACCGATCTTGCCTTTTGCTTTTTTTCCCCCCCTTTTCTTTTGTTATCTACTTTTTTGAAACTTTAGTCAATTGGGTGATGTTTTATTTTTTTTCTTTATGATATTGATATATGGATCACATTTTTATTTATTTTTTTTTACATTTTATAAATGTCAAAAGTAAACGAGATGGCCGGTATTATGAGGCATGCTTATGGCTGGCAATTCACATGTAAAATATCTTGTAATGTCGAAATTATAACAAACAAGTTATTAAGAAGTTGATGAACATTGGGTCATTTCCAAATGGATACCATATACATATCTTATGAATAAGTTATATGATAAACAGAATCACAAAATTACATTATTTACATAAAAATATTGATCCTCAATTTCCAAGATTAAAAAGGTCGTTATAAATGTCTTGTGTTTTATTGACCACTAAAAATAAATAGACTTTTGTTAAAGTGATAAAGAGAATAAATATTCCATCTATTCTAAGAAATACCGTTTTTAAAGATAAATGTTATATTCCTATATCACCTCACAATTGGATTCCCCCTTCTCTCCCGTAAATGATTATATGACACTTTTTTAAATTTTAAATTTACTCATATTTCTTATGTTTAATAATAATAATAATTTTATTTAATTTTGTAAATAATATGATTACACTATAAATTATAAATTTAAAATTTTATAAAATATTTTAAGAAATATATGATATTCTATTTAAAATAAATACTTTTTAGGTTTTTAACCTAATAGGTATATATATATAGAATACGGAGTTACATTTAGACATTATATTGCTTATTAATTAATACATATAAGTTATAAACAGACCTTTAAGATTTTTTAAATACACATCCATTACCTAGTTTTGATCAAGAAACAACCTATAGCTTGTATCCTTAAAAACATAAATTGAGCGGTTTTCAATAGCTCACTGGTCATTGCTCACTAGCTAGTAAAATGTATATATGTAATATGATTATAAGGCTATGTGTTATGCATCACCCCCCATCACTCTACGTAGGCGTCACATAATCAACCAACGTCATCACCCCTTTACCACTCCACGTCATTTTTATATGTGTTATCCATTACTCTCCAATCACTTCCCTATTACTCCACGTTGTCACCCCTTTTTCCCCTCGTTTTTCTTTCATCCCGTGATGCCCCTCACGCCTGCCCCCTCACGCCCCCTTCACGCCCCTGTGTAATGAGGGAGGGCACCACCGGGTCGTGACCAAGCCCCGTCACGCCTGGGTAACGCTCTACAACACATAGCGCAAGTAGAAATGAATCAAACCCGTAGCTCTCTTTTCCAACCCTTTTCACAATGTTTTTCTAGGTAAACATTTTAACTTTGTACTTAATTAATAATCATGATGTTTTGTTAACGGCTTGGAATTACCGAATTAATATATGCACAGAGCTGGCTCCAAGGGTGCATAAGAGGTGCGACCACATCGATCCTGATTTTTTGGAGGTGTCTGAAATTTTGAATTTTTTTTAATATGTATTTTATATATAACATTATTTTTAAACAAAAATAATTTTAATATGCAAAAAACAATATTTTATTACAGTAATTTTGTTTTATTTTATTTGTTTAATAATTTTCATCTCTATTATCGATTTATGACTTTTCCTTTAAATGTATCAAACTCATTTTAATACTCGCACTGAATATTCAAAATCTCATAGACGATCCTAAATATGCATTTTTAGTTGAAAGCTTTAGATTTGCTCGTCATTATATTCATAACCATTTTCGGTCTACGTCGTGTTATCAACCATTTTCAATTGTTTTCTCCTGTAAAGACAATTTTTTACGCTATCCTTTTTACAAAATTTGACATGATAATGTGATACAAGTTAAAATGAAGCATTTCAAATACACTTTTCTACATCTTTGGAATACGGTCACACTTTTTGACTAATTTGGTTGCAAACTGCCTTTGATTTTTTTTTCTTTTCTAACCAACCGAAAAAACTCAAGTGTTAATAATAAGAACATGTAGATTTACTCATGTTGCTTTCCGCAATTGATGACATCCTTATGACTTTTATTTTTTGTATTATTTATAACTCCTTTCTATATTTCATATTGCTTTTCAAAAAACAAATATATATTAAATTTTAATGTTTCAAATTATAATTCGTTAGCTGATTTATAGTAGCAGTTTAATTAATGATAATTACAAATTTAACTTTCATTGCTAAAAACAATCTCAATATTATAATCATTATTAATTTCCTCACAATTTCAGTTGATTTTGCTTATACGTTTTCTTATTTCAGGCATAATTACTATTGGGAACGAAATCAAATGCAAACTAATGATGATTATGCTATCAAGATTGCCAGTGGCGATAAAAAATTCGGATTATTATTGTATAAAATGCTAGTACTAATTATTATCAAACAATGAGTTATAGTTTGAAGGTTGGATTACTGTAAAAAAGATATTAAATGTAAAAGGTGTAGGAAATATTTAATATCATTAGATTTATAATTAATGATTGAAATTAAAATATAGAAGAAAACCTTGATACTCGTAAATGCTTATGTTGCTTTTTTATCATGTTCCTTCACTATATAGAAGAAAACGTTGATACTCGTAAATGCTTATGTTGCTTTTTTATCATGTTCCTTCACTTTATTAAAACTGTATAACTTTTATATATGATATTAATTTTTAAAAAATACACCAAAAAAGCACGGGTTTTTTTTATCTATAAAACATGTAGAGTATTGTTATATAAAATATTTAAAAAAATAAGTCAATGCGTATTTTTGCTCATAATCATATATCTTTATGTTCATAACAAGGTTTACTAATTTCTAATATAATGGATTCTGAAATACATAATGGTGAAATAAAACAGTTTGATACCTTTAGTGGAAAATACAATAATAAAACAATAACCAATCTATCTAATAAATAAAATATTGACACAATGACAGGAAAAAAATATTTCAAACGTAAAGCATAATAATCTGAAATGCATGTTTTAAAAAATGACAAGTTTTCAAAAAAGAATGCTAAAATAACATAATTGTGTATTTCTAATATATGTTAAATATAAAAATTTAATTACATTAAACTTATTTGATACATAACTTTAATGAAGAATAACACCAAATTATAAGATACATATAAAGCAGAATAATAAAGACATATTAAACAACAACAATAAATCATAACATAAAATTAAATGATCAAAAATATCCTTTTCGATTGTAGATAAAGCTATATCAATTAAAAGTCATATGAAATATGGACAAACGTATCCCGTAAATGACTCATATTTTGATCCTTTTTACTGCTAATTCTATAGTGCAAGTAACAGTGCTTAATTTCCCAGATAGTATACGGATACTTTCTGGATTCTTTCGCCCTTTTCAGCATTTTTGGATGCGAAATTTTAGCCACTAATGAGATGTTCATAACTCTTGGTTGGTGTCTTTGCGTGTCAAAATTTGATACTTTGATCCTCTCTGCATGGAGTAATTTAAACGTGCCCTATTGCACTATGCTTGTTATTCAAACTCCATATTTCAAAAAGAAATAATTTAATCTTATTAACTATATATATTATTTAAATCCAGTTTATTTGATATTCGACCGAACTTTAAATCTTTCAGGTTCCTTAACTGAATTACTTGTACTACATTTAAATCTAGATGCAGTCATATATTTTATAAAATTTATATGTATAATTTAATATAAGAAACTGGAATTTGGTTCGATCACTTTGGTTCATCATCCAATTGGGTAACCTAGACGACTAGTTACGTTGTTTCCTAGGTTCACCTGAAGAATAGTTCAAATAGGCTAACAAGACTAGTTATGTGGCTTGTTCCCCATCCAACCTATCCAACTAGTCGGTACAATATAGTTCTGAAAACACTGTTTTTTTAAAAGTATATGTAATCCAGAACATGATAAACATCTATAAATGAACGTAAATATGACCAAATTTCAACCTATCCTTCAAAAACACCAATTTTTATTCCAACATTACTATTGAAAGATTTTTTTTCTAAAACAAATGTCCCTTTTACACTCCTCGAGCGCAACGACGTTCGTTTGTGTTTGAAAACCAATATTTGCCATCTGTCTGCATGGAGTGAAAGAAGTATATATCACTACAAGAAAATGATCGTATAGAGTCAAACATATGCTGACGACAAAAATCGTTGATAGATATGACATTGTCCCTAAGACTTCTCGTTGGTATAAGTTTGTCCAGATTTTTGTGAAAATTCAACCTATCCCAACGACATGTTGTCGGTATAGGCTAAAGCTTTTGGAGGGAGTTTTCTCGCCACCGAGTGATACCTATCCCGACAACTCTTGCCGGCACTAGTAAAAAAAAATTTTTTTTTGCACCATTTTGATCTTTAGTATAATGTGTGGTTCTTTTTTTTATATATTATGGAATTTTTTTCTACCCCGACGATATGTCGTCGGCCCAGGCTAAAAACAAAAAAAAAAATCCTCTGTTTAATGAACCTATAAGAAACAGAGTAGTTTTATACACCATTTATGCCACACCAAAAACGCATATAAACATCCCCATCTTCTTTCCACCCAAAAACTTCCTCTCATTCCAACGTGCATTCTAAATGATTTTTTAAGATGTTTTGAAGTAAAATCTTGTATTTGGAGGTTATTAAATCATGTCTTTTTGTATTTCTCTTAGATTTTATCAATATTGATTTTTACTTTTCTTAGGTTGTTGAAGATTGGGGGTATTTGAAGAGTTCTTTGTTCAGGGTTCTTATTTGAAGTAATTTCGTTGCAACGCTAATATATATTTGTATGTATAGTTATATATGATGAGTGTTTATATGATATTTGAAGGTAATTTATATGATCTTCACTACAACGAATTTCAGCTATAGCGACGACATATGTTGTCGCATTAGAGCCCAAAATCGTCGCTATAGGCTATAACGACGACATGTCGTCGCCACTTTGTCGTCTCTATAGGTTTGTCGCTATTTCCAAGACAAATCGTCGCTATTCCAGTCGTAGCAATTGTTTAACCAGTAGCAATGAAAAGCCGTCGCTATAGCCTTCTGACACGTTTTTATTTTTGATTTATTTTTTATTCTTTTCATTAATTAAAAAAATCAAATTTTTTTAAGAAATTATCTATTGCGACGACATCTGGTCTCTATAGACTCTGGTCAAAAAGTCAAAGTTTCATGTGTAGCGATGACAAGTCGTTGCTATAGCCCTAAATTTATTTTTCAATTCTTTTTCTTTTCTGGATTTTCCAGTTTTTTACCTGTTTAAACCAATACCTACTGCACAATAACACTTTATAGATTCAAGCATCAAAATACATTCACACATTCATAATTTGACATCCGAACCTAAAATTTATCGAATTGTTTAATAAAACAACCAAAATAACAAGTTTAAGTAATTGTTTAAACAACCAACCAACCAACCAAACAATCAACCAACCGCAACTTCATCTAATCACTTTCATCATCTTCATCGTCATCTTCATCTTGATCTTCATTTTGTTGAAATACGGGAAAATAAGGAGAGCTAGAGATTTGGCCTCCTTGCATTGACATTAGCTTGTTAATTTGTTGTTGCATCATTTCGTTGATGCCTTGTTGCTCCGCCCATCGAGCATTGGCTTCAGCTAGTTGAAAACCACCAAAATTTTGGTCAAAGCCCACCTTTTTCGCCATGAGCTATAGCGACAACATGAAGTCGCTATAGCGAGGATAGGTCATCGCTATAGCTCAATCTATAGGAACGATTTTGTAACACCCCCAAATTTCAACTAACGGAATCTTACCGTTTAGGGCGTGACAAACCAGGATCTCAGTCATTAGACACAGCGAAAGACCTCTATATGATTTTCAAACATAATTTTGGTCTAAACTATAATATCAAATGTAAATTACAAGTCAAAGTCTTGAATATTCAAATTCAAAACACATAAATTAAAATGTATGCATGAGACTCCACACCCTAGTCCATGCTTGTCCTTACTTGTGCTTTAGTGTCTTGAGAAAACATGTAAATCAAGTCAACACAAAGGTTGGTGCATACACATGTTTGAATATGTAATCACAAATGTTTGAAACGAAATGTTTGCAGATAACATAATCATACATGTATAGTCATGATAACTAGTCATTTGTACTATTTACATAAGCGGTCGACACCGAAGCTAACTGTTAGAATGTAATTTTCCTTTCCACTATTTTCTAGCACAAACAATAGTAATGTTTGAATTGGCTAGTCAAACACTTGCGTAGACCTACAATATACCAAGTGAGGTTTGTCAAACCCAATAGATCTATCTTCAACTACCACGCTTTGCACTACGGAAAACTAAACGGTTCGATATGTAAGGACTTGTAATGCTATGTTCGCACTTATCGTAAATAGCTAACTCATGCAAGTGATATGTATCTAAAATGTTTTTTTGCACATGTTTTCTCCCCTAAAACAGTTAAAATAGGAAAAGGGGCCGTGTATGCACCTTTGATAGTAAACAGAATGATCACGTGCTTGAAAATTCGTGTAGACAACCTTCTACGAAAAAATCTGTGTCATTACAATAACGTCGCGTTATTCGTAATGTCAAATCGTGTTTGTGGTCTTATACGTGTCAACACACGTATATTAGAATGTTCGAAACGTACATACAAAAGTATGCACGGTTTTAAGTTCGTTCGTTTAAATCGTATAAACGTGTACGGTTAAATTTAAACACGCGTAAAATACGTGATTGTGTTTTTGGTCAAAAATATAGATTTTATTGTTTCATGATGTTCGTAATTTCATTTCGGTTCCAACGCATTTTGAATGGGTTAAATCGGATTTAAAATGAGTGAGTTATGATTAAAAATTAAAATAGGTTTTAATACTAAAAACAGACAAAGGCAGGGTTCAAACCCTTGACCTTCTGGATGAAACACACAACCCCAACCAGTCCTTCTAGCTTAATTTTCAGCAATAGAGTTGATTTCTAATTGGTTTTAAGCAACAACAAATCGGGTTCCCTTTGTTAATCTTAGCCGAAGCAATTGAGTTCGAATTAGCCCCCAATTCGATTTAAATCGAGACCTAAACCATAGATGTTTTGTTTTATAGATACAAACTAATCTGTAAGTGATTATAACCTGATTATTAGCCCACAAGAAATCCCAATTCATGAATTAACTAGGGTTCAATCGTGGTTATCAACAACTCATCATTCAATTGGTCAAATTCGTTAAATTTAAACTGAAATTCCATAGGTTTTACATTCCTTCAAAGATTTAGAAACTTTCTGTATAAGGAATTCGAATATCATGATCGTTTATCTCAAAACCCCCAAACGGTTTTAACCGAAACCCTAGAAATCAAAAATCGTTTAATTCTTTGTTGTTTGTTAAAATTGACATAGGGATTTCATTAAAATGATGTTTCCAAATCTCTCTGTAGTGTTTAATTTGATTAACAAGTTCGTTTGATCCGAAACCCCCAAATCGTTTTGTGTAATGAACCCTAGAATTCGAAATCTTAAAATTTGTTGTTTTTTGATGAAACTAACAGAGGGTTTTCATCAAATAGATGATTTCGAAACCCTCTGTGTAGTTTGATTTGATTATCGAATCCGTTTGCACCGAAACCCCCAATTCGTCCCATAATATGAACCCTAGAACTCAAATTCGTATGATTCGATGTTAAAGACCAAAATTATGTTAGGGGTATGCTTAGTCGCATGTTTTAGGGTGTGTAGGGATCGATTGTAACCTGATTTGAGGTTGTATGGAAAGAGATCGACTTGGAGCTTGAATTTCGGCCTCACCCGATCGAGTTCTTCAATCCCAAGCCTTTGGAATCGAATTGTTGTGTTTAACAAGTACTAAAGGGGCCGATTATAGTGTGTAATTGTTCAATGGTGTGAATTTTGATCGAATTGCATGGTTTTATACCAACTAGTTACGGTTCGACTTAAATGAGTCGTTAAATGGTTTTAATTTTTCAATTGATGGCTTAGTAACTGATTATGGTCGTTAATCATCATCATTGTGTATTGATTGAAGGTTTAATTCGGTTATTAATGTAAAATTTGAATTCCAATTAACATTTTGGCCGAATTTTGACTTGAATAAGTCAAAATTGATGATTTTAACTCTTTACAAGTTTAATCCTTGTAATTTAAGTGTTTTAGGACTTATGTTGATATTGTTCAATTTCATGTGATTCTCGTTAGTTTTTGGTTAACGGGGTTAGTCCGGGAATGCCGGATTGTCATAGATTTGTTGATGTCGCTATAGCCTTTGTCCCTCTAGATACATATTCTTGTAGTGATTCAAAAGATAATTGTTTTTTATTCCAATAATTCGTTAATTAAATAACTAAAAGCAAGTGTTAACTTAATCCTTTTAAGAGACGTATTATCATATATATATATATGGGAAGGTTTTATTATTAACTCACTCTTATTGTGGTAACTTGTATAACTTCACCAAGATCAATCCAAATTTTTGTTTTATTTTTTTATATATCATTATTACACATAAACAACAATTTCTTCTTTTATTTGTATGTGTAAATTTATCAGCGTTTAATATCTAAAAGCAGTGTAAGTTTTGATTACATTAACATGATTTATAATTTTCGGTACAATATAAGTTAAACTTATAATGATTTTAAATCTTAAACGGTGATAAATTTACACATACATATAAAAAAAAAGAAAATATTGTTTATGTGTAATAATGATATTTAAAAAAAAAAAAGAAAACAAACATTTGGATTTATCTTGAAGGAATTATACGGGTTACCGTAATAAGAGTGATTTAACAATTGGATGTTATATTTTATTATTAAACAAGTTGATAAAGAAAAAAATAAATAGTTAATCATATTGACTTATAAATTATAGAAAGATATTATGAGTTATAAATTTTTGAGAAAATTTTCATAGTTTATAATAATTTGATTTTTTAAAAGTGTACTTTTTAATATTAAAACATTTTTTATTATATTAAGAATTCCTTTTTAATTATAAAGGGAGTATATAATATAATTGGTATTTATAATTATTAGGTATTATATTTTTTTAGTATTAAGAAATTTTTTTAATTGAAAAAGGTATAAATAATAAATAATTAGTATTTAATAAATTTGTGTATTTATTAGGAGAGAAAAACGGGAAAAATATTGTGGGAATACCTTAGAATTTTGACAAATGTCCCTTACTTATTTTGATTTATTAAGTATAATATATATAAAGATTAGAGTAATTAAAGAAATAAACTCGTGCATGTGATGATTTGTGTAGATTTTGAGGTGCTCAAATCTTGTTTGGAAACCACATGTTGAGAACATTTACTTTTCTATGATGAAATAAGTTTGGTGCTAATCCAATATAAAATAGTTAAATTAAAAATAGATTTGAACGATAAAAAATATAGGATAGTTGGGCTACACTTATCTTTTATCAATCACTACTCGATATGATCTACATGGATAACTGCTTATATTAAGTAAAATAACCTCATGGAGACCTAGCTACCTCTTTAACAACCAAATAGAGTTCAAGTGCGCATCATTACCTAATAAAGCTTCCCTTTTTATAAGCACTCAATTTTTTTTTAACAAACACATAGTCACTTAGGATCATTTTCACTAATAGATCATCATTTCGCTCGAATAATAGAGCGTGATGACCTAACCCACCTGTTAAGGAGAAAACTATCACTAGAAAAACCTTATGGACCCCATGAGCCATAGATCGATTGGTTTGTGAGGAGGCAATGTGAAGGTCATGGGTTCAAGTTTCACTTGGTTCAATATGTTCTAGGTGGACCAAATGTTTTACTACGGTGGTTATTTGTACGTTGGTTTCCATTGGAATTGTAAGTGGGTTGGGTCAACAGCGTGTTCGTGCTGTCTATATTTCGTGGACGTGGGTGCCTTTCGTCATTGAGTTTACCCGGGTGATTGAGCATAAAATGTGTTCGTTGGTTGTTAAAAAAAAAGAAAATGAAAAACTCTTGTCTCAAACCAGAACAATATTTACTTTAGGCAAGACTCTAACGAAGACGTCTTATAAAAGAAGTTAAGATGCTATTGGTAGATTATAAGCCCTTGGTTAAATAAGCACTCAAATACTTTTTCCAAAAGAAAATAAGCTAATAGAATCCTAAAATAAATAAATAAATAAATAAATAACAATTAGGAAGACGTGAGTGCCAAATTCGAAATACATATTATACAAATTTTAGTCCCCTACTAATATCAATCTTTTGATATAAAATTTCGCGTCCATTTAAATATATATGTGTGACAATACGTTAGTCATATGGGTTAAAAGTAATGGTTGTATGAAAGTTTTTAGGGGTATAAGTGTTGTTGTATATTACATGTTTGCAATCGGGTGTTTAATATCTTAGGGGTCGTTTGACAATGTCTAAAGTCTAAACCATTAAGTGCTGAATAGTTAAGATGTCTGAATGGTTAAGAGGATCTGAATCAATAAGTGTTGAACAAGTTAAGACTGTTTGGTTTCACGTCTGAATGAAAATAATAAAAAAAAACTTTACTTAGTTTGTTTTCCCAATTTCATAGCCCTAAGCGGCTAAACTCTTAAATCCACAGCCATATACGAAGAAATAGTTTGATTCCTAAATCAATGGATATGGAGGAGCAACATCATCTCGAACAACAAAATCTTGAATCGTACACGGATGAATTTGAGGAGCTTCAAATTATAGTGAAAGATGTGAAGTTCATGGCTCAAGGATACCGTCAGTTGAGAGATCGTCGATCTTCAGCTAAACCAGCAGCGGAAGGACGATCGGGAGGGGCAGTTGAACGGCAGAAGGACGATCGGGAACCGCAGCTACACCAGCAGCAGTGGCGATGTGGCGGAGGGACGTCTGCTTCGGTCGGTGGGTCGGCCAAAGGTGAGCAGCCCCATTTCCTTCTCATTCCGACTCCTTCCCAAGTTTGAATGATTCAGACCTTGGTTCAGACGTGTTTATCCATTCAGATGTTTTTTTTTCACCAAACAAAGGTACTGAATCTGAACCATTCAGATTCAGACCCATTCAGACTCAAACAAACAGCCCCTTAGAGTTGTACGTCTAGTGATAGTAATTTATTATATTTTAGCATCCACGTCTTTATTTTTGAGATTTTGGCAAATGTTCAGCACAAAACGTGAGAAAAATGCACCTAGTTTATGTTAAAAATGATATCATTTCCCTTTTCTATAATATCTTTTCCATTACAATCATTAAATGCCAAATTTTTAATCATAAATATTCTAAAGTCCAAGTTGCGTTATAAAAAGTATTTTTAATAATCTATAAGGATAAGCGAGAACATAAGTCACGAATTAAAGTTTATTTTACGAGCATGATAAAGCGCACAAACTTTTAATAACTTGTAGCATTCAATCTTTGTAGTTATAAAAATGTACATTACTCTGTATCAACAATACTTACATGTTAACTTGTGTTAGAATTTGATTAACTTTTGAACTATATGATCGACTCATAAGTCCTAGTTGCTATGTATTTTTTTTAATAAAAGTAAATTAATTTTTTTTTACTAATTTTAATGCATCTTTCTAACAATCTAAATTATATAATTAATCAAAGTCAAAAGTTAAAATATATCAATCAATTCATATGCGTAAACAACGAATGTCAATTAATTAACAATTAAAACAAGTCAATCAATCATTCTTAGATGATTAACAACCAATCAAACAATAAATTAAAGTAACGGAATTTGTATGACCTTTGAACTATGTGACTTATATTCTCTTATACGATTCGTATTCATCATGTATTTTTCTTTTATTAAATCATCTTTTGTTATATTACTTACTTTTATAGCAATAAAAATTATATAATTAATCAAAAGCTATAAAACATTAATCAATCATTCATTCATATGCAAAAACAACAAATACCAATTAATTAACTATAAAAACAACTCAATCAATTATTTTTAAATGATAAACAACTAATCAATCAACAAATAAATAAAACCCAAATATGTTTAAATATCAAACAGTAGTAAATTAGCGGTGAAAATAACACAATCAACCATTATAGACATTAGATAGAGTTTTAAAATTATCATCTGAAATAATTGACGAAATGTTTCGCGTCCTATCAATCAGCTATTCATGATGTGTCAGGCTAAGAAGACTCGTGCCATAGACTTTGTTTGTTTGATCATAGGTATAGAAAATAGTTTTCATTTATTTAATTTTAAGTAAGAATTAATAATATTGCTACCAAAAAAGAGATATTCTTTTAAATATAATCTAGGTTTCTTAAAAAAATTGCTTTGTAACATCTTGAGACTTGAAGTGCAAAGAATCTATATCTATATCTATACTCTATAATAAAAGAGTAACTATTTTGTCACTTGTCAAATTCTTACACCACTATTATCATTTGTCACATTCTTATACCACTATTGTCACTTGTCAATTCCTTCTTATTTCACTTAATCCTCTCTTTTATTAAATAATTATATTCTTTCTTATATTAAATACATTTTTTCTCTTACTAAATAATTATAAAACTAATCTTATCTTACTATACTAATAATTAATTCCAAATAATGTCACATGGCATTCTCTTTTTTTTTAAAAATAAATGTTTATTTTTAAAATTTAATATAAAATTCACAATTAATATTATTAATTATATACATTGTTTACATAAATATAGTAATTAATACTAATAATTAATATTATGATAATACGATAATAAATATCATCTATGTTTAATGTTATACACACACATATTAAGAACATTTTTTATAATTTTTTATCTTTTAAATTTTTTTTAATATTAAAAACGTATAACTAATATAGTTATTTTAATTATGTAAATTTATAAATACATCACAAAAAAATTAAATAATTTTTATTTACAAACTCGTGTAATACACGAGTTTATAACCTAGTAACTAATAAACTATTTATTTTTTTAATATAAAACACCCTTAAATTTTTTTATAAAATACTCAATTTTCAAAAATCAAAATTTATTAAAGCAAGAAATATTTTATTTTCAAAAAACAAACAAAATTTATGTAAAAAACAAATTATCTTTAAAATAACTTTTTAAAAATAAAATATATTATAAAAGGAGTTTTTAAACAATGAAATTTTTATAAACAAATGATATTTTTTAATTTATTTAAAAATAGAAATAAAAAAAATGATAGAGAAAGTTATACTTTTATTCCGTTATGTTTAACACTATTTTGAAATTGGTCGTTTAACTTTAATAATTACAAAAATTAGATTTTATTTTATTTATATATGGAAGTTAGTTTCTAATGTTTTTAACACCAGTAACTTCAAAGCTATCAACTGTTACACATTAAAAGGTCATATATTATTTGTATTGTGATTGAAGTTTTTAATTATTTTTTATCACTTAGAATATTTATTGATATGTAAATTAATCATTTTATATCAAAATACCGTTTTATAATTGCTAAATTTTCATTGTTAACTATTTAATATATTAAGAAATCCGTGTAATACACGAGTTAATAACCTAATCTTATATATATATAACTAACCATTAACCATAGGACATTTGTGTACTAACACTTAATCAAATCAGGTTTTATACATACACTAGTATAAATTTGTTATTTGTATTATGTTTATGTATCATCGTAAAGAGTCTAAAACATATTGCTAAGGTTACGATGCAATTAAATTGTCCGAATCTTCAACACTCATGTAACAACATGAATGTAGCAATATTGTTTATGTATTTATAAATTTGTATAATGTTTATCTACTGACGATTTTTAGACTAGAAAATTGAGTATCAACTATGTAAATAAACGCAAATTGAATATTCATAGCCTAGTACTTTGAAAGACGCTTAGTGTGTAGCTCCTTTGGGGCAAAAATTTGGTTGCTGCCTAGGATCTTCAAATATTTAGTTCTTTAATTCTAACAAAATATTTTGTAACTTTTACTTTTAACGTGTAAATGTTTACCTTAAAATTCAATTTGAGTCAAACTTGTTTACTAGCCATGTATTTAATTTAGCTAATTTGTTAGGTGTTACTTTAAGTTATACTACTTTAGCTATTCGGCGTTACCTTGAATTAGACTTATTTACAATGACATACGACAAAAAACCCGATTTTTTTCTTCCTTGAGCCTTCTAATATGACTAACTGGCCCATATAGCTCACATGCATATTGTGTACACTAATATGTCAAATTATATGAAAAATTAGAAAACACAAGATCAAATACAATTTATAAACATTATTCTTTATGTTTCTCTTTTAACAACAATGCCTAGAGTTTTTGAAAGTTAAAATTTCCTTAGGAAAGCTATAATAACTTTTTAGTTGTAGGACACACAACTCCCACATTATTATGTATGTGTGTGATTAAAATGATAGGTATGACTTAGGATAGTGACAAAAACCATTGTTGGAGATAGAGCACCAAGTTGTGTCCTGCAAACTCATATCTCCATGTTCACAATCATATAACAAATTTAAAAATATTAGGCTAAATATTTTACAAAAAGTTTATCAATAATTAATAGTTTTATAATACTAATATACACTTATACCGACAAAATTTGCAAGATATGTCCCAACAACAATTAGTTGGTAAACTCTTCACTGGTATAGCCTAGTAGCAATAGGGCAAATACGTCATCAACACTATGGGTGTTCATCAGTTCGGTTAACGTTCTTTTCAGTTTATTCGGTTTTGAAAAATTTCCCTCCTAACCATTAACCAAACCAAACCGAATTCGGTTCGGTTTCGGTTTTAATCGAACAAACCGATTAAAAACCAAACAAACCAGTTAAAAACCGAATAAACCGAAACCGAACAAACCGAATTTAACCGAATAAACCAAATTTAACCGAATAAACCGAATTTAACCGAATAAACAGAATTCAACCGAATTAACCAAATTCAACATTATATTATTAATAAAAATAATAAAATTAGTTATGAATTCGGTTTAATCGGTTAACCGAATTAAAAAAAATCTAAAACCGTTAACCAAACCGAAAACCGAATTCGGAATTCGGATACGGTTAGGAACCGAACCGAAAACCGAATTCAGAATTCGGTTCGGTTTTTTCCGGATACGGTTTGGTTATCGGTTTTTTTGAACACCTCTATTCAACACTATAAATTCTATTGACGGAAATATTTTGGTATGTAAAATCTATTATATATAACAAATCAAAATCTTTGCGGGACACTTGGCATCATTTTAGGCCATCTATATTTTTGTTTTCCGCCCTAAAATTTAACCGAAAAAACGAAGCCCACGGATTCTTTCGGATTCTTTTGTTTAATTTTTTAAACGGTTTAATTTTGTAGCAACTTTCCATAATTAAAATTAATAATTAATTATGACATATTTATTAAATTACGTGTAAAAATCATTTCCAATTTTCAGTTGTTTAATGACATCAAAATCAATTCCAACTAACATTAAATTGATTATCTCTTTCCATTTTAAAACGTAACTAGCTTAGTGTGTATAGATGAAACCTTTAAATATTATTTTTACATCAACTTTCTCTTAATTGTTAATATTACCTTCATGAATCTTTCAAGTAAACGTATTGAGTATTGACAAAACCTTCATACTCATCTTGAATGTTTCAAATATATATTGTCAACAGATGTTACTTCTCTAACCAACTAAAATATTATTAGTTGTATATCAGGTGAGTAAAATATTATTAGACAAGTGTAAGTAACAATCTTTATTTACTACAATCATCTTTTTTGTTAGATATATTACAATTTTATCAATGACCTTATCACTTTCTATTATTCAAAAACATTGTTAAACAACACATGTAAGAAAACTAAACTATAACACATCAAAATGTTTGAATTTTGCACACATTCATGGTTTCAACCCATGTAATGTTTTAATTCAAAAAATAGCAATAAGTAAATATTTTTTGATCTTTTATAGAATTCAATTTTCAGACTAATATTTCAATAAACAATTGTTTTTTATTAAATACATATTCTTTAGATATTTTCGTTTATAGAAAAGATAAATGAAAATGTAACTTCTAAACTGAATATTACGTGTAAAATAATTTAAAACATTTTTATCAATTTGTTTAAATTTATTTGTATAGGCTATTTTAATTAATTGATTGCTAATTTATTTTGTTATATTTTTTCCTAAAATAGCTGAATTTTTAATGCCCATTTTAATCGTCAATGGTTATAAAATCTCATATTTAATTAATTAGTTTTTATTTAACTTTCAACTTATTTACTTAACTTTATTTTATTAAATATTTTCTTAATAAAAATTATTTAGATAAAAAAATGTTTGAAATACGTAGTTGTTATCAATGGCTACCAAAAAAATAAAATTAATACCATTTAATCTTTTAATTTCATTATTTAAAAACTTAACCAATTAACATAAATATCAACATATTTATATTTCTTTTTTAAATCACACTATATGGTGCATGAATATTACATATTTGATCGTTTAAATATAATTCTTAGACATCATGACGATTTTAGCATCCCATATTTGTTATCCGTTTTATCAACACATACAATTTTTTTAAACAATTAGAATAATATTACTTATAAATTTGGTAAGAAACATACCATTATACAAACAAAACTATAAACGTTGTATAATTCAATTATGTTTGTTCAAATGAAGAAAAATATATTGACATCAAAGACAACTATGACCTTGTATCATTTAAACATTTTATTTTAGTCAAGGGTAACAGATTTTATAAATCATTTTGTTTAAATGTTTTGATCATACTCTACTGGAAATTTTTTAATATTATATCATACTTTTTAATATTACAATTACATACCAAGAATTCCAAAAATCCTAATAAATTAAAAAATGGTATGCTAACTTTTTACATACAATAGCCTAGCAGTATTGCAATTAACAGGAAAAAGTTGTACCTAATTGAAGTCAGGGGTTCAAGCCTGAGGAGGGGAGAGAGGGTTTACAAATTTATCTGGTTCTTGCTTATCTGGTGGGTGGAGGGGTGACAATTGGACCTGCCCTTGGATGTGTGCCCGTTTGGGCTTAAATTAGTCATTCAGCCTTTAAATTGTTAAAAAAAAACCACATCTCATTATAAGCTATAAAAATAAATGATTCATTATTTAATTTAATTTATTTTATACTTTAATTATAGTATACATAATACACTATATAAATGATCATCATGTTATTTATTTTGTTAATTTCATCATTAGTTCTTTAATTAATTATCATGTGAATGTTTAAGGATATGCCGAAAAGATCAAATGCTCAATGTTTATCTTCCAAAGTGTCCGTCATGAATGATAACTCGAATTGTAGGCATAATAGTAAATATTATTCTAAATTTAAATTGTATCTTAGTTATATAAAATTAAATTATAATTAAAATATTTATTGTTCTATTTTTAGCCACATATTGGTTCTCGCGTATTTATTCCAAGAATTAATATGATACGTTCAGACAAGAAGATTTCATTTAAGTTTCAGAGAAGACAAATTCCAATTTCAGTATGTTTTGCGATGACTATTAATAAAAGCCAAGGACAATCACTGCCAAGAGTTAGAATGTATTTGAGACAATCAGTCTTCAACCATAGACAATTGTATTTGGCATTATCAAGAGTCAAGAGTAGGGATGTGATTAAATTACTAATATTAAATGCAGAAGAAAAAGTTATAATATTAGATGTAGAAGGAAAAGTTACAAATAAAACATTTAATGTCGTGAATAAAGAATTATTTAGGGATTTATGATTCACTTATAACTGTTACATTATATGTTTAATTTGATGTTCTTATTTTGAAGTGGTATGGTTTTTTTCTAATTTCTAATTTCTTATTTAATATATTTATGAATTATATCAGTGATTTTTACTCAACCCGTGTAACACACGGGTTATTAACCTAGTAAATAAATAATATAGATCTTTGCTAACGACTAGTCGTGCTCATAGGTCACATGTATAAAGAAAGAGAAAATTTGATTTTGCCTTTTGTGACTATAATCACAAACCATCTGGATAAGCACAGACCAATTACAAATCACATTATATAAAAACCACAAACTGTAATTTAACACACATCATCAAGAACCAAATGCATAATCACGAAAAAAAAATAATCACGGACCGTGGTATATGAAAATCATGGACCGTCATTTAACTTGTAAAATCAAGAACCAACTGCATAAATTGTGTACAAATATATACGGACCAAGCGTAAAACTTACGGACCACGTAAAAATTCTTAGAAAAAGTATAACAATAATATAATCAAATTAAAGATAATAATATTCTCAGTTTTATGGTATAAGTTAAAATGAAATTAAATGTTTAAAAGTTATTCCATTTTAAAAAATGATATAACTTGATTTAGATACCAAAAAAGTCAACAAATGTATCTTATCCTTATCTGTCTTTCAGTTTTAATTCACGTAAATTTTTAATTAAAATTGGGGAATCACTATATCTCAGCCATTGATTAATTTGATGAAGGGCTGAAAATCATTCATATCCTTCTCACGATATAAGTCTTTGTATTAGATCTATCTCGTATACATATAACCTTACAAATCCCAAGTTTGTTTGCTTAAGAATAGTCCGGATTTGCTTATTGAAGCCAAGGTTGCAAGTGGAAACAACTACCTTATAGTTGCATGTATACACGACTTCCGCATATGATTAAATATTAATCACTTGCTTATCAAAGGCTGAAGCTATACATGTTTTCATCATACGATCAGTGGCGGACCCATAAATTTTATTTATGGATGTCGAAATGTTTTTTGAATAGTTATTTGTCGTTAAATTTTTTTTACCAATTCGAATTGGGTCGGGTCGGATGACTAAAAAAATGATAAAACTAAATTAAATTACAAAAACATAATAAAACCACGTCAAATAATCATCTCATTGATTATGATGATATGATTAGGCTTTATCTGGTTCGTCAAAATACAAAAACTAAATTAGGCTTCATCTGGTTCGTCAAATTTTCATGGGGGTCGGGGACAAAATTTTTTGGAGGTCGATCAAGATCAGATGGTATACACATCATTAAAAGTCAAAAGTTCATGAGGGCCGGTCGACCCCCATACCTAAAGCCTAGGTACGCCCCTGCATACGATAGGAATATAATAATTAATTAATAAAGGGTATAGTTGTTTATTTGTATGCCTATATATACAACGAATGGCTTCGGATTTACCGGCTAACTGAGTAACATGCAAATTGCAAGAGAAATCTAATAAAAGCCGTAAATAACTAAATTCAAAGATCTTGATATAGCTTGCCGTAAAATCAAACAAAATCTAAATCAAATAATTTATTACGATATGCGTATCTTTTCATAATCTCGTTACCAATAACTACAGTACAAGTTATTTGATTTTGTACTTGATATAGTTTTAAATGCATGCCTAATGCTATTTAGGAGTTGTATAATGCTTAGGAGTTATATAATGCGTTTAATAGGTGTGTTACATATGAAAAAGAGGCTTCCCTTGTGTTTAAACATTAAAGTGCTTTTTTTATTTAACATGATTTAAATCAGAGTGATGCTTTGCTACAAAAATTGTAACATCACAAAACTAGACTTCACCAAACAACATTTATTTGTTGAACATTGTCATTGGTTCGGTTAAAGGTTTGTTTTGTTAGTCGGTACAGTTTAATCGATTTTCAATATTTTTTCCCTAACCGGTAACCGAACCAAACCAAATTCGGAAAATGGTTATTTGAACCGAATTCGGTTATAACCGAACAAACCGAATTCAACCGAACAAATCAATTAAAAACCAAATAAACCGGTTAAAAATCGAATAAAAAGAATTCAACTTTATATATTATTAATAAAATTAATAAATTTAAATACGAATTCGGTTTAATCGGTTAACCGAATAAAACGAACAAACCATATTAAAAAAATTGAAATTGATAACCGAAAACCGAATTCAGAATTTAGAATTTAGTACGGTTTTTTTTGTTACGGATACGGTTCGGTTACTGATTTTAAACGGTTTTCGGTTTCTTTTAAACACCCCTAGCTAGATATCGGCTAGTGTTTTTCTGAGGTAATTAAAAATGCCACGTCTTGTAATTGAGATTGCCTTGGTTTAAATTGATGATATAGATGGATAAATGATGTAACTGTTACTTAAGTTAGCTCCTACTTTAAATAGAATCGAATCACTTCTTGATTTAATGTACGTATTTTAACTCTACTTATTTGCGTAAAAGGTTATTTCACACGACTTCAAAGCCACGAAATAATAAGCTTACCGGTTGTTAGCTAAGAAAAGTTTGTCCTGTGTGATTCGTGGATAAAAGATCCATAAAAGTTACGATTTTTTTTAATAGGTCGTTATCGTTATTAGCGTCTATGATTAATTATATTGTTATTGTTGTTATACCTATTAAATGCGTATATTATTATTATAATAACTAAAAATCTTCATTTGTCACGTGTCACTTGTCACATTCTAAGTACATATTGTCACTTGTCAATTATTTATGCTTTCATTTAGTATTTCTCGAATTAAATAGATTATATTATTTCTTCTATTAAATAATTATAATAACAACAACAACAACAAACATTATTATTTATTTTTACAAATTTAAAAATAGTTTATAATAATTGAAAAACAATTTAAAAAAAAAATTCAAACAAAAGAAATATAAATTAAAAGTTATAAAGCGATAATAAAAGTTACATTTTTGATCTTGTATGTTTAACCGTAATTTCAAATTAATTTTTTAACTTTAATAATTACATAAATAGTATTACCTTATCATGAAATTGTTGGTTTTTGATAGAAAACTTCATAATTAAATTTGGATAAGGTAATTACATAAATATTACCTTATCACCTCTTAATTTTTTTTTTTCTGAATTGCTTACTTTCTATGGATATGTCTAGACTTTATTTTTGCTAAGTTTCTACTGAAAAATCAGTTTCTACAAAAGATTGTTTCGATTTACTAAGCAACTAAGTTTCTATTGAAGACTTTTTTCCAACAGATGATGTTATTTTTTGTAATCAATATATACTGTTGAAACATAACATCAACAATATCTGATAGAAAACATATTGTAAAATATAAGATCAATAATGTGTGATAGAATACCAAACACTTTTGTACTCAAGTAATTATACTGTTTTGGTTTTGTTGTAAACAAATAAACATTAATTATTAAAGTTTATTGATCATGCATGAATTAATGATTATGATTAAGTTTAGAAGCTCTTTTAAGTAGTAAAACTTAGAACATATTAGCACGTTTGTAGTAGTAAATTCTCTTTGTAATTTTGTTCATAGTAATATATCTACATGTGTTTACAGTAAACTTGGCGTGTTCTTGTTTACATTAGATTACTTGAGAAATTATTTCCGCTATTCTCTTAAGCAAATACTGTTGCTTATGTTAGTTACTATTAATATTTTACCTCTACCCGGTAGGTCCGATTAAAACATCATACGTTGTACGTAAGAAAATCACCCATCAAAATTATTCTCGCCAATCCTACTATTATTATCCGTATTCATATACTTATAATTGATACTTGAATATATAGTAAGTATCAATAATTAAATAAAAGAGACAAATGAAAAACCAAAAAAAAAAGTTGATAGCCTATATTATTAGCAAGTTTCCATAATTATTTTTATTTATTAGTTTAAAAATTATAGTTTCATTACTTACATAAAACTTAAAAATGTCATTTTATAATTTATAAATAAATTTCAACTACAATCTGCTTAATTATTTTCTTTATTTTTTTTGAATGGCTAATTTTTTGAATTACAGACGGATAGCAGAAATATGATTGTGCCACAAGCAGTACTAACGATCATATCCAGCACCAAGTTACCAGTTCTAGAGTAAACTCAATGCTTTAGAGATAAACCCCTTGTGGGATTCGAACTCATGATCATATGGTTATTATTGACTATTATCCCACCACCAATATATATACCGCTAGGTTGTAAATTAATTGCCTGTGGTAATATTTTATTTATTTAAAGACAAGTTTATATCCCTGTTTTTCTTATTATAATAAGTTAATGCATTCCAAATATGAATTGATTTTATGTTATACAAATAGTAAATGCATTTAATATTCAAATGTCACATCTTTGCCTTTTTTGAAATGATTTTAAGCATTTGCGTTTCCTCGAGTGATCATATCACTATAAATTGCGTTCCATGCCCCCATCTATTCTCAATCTTCTTTTTCTTCACATCTCTCTCAAAACATGAAATTGATGATCGCAATGGGTGTTGTTTTGTGGGCTTCTTTCCTAGCACTTCTCTATCTCTTCATCAAGGTTGCCTATCAAACTCTTGATTGTTACATGCTTACCCCCATACGCATCAAGAACATCATGTCTAAGCAAGGAGTGCATGGCCCCAAACCCGGGTTTCTAATCGGCAACCTCATGGATATTGCTTCCCTCATCTCCAAATCAACTTCCTTTGACATGCCCACCGTCGATCATGACATCGTCCCTCGTCTCTTACCTCACTACGTCCTATGGTCTAAAATTTACGGTACCAATTAACATATGCCCCTTATAATTTGGTTTTTGATTCAAAACTCGTACCCTTAATTAGGAGTCAGAAATCAGTCCATCTGGGCCAAAGATTGTAGAAAAAAACAGTTTTTTTGAGCCCTTTTTTCATTCGTAGAATTCGGACACATGAAACACATGATCAATTCTTTGTTCATAAAAAGCCTGTTTAATCAACTTTATACATGTGTCGGTCGATAAACTTTTAGCTAGCATTGTATATATGATCATTCCCATCAAAACCATGCGGGTTCAGTTCCCACTAATTGGACAATAGATCAAAGTGATACGGGTTTAATTAATTCGATCACATTAGGCATGCAATATATTGTAATATATGTGCGGTGCGCTCCTATAGTGCAATATATGTGTCGACCCTCGAGGGGTAAAAGTAAAATTGCACTAAATTTAACGTTATTTTACTTAAATTTTGTAAAAATAACGTTAAAACTGTTGGGTTAGTTGGTTAATCAGGCATCATGAGTTGGGGATCTCATTGGAAACAACCTCTCTATTCCTATGATGTAAAGATAAGATTGTCTACATCTTACCCTTTTCAGACATTAGCTTAGCTTTGCTAATGGTGGGATATACTTAGTATGATGATGATGATGAAGGGTGTGTTTTTTTACTGTTTAAAAATAAATAAATATAAACAATATACAAGAGTTTCATATTTCCATGCTCTTGATTAAAAGGAAAATAAATACAAGTTTGTTTTTGTTTTTTTTTTTTGAAGTATTGTTGTAATAATGGGTTTCTGGGATCGAGTCAAAAAGATTATGATGCCGACTAGGAAATAATAAAGATAAAATTAATATGGTTTTTAAGGAATTGTTTCATCATGGGTCCAAGATATTCATTAATGTTTTAATTCGAGAGTGATTTTAGCAAAAAAAAGTAATGATTTTGATAAATAATAATATAATTACCATTCAGGAAAAAGATTTATATACTGGAATGGTACGGAGCCTCGGATGTGCTTAGCGGAGACTGAACTCATCAAAGAGCTTTTAGTAAAGCACAGCACCACTTCCGGCAAATCATGGCTCCAACAACAAGGCTCCAAGCATTTCATCGGCCGGGGACTTTTAATGGCAAATGGTCAAGACTGGTACCACCAGCGTCACATCGTTGCACCTGCATTTATCAAAGATAAACTCAAGGTTCTATTTATAAATGCATACAATTAACATTTAATTAGTTATAATAAATCATGTCTAATTAGCTGTAAATGTTTACTTAGAGTTATGCTGGTTACATGGTTGAATGCACCAATGAACTGATTCAATCAATGAAGAAAGAAGTGGCAACAGGACGAGTCGAGTTTGAGATAGGGGAGTACATGGCTCGGCTCACGGCCGACATCATTTCTCGAACCGAATTCGATAGCAGTTACGAAAAGGGGAAACAGATATTTCATTTGTTAACGGTTTTACAACAGTTATGTGCTCAAGCTAGCCGTCACTTGTGCCTTCCTGGAAGCCGGTAAGAATTGCAGATTTATTTATTAATTTTTTGAGCAACTTCAAATTTAATCAATACAAAACTTACTAATATTTTGAAAAGTAAATTGTTGATACGGTTTATGTAGCTTGTTTGTATTTTAGTTTTGGTCCTTATATTTCATAGATAACTCATATCATCTCCAATTTTTAAACATTTGTAACATATCAAGTTCTTAGATAACTAAATTATACTCACATGTTTGAGAAAATTACCTTAACTTAAGAAATGTATGTATTATAAATATTTAAAATTTGATACCCATATGTGTAATTTATAAAAGGTATGGAACAAAGAGTTAAATAATACCAAAACACGTACAGGGATTGTCTCGGCAATTTGCTTTATTTTGAAACAGTGAAAACTTTTATCAGTCACATGTTTTTTTATGTTTTTGATAATAATGTAAAAATAGAAAATTTGTTTGATTTACACCTCTCACTGAATTTGAAAAAAATTTAAAATAATAATAATAATAATAATAATAATAATAATAATAATAATAAAAATAATAATAATAATAATAATGAACAAGTTACATTTATTTATATACGCACATGTGTAGATTATATTATATAACCAGTCATATGTAGGTAAAAAGACAAAAAGATATAAAAAAAATTATAATAATTAATTTGATAGTTTTGATCATGTGAATAAACATATATAAGCAACTTAAGCGGTTTTAAAATTACTTTAAGTTGTATAATAATCTTAGTTGGCACATGTTTATGGGGAGAATTACGTACGAATGTATTTAGATTACGAGACAATAAACGAGAATTACGCATTTATGTCTGTTGCATTTTTATTTATTTTTATTTTAGAAGAAACTAATTAACACATATATATATTTTTATATTTATTCAGATTTCTTCCGAGTAAATATAACAGAGAGATTAAATCTTTAAAAATAGAAGTTGAGCGGCTGTTGATGGAGATCATTCAAAGCCGGACGGATTGTGTGGAGATCGGTCGCAGCAGTTCTTACGGGAATGATCTGTTGGGGATGTTGCTTAATGAAATGCAGAATAAAAGAGGGGACAATGGGTTCAGCCTAAATTTGCAGCTAATTATGGATGAATGCAAGACGTTCTTCTTTGCTGGACATGAAACCACGGCTCTGTTGCTCACATGGACCATCATGTTACTAGCCACCAACCCATCTTGGCAAGACAAGGTTCGAGCCGAGGTTCGAGAAGTATGTAATGGTGCTTCACCTACGGTCGAAGACCTCTCCAAGCTCTCCATGGTACGCATGCAATTAATTAGCTTTTTTTTAAAAAAATAATTTTCCTAATTAATCAAATTAACCTATATATATTAACTTATCACATAAATGTTGCATATAATTAATATTATATGGAAGTATAAACTTCATTTTAATTTGATATATTTATATATCCAAATATAGTTTCTTTAATAAAACGTATCTATACCTTACTTTATAGTAATGAGATCGATATTCATATTTATGTGTCATGATTTTGTTGCATTGTGGCTTGATTATTAACTAATAAAAGAGATATGAATTTAAATATTTGGAAGTTTTAAATAGACATGGCATTTAGTGTAAATAATCGTCGTTGGACAAGAAATGGTAGTTGTATATCTTTACCAATTTTGCTTTTATAAATATGTATTTTTTGTTTTATTATTTTTTATGCATCGAATTGATGTAATTCCCGTTCCGTCAGAAATAAGTATTCATAAAAATATACACGTTACTTAAGTAAAGTATAACTAAAGCATATATAAAATATAGTATCCTCATAATTAAAATAATAACAAAGTTTAGGACTTGTTCGTCTAGTTTGGTGTATTAAGATAATTAAAACATAATTTTGAAAATAAAGATTAAATTTAAGGAAAATAAAATAAAATACGAATGCTTGTTTTAATTTAGTAGATTATAACAACAGTTATTAATTCATCTTGCGTGATGACTTTTGAGTCAAATACTTTTGACTTGACTTAAAAACTCATGCGAATAAAAGTGGAAGAAAATATATAATCTAAATTATATATTAAAGTTAATTATAAAACTCAGTAGTGTTACGTGGATGAGATGGCTCAAATAAATTAAGATAACAACAGTGAAACGCAATATATATGTGTTAATCGATGAGCATACTTATTTATTATATATATTTAAGTGATTTTTAAAAATTCGTTTATTTTTTTAATTTTTGTAACTTTTTGATAAGAAACATAATTAATACTAGAAAAAAAATGATACTTTGACTTGTACGTGATGGACTACAAATAATTAAATGCGTTGAAAGTTTCCACTGAAAACTATCCGATTAAAATATGCTCAAGATTCTATTGCATGGTTGTCTGGTCATAAGTAGATTTATATATTTCTTTAAGTTAATGCCAGATTCAAAATATGTTTAAAATCCTTCACTACTCTATTGATTTAGCAAGTGCCAATATTCAATTAATAACTTATAAAAACAAATCATTTCAATTTAATTATTTATAATGTATTTCAAAACTAATATATTTAGCATGTTATTAATGCAGTTAAACATGGTGATCAAAGAATCCTTAAGATTGTATCCTCCTGCATCTGTGCTCCCTAGAATGGCATTTGATGACATAAAACTAGGCGACCTTCACATCCCGAAAGGGTTGTCGATATGGATCCCGGTGCTAGCCATACACCATAGCGAAGAGATTTGGGGTAAAGACGTAAACGAATTCAACCCGAATCGATTTGTGGCTCAGTCGTTCACGCAAGGACGCCATTTTATGCCATTTGCCGCAGGCCCTCGTAACTGTGTTGGCCAGTCTTTTGCTCTTATGGAAGCGAAGATCATTTTGTCCATGTTAATAAGCAAGTTCAATTTTGTGATATCCGACAGTTATAGGCATGCACCAGTTGTTGTGCTAACTATAAAACCTAAATATGGGGTTCAAGTGTGTTTGAAACCCTTGGAGTAATGTTATTATAAGTTGTTTGATCGGAATATATCAATTTTGGCTTTTTGTGTTGGATTTAAGAATGCATGTGTTTTTTAGTTTAGTATTTTTTTTTGAGAATTAAATATCGTTTTTCTAATGAGTGGAGAATGAGAGAGATTGAACAATGCTTGTAATGATTCATTATCACAAGATATGCTAATTATAAAATGAGAAAAAAGGTGTTAAATATTTGTCCTTTTATGTGAATGTTTTATTAAAAATCTTACTATTTTGATAAGCCCATAGAAAATGAAATTCATGATGACTACAACTCTTTTTCAGACATATTTTAATGCAAAAATTATTCTTGATTAAATTAGTAATAAAGTTTTATTTTTATTTTTTTTTAGTTTTTAGGATTATATTTGATTAAGGCCCTCTTTGAGATTTCATCTAAAAATGGCTTATTTACTTATTGAATTTTTGAAAAAACCAATAAGTCAATAAGTTGTTTGTCAAACCTAAAAGAACTTTTGAAAATGACTTTGTGTAAAAAAGTAATAAGTTGTTCTTCAAAAGCTAAAAATTCTAGCTTTTTAAAATGACTTTTGACGTATTAACATAAAATTACAAATCTACCTCACTATTTACCCTTTACCCAATAACATTAAAATAATGTCAATTAAAAAAATGTCATTTTTAGTCATTTTGAAAATTAATTTTAAAAAAGCGAATCTAAACACATTTTAAAAACTTAATTTCAAAAAGTCATAAGTTAATAAATGCTTTTGACAGAAAGTTATTTTGAAATTAAATAAGCAATCCTAAACATGGCCGAAATTAGTAGTATAGCTAATTTTATTTTTTTTTAACGGTTAAGCTTACTCCCACCTAAATTACACCATAATTATACATTTGCATAGGATTGAACACACGTTCTTTTGATTTTAAGATGCAAACCTCTACCAAGTGGACTAATCCCATATTGGCATATAGTTAATTTTATTAAGGGCATACAAAAATATTTCGTTAAGGGGTTCAAGTATCTTTTTAAAACCACCTAAAAACCGTGTGAAACCGTCTAAAAAATGAAAATCGCCAAAAATGACGATTTATTTAAGCGGCACATCGTTACCACTCCAAAAAGTCCCATTAAAAAACAACAATGAATCCAGAATTTTTTTTAGAGGCAAAAATTGGGTGAGCACCAAAGGGTTTGGGTAAAAGACATGTCAAGTTAGTTAAAATCACAAAACAAATCTATCAAATCTATTTAGAAAAATTTTGCTTGAATAATCATTTTCAAAGTTACTCCATAAGTTATAAAATTAATCAATAAAATTAATGAAAAAACATATTTATCATCAAATAATCAATTAGTTTTCAATTGTGTCCTTTTGTAATCCTGTTTGTGGTCTTCGTAATCATATTTGTGTGACTCTTTTCAATAATCAGATTTGTGTCTCTTTCTGTTTAAAAATTGAGCAAAATTATTTAAAATCAATATGTTTTAACATTTGATCGTTGGTCTAGTGGTGTCTATCCCCCTACTTGAGCTTGGAATCCGGATGCTTTATACAAACTAATTATCAATTTCTATCAATTAGTTATATATATATATATATACAAACACACACATATCCATATATCTTCAATAAGTGATATATCTCCATATCATCTATATATATGGTTTATCAACTCTGGGTAGTGTTCAAATAATAACACACTCTTAAAGCAATAACCCAAATAACTTTGCCAAGATGAAGGCAAATCTTGGATTTTTTAACATAATTGTAACACATTTAGAACACTATGTTCTTGTATGCGTTTGTGAAAATTCATCACCGTTTAAAAGATATCATCGTTGTAAATTTTTGATTTACAATGATGTAACTGTTTAGGCCCAAAACTTACAACGATGTAAACTCTCAAACAGTGATGAATTTTCGCAAACTCATAAAAGAACATAGTGTTCTAAATGTGTTACAATGATGTTCAACAAAAAAAAACCAAGATTTGACTTCATCTTGGCAAAGTTATCTGGGTTATTGCTTTAAAAGTTGGTTATTATTTGATCCCAATCCTATCAACTCTTTCTTTAAGTAGCTGTTTCTTACATGAGCAATTCAGATCTTCAGTTATTTCTCTTATCAATTGTTTGTTATCAACACTTAGTCTTCAGTTTTTCATTTTCTTATTAGTATTTTCAAAAGAGTAGTAGTTCTTTCACAATCTCTTTGTTAGTACTTCATTATGATAGAAGTAGTTATTTAAGTATTTGGTCAATCAGTTCTTTTGACCCAACAAACTCTCTTAGAACTAATGTACGTGGCCAAAACTTAAACATACTTTACTAGCTTTCACCTATTTTACCCCATTCAATAATTGTTTTGGATCCAACTCATAGAAATCAATAGAAAAGACAAATCTCTTATGATATACCAGATCCGACTCGGTTATTGATAGAGTAAATAAATCTGTCATTTCTTGAAATCTCTCTATTGATGATCCACATCTTAGGGTCAGACGCCGATAAGCACAATAAACTATCTATGTGGCTGAGAGCCCTCACATGACCATTCCACCGTCTTGGATATCCTAGTGTTTAGTGGTTTGAATGGAATTAATGCATGTTGAGGCTCCCTTTTAGTACGCATGGCAATAGGAGGTGAAAAATGTAGCACATTAATCACCATTTTAATTCTATAAAAATAGATTTTTCATCAATCATCAGATCCCTAAATACATAATATTATTTTGGGAAATCACTAATTTAGTTGGAAAAATCACTAAATTACAATAAGTGTTAGTAAGTGTAATGTTTATAAACACATATAAATATGAACAAGTTAATTTCTTATAGTGCTATTAAATATAAATAAAAATTAAATAATAAAATGAAAACTAATATAAGTTTTTTATTTGATCTAAAATGATAAATCTAGTAATATCAAAGGCTCATATATGTTTAATCCAATTATTGTTAATATATAAAATCTAATTCGTAAGTGTCATTTTGTACGATGTCCAAGTTTTAATGTATTTTTAAATTAATAATTTGAAGTGGACAAAATATGATTTCACTTCTGAAAGATATTAGAATCTGGTTTATTTGTTTCGTTCTAACATTGGAAGTTCTACACTTTGTGGTATGATAGAGCTGAAACTCACAGATTATTAGAAAATTACAGTGAGTTAGTGATAACTATTATGTTAGTCCAATTACCATTCCACATCAACAGTATGGAACTCTTTCTTGATTAGTGTGACACCTCGTAATTTTCAGGTCAGCAACTTTTTTAATTAAATAAAATTTTATATTATTAAATCATATATGGCACTGGAATTGGTTTAATTTAGTATGACACGTGGCACGATAGGTCAAACAAAACACATCGCACCGTAATTCGAGGAATTACCCGAAATGTACACACGTATCTTAAACTAACGAACATTGGTGAATTATCAAACAAAGAAAGTAAACAAACAATATCGAACGATATGTGAACACATGACAAACAAAATCAAGATGAATGTTGAAAAATGATAAACGATAATGAAAATCGGACGAAAAAGAAATCAAACAAATAAAAATAAACATTTGAGTCTTGCCCTAGACCCATCGTGGTACGCGATGGGGCTCAGCGAATTCCTTCACGGTACGCGAAGGATGGGCGGCAATTTGAATTCAGCTGAAAGTCTTCACGGTACGCGATGACCGATCATCTTCCTCCCGGCGGTACGCGGCTTGTCTCGGTGGAGAACCTGACTTTTTTGTCCTTGGCAGTACCGCCAAGAGAAGTACCCGAGGAGGTCTCTTGGCGGTACGTGAAGGCTCCTAGAAGCTTAAAATATTATAAATACCAACACATTTCACTCCTTACACCCTTTACTCAATTTCTCTCGAACCCACAAGCATACCTCCGGCCAAAACACCTTGTGAAGCTTCTCTCAGCCCCTGGAAGTCATAACCAACCATAGTGGAGCCATCATTAGAGGGTTTGAAGCCTTGAGGAAGCACCAAGACACCATCATCACTTGAATCTGCTGAAGAACAAATGACAGTAGCTTTCAGGGCCTGCTAACACCTATTCTAGCTTCATGTAAGCTCCAAGGACCTTTGAAGGTAGTTTACATGGTCATTGGCACTTGAAACACCTTTAAAACACACATGCAATCACATTTACACAAATGCAACACTATTAAAGATACATGCATGAAATTTTACACCTATAAACTTGTGTTTATGGCTTTGATCTACCGATTTGGAATATTAGAATAATCAATGATGAGTATTGTTGTTATTTGATGTCATTTGGCGATGATTGATGATATTACTATAAATAGAAGCTTTGATCGAGCAAAATTGTATTAGATGATAGCTTAGACATGACATGTATGTTCAAATGATGATTTATACTTAATGATGAGGTTGTATGCGTGTTAGAATGATTAGATTGGTGAAGTAGATGATTTGGTTCACATTTTTCTAAATAAGGAAACTTTTATTATATAAACATGACATGCATGTACTCTTTTGTAGTGACCTTGATAATGATGATGGTCATATAAACATATTTGAATGCTTTGATTTTGATTAAAATGAGTTTTGTAGTGAACTTTTCTTTAATAATAACTTCAACTGAGGATTTTCGTAAATAAAGGTATATGGTCATATTAAAGAGTGGAATATGATTGTAAATGCTATATTATGATAATATGAGAATGATTGCATGATCATTGGTATTAAAACACGATAAATATAGGAACTTACTATATTTAGTAACTTTGGTTATCTTAACTGGATTATGTTCGTATTTGATAATGCATGACATTGTACTATGCGATAACATGAACATTTAGGGAAACGAGCATGATTATAATGATAAAGTGTGATTTTGTGTGAACTTATTAAAAAATAGAAACTTTCCAAATATATAAACTTATTAAAAATGGAAACCTGCTAAAAATGAAAACTTACTATAAATAGTAGGTTGTCCATTGAACGTGCTTTATGTGTTTACGTGTAATACGTGATAAACGACAAACATTAAAAGAACGATAATAAACTAAACGAGTCACCAACGGTTCGTCGAGTCGACACAGTCAACACTGGTCAAACTCAGACAAACATGGTCAAACTTGGTCAAATATGAGCAAACACAACAACTTGGAGTTGTTGGGCATGAACACGAACATGAATACGGACACGGACTTATATATGATACGTGATATAGGTTACAAGTAACGGTCAAGCAAGCTTAGCACTCGCACAAGCACAACTCATGTGAGTTTACGAACATTTGTATGTATGTTGATTTATTGGGAACAAACTCATAAGTGTTGTATATCGTATAAAGTCATACCGTTAATTTGAATACAACGCGACGAGATTTGATAGTACTATTGGGTTTGACAAACCCATACGCGCCAATGCTGACCGGAGGTCAGGATGTGTGTATTCTCGACCCATCGCTATTGTTATATGATAGACATGGTGGAGGAAAGAATAAACAACATAGTTAGGTAGTGACGCAACTGACACTTAGGGCCTCGGGCCTGACAAACATTAATGAACAACATATCATACAACTATATTTTTTTCATACTTACTGTTGATATAAATCTGTGAACTCACCTACTTTATGTTGACATGTTTTTAACATGTATTCTCAGGTAATCACGATGCATAAGACTAAGACTGCACCTAAGGATGCCGAGCACAAGAGTCCTGAATGCATTTATAATATTATGTAAGCAACTTAGTCTTTGTACAAGCTTCTGCACTATTGCTTTAAATTCCGTTGTATAACTATTTAAACTGTTTTGGGTTATTTGTAATATAACCACGTATTTTGAAAAGCATATAGAGTTGTTCTATTGACCAACGCATCTGACCCTGCCACGTCACACCCAGCGGCATGACGCCGCAAAGCAATGATTACTTTCGAGGAACACTACATGTTTTTGAAGACTTGATGGGTTTTCACACGTTAGTTATCTTTAATATTCTTTTAGGGGAGAGACTGATGTATTGAAACTTATGACAAGTGTGTTATCATTAGTTTATCAATAATAGTTATATTTCATTGATGTGAAGATTTCTTTTTTCTACTTTGAATACTCATAAAATTAGATTGTTGAGATATGTATTACATCATTCTATAAATCTTTATTTGTCATATGTTCATTACAAAGATGGTTGAGGATTCCTATACTTGAACTGATACCCTATATTCTTATATCATTTGAGTCAGCATTTAAGATTAAGATTGTTTAAACCAGGGAAGCTTCATTGGAGGGGGTGAAGTTAAATAGAAGACATAGAACTTCAGGCATATTGTTTTGAGTTTGAGAAATGGAATAAAGATAGTTTTACAATGGGTTGTAATGAAAAAAATATGAAATGCATCTACACAAGTTCATACTTCTTATTCATGTTTGTTAATCATATTTTTGTCTTCGTTTACATTCATCTAACCATATAGGAGGAGATTGTTGGGTGTAGACAAGTATCATTTATTTGTTGATTAGGGAGTAACAAGTCACCGTATAGTCACTCAAGATTATGAAGACACTCAATGACCAAAAGACCTAAAGACCACAACAAATCATAAAGCATAATTTAATATTTATTATTTATTATTTATTATCATTTTGATGTATTTATTGTTTTAAGATCTAGGTCATGTGACATTATAGATAGAGAATATTCTCATTTTATAGGGTAAGCACCTGGTAAGAGAGGGTGTGAGAATGTAGTTCAATATAATCTTGAGAGCTCTTTTCTATAGACTTTACGATTCTTTATCTCCGTGAAGCTTGAGGAGTGTGAAGGATAAGTAATGTGATCATGTTCAAGATTGAACTATTATTAATATACATCATTTCTTTATTCATCTAAATAACATTGTATATCATATTTTTGTTTGTTTGTTATTTTATTTGTTTTAATTTGCACGGTTTTTCACCATTAAGACAAGTATGGTGGTATAGTGCATTATTAGTTCTTACTTTTAATTTTAAATTTCGTTGTACGGACTGCCTATTTTTATATTTGTGATAGACTATTTTTAATTTTACTCAACAGAAATTCTTCTATGACAAAGTAATTTATTGAATGACACCATATCTTATACGATCTTTTTTATGGTTAGTGCCATAAATAAGCGATATTGATATTTTAGTGTGCAATGAAAAGAATTTCAAAGTCATTACTCAAATGAAAGTGGGAATTATTAATTTTCAATGTTGCTTCATGGCACTTATTGGTGATAAAATAATGAATTGATTAGTTGATTCTCCATTTTGGTAATCCATCGTAAAGCTTGCTTAAGAAAATGCTTCTAAACTTGCAAAATTATTTTGGAAACACTCTAATTTCACGGGAATAAAGGGTCATTAATGTGAAATTTCTAAATTTTTTTCTTCATATTCTTTCTATACAAATAACAAATGTTTCATGCATATATGTTTTAACAACTTATATTTATCTATCTTGCACTTTATTCACATATTTACGCAAAACACTATAGTCTCACATACAAACCATTTGTAAGAAGTGAGTCACACTTTATTATAAATAATAATATTATGATAATGATATCTCTTTTATTATTTGTGAAGATGAAGGATGGATATTTGCAAATGTGCATAGATTAACAAAATCTCAATAAAATAACAATCAACAATTGGTACCCCTACCAAGAAATGATGACCTATTAGCTAGGTAAATTACAAGGCTCAAGTTGTTTATCAAAGATAGATTTGAGGTGAGGCTATCATCAAGTGAAAACACAAGATGAAGATGTGTTAAAGACGACATTTAAGACATGTTATGGGCATTATGATACCATTCTACCTACCAAATGCTCTTGCAGTCTTAATGGTCTTAATGAACCTGATTAAGTAGGTATGCAATCCTTATTTCCATAAATTTGTTATCTTAATTGAAGATTTCTTGATATACCCACGCACCAAAAAAAGATCATGAGGAGCACCTCAAAATTCTACTAGAATTGTTAAGAAAAGAGAAATTATATGTGAAACTATCTAAGTTTGAATATTGGCTATGTGAGGTGTACTTTTGGGACATGTGGTGAATTATTGAGATATTCAAGTCGATCCGACCAAGGTGGAAGATATAATAAAGTGAGAAACACCTATGTCACCCATATGAATTCGTCAATTTATTATCTTAACAGGCCGGCTACTATGAACGATTAATTATGGATTTCTCCATGAGAGCCTCCTAGCTACTTTAACCCAAAAGAATGCAAATTTAATTTGATTTCTTAAAATGAAGAGGCTTTCTATATCCTAAAACAAAATTCCTAAAGGAATTAGAGATTTTATTATGTTTTGGGATACATCCATGAATGAATTAGGGATTGTGTTAATGCAAAGGAATAAAATCATACATTACGCTTAAGGATAACTATAGGTGCACGAAAAGAACTTGACAAACCATGATCTTGAATTGGGTGAGGTTGTTTTTGCTCTCAAAATATGATGTCATTTTTCGTACGAAACCAACTTTGCCATATACTTTGATCATAAAATTGGTGTAAAGACCACAATCCTATACAATAGTCTAGGTTGTTCATATGGTAACTAACACATTCATTGCAGGGACTTGTATGGTGGAGATTTGATTTGTTGTTTACGTTTTAATTACGTACCTTGTGAAAAAAGTTTTTGTGCCACTATTCAAGACTAACCATCAACTCCAAACCTGATGTTATTTGGCTTGTTATAGAGGAAAATAAATGCAAATACGTACGGAAATCAAATGAAAACACACGACTTGGACGCTCATGTGTTATATGGATGTGATTTTGATGATTTTGAAGACTCAAATCCAGCTAGTAGTACATGTTTATGTTGATAAATCATGGTGTATGTTTATAAAGTTTGTAGAAGTTTGAAGTGACTATATACAAATTACAAAACAAGGTCATTCATTTATGTGTATTTATGCTTTGCTAATTAGAAGGAAACAATCGCTAGCATCCGGCTAAGGGTTTGACCGTTTCTCTTGAATCCACCTGGAGGGTACGAACATAGTTAGAGAGAGAGTTCTGAAGTGTTAGTTGAACTTGAAAGTGCGCAAATATTCCAAAAAAATAAATTAATTAATTAAATAACAGATTTGTTGCTTATTTTTGATGTATTGTTGCAATTGTATTTGAGAGAAATACACTTTAAGCATTATTTAATTAGCTAGAATAAATAAATCTTAAACATTGAATCTCAAAGGAAGGCAATGTAGTGTATAAAAACAGCGCATGTGGTTATTTATTTGAATCGTGTGTGTGTCTGTATAGAAAGAGAGAATTTATAGATTGAAAAAAGCTTTAAGTTGTAAAATCACGAAAATACCTATATAACATGCAAAATTTATTTTTTTACCGATATGTAACATCATTTCATCAGCTTTTATAAAAAACAAAAAAGCACCAAGGCAATTTTTTTAATAAAAATATTTTGTAACACCATGTAAGATATATGTAACATTTGGGCTCAACATCTAGGTTGAGTGTTACATGGTTTTCTTCATTGTTTCATGGTGTCACAACTTAAGATGGTTTTCAAAATATTCTTACTATATATATATATATATATGATTGGGATCAAATAATAACTCACTCTTAAAGCAATAACTCAGATAACTTTGGCAAGATGAAGCCGAATCTTAAATTTTTTTTTAACATCATTGTAACACAATTAGAACACTATGTTCTTTTATGAGTTTGCAAAAATTCATCACCGTTTGAGAGTTTACATCGTTGTAAGTTTTGGGCCTAAAACAATTACAGTGCTGTAAATCAAAAACTTACAACGATGATATCTCTTAAACGGTGATGAATTTTCACAAACTCATAAAAAAGAACATAGTGTTCTAATTGTGTTACAATGATGTTCAAAAAAAAAATTCAAGATTCGGCTTCATCTTGCCAAATTTATCTGGGTTATTGCTTTAAGAGTGAGTAATTCTTAGAACACTTCCATATATATATATATATATATATATATATATATATATATATATAGGGAGATGTTCAAATGTTAACCCTCCTTATAGCGTTAACCCGTTAACCGTGACATTTTTTGCCTGAATCTTTGTTTTTTTTTATGGTTTTTATTATACATAAATAGGGGGTTTCTTTTTTGTGTTTTTGCTAATTCATCACCGTTTAGAAATTAAATCAAAATGTAAGTAAGTGTAAGTTTCTTACACTTATATATATATATATATATATATATAGGGAAGTGATTTATTGCTAACCTTAGGATTCATCAATAACCCAATAACCTTATCATATTTAATGATCAAATTACAAGATTCTGATCTAAGGGTATGTGTTATGGGAGGTGAGTGGGGCGTGAGAGGGGCCGGTCACGCCCTGGTGGCGCCCTCCCCCCACTACACCCGGGCGTGAGTGGGGCGTGAAGGATGGAGGCGTGAGCTGGGTCACGGGGTGACGAGCGTTTGAGGAGAAAAAAAAACCTAACGGCTATGTGACCGTTTGAAACAAAAAAAAAATTAAATTAAACCCTATATAAACTCATTCAACCCACATAAATTTCTTCCAAAATTCTCAAAAAATATTTAAACTCTCTCAAAAAATCTTCTAATCTTCAAAACTTTCTACACTATCATGGATCCAAACAACCCAAACAACCCATACTTTAACCCGTTTATGAATTGTTACCGACCTCAACTCGATCCAAACAATCCAAACAACCCAAACCCGTTTTTAACCTTCTCAAATTGGTACCCACAACAACCTTTTTTCAACCAAAACTCACCCGCCTTTGACAACGTATCTGAGAATCAACCGGAACCTGATGTTGACGCGGTTCCGGAAGCACAACCCGACGCTCAACCGGCTACATCGCGTCGCAGGCACCGACGAAAGGAGGTGCTGGAAAAAATAATAATAAAAATAATAAAAATCAAATAGTAGAATATTGAATAAAGGTGGTGATGATGTGGAGTGATGGGGGCGTGATGGATAACATTGGAAAAGATGATGTGGAGTGATGAGGGGGTGATGATGTTGGTTGATTATGTGGCGCCTATGTGACGCCTACGTGGAGTGAGGGGGGCTTGATGATAACACATAGCCTAATGTTTAATATTAAACTATAATATAATAATGTACTTGATTTGAAAGAAAAGGGAATAAGGGTATTAATGTAATATGCTATATTAAATACTTTATCCCCTATTTTTTCTTACATCCATAACTTTTTTATACTATAATATTTTTTTATGAAAATTGCATCATTTTACTCGTCTTATTTTTCTCTTTAATTCCGTTATAGTCTTGACTAGGTTTGTATTTACACCAATGTAACAATTATAAAAATAACAAATTATTTGTAACAAGTTGTAACGAATTTGGGTTTACATTGTTGTAGAATAAATAGAGGTTACGTTTAAGAGTGTAAACGAGCCAAGCCGATCCCGAGCTCGTTAATTACGTTATAATCTTGACTAGGTTTTTTTTATTTTTTCCAGATGCTCGTTAATTACGTTATATTCTTGATTTTGTAACGAATTTTGGTTTTTAAAGTATTAAAATGTGTTTACAATCTTGTAGCTATAATTTTAAAGTATTAAAATGTATTTACAATATTGTAGATATAACGAATTTTGGTTTTTATCAACAAAATGTTATAGTATTTTTTTTAAAGTATTAAAATGTATTTACAATCTTATAGATATATATTTTTTAAAGTATTAAGATGTATTTACAAGGACGAATTTTGGTTTTTATCAACAAAATGTTATAGTATTTTTTTAAAGTATTAAAATGTATTTACAATCTTGTAGATATAACGAATTTTGGAGCATCCTGAAAAAATAAAAAAAACCAAGTCAAGAATATAGCATAATTAACGACCTCGGGATAGGCTTGGCTCGTTTAAACGTAACCCATATTTATTCTACAACAATGTAAACCCCAATTCGTTACAACTCGTTACAAATTATTTGTTATTTTATACTTGTTACATTGGTGTAAATACGAACATCCGAAAAAAATAAAAAAACCTAGTCAAGACTATAACGGAATTAAAGAGAAAAATAAGACGAGTAAAATGGTGAAATTTTCATAAAAAAAATATTATAGTATAAAAAGTTATGGATGTATAAAAAAAGAGGGGGTAAGTTAGTACATAAAACGAATTACTAATCTACCCCTCATCAGATTTTTTGAATAATGCCATGTGTCACCTTCAGATTGGATGTTTAGAGTTAATGGGTTATTGCTCTAAGACTATCCACAGCGGTCACCCTACTGAAAACCCTTCCCCACTGAAATTTAATGCCACGTCATCACCCCACTGAAAACCTTAAACACCCACAATGGTCACCCCACTGAAAACCCTTCCCCACTATTCCACGTCATCAACATTTTTTAAATTTAATTGATTTATTAAAATTTTTTTTTGCAAACTAAAAATAATAAACTTAGAATTTAATTAAACCATTCAAATGAAGATACAAATAAAATAAAAATTACATTGCAAATTTAAATAAAAAAACCATACAAAAAAAAAACTAACAATTCAAATAAAATTTAACGATATTTATCCAAGAGTTTCTTTTTCATTTTTTTCATTATTTCACGATCTTCGTCGTCGAGCATGTCGGGAGGCATAGACTCAAGTGCTCTAAGTTCGGCTCGGAGAGTTTTCTCTTTGTGCATTTTTTTCCTTTCTTCGTGTTTTTGTTTTTGAAAAGTTGTGAAAGCTTGGAGTTGATCAGCGAGTTCGGTTGTTGACGGGTTAGAGGAGACGGTTTGACGACTCGAAGAGGAAGCCCGTTTTGTTGTATCTCGACCCGTCGGTCTAAACGGTTCCGGTGGGGTGTCGAACTCGGCTTCTTCTTCGTCATCCTCAAGGTTAACCGCGTAATTTGTATATGCGGTCGAACCCCCCGGCGAATACTCGTTCGATTCGGAGTTTTTGGTTCTTTTTGAAGAACCTTGGACCTCGTTACCTTCTTGGCAAAGAACACGGAATTTTGGCGAGTCTTTTATCGCCACCCAAACGTGGTAGTGGTTAAACGTTTGGCCGTTACTCTTTAGTTGGTATTCCTTTTCGGCCCATTTCAACACGTTCGCGTATCATCCCGCTTTTTCGGTTGTTGGCGCAATTGCTATAGATCCCACTAAACTTTGTTAACTTGGTGCACATATCCTTCCACTTTGAATTTAGTTGATGATATGTGCGGTATTCGGCATCGAATCCCATCACATTGTGCCAACTAACGGTTACTTTTTTCCAAAAATTTTCACGTTTTTGCGAATTATCTACAAAAACAAATTAATCAAAAGTAAGTAAAAAATTTAAACCCTTTAAAATAATATATAACAAAACTAAGTAATCAACTTTTTACCTTTGGTTTTGTTCTCGGATTCGTCCATGTAACATCTTCCGAGAGCGATTTCTTCATCGTGAGTCCATTGCTTCGGTGCCATTGGACCACTACTAGGTCCTGTTCCGGCCGGCTGTTTGTTTTTCTTACCTTTTTTGCGTTTTTGAGTGTCTTGTGTCTCCGGCACGACCTCGTTATCAGGTTGACTCGGTGACACAAAATCAGATTCGAACCTAGGTTGGGAGTAGGGAGCAAAACCGGGTTGAAAGTTTGAAGGAGATTGGAAGTTTGGTGGATGTTGAAAGTGTTGGATGTTTGGGTTTTGTTGTAGTTGAACCAATAAATTTCTAAGCGATTCAGGATCATATGAGAACGGGTTGAATTCGGGATTGGGATTGTTAGGCCTTGGATTCATGTTTGTAATTTTTTAAAAAAAATATAGAGAGAAAGATGAAAGATGAAGAGATTTGGGTGGTTTTTTGGGTTAAAAGGTTGAGTATTTATTTAGTTTAAAAAATTTTTTTTTTGTTTTTTGTTTTTTTTACAAAAATGCCGTTGAACAACGGTCAAATATCACAGCCAATCAAATTGCTTCATCTTCGACGGGGAGCGGGAGCCGTTGGTGGCATTTCAGCGGGGGCCGCGGGCAAGGGGGCGGTGTTCCCGCTAGGCACCACCGCGGGAAGGGGCACCGCTGGCCCAAAGGGACACCCACTGTGGGCAGTCTAAGGAAGGGTTATAATTTGATCACAATCCTATATATATATAGGGCATGTATAAGTTGCAAACCCACTTAAGTTTTGTAACATCATTAGGGTCAATTTTAACAAAAAATGAAAAAAGCGCCGAGCCATTTTTTTAAAAAACATTAATTTGTCGACGATGTAACAAAGACGTAACATAGCTGTACAGCTGTGTACATCGTGTTATGTTTGTGTTACAGCTGTGTTACGTCTTTGTTACATCGTCGATAAACTAATTTTTTTTTAAAAAAATGGCTCGACGCTTTTTTCATTTTTTTTATAAAATTGACCCTAATAATGTTACAAAACTATTAAAAAAAATAAAATTTTTTTGGGTTTGTTTACATTGTTTTTTTCAAAGATTCCAAAGTTTCTTCAACTCAAGTGGGTTTCCAAAATAACCTTCCCATATATATATATATATATATAGGATGGTTCAAATAAGAACCCTGCCTAATTACGGTAACTCAGTGAACTTTGACAAAAAATGCCCGAATCTTTGGTTTTTTTTTCATGGTCTTTATTATACATATTTAGAGGGATTTCTTTTTTGTGTTTTGGCTAATTCGCAATGCAAATCGAATTTGCATTGGTGTAAATTTTTTGCACTTTTCTAAATGTTGCGAAATGCAACTCGGATTTACACCGAGGCAAATTCGATTTGCATTGCGAATTAGCCAAAACACAAAAAAGAAACCACCCTAAATATGTATAATAAAGACAATGAAAAAAACCAAAGATTCGGGATTTTTTGTCAAAGTTCACTGGATTAACACAATTACAGTGGATTAACAATGGAACCTTCCCCTATATATATATATTATATATATATATATAGACACACGTGTGTGTGTGTGTATGTTTAGGTTCAAATAAAAAAAGATTACATTAGTGAGAAATGTGAGAAAAATTGTATGGTCGACAAATGACATTTCTCTATTTTTTTAAAAGAATATTTTGATAATTGTGTTTAATGTTTTAGTTTATTGTCTAATATGTCTTTATTATTGTTTTTTATTTGTTATCTATATCATAGTATGTTATTTTCTTATTGTTTTTATGTATTATATAAATTATTGTTATAATTTTTTTATGTTTTATGTATTAAAACTACATAATTGTATTATTTATCATTGTGTTTAGGTCTGTAACCGAACCGAACGAACACGAACGAGCCATTATTCATGTTCATTCGTTTAACTTTTAACTTGTTCACGAACGGTTCACGAACGCTAAGCCAAACGAAGATTCTTGTTCGTGTTCGTTCATTAAAGAATTTAGCTTGTTAACGAACGGTTCACGAACGCTAACGAACACATATTATTTAAACAATAAAATTCAACATTCTTAATCTTAAGTATTATAGATAATCATTTATAAATATATAAATTAAAATATTATAGTATTAAACTAAAAATAACTTAAATATTATGGTATTAAACTAAAAATACAAATGAAAAATATACAACACATTTAATGAATAAATATAATAAATGAACTTAACCAAACATAAACGAACATGTTACCAAACGTTTAAGAACACAAATGAACGAACACGACCTATGTTTATGTTTGTTCATTTAACTAAACGAACATAATTTCTTGTTCGTGTTTGTTCATTTATAAAACGAATGAACATTGTGCAATATGTCTTTATTAGTGTGTTTAATTTTTTATATCATAGTGTGTTATTTTGTTATTGTTTTTTTGCATTAAATAAATTATTTTTATTTAATTTTTTATGTTTAATGTATTAAAAGTGCATAATTGTGTTATTTTACCATTGTGTTTTTAAAAATACATTTTGATCATTATGTTTTATGTTAAGGTCATTTTGTAATATATTCATCATTCTGTTTTATGTTCAGGTCATTACGTAATATACTTATCATTGTGTTTTACGTTCAGGTCATTTTTTAATATACTCGTCATTGTGTTTTACGTTCAGGTAATTGTGTAATATACTCGTCATTGTGTTTACATTCAGGTCAGTGTATAATATACCCGTCATTGTGTTTTACGTTTAGGTCATTGTGTAATATACTTATCAATGTGTTTTACGTTAAGATCATTGAGTAATATAATCATCATTGTAATTTACGTTCAAGTGATTGTTTAATATATATACTTATCATTGTGTTTTGCGTACAAGTCATTGTGTAATATACTAATAATTTTGTTTTACTTCCAGGTCATTGTATAATATACTCATCATTGTGTTTTACGTTCAGGTCATTGTGTTAGCTGTATTCCTCATTGTGTTGTATGTTTTAACTTATTTTATGTTTTTTGTTATTGTTTTTCATATATTAAATAAATTTGTTGTTTATTTTTTATGTTTTTCATATCAGAAGTACACAATTGTATTATTTCAACATTTTATTTTTTAAAACCTCATTTTTAGTAACATATATTTTAGTTTATTGTCATATGTATTCATTATTGTGTTTTATGTTTTTGACTATTTAATTTTATCTTATCATTGTTTTTTACGTATTAGATGAATTTGTTGTTATTTTGTCAATATGATTTACATATAAAATGTACGTGAATATGTTGTTTCACCATTATTATTCTTAAAACTCATCAATTTAGAAATAATTGTAAGACATAATGACGAACAAAAAGAAAAAATGACAAAAAGACACAATAACAAATAAAAAGACACAAGGACGCAATACAAATATACAAAGTGAAAAAAATGTAATTTTTTTTAATTTTTATATATCAATACTATACTCGTTTTAAAGACAAAAAACATTCATTTTTTTGGTGTAATTTTTTTATAAAATAACATCGTATATAAAAGTTATGATCGTTTTAAAAAATGGAGGGAGCATAATAAAAAGTCATCTAAAGTGTTTATGATTAAAATAACATTCTACAATTTTTTTAATACAACTTTGATATTAACCATTAAATTATAGATCTAATGACACAAAATCTTTCTTACCATTCTCATCAATTTACGTCTTTTTAATATAACCTCACCCTATCGTATATAAAAGTTATGTTCGTTTAAAAAATGGAGGAAACTAGATAAAAGTCAACAAGTGCGTCTATAACTAAAGTATCCTTCTACTAAAATTTTAATAAAACTTTGATTTTAACCATTAAATTATAGAAAATATAGTAAAATGAAAACCCTTGTTAGTGTAAAAACCATAAAAATCATAGTAAAAAGCATGTAAAAACGAAGATTTTTTTAAGTTTTTTTACAGCTTAATTACATTATTTGGCACATTTTAATAAAAAAATTAAAAAAGCACCAAGTAGTTTTTTTTAAAATATTTTGTACACTCAGGTAAAACATATACAACGTTGCGCCAAATCTTACAAAAAATTATTGCGTGTTTTTACATATGTTTAAAAGGGTTTACAAAATATTTAAAAAAACTACTCGGCATTTTTTAATTTTTATATAATAATATGCTAAATAGTGTTACAAATTTGTAAAAAGAATTAAAAAAAATTTTTTTACATGCTTTTTATGTGACAGTTGAATACGAGAATTACGTCATCAATAACGTGAGCACATTTGATCGTTCTAGAAATCCACGTAGATTTAACAATCTTAATTATTACAGGTTGATAGTAGGTGAGAAATAATGAACGTGGGCGAAAACCGTGCTCAAAACGGAGTCCTGGATTGCCCGGAATCGAAAAACGAAGAAAAATTTCTAAGTATTAGTCGAAAAGGCTCATCGCGGTACGCGGAGGTGGGCTTGAGGATCCTCCGCGGTACGCGAAGAATGTAAAATATCAAAGATTCCCGAAAAACTTCGCGGTACGCGAAGCTCAAATTGGCCTTCCGCCGCGGTACGCGACGGATGTGGCGGTGGAGAAATCTGATCTACTTCATCAGATTTCATGCAAACTTAAACTTTTATTTCATTTCGAACTCAGACGCAACCCAGACGAAGAACACACATAAACTACCATCCAATCTTCATTTTCAAGCCTTCTGAACGCAAGGATTGCACCAGGGATCGTCTCTACAAGTTCTGATCGTTATTTTAACCGCAGAACTCCGTCAGATTAGGTAATGATCCGTTTAAACCTTCTAGTTTGATTTTGATTGATTAGATCTTGATTTTGAACGTAATGACATAGTTAGGATTGTTGATTATTGCCTAGATGATGGCTAGGATTGATTATAAACAAAGAACACGAAGTTTTAACGGTTAAATCCTTGTTTTGATCAGTTGTAATGCCCGGTTTGCATGAAACCATACCCATGATTTTAATGGTTTAATCCATTTGATTATAACAATGTAGGTGATTAGTTGGGTTAATCCTTGAAATGCAAGGTTAAATCCAAGTGTTTCAAACTAATCACAACCATTAACATACTCATTGTAACGATTATCTGATGTTTATGATAACAGTCAGATTAGTATGTTAAACATGGTTATTACACCTATTCTGATGCTACATTGTGATATTTCATGATAATTGGGTAATCAATAACAAGGATTGATCATTCCTAAGCCATTAAATTATCTAGAAACTGTTACAGTATCATAATCAACAAAATTAACTATTTGGTTAATCTGGGATTATTCTGATTAATCAAGAATGTCATCAACCTTGTATTAGGAATCTAATGCAATGTAGGTTCCTACATTATCATACATTGTATGATACAATACTAAATTAACCAATTAAACATTTAATAACGGTTTGATGACTTACTACGCAATGTCTTTGACATTGAACGTTCAGAAAGATCTAATCAGTAAACTAGAACATAAATAACTCATTAAATAAAACTAAATGCAGAATCATCATATTATTACCAGTTTGTGTGATACTCTGCTACATCTATACTATCAGGTGAGTTTCGTACAACCCCTTTTATTTTAATCTTTTATAAACATCGGGGAACACTGTTGAACTTTTATTGAACATATGATATGTATCACTGTTATCTGTGTGATTTCATGTGAGTGTTGAGAACTTGTGGATTTCATGGGATTTTTCCCGGAGAACAGAACACTATCACAGAACTTAAGTCCTCATTTCTGAACTGTATCTAGTGGACCCATGTGTGGCCGAACGGGGAAACAATGATAGTACCATCGGCTGACCACCCATTTGCTGGGAGGATTGCGTCTCCCCTTGTGTGAATGTTTGTTTCATGTTTCCAAAACTTCTTAATGTTGTGATAGACATTAAGATAATGAGGCATTAAGATGTTACCGACGGGTAGTATCTTGTAGAACAATATCGTCAGAAAGGAACTAGATACGGGTCCCATGGTTATCTTGAACTGAACATTTTGATAACTTATATTACATATCATATCATATCATATTGTGAAACTTGAACTGTATAAACTCACCAGCTTTGTGCTGACGTTTTCAAATCAAACCGTTTTGCAGGTAGACCGTGACTCCGGGGAGAATGCACCTCACAAACTTGTAATTAAATAGGTCAATATTGTAATGTAAATTGTAATAACGAAACCCTGTAATGTATTTATTTTAAGTTAATCTGTGTGCTTGTGATATCGGATCAAGTAAGTCACCCCTCACCTCAGAGACATCACCACTATGCTTCCGCGACTATTTCGGTGATATCATACATGAGGTGACGAGGGGTGGGGGTGTGACATTTTACCATGTTTTTCATGGTTTTTCACACCAAGAAGAGTTTTCAAATTATCTTTGCTCTACATGTGTGTGAGTGTGTGTGTATATATGTGTGTGTATAGGAGAGTTTTTTTTAGAAAACTATCATTTTAGATAAATTAACAAAACTAATTACAATCATTACCAATTAAATTTTTTTCACTTTTGTTTTTTATTTCTTTATATTATAAGACAAGAAATGAAAAAAAAAGAACTAAATTTAAAAAAAATATATATATGTAATTTTATGAGTTACAAATGAAACCTTTTGAATTATATATACGCAACTTTGTGATGTATATATCTTTATCAAAAAAAAATTTTGTTACACTATTTTTTCCAACCTAATAATAAAAAATTATGAAAATTTTCTTATAAAATTTATTGGTTAGTAAGAGTTTTCTTAGTTTTATTCAAAATGTGGAGTTTTCTTATGAAACTCCTACGTATATAGACACACACATGTATATAAATGTGGAGTTTTCTTATGAAACTCCTACGTATATAGACACACACATGTATATATGGCTTATATCATTTGAAAACATGATCTTACAAAAAAATTTTTAAATGTCTTATTGGTACACCGGTGTACCGACGTCAATTGCTTTTAATGTCTTATTTATGACACAGTCTTGTGTCTTTGTCAAATCATCAATGTGAAAAGCCGTTCACAATATAGCTATCATGATATGAATGGTGATCATTTGGTCCTGGCCGGTTACTCTTTCTTTTTATTTTTTTTTTATTTTGATCACTCTCGAAAATATATCATCTTTCCGTTTCTGAATAGAGTGTAGTGACCTTACTCATTTGTCAACGAGTTAACCGACAACTAGAAAAATCAACTGACTCAACCAAGAACAATATTTACTATATGCGAAACTACAACTTAAGACCTCAAACAATAAAAATTAAAGAGCTACCATTTGAAGAAGCCCGTGCCTGGCCGGTTATCCATCGGTTCTATTGAATAAACAAATAAAATCTAATATGCTTCTAATTTTAAGTCTTGTGTCTCAGTCAAATCATCAATGTGAGGAGACGATCACAATGTAGTTATCATGATACGAGTGGCGGTCATTTGGTCCTGGCCGGTTACTTTTTTTATCACCTTGACAAAATATATCATCTTTACGTGCAAAGAACAAAGGATGGAGATCTGAATCATCTGTCCACGAGTAAATTCACAAAAAAAGAAAAACACATCGACTCAACTTATAGCAGTATTTGCTATAAATGAAACTCCAATTAACTCAAGATCTCATCTAAGAAAAGTTAATAAACCACCATTCAGTAGCGGACACGAGGCATATGTATAGGGGGGTAGGCCCCGTAGACTCCTGCGATCGAGTGTTAGAACACATTATTTTTAAATAGTTTTGCTTAATTTTGAAACAAAAGGGGCACAAATCAGATTATAAAGGGTCATGAATCTGATTTTAAGGGGCATGAATCTGATTATAAAAGGCATCATTGAAAATGAATAATAAAAACGGTGTTCTTTTCATAAAATTTATATGAATATTAACTTGTGATGTAAATTTGAAATTGATTATTTAAGTAATTGTTTTTTCAAAAACTTTTGATAGGTTTGTTTTGCGGTTTCAACTAACCCGACCTGTTTTTATCTAGACATATTTTTACCGACCCATTTTTTGCTCCCGCAAAAATATTTTCTGAATTCGCCACTTCCACCGTTAGAAGAAGTTATTTAGTTCCTGGCCGGTTACTAGTCGGTTCTATTGAATCTACAGAATATATATATATATATATATATATATATATATATATATATATATATATATATATGGGAAGGTTCCATAAAAAACTTTCGTATTTGAGAAAACTTAGAAAACTAATCACAATTGTTATTAATCAATTTCGTTTTTCGTTTTTTATTTTACATTTTGTTTTATTATAAGGTTAGATTTGTTAACAAAAAGAAAAGAAGAAAAAAATATATGTAATTCATGATATTACATATATGTAACTCATTGATTACATATATGTAACTTGTAAACTACATTTTCAAGTTACATATATGTAACTTTATAGATTATATATACGTAACTTCGTGATCTATATATTTTTATTAAAAAAATTTTCTTGTTTATAACATTTCTAAGCTAATAATAAAAAATCATGAAATTTTTTTTTTAAAAATTGATTGGTTAGTAGGAGTTTTCTTAGTTTTCTCCAAAGTGAGAAGTTTTCTTTTGAACCCTCCCCTATATATATATATATCTATTAATTAAAAAGAAATATTATCCATAGCGATAAGGCCACTCGGAGTGGAGCACGGGGAAGAGCCGGGGAAGAGTTTGGCCGGCCGGGGAAGATCGGGAACACCACCCCCCCGGAAGTGGGGTGGGGTGATTCGGGGTGGCTACACCGATTGTCGCCGAAGTGAGGAGATAACCGTTGGACAACGGTTAAATTTTAAAAAAAAAAAAACCAATTTTTTTTTCTATTTAAACAACTCAAAAACCAACCAAAATCTCACACTTTTTTCTCTCATCTTCAATAACTTATACACCAAAATTTATAAAATTTTCAACTAAAATGGAAGGAGGTTCATCACGTGGTGGGTCATCAACCAAGAAATTTAGAAAACCACGACAAAAAAATGTTCAAACGCCTCAAATGAACCCGTTCAACACACCCGGGTATCATCCACAAATGCCATCTCCGAATCAACCATCATTTTTCTACGATCCAATGAACCCGCCTCCATATTTGCAATATTCACCGGGCACTCAACAACAATTCAACCGGTGGGAGCAATCGTATCAACAAGACCAACAAAATTTTCAACAACAATCTCCATTTCAAGGTATTTTTTATACGTTTATTTTTATATTTTATTTTATTTTGTTTATTTTTATAAGTTTATTTTTTAAGTGTATTTTTATATTTTATTTTTTTTCTATTTTTATACGTTTATTTGTATGTTTAGACTATCGTGACCATAATCAAGACGACTCGGATTCAAGCGAACATGTTCAAGTCGAGTCGGAAGAAGAAGAAGAACAAGAACCGGTTAGGCGACCGGGAAAGAAACCAATTGGAAAGAAAGCACCGGCCAAGCGTTGGTCCGATGAAGAGGAGGTTGCGTTGGCCAGAGCTTGGCTAACTATTTCTGAAAATCCCGATGTTGGTAATGCGCAAAAACGGGATGGTTTTTATTGAAAGGTATTTTTTAACGTTGTTTAAGTTAACAAAAAAAGTAACGGTTGATGCTTAAATTTATTTTCTTTATATGTAGGTAACCGAACATTTTCACCATCTCGTGAAGGACAGGTCGAGGACTGTTGATCAAATCTATTCCAAATGGAACGATATGAACGCTTCCATGAAGAAATGGAATGGTTTTTACCAACAGTGTTCAATGAATCGCAAATGCGGTGAAGGGGACGAACAAGTTTTGAAAACGGCCATGAAAAACTACAAAACCTTGGTCAAAACAAAGGGATTCGATCACATCCAAGCGTGGGATGTGGTCTGCTATAGCCCTTTATGGTGCGACATTCCACCAGTAGGTTGTGACTCACAATCTACAACAAAAAGGCCGAAGCCAAATGAGTCAATGGGTAGTGCGAACCCCCACATCGACATCAACCTTGATGATGACGAAGACATCAACATCAACCTTGATCGTGATGGCCCACGCATTTATTATGAACCGGATAGGCCAACAAGAAAGGGCAAAAGATCGGCCGCGTCCTCCTCGTCGCATGACGATTTAATTCAACAAATGGCGGAATTCAACTCGTTGAACAAAGAGGAATCCGAAAAAAGAGAACGCCATCGAGTTGAAAAACTCCGTGTTTTGCAAGAGGAGAAAGAAGCACGCGTTGCATTAATGCGACGACAACAACAGGCTTTAGACGAACAGCAAAAGGCTGTAGATTTAGAGTTTATGATGAAAGACCACTCAATTTATCAAGAACCAATGCTACAACTGATTCTCGATCGTAAACGAGAAATTGCTGCTCGTTGGGGATGACATTGCCCTTTTTAGGTTTTTAATTTAATTTTTTAGGTTGTACTCTTTTTTTTTACTCTTTTTTTTTTGGTTGTATTTTTTTTTGTATTCTTTTTTTTTATTTTAAATTTAATGAATCTTTTTTTATTTTAAGAATATTATTATTATTATTTGTTGTTAAAATAATTAATTAAAAATAAGATTTGAAAATGGGGAAAAGTGGGACGACACCGTGCAAAATGGGGAAAAGTGGGGAAAAGTGGGGAAAACTGATGTGGCGCTGATGTGGCAACGGGGAAAAGTGGGGAAAACCTAGACCACTCCTTGTGAGAAGTTTTCTTTTGAACCCTCCCCTATATATATATATCTATATATATATATATATATATATATAACTATTAATTAAAAAGAAATATTATCCATAGCGATAACAATGATTAAAAGAAAGGTGTGTAGGGTTTTGATTTGCATGATTTTTAAACATGCACGAGTGGCCTTCAGTGCCCGTAAGTTGGTAGGCCATACCTAAACCCACGCCTTTAATATCTGTTTAATTTAATATAAAATTTAGAGGCTAAAGCTCGATAAGTGTAAAAGAAATAAAAATTATTTCTAGCTAAAAAATTTTATTTACTGGCTGTGGTATCTTCTGGTGACTGAAAGGTCTCGTGTTCAAGTTCTGTCTGGAGCAAATATTTAATGAACATTCAGGCGAGATAAATGAATCTTGAGCTTAATTTGGATTCTGGACCGATTGAGGGCGAGGGTTTACGGATTCTATTCGGTTCCCGCGCATCTGAGAGCACATGTGTCTCAAGGTTAGAGATCAAGATAATTGATCTTAGCTATCAGTTGCCAGGATAAGTGAATGTAGCAAGACGAGACAGTTTAACTGTCGTTCAAAAAAAAAGAAAGAAAAATTGATAACAAGTGAAAGGTGTAATAAAGTTAACAGCATAAAATATATATGTGATATCTTTATTAAAAATTGATAACAAGTGAAAGGTGTAATAAAGTTAACAGCATAAAATATATATGTGATATCTTTATTTATAGAAAAATATTACTATTAAAAATATGTATAAGAATTAATTATATTTAACTGGTTTGTTACTTAAGATTTAAGACGAATTAGATGAATTGAAAGATATATATTGATAAGTTTAGGGGTATTCAAAACATAGGAAACTCGAAAAAATCCGAAATCCGAGTCGTATCCGAAACCTGAAAAAAACTCATTCGGAATATAATTCGGGTTTTTCGGGTTGGATGGTATGATTTTAGATTCGGGTCAGGTCATGTTTCGAATAGGCAAAAGTAGTTTTTCGGGTCTGTTATCCGAATAAACCCGGTTTATTTGGTTGTTCAGGTTATTCAAATGTAAAAGACAGTTTTTCGGGGGGATATATTTTGATTTCGGATCGGGCTAGGTTTCGGATAGACCAAAAAAAATTTCAAATCCAAATAACTCAGTATCCCACCCGATAAACACCCTAGATAAGTCTAGCTCATGTGACGTATTCTAACATGTATATAAATAGTCATTTCATTGTTAAAACTAGATCAATTTTCACTGCTACATAAATTTTCACTTCTGTATTTCAATTCATTAATTATCATTTAAAAACTTGTATATTAAATGGTTAAAGTAGCAAAATAATAGCAATTACTTAATTATAAGGAAAATTTTGCCTAATAATAATTTGTAACAACCGAAAATTTGGGTAACCGTTTATGTCCAAATTTTATATATACGTTCGTAAAGTGATTATGATCAAATTGATATAAACGATAAAAATATCTGAAAAGATATGGACACGTTATAAAGCCTGTTAATAACGTGTAAAAATTTCTGTGACCGTTTGAGTTCGTTATTTTTATTGACGTTCCCGAAGTGATTACGATCACATTAATATAAGCGGGACCGTTATACGATAAAGTATGAACAATATATAGGCTCGTGAATATTAAAAATATGTGAGGAAAGTAGGAGGGAGTTTTAAAAATAAAGGGCCAAAGTTCAAGGGCCAAAAGTATAAAAGTGAATTAATTCACTTTTTGATGTTGTGATCTTTCTATCCCACGACCGCCTCAATTCTTATTTTTATATATTTGTTATCTCGATCCAATCCTCTATCGATCAGTATCATTTTCTTCCCTGGTGACTGCAACTATCGAAGGGCAAGGAAGAAAGGCAGACTTGCTTGAAGTTTTGGTTATTCAAGGTATGATATACATCTTAAGCATGGTTTGTATGGGTGTGTATGTAATATGTAACCATGAGTTTGGTATGATTATATGTTATGCGATCATAAAACCTGTATGAACATTTATATAATCTAAGGGTTGTGGGTATGGTTGGTGCTGAGAAAGGAAACAAGTAAAGTTCATGTAATGTTTTAGGCAATTATGAGTAATATGAATGGTTATGAGATTACGCTTATCTAAGCCGAGCAAATAAGTAATTTTTAAGCATAACAAGATTGTAGAGATAAAAATGGTCAAAATGAGTGGAAGCGAAATTTTGAAATAAAGCTCCGAATGAAAGTTATGACATGCCGAAGTTTCGAGCGGTAATCGTAAATCTGAGCATCTTCATGATAAGTATTATAAATTTATCTCAAGTTATTATTAATTGAGATAAATAATGTTAAGTTTACAAAACTTTTCGGGTCGTTATAGCAAGCTACACACTTGTATTTGAGATAACTATAACGTAGTCGTTGTGCTACCGGTTTAGAAACCCTAAAAAGAGGGTTTATATTATATGATAAGGTTATAATTATGATAAGATATCCATATTAATAGGATATCATTCTGAACGAGAGAAAGTAAGAAAAGGAAGAAAGCTAGCAGATTGTGCCTTATTAAGCTCAGGTGAGTTCTTTGTAGCCCTATTTTAAAGATTTTATCATTTTGGGCTGTTATGCATGTTATAAAGTTATTTTATGAAAATGATTGTTTTACCTGACTATGGTCAGATAAAAGAGTATGTTAAAGTAAAGAATATTTTAAGTCTCGACTGCGGTTGAGAATGAAATGATTTTTAAAAAGACTCGACCGAGGTCGAGTAGGAAATGTGGTTTTGAAGTCCTGGCTGCGGTTGGGCAGAATTTGAGCACTGCGGTGCGGTAAAGTGTTTATGTTTATGACGGTTTAAATGATTTAAATCATGTTATGTATGAATGATGTATGTAAAGAAGTCTTGTACCGGTATGAGCTGCCAACTTCGGTTGGTAGGCATAGAGTCTTGTGGAAACACAAGCCTGTCGACTGTGTGTTGCCAGTTCAGTTAAAGAAGTCTTATGCATGCATGAGCTGCCAACTTCGGTTGATAGGCATAGAGTCTTGTATTAATACAATCCTGTAGAATTCGGTCAGTTCATGGTTATAGAGTCTTGTGCTGCACAAGCCTGGTTGACTTCGGGTCAGCAGTTGACGGCGAAGTTCCTTCACTATATGAATGATGTTATGATGATATGTATGTTATGTAATGATGTTATCATGATATGTATGTTATGTAATTATGTTATGATGCTATGTATGTTATGTAATTATGTTATGAGGACAGGTACGCTATGTATTTGAATTATGTCATGTGATGACATGAATGAATAAGGATTTTTTTCTAAGAAATGAACTTAGAACTCACCAGCATAAAGCTGACTTGTTTTACATGCATATCAGGTTGAATAGAATAAGAAAGGATATCAGGAGGGCGCATGGCATATGTTGAAGACTACCCTGGCATAGACTGGCTGTATTATATAACTGTTAGAAGAGTGGGCTATGTTTTAATGTGTGTTTAATACGTGTACCTTATTTATGTAATCTCCTTAAATTCCGCTGCTATAGTAATGTAAATATGGTTTAAGGACTATGGGTTTGATGGTTTGCCAACCGAGGGGACTCCCGGGACTCGGGGCCTCTCAAGTTGGTATCAGAGCCATAGTTTGAGAGATCCGGTCATCCCTAATGGCTGGACTTAGACTGAAAATAGGACAACATGATAAGAATGCCAGTCAAGGGTAGTTTGATGCCATGAGCATATGACCTTAGAGCTTTGTTATGTTTAAGATATAGATTAAAGTGGTATGATGTTGTGGACGATAATGTGTTCATGATTGGGAATGTTTAGAACTTATAAGTGAGGTAAATAGTTAATTACACCTGATCAACGTGTCACACTCTCAAATTCCCACTCGTGGTGTCAGTCCACGTGGGTGTGACGTGGCCAGGATCACAGCTTATGGTCATATAGAACGACTCTATATGAGTTATACAATCGCGCAGATTTACAAAACAAACAAGTTTTCAAATAAAGCAGCGGAACGTTTATAACAAAAGCAGCGGAAATGTAAATTGTTACACAACGGAAAGTAAATAGTTTTAAACACTACATAGTTTGATTGTTTCAAATAAAATCAATGCACACAAAGCCTAGGACATGAGTCTATATGCCAGTCAGACTCCTTAGTGCTTCCTTGTGCGCATCCTAGCGTGTGCTCCATTTAGTTACCTGAGAATACATGCGAAAAGTGTCAACTAAAAAGTTGGTGAGTTCACAGGTTTAGACAGACTGAAAAGTAAACAGATATATCCTGGGCATGTTAGGTTTAGTTGTGGATCTACGATCCGTGGAGTGTGTCTGTTCATTTTACCGAAACTTGTCTGTTCCCGTTTGCCTCCGCGGGTCATCGCTGAACCCGACATCAACATCGAAATTACACTCGTTATGACCTCCAGTCAACATTGGTGCCGAGTGGGGCTAGTCAAACCCAGTAGTACTACGTAATTACGACTCGTTCGTGATACAACTAACGGTAAGGATAAGTGAGGACTTTAAGCGATAATAGTTACACTCGAAAATGGTTTTCACAACATACCAGTCATATATCTAAAACAGTTGCATAGTATTCTCACCCCAAAGTTAAGTAAAACAGTTAAAGAGTAAAGTGGGGCTGTAAACTCACCTGAGTTTGAATAGAGTGCGATTCTTACAGAATGCGTGTAGCTCGCCGACTAGTAGTTACCTATATCATATAGGTGTTGTAAGTTCATGTTTGCATACAAGTGGGTCTCACAGGACCGTGTTAGTTTTCAACAACTCCAAGTTGTTATGTGGGTCGAGTTGACCGTGTTTGACCTAACGACCCGTTGGTGACGGTTTTGGATCAAGTGTTTGTGCAATGTGCGGTTTAGTGTCGTGTGATGTGTACGGATACCAAAGTCACTTTCGTGAGGAAACTTAGTTTCTATTTCAGGAAAGTTTCCACATTTGGCAAGTCAAGCAATAAATCGTGATCCGATTATTCTAACATGCATATTTATCCTAAATGAGCATGTTATCACATAGCACGTATTTACACATAGTCGGTTTAGCACGTTTCGTGCGTAAAAGTTTCTATAATTCGAAAGTAACTAAGATAAGCATATGTCACAAAGTTTGATAATCAACATCAACTAAATATCAATACCTTAGTCCTAAGTGGACATTTAATCATAACCATTTCGACTAGCATGTGACAAACCTTAGATTTTGCAAATAAAGTTACTATATTTAGTAACTTATGACATTTACACAAAATTCATTCCTTCAATAACATCAATCCTTCAACATCATCATTTTAACATCAAAGAAGCATATTAGAGACACAACATTATCAAAATCAACATTTCTCAACAAACTTATGACAAAAAGTTACTATATTTAGTAACATTCTTGAGAATCATACTTTTAACAATTCTAATCATCCTAATACATTCATAACCATCATATTAGTTTCTAATCATCATTTTTAAACATAACTTATAGATCCAAACATACAAAGATAGTCATTTCATCAAAAATACACACTTTGTAACATTAAAGTTACTATATTTAGTAACAATCCCCCAAATGACTATTGTTGACATAGTCAATCCTTCTAAACCATGTAGAACGTCATCAATAACACTCATAATAACATTTCAATGTTGAAAATCACATAAAACATCATGGATCATACATGCATGTAGTCTAAAGTACCCGATTCGTAACAAAATCAACTAATAACCATCATAGGCATTCAAAATCATCATAGATCATTACCAACTCATCAAATCAGTAATAAAATCAACAAGTAGCAGATCTAGACCATCAAAATTTCGTGTAAGAGTGGGTGATGGTGTTGCATGTTCTTGATTCACATTGCATGTGTGTGCACAAGTGCTAAAACCTCGAAATAGTGTTGGAACTACCTCAAGAGAGCTCAAGAAGGTTGAGATGCAACTGGAACAGAGGTGTAGCAACTTGAAATCCTCCTGAGAACTGCTCCTGGGTCGTCACAAGTGAGGGTGGTGTCGTTGTCTTGCTCCAAGCTTTGCTCCCAAGCTTCCTATCTCCAATCTTGAGCTCCTAAGACCTCAACAATGGCTTTCCAATAGGCAATGAGGATGTAACAGAGAGCAAATGGTCGAGTGAGAGAGTTTCAGTCGAGAGGTGGAGTGAAAGAATGGTAAAAATGATTAACATTGGGTTTATAAAGATTATTTGCGTATTGGGGTCGTCGCGTACCGCGACGAATGGCCAAAAGCAACATCGCGTAGCGCGATGATTAAAATAATTATTTGGTTCCCGAAACACGCCGCGTATCGCGATGGTGGAAGATGATCGGTCGTCGCGTACCGCGATGGATTTCGGAGAATTCAAATTCTCCCGCCCAGGCTTCGCGTACCGCGAAGGCCCAATTGGGTGCCCATCGCGTACCGCGACGGATCTCGGCTGAGCCCAATAAGCCCAATTTCATAGTTTGAACCGATTTTCGCGAATTTCTCGATTACGGACATCGTTTCTCGACATTTAGGCAATGTTCCAACTACTTTAGGCCCCCTAGGACCTAAGTGTAGTGAAGGTGTACTGTGGTTTGATCCTTTCACCAACGTTCGTTATTCAAGACACGTGCGAGTGTTGTGCGATAATTCCTCGAATTATCGGTGTGTTTGGGCTGTCGTGCCACGTGTCACACTAAGTACAATTATTCTAGTGTCACGTATGAAATAATAATACATATTATTATCAAAAAGAAATTTATGCTGATCTGGAAATTGCGAGGTGTCACACAACGTCATTAGCAATTTTCAATCCTTATTACGTCCTGAATTATTACCTTGAATGACACGTGGTTGTTTGCAATATGTATAGAAAACTAATGGTAGGTGAAAAGAGAGGAGGTGGACGTGGTAGAGGACGAGGTCGACCCCCTAAAAACAAGAAGCAAATTGAGGAAATACCAACGAATAATGAGGAATCTGAAGTCAACATTGAAGAAGAAAATGAAGAGGAGGAACTTAGGCTTGAACCGGTGGTGGTAAAGGCAATATCTGTTGAAGTTCGTAAAATTTTAAAAGATATACTTCCTCCAGATAGAACCAAAGCTTCAAAGGAAACTACTAAAGAAGGAGCTAATGAGGAAGGAGAAAAAGCTAATAGCTCTAACAAAGGGCAGGATGAAGAAGAAGTATTGATCCTCAATACTAAAGGCAAGGGTTCACGTACAAAGGTACCCAAAGGATGTGATTATAAAGCTTTTAAAGGTTGCAATCCCCCACCATTTGATGGTAAGAAAGACGCGTTGGCTACCTGCCATTGGGTTTCGGCTATGGAGGCGGTTATCGCGATCAGTGAATGCCGAGAAGATCAAGCTGTGAAATTTGCAGCTCATTCGTTTACTGAAGAAGCTCTATATTGGTGGAACACGATCAAGCAGTCAAAGACCACTGCTGATGTGGAAGGCTTAAGATGGGATGACTTAAAAGAATTGGTTACGAAACACTTGTGTCCAAAGAATGAAATTGATAAAATCGAGCGATAATTTCTGACTTTGAAAGCTGGACGTATGAATCATCGGCAATATACGTCAAAATTTAATGAAATGTCAAGATTGGTTCCTCATTTGGTAAGCACGGAGGAACGCAGACTGAAGTTATATGTGGAAGGGTTACTGTGACACCCGGCAATTTCAGGTGAATTGCGATTCTTACATTCTTTACATTTCACATTCATACTTGTTGCATTTCATTTAATTATGATTGATTAGATGAGTTGAACACAAACTACTGCGAAACGATAGTTCGTGGAGCTATCGAATCGTACATTGCACATTGGTTTTGGAAACCAAGTGTGGCAAACACAACACTTACGCAAAACAATAGTTCGGGGAATTATTGAATTGTGCATCACACGTTGATTAGGATTAATCAAGCGTGCAAACACTTCGTTAGACACGAACACAAACAATCATCGATAATTCGAGGAATTACCGAAACACACACGAGTCTCACGAACGTTGGTGAACGTCACAACACTTAAACACCGAAACACTTCACAAGTCAATTATGACTAGTAATTGACTATTAGAGTCCAAACGACGCTCGAACGATGTTCTACAGTCGAGAAACGGGCAAGAACGGGCCTAGAACAACAAAACAGGCTTAGTGGGCCTAACATATGGGCCAGGCGCTACGCCTGACCCGAAGCACCCATCTCTAGCGATGCGCGCGGGACAAAGAACTCAGCCGGACACAAATTCCATCCGCGCGTAACACCTAAGATCTTTAGCCCACGCCAGGCGTTACGCTGACATGCACAGATCGCAAAAATAAGATCTACACTCAACCTATCTCACTTTAATCATTCTAATCCTATTCTCTCGGTCATAACACCTCTATCTCGAGTTCCTACCTCTGTTTCTTCATCATTTCACCAGAAAACTCCATTGATGAAGCTTTGAAGCTCCTAGGAAGCCATTGGAGCATAGAAGGAAGCTTGGAACTCATCACCATCAACACACCATCACTTGAAGCCACTAAGAAATCATTCCCAGCCACCCTTGGAGCTGCCAAATCCCTGATTCAACTTCATTCCAGCGATCTAGAGCATCTAAGGTAGTTTTACTTGCTCCTTGATAGTTAGATCGAACATGCAATGGGTAAAAACCCACATGCATGAAGATCCACTCACTTGCAAGCACCCACCCATCACATGCACGAATTTCTTGTGGTTTGAATCTGGGTTTGTTGATCTAAATGTGTTTCTTGATGATCTATGATGTTCAGATTGAGTTTTATGATGATCTAAAGTGATGGGTATGAACCTATATGCTTGAAATAATGATTTATGACATTATAATGCCATGCATGTATGATCCATGATGGTTAGAATGATTTTGAGTATATAGATATGTTTCTTGATGATATTGGATGATGATTTCATGAATAGATGATGTTAAAATGGTTTATTTATGATTATTTCTATTTTTAGTAACTTTTGAGTTACAAGATGATGATTTAGTGAAAATGGTGAACATGCATGTATGTGGAATTGCTATTAGGATGTTAATATGATGATTTGAACACTTAGAATGTAATTTTGAATGTGATTATAGTCACTTTTAACATGGTTACTATATTTAGTAACTTTTCGGGTAAAAATGTTGCTAGATGATGTTATGGACCATGTTTGCATGTTTAAATGATGTTAGATTGGTTATTATGATGATTTGTGGCAAAAGAATGGTTTATAAATGTTTAGATAGTCATTTTATGCAAAAACCACAAAGTTACTATTTTTAGTAACTTTATTTTTTTACAAAAACCGATTTGTAAACTTGATGTGTGATTCGAGCATGCTAGATGACTTATTATGTTGTAGTATGATGATTAGATACTAAGTTAGATGGTTTCTGATGTCACGAATGCTACAAATGGAAACTTTCCATTTCAGGAAACTTTTATGTGCAAACATGTTGTAAACGAATTATGTGACCTTGTATGATGATGTGCTATGTGTTAACAAGATCACGTAGGACTAATGAGCATGCCAGAACTCTAAAATCAATATGCTTGTGAACTTGCTATAAATGGTAAGTTGTCCATAGACGAGACTTGCGCGTTTTGCACACAACGAGCACTAACACGAATGTTTCACAATACACAACCAACACATGGTTCACCAACGAGTCGTTGACACACACGGTCAAACACGGTCAATGTAGACCAACACAGACAGACATGATCAACCGAGAGTTATTGATCACGTAACACAACCACTTACACGAACTCACGTGTAATATACGATATAGGTAGCCGGTGACTGACCACCCGACGACACAGGAGCTTACGCTTACATTTGTTCACCTCGCTAAGGTGAGTTCACGGCCCCTTTTTACATTTTCTACCTTTGGGGGAGAAAACACTGCATACAACTGTTTTTGAACAACTTACACACTTTTGGTTATTTTTGTACATGCTAATATCGTATATACATATGTGTGGCATTCATCCACAAACTGATAAGTCCTCATTGAACACACCTCGAACCGTTAATAGCGCGTTGCGCTCAGCGTGGTAATTCTGAATAGTACTATTTGGGCCTGACAAGCCCCACTGTTGCGAGCCGTATGGCCACCCCGACTGGAGGTCGGAACAGTGCATAATTTACCAAACAACATTTGCCATATCTTGGATGGATATGGCGGGAGGCAGCATGTTAGCTTCGGTTGCGAACCCGCATATGATATAAAACATATTGACTAGCTATCAATTGATATTGCATTGTATTGAAAAATAGACCTGCAAACTTTACTTTAAACATTTTGATGTTTACTGCTGATTACAAACCTGTGCTCTCACCAACCATTGTGTTGACCTTTTACTCGCATGTTTTCTCAGGTAACTAAGGCACGCGCACCAGGAATAGGATGCTAGGCCGGAGTCGCATGCATCTACTTAAGTGTCTTAGTTTATCAAACATTTATTATCATTTGGTTGTTATGTAATGTTAACCAGCTTTAATCGCTTCCGCTACTATTGTCACGTATCGCTTTGAAAACCATTTTGATTTAACGCTTCCGCAAACTATGAATGATTAAGCTGTTTTGTTAACTTGTACTTTATTTCCACAACTCTGATATTACTAAACTGTTTTATCCAAATTACTGGATGTACGTACGAAATCAGACATATAGGTCTCGCATGTTGTGTGACCGGAGACTGCGATCCTGACAATCTGCCGCCGCTCGCGCCCCGGAAGGGACGGGATTTCTCGGGGTGCGACAGTTACCACCTAGAGTCCGAACACATGTGAAGGCGCATGCTCCCAGAACCTTTGAATCAGCCGTAGAGATTAGCGGCATTGTCTGGGATGATGTGTTGGAAGCTGAACCAATAAAGGAGGAACCAAAACAAAAGTGGTCACCTGGATTCAAAAGAAACAAAAATGATAAACCAGGGCCCCCTATGATAAAGTTTAAAATGGAAGAATTTGAAACATGCACTAAATGTGGAAGGAAACATGGGGGAGAATGTCGTCTGGGGACTACTTTATGCTATCGTTGTGGAAAAACTGGACATTTCTCATATAATTGTCCAAGTACGCCAAAATGTTACAACTGTGGAGGACTCGGTCATGTGAGCAAGAATTGTTTTAAACCAAAGACAATACCTACTGAATTCAATAAACCTGAAAGTAGCAAGGGAGGTGAGAAGCAAAAGGCAAAAGCTCGTGCCTTTACTATGACTAAAGATCAAGCAGATAAAGACCCGGATGTGGTGACAGGTACATTCTTGATTAATGATATCCCTGCTTCAGTGCTATTTGATTCTGGTGCAAGTATGAGCTTTGTGGCTATTACTTTTTGCGATAAACTGCGTGTTAATGTTAAAAAGATAGAACATGTCTTTAATATAGAAACTGCTCTTGGTAAATCCACTAGAATAACAGAGGCCATTGATGATGATTGTTACATTGATATAGAAGGTCATAGATTCCCTGTTAAGTTGTTTCTGATTACATTAGGAGGTTTTGATGTAGTCTTGGGGATGGATTGGTTGGCCAAACATGAGGCTAACATTGTTTGTCGATGAAATATGATTTTTTTAACGGCTCTTAATGGGAGTTCAGTAACGGTTTACGGGGATAAAGTGTTCAACGTGCCTAAAGTCATTTCAATGATTAAGGCGAGTGAATTTATGAGGCGAGGGTGTGGGGCTTATCTGGCCTATGTTATCGATAAAGAAGCTAAGGTAAAAGAATTGGAAGACGTACCCGTGGTGTGTAACTTTCCTGATGTATTTCCTGAGGATTTGCCAGGAATTCCACCTGATCGGGAAATCGAATTCCAAATTGATGTTGTGCCAGGAGCTCAACCTGTCGCCAAGGCACCGTACCGTCTGGCTCCAACAGAGATGAAAGAATTAATGACCCAGCTACAAGACCTTCTAGACAAAGGTATTATACGACCAAGTGTGTCACCTTGGGGTGCACCAGTGTTGTTTGTAAAGAAAAAGGACGGAAGCATGAGATTGTGCATTGATTATAGAGAATTGAATAAGCTCACAATAAAGAATAAGTATCCGTTACCAAGGATTGACGACTTATTTGACCAATTGCAAGGGGCAAGTTGGTTTTCTAAAATTGATCTTAGATCAGGGTATCGTCAACTAAAGGTGAGAGAACAAGACATTCCGAAGACAGCGTTTCGCACACGTTATGGACATTATGAGTTCCTTGTAATGTCTTTCGGATTAACAAACGCTCCTGCAGCGTTTATGGATTTGATGAATCGGGTGTGCAGACCCATGCTAGACCGATCAGTGATTGTGTTCATTGACGACATCTTAATATACTCAAAGAGCGAAGGTGATCATGCTTGCCATATTCGCGAACTACTTGAAATGCTAAGAAGAGAAAAACTTTATGCCAAGTTTTCTAAATGTGCCTTTTGGTTACGAGAAGTACAGTTCTTAGGTCATGTTATTAGTCCAGAAGGCATAATGGTGGACCCAGCTAAAGTAGAAGCGGTGATGAAATGGAATCCTCCGAAAACACCGACGGAAGTTCATAGCTTTCTTGGATTAGCATGTTACTACAGAAGATTCATCCAGGATTTCTCTAGGATTGCTACACCATTGACGAAATTGACTAGGAAAGAAGTAAAATATGATTGGGGTCCAAATCAGGTTCAAGCTTTTGAAGAACTAAAGAGGAGATTAACTGAAGCTCCTATTTTAGCATTGCTGGATGGTAATGAAGACATGGTTGTATACTCAGATGCGTCTTATCTAGGTCTGGGTTGCGTACTTATGCAAAGAGGAAAGGTAATAGCATATGCCTCACGACAATTGAAAACCCACGAGTCTAATTATCCAACACATGATTTGGAATTAGCTCCTGTGGTATTTGCTTTAAAAATTTGGAGGCATTATCTATTTGGAGTTAAATGTACAATTTACACAGATCATAAAAGCCTAAAATACTTCTTTGAACATAAAGACTTGAATATGAGACAAAGAAGATGGCTAGAGCTACTTAAAGATTATGACTGTGAAATTTTGTATCACCCGGGCAAGGCCAATGTGGTGGCTGATGCTCTAAGTCGCAAGACCGAACACTCTGTTATACAAGTTAAGTCTTACAGTTTGGTGATAACACCAGATTTCCTGAATGAGCTCAAGGATGCACAGAAGGAAGGACTAAAGGAAGGAAATGTTGGATTCGAAAGAATCTTTGGCCAGGTTAAAAGTCTAGAAGAAAATGAATTTGGTGTTAAGATCCGATTTGGTCGAATGTGGGTTCCACGAAATGGGGACATCAGGTCACGTATTCTACACGAAGCACATAAGTCACGTTACTCTATTCATCCTGGTGCAACAAAAATGTATCAAGACCTCCGAAAGGATTATTGGTGGCCAGGTATGAAGTTTAATGTAATGCAGTACGTAAACAAATGTTTGACATGTGCGCAAGTAAAGGCAAAACATCAGAAACCCTATGGTTATGTGCAACCTTTAGAAGTCCCGGAATGGAAGTGGGAACACATCACCATGGATTTTATTACTAAATTGCCTCTCACGGCGAAATGTCATGATACTATTTGGGTGATTGTAGATCGATTAACGAAAAGTGCTCATTTCTTGCCTATACGTGAGACTTATACGTCGGAGAAACTGTCTGAATTATTTGTGAAAGAAATAATTACAAGACATGGAGTTCCAGTATGTATAGTGTCCGATCGTGACACACGATTTGTTTCAAGATTCTGGAAACAGTTTCATGAATCGATGGGCACAAGACTCAATATCAGCACTGCGTATCATCCTCAGACCGACGGACAGTCTGAAAGGACTATCCAAACCTTAGAAGATATGCTCAGAGCTTGTATTATTGATTTTGGTGGCAGTTGGGATGATCATTTACCATTGGTGGAATTCTCGTACAACAACAGTTACCATGCTTGTATTGGAATGCCACCATATGAAGCATTGTACGGACGACGTTGTAGGACACCTGTGTGTTGGGGAGGAGTAGGACAGAAAGAAGTAGGAAGCAAGGCTGCAGTAATAGATTTGACTGAAAAGCTTCAACTAGTCAAAACGCGAATGAAAGCTGCACAGGATCGACAGAAGTCATACGCTGACAAAAGACGAAGGCCAATAGAGTATGAGGTAGGTGATCAGGTACTGTTAAAAGTTTCACCATGGAAAGGAATTATTCGATTTAGGAAAAGAGGAAAGCTGAGTCCAAGATTTATTGGTCCTTTTCGAATAATGGCACAGGTCGGTAATGTAGCCTACCGATTAGATTTGCCAGATGAATTGAGTGGAATTCATCCGACATTTCATGTTTCACATATGAGAAAATGTCTAGCAGATGATGTAGCATATGTGCCATTAAATGATATTGAAGTCGATGAAAGGTTAAACTACATAGAAGAGCCGGTGGCAATTGTTGATACGAAAGAAAAACAATTACGTAACAAGACGATTAGACAAGTTAAGATCCAATGGAAACACCGAAAATGATCTGAGGCTACATGGGAGACTGAAGACGAGATGAAACGACTATACCCACATTTGTTTGAAATGTAACAGGTTTCGAGGACGAAACCTATTGTAAGGAGGGTAGACTTGTAACAACCAAAAATTTAGGTAACCGTTTATGTCCAAATTTTATATAAACGTTCGTAAAGTGATTATGATCAAATTGATATAAACGATAAAAATATCTGATAAGGTATGGACACGTTTTAAAGCCTGTTAATAAAGTGTAAAAATTTCTGTGTTAGAACTCACCAGCATAAAGGATTTTTTTCTAAGAAATGAACTTAGAACTCACCAGCATAAAGCTGACTTGTTTTACATGCATATCAGGTTGAATATAATAAGAAAGGATATCAGGAGGGCGCATGGCATACGTTGAAGACTACCCTGACATAGACTGACTGTATTATATAACTGTTAGAAGAGTGGGCTATGTTTTAATGTGTGTTTAATACGTGTACCTTATTTATGTAATCACCTTAAATTCCGCGCTGCTATAGTAATGTAAATATGGTTTAAGGACTATGGGTTTGATGGTTTGCCAACCGAGGAGACTCCCGGGACTAGGGGCCTCTCATAATTATGTTTTTCTTGTGTTTCCCTGAAGTTGGCTAATTTTTTTTTTTGTTTTTTCAAGTCACTCAACTTAAAGTATTATTCTAATTTGATGTAATTTTTTAAAATTAATTGAGACAAATAAATCAAAGGAACATTTTTTCTAATTAACTCGAAATAAGATGCAATAGTAAAAATAAAAGAATTCATGAATTAATATCAAAGCTTAATAATTGTTAAATTTAAATCAAATTGAACAAAAACTAATAACTAAATAATAAAATAGTTGGTTGCAAACGCCGCACCTTGTTGTGACAGAGACACAATCCCGAATGGCAAAACGTGACTAAATAATAAACTAGTTTATTGCAAACACCGCACGTTGTTGTGACAGATACTCAATCTCGAATGTCAAAATGTGGATAAATATATATAAATTTGTCAAAAGATTTTGGCTTTTCTATACATTATACTTAAAAGTTACTATTCATAGATTTGGTTTTAAATTTTATATTTATAGCAAACCTCACATACTTCGTCATAAAATCAAGCTTCAAGCCGCCATAAAAAAATAAAAATGTACGATTTCATAAACAAAGAGCGCATCAAGAAATCAAAATACGAACATGCATAAAAAACATAAAAGGAAAACGTTAAAAAACAAACAAACAAACAAACCTAAAGCATACTTCATCATAAAATCGAGTGTCACTCCCCTATAAAATGTAAAAATATACCACGTCATAAAAATGAACTTAAAAAAAAAAGCAAAAGTAAAACATAAAAAATAAAAAAAAACACACAAAAATAAAAAAATTCAAGCACTATTCTTAGGTCCTTCGATTTTTAATATATGAATAAAAAGAGCACTGAAAAGAAAAATATAATATATTTATATATATTTATACTAAATATATAATAAAAATATAAAATATTTTTATAAAACCAGCCGGTATCGTCCGGTTTCCCGGTTCGATCACCCGGTTCCCTCAAAACCGGTTCCAAACACGTAACCGGATCACCCTTAGTACCGAATCCCGGTCCGACCTACCGGTCTGGTCCGGTTTTAAAAAATTGGTTAAAACTTACTATTCATAGACTTGGTTTTTAAATAAATAAATAAATAAATATATATATAGGGAAAAGATAAAATGAAAACCACATCTCAATGAGAAAACAGCGAAAACCATGCAAAAATCACGTAGAAACAAAATTTTTTTTGAATTTTTTTTACAGGTTTGTAACACTATTGGGCACATTTTTATAAAAAAAATAAAAAAAGCTCCGACCAAATATTTTAAAAAAAATATTTTTATAAACCCACGTAAAATTTTCTACGTTTTGTTACGTAGGTTTTACGTGGGTTTATAAAAATATTTTTTTTTAAAATATTTGGTCGGAGCTTTTTTGATTTTTTTTATAAAAATGTGCCCAATAGTGTTACAAACCAGTAAAAAAAATTCAAAAAAAAAAACGTTCTTTTCACGTGATTTTTGCATGGTTTTCGCGGTGTTCTCATTAAGATGTGGTTTTCATTTTAACCATACCATATATATATCTAAAAAACCTAGCACATACTTCATCGTAAAATCGATCGTCATGCCGCCATAATATATAAAAATGTATTATGATGTAAAACGGGCGTCAAGAAATCCAAACACAAATGTGCGTAAAAACATTAAAGAAAAAAACAAAAAAATAACAAATCTAAATCATACTTCATCATAAAATTGAGCATCACTACGCTATAAAATGTAGAAATATTTCATATCGTAAAATTGAACGTCAATAAACATATATATAAACATGTAAAAAAACATAAGCAAAACATCCAAAAATAGAAATATTAAAAAAAATTCAAACACCTAATTGAATTTTATTAAAAATGAAAAAAAGTTTAATAAAATTCAATTATAGAAATATTTAATACCCTCGTTTAATACATGCAACATAATATGAAAAAAAGTTTAACATAAAAATTAATGCAGGCCCAGGAGTGTCGAACCTGAACCTGAACCTGAAACTTGCGACAATGCCAAGGAACTTTGACAAAGGGGGATCAGCGCAGCTAGGAAACATGTTGATTGCCTCTCAAGAAAATCCATATATATTAATAACGGAATGATTAAATACACAAGAAAAAATTGCATTAATTGATTGTGCTTGCAGCTTTAACAATAGTACATCACTGTTCATAAATGAACTTGTATATCTATATCTATATAATATAATATATATGTACTATGACTATTGAAAAAAATTAAATAGTATCTAATGGAATAAGAAAAAAACTTGTTTTGGATTGCCATATTTTATAAAGAAAAAAATTATTTTATTTATTTTAACTTTTCTTAATTAAATATTTTTTTGATAAATATGCATTTAGTCTTTGATTAAATACTTTTTAATTTTTCAAAAATAATTCATAAAAAAATGAGAAACTTTTTCGGTTAATTTATGTTATGAACTAGTGGATTAGGGCTGTTCAAAAAACTCGCGGCTCGAGACTCGCTCGAAAAAGGCTCGTTTCGAAAAAAGCTCGTTAAAAACGAGCCGAGCCGGAGCCAGGGTTGGCTCGGCTCGAGCTCGTCTCGTGGCTAGGCTCGATTTTTAATATATATATATATATATACACACGCACACGCACAATATTTTATACACATATTAATACATATATTAAAAACCAATTGAAAATAATAGTATAGTTTTGTTTTTTCGATTTTAGTCATCAAAGCTTTTATATAATATAAAGCTTTGTTTTTTTTTTTGGCCATTAAAACTTTTTAAGTTTTTTATTTCGATTTTGGCCACTAAAATTTTTATATAATATAAAGTTTTGTTTTTCAATTTTGGCCACAAAAACTTTTAAAGTTTTGTTTTTTCGATTTTTGCCACTAAAACTTTAATAAAGTTTTGTTTTTTCGAATTTGGCCACTAAAACTTTTTAAAGTTTTGTTTTTTCGATTTTAGCCACTAAAACTTTTATAAAATATAAAGTTTTGTTTTTTCGATTTTGACCACTAAAACTTAATAGTAAAGTTTTGTTTTTTCAATTTTGGTCACTAAAACTTTTATATAATATAAAGTTTTGTTTTTCGATTTTGGCTACTAAAACTTTTTAAAGTTTTTTTTTTTTGATTTTAGCTACTAAAACTTTTATATAATATAAAGTTTTGTTTTTTCGATTTTGGTCACTAAAACTTTTATATGATATAAAGTTTTGTTATTTAATTTTGGCCACTAAAACTTTTAAATTTTGTTTTTTCAATTTTGTATAATTTTATGTATATATATATATATATAATTGTATAGAGTTTGTGATGAGATATTTGATTTTGCTATGTAACTTATGATTTTGCAAATGATATATAATACCCGTTATCGGAAGTGTACTGTGATAATCCGCCGCAACGCGCGGGTGGGATTAAACCTAGTTTATATAAATATACATATTATGTACAATATATATTTATGTATATATACACACATGTATAATATATATATAGATATATTAGATTGTGTAATATATATATATGTATATGTATATAGGGTAAAGATCCTATAATAACCCTCTCTTATTGCATAACCCGAAATAACCCTGCAAGATGAACCCGAATCTTTGGTTTTTTTTTTTTCAAAATTTTAGTTTTACATGTACAAGAATATGTTCTTTTATGTGTTTATGCAAATTCTTTTTCGTTTGAGATCCTACATCAATGTACAGTGCTGTAAGGCAAATTACATAGATGTAGGATCTCAAACGAAAAAGAATTTGCTCAAACACATAAAAAACATATTCTTGTACATGTAAAACTAAGATTTTGAAAAAAAACCAAAGATTCGGGTTCATTTTGCTGGGTTATTTCGGGTTATGCAATAAGAGATGGTTATTATAGGATGCGGATCCTATATATACATATATATTGGATTTTATACATATTATATATATATGTAAAGCGGAGGAAAAAACAAGCAGGCTCGTAGCTCAGGGTTTTTTACGAGCCGAGCTGTAGTCAGAGTTTTTGATTCGAAAAAATTTCGTATTGGCTCGAGCTCGGCTCGAAGATTCACGAGCCGAGCTGGAGCCAGGCTCGGCTCAGCTCGGCTCGACTCGATTACAGCCCTATACAAAAACTTGCGATGGTTTGATCCTGACCGTTAAGACATAGATAAAAAAAAATTCATAAATGGCTTAAAACACTTATTTGATTAACTTATGATATTAAATAGCGGGATATACAATGCATCGTGGTGACACTCCGAATATCAAAACTTGCGCAATATATCTTGCTAGTTCATTACCTATGTTAACTAAATATATATATTTTTTCATATTGCTTATGAATTCTATTATAAAAATATGATGTTGGTATGTCTTTCAAATTGTTTTACGCGTCAGGCCCGATCTTTAGAAATAAAACTCTTAAACGGGCCAAGCTTAAGCGTCGACTCGCTTAGGCTCGTTTACAGCCCTACTTGAAGCACTAAAATTATAATAAAAAAAAAACCTCCACATATGCATTTAATTTTTTTAAATTAAAATGCTTTTATTTTTTAAGCAATTAAAAAACCTAATAAAAATTGAACCAAACTTCTTATTCAGTTTGATTTTTGGTTATAATCAACTGAAATCTCAAACCGAATAACCCAAAAATCAAATTAATGAACACCATATTTTATGTTAAAATTGCTTTCTATAATTGAATTTTATTAAACTTTTCCAAAAACAGTTTTATAAAATATATTGTTTTAAAAAATTTATAGAACACATTTTTATACGTTCTTTTAAAAAAATAGAAACTATTTATGAAAGATTAATGCATTTCTATTCAAAAAAAGATAATAATTTTAAAAATTGAATAAAATATTAATGAAAGAACGAAAAACATTTAACAGAAACTTTAATTTTATAAAAGTATGATGGTAATCCAATAAATTTTCTTATTATAAACTTTTTTGTTAACTTTTTTAAACAACTCTACTTTAAAAAGAAACTTTTTATCCAATAAATAAATGAGTGAAGAAAATAAAATCAATAAATAAATAATATGGGTTAAAAGTTAGAAGTTTTCTGAAAACTAACTATTTTGATAAATATAACTTACATTATGTATTTTGATAAATAAATTTTCTATTTATACTAAATTATGGGGGAAAACTCTCATTAAAAAAAATAAGCTCTACCAAAAAATAGAATCTCACATTCGCACAATCTTTTTTTTTTTTTTTAACATTTACGAGAAAAGTAGGAATAAAGTACGTGAAAGCAATAGAAGAAAAAATCGACATTTGTGTAAATGAACTTTAATGATTATAATTAGTAATTAAATAATCGCCAAATTATCATTAATACAATTATTTAAAAGAAAAGCATAGGTTATTATAATGAGGACCTAATTATCAATTTATGCGCCACCATTCACAACCACCAACTACTGCCGGCACGCCTTGTTCCTGCCTATTTCCTTAATAGAAGAAATATTGAATTAAATATATGTTAGTGTTAATAGTCTTATGGTTCATTGACAATGAGAATAAAGAATAGAGATGGGGTTATAATCTTTACTTAAAAAAACTCAGTTTTCTTCTAAATTAATAAATATATATGAACTGATTAATCTACATGTTTTTCTTTAGAAAGATGATAGTCAATCAACTATTCATATATATATATATATATATATATATATATGTATATGTGTGTGTGTGTGTGTCTAGATGGCAAATGATTAATAACCTACTGTTTTTGTACTAATCCAAATACTTTCGTCAAGATGATTTTTTAAACATTATTGTAATAAAGAAATTCAATTATATTTCCTATTTTCTACAAAAATCAGACTCAAAACCAACTTAACACCCACATCTAGAACCCTTTGTTCTTCTATGTTTATGTGTAAATTCATAATCGTTTAAAAGTTAACATCGTTGTATGTTTATACTTAAACCGTGATCAATTTACACATATACATATAAATACACACACACATATATATAATGTTTATATATGTGAAAAACCTAATGTTAAAGAGAAAACAGTTAAAACTATATATGTGTCTACATTAAATCACATTAAAATTGATTTGTTTATTCAAACCCCAACTTTTTATACAACATTTATGTAGACCACATATTTATTTTCAAAATTTCATATGAACACTCCAAATAGGGTTTAAGGATCTTTTCCACTAATATCGGATTTTCACATGATACAATCCACACACACACACACATATAGGAGATGGGAGTATTGATAGCTGATGAAAAATAAGCTAACTCATTAACTATATTCCAATAATTAATCTAAAACATAAGTGCATAGCATCGTGGCATGTATTATTATTCTTTTTTTTAGTATGAGTGATTATTTAAGATATTTTGTAACCATAAAAAAATCTAGACTTTATATGCCTGTGACAAGCTTCACCTTCTAATATATTTTAATTAATCTAATTTATATAAAAAGTTTACCCCCTGTATTTTAAACACTTATAACTTTTTATGTTATATTATTTTTTTATAAAAATTGTACCATTACACTCGTCATATTTTTTCTCTTTAATTCCGTTATAATCTTGACAAGTTTATATTAGTTTTTTTCAAATGCCCCATATTTAAATAAATGTAACGAACATAAAATAACACATTGAATTATTTTTCAAAAACTTACAGTGATGTAATTTACATCATTACACTCGTCTCATTTTTTCTTTAATATGTTATAATCCCGGCTAATTTTTTTAATCTTTTTCTAGATGATATGTATTTATATCAATGTAACAACCATAAATATAACATATTATTTTTGACATTTTTTTTCCTAAAAACAGTAAATTATAGTGACGTAATTTACTCTGAATTAATTTACAGTGATGTAACTTATTATTAACAGTGGTGTAATTTTTCTCTTTAATTTCGTTATAATCTATATTAGCTTTTAAAATTTTTTTTTCCACATATCCAGACTTACATCGATGTGACGAGCAAAAGCATAAACGTTATTTTAATTTTTTAACATCGCTAAATTAAAGTAATGTAATAAACATTGATGTAATTACCGTTGTCAAAAAATTCAAAATAATGTGTTATATTTATGATTATTACATTGATGTAAATACGGGGCGTTAAACAAATTAACAAAACTAGTCGAAACTATAACGAAATTAAAGAAAAAAAATGAGACGAGTATAATGGTCCAATTTTTTTAAAAAATAATATGATATAAAAAAGTTATTACTGCTTAAAAAAAGATGGGGTAAACTTTATATAAAAAATGGATTGATTAAAATATATTAGATAGTGACATTTGTCACCACTATATTAAATCTAGTTTTTGAGTGATACAAAATGTCTTGAATGTTCTCCCATATTAAAAAAAAATAATGACATGTGACACAGTCTTATTCACTTGACTTTTAAATTAACCAAACTTTTAGATTAACAATTAGATGATAGTTAATGAGTTGCTGCAAATGATTTGGGTTATATTTACTTCTCAATCCTATATATACACACAAACACACACCCAGATATATATATATATATATATATATATATATATATATATATAGAGGATTAATAAAATGAAAACCTTATTTTAGTGAAAACTCATGTAAAACAAATGATTTGTAACATTATTGGGCACATTTTATAAAAAAAATCAAAAAAGTGCCGAAGAAATATTTTAAAAAAAATAGTTTATAAAATTTTTTTACGTTGTAAAACATACGTAACACTGCATCAGATATGACGGAATTTTTTACATTTTTACGTATGTTTTACAAATTTTTTTTAGTTTTGTTACGTATATATGTTTTACATGAGGTTTTCTGGGTTTTCACAAATAAAAGTGGTTTTCAAATTATCAATACCCTATATACACACACACACACATATATGCATATGTATACATATATATGTATGTATATGTATGTATATATATATGTATGTATGTATGTATGCATATATATATTTGTATATATATGTATGTATGTATATGTATGTATGTATGTATGTATGTATGTATGTATGTATGTATGTATGTATGTATGTATGTATGTATGTGTATATATATATATATATATCTGTATATATATGTATGTATGTATATATATGTAGGGCATGGAATTTTACATAACCCACTATTCCCGCGCTAACCCAAATAACTTTGGCAAGATGAAGCCAAATCTTGGATTTTTTTTGAACATCATTATAACACATTTTGAACACTATGTTCTTTTATGAGTTTGTGTAAATTCATCACTGTTTAAAAATTACATCGTTGTAAGTTCATAAAATATTTAAACTTACAGTACTGTAGCACAAAACTTACAACGACGATATTTTTTAAACGGTGATGAATTTACACAAACTTATAAAATAACATAGTGTTCAAAATGTGTTACAATGATGTTCAACCAAAAAAATCCAAGATTTGGCTTCATCTTGCCAAAGTTATTTGGGTTAGCGCGGTAATAGTGGGTTATTTTTTGTGCCTAGCCCTATATATGTATTTATATATATGTATGTATATATATATGTGTGTGTATATATACATTGAAGTATATGTTGTTAACTATCCCACCCCCACCTCTCGTCACCTGTTGATGATGTCACTGAGAAGGTTGCGGAAGCATAGTGGTGATGTCTCAGAGATGAGGTGTGACTTACTTGATCCGGTATCAAAACACACAGATAACTTAAAATAAATTCATTACAAGGATTGTCGTTACAACCAACATTACAGTTTATAACTAAGTTGATTACACAGACAAACATATTTAATTACAAGTGTTTGAAGTGTAGCCTCACCATGGTCATTGTCTCCCTGCAAAAACGTTTGAGTTTGAAAGATCAGCACAAAGCTGGTGAGATCGTAAAGTTCCAGTTCAACAATATGATATGATATGTAAGTTCTCAAAATGTTCAGTTCAAGATAACCATAGGACCCGTATCTAGTTCCTTTCGGACTACTCCGTTATTGTTCTATAAGATACTACCCGTCGGTAAATATCTTAGTGACTCATTGTCTTAATGTCTATCACTACATTAAGAAGTTCTGGAAACATATAACAAATATTTACACCAAGGGGAGTTGCAAGCTCTCGGCAAATGGGTTGTCAGCCGATAGTACTATCATTGTTTTCTGTTCGGCCCCACATGGGTTCACTGGATACAGTTCAAGGAATGAGACTTTTAAGTTCCGTGAAAGAATTATGTTCTACAAAAAAATCCCATGAAATCCACAAGTTCTCAACAAATCACATGAAATCATACAGATAACAGTGATACATATCATATGTTTAAGAAAAGTTCCACAGTAATACCCCGATGTTTATAAAACATTAAAAAGAAAAGGGTTGTACGAAGCTCACCTGATATCTCACAAGGAGCATAATATCACACAACTGGTATTAATAAGGTGATTCTGCATTAGTTTATGTTTAATTAATTATTTATGTTTTAACTTACTGATTAGATCTTTCTAAATGTTTAATGTCAAGGACATTGCAGTTAAAATAATCAAAACGATATTAGGTTTTTAATTAATTAATTTAATTTCATATCATACAATGTATGATAATGTAGGAACCTATACTGATTCAGGTTCCTAATATAAGGTTGATGACATGTTTGATTAATCAGAATAATCTCAGACAAACCAAATAGTTAATGTTGTTGATTATAGTGCTGAAACAGTTTCTAGATGGATTTATGGCTTATAAATGATCAATCCTTGTTATTGATTTCCCAAATATCATGAAATATCATAATGTGACATTGGAATAGGTTTAATAACCATGTTTAACATACTAATCTGACTGTTATCATAAACATCAGATAATCATTCCAATGAGTATGTTAATGATTGTGATTAGTTTGAAACATTTGGATTTAACCTTGCATTTCACAGATTAATCAAACTAATCACCTACATTGTCACAATCAAATGGTTTAAACCATTATAATATTGTAATGATTTCATGAAAACCGAGCATTACAACGGATCAAAACAAAGATGTACCCGTTAAAACATCAAGTTCTTCGTTTATAATCAATCCTAGCCATCATCTAGGCAATAATCAACAACCCTAACTATACCATTACGCTCAAAAACAAGATCTAATAAACCATTATCAAACTAGAAGGTTAAAACGAACCGTTACCTAATCAGACAGATTTCTGAGTGTAAAACAACGATCTTGATACTTGAGCCCTTGGTTGATTCTTCTTGGGACAATCCCGAGAAAAGTGTCCAGGCTCGCCACAGTTGTAGCAAGACCTGTGATCAGCAGCAGCAGTAGCTGCATTGTTGTTTCTGTTCGGAGTCCCTGTGCTCCTGCATTGGTTGGCCCAGTGACCAAACTGTCACACCCCCACCTCTCGTCACCTGTTGATGATGTCAGTTGTCACTCTGATATGGTTGAGGAAGCATAGTGGTGATGTCTCAGAGATGAGGCGTGACCTACTTAAACCGATATCACAGCACACAGATTAACTTAAAATAGATATTACACGGATTTCTTTATTACAACCACAATTACAATTTATATACAACTTCTTACATAACCCTAATGATTAAATTACAAGTGTTTAAACGTGCTGCCTTGCCATGAGTCACTGTCTCCCTGCAAAAGATTTAAGTTTAAAACGTCAGCACAAAGCTGGTGAGTTCATACAGTTCATGTTCCACAATATGATATGTTATACAAGTTCTCAAAATGTTCTGTTCAAGATAACCATGGGACTCGTATCTAGTTCCTTTCGGACGTTCTGTTCTTGTTCTAAAAAGATACTACCCGTCGGTACATATCTTAGTGCCACAATGTCTTAATGTCTATCACTACATTAAGAAGTTCTAGAAACAGATAACAAACATTTACACCAAGGGGAGTTGCAAGCTCCCGGCAAATGGGTTGTCAGCCGATAGTACTATCATTGTTTTCTATTCGGCCCCACATGGGTTCACTAGATACAGTTCAGGAATGAGGACTTTCAAGTTCAGTGATAAAGTTCTGTGATAAAGTTCTGTTCTCAGGCAAAATCCCATGAAATCCACAAGTTCTCTACAGTCACATGAAATCACACAGATCACAGTGATACATATCATATGTTCCAGAAAAGTTCCATAGTACTACCCCAATGTTTATAAAAGATATAAAAAGAAAAGGGGTTGTACGAAACTCACCTGTTATCTTACTGATAGCATAATATCACACAAACTGGTAATAATATGAGGATTCTGCATTTATTTAGAGTTAATTAGTTATTTATAGTTTAACTAAATGATTAGATCTTCCTGAACGTCCAATGTCAAAGACATTGCCTTAACAGTCATCAAACTGATATTAGGTTTTTAATTATTTATTTAAAGGTCATATCATACAATGTATGATACTGTAGGAACCTATACTGATTCAGATTCCTAATACAAAGTTGATGACATGTTTAATTAATCCGAATAATCTCAGGTTAATCAAATAGTTAATGTTGTTGATTATGATGATGAAACAGTTCCTAGATAGATTAATGGCTTAGGAATGATTAATCCTTGTTATTGATTACCCAAATATCATGAAATATCACAATGTAGTATTAGAATAGGTTTAATAACTATGTTTAACATACTAATCTGACCGATATCGTAACCCTCAGATAATCGTTCCAATGAGTATGTTAATGATTGTGATTAGTTTGAAACACTTGGATTTCACGTTGCATGTCAAAGATTAATCAAACTAATCACCTACATTGTCATAATCAAATGGTTTAAACCATTATAACCATTGTTATGATTCCATGCAAACCAGGCATTACAACGGATCAAAACAAGGTTTTACCCGTTAAAACATCGTGTTCTTCGTTTATAATCAATCCTAGCTATCATCTAGGCAATAATCAACAATCCTAACTATATCATTACGTTCAAAAACAAGATTTAATCAATCATTATCAAACTAGAAGGTTAAAACGAACCATTACATAATCAAACGGAGTTCTGAGTGTGAAACGACGATCAAGACTTGCAGAAACGTTCCCTGGTGCGATTTAACCGTTCAAAAGGCTTCAAAATGAAGGTTTTATGGATTGAATGATCTGGTTTTCATCTGAGATGGTGGAAACGTCGAGAGGAAGAAACCATAATGGTTTCTAGATGCAATCTGATCTTTTATCCAACTTGGCGACGAAACTGGCCACAGGCGTAACTCCCCAGACCAACCCTTCACACGGGGCGTACCGCGCGGGTGGTGGAATCCAGATATTTTGATTATCTTCCACGCGTACCGCCTAGAGTCGATGTCTGACTCCAGGCGTACCGCCTAGGGTCATTTTTCTCAAATTTCGGATTTTCTTCGTTTCGCGATTCCGGACAATTCGTAACTCTGTTTCGTGCACGGTTTTCGCCCACGTTCACCATTTTCGCATACTATCATCCTGTAATAATTTCGATTGTCAACTCAACATGGATTTCAAGCACGATCAAATGTGCTCATTTCGTTGATGACGTAATTCTTCGAACGCAATTGTCACAGTCTCCTCTTGTTAGAAAAATTTCGTCCCGAAATTTAGTGAAGACTTACTTGATAACAATTGATCATGAAAATAGGTGTGGGTATTTTGCTTTCATTCGATCTTCACATTCCCACGTGTGCTCAGGTCCACGTTGCGAGTTCCATCGAATTTTGACAATGGGTATACGACTGCGTTTTAGTACTTTCATTTCTCGATCCATTACCTCTACTGGTTCCTCCCTGAATAGCATTTTCCCATCAATTTGGATTTCTTTAAGAGGTACGATCAATGATTCATCAGCTAGGCATTTCTTCAGATTTGATACATGGAAAACATCATGAATGTTACTGAGTTCAGGAGGTAATTCAAGTCTGTAGGCTACTGATCCGATTCGTTCAAGAATTTTGAATGGTCCTACAAATCTTGGTGCAAGCTTACCTTTTTTTCCCAAATCTGAAAATGCCCTTCCAAGGTGAAACTTTCAACATTACACGATCACCTATTTGGAATTCAAGAGGTCTACGACGATTATCAGCATAACTCTTTTGTCTATCACGAGCAGCTTTAATACGTTCTAGGATAAGTGTGATCTTATCAGTTGTTTCTTGGATGAGTTCTGGACCTATGATTCGATTTTCACCTACCTCTGACCAACAGACAGGTGATCTACACTTGTGTCCATAAAGTGCTTCAAATGGAGCGCATTGGATACTGGTATGGTAACTGTTATTTTATGAGAATTCCACAAGTGGAAGATGAATATCCCAGCTACCTCCAAAATCAATCACACAGCTCCTAAGCATGTCTTCAAGAGTTTGATTTGTTCGTTCGGTTTGACCGTCTGTTTGCGGATGATAAGCTGTGCTCATATTGATTTGTGTGCCCAGAGCATTCTGAAGAGTTTGCCAGAATCGTGACGTAAATCGACTATCTCTGTCAGAAATGATTGAGATTGGTATTCCATGTCGAGATATAATCTCATTAACATAGAGTTTAGCAAGTCGGATGGGTATGAAATGCGTAGATTTAGTAAGGCGATCAACGATAACCCATATAGAGTCATGATTACGTGATGTTCTGGGTAACTTAGTGATGAAATCCATAGAAATCTGATCCCATTTCCACATGGGAATCTCCGGTTGTTGTAGTAACCCAGAAGGTCGTTGATGTTCAGCCTTAACTTTTAAACATGTTAAGCATCGACCCACGTATTCTACTATGTGTTTCTTCATTCCAGGCCACCAGTAAAAATCTTTAAGATCTTTATACATTTTATCAGCACATGGATGAATAGAATACTTGGATTTGTGCGCCTCATCCAAGATGACTGTTCTTGAGTTACTGAATAAAGGAACCCAAATTCGGCTTTTGAAATACAACACTCCATCGGTCTTAACTTCAAGTTTCTTGTCTAATCCCCTCAGTTCCTCAGTAGGATAGTTCGTTGTTTGTAAAGCTTGTTGCTGAGCTTCTTTAATCTGAGGAATTAGACTGGTTTGAATGGTCATCCCTAACGCTTTCACACGTAAAGGTTTGACTCGTTCCTTGCGACTCAAGGCATCGGCTACGACATTCGCTTTACCTGGGTGATAACGAATTTCACAATCATAGTCGTTCAAAAGTTCTACCCACCGTCTTTGTCGCATGTTCAACATTTTCTGATCTAGAATGTGTTGAAGACTCTTGTGATCAGTGTATATGATACACTTGGTTCCGTATAGATAGTGTCTCCAAATCTTGAGTGCGAACACCACTGCACCAAGTTCTAGATCATGTGTAGTATAATTATTCTCGTGTACTTTCAATTGTCGAGAAGCATAAGCAATTACCTTATATTTCTGCATTAACACACACCCAAGACCTTGATGAGAAGCATCACAGTACACTGTGAAATTATCAGTACCTTCCGGTAATGCCAAGATAGGTGCGTTGCAGAGTTTGTGTTTCAACAGTTGGAATGCCTCCTCCTATTGGGAACCCCATATAAACGGTTGATTTTTCTGTGTCAACTTGGTTAGTGGCAAGGCTATCTTTGAAAAGTTCTTGATAAATCGACGATAATAACCTGCCAGCCCTAAGAATTGACGTATTTCAGTTGGGGTTCGTGGTGCTTCCCATTGTTCTACAGCCTTGATCTAACTGGGATCTACTTGAATGCCGTTTTCATTCGCTACATGCCCGAGAAATTGAACTTCCCGTAACCAAAACTCACACTTGGAGAATTTGGCATATAATTTCTCATGTGCCAATAGTTCTAAGATCTGTTTTAAGTGTTGAGCATGTTCTTGTTGGCTTCGAGAATAAATGAGAATGTCGTCAATAAATACAATCACAAATTTATCCAAATAAGGCCTACATACTCGATTCATCAGATCCATAAAAACTGCACGTGCATTTGTTAATCCAAACGGCATTACTAGAAATTCATAATGTCCGTATCGAGTTCTGAAAGCAGTTTAAGGTACATCATCATGAACTCGTAACTGATGATATCCGGATCTTAAATCGATTTTTGAAAAATAGGTAGCGCCTTGAATGAACTCGTAACAGATCATCTATACGTGGTAATGGATAACGGTTTTTGATTGTCAGTTTATTGAGCTCCCTGTAGTCAATACACATCCTGAATGAACCATCCTTCTTTTTCACAAAAAGAACCGGTGTTCCCAGGGTGAGAAACTAGGTCTAATAATACCCTTGTCTAACAGTTCCTGCAGTTGATCTGAAAGCTCTTGCATCTCTGTGGGTGCTAAACGATAAGGAGCTTTAGCTACAGGTGCTGCGCCTGGAATCAAGTCAATTCGAAATTCAACTTGTCTCTCTGGGGGTAATCCTGCTATATCTTCAGGAAAAACTTCAGGAAAGTCTTTGACTACAGGAATATCTTCGATACATTTTTGTGAAGAGCAGTTCTTAATTACATGTGATAAAAAGGCCTGACAACCTTTCCGTAAACATTTCTGAGTTTGCACACAAGAAATGATAAAAGTTTTCTACCGGCTCGTTCTCCTTGAACTATCAATGTATTACCTTCAGGTAATGGAATACGGATCACCTTAGTTTGACATACTACGTCCGCTTGGTTTTCAGAAAGCCAGTCCATGCCGACAACAACATCAAAGCTCCCAAGCTCAATAGGAAGTAAATTGATATTGAACAGGTGATCATTCAGATTCAAGGAACACCTTTGAATGACACTGTTAGTTTTGATTAACTTGCCATTAGCAAGTTCAATAATATAAGGAGTTTCTAAGTCTACCGCAGGCAATGAGAGTAATGATGCAAATTCAGGAGAGATAAAACTCTTATCTGCCCCTGTATCAAATAGAACCGATGCATAAAGATTATTAAGAAGAAACGTACCAGTGACAATATTCGCATGCCTCGCCTCGGTCGCACCAATCTGAAAAGCTCTCCCCTATCTTCATTTCCCTGATTGGTGGTGTTATTGTTCGAACAATTTCTCATGAGGTGGTCAGGACTTCCACATTTGAAGCACGACCGGTTGGTTTGAGTGGTTTTTCGTGTTGCTTGATCTGATGGTTGAGCAGGACACGATCCTGTGTGATGGAATGGACACCTATTGCATTTGGGCGCCTGCCCAGTGTAAGCTTTCCTCTAAGAAACAGTTGCACCATAGTTCTTCACCATTGATTTGTTCTGACTGGTCTCAACCGGAGTTTTCATTTTGATCTTACCAAACCACTTTCGTTTGGTAGCTTTTTAAACGTTCGAGGTACCGACATCACTACGGCCCACTGCCTTCTGAGTTTTTATAGACAAAGTACTTACCGCCTCATCGGTAAGCTTAGTGGTCAAAAGAATTGCACGTTTAAGAATGGTAGGTTCAGCTGCAGTTACCATTCCACGAATCTGGGGAACCAGACCCTTGATATACTTCTCAATCAATGCTGCTTCCGTAGGAAACATATTGGGAAGTAAGCAAGTAAGTTCATGAAAACGATCGGTATATGCTAAACAACCAGCACCGACCATTGAATGATTCCAGAATTCCTCTTGGAGTTTTTGGATTTCAGTGATTGGGCAATACTCTGACATAATCAGAGTTTTAAATTCGTTCCAGCCCATAGAATCAACTGTAGCTGAGCCCAACGTTTTAGCCTGGGTATTCCACTAGGTTAGAGCTGACTCTTTCAGAGAACAAGCAGCATAAGTACCGAGGTACCGACATCACTACGGCCCACTGCCTTCTGAGTTTTTATAGACAAAGTACCACTCCTTACCGCCTCATCGGTAAGCTTAGTGGTCAAAAGAATTGCACGTTTAAGAATGGTAGGTTCAGCTGCAGTTACCATTCCCCGAATCTGGGGAACCAGACCCTTGATATACTTCTCAATCAATGATGCTTCCGTAGGAAACATATTGGGAAGTAAGCAAGTAAGTTCATGAAAACGATCGGTATATGCTAAACAACCAGCACCGACCATTGAATGATTCCAGAATTCCTTGGATTTCAGTGATTGGGCAATACTCTGACATAATCAGAGTTTTAAATTCGTTCCAGCCCATAGAATCAACTGTAGCTGAGTCCAACGTTTTAGCCTGGGTATTTCACTAGGTTAGAGCTGACTCTTTCAGAGAACAAGCAGCATAAGACACCTTATGCTCTGCCAGACACTGGCTGATCTTGAGTTTTGTTTCCATTTCCTCTATCCACCTAAAAAGTCCAGCCGCTCCTTCTTTACTCGTGAAAATAGGAGGGTTGCAAGAAGCAAAGTACTTATATGTACATCCTTGCTGTGGTGGATCAGGACCAGTTGTTTTTGTTATTGTTGCACCGGTGGTAGTATGAGTTTCTACGTGACCACCGGTAGCATTATGTGCAGTGTGATCGTGGTTCCCACCAGAACCCGTAGTGATATGAGGTTGGTGTTGTACCAAAGCACCACAAGCAGATAGCTGTTCTCGCACAATTCGTGCTATCATTGCTTCGTTTGTTTCAGATCCACTTGCAACTGTAGGTGGAACAGTATTGGTTTCCAGATTAACCTGTGGATCTGGATTTGATTCCACATTCACAGGTGGAACTTGACTCGGCCCAGAGTTAGTAACGTTCCTGGTAGCTTTCCTAGCTGGTCGACCTCTTTTAGGAGCCATGGTTCTGCTCACATACAGACAAACTCAGGTCAATTCAAGAACATTAAAGATATAACCCGTTTGATCACATAAATTCAATCATATTCAGTTACACTGAAATTTATGTTGAAGTGTGATTATATAAAGCAAAGTATAACTACATTGATATAGTTCAGATATGTTTTCAGTACACCCAAATCACACAAATGTTCGTAGTTATACTCAGTCATGTTAATTCAAAAACATGTCAAAATATTACACAGCTCACAGCTTTGTAATATAAATATGTCATTACACATGTTTTTGATAAATTATCATACAAGACACTGATATGTTCTCACATAGAATCGTTCTCACAGTTCTATGATACATTGCCACACAGGCAGTAGATATGTTCTCACACAGAAATGTTCTCCCACAAGTCATACACAACACACTTACACACAACACACAACACACAACACAGAACACCGTTATACAGAAAGAAAAGAACCATTTTATTGTCACTACCATAGTTTTATACATCACAAAGTTTTGCTACATCAAAAGTCATGATACATCAAACCAAAAACATCTTACCCCACTTTTCACAAACTCGGGATCTGTATACACCAAAATACCCCGCACTCACACCCACTAATCAACCTATGTCTCAACGTGTGTACAATAAGAGCACAACTGCTAAATCCCTCGATCACCCCTCACCGCATGAAATACCATAAGCAGTCCATCACAATAGCTATAATGACAAACACTATAGCCACACATAGTAGCCTAGCCTCTAGGCTCATCATCACAAATACCACCATCAATGCCTCTCTCCCCCACACTAATCTCTCTCTCATCACTGCCACTTGCTGCCAGAATGCAGCAGTCACAATCTGCCCCAACGTCCTCCTCAATATGTCCTCCACCGCCACTCTCCATGCCCGCGTGTCTGTATCCAAGCTAGTCACCTGACTCATAAGAGTCAGGTGAGATGTAAGTATCTCCAATACAGTAGCATGTGTATCCTCTACGGTAGCCTGCTACTGCTGCAGATCCTTACGTGTTCCCTGCAACTCCTAACGTGTCCCCTGCAGATCCTGAGTGACCTGCTGCAATTGCGCCCGTAGCTCAGCTTGATGGGAGGATTCTCCCACCTCATGGATAGTAGTAGGCACATCCCTTGGTGCCATCTGCTGTCTCGGAGGTAATCCTGTAGTCTTGCGGGCTTGATCCCGCATACATCTAAGTTCGTCCCAGACAGGAATCCTAGGAGGAGAAGCACTCTGCCTCCTATCAGCAGGAACATTCTCAGCAGGTAACTGAGAATGTCTAGATGAAACAGGTGATGCTGGTGGTGCTGGCACAGGTAATGGTGGTGTCTGTGGCACTGGTGGAATAGTCTGTGATGCAGCCGCAGACTCTTCCGACGGATCGGAATCAGAACTCGAACTCGAGCTAGGTGTGTCATCAAGAATCACATATGGAAACCTCTGGTAAATGTAACGCTCAGGTGGGTCAGCCATCGTTGTACAAACAAAATTCCCAGATCAGTACCATGAAATAAATATTGAATAAAATATTCAACATAAACATGATATGACATGTCTTCCTATCTTAAAGAAGCTAATCATTCTTATAATTATTACTGTTCTGCTTGCAATGAAATTCACTAGAACGTACAACTGATGCAAATTCCAGTTGTGTACGCCAGTCAAAACTGTAATTTGTACTACTTGATTATTCTGGCTTAGTTCAAAAACAAGTTTTGTTCATTAGTTATGTTCGGTACTCTCTGTGTCACTATACGAGCCTATGGTTATAGTCTAGGTCTCTAAGTCCACCTAAATTCTATAACCTGTGGCTTTGTTACCACCCTGTCACACCCCCACCTCTCGTATCTAGTTTCTTTCGGACGTTCTGTTCTTGTTCTAAAAAGATACTACCCGTCGGTACATATCTTAGTGCCACAATGTCTTAATGTCTGTCACTACATTAAGAAGTTCTGGAAACAGATAACAAACATTTACACCAAGGGGAGTTGCAAGCTCCCGGCAAATGGGTTGTCAGCCGATAGTACTATCATTGTTTTCTGTTCGGCCCTACATGGGTTCACTAGATACAGGTCAGGAATGAGGACTTTCAAGTTCTGTGATAAAGTTCTGTTCTCAGACGAAATCCCATGAAATCCACAAGTTCTCTACAGTCACATGAAATCACACAGATCACAGTGATACACAGTGCTACCCCGAAGTTTATAAAAGATTTAAAAAGAAAAGGGGTTGTACAAAACTCACCTGATATCTTACTGATAGCAGAATATCACACAAACTAGTAATAATATGAGGATTCTGCATTTATTTATATTTAATCAGTTATTTATAGTTTAACTAAATGATTAGATCTTCCTGAACGTCCAATGTCAAAGACATTGCCTTAACAGTCATCAAACTGATATTAGGTTTTTAATTATTTATTTAAAGGTCATATCATACAAAGTATGATAATGCAGGAACCTATACTGATTCAGATTCCTAATACAAAGTTGATGACATGTTTAATTAATCCGAATAATCTCATGTTAATCAGATAGTTAATGTTGTTGATTATGATGATGAAACAGTTCCTAGATAGATTAATGGCTTAGGAATGATTAATCCTTGTTATTGATTACCCAAATATCATGAAATATCACAATGTAGTATTAAAATAGGTTTAATAACCATGTTTAACATACTAATCTGACCGATATCGTAACCCTCAGATAATCGTTCCAATGAGTATGTTAATGATTGTGATTAGTTTGAAACACTTGGATTTCACGTTGCATGTCAAAGATTAATCAAACTAATCACATTGTCATAATCAAATGGTTTAATCATTATAACCATTGTTATGATTCCATGCAAACCAGGCATTACAACGGATCAAAACAAGGTTTTACCCGTTAAAACATCGTGTTCTTCGTTTATAATCAATCCTAGCCATCATCTAGGCAATATTCAACAATCTTAACTATATCATTACATTCAAAAACAAGATTTAATCAATCATTATCAAACTAGAAGGTTAAAATGAACCATTACCTAATCAAACGGAGTTCTGAGTGTGAAACGACGATCAGGACTTGCAGAAACGTTCCCTGGTGCGATCTAACCGTTCAAAAGGCTACAAAATGAAGGTTTTATGGATTGAATGAGCTGGTTTTCGTCTGAGATGGTGGAAACGTCGAGAGGAAGAAACCATAATGGTTTCCAGATGCAATATGATCTTTTATCCAACTTGCCGACGAAACTGGCCACAGGCGTACCGCCCCAAACCAACCCGTCACACGGGGCGTACCGCGCGGGTGGTGGAATCCAGATATTTTGATTATCTTCCGCGCATACCGCCTAGGGTCGTTTTTCTCAAATTTTCGGATTTTCTTCGTTTCGCGATTCCGGACAATTCGTAACTCTGTTTCGCGCACGGTTTTCGCCCACGTTCACCATTTTTCGCATACTATCATCCTGTAATAATTTCGAATGACAACTCAACGTGGATTTTAAGCGCGATCAAATGTGCTCATTTCGTTGATGACGTAATTCTTCGAACGCAAGTGTCACACAAACTTCCCGCAGCTAGTGCATTGTCTGCACTGGGTGTTTGGTGGATGATGATACTGGCAACTGTTACACAAAGGTTCTGTGCCAGTGTAGGGCCTCTTGATCTGTAGAGGTGGTGGTTGGTTGATCATCGATGTCTGAGTGGTCGCAGCAAAGTTCTTGACCACCTTTTGTTTCTTAGCCGGCCATTTATCCGGCTTCCTTGAACTTCCACCCTTAGCTGCTTCGGTTTCCTTCTTCAGCGCCCCTGAGGTAACCATCACATTTGTCAAAGTTGCTGACAGAGTAACAACCATCTCCATAGTAGTGGGGTGGGCAGAAATCACGTGTCCTTGGATACAAGACGGTAGTCCACCTACATACCGTTCGATCCTTTTCTACAGTTTTGGCACCACGTCCGGTGCCAATGTAGCTAACTCATGAAATCTTGTAAAGTAGGCCAGATGCCCAGCACCAATCATAACAAGATTGAGTAGCTCAGTCTCAACCTTTTTCAATTCATTCCTCGGGCAAAACTCTGCCCTCAGCATAGCCTTAAAATCATCCCAAGGCATAGACAGAGCTTCATCTCTGCCCCTAGTCTGAACTTGTGCGTTCCACCATGTCAATGCTCGTTTGTTAAACGAACCAGCAACATACCTCACTCTATGCTGATCAGGACAACCACTGATGTCGAGGGTTGTCTCCATCTTCTCGATCCATTGGATCAATCCGACGGCACCCTCACTGCCACTGAAACTCGGTGGCTTGCATCCTACAAAGTTCTTGTAGGAATAGTCCTGGTGGTGTCTGGTGTTGCCACTGCCTTCCCCAGATGAGTTGGCGATGTTGTTACTGTTGTGGCTGTTGATTCTGTTCATCATGTCGGGATCACATCTCACAGTTGACTGGTCAACAGTGTGGCCAGTGCTATGGTAGCAGGATCCAACTCATGAGCAGGTGGTGGCGGAGGAGGAGGTGGAGGAGGAGGTAGATGTGGAGTAGAGTCAGGTGGTGTCGATGTCGATGAATGTGGAGCTGAATCTTGAGGTGGTGGCAGTAAAGCTGGTGGTGGTCTTCTCGGCGGCATTCTGATCATAACCGAAAGAAAATCGGTTAGTGCAGTGATCAGATGCAGAAGACATGCAAATATAATCCTATGTTATACGTTCTCTACATAAGGGTCCCTAGGTTATAGTCTAGGCCAAACCGCTTAAGTATTATGACCTATATTTCTCTATAACCATGGCTCTGATACCAATCTGTCACACCCCGAGCCGGCGGGCTGGATCGAATTTCCCGTCGGGCAGAAAGTTCTCGGGGCACGACATCGTTTGAAAATTGAAATGATCAGATTGTTTGCATAGCACATGATATATAAATGAGAAATGCTAACATGACAATGCTATAGAATTACGAAGTTAAATTACAATGTTTTGTTCATAATTTAACCAAGTAAATCTATTCAAAAGAATCAATGGGTTTCTATCTTGCAAATGTACAAGATATACAAAAGATGATTCATTGTTTTGTCATTCAAAGGTATGCTTGTCGCAAAATGTAGGTAGGTCTTCTAAAAGTCCACTAGCTATGTTCTTGAATACTGGTGACTAAACATGTTCGTCACCTGAGAAAACATGCATTTAAACCAAGTCAACACTAGGTTGGTGAGTTCATAAGTTTGATAATTGAAAACATTGATTTGTTCACTTTCATAGTCACAATGCCATACATGATACCTGTAAGTTTTTTGATTCACCCATTCATACAATGGTCTTCCCACAGTTATATTTACATGTAGTATCTCATCCTATTAGTTATGCTTATATATAGGGCATATGTAGGGGAACATGCCCCAGCCAACATCCCACCACATAACTAATAGAACTCTACACCACTTGCAATACAACTATAGACACCCATTTTCATCCCACATGTTCAACCCGTTTGATATCCACCCTTTGTTCTGTATGTAGAATAATATAGTACGAGGGGATTAGTTATCAAACCGAAGTATTGATAGACCCTCAATGTTTTAAGGATATTAGATTAATTTAATCTGCTATTTATTATTATTCTATTTCTTGTGGGGTTAACTGTTAATCAATTTTAAATATAAGAGTGTCAGTTAACCAATTGATATCTGTTCTCAATTTGAAGTGCATAGAGCCTAAAAGGAATCCATTGCAATCCTCACGTAATCAGATTGCAATGCATCCGATTTACCTCTACCACTTTGTATTCCCATAGGCCTTATCGAAACTATTACCAGTAATATGACATGAGAGAAAGTAAATTCTTCAGTCTACTAGTCAATAGGAATCGATGGATTAATTACAATTATAACTGCAGATTAATATCACCATGTGTCTCTTACCAGACCCTGACTGTTCGTCGCCCTGTCACCGGTCATACGTTACCAGCCAAAGAATCAATACGATCAACATACCAGCCCTACAAGCTGGAGGTTTGTCAAACCTATGGTACCACTATGCTATCGTCGGTTTAGTCACGTCAAACTAACTGGTCAGCGATTTGTGTAAGGGACTTACAATGATTTGAATACGGGACACATGATTGAAATGATATAATACAGACTGTTCAATAGTAATCAAGTGTATTGTGTGTTCACCAATGTTGTTTGTTCTCAATGTTGTGTGTTCTCGTCGTTGTCAACAAAGTTATATAAGATCTTGTCTTATTATACGATGTTAGTTATTGTGTGAATGATGTTGTTATCATGAAGGTACATTATCATGATTATCATTCTTGTTGTTCCATACGGTCACCCTGTTGTCAGTACAGTGTTGCAAGAGCTAGTCTTACTACACCTAGTCGACTCAGTTGGTGGATGATTCTGGTTTCGTGTTATCTTGTAGTCTGCACCGAGTTGTAAGCTGAGTGTTATAAGAACTTGTCCTATTACACTTAGCTAACTCCGGTGATGAATGATATTATGAAGATATATTATCTTTATATCATTCGTGTTTGTTCTTGTTGTTGTCATCATGTTCACCTGTGATAAACTCATTGTTTATTCTTGTAAGAATAATTAAGTGTTATAAGATAAAATCTTATAACTGCATTATTCTATTGTGTTGATGATTCATGAAATTACATTATTATGTTTCATCTTAGTTGTCTTTGTCATGTTATGATCATACAAGCATGCATACAATGATAAGCGATAATAAGTCAAGCAATATTATCTAAATCAGAGTATAAGCAATATGTTGAACTAAAACTTTTAAATAAATAAAAGATTTAGCATGTTTCTCAGCCCCGAGAGTTTAAAATCAATTAAGATTAGAAAAGGGGCGTATGAACTCACCTTGTAACTGTTGTGGTTGACTTAGCCTATAAAAGAATGCACGCTCTCTTTGTTGTACTTGTTGTTGTATTCACGATCCTGTATTGATTTCACGTTGTTTGTAACTTGTAACTATAAGTTGTAGGGATTCGTGTGTGTATGTGTTAGCCCTAAAATTGGGTAACACCCGTAGGTCTCGGTCATCATTCGGCCTTGGTTCAATGGTTATAAATTATGCTAACACCTAATCCAATTAGATGGAATATAGCATAACATTTTAATTGTATTGGTAAGAACTTTGTAAATCAACCTAAGTACAAATTAAGGTTTATAGTTTAAACCTTACCTGTAGTCTTTGTTAGTCTTGAAATAGTTGCTTCATAGTTAATAATTAACTAGGCAACGTTCTTTATAAAACATGTTGTTGTAAGTTTGTGAAGTTCATTAACCCAACCCATTACCACCTTTGTAGTAATTTAAGGTTAATAATCCCCTGCATGAATTCAATTGAATTGGTTTCAAGTTGTTTGTTTACATCCGTAGTTACGTGGGCCGAATTATTGGGCTAGCCGAGTGACATGTGGCTAAAGAACCGTGGGCCGATCCAAATCACTTGGGCCAAGTGAATAGGCCAAATCAATTGTGGCCCGACTGAGTAGGCCGATTGAATGATGTCGTGCGAATGGAAGGTCCGGTCGAATGGCTAGGCTTGGCCGATTGGAGATGTTGCCGAATGGGTAGGGGCGAATGGTCCATGCTCTATCGATTGAGGCATTTCCCGAACCAGCGCACCTCACCCGACCGAATGGCAGAGTCGAGATAATGGGAACCCATTCGGCCGAAAGACCCCTCATTCGGCTGAGCTGTTCTTCCAGCCGTGGTTCCACAATTTTGAGGGTTCCATGGTCGAGATTCATGGCCCTCTCAGTTGATAGAGTATGTGTAACTGATTCTGAGTATGAAGATGAGCGTGTTCAAGGTTTATATACCCCGGGTGTATTCGGGTTCGTTTCGTTTGCTCGGTTCGCGTTTTCTTCGTGTTTCCGGAACGTTACGCGCGTATTTTACGACTTTAAATGAAAGGATTTATTTTCAATATTTAAAAGGTGGTTACTCCTAGTAAATCCTCTAAATTTGTTTCTTTTAAATTATTTCATCAAATTCGTTTATTTAAACGTTTCGTCAGATCGCGTCACCTTCGCGCGTATTCGTTCGAATCGTCACCTGATTGAACACGACGATGGTTTTGCTTTCTGACTTTTGTTTTCTACTTTTCACTCATCATTTCAGAACTTTAAACTCACAGATATGTTTGTGTGAATTGTCACCCACGTAGACACACTGTCAGTTTGTTATTCTGAAACGACACTGAAATTATGTTTTGAATTGTATTTCCTCACTGACGGACTCAACTAAACATCCTGTTTTCACATTGATAACTTGAATTCATCTTGTTTCCATACTGAGTCATCGGCCATCTGATTCCTATCATCTGTGGATATCATATCGCAATCGATATGTTCCTGTCGTTTGTTCGTGCACTGTTGTTTCTCTTGATTCGTTGTATTAATTATACTTAGGTTTTCACCTAAATACATACAACTATTGTTTATCGCGAGTTGTTGCACTTACGATATTTAAGTTTTCACTTAAATACGTACAAATGTTTCTTGTGTTCTAAGTTATGTTATCACACACACACTGTTCATGCATTATATTTACACACAGTAAATAGTGAAAGTACACGTACCGTACGAACTTGTCGAACGATCAGGTGCTGGATGTCACATTCTCCCCTTGTTAAAGAAATTTCGTCTCGAAATTTAAGCATCATTTTCGGGAACTACTTCTTCAAACAGGTGGGGATACTTTGTCTTCAAATGATCCTCACGCTCCCAGGTAAATTCTGGTCCGCGCTTGGAGTTCCAACGAACCTTTACAATAGGGATATGGCTTCGCTTCAGTATCTTGACTTCACGATCCATAATCTCTACAGGTTCTTCAGTGAAATGTAATTGTTCATCAACTTGTATCTCTTCCAATGGTATGATCAATGATTCATCAACGAGACATCTCTTGAGGTTTGATACATTAAATACATCATGTACTCCGCTGAGTTCATCAGGGAGTCTGAGTCTGTATGCCACAGGACCTACGCGTTGAGTTATCTCAAACGGTCCAACATACCTTGGTGCTAGTTTGCCTTTAGCCCCCAAAATGAACCACGCCTTTCCATGGGGACACTTTCAACATGACTCGGTCACCCACTTGGAATTCTAAAGTCTTTCGTCGTTTGTCTGCGTAACTCTTTTGGTGGCTACGTGTTGCTTGTAGTCTCTGTTGTATCTGAGCAATCTTATCAGTAGTTTCCTGAATATGTTCAGGCCCAGTGATTCTGTTGTCTCCCACTTCGGTCCAACAAATTGGAGACCGACATTTTCTACCATAAAGTGCTTCAAACGGAGCACATCCAATGCTACTGTGGTAGCTGTTGTTGTAGGAGAACTCAATGAGCGGTAAATGTTTATCCCAACTTCCACCGAAGTCTAGGATGCATGTTCTCAACATATCCTCTAGGGTTTGAATTGTTCGCTTGCTTTGTCCATCCGTTTGTGGATGATAAGCGGTGCTCAAGTTGACACTTGTCCCTAGAGATGGTTGCAATGATTGCCAGAACCACGATGTAAATCGACTGTCCCGGTCTGAAATAATAGATAATGGCACACCGTGCTGCAAAACTATTTCATCGACATAGAGTCTTGCTAGCTTTTCCATCTTGTAGTTTTCTCTGATCGTCAAGAAGTGAGCGGACTTGGTCAGTCGATCAACGATGACCAAAATAGAAGCGTGTCCGCTGGAAGTGCAGGGTAGCTTGGTAATAAAATCCATAGCTATTTGTTCCCACTTCCATTGTGGTATCTCTAGTTGTTCTAGAAAACTTGATGGTTTCTGGTGTTCAGCTTTGACCTTGGAACATGTTAAGCATTTGCCTACATAAGTGGCAACATCTTTCTTCATACCCCGCCACCAATAAAATGACTTAAGATCATGGTACATCCTATCAGCACCAGGATGAACGGAATAACGTCTCTTGTGTACCTCGTCAAGTATGAGTGTTCGAAGTTCATCTACTGCCGGGATCCAAACACGATCCTGAAAATAGATAACTCCATCTTGTTTCGTCTCGAAGTGTTTCTCGGCTCCACAATCGAGCTCGTGTTTCAAATTGTCTCTTGCCATTGTTTCTTGTTGTGCTTGTATGACTTGATCTCTCAGAATTGTTTGCACGGTCATTCCCATTGCTCGAACGCACAAGGGTTTGATTCTTTCCTTCCGACTCAAAGCATCTGCGACAACATTCGCTTTGCCCGGATGGTATTTGATCACACAATCGTAATCATTCAGGAGCTCAACCCAATGTCTCTGTCTCATGTTAAGCTCCTTCTGATCAAATATGTGCTGTAAACTCTTGTGATCTATGAAGATAGTGCATTTGGTACCGTACATTTAATGTCTCCAAATCTTTAAAGCAAAGACAACAGCTCCCAGTTCTAAGTCATGTGTTGTGTTGTTCTTCTCGTGTATCTTCAGTTGTCTTGAGGCATAGGCAATAACTTTGTCTCGTTGCATTAAAACACAACCGAGTCCCTGATGGGATGCATCACAGTAGACTACAAAGTCATCATTGCCTTCTGGGAGTGTTAAGATTGGAGCATTGCACAATCTTTGTTTCAATGTTTGAAATGCGTCTTCTTGTTTCTGTGTCCACACGAAGGGTTCACTCTTCTGTGTGAGTTTGGTGAGTGGTAAGGCTATCTTGGAGAAATTCGAGATGAATCTCCTGTAGTAACCTGCCAATCCCAAGAATGATCTGATCTCTGTTGGTGTTGTGGGCACATCCCAGTTCTTGATTGCTTCAATATTGGCAGGATCCACGTGAATACCATCACTGTTAATCACATGACCCAAAAACTGAACTTCCCTTAGCAAGAATTCACATTGGAGAATTTGGCATAGAGTCGCTCGTCTTTCAGAAGGTCTAAAACTGTCCTGAGATATTGTTCATGTTCCTTCTCGCTTCTTGAATAAATCAGTATATCATCAATAAAGATGATAATGAATTGATCTAGATACGTCTTGCACACCCAGTTCATAAGATCCATGAACACTGTCGGTGCGTTCGTCAGTTCGAATGGCATCACCATGAATTCGTATTGACCGTATCGGGTACGAAATGCCGTCTTTGATATGTCTTCCTCTTCAATCCGGAGCTGGTGATAACCTGAAAGCATGTCTATATTTGAGAAGTATTGAGCTCCTTGCACCTGATCAAACAAGTCATCAATCCTCGGTAACGGGTACCGATTCTTGATGGTGAGTTTGTTGAGCTCTTTGTAATCAATGCACATTCTGAACGATCCATCCTTTTTCTTAACAAAAAGAACCGGAGCTCTCCACGGGGAGAAGCTCGGTCGGATGAATCCCTTGTCGAATAGCTCTTGTAATTGATTGGACAGTTCCTGCATTTCTGATGGTGCAAGTCTACAAGGAGACTTAGCCACATGAACCGCCCATGGAATCAAATCAATTCGGAATTGCACAGATCTCTCTGGAGGCAATCCCGGTAAGTCATCCGGAAACACGTCCGCATAGTCTTTCACAACTGGTACATCTTGAATCTTGATTGCTTTCTTGTCTTTCTCTACCACGTGAGCTAGGAATGCGATACATTGTTTTCATAGGTACTTGCGAGCCTTCATACATGATATTATCTTGACACTGCGGTTTGATTGATCTCCGTGAACTTCCAAGACTTGATTGATCTCTACTGGAATACGTAGTAGCTTTTCGGAACAGACGAACTCAACTCTGTTAAGAGATATCCTATCCATTCCGACGATGATATCGAAACTGCCCTGTTCCATCGGTATCAAATATATGGAGAATATGTGATCGCCAAGTGTTAGTGGTCAATTTCTAAGTACTGTGTCAACTGTGATTTGTTTGTCGTTTGCTACCTCAATAGTATAAGGGGAGTCTAAAGATTCCACAACATGATTAAGATGGCTAGCAAAATCAGATGAGATAAAACTCTGATTCGCACCAGTATCAAATAATATGGATGCATAAAAGTCAGATAGGAGAAATGTACCTGTGACCACATTTGGGTCTTGTCGAGCAGCAGCAGCTCCAAACTGAAAGGCTCTACCTCTTGCTACTTGAGCCCATGGTTGATTCTTCTTGGGACAATCCCAAGAAAAGTGTCCAGGCTCACCACAGTTGTAGCAAGACCTGTGATCAGCAGCAGCAGCAGTAGCTGCATTGTTGTTTCTGTTCGGAGTCCCCGTGTTCCTGCTTTGGTTGGCCCAATGACCAAACTTCCCACAGCTAGTGCATTGTCTGCATTGGGTGTTTGGTGGATGATGATACTGACAGCTGTTGCACAAAGGTGCTATGCCAGTGTAGGGCCTCTTGATCTGTAGAGGTGGTGGTTGGTTGATCATCGGTGTCTGAGTGGTCACAGCAAAGTTCTTGACCACCTTTTGTTTCTTAGCCGGCCGTTTATCTGGCTTCCTTGAACTTCCACCCTTAGCTGCTTCGGTTTCCTTATTCAGCGCCCCTGAGGCAACCATCACATCTGTCAAAGTTGCTGACAGAGTAACAGCCATCTCCATAGTAGTGGGGTGGGCAGAAATCACGTGTCCTTGGATACAAGACGGTAGTCCACCTACATACCGTTCGATCCTTTTCTCCAGTATTGGCACCACGTCCGGTGCCAATGTAGCTAACTCGTGAAATCTTGTGATGTAGGCCAGATGCCCAGCAGTAGCTCAGTCTCAACCTTCTTCAGTTCATTCCTCGGGCAAAACTCTGCCCTTAGCATAGCCATAAAATCATCCCAAGGCATAGACAGAGCTTCATCTCTGCCCCTAGTCTGAACTTGTGCGTTCCACCATGTCAATGCTCATTTGTGAAACGAGCCAGCAGCATACCTCACTCTATGCTGATCAGGACAGCCACTGATGTCGAGGGTTGTCTCCATCTTCTCGATCCATTGGATCAATCCAATGGCACCCTCACTGCCACTGAAACTCGGTGGCTTGCATCCTACAAAGTTCTTGTAGGAATAGTCCTCGGGGCGAGATATCGATTGAAAATCGAAATGATCAGATTGTTTGCATAGCACATGATATATAAATGAGAAATGCTAACATGACAATGATATAGAATTACAAAGTTAAATTACAATGTTTTGTTCATAATTTAACCAAGTAAATCTATTCAAAAGAATCAATGGGTTTCTATCTTGCAACTGTACAAGATCTACAAAAGATGATTCATTGTTTTGTCATTCAACGGTATGCTTGTCGCAAAATGTAGCTAGCTCTTCTAAAAGTCCACTAGCTATGTTCTTGAATACTGGTGACTAAACCTGTTCGTCACCTGTGAAAACATGCATTTAAACCAAGTCAACACTAGTTTGGTGAGTTCATAAGTTTGATAATTGAAAACATTGATTTGTTCACTTTCACAGTCACAATGTAATACGTGATACCTATAAGTTGTTTGATTCACCCATTCATACAATGGTCTTCCCACAGTTTTTTACAAGTAGTATCTCATCGTATTAGTTATTCTTATATATAGGGCATATGTAGGGGAACAAGCCCCAGCCAACATCCCACCACATAACTAATAGAACTCCACACCACTTGCAATACAACTATAGACACCCATTTTCAACCCACATGTTCAACCCGTTTGATATCCACCCTTTGTTCTGTATGTAGAATAATATAGTACGAGGGGATTAGTTATCAAACCGAAGTATTGATAGACCCTCAATGTTTTAAGGATGTTAGATTAATTTAATCTGCTCCTTATTATTATTCTATTTCTTGTGGGGTTAACTGTTAATCACTTTTAAATATAAGAGTGTTAGTTAACCAATTGATATCTGTTCTCAATTTGAAGTGCATAGAGCCTAAAAGGAATCCATTGCTGTCACACCCCGAGCCGGCGGCAACGAATCGGCTTTCCCATCGGGCGGAAGGTTCCCGGGGCGTGATATCGTGAGTGATAATCGTGATGATCAGATTGTTTACATAGCATCAATGTCAAGAATACTAAAGCACAATAAAGCATTAACTAGGATTACAAAGTTAAATTACAATAATCAATGTTTAGTAATTTAACTAAGTAAGCCTATCAAAAGAATCAAATGTATCTATCTTGTATCTGTACAAGATATCAAAAGTGACTCGTAGCATCAATCAAAATATGTGCTTTCCAAAAGTCTACTAGGTCCTCTATCTGAGCATCCTAGTATGCAGTCCTGAAAGCCTGAGCCTATTCCGGTGCATCACCTGAGAAAACGTGTAAGAAAACAAAATCAACACAATGGTTGGTGAGTTCATATGGTTTTAGTATTTGAAAAAAAATAGTTTTGCAAACCTTCTCGGTAAAACCTCAACCTCATTAACAACACCTGTATCATCCAACTCGGTATGCTTATATATAGGGCATACCCCTGAGTCGAGCCTACAACCGGCCCAGACGCCATCCCACCACATACTAAGTCACATAGGACATTGTTGTTAATGATAATTTAGCATTTTACCTACCATTCAATTCCATCATAGTTTCAAGTATCATGTTTAAAAGTTTATGATAACCACCCAATGGCATTCACGAATCCCCTCAGTAACAACCTTAACCTCATTAACATCACCTGTAATATCCAACTCGGTATGCTTATATATAGGGCATATGTAGGGTCGAACTTACCGCCCGCCCAGCCACCGTCCCACCACATACTAAATCACATATGACATTGTTGTTAATGATAATTAAGCGTCTTACCTACCATCAAATCCCATCATAGCTTTAAGTGTTTTGATCATAAGTTTCCACACGCACAAAGCAGTATTAGAGCATCAAGTTTGAGAGTCACCATTATGGACAGCTGAACACCCTAAGGAATTCAGCATCCATCCATACGGTACTAAATATGACTCGCAACGTGTTTTGATAGAGGAATCCCCCAGATGACAAAAAATCAGCTAGAAGAAACCAAAATCATTTTATTCGCTCGTCATAACCATGGATGAATCAAGAAGAACACTGAATGACTAGTAGGGCTTGACCACTGTCAAGGCGCGGCGGCCAATCAGTCTGTCTTACATGATTCTGAAAACGAAGAACACTGATGACTAGTAGGGCTTGACCAATGTCAAGACACGATGGCCAACAGTCTGTCTTACGATGCCCGAAAACGAAGAACACGGATGACTAGTAGGGCTTGACAAATGTCAAGACACGATGGCCAACAGTCTTTCTTACGATGTCCGATAGCTTAAGCATACAAGTTTAAAGCATTCACATAGTTTACTGATGACTAGTAGGGCTTGACACATAGGTCAACACGCGTTGGTCAATCGGTCTGTTGTCTGAGCATTCCAAGTATATCAAGCATTCAAGTGTTTCAAGCATTTCATGCTTATAAGTCTTTATAGCCATTTAAACAAATGAGTCTTTCTAAGTTTAAGTTTTCAAGATTTCTTAAGTATGGTTTTCAAAAGCGTCCCCAGCTTTAGTGTTTGTCTTTCTTATGCATTTAAAAGTTTCGCGAGTTTTAAGAAATTATGTATAAGTGTAAACTGAATTTACACTTAGATTTAGAGTGTAAGTTATTTACTTTTAAAAGGATTGTATAAAATATTAGTGTTTAGAATATGCATATATAGTATTAGCTTACAGAACAAGTGTGTAAAGTGTTAGCATTTAGCGTAAGTGTTTCAAAGCCTTAGCATCGAGCATGTAGTTTAAGCATAGAGTTTATAGTATAAGCATCGAGTGTATGGTTTAAGCATAGAGTTTATAGTATAAGCATTGAGTGTATGGTTTAAGCATAGAGTTTAAAGCATAAGCATCGAGTTTTGTAACATAAGCATTAAGCACATAGTTTAAGCATCGAGTTTATCACTTCCAAAATAAAAGTTTCAAGCTTAAGTATTAGTATAAGCATCAAGTGTATGTGTAAAAGCATTTAATAAACATTTCAATAATTTCTTAAAATGTATATCATGCTTCTCAGTCCCGAGGTAAAAACAAAATATGTTTGAAAAGGGACAAATGAACTCACCTTGTGTTTGAAGTGGTTGACTAAGCAAAAACAAGAATACGCGCGCTCGTTGTTGTGTTCGGTGTTGTATTCACGATCCTGTATAGATTTCATTTCGCTGCAATTATAAGTATGAATTGTAATTTGTTTGTGTGCGTGTATGTGTTAGCCTTAATGTTGGTTAACTCCCGTGTGTCGCGATCATCATTCGGCCCTTGTCCAATTGTCTTTGACTCTACTACCACTTGGTTATTTAAGTTAATCTTAGTACGTAGTGTTACTTGTTCTATGTTTAACTCATCATAATCTTGTGATGAGTTGTAACCCATTTGACATAAATCAATTTCTAAATAAATTTTTAGATTCTAAGTTGGGAATTATAATCCTTAACCCTTATTAGTCTTAAGATCACTTTTTAACATTCTTGAAAATAGGACTTTGGTTTTCCTTCATGTTTTACTTACCCACATTGCTATCCCCTTTTAATTAAGTTTCATGTGCTGAATTTAAACCAAACCATGTGAGTCAAAAGGTCATTTGGCCAATTGATTGATGTTGGGCCGATTGGTACATAGGCCGAACGATGTGTGGGCTTGATGGACCCTCATGGGTCCACTAAATAACTTTGGACTGATCCAATTGGTATTGGGCCTAATAGGTGGGCTGAATAGGTAACTGTGGGCCGAAACATGCCACATGGGTCGAAGGCAAGGAAATGGGCCGATTATAGTTTCTGCTTGGGCCGAAGGGGTGGGCCAATCAATTGGGTCGGATACCCCCTAGGCCGAATATGTGTGGTTCGAAACCCAACTTAGTCAGTCGAAGGTTCAGCCCCACCCTTGATCAGCGAACCTCAAGGTTCGTTCATGATGGTTCTTTGGTTCCTGGGTTCGGCAACTGAAAAGGGTGTATGGAAAAGAAGGCTCGCTGCCCTACTATGACCCAACCGGAAATAGGTTCGTTGCCCTTGGTTCGTAACAGCCTATAAGTTCGCATCAAGGGGGAGGTTCGGCTCCAAATGGTTCGGCTATGCATGATAGGTTCGTGGCTTTCTCTTGCTTTGGTGGGTATGAAGGTTCGGCAACATCTGGATGGTTCACCATTAGGTTCGCTGGTGATGGTTCGAGACCTTGCAGGTTCGGTGGCCCTAGAGAGGTTCGGCCAGAGTTCGCCCATGCAGCTCATGCATGGGTTCGGTAGCGTGTAGTTTCGCATGAGAAAGGTTCCTTCCCCATAGTGGGTTTGGCGATGATACCAGGTTCGTTTGAAAGAGCTTCGCAGCTAGGGCTCTTGCATGGAGGTTCGGTTGAGGAGGGCGCTCACTGCAAAGGTTCGGCAGCCCAAAGGGTTTGGTCAATAACTCTCGAACCCTGTTCCACCATCACCATCTTCCTCGAATCTAGCTGCTCCAATGCACTCACCCCTTCTGCTGGTTGGTTCTAACCCCTTTGATGTTCGATTTAAGGTCTAGGTTGGGTAGCCTACTGTTTTATAACGGACGTGAGTCTAGGTCGAACAAAGTTTCAAGAAAACCCTATTTTCGTGATCTTTCAAACATCATTACCTCGTTTTTCAGTGGCTATATTCTCCGATCTGCTGTACTTCTAGGTAGAGGACGATGAGAGCTTCGTGTGGACACCAAGAACACCCAATTTCATCAAGAAACGAGCAAGTTATGATCGTTTGAAGGGTGATTATCCTAGTGAGAGAGAGATGTCGGGAGAGAGTGTTTAGAGAGAGAGAGAGAGATGATAGAAATGAGGTGAAAGCCTCATTTGTGGCTTTAAATACCCCGAGGGTATTCGGGTTCATTTCGGTTGCTCGGTTTTCATCTCCGTTGCGTTTCCGGCACGTTACGCGCGTGTTTTATAATTTAAATAAAAGACTTTATTTTTACTGTTTGGAAGGTGGTTATTACTAGTAAATGTTTTAAATATTATTTTCCTTGAATTATTATCGTAATTTATTATTTCACGCGTTTCGTTATTTGTTCGCGTATTCTATGCTTTACGCGCTTTAATTAAAATAGTTTCCTTTTAATTTATTTCTGATGAGTTTCAAAATTGTAAAACAGGAAATATTATATTTCCTTAAATTTATTATCGTTCGGATCGTCTTCGTTTTCGTTTCGTCAGAAAATGTCATTTACGCGCGTTTTCGTACAGAGCGCTAACTGTACGAACACGATCGTACGTTTCACTTTCTGATTTTTGTTTTCTACTTTTCAGTCATCATTTCAGATCGCAAAACTTTCAGATTTATTCGTGCAGATCGTCACCTATACGAATAGTTCGTCGGTTTAGCAGTCTGTAACAACAACTGTTATGGTTTTGTTCTGTTTATCCTCACATACGTTTATACTTAGTAGTATCAAATCAAGCGTATGTATACTTGTTCAGTGTTGTCTGATGTGTTTCTGACTGTTAAACCATAAGGTTTAAATCGGATTTCAGACAATCGCAAAATAGTTTAATGTTAAGCATCATGTGTCAATAGTATCTACCTAGTTCACGTAGTTTGTACTTGAGTTACTGTGCACTTTACTGTGCAAATTACTGTTTCGGTAACGATTCCGGCACAAATGTTACAATTGCAATCCTCACGTAATCAGATTTCAATGCATCCGATTTACCTCTACCACTTTGTATTCCCATAGGCCTCATCGAAACTATTACCAGTAATATGAAATGAGAGAAAGTAAATTCTTCAGTCTACTAGTCAATAGGAATTGATGGATTAATTACAATTATAACTGCAGATTAATATCATCATGTGCCGCTTACCAGACCCTGACAGTTCGTCGCCCTGTCACCGGTCATACGTTACCGGCCAATGAATCAATACGATCAACATACCAGCCCTACAAGCTGGAGGTTTGTCAAACCTATGGTACCACTATGCTATCGTCGGTTTAGTCACGTCAAACTAACTGGTCAGTGATTTGTGTAAGGGACTTACAATGATCAACTTGAATACGGGGCACATGATTGAAATGATATAATACAGACCGTTCAATAGTAATCAAGTGTATTGTGTCTTCACCAATGTTGTTTGTTCTCAATGTTGTGTGTTCTCATCGTTGTTAACAAAGTTATATAAGATCTTGTCTTATTATACGATGTTAGTTATTATTTGAATGATGTTGTTATCATGAAGGTACATTATCATGATTATCATTTGTAACAACCGAGGATTTAGCACATTTGATCGCGAAGCAAATCCACGTTGAGTTGACAATCGAAATTATTACACGATAATAGTACGCGAGAAATGGTGAACGTGGGCGAAAACCGTGCGCGAAACGGAGTTACGGATTGTCCGGAATCGCGAAACGAAGATAAATTCGAAAAGTGGACGAAAAGGGGCTGGGGCGGTACGCCCCGAGCCACACGCCGACCTAGGCGGTACGCGCGGAGCACAACGAAAATATCTGGAAATTTCTACCCGCGCGGTACGCCCCAGACCACTGTCTGGCTTGGGGCGGTACGCCTGACATCAGCAGATCGGAAAATGGGATTAAGAAGTCATATTTCATCTAGAAGTCGCAATCTCTATCTTCTCTTTGACGATTCCTTCACCAGACACGAAAATCAGTTCTTCAATCCATTAAAACCTTCATTTTAAAGCCTTTTGATCGTGTGGATCGCACCAAGGAACGTTTCGACAAGTCCTGATCGTATTTTTACGCGCAAAACTTCGTATGCATAGGTAACGGTTCATTTTAACTTTCTAGATTGATAATGATTGATTAAATCTTGATTTTTAACGTAATGATATAGTTAGGGTTGTTGATTATTGTCTAGATGATGGCTAGGATTGATTATAAATGACAAACTCGAACTATTAAAGGGTAAATCCTTGTTTTGATCCGTTGTAATGCCCGGATTGCATGGAATCAAAACAATGGTCATAATGATTTAAACCATTTGATTATGACAACATAGGTGATTAGTTTGATTAGTCCTTGACATGCAAAGTGAAATTCAAGTGTTTCAAACTAATCACAATCATTAACATACTCATTGGAACGATATCTGATGTTTATGATAACAGGCTGATTAGTATGTTAAACATGGTTGTTAAACCTATTCTAATACTACGTTGTGATATTTCATGATATCTGGGTAATCAATAACAAGGATTGATCATTTCTAAGCCATTAATCTGTATAGGAACCTGTTTTAGTGTTATAATCAACAACATTAACTATTTGATTAATCCGAGATTACTCTGACTAATCAAGTGTGTCATCAACCTATTATTAGGAACTTGAATCAGTATAGGTTTCTACATTATCATACATTGTATGATATGACATTAACATAGATAATTAAAAATCTAATATTGGTTTGATGACTATCAAGGCAATGTCTTTGACATTGGACGTTCAGAAAGATTTAATCAGTAAGTTAAAACTTAAATAACTTATCAAACGTAAACCAATGCAGAATTACACCGTTAGCACCAGTTTGTGAGTGATCTTGCTAACCGTGAGACATCAAGTGAGTTCTTCGTAGCCCTGTTTTAAATGTTTTATTATTTTGGGCTGGTATGCATGTTATAAAGTTATTGTATGAAAGTGATTTCAACCTGATTATGGTCAGATAAAAGAATGTTTTTAGATAAAGAATGGTTTAAGTCTCAACTGTGGTTGAGAAGTAAATGATTTTAAGAGTCTCAGCTGAGGTGTAAAGAATGTTTAAAGTCTCAACTGCGGTTGAGAAAGAAATGATTTTTAAAAGACTCGACCGAGGTTGAGTAGGAAATGAGGTTTTGCTGGCTGCGGTTGGGCAAAACTTAAGCACTGCGGTGCGAGGAACTGTTTATGATGATGATGGTTTAAATGATTTAAACCATGTTGTGTATGAATGATGTATGTAAAGAAGTCTTGTACCGGTATGAGCCGTCAACTTCAGTTGATGGTTAAAGAGTCTTGTGGAAACACAAGCCTGCCGACTGTGTGTCGCCAGTTGAGGAAATCTTATGCATGTATGAGTTATCGACTTCGGGTTGATAGTTATAGAGTCTTGTGCTGCACAAGCAAGCTGACTTCGGTCGGCAGTTCAGGCTAAAAATTCTGCATAATGTGATTGATGTTATGATGATGGGTATGAAATGTATTTACGTTATGATGACAGGTATGTTATGTATTCGAAGTATGTTATGTGATGATATGAATGATTAAAGATTTGTGAAAAAAAATATAACTTAGAACTCACCAGCTTAAAGCTGACTTGTTTTACAAGCATAACAGGTTGAATTGTTTGAGAAATGAGAACAGGATGGCTCGTGGCATACTTTGAGGACTACCCTAGCATTGACTGGCTAAGTTATAGAACTATATAGAGACGTGGATTATGTATAAATGATTGTTTAGATATGTATAATATTTTATGTTGCCACCTGAAGTTCCGCTGCTATAATAATGAAATAATGGTTAAGGGCTATGGGTTTAATGTTGTGCCAACCAAGGGGACTCCCATGATTTGGGGCCTCTCAATATCATTCTTGTTGTTCCATACGGTCACCCTGTTGTCACTACAGTGTTGCAAGAGCTAGTCTTACTACACCTAGTCGATTGAGGTGGTGGATGATTCTGGTTTCGTGTTATCTTGTAGTCTGCACCGAGTTGTTAGCTGAGTGTTATAAGAACTTGTCCTATTACACTTAGCTAACTTCGGTGATGAATGATATTATGAAGATATATTATCTTTATATCATTCTTGTTTGTTCTTGTTGTTGTCATCATGTTCACCTGTGATAATCTCATTGTTTGTTCTTGTAAGAATAATTAAGTGTCATAAGATAAAATCTTATAACTGCATTATTCTATTGTGTTGATGATTCATGAAATTACATTATCATGTTTCATCTTAGTTGTCTTTGTCATGTTATGATCATACAAGCATGCATACAATGATAAGCGATAATAAGTAAGCAATATTATCTAAATCAGAGTATAAGCAATATGTTAAACTAAAACTTTTAAATAAATAAAAGATTTAGCATGTTTCTTAGCCCCGAGAGTTTAAAATCAATTAAGATTAGAAAAGGGGCGTATGAACTCACCTTGTAACTGTTGTGGTTGACTTATCCTAAAAAAGAATGCACGCGCTCTTTGTTGTACTTGTTGTTGTATTCACGATCCTGTATTGATTTCACGTTGTTTGTAACTTGTAACTATAAGTTGTAGGGATTCGTGTGTGTATGTGTTAGCCCTAAAATTGGCTAACACCCGTAGGTCTCGGTCATCATTCGGCCTTGGTTCAATGGTTATAAATTATGCTAACACCTAATCCAATTAGATGGAATATAGCATAACATTTTAATTGTATTGGTAAGAACTTTGTGAATCAACCTAAGTACAAACTAAGGTTTATAGTTTAAACCTTACTTGTACTCTTTGTTAGTCTTGAAATAGTTGCTTCATAGTTAATAATTAACTAGGCAACGTTCTTTATAAAACATGTTGTTGTAAGTTTGTGAAGTTCATTAACCCAACCCATTACCACCTTTGTAGTAATTTAAGGTTAATAATCCCTTGCATGAATTCAATTGAATTGGTTTCAAGTTGTTTGTTTACATCCGTAGTTACGTGGGCCGAATTATTAGGCTAGCCGAGTGACATGTGGCTAAACCACCGTGGGCCGATCCAAATCACTTGGGCCAAGTGAATAGGCCGAATCAATTGTGGCCCGACTGAGTAGGCCAATCGAATGATGTCGTGCGAATGGAAGGTCCGGTTGAATGGCTAGGCTTGGCCGATTGGAGATGTTGGCCGAATGGGTAGGGGCGAATGGTCCATGCTCTATCGATTGAGGCTTTTCCCGAACCAGCCTACCTCACCCGACCGAATGGGAAAAGCTGACCGAATGGCGGAATCAAGATAATGGGAACCCATTTGGCCGAAAGACCCCTCATTCGGCTGAGCTATTCTTCCAGACGTGGTTCCACGATTTTGAGGGTTCCAAGGTCGAGATTCATGGGCCTTTCAGTTGATAGAGTATGTGTAACTGATTCCGAGTATGAAGTTTCGAAAAGGGTAGGGTTAGGACCACTTGATTCTTAGGTTCAAACAAAAGTGTGAAAGCCCTAATTTTCGTGACTTTGATGCTCAGATTACCTTCTATTTAGTGGTTGTTAGGACAGATCCTTTGTACTTTCGTGTAAATGAGATCAAGGGCTTCGTTTAGGCTCGAAGATGGAGTGATTTGGTGGAGTATTGAGGGAGATATGAGGGTTTGAAGCTTGAAAATGGAAGTAGAGAGAGAGTGTAGGTGAAATAAACGAGGAAGATGAGTGTGTTCAAGGTTTATATACCCCGGGTGTGTTCGGGTTCGTTTCGTTTGCTCGGTTCGCGTTTTCTTCGTTTTTCCGGAACGTTACGCGCGTATTTTACGACTTTAAATGAAAGGATTTATTTTCAATATTTAAAAGGTGGTTACTCCTAGTAAATCCTCTAAATTTGTTTCTCTTAAATTATTTCATCGAATTCGTTTATTTTAAACGTTTCGTCAGATCGCGTCACCTTCGCGCGTATTCGTTCGAATCGTCACCCGATCGAACACGACGATGGTTTTGCTTTCTGACTTTTGTTTTCTACTTTTCACTCATAATTTCAGAACTTTAAACTCACAGATATGTTTGTGTGAATCGTCACCCACGCAGACACACTGTCATTTTGTTATTCTGAAACGACACTGCAATTATGTTTTGAATTGTATTTCCTCACTGACGGACTCAACTAAGCTTCCTGTTTTCACATTGATAACTTGAATTCATCTTGTTTCCATACTGAGTCATCGGCCATCTGATTCTTGTCATCTGTGGATATCAGATCGCAACCGATATGTTCTTGTCGTTTGTTCGTGCACTTTGTTTCTCTTGATTCGTTGTATTATTTGTACTATCGTGAGTTGTTGCACTTACGGTATTTAAGTTTTCACTTAAATACGTACAACTGTTTCTTGTGTTCTAAGCTATGTGTGACACCCCGTAATTTCCAGGTCAGCTTTTCATTTATTTAAATGTTTATTTAAATGCCTTATGTACACGTGACACTAGAATTAGATTAATTTAGTGTGACACGTGGCACGACCAGTACGAACATTGTTACACAACATGATAACCCAAGGGATTATCAGAAACTGCACACACGTGTCAAAACACACGAACGTTGGTGAACGTCACAACACTTAAGCACAGAAACGCTTCACAAGTCAATTATGACTAGTAATTGACCATTAGAGCCCAAACGACGCTCAAACGATGTTTTACAGTCGAGAAACGGGCGAGAACGGGCCTAGAACAACAAAACAAGCTTATTGGGCTTGACATTTGGGCCAGGCGCTACGCCCGACCCGAAGCTCCCACCCCAGGCGATGCGCGCGGATGAGGAAGATGGCGCCTCATCCGGTGCACCCGCGCGTAACGACGGAGCCACTCTCACCCACGCCAGGCGATACGCCTGACCCCTAGATTCGCAGATTTTCTTTTTAAACTTCCAAGATCATCTTTTCACCTATCTTAACCATTTTTACACGCCATAGCTCGGCTATTTCTCTTCCCAAACCACTGAAGCACTTAATTCTACCCTGTGGAAGCCATTAGAGGACCGTTCTTGAAGCTTTGAAGCTTGGTTTCTATCAAGAACTTGAAGGAGAAGGATATTGTAGCTTGAAGATCACCATCACTACCTCGAGGCTACTCGAACCTGCTGTCCAGGAGTCTCCAGAGCTGCTCCAGCACCCTCTTGACGATCTAAAGCTTGTGAGGTATCCTCTACATGCTTACACACACTCTTTTCACTCCTACACTCTCATGCAAGTGATAAATCACACATGCAAGCTCACTAGACTCACATGCACGAACTTCTCTAAGTTTGAATCTGGGTTTGTTAGTTTTAACATGATTCTTGATGATCTATGATGTTGCTATGATGATTTGCAATGATCCAAGTTGTTGTACATATGTATCTATGCTTAAAATGATGTTTTGTGACATTATATTGCCATGCATGTATGATCCATGATGGTAGGAATGATCTTGGATATGTTGATATGCTTATTGATGATATTAGAAAGATTACTCATGGTGGGATTTGGTTAAAATGGTTAAAAGGTTGATTTTTAGTAATCTTTCTATTAATAGAAACTTTATATTGACAAAATGGTGTTATGAATGATATAGTGGACATGCATGTAGATGGAATTGCTATTAGGACGATAATATGATGCTTTGTGTATTTAAAATGTGATTTTGATGTGATTATAGTCATTTTCAACATGGTTACTATATTTAGTAACTTTTCGGGTCAAGATGTTGTTAGATGATGTTTCGGACCATGTTTGTATGTTTAAATGATGCTAGATGACTTAAGATGATGATTTGTGATATGAAAATTGGTTTAGATATGTTAAGATGGTCATTTTATACAAAAACCACAAAGTTACTATTTATGGTAACTTTACTTTTACAAAAACCAACTTATGAATATGTTGTATGATTTGAGCATGCTAAATGACTTAATATGCTATAACATGATGATTAGAAGCTAAGTTAGATGGTTTCCGATGTCACATATGCTATAAATGGAAACTTTCCATTTTAGGAAACTTTTATGTGCAAACATGATGTAAACGACTTATGTGAACCCGTATGATGATGTGCTATGTGTTAACATGATCACGTAGGACAAATGAGCATGCTAGGACTTTAAAACTGTTATGCTTTGTGAACTTTCCAAAAATGGAAACTTACTATAAATAGTAAGTTGTCCATAGACGCGACTTGCGTGTTTTGCACACGACAAACACTTACACGATTGCTACACGATTCACAAACCGTCACACGGTTCACCAACGGGTCGTTGACTGGACACGGTCAACTCTGGTCAAACTTGGTCAAACACGGTCATTGTGGACCAACACAGTCAAACACGGTCAATGTGGACCAACACGAGCAAACATGGTCATTGTGGACCGACACGGACAAACATGCACAACCAAGGGTTGTTGGCACAAACACGAGCACTAACACAAACACTAGCACGGTCACATACACGAACTCACGTACGGTGTACGATATAGGTTGCCGGTGACCGACTACACTACTTGACGCTTCAGGAGCTTACGCGTACTTTCATTCACATCACTAAGGTGAGTTCACGGCCCCTCTTTACTCTTTTTCAAACGCTTTTAAATAGGGGGAGAATACTAGTTGCATCGAGTCAAACATTATTGCTATTACAAACATTTTATTGTGTATGCTGGTTTATTGGACAAACATTAAGTGTTGAACTCGTATTAAGCCCTCACAAAGTCTTACCATTAATGTACGAACAACGTGGTAGATTTGGATGGATCCATTAGGGAATGACTAACCCCACGGGGCACTATGTTGACTGGATGTCATAACCCGTGCAAACTCTGACCTAACTTGCTATGCATACGAGGCATAGCGGAGGCAAGGACAAACAAGTCTAGTTCAGTAGTGACGCACTGACACTTGGAGCCTAGGGCTCGGTACTAACATTTGATAAACAGCATGACACACTTTCTTGCTATATGTATATCAAAACCTGTGAACTCACCAACCATCGTGTTGACACTTTTTCTAAACTGGTATTCTCAGGTAATTACTGACAGGCGACTGGAACAGGAATGCACGTATAAAGGGATGAGCAACTAGGATCCACATGCATTCTGTTTTTGTGTCATTTGAAAACAGTCTATTTATGTTATGTATTAAACAATGTTTTGGTCTGACATTTATTTCCGCTGCAATATTTAAACTTATTACTTTTCCGCTGCATTTTTAACAATTATTATTCCGCTGCAAACTGTATGATTATGTGTATGTGTCAAACATGAGATTTGTAAACGCATATAGAGGTGTTCTATATGACCTTGAGCTGTGATTCTGGCCACGTCACACCCACGTGGACTGACATCACGAGTGGGAATTTGGGGGTGTGACACTATGTTATCACACACACTGTTCATGCATTGTATTTACACACAGTAAATAGTGAAAGTACACATACCGTACAAACTTGCCGAACGATCAGGTACTGAATATCACAATCGCCTAGCGTGGAAGGCTGGCGCTAGGCGTACCGCCTGGAACGTTTGACTTTGACATTTTTGTACTTTTCTTCGTTTTGCGATTTCGGACAATCCGGAACTACGTTTCGCGCACGGTTTTCGCCTATGTTCACCATTTCTCGGATACTATCAACCTGTAATAATTGCAATTGTCAAATCAACGTGGATTTCAAGCAGGACCAAATGTGCTTTCGTCACATTAACCCATCTTAATTGCATTTATTCAAAAAAATAATAATAACTCCAGCAAGATCAACCGGAAATTTTAGTTCTTTTTTAATGATCTTTATTATACATGTAAAAGACTATGTCTTTTATGTGTTTGTGCAAATTATTTCCTGTTTAATATCTTACACCCGTGTAAGTTTGCGTTACACTGATGTAACTTGTAGCGGCATTAGTGACGACAAGTAGCGACAAATAAGTACAAGATTATGTTTTTTTATATTTTTTGTACAATTATTTTTTGTTTAATATCTTGCACATGCTTATATTTACCCCCAACAACACCAAAAGTGACGATTTAAGGTTTATATGCCTAAACAAGTGGATATAAAGCACAAGATTGACTTGATTAACGTTTTTCAAGTGCTTAGGCTTAGACAAATATTATGGTTAATTATGATTATTCTTAACTTTTGTTAGATTAATTGTTTCATGGGTAAGTCATCAGTGGTGTTTTGTGATTATGATTATATGTCCTAGGTTTGTGGCATTCGAATATGCATATTATGTGTGGTGTGCTATGCTTCCTGACTCATGTGCGGGCATTAATCGTGTTGTGATACTCGTTTTTAGCGTGGCGCATTTTTTTTCTGTTAAATATCAAACAAACATATTCACCATAATCTCACTAATTATTAGGGTTTGGCGAGAGTTGAACGAAGACAAAGCTTACCCTATCCAAATTAAATAGTGAGGATGCTTCTGTAAAGATCCCCACCTCATATACTCCACGTTTGTTTTAAGATATATATATATACACACACACACACATATATATAAAATGTATATTGGAGAGAGAAAATTGCAAAGTCTTACATTTAAGAAATGTACCCACATTCATGCTTTAGGTACAACTCAGTATAGTTTTCAATTCACTTCAAAGTTCAAATACTATCCTGATTCCCATTTCAAAATTCAAACCCGCTTCATCTGAAATGATCCTTCCCACCTGAAACTGTAGAGAAAATTTTGAGAGAATGAGAGAAGAACCGGCGATTCAGTCGTAGTGATCTTAGATTGGGAGTGCATTCTACAGTTCATGTAGATGGTACAAACGTTCTACCGTTCAAATTTATTTAGGTTTTAGGGTTTGCAATCTAAATCAAGATGGAGAAATTTTATGTAAAGTCGTATCTCGATCAGTTCGAGATCCCTTCAACATACGAGCTTTGTTCACTCCTGAGCTTCTCCTCGGGACTGTTTTGTTTTGACCAATCGGGAGATGCGCAACATACCAACCACCAGTGAACCAAGCTGGTGCTTTTTAGACCATTCTCTAATGGTGGTGCTTCTAATGCTCCTTCAGTGGTGACGGTTGTACTGGGTCAATGTTGAAAACGACAGCTACGGTGGTATTAGGATTTTACCAAAGCCCCGATCTACAATTGTAGCCTCAATCAAGTCAATGTTGTCTTCAGTTTCTACAAGTGTAAGCTTTTAACTCTGTTGTTAATTCAAATAATTTGACATATGTAGACTAATGAAACCATGGTCATACTTTCTGAGCTAGCAGGGGTTGTAACTCTGGAGAAGTTGCTGCTAGAAGAATGCTTTGAGGATCTAAGAATCAATTCAACATTTGTCACACCCCCAAATTACCGCTTACGGCGTGAAGCCGTTGGGTGTGACATGGCAGGATCAGAAGCTCTGGTCATATAGAACGACTCTATATGCTTTTGTTAAACACGTTTATAGTGGAAATAATTCAATGTGGCTTAAAGTTATGCAGGGGAATATAATTGCTACACAGCGGAAGTAAATGGAAGACACTACATAGTTCTACAAAAATACAATAACATTAAAATGTTTTCAAATATGAGAAGATGCATGCATGGCTCTCTTCCTGAGACTCCTTGTGCATCCTAGCTCGTGCATTCAAGTACCTGAGAACACATGCTAAAACGTGTCAACATAAAGTTGGTTAGTTCACAGGTTTAAGTAAAAGTACAACAGTTAACGAGATATATACGGGATATGTTCAGTTGTAGACCATAGGTCCCGAGTGTGTGTGTTGCATCTTTACCGAAACTAGACTGTTAGATGCCTTCGCCAAGTCTATCGTAAAAACTATGGCATAGGTTGATATTACGCTCGTCCTAACCGCCAGTCAGAGTTGTCGTCGAGCGGGGTTTGTCAGACCTAATAGTACTATCCAATAATGCCTCGTTCGTGTTTAACTAACGTTAAGGTTTTGTGAGGACTTCGTTACGATATAAGCAAACTCAAAAAGTTATTTACAACATACCAGTCATATATCTAAAAAAGTTGTTTGCAATGTATTCTCACCCCAAGTTTAATGTAAAACAGTTAAGATAGAAAATGGGGCTGTAAACTCACCTAAGTTTGTAGTTGTTTGTCGTTACTATGAACATGTTGTCCTTAACTATCACCTATATCACATAGGTTTCGTGAGTTTGTGTTCACTGTCATGTTCGTGTTCGTGTTCGTGTTGGCCTACTAGACCACGTCTGTGTCCAAACAACCCTAAGTTGTCGTGGTTGACCATGTTTCACCGTGTTGACTCAACGACCCGTTGGTGACTCGTTTCGTTCTTAGTGTTTGTTTAATGTGTGCTAAGTTTCATTTATTGCACGTAAACACATAAATCTCATTAAATGGATAACTTACTATTTATAGAAGGTTTCCATTTTTAGCAGGTTTCTATTTTTAGTAATTTTACATAAAATCATATTTTAACAATTCTAGCATGCTCGTTTTTTTTAAGTGATCATGTTAGCACATAGCACATTGTCACATAACATATAGTAAATACGTAGTCCTATTTCAAGTAAATAGAGTTACTAAATATAGTAAGTTACTTCATTTAGCATGTTTTAACACCAAATTCATACAACATCATACATATCATCACACTATGATTCTCAGAATTACATTTAACCATTTATCGGGCTCCTATATCATTTCTAGCAAAAGTTCCCAATTTAAAGTTATTCTTACTAGTAAGTCCTTATATTTATCATGTCTTAATGTCAATGATCATGAAACAGCTTTCAATAATATCATAACAATGCATTTTAAATCATATTTCATCATTCAATTATGTCTTTGTGCCATATTTCTCAAAATCCCCAAATAAAGTTATTAATAATAGAAATTTACCAATAAACTTATTTTCATCAACATCAAATTATACAAACATGTTCATATGACCATTGTTATCATCAAAGACACCTAAACATGGTATAAATCAACATGCAAGGCCTAGTTTCCCATTAAAAGTTACTATTTTTAGGAATGTATGAACAAACCATTAATTTTATCAAATCTAACTAAGAAAATACTTCAATAAACTCATCAATAATCATAAACCACTATTTAACATCATTCATCATGTTTAAACCATTATCAAATATCAACTTATACTTTTAAAGTTACTATATATAGTAACATATGTTAAAATCACTCATTTCATCAAAATCAATCTAACTATCTTGTTTATATCATCATCCTTATGTATGAATAATCATTTTAACAAGCATAGCATATCAAGCATATCGCTTGTCACTATTTTGTTCATCAAAAGCTTCCTTTTATAGTAATATCAACAAATAATCATCAAAGGACATCATTTCAACAAATAGATAATTCTTATGCTTCAAATCAGTAAATCCAAACCATAATCACAGGTTTATTGAGGTGAAATTTCGTGCATGTGCCCTTTATGGTGTTACATGTGTGTTTCATTGTGTGCATGTGTGATTTGACGGTGTTTTAGTGCAAATAGATATGTAAAACAACTTCAAAGGTTCTTGGGGTTTGATTTGGTGCAAGAACAGAGTTCACAAGGTTCTGGGAGCTGTTGGTGATGCTTCTTCAGCTGCTACAGAATGTTGATGGTGGTAGTAGCCTCCCCAAATGTTCCTTCCAAGCTCCAAGGTCTCCAAGGTCTTCAAGAGGGCTTCAAGTTATCTCCTGAGGTTTATGGTAAAGGTAACAGTGAATTTTTGGCCGAGATGATGACTGGAGTTTGAGAGAAATGGGTGGAGAAGTAAACTGATGGTTTGTGTTGGCTTTTACAAGATTTTAGACTTCTAGGAGGCTTCGCGTACTGCCAAGGACAAAATAGACCGGTGCCCCTCCGAGACACGCCGTGTATCGCCAAGAAGAAGTTGATCGGTCGTGGCGTACCGTGAAGCTTTTCGGTTGAATACAAATTTGCCCGCCCACTTCGCGTACCGCCAAGGATCTTGCCGGGGTCCTTGGCGTACCGCGTAGAGTCCTCGGCTGGCCAGTGACCCATTTTTATTGTTTCGATTTGTTTCTCGCCCGTTTTTTGTTATCGTTTATCGTTTCTCGACTTTTGTAATGGTTTCGTCGGTCATATGTTCACACATCCTTCAATTTTGTTTGTTTGACTTATTCGTTCGTTAATTCACCAACGTTCGTGAGTTTTAAGACATGTGTGTGCGTTTCTCTGTAATTCGTCGAATTACGGTGTGATTTGTTTGTGTTTGAACTAGGATGCCACGTGCCACACTAAATTAAACCAATTCTAGTACCGCGCATGTAATAATCAATTAAATTATTATTTAATTGAAACAACATTAGAGGCAGGTGATAAGTTATAATTAATTTCTTGCTCACTTTGTAACTTAAAAACTATTTATATAATTAACGTTCGGATTTGAAGAATGATGGATCTAAAAATCAATTCAAGTATTTTTGTTCAGATTTTGTGGCCTCATGATATTTTTAGGTTAAAAATTACGTGTCTTCTTTATGCTCTTTTGTTTTGAAGCATCACCAAACACTTGTAAACGAAATGAATGATAAAAAAATATAAAAAAAAAACGTTTTGAATCAAGTAGATTGAAATTGTTTATTATATAATGCAATTTCAAAGTGATTATTTATAATATTTATTCAAATTGTTTATCTCAAAAAACAAATTGTTAATAGACAAAATGGTTAAGAAGTATATTAAGAGGCTAAGAATTATTGTTTTATTAGTGAAAAAAAAAGTACCAAATCCGTTAGAAAGTTATACATTTATGTATATAATTTATAATAAAAAAAATATTTTTGCTTATGTGTCATCACAACATCAACACTCACATTAATTTGACACGCGTCGTTATCATCTTACTTTTTATATTAAATTGCCACATGTAGAACAACCATTTAATATAATTTAGATTTTAACTATATAAATTTAATTTAAATAATATAAATATATAACATATCCTATTTTTTCGTTCATTATCAACGAACTGGCTAGAGTTAATACCTCCTCAAATATATTTTAAATATAAACACATGACACTACCAAATTAAACTTCTTTAAATCACATTAAACCTCCTTTATATGTGGACATGTTTTAATTATTTAAATATTATTTTATAGTATTCAAAATTAAATTAACATCTTAAATTTTTTTAAAAAATAAATAGATTGTATTATGTTAGTATATTTAAATATTTTCATAACTAATATGAAATTAAAATCTATATAATCACAAACAGGTATAAACGATAAATTTAAAAATTAAAATTTTTAATTATATTTAAAATATACTTTAGTTAATTTTGTATATATTTTAATAATATAATTAAAATTTATAAACTATTAATTTTTAACACAATTTTGTAAATTATATTTTGAAATATTCAAAATTAAATTTAAATATCTTAACAATTTTTTAAAATAAATACCATATATAATTTCCTATAAATAGTCTTTTAATAGTATTTATCTTTAAAAAGTGATAAGATTGTTATCAACATGATAATTGTTTTTGAAATAAACGGTTTTTTACATAGATAAATGTATGTTACTTTTTTAGAATGAAAATCAAAGATGGTGTCAAAATTTTAATTTTTTGATACATACGATAATACAATATCTTTAAAAAATATCTTTTTGTAATCAAATCCATGTAATGCATGACTTTATAACATGTTTTAGTGTTAGTATATATATTAGAATTAGAAGGGCATTCTAGATCTATCTGGCATCGTATTTTTATATGGTGAACTTGTGTTAGAGGACATAATTACACTAGATAAGTTAGCTAGTGTGGCATGCAAGTAAACCAGATTGGTTTTGTGGTTTTGTAGTTTTACATTATATGGGTAACGTGATTGTTGACTTGTCGTTTGATGTTTTCCATTTTGTTTGCTAATTTGTAGTTTTTAGTCTTTCGTTATATAAATGAAGTATACATTCAATATTTCGCATGTATGGGTTTCGGGTGTGGCATAATATCAAGAACCATTTATCTCCTCCTACATACAATGTGCGAAATGATATAGCATATTTATAAATATAGCACACAAGTCTCTAACAAATTTAAAGTGTTCTCATCGAAAGTGAATTGGTGTAAAATTATTGTTGTTTAAAAATACATTTTTTTTAAATATTACATTTAGTTATGCTCGAAGAAGTTTCACTTATACAATATATTTCAGGTGGGTCAAATTTATACCAGAGTGTATTCAGATGATGAGTTTCTTTTATTATGATAGACTAATTAGGTCTTTCACAGGCGTGAGTGGCCGTTTTTGATTGGACTTACCTAGTGATATCTTAAAAAAAATTAAAATACAATAGGTGTTAATTAACCATATTAAAAAAATCAAGCTTTAATTATTAAATTTTTGAGGATTTGTAATATGCATGTGATCACCCTATTCCATAGGCCTCTAGCGTAAGGCCTTTTTTCCCCTCCTCAAACAATCATATTAAGCACCAAAGACAATCCGCAGCCTATGCCCTCTGGAACTGACGGGGTGTTTTGTTTCGGCGGGGCTAGGCGTTAACTGTGACACCCAGTAATTTTCAGGTCAGTTTCTGATTTAATTAAATGTTTATTTAATTGATATTTACATACGTGATACTAGAATTAGTTTAATTTAGTGTGACACGTAGCACGATGGTACAAACACAGTCACAAACACGATAATTCGGTGAATTATCGAGAAACGCACACACGCGTCGAACAACTCATGAACGCTGGTGAACGTTGAACAAAACAAACAATTAAACGATAATTGAGTCACATATGACCGAACATCTAATAATTAAGTTCAAACAATGTTAAAACGATAAGTATAAATGAAAAACGAACAAAAACCGATTCAAACAATTAAATTGGGTCAATTGTGCTCAACCGGCCAGCTTCGTGGTACGCCAAGGGCCCTGGATTGAGCCTTGGTGGTATGCTAAGCAGAGGCGGGCAAATTTATATCCCGAATTCCTTCGCGGTACGCCACGACCGATCAACTTCCACCTCGGCGGTACGCAACGTGTTTCGGGAAGCAACCCGATTAAAATATACTTGACGGTACGCCAAGCCCCATGGGTGTTACCCTGGCCGTACGCGACGAAGCCCAAGTTCGCAAAAAGTTATAAAAACCAACCCAATCCATTGGGACTCATTTTACATCATTTCTCTCGACTGAAATTTTAATCTCGGCCATTACCACTCTGTTGAAGCAATATCCTACCACCAGAAGCTAGATGAAGACATCTTTGAGTCCACATTGAAGAGTTGGAGCTAGGAGAAGTTGTTAGGAGCTAAACTACCATCACCAACACCTTGCAGCAGCTAGAGACTCAACTAACAGCAACTTCCAAGGTCAAAACCTGCTGATTTGACTAAATCTCAGTCCAAGGAACCTTGTGAGGTAGTCTTACAATCATATTCACACTATGAACACACAAAAACACACATGCAAGTGCTTTACACTCACATGCAATCTCATCTACGCACATGAACGAAATTTGGGAGTCTTATAATCTGATTTTGATGAATTTGTGATTTATTTAAGGTTATAAAAGCAATCTATGATGATTATTGTTGAGGATTTGTGATATTTGAGTAGGTGACGTAATATTTCTAAGAAATAATGACTTTTAGCAACAATGCATGTATAATCCATGAAGTTCGATGAATAAAAAGATTTTAGGAAAGTGGTTCAGGTAGCTCAGCTGGTTAGAGCAAAGGACTGAAAATCCTTGTGTCAGTGGTTCGAATCCACTTCTAAGCGGGCCAAGGGTCCAAAGGCCGGATTTTGAAATTCAAGTGCAAGTCATTTCGGATATAATTATGTGTTATTTATGATGTTAGGGATGTTCATATTGAGAATCATTGAGATTCATCGATATTGATTTATGCAATGTTACTAAAAATAGTAACTTTTGTTACAAGATTTGTGCTAGGTAATGATATGAACAATGTTAACATGTTTAAATGATGATTTGTAGATAATGATAATGATGATGATTTTTGTAAAGAAGATTGATTAGATTTGTTAAAATGATGATTATTTGGGATAATTACTATGTATAGTAACTTTATTTATGCAAAAACGTGTTAGATGCTGATTTTGGTGAAATGAACAAGTTAAAGTAATGGGTTATAGTTAATAATGAGATTGTTAGCAAATGATATGGTTTGATTTGATTAAAATGGTGATTTATTGCAAACTTGCTATTTTAGGAAACTTTTTTCGGGATTTCATGAAATAGGATTATTGGCTTAGTTTTAACAGTGATAAATGACTTAAAATGCTATAGTATGATGATATGTGAAAGTGTTGTATGATTTTCTATGCTAAACTTGTCGAATATAGAAACTTTCTATAATTAGAAACCTTATTTACTAAAAACGGACTTATGTGCTTATTTGACAACGTATGACAATGTGCTAAGTGTTAACATGATCACTGAGGTATAATGAGCATGCTAGAAATTGTTAAAATGAAACTTGATGAAAACTTACTAAAAATGGAAACTTACTATAAATAGTAAGTTGTCCATTTAACGTGACCTATGTGTTTACATGCAATACATGAATAATAATGAGCATTACGCGAACTATAACGAACACATGGTTCACCAATGGGTCGATGAATTGACACGGTCAAACTAAGTCAAACACGGACAAACATGATCGAACACGAACGGACAATAAAAAACTTTGAGTTGTTGAGCACGAACACGTACACAAACCCAAACACGAACTTATAAGTCCTATGTAATATAGGTAACCCGCTACAGACTCGCCAGACGACTTAGGAGCTTACGCGTACATACTCAGGTGAGTTTACGGCCCCTTTCTTAAACTATTTTACAAGCTTTTAAACTACGAGGAATACATGTTGTCTGAGTCAAACTATTTTGTACGAACATTTTGTGTATGCTGGTTTATTGGGAACAAACATTAAGTGTTGTATCGTAATAAAGTCCTCGCACAGTCTTACCGTTAATGTGTATACAACGAGGTGAGTTTAGATAGTACTATTAGGTGTAACGAACCCCACGCGTCGCCAATACTGACTGGATGTCAGGATGCGTGTAATCTCGACCCATCGCGCCATTGTTTTTACGAGAGACATGGCGGAGGCTAGAGCAAACAAGTCTAGTTCGGTAGAGACGCAACTGACACTTGAAGCCTAAGGCTCGACAGACATTAATAAACAACATGTCACTTGACAAACATTACTTTTACTTATTTTTACTGCTTATCAAAACCTATGAACTCACCAACTATGTGCTGACACTTTTTCTTAACATGTATTCCCAGGTAACTAACACGAAATGGACAGGGATGCACATTAGGAGACAAGCACAAGAGTCACATGCATTCATCCCTTATTACTTGAAAAACAATTTTTGTAAACATTATGTCATGTTGAACAGTAGTGTCTAATCACTTATTATTCCGGTGCATGAACTATTTATAGTTCTGTTGCTTTAGATAAACAATAATATTCCGCTGCATGTTTTGACAAACTATTTTGGTTTTGAATGTTTAACGAATGTATTTTCAAACGCATATAGAGTCGTTATATATGACTAAGAGATGTGATCCTGGCCATGTCACACCCAGCGATCTGACGCCGCAAGTGAGAATTTGGGGGTGTGACAGGAACTTTGCCCCCAACCCCGACGACAGCCCTAATCAGCTAAAAGCGGCCCCCAGCTTGTGAATCTCGTTCGTGATTGGCCATAGAAAAAAAAGAGCGTTTGAAAACGGTAAAATTTTTATTAAAAAAATCTTTTTTATCTCTTATTTAAACTTTTTCACATTTTATAAAAAAAAAACACTCTAAAATATCCCTTTTTCCATCTCTAACATCTTCTGATTGTAAAGATGATCCAAACTCAAATAACCCCGATTTCATGTTAAACGATCCCAAAACGATCCGAAGGTGTTTGTTTCAAATGCAACAAAACCCGAACCCTCAATGGCCGCAACATAACCCAAAACCTCAACTCCCACAACAAACGGGGTTTTCATCCTTCACGCAACCAGGTTTTCAACAAACACTCCCTCAACCCTAGGGATGGCAAAAAAACCCAAGTCCAACGGGTTTACCTGAAGCCCGCTACATATGGGACGGGTATTCCCGAACCCGATGGTTTTGTGTCGGGTATGGGATTCATTTTCAAAATTTTCGTGGGTATGAGACGTGCATGAGATTTGTTCATTTACCCGTGTACCTGGCCTTATTACATATACTTGTTTACCCATCCCATGTACCCGATTATAAAACTCATTTATATACATTTGAAGCAAATAGACTTTGTTTCTTTTTTCATTCCTTTCGAAATTTAGAAATTGTTCATGAGATATTTTTCTTTTTTTATCTTTATTTTTTGTGACAACTGCAATAGTTTTTTAACCATTTTGTTGATAATTGTTCTTCTTTTGTGTGTTTTGAACGATGCTAATCAACTTATAACATTTTGAAATTTCATGTTATTTGATATGTTAACATTGTGTACTTGGCATATTTAATATATATTTTTTGGTTATGAAAAAAAATAAATTTATTATTAGTTAACCGATACCCGATGTGTTTTCCAATTATTCTCAACGGGTATATTTAGCTAACTAACGGCTATGCCCGAAACCCGCTGAAATACCCGATACCCGATGGATAAATACCCGATAGATACATGATGGGCTTTGGGACGAGTATGGGTAAGCTTTTATAATCGGGTATGGGATTGGGATTAATCAAACCCGTCGCATTACCATCCCTCTTCAAACCTTGTCATGAAAATATTTCATGTCTCCTAATGTCGTGCTCGAGACACAAGAAATTCAATAAAAAAGAAGAAGAAAGGAAAGAGAGTGATAGAGACCGACGCAACTGGACGGAGTAGCGGTCCAATGGCACCAAAACCATGGACTCACAAAGAAAAACCACGCTCGGAAAATGTTATATCGATCATTCTGAGAACAATACCAAAGGTAAAATACTAGTTTTTATTTTTCTCAACTTTATTATAATAAAAATAATTATAATGCTTTGTAAGTAACTCGCAAAAGTGCGAAATTTTTTGGAATAAAGTTACCGTTAGTTGGCACGAGATGATGGGATTATCGATCACGAATACCGCACATATCATCAACTTAATTTTAAATGGAAGGATATGAGCGTGAAGTTGAAGAGGTTTCGTGGAATCTAGATCAACTGTGCCAACAACAGAAAAGCAGTATGAACGACGAGAACGTGTTAAAATGGGCGGAGAAGGAATATTAACTCAAGACTAACGGCCAAACATTTAACCACTACCATGTTTTGGTCGCGATAAAAGACTCACCAAAGTTTCGCGAATTACGCTAGTAACCTCGAACAAGATGAGGAAGACGATGAATTCGACATCCCGGAACCGGTTAGACCAGTTGACTATGATAAGACAAAATGGGCTTCGTATTCGAGTCCTCAAACCGTCTCCTCTATCCCGGCATTAAACGAACTTGCCCATCAACTTGAAGCATTTACGAAATTTCAAATAGAAAAACACGAGGAGCATAAAATAATACTCAAAGAAAAGAAAAAAAATTCAAGTGGGTTGACCACTGTATAGTTTTAAGAATTTCAACGGAATGAAATTATTTAGCCCCGGGAATTGGTGGCTGGTGGGCTAGTGGCTCGATCCGTCTGGACTAGTGGCCAGCTTGGACATCCTTTAGCTATTAGGAGCCGCGTACAGAGTACCCGACAGTTGATTAGTTGGTTGTTCAAAAAAGAAATAACTTCAATGGAATGATCATTGTGAGTGGTCTAAGGTTAGCATTATGGGTAATTATGTGTGTTGATAGCGTTTAAGATGGACAATGAAAGAAAGAGGAAGGCGTAATTTTGATGCTTTAAAAATATTGTTTGAAATTTATAAATTTTTATTGCTAACTATTTAATTTTTATATATAATTCATGTAATATATGAAGTAATAGCCTATTTTGTAACAAAGACAAACATGCATCTAGGGTTTGTATCTTGTGAAACTCCGACTTTATATAGACAACCCTTAACCCTATTTGAGCCATCGATTTGGAATCTTGAAAATAAATATGTGGTTCATGTTAAACTTGAATATAAAATAGGGTTTGAATAAAAAATGTAGTTTAATGCGAACTGCATATTCATTTTCAAGATGCCAAATTAATGGCTCAAATAATGTTCAAGAATTTTCTCTTTAAGATTAAGGTTTCACAAGATATAAGCCCCATGCATCTATTGTAAAATTGCATGGTTTCCACACAAGTATATTAGATATTACGTAGTTTGATTGAGAAGACGTGTAATCACTTCCGAAAACTTTTATGTAGAAATATTGTGTATTTATTAGGGTCGGCCCTGACAATTAAAATAAATTCCGGGGCTTGAGGCAAGGAAAAAAGGGCCACTTTTAAAAAAATTAACTTAGTAATTTATATATAAAAAGTTAATAATATGAATATATTAGTTTAAAAAATTAACAAAACCAAAGTATTGTAGCATAATAATATATTTAAATACCTAACCGTAAGGTTGTTCGAGCATCTTTTGAAGCAAAAGTCTCGATCATCTCTTCGGTATCCATATTGTCTAAGATGACGTTCTCAATAAAACTTCAACTTCAACTTAGAAAAGCTTCTTTATGCTGATATCACAGTTACCAGAATAGTCATCAAAACTCTATATGCAAGTAATGCATTAGAAAAAAGCACAAGCTTGTTCAACTTTATTATAACATCAAAAAGAGTGATAATTTTATTACACAAAATTTTCTCAGACAAATTCAACTCCAAATAAAGTTCATCCGTATTAATATCTGATTGTTCTCAATACTTCAATGCGTGGCTCGTGGCTGTGCAAACGAAGCAACGGAGGGTGAAGGGATCCACTTTGTTGAGTTTTGAAGGTGAGACTAGAGGGGTGGAGGTGACGTTAATTTGCCTACTTTTGTAGCATATCAGGAAATTGGAAGAGTGGAAAGTAAAACCAATTTAGAGGAAAGTCAATAGAAACCTAATATATTTTTATATATATGAGGTTTTTTTAAAGGTAATCTATTATAAATTAAAATATTTTCATTCTATCAAAACTTGTTGAGGCCTAGGTTTTATAAAAAAAATAATTTATGATACATAAACTTTTTTTAAAATTTCGGGCCCCTAAAAAAGCCAGGCCCCGGGCGGCCGCCCACCTCGCCCTCCCCCAAGGCCGACCCTGGTATTCATAATGACTAGGACTGTAAATGAACTGAACGTTCGGCTGGAAGTTTGTTTATAATAAATGAATAAATACGAACAAGAAATTTCATTCGTTTAGTTAAATGAACGAACATAAACAGAAGTTGCATTCGTACATTTCGTTCGTTTATATTCGTTAACGTCCGTCTATGTTCATTTATTATGTTTATTTGTTAAATATGTTTTATATTCTTATTTTTTTTAGTTTAATACTATAATATTTAAATTAAATATTTAGTCATTTGAAATTTATATATTGTTAAAAACATATTAATTTGAAACTCGGATCTTTGAAATATTAATTTTAGGTTATTTTAATTACGATTATTTTTTTTTTATTTTTGCTATGTTCAAAAAATTATATTTTTGAATTTTCTATTAAGTGTTTAACTTTAAGATAATTATGTCTAATATTTGAGATTCAAAATGCTATTTTTAATTTTTAAAATAATATGTGTTTGTTTATGTTTGTGAATAAGTTTAAATCCTTAATTAACGAATACGAACAAGATTTTTCGTTTGATAATTGTTCATTAACTTTTCGTGAACAAGTTCAATTACTTAATGAACAAACACGAATAAGATTTTTAGTTCGGTAAGTGTTCATGAACCGTTCAAGAACAAGGTAAATATTAAACCAACGAACACGAAAAAAAGGCACGTTCGGTTTGTTTACAGCCATAATAATAACATAAATATTGAAAGTTTAATGATCAAGTATACATGTACTGCATTATTAGGAGAAAATAAGTTGAAACATTGCTATTTTATTTAATGGCCTCTGTACTTGTTATAATAACACTTAAGCTATGTGTTATGGGGTGTGAGGGAGGCATCAAGGGCCTTGGTCACACCCTCGTGGCGCCTTCTCTCCACTACAGCCCAGGTGTGACCATAGATGGCGTGATGGTGGTCACGGGTGAAATCAAGGTGACAGTAAAACATATATATGTGAAGAGAGGGTAATGGTTTTATTTGTTTATGTGACGTATACGTGAAGTGATGAAGTGTGATGAATACACATAGCCTTATTACGAGACTATCATATCTTATTTTATAAAATCATTATTTCTTAGAAGAAAAGGTTTTAAATTTACATCCAAGCAATAAATAATTAATTTGAAGTAATTAAATAATATATAGGTTTATTGTTAAAAGTAAGAAAAGGAAAAAGGATAATTTATGAACAATTTCTAATCCCTATGACAAGTTTAAAACAGGTCAGATTGTATCTTTTCCTCTCAAAAGTATCGTGGAAGATAAGGAGTCGATATCATCAAAAAGGCAGATAAATTGCTTCAAACGTTTAAACAAAAGTCATCATGATAAATGTTTTCCATTAAATTGACAGTGAAAAGATAAACCAGCATCCACTAAATTTTATTTTAAAGTTTATGGTTAGGTTATTCGTATACCAGTATATTAATTACACTAAATTTTTGTGTATTTTAATATTAAAACTTTTATAAAATATGTATGAGTAAATGTAAAACGTTTATGACGTAACTAATTTGACCAGACTTTGGTGTAAAAATGATGACAGCGGTGAGACCATAATTTTATTTTTTTTGTAACAGCAAGACTATCTTATTTGTATTCCCGAACTACTATCAAATACACTCTCTTGCCTGGATTTGAACTCAAACTTCATTATTCAGAGTCATTGTCTTTACCAATTATGCTAATATCACGTTCTACTCTGAAAGTTCATTTAAATTTGATGTTTTCAAGAGTCAATGTCTTTATCAATTTGTGTTGATTTATTTGTGGAATTTGGTAAAATTTAAATCTGCCTTATGGGTATTATTAGGGGTGTTCACGATTTGGTACGAAGCCGCCCAAACCGGTCATCGGTTTGGTTTCACGGTCGGTTTTTTTCTAAACATTTGATCGGTCGGCTTCGAAAGTTCAAAACCGTAATGAACGGTTTGGTTTACGGTTTTTGCCAAAAACCGGTCGTAAAAAACCGGACCGTATGTGTTTGTCTATATATACGTATGTATGTGTGTGTGTGTATGTATGTATTTTGATGTGTATATACTATTTAGTTAAGTTGTTGGTCGTTTGGTTAGTACTTGAAGTTTTATATCTTTGGAAAGCAAGTTGGTTGTATTTGTACTTGCTCGTTTATTTTTGGATATCATGTTTTTTAAACAAATTTTGTATTTGATAACAAGTTTTGTAATAGTAAATATTTTTTACTTGTATTTTATAACAGGTTTTGTAATATTTTTTTACACAATTTATAATTTTGGACAGGCTAGCGACATAAGTTTTTTTTTTTCAAAAGTAGGCTTTACTTTTTATTTTTTAACATGCCAAAACCGTAAACCAAACCGTTTACAACGATTCGGTTTGGTTTGGTTTTTATTTTTAACGGTTCGGTTTTAGTTTTCAATATTCAAAAACGTATTAATGGTTCGGTTTATGATTTAACCTAAAAACCATAAAACCACACCGTGAACACCCCTAGGTATTATGTTTTCTATGTAAACAAGAAGGTCATGCCTTCACTTCATCAGTGCAAATTTAACATGTAAAGATAAAATCGTAAAAAATTATTACCTATGCACATATAACTTTTAAGAACTTAACCAAAATTAAAACATTAAATTTTCGGCAAAATAATAAAAGGAAAAAACCCGCAATTTCAATCTATTTGTTTATTTGTTTAATCTAATGAAATTGTTGTTGAAGCTTTTAAGGAGCTAAAATCTGATCTAATGACACTTTCTATCACTTACTAACAATGACCAAATTATCCTCACATAAGGACTATATGTGTTACAAATGTGCAAAGTTTGGGACCATATAGGTAATTTTATAAAACCTAGGGTTAAGAGTGAAATACTAGCAAACCACAAAGACCATATCGATAATTTACTCATAAAAAATTAAGTCAAATAAACGTAAAATTTCATTTACAATGGTACATTGCATCAAATAAAAAAGAAACAACTAATTAATGTTAAACTTTATGAAAACTAAAATTAAATGAAATTGGCAATTTATTAGAACAAATCATGCCACAACATAGACAATGAGGGCATTGTTCGTCTTTTTATTTTTCACTTGTGACTATAAACAAAAGAGACGCCTATGGACCGACATATGTTGATTTGATACCCTGGAATAGATGTCGTTGATATGATTATGTTTTGCTTTCAAGTTCCTACACTTTGTGTAGATTTGACATACGATTCATTTAAATGGTGAACAGTGGCTGAGCTTGAGAATTAGGAAAGGGGGACGGAAATTTATGAGACTCGGAATACATGTTAAATATTTTAAACGAGGGGGTGAAACCTGTATTTTTAACTAAAAATAACATTTCGGCTCCAAAATTAATACTACTGACGAAAAGAGAGGACCCAGTCTCCACATAGCTTCGCCCCTGATGGTGAACGCCACCATTAGGCGCTCCTCACCGACCGGTCTCACGGTTAAATAAGAGAGGTAAATCGCTTGACCCAGGGAAAATTACAGACGATTCATTTAGGCCCTGTTTGGGATTGATTATTTGATTTTCAAAAGAACTTTTTGTTAAAAGTGTTTATTAACTTATGACTTTTTAAAATGAAGTTTTTAAAACTGTGTTTGGATACATTTTCAAAATGACCAAAAAGAAAATTTTTTTATTGACACTATTTAATGATATTGGGTAAAGGGTAAAGAGTGTGGTAGATTTTGTAATTTTATGTCAATAAGTCATAAGTTATTTTGAAAAGCTAGATTTTTTAGCTTTTGAAAAACAACTTATCACCCTTTTACAAAAAATCGTTTCAAAAGTCATTTTAGATTTGACAAACTAATTTATTGACTTTTTGAAAAAGTTAATAAGTCATTTTTAGATGAAATCTCAAACAAAGCCTTAGTGTACCGCTTTTAACTCGAAAAACTAAATAAGCTTGATCACCAAATGACTTGTGTTTTTGGGCATTGGCAATCAGATTTTGCATTTTATAGACCCAACTCTTTCCTAGCTCCATTTCCTCCTTAAGCTTGAATTAGTTTGAGCTCAATATCAAAAGATCTAAGTTCAGTCAATGAGTAATGTTACAAAGCGTGAGTTCGCGAACATTAACTCGCTTATTATTTAGTTCTTTAAATTTAACATTATATTTATATATGATAGTAATTATTACATTTATAGAAGCAATAGGCTCGTTTATATTTATGAGAATTATGAAAAAGAAATTTCAATTTCATTATTTAAATAATATTTTATTTCAAAAACAAGCTTGGTCAAGGATGTTTAATTAAAGTTAAGCCTTTTTAGTAAATTGATTTCAAATAGTGGGGAGCAATATTATATTCATCTTGAATTTATTTTATTTTAAAAAGTTAATTAATTTACGCATTTTAATCATATTCTTAACTTTAACTCTTTTTATAATGAAATTTGAAGCCTCGAGCACCGAAGAATGAACATCTTTTCTATACCCTTAAATACCGTTGTAACACGATAGCATTTAAAGTGTTAAATCTATGTACATAGTAAAAAGCTATTCTTTTTTAAAAGCAAATAAAATATTTTTTAATAAATACACAATATAATCATAATTCACTCATGATTTACTTGTTGAAGAAGAAAAGTCAAACACCCAAACGCATTTCGATGCATCATGTGGAACAAACAAAGTTGACTTCAAACGATCAACCAATATTTAATTTGCTTTTTACGAGAGAATATTATTGAAATAAAAATGAAACAAAATTATCCTTATATTAAATGAAATTTCTGTGTATAATATGTAAAATATTACAAGTAGTTATCAAGATTGGCATGGTAGTAATGATGGTTTAAAATTTTGTTGTATAATGTACACAGTGACTCTAATTTTAATTAATTCTTAAGATATGCTAGGTAAAACAAATTATATGATTAACATAATATGATATTGTCTTGATTAAACTAATTGTCTCCTACGTCTTGTTTTTATAACATAGATGTCGCATACCGGTATGAGAGTTCGGTTACTTTATCTTTTTATACAATTTTTATTACAAGTAGTTGTTCAAGAGTTTATTATGAAAGTAAATGTCACACTTGAAAAGTAAGTTAATTGATGATTACTCCATTCATCTCTTTTTTTTCTCTCTCTATGTTACTTGGGTATATAATTAGGCCTGTAAACGAATCGAACGAAAACGAACACATTAACGAACACGAATTTTGTGTTCGTGTTCGTTTATTAAGAAAATGAATATGTTCGTGTTTGTTTGTGTTCGTTCATTAATAAATTAAATGAACTGTTCATGAACATAAATGAACACAAACAAACCAAAATAAACGAACAAATATAAATAAAAATTATTTGACACTATTGAATAATCATAAATGAACATGAACACTATTGAACAAGCATAAACGAACACAGTTAAACAAGCATAAACGAACACAAATGATAAGTCTCTTAAATGTACATAATATCATTCGTAAATTAGATAGTTAACCGAACATAAACTGACATTATATAGTTAACGGAAATAAACCAACACAAGTAAACGAACATAACCGAACAATTCAAGAACATAAATAAACGAATATTAGGTGTGTTCATGTTCGTTTATTTAATTAATCGAACACACATTTTATGTTCGTGTTCATTCATTTATTTAATAAACGAACATATATAAACGAACTTCCCGCTGAGCAGTTCACAAACAATTCATGAACTGTTTGGTTTACAGGCTTATGTATATTTCAAACAACACTCCACTTTCTTACAAATAAATTATCGTTATTACTAGGTTTTATATTTGATAATTCATGTTGCATGATACAATCCGGTTCTAATAAGTAGAAAGTTTGTTATGGTGTATTATTTATCCTAGCAAAGCTAAATCAAAACAGTAAAAAAAAATGTAGAAAAGCATACAAAATATATTATGGGAGATTGTTTTGATTACAACATATAGAACTTGGTTGAATATTAAAAATAAATAAATAAAAGCTGTAAGAGAGGGATATTTTACATATGATAAAAACCTTACAAATTATAAAAGACACAAGAAAAGAAAACGTGTGTTTTTTGATGGATATAAATATTAACACATAAAAGTAGGTTATACATACAAGTTACATGCAACTTGCATCATTTTTGTAAGTATTCCTAAATATTTTATATGTTTATCTTTTTCACTTCGGCAGCCTTGAACTCCTCTTTCTTGGATCGTTGTTTATGACATACAAATGTAGAGATATAGGCGCAAGAGAACACTTACCAATACCTGCTACGGATCAGGACGAAGTTATTGTTGTACCTCCACTCTAGCCTTGATTAAAAAAACACACCATAAAATCAAATGTTTTTATATATATGTTAAATATCATAAGTTTATTAGCATTTATAATTTTTGCGCAGTTGAGCATATTAGTTGGTTCGAGCTGCTCCGAGTTGGATTGCTTTGATTTGAGCTTGACTAATTTCGAGTAATGTTGACTAAGTTGAAAAAAATCAAGATTTACCGAGCATTTGCTGAGTACTTGGCCTCCTAGACCAATTTTTACAACATTGTCCACCACTATACATGGGTTTTAATGGTATGGTTTTCGATAGGGCAATATAATTAGTCCGATAGTATTAGTATATTTTCATTATTCTAATATTCATAAGTAAATTTATATTTCACAAATTTATGACATGCTTATTTTTTTATCTATTTTTCTGAAATTTTAGTCAATCTACGTTTCAACGTAAATTTTGCTTGGGAATAGTTGAGTCAAATTTAATACACATTTATGTTCGACACCATCACTGCAACATGTGAAAACAAGTCAGTTCAAATATAAGATGTTTTGGTTCAACGTAACGAATGCCACATGTAGGCCTGTAAACGAACCGAACAGTTCATGAACTGTTCGGTAAGAAGTTCGTTTATGTTCATGTATTTAATAAATGAACGAACACAAACATAAATTTTGTGTTCGTTTAATTAAATGAACGAACATGAACACACATTGTGTTCGTTTATTTATGTTCATGAACAGTTCGGTGATGTTCGTTTATTTACGTTTGTTTATTTCTGTTCGTTAGTGTTCGTTAACTGTGTAATGTTAGTTTTTGTTCGGTTAACTAAGTAATTTACAAATAATATGTTTTTTACATTTAAGAGACTAGTCGTTTGTGCTCGTTTATACTTGTTCAATTGTGTTCGTTTATGTTTGTTAAATAGTGTTCATGTTCGTTTATGATTGTTCAATGGTGTTAAAAAAATGTCCATTTAAGTTTGTTCGTTTATTTTAGTTCGTTTGTGTTCATTTATGTTCATGAACAGTTCATTTAATTTATTAATGAACGAACACAAACGAACACGAACATATTCATTTTCTTAATAAACGAACACGAACACAAAATTCATGTTCGATTAATATGTTCGTGTTCGGTTAAGTTTAAATGAACGAACACGGACATGCCTGTGTTCGTGTTCGTTCGGTTCGTTTACAGGCCTAGCCACATGCAAGCCTTATTGCTTCAAAGTTTATTTATTTATTTTGAAAGTTTCAAATGTATTTTATTTAATACTTTTTAGTAGCATTTTTTGTTTGTTTATCATTTAAAATTTTTGTATGCCCTACCCTTTTTTTATATAGGATATCACAATCACACGGTTTAAGTAGTCATAATGCGTGAGGGTTTTGCTTTTTTTTTTTTTTATGTGTGTATTTCGCTCATGGCTTGATTTTTTTCAAACATTTGTCATGTCCAACCTATCACAACACTATGTGTATTTTTTTTCTATCTAGTTAACCACATTAATATACACAATTCATGTAAAAGACATTATCTAACGTATCGCATCTTGCATCTTAATTTCTTTCATGCAGTTTATCGTCCATTCTGCCACAATATATACATTGGGCAAACATGTATTAAAATAAACATGTTGATAAAGATCTTACGTTGCCTTTCTATTTACGGTGTGACAAAAATGAAACCGATGAAGCTACTAACACAAAAATAAAATAAAAAACTTGAAATCACAAAAATAAAAAATAAAAAGATAGGAAAAGGACAATGCAATCCAGGTCCAGATTACACTGAAAAAAGAAAGACAAATTGGAAAGGAAGATATGGTGATGCCTCCTGTTTAAAGCACCATTGATATGACTATCTGATACATATTTCTTTTGGATTCATTCTCACAAATCTAAACTAATTGAAAAAGATTCTATAAAATAAAATATTTAAAAAAAATACATATCACAGAAACTATAAGAATTTTAATATATGAAACCATGTCTAACAATGAAATTGTGACACATGATGAAAATAGGAGGGACAAAAATGAGTAATCCTATGTCGAATATAACTTAGTGGTTTGGTTTTTTTGGTTTTGATTAAAAATCCGGTTGGACCGAAATCAAAAACTTCATTGAATTCAAATTGCTTATTGCTCGTATCGAACCTTCAAGTAAATGGTGTAATGGTTAAGGTAGAAGATTAACAACCTAAAGATCTTAAGTTCAATTCCACTTAGGGCGATTTTCCTCTAAGGCACCAACTTGGTTGCTTACGACCTCGCTTTACATGTTCATCTCTGTTAGTCGGTTACTAAGAGGAACCCAAGGGTTTGCCACGTAAGTGAGGATCTTACGGTCACTAAAAAAATTGTTCATAATGAAACGCAATGAGGAATTCTAGTTCAGTTGGGGTTCGTTTTAAATCAAAGCACATGTTTCGGGTTACATGGTTAGGTTTTCTTACTTTGATTTAAAACGAACCCCAACTGAACTAGAAACGCAATGAGGAATTCTAGTTCAGTTGGGGTTCGTTTTAAATCAAAGCACATGTTTCGGGTTACATGGTTAGGTTTTCTTACTTTTTATTCTTTAACTAGCTTTAATTTCCACGCGCGTTGCGGCGGGTTATCAAGGTACACTCTCGAGAATGGGTATTATATATCATTTGTAGAAATATAAATTACATAGCAAAATCAAATCTATTATCACGAACTCTATACAAAATTTTCATAAAAACATTAAATCATACAAAATCCTCACAAATATGTTAAAAATAACATTTACTCACAAAATCCGTCTTACCAGCAACCAATCGCTAGAATTAAAAGAAAACACCAAATCTTTAAGCAAATATCTCAAATTTAATAGTCCTCTCACTGTTTACTAATTTTCAAAGTAAAAAAACTTCTGATGGTCAAAGTCTAAATTTTCAAAATGTCATTACATAAATCGGACACCTAAATAATTATATATATATATATATATATATATATATTATAACATAATAAAATATGAGACCACTTAATATATAATAATATTATTATCAGTATTCCTTTTTATTAATTTTAATTATATATAGTAATATAGTAATGTACTAATGTGCTATTGGTTAATAGGTTCTAAATGTAGGAATATACATAGCCCAAGCCCAATATATATGAATATGGTTTCCTTCGTAACTTCGTTTAAGGGAATCATATCTCTTAAAATTAGGGTTGTAAACGAACCGAACGAACACGAATTTTTAATATTTTTAATTCTAAGCATTTTTCTGAATTCGTATATACGTTTGGATATCCAAACTACCGAATATTCAAAAATAAACACCTTGGTGTGTTCATGTGTATATCTTTGTGTGTATCAGTTTGTGTATGTACTACTTCTTACACCAAATCTTGCTCTTAATGAGTTGAAGATAAAGGGCATGAAATGGTGGAGCTACCATTGGTCAACAAGTTGTATAGACTTAATACCCACTTTGCTTTGATAATTTGACCATGGCATTCCACCAACAAATTCATCTTTCTGCTTTTCACTCATTACCCCCATTCCTAAAGATCGTGTGGTCTTCGATCAAAAACTCTCTCTCCCTTTCTTCGGGTAAGAATATGTGTGTATATCTTCCACTTGTATTTATATTATTAGGTTATTAACTTGTTTATTATACGGATTTATTATAAAATATTAAATAGTTAGTAATAAAAATTTAGTAATTATAAAATAATATTTTAATATAAAATGATTAATTTACATATTAATAAATATTTTAAGTAATAAAAAAATAATTAAAAACTTTAGTCACTATACAAATTAAATTTAATTAATTTTATGGTAGACCACCAAAGACATATCATTAAAACTATGTCTTTCAAAGATTCTCTAAAGTCATATCATTAATGTCTTTTATAATTCAGATCATTACTTTTAGTTAATGTAATTAATACGGGTTGGTCTTTCAAGCCACAAATGAATGCTAGAATTAGCTTTAGTTTCTTCTAGTGTTTAATACGGCCTTGTATTCATACGAGAATACAATAGTAACCTTTAGTATATATAATCTCTCATTTGTAACCCGGCAACATGCAATTTTGCTAAAAGTCATGTACATTTTGCTTGTGAGAGAAATATACAACGAGCTTGAAATATTGACTTGTGCTAATTTATTTCTTTCGGCTTGTATGCTTGAGTGTGATTAAGATCATGTTGATGAAGTATTCTGCATCTATCAACTTACAAGAAGAAAATATTGCTAAAGTGTTGTGCAAGTACATAACATGATCCAACAGTAACAAACCTTGAAAACTCAACCATTACATGATATAAAATTTATGTTAGTCTTAAATTTATGAGTTGTAATGAATTTTGATTTACGTTGTTGTAAAGTCAAAAATGTGGGAGTTATCGTATCATTTATTTAAGTATAGTAATATGCGTAACGTCTTAGGATGATCTTATAACTTATTTAATTACAGTGATGTAATTTATTGTTGTCAGGATAAAAATTCAAAATAATAATTTATGTTTATGCTTGTTACATATGTTATTTAGATCTACGTAAATAAACTTATCAAAAATAATAAATAATAAACGAGCTAAGTCTGAGCCAAAACTCAAGCTTGAAAAACTAGTTATGAATCCACTCAAGATTTAGAAATAAAGTTTAAAATGTGTTGAGCTCAAACTTTTGAAAAAAATTAACGAGTCAAGCTCAAGATTTAACTAGCTCCAACTCGCTTCATTTACACCTATGTTTATAACGATATTCCTCACCTCTGCTGTTCATGATCAAAGTCTAAAAAATTTGCTTGGTTGTTGCTGTTAATTTGATGATTTATTATTTGAACATTCCTTTATGTTTCTCTTGGAACATTCACAATCTGCTCGACTATTTTCGACTAAATTAAAGTTCAAACGGCTACCTACAGTTTCAGAAAATAAATCAAACTAATCATGTTGATTAGATTAGCCTAATCGGTTCAAACGCCTTAGTTTGATAGTTAAAACTGTTTTATTTCTTTATTTATTTTCTTTCAAAAATATTGGTTTATATTCATCTTTATTTGATGATTCACGAATATTACACATAATAACAAGGTAGGTTCACTTTACCATCTGATCAAAAGTTTCAAACCGTGAACTAAAACACGTAAATCTAAAACAATGAACTTCAATATGCTTTAATTGGTTTTAATAATTTCGAAACAAACAAACAAACTTACCTAATATATTCTCACTTTTCAGTAAGGCCTAGAGGAAGAATAGACACAAACCTTACCCTTATACCAGTTGGAATAGAGAGGCTGCTCCGATTGAGTACTCAGCTCAAAGTTATCGTTTGAAGTTGATCATCCCAACATTTTTAACTTTATTTTCACAAAATAAGTAAAATAACATTAAAATTAGTGCAATTTTACTTTGGTCCCATGAGGATCCACACACATATATACATTATATGTGTGCACCGCAAATAAGACGTATAATTTAGAAACAAATCTTCACAAAATATATAAGATGATCGACTTTAATGGTTTATAATAGGGCTGATAATTACAGGCGCAAACACGTTAACATAACATGATTTTAACATATTTTGTGTTTACCCTTAAAATGTTCGTGTGTAAAACAGGTCGACACATTAAGACCTATTAGTTTTTGTGTCTAAACATTGAAAAACTAGTAAACATATTAAGGCACTTTAAGACATGTTTATAATTTCAAATTTAAATTAAATAACATAATAAAAAATGTGGGTAGCTAATTAGCTTCTAAAATTTCTAATTCTCTAGCTCTATTTATTTCATGAGTTTCTTAACAAGTCCCTTAAAGTGTCATTAATAGTGTAACGGTTAACAAGTTATTTAACGCGTTGTTTCGTGTTTACCTATTTAACATGTCTTGTTTGTGCTTGGAAAAACAAACACGATAACTTTCCGTGTCGTGTTTGTCTTTACTCACTTGTGTTTCTTGTCCTAATGTGTCGTATCTAACCCGTTATACCAGCCCTTATTATCCCGTAAAAGTTATAAATTTTTTGCACAAAGTGAGTGGAAAGAGCATACCACCAAGTCACCAAATTTGGTGTGATTGTGGATATAATAGTTGGTGTGGTCTAGTCTATATGGGCTTATCCGGTGCGGGTGAAATGCCAAGAGTACTTCCTTTTGTACCATAAAACAAGGGTTAGTGGATATGCAATTTGCCACTAGTCAAGTTGACTTTGTATTTACCAAAATGTTTATCTTTCAAGATAAGATTGACATTGTCATATTTCAACGATCACATGCACGTGAGGAAATACACACATCTATATATACATGGGATGATCAATTGAAAACCCACTTTTTTGTGATGAATTAACAACTCATAAAATAAAACAAGAAAATGTTATAAATGTGTTAAAATGATTATATATATATATATATATATATATATATATATATATATATATATATATATATATATATATATATATATATATATATATAAGATTTACCTTCATCTTGACGGAGTTATTCTAGTTATTGCAATAAGAGTGAGCTATATTTTTTCCCCAATCATATATATGTAAGAGAGGTTTTTTAAAAAATCATTATTTTAAGAAAATTAAGAAAACTAATCGCAAAACACACCAATTATTTTTTTTTCATTTTTGCTTTTTTGTTTCTTATTATTATAAGAAATGAAATGTATAAAAACGAAAAAAAATTAAAAAAAATATATGTTAAACATAATAGTTATTGCAATAAGAGTGAGCTATATTTTTTCCCCAATCATATATATGTAAGAGAGGTTTTTTAAAAAATCATTATTTTAAGAAAATTAAGAAAACTAATCGCAAAACACACCAATTATTTTTTTTTCATTTTTGCTTTTTTGTTTCTTATTATTATAAGAAATGAAATGTATAAAAACGAAAAAAAATTAAAAAAAATATATGTTAAACATAATAGTTACATGCATATAACTTTATGAGTTACATGTCAAACGTTTTGAGTTACATACACGCATGGTCGTAAAAATCGGCCTAGGCGGCCTCGTAGGAGCTAGGCGCCCCTCCATTGTGTCGATTTTTCCTTAGGCGGTCTAGGTGGGGCTTAGTTAGCTTTTATTTTGATTTTTTCTGATAAAAGTGACAAGATTAATGATTATTTAAACATTTTTCAACACATAAACCTTAATATGTATCTTAAACATCGAATCCAGCCACTTAACATCGAAATACATCTCTAAACTTTGAACTTGGTATTTAAGTTTGAACTTTGAGATACTTGACTTAGTATGTTTAAGGTTTTTTTTAATTATTTGAAGTATTATATTAAATTATTGATATTGATATGTGTATATAATATATATTTGTAAAATTACATATAAAATTCAAATCCTCCTAGCGCCGATTAATCTCGATAAATCCCTAGGCGGTACCTCGCCGAAGACTAGCGCCTAGCGAATTCTACAACCATACATATACGTAATTCCATGATTTACATTCTTTATTAAAAAAATTGTTAAAACATTTTTAATTATATAATAAAAATTATGAAAAAAAATTTTCAAAAATTTATTGGTAAGTATTAGTTTTCTCCTACATGATGGTTTTCCTAAAAAAACATCATTTTGTGAAAAACTAAGAAAACTAATGACAATCATTATCAATTAATTTTTTTATTCATTTTTTCTTTTTTATTTCCTATTACTATAAGGTAAGAAATGTAAAAAAATTAAAAAATATGTATTTCATGTTATTTAGATATGTGTAACTTGTATGTTACACATACTAGTTACATATATGTAACTTTATGAGCTACATGCATAACTTTTTGATTTACATATACGTAACTTCGTCATATACATATCTTTATTAAAATTTTATTTTTTATTATAACATTTTTAACCTTATAATATGAAATTATGAAAAAAAAATTTATAGATAAGTATGAGTTTTTTAGTTTTCTCTAAAATAAGGATTTTTCTTTTGAGCGTTCCTCGTATGTATATATAGGCATACACATCTTTTTATACACTCACACCATGTGTGTGTGTGTGTAATGTATACGGTTTCCTGGTCCAGTTTGTATTGTTTATTGGTCAAGCCATATTTTTATCATTGTAAACCATAACCAGGCCGTTGGCAATCATGGTTTGTGATTACTGGGCTGATTATCGGTCAAGCCCATGTTTTTATCGTTTTAAAGCATTAGTTAAACAACTTTTTAAGACATTAGACATGTGCCAAAGGCCCAAATATACTCATTTCCATGGAATGTAAGGATGTCAATTTACCGAGGCTTGGGTCCAATTTGTAGACTGCCTGTTGTAGAGGTGGGCAAAAAAACCGGACCCGAAACCGGAACCGGCAGCCCGAATCGGAACCGGTCATACCCGAACTGATGGGTACAAACGGGTCCGGTTTTTTAGACAAATTAAAACCGAAACCGGAACTGGTTCCACCTGTACCCGGCCAAAACCCGAACCGGAACCGGTCAAAAACCGGTCGGAACCGGTCTAAACCCGGAACTGGAACCGGAGTCGGGACCGAAACCGGGTATTGACTTTTAAGTTTACAACTTTACATTATGTCATGGACACGAGAAGTTTCAAAACTTTTTCACGCCTGTCATACATAAACCTAAACAAGTTACTTTCCAACCATTTTACAGTTATTACTGCTCTGGTCTAGTTTTTTACAACTGGGTTTTGGTCGGAACTGTTAACTGAACCAACCCATACGATTTGAACATTTATAAGCTGATCAACCAAAATTTTCTAAAAAATATGGCGGCTGTGAGACCTACCTAATAACCCTATTGCTAGTTGGATAAACAAATTAAGCTTCTGTTTATCTAACTATTGCTATTAGTAAAGATGGAAATGAATCTAATGTTAACCGGACAGGTGGTGAACCGTTAAGTCAAAAGTTCGTTTGTTAGATAAATGAACAGACGTGAACAAGCAATTTCGTTCGTTTAATTAAATGAACAACATGAACGAAGGTCGTGTTCGTGAATGTTGGGTAATATGTTCGTTTATTATGTTCATTCATTAAACGTGTTTTAAAATATTAAAATTTCTAATTATTAACATTTTAACTAAAAATCCAGTCATTTGAAACCACGTTGTCAAAAGCCCTCTGACCGTACGCCTAGGCTCTCAGCCTCTCAGGTGAGGCGAGGCAAGAAATACCTTCATTAATTGCTAACTTTTTCGTTTTGTAGTTGTATGTTGCATGGGTTGATCTTATAATAAATATTTAATCTGTCAAAGATGATTGCAGAAATTGTTTTATTTTTCTAATTCATCTTCAGAATAAACCCATCTAGGAAGTTTTATGCATTAACAATTCACTTAGGCTGACACGTCCTATTTGACCCATTTATTTTTCATGTAGTTTTTTTTTTTAAAAACTCGTTTGATCTTGTAAACATGTTACATGACATATATTGACCCATTCATGAATCTTGAGTAAATATGTCAAAATAACAGACATATAATACGAAACTATCAAGTTTGAGAAATTCAAATTAAATCAATATTGTTATTGCAGATATCAATTGAAATCTACAGATATTTCCTAACGTGGCTTGTGATAATAAAATCAGTTCTTAAACGGTTGTCATCTAGAATTTGTATTTCACTAGTCAAAAAGATCCAATATTAGTTCTGTGACAATTGGAGTTGAGAATCACGTCATCGATGACATGAGAACATGTGGTCGTTCTATAAATCCACATTGATTTGATGATTGTAATTATTACAGGTTGATAGTATGCGAGAAATGATGAACGTAGGCGAAAACCGTGCGCGAAACGGAGTTACAGATTGTCCAGAATCGCGAAACGAAGAAAATCAAAAAAATTGAGGATTTGGGGACTGGGGCGGTAAGCCCCGGGCCACACGCCCACCTGGGGCGGTGCGCCCGGCGTGTCTGGAGTCGATGGATGAGCTTAAAAAGATCAGATTGCATGGGGAAATGTATATTTCGTTTTCTCTCGATCTTGTACGCTCAAAACCCTCACTAGACCAACTTTTCATCATCTAAATCCTATTTTGAAGTCCATTAATCGCTTGGATCGCACCAGGGATCGTATTTACAAGTCTAGATCGTTGTTTTACGCTCAGAAATCCGTCAGATCAGGTAATGCTTCGTTTTAACCTTCTAGCTTGATAATGATTGATTAGATCTTGATTTTAAACGTAATGATATAGTTAGGGTTGTTGATTATTGCCTAGATAATGGCTAGGATTGATTATAAGCGAAGAACACGATGTTTTAACGGGTAAATCCTTGTTTTGATCCGTTGTAATGCCTGGTTTGCATGAAATCATACCTATAGTTATAATGGTTTAAACCATTTGATTGTGACAAGGTAGGTGATTAGTTTGATTAATCTTTGAAATGCAAGGTTAAATCCAAGTGTTTCAAACTAATCACAATCATTAACATACTTATTGGAACGATTATCTGATGTTTATGATAACAGTCAGATCAGTATGTTAAACATGGTTATTAAACCTATTCTAATGCTACATTGTGATATTTCATGATATTTGGGTAATCAATAACAAGGATTGATCATTCTTAAACCATTAATCTGTCCAGAAACTATTTTAGCAATATAATCAGCAACATTAATTATTTGATTAATCCGAGATTATTTTTATTAATCAAGTGTGTTATCAACCTTGTATTAGGAATCTAATTCAGTGTAAGTTCCTACATTATCATACATTGTATGATATGACATTAAACTAATTAATTAAATACTTAACATCAGTTTGATGACTGTTAAGACAATGTCTTTGACATAAATAACCCATTTTCTTTTTAATCTTTTATAAACATCGGGGTAGCACTGTGGAACTTTTCAGAACTATATGATATGTGTCACTGTTATCTATGTGATTTCATGTGATTTGTTGAGAACTTGTGGATTTCATGGAATTTTGCCTGTAGAACAGAACCCTATCACAGAACTTAAAAGTCCTCATTTCCGAAATGTATCTAGTGAACCCATGTGGGGCCTAACAGAAAACAATGATAGTACTATCGGCTGACAACCCATTTGCCGGGAGCTTGCAACTCCCCTTGGTGTAAATGTTTTGTAACCCCCTGTTACTATTTAACATTTTTCACAAAATATCAGAGTTGGTCCCAGTTTAATTCTCAATCAATTTTTTTTTCATTTAGTTAACCTTTTAACATCATATATTAAGATTTATGCAAGGTTTTAACCAAAACATCACACAACTTAATTTACAATACATATTCACACTAGTAAGTTTAAGCAAAAGTTGAAAGGTTTGTGTTCAAAGTTTGTTCGATTCAATTCTCAACTTGTCTCGATCACCACAGCCGGAATCATCATGTTTGACCTACAAACATCACATAAAAACATTCATTAGTCCATAGGAACTAAGTAAGTTAATCCCCTATGAACCCCCAAGTCAAAAATGTAAAAATACATCAATTTTGGTCAGGTCCGTAAGGTAGGCCGTAACCTACTATCCAAAGGCTGTAAATCAGAAGTTCAAACCCCCAGGCCGTAGCGTATGGTCTCATGGTCGTAGCTTACGTCCCCCCTGCACCAGCAAAGCATATTTTTCTATTTTGTGCAGTTTTGACCCATCCGAAGACCCATTTTCATTCCTTAACTTATAAAAATGATTTTAACACATCCGAAGGTCTATTTAAACATCATATATTGATTCACATCATTGAATTATATCATTACATATGTCAAACATAATCAAAAATTCAATTTGTTAAATGGGTCAATCTTTAACAAGCAACCTCATATTTGCATTTTATGACCACAATGAGCATATGTTCACCTAAAATATTTATGTATGATGTTAACCTTTCGAAAAAGACATGTTATTGCAAACAATCATCAATCAATTATATCTTTCACACCAAAGATTCAAATGGGTCATTTCTTATCAAATTGACCATCTCAAGTATCTATATCATACTATTAGTTATAATCTATTGTTTGCAATAGTTTCAATCATAATAACACTTTGGTGTTAACCCTCCGGTTCTTCCACCATAGTTACTTTCTAGCACCTCTAGCTATCCCCACACACACATGTGGTTTCACATATATTTATAAGTCTTATAATGTTCACCCCAGTACTTCCATATAAGACATTCGCTAGCACCTCTAGCTATCCACCCACCAGTGGTTTATTAACTTAGTCAATATACTAGGATGTTCACCCACCGGTCCTTCCATCCTACATTACCATTGTTTTAACATCCAAATATTGGATTTACCATAGCATGTTGAATTTTTATAGATTCAACAATCGACTACCACCAACACAATTATCCATCATTCAAATGATGCAACAACTCATTCACAATAGTTATGTTATGTGATGTTATAGTAGTGAGATTACTTACCTTGATCAGATAATAGATTGACACCTACAGGCTCCTTCCCTGCTCTATGACTACTTGCTTGACTTCCACTACCACCACCTAGTTGCAAGGCACATATACAACTAGTTTCAATACATATAACACATATTCACATTGACTCAAACCAATTTGACCTGTTTGAACCAATTTTTAACAATATGTGTTAAATGGAAGTCAATTTATCAATTATTCAATCTATGACCATTATTATCATAGAATTTCAGTTTTCAGGCATTTCATCGAACACTTTATGCGCATAGTTTAATAGTCTAATCTTCTTTATGGTTTAAACATCAACCAAATCTACTTGTAGTTCTCAAATCATCAAAACAAATGAAGTTTATAAAGATTAGTCATTTTAATGCACTATTTCATCATAATCATGCTAAAACCAATCTTACTAGTTGTTTAAACAATCTTGTATGGGTTTCACCTTGTTCATCAAATTACCCATATCCCACACCCAAGATTTTCAACACAAAATTCATAATAACTAGTAATTTGATTATCGAATCACACCATAAACATAACTTTATGATTTATAACATATATAATCAATCAATTTTAGTTTGTGAGCAAAACCCAACTATCTCCATTGTTGAACTCATGAGAACTTCCAAGAAGAAGAAGAAGGAGAACACTTGCAAGTTAGTAGAATCACCAACTCAAGTAATTTTATCCTTAATCTCTTATTTTAAGCTCAAGATCACACAAACTAGGGCCAGATATTCGTTTCTCCTCTTTTCTCCTCTGCTTCATACGTTGGAAGTCTCCAGACAACAATTGGTATTTTTTTTAACCCAATTTTTTGGTGATATGCTATAAGAATTAAGTTTGGGGAATTGACAAAAATCATCCCTCAAACTTCTAAATAGTTAACTAGTTTAATCAACTTAATTCAGTTAGTTACTGGTTAAATTTAACCCCCAAATTATAAACATGACATAATTTAAAATTAAATAACCATTTTATTGCAAACACGTTTGACCGTTAAAACCGGTCGTTACATGTTTGTTATCTGTTTCCAGAATTTCTTAATGTAGTGATAGACATTAAGACAATGAGGCACTAAGATATGTACCGACGGGTAGTATCTTTATAGAACGAGAACATAACAGTCCGAAAGGAACTAGATACGGGTCCCATGGTTATCTTGAACTGAACATTGTGAGAACTTGTATTGCGTATCATATTATTGAACATGAACTTTACGAACTCACCAGCTTTGTGCTGACATTTTAAAATTAAACTTTTTGCAGGGAGACAGTGTAACATCAGTGCCGGAACCGCCACCGGAACAGTGATCTCTACAGTACAGGAACAGTAAAACAGGTATGAATCACACATTTCAGTATTTTTCATATTCATGTCATTTATCATTATCATGGTGAGTTGTCATAGAACAGTTTCAGACACATTTAACAGAAACACAGTTCAGAACAATGGTTCTTGAGTCGGATAATTATCTGGCAACACAGAACTATTATGTGATTATTTGATTAGGATTTATTATGTATAAACGTATGTGAGGCCTTACAGAACAAAACACACGAATATTGTTATGTGAATGCTAAATTGACGGGTTATTCGTATAGGTGACGATCTGTACGAATATATCTGAAAGTTTAACGTTCTGAATGATATTCTATAATTAGAAAACAAGGTTGAAAAGTATAGTTATCGCCGTATTCGTACGGGTGACGATTCGAACGCATACGCGCGACGACCGTACCTTTCGACTTAAACAGTTAATGTTGTTTTAAATTTTTAAATAAACAAAAAGATATTAGTTAATTTATTAGGAATCACAACCTAAAATAATTTTATAAATTCTATTTTTATAACCGTGTCATTTCATCGCGAAAATCCTCGCGATCCGGCCTTTTTCGCGAAACCGATCGAGACCGAACATCGGGTGGCGGTGATACATTAAATGAGAACATTTAATGCATCACCAACCAACACCAACTCATTTTCTTAACCCAATCTCGTCACTTTCTCTCTCTAGCTCTCTCTCACTAAAAAGTTAACCTTCTCTCTAAGATTGGAAGCTCGTTTCAAGTTGGATTCGATCAAATTTGGTGTCATCTTGATCCTCTCATCTCGTAGATTACGGAAGTACAAAGAAATCAAGCTTTTACCCGTCGATTTTGAGGTAAATCTTCATTTTAAATTCGGTTTTAGTGGGTATCACGAACCCATTTCGTTTGGTAGTTTGTTCGGTCTAAACACTTAGAAAACACATGGATAAACACGTATGAGTAACTAGAATGCTTTAGAAACTAACCTGTAACAGATTAGGATTGAAATGGGATGAAGATGATGCAGGTTCGTGGACAATTTCGATCGGCCGAACCTTTTGATCTAGCCGAACCCTATGAGCCACGAACCTATGTCCCTGCAACGAACCCTGTGGATCTGAGCCGAACCTGTTGCCACCTGCAACGAACCTGTCGAGCCGAACCCTGGGTCATACGAACCTGTAACAGACGAACCTAAGTGAGACGAACCTTAGCTGATCAACGAACCCTAGAGCCGAACCTCTAGTGAAAGAACCTAATTGAGACGAACCTTCGATCGCGAACCTAATAGCAACGAACCTAACCCTTAGAGGTTCACCGAACCTAATCATTTAAGGATTCGCCGAACCTAATACTTAAAGGTTCGCCGAACCTACTCTGCATGTCAATAGGTTCGCTGCCTTCATGGTTGTTGAACCTAAGTGTTGGCTAATTTGGGAAAATTCAGTACATAGGGCAGTTGGATTTAGGAGTAAGAACAAGGAAATGAATATACAAGCACTCAAAGTTTAGAACGAACTAAGAAAACTGGCATTAGTGGAGGCTAGAACTTAAGGTGTTAGTGTTAATTTCAATATTTACGCTTAACACTTAACAAAATTTCATGTGATGGTATAATTATATTGAATTGTTCAATTGAATCATTCCAAGCCAAGCTATACACGGACGAACAAAGTTCAAGTTGGAAATCAAATAGAAATCAAAGAAGTTCAATTGGGCCTAAGTGGGCCCAATGGGGTTTAATTAAGCCCATCATGTAGTAAATGATTTAGTAAACTCAAGTAATGAAATTTTGATAAAATCTCATTTATTTATAACTTATTAGATTTCATTAAATGATCTTGACCTAATATGGATTTAATTGGAAGTTAAATTGTAATGCTTTGGTTTAAATACTTACTTGAATTGATTGAATTGGGATTTGTTATAAAATAGACGATTTAATTGTCTGGAATTGTTTTAAAAACAAAGGAAACTCTGCCGAAATTTTCTAAAATATAAAAGTGAGTTATTGTAACTAATCTTGGGAATTGGGATCATAAGAAGGGTAATTAAGATAGAGTAGATCTTAGATACGCTTAGTACTAAGACACTTAGTTGCACACACAACAAGACTCGAAGTCTTAGGCACAACGACTACTACGCATACTTATCATATCCGAAATTCTTATAAAATAACTCAGGAACCGAAGATACTTAGCTTACATACAGGAGCGCGCATTTTGTGTTAGATCAAATTACATAGCAGCACAGGTGAGTTCATTGCCCCTTTTCTAACTTTTTGTTTTAAAACGCGGGGCTGAGAAGCATGCGTAAACTGTTATTTAAATTGTTTACTTAAATGCTTTTAAATTTATATGTTTTACATATATAAATGTTATCCTGGATCATATCTAGGAATATTTTATACAGGTTTTACTAAGTTATTCCTTATAAATTAAGTGAATAATCAATTTAACTAAACCTTTCAAACAAAACATAACATTTCAAACGAGTCAAAGGAAACATTTTTAACAAATCAAGTGTGTGAGTTCAATGAATCAAACGAAACATTTTGACGAATCAAATGGGTGATTTCAATGAATCAAGTGAAACATTTTGACAAATCAAGTGGGTGAGTTCAACAAATCATGCGAAACATTTTGACGAAACAAGTGTGGGATTTCAACGAATCAAACGAACCAATCTTTGCAAAGACTATATTCAATGTTATACAAACTGAGTGTTTGTTGAACAATGAATCAAGTGTACAATTGATCCATGAATCTAGTATTCTATGATCAACAAGTTAAGTACATCTTGTAACAGAATCAGACGAATCAATAAATCATTTTCAAGGGAAAACCTGGGAAATATCAGAGATAACATATGCCAAAACAGACGAAACAAAAACCCTACATTTCAAGAAGTCCTAGCTAGACCGTTTGATTTGTAGGTCGTATGTTTGAGGATATTTACAGTTTCCCTAACTACTAAGTACCTAGATTGACAGACTAGTCTACTCGAGTATGACCAAAGGCCCCAATCATAAGGACTTAGATTTTATTAAATGTTTACTTACTTGTTTAATTAAGCATTTATAACTGTTTATACAATTGTGTGGTTGATCATATTGTATGATGAACTTAAGGAATCAACAGGGATTTCAAATGATTGTAATGACAGGAACAATAAACAGAGGTACATATGGGATTGTGATAAGGGTAAAAATGCTTAATTATCATTAACAACAGTGTCATATGTGAATTAGTATGTGGTGGGATGTTGGCTGGGCGGGCGGTAAGTTCGACCCTACATATGCCCTATATATAAGCATACCGATTTGGATATTACATGTGAAGTTAATGAGGTTAGGGTCTTTACCAAAGGAGGTTTTCAAATCATTTTCAAATCATTTTCAAATACTAAACTATATGAACTCACCAACCATGTGTTGACCTTTATTTTTGCATGACTTCTCAGGTGACGAACAGGTCAATTAGGAAGTCATTTCTTTTGGACTAGGACTTCAGATAGAAGACTAGTATTTTGGACCTGCATACTTTTGAAGACATCATGATATAAATTATTTTGTATATCTTGTGTAAATACAAGATAGTCATTTATTGATGTTTTACAATAGATTTACATTGTTAAATTATAATGCTGTAATTTAACTTTGTAATTCTATTATATTTAGCATTTCTCATTTACATCATGTGCAATGTAGACAATCTGATCACTTCGATTATCACTCACGATATCGCGCCCCGGGAACCTTCCGCCCGTCGGGGATACCCGATCCTACCCCGCCGGCTCGGGGTGTGACAGATTGGTATCAGAGCCATGGTTATAGAGAAATATAGGTCACTTATTTAAATGGTTTGGCCTAGACTATAACCTAGGGACCCTGCATGTAGAGAAAGTAGGACTTAAGACTTATTTGCATATTGTCTTCTGTATTCGATCATTGCACTAACCGATGACTTTATTGGTTATGATCAGAATGCCTCCACGAAGACAACCTCCTTTGATACAGCTACCACCACAAGACTTGGCTCCACACTCCTCCACACCGTCTCCGAATGACTCTCCACCACCACCTCCTCCACCTCCTCCTCCCCCTCCTCCATTGATTACTCAAGCATCTGGTTCGGGCACAGTACCGACCATGGATCCTGCTACTATCGCTCTGGTGACGTTACTGAGTAGCCAGATGACGAATCAGATGAAAGAAGCTATACCGGAGATGTTCCTTCGTCTTCGTAATGAGATCCTCAATACTGGCAACACTTCAGGGGAAGCCAGTGGAAACACTGGAGATTCATCTCACTACTCCTACAAGTCCTTCGTAGGATGTAAACCACCCAGTTTCAGTGGGTCTGAAGGCGCCGTTGGATTAATCCAATGGATTGAGAAGATTGAGGCAACATTGGATCTTTGCAGCTGCCCCGAACACCACAAGGTCCGTTACTCAGCGGGAACATTCAACAAACGGGCTCTGACCTGGTGGAACGGCCAGATCAATGCCAGAGGAAGAGAAGAAGCCATGGCCATGCCATGGGAAGACTTCAAGACACTGCTGCGAACAGAATTCTGTCCCAAGAATGAACTGCAGAAGTTGGAGGTTGAACTATCCAACCATGTGATGAAGGGGGCTGATCACATGGGGTACACTACTCGTTACCACGAGTTAGTTGCTTTGGTACCAGATATGGTACCAACTCTGGAGAAAAGGATAGACAGATATGTGGGTGGACTTCCCGCCTGCATTCAGGGTATGGTTGTTTCAGCCAACCCTACTACTGTTGAATCTGCAGTGAGACTGTCTGGGAAACTCACTGACCTCATGGTAGCCTCTGGAGTCCTAAAGAAGGAGGCTGAACCCAGTAAGAACAAAGCTGAATCTTCAAAGAAACCCTCCCATCATCAGAAGAAGAAACAGAAGACCATCAAGAACTACACGGTGGCCACACCTCTCCAACAAGTAACAGCAGCACCACAAAACCCCAACCGCAAGCCTTACACTGGCACGTTTCCTCTGTGTGCCAAGTGTCAGTATCACCACACTGCTGACACTCCCTGCAAGCATTGCACGGGATGTGGAAGAAAGGGCCATTGGGTCCAATACTGTAGGATGACACCTAACCAAGCAGTCAACAATGCTGCTTTGGCTCTTCCTCCACCAGCAAATCAGAACAATGGTGGATGCTATAATTGTGGCGAACAAGGCCACTTTGCGAAGAACTGCCCAAAGAAGGCTCAACCAGCAGTTCAAGCACCCCGTGGACGAGCCTTTGCCATCGGAGCACCAGCTGCACGCCAGGACCCAAATGTGGTCACTGGTACGTTTCTCTTACATGACTTTTATGCATCTGTCTTATTTGATACTGGTGCGGATCAGAGTTTTATCTCTACCGACTTTGCATGCCAACTAGATTCCATAGAGGAATAGTTAGACTCCCCTTACATTATAGAAGTAGCTAACGGGAAACAGATCACAGTTAGTACAGTTTATAGGAACTGCCCATTGACACTAAATGATTTTACATTTACCATCGATTTGATACCGATGGAGCTGGGTAGTTTTGACATCATTGTTGGAATGGATTGGCTTTCATCTAACCGAGTGGAAGTCATCTGTTCTGAGAAGCTGCTTCGAATTCCATTGCCGAGTGATCGTGTATTGGAAGTTAAAGGGGATCAAGCAAAGCGAAGTGTCAAAATCATTCCTTGCATAAAGGCGCGTAAATGTCTACAGAAACGGTGCGTGGCATTCTTGGCTCATGTGATGGAAAAAGAGAAAGACAAGAAGAAGATTCAAGATGTACCAGTAGTGAAAGAATATCCTGAAGTATTCCCCAAAGACCTACCAGGTTTGCCACCTACGCGACCGGTAGAATTTCGTATTGACTTAATTCCTGGAGCAACTCCTGTTGCTAAATCTCCTTACAGGTTAGCACCTTCAGAGATGCAGGAATTGTCTAATCAGTTACAAGAGCTACTTGACAAGGGTTTCATCAGACCGAGCTACTCACCATGGGGAGCTCCGGTCTTGTTCGGGAAAAAGAAAGACGGATCGTTCAGAATGTGCATAGATTACCGTGAACTGAACAAACTAACCATCAAGAATCGGTATCCATTACCGAGGATTGATGATTTGTTCGACCAACTGCAAGGAGCTCAATATTTCTCCAAGATTGACTTGCGGTCCGGATATCATCAGTTGAGAGTTCAAGATGAAGACATACCGAAAACGGCTTCCGAACAAGGTATGGGCATTATGAATTTATGGTGATGCCCTTCGGATTGACAAATGCACCCGCAGTTTTCATGGATCTCATGAACCGAGTGTGCAAGCCGTACTTGGATCAGTTTGTCATTGTCTTTATCGATGACATACTGATTTATTCCAAGACCAAAACAGAACATGAGCAACACCTTAGAAAGATCTTGGAGCTGTTGAAAGAAGAGAAACTCTATGCAAAATTCTCCAAATGTGAGTTTTGGCTAAGAGAAGTTCAGTTTCTGGGTTATGTGGTCAACAGCGAGGGAATTCATGTAGACCCTGCCAAGATTGAAGCGATAAAGAATTGGGACACTCCGAAGACACCGACGGAGATACGGTCTTTTCTGGGATTGGCGGGTTATTACAGAAGGTTTATCTTAAACTTTTCTAAGATAGCCTTGCCTCTCACTAAGCTAACCCAGAAAAGCGAACCGTTTGTCTGGGAGCGGAAACAGGAAGATGCTTTTCAGAACTTGAAACAGAAACTATGTGATGCTCCAATTCTATCTCTCCCAGAGGGCTGTGATGACTTTGTTGTGTACTGCGATGCTTCCCATCAGGGACTCGGTTGTGTGTTAATGCAAAGGGACAAAGTCATAGCCTATGCATCAAGACAGTTAAAGATTCATGAGAAGAATTACACTACTCATGATCTTGAACTGGGAGCAGTAATCTTCGCCTTGAAGATTTGGAGACATTACTTATATGGCACCAAGTGTACCATATTCACTGATCACAAAAGTCTGCAGCACATCTTTGATCAGAAGGAGCTCAACATGCGACAGCGCCGTTGGGTTGAACTTCTGAATGATTATGATTGTGTGATCAAATACCATCCGGGAAAGGCGAACGTTGTAGCTGACGCCTTGAGCCAGAAGGAACGAGTCAAACCCCTACGTGTTAGAGCAATGGGGATAACCGTGCAGACCAGTTTAAGTGACAAGATTATTCAAGCGCAACAAGAAGCACTTGACCGAGATAATCTGAAGAAAGAACTTGATTGCGGAGCAAAGAAACAGTTTGACACAAAGTCCGATGGAATGATCTACTACAAGGAACGTATATGGATCCCTGCGGTGGATGAATTGAGGAAACTTATCTTTGATGAAGCACACAAGACTAAATACTCTGTCCATCCAGGCGCTGATAAAATGTACCAAGACTTGCGTGGATTTTATTGGTGGCCTGGAATGAAGAAGGACATAACCGAATACGTCGGTCAATGTCTAACGTGTGCGAAGGTAAAGGCGGAACACCAAAGACCGTCTGGTCTATTGGAACAGCCTGAGATTCTGCTCTGGAAGTGGGAACAAATAGCTATGGATTTCATTACCAAGCTACCCCGCACTTCCAGCGGTCATGATACAATTTGGGTGATCATTGATCGTCTAACCAAATCTGCTCATTTCTTGCCCATGCGTGAGAACTTCACCATGGATAAACTAGCAAGATTATACATCAACGAGATAGTGGTACGCCACGGTGTGCCATTGTCTATTATTTCTGATCGAGATAGCAGATTTACATCCAGGTTCTGGCAATCATTACAGAAATCTCTAGGGACACAGTTGAACCTGAGTACAGCTTACCACCCACAAACGGATGGCCAAAGCGAACGTACTATTCAAACCCTAGAGGACATGTTGAGAACCTGTGTTTTAGACTTCGGTGGGAATTGGGATTTCCATTTGCCACTGATTGAGTTCTCCTACAATAACAGTTACCACAGCAGTATCGGATGTGCACCATTCGAGGCTCTTTATGGCCGGAAATGTCGATCACCGATTTGTTGGACTGAAATTGGAGACAACCGAATAACGGGGCCAGAACTAATACAAGAAACCACTGACAAGATAGCTCAGATTCAAAGAAGACTACAAGCAACAAGGAGCAGACAAAAGAGCTACGCCGACAAACGGCGCAAGCCGTTGGAATTCCAAGTGGGGGATCGTGTAATGTTGAAGGTATCCCCATGGAAAGGCGTGGTACGCTTTGGAAAGAAAGGCAAATTAGCACCACGATACGTGGGACCGTTTGAGAGTTGACATTGCTAAGTACGTTAGCAAATGTTTGACTTGCTCGAAAGTCAAAGTTGAATATCAAAGACCATCTGGTTTACTGCAACAACCAGAAGTACCGATGTGGAAATGGGAACAGATTTCGATGGACTTCATTACTAAGTTACCCCGTACACCGAGTGGTTGTGATACGATATGGGTAATTGTTGATCGATTAACGAAATCTGCACATTTCTTAGTAATCAAGGAAACTGACAAGATGGAGAAACTGACTCGTGTTTACATCAAGGAAGTGGTAGCACGGCATGGCGTGCCAATCTTTATTATATCAGATCAAGATGCCCGAGTTACTACCAACTTTTGGGAATCACTTCATAAATCATTGGGGACTCGTTTGGATATGAGTACTGCCTATCATCCACAGACAGACGGTCAAAGTGAACGTACGATTCAAACGCTCGAGGATTTGTTACGAGCTTGTGTAATTGACTTTGGTGATAGTTGGGAAAACCATTTGCCGTTAGTGGAATTCTCTTACAACAACAGTTATCATACAAGTATTCAAGCAGCACCGTTTGAAGCCTTGTATGGTCGCAAATGTCGTTCACTAGTTTGCTGGGCTGAAATTGATGACGGTCAGATAACAGGTCCTGAATTGGTACACGAGACGACAGAGAAGATAGTTCAAATTCGGAACCGTATGGCAGCGGCCCGGGATCGACAGAAGAGTTATGCTGACAAACGTCGTAAACCGTTGGAATTTCAAGTAGGAGACCGAGTTCTTCTGAAGGTATCACCTTGGAAAGGTGTGATACGATTCGGCAAGCGCGGGAAGCTTAGTCCACGTTACGTAGGACCTTTTGAGATCTTGAAAAGGATTGGTCCGGTTGCGTATCAACTCAATTACCGAATAAAATCGATGGAGTTCATGATGTATTTCATGTTTCGAACTTGAAGAAACGTCTTTCTGATGAGACATTGGTAGTACCACTTGTATTCTGCAAGTGGATGAACAGTTACAATTCGTTGAGGAACCAGTTGTAATCATGGACCGAGAGGTCAACGTGGTCCTGAACACACATGAGGAAGGGAAGATCAAATGATGAAGAAGTATCCTCATCTGTTCAAGACAACAACTGCAAACACTGTGAAGACACGTTAAATTTCGGGACGAAATTTCCTTCAACAAGGGGATGACGTGATATTTCACACTCTAACACTTTCAGATTTCAAACTGTAAGCACAAACACTTTATACTATTGAAATTAATAGGAACAATTGTGCTGAACACCAGCTTTGCAGAATGCAAACACAAACATTTCATATTAGTACATACATGATTGATTTCAAACAATGTACTACATTTCATGGTGGTACAATCATGAGCGGTTAAACAATAGTAGTGCTACAAATAGAAGGAACCAGAATAATTGTGTATGGTAAATTGACGAGTACAGGGGCCCATGTAATAGTGAATTTACAGTTACGCATGAATTTTGGAAGTTTCTATTTTGTTGACTACATTCAAACATTTGCTATGTGTACATTCACACAGTTGCTATGTGTGAGATTACATAGTATAGTATACAAACACTTTATTCAATTGGTTTTGTTACAGACATTTGTGTTACATTACATTTCATACATTTTATGTGCTACATATCATATGTTACATGTTATGGTAGTACATGCATGGTTAGTTACACACATTTTGCTATGTGCAGGGTTGCATAGTACAAACAGTTACAGACACTCACTATGTGTGAGGTTACACAACACAGTATGATCAAACACAAATGGTTACAGTTAGGTGAACTAACTAGTGTACACGCAAAACAGTTACATTGAACGATCACACTTAGATGTGATGTTGCAAACATTGGATTTTGTGTATGAGTACACACAAGCGCACAGAATGATCAGACATCACACTAATACGCACAATCTGAACTCGTAAGTAGTTTCCTAACTACTCCTAACAATTGCTAATTTTCGGGACGAAAATTCCTCCAACAAGGGGATGATGTGACAATCCGGTATTTTCGAATAAACCTCGTTAACTGTAAGTATCGAAATCACAAATCTGAGGCCCAAGGTAGGCCCAATTACAAATCCAAGGCCCAAGGTAGGCCCAATTGTATTTTATGAGGCCCAAGTAGATAGAAGTAGGCCCAATTAAAATTTATTAGGCCCAATTGGGTTAACCTAGCCCAATAATGTTCCAAATGGTCCAATTAGTGTCAATTCGGGAATTCGGTTTAATTTTGTTAACCGAAAATTAAGGAAATCATAGGAAAACAAACTAGAGGGGTTGAAAGTGAATAGAATTAATCCTAAAACATTCAATTTATTAGGATTAAACTTTCAAGCTTTAAAATTAATCAATTTTGACTCATAAAAGTCAAAATTCGGCCATATGAGTGGGTAAATTCGAATTTCATCTCAATATGTAATTACACCTGAATTAAACTAGTATTAATCATTAACTTAATGATATTAATATAGTGAATACGTTATTGAATCATTAAATAGCAATTTAAGTCCAAAATGAAACCAAAATATTGTAACCGTTCGAAGTATGTATCAAATTCCTATAAGCCGATCATAATTTATCCAATTAAACTCTAACATACACCATTCGGCATCCTTAGAGGTGTTTACAAACAACAATTCGATCGTAGAAGCATCGGGAGAAGGAATTGAATTAAAGGGCGGCCGAATCAAAAATAAGATAGAATTACAAAGTTAAATTACACAGTACGTGTTCATAATTTAACTAAGTAATCTAATCCAAAAAGAATCGTGTAGTTTCTATCTTGTAGCTGTACAAGATATGCAAAAGTGATTCACTGTGTCATCCCAAAAGTATGCAATCAAAAATAAGCTAGGTCTTCTAAAAGTCCATTAGCTTAATACTTGCATCTATGTATCTACACCTGTCCGTCACCTGAGAAAACATGCATTTAAAACAAGGTCAACACTAGGTTGGTGAGTTCATAAGTTTTGTAATTGAAAACCATTGAATTTATGTCAATTATGTTCATAATGTTTCACACAAATTGTATTGATAATTGAATCCCATGTTCACACAATGTCCTCTCCATGGCTGGATGTACAGATAATGTCTCATCCAGTCAAGCATGCTTATATATAGGGGCATACGAAAAGGTCAAGCCCAGACGCCACCCCACCACATGCTTAACTGCACTCAACACTACCTGTAATACAACGATGAATACCCATTTCCTTTCACCCATGATTTCCCGGTACGTTTATCTACTCAGTAGTAGGAAAGAGATATAATTATCTCTGTTAACCATTCCTTATGGAACGGCCGGCATGTAAAGTAACCCAACGAATAAAATAAGAGATGTAATCATCCCTGTTAACTAATCCTTACGAATTAGCCGATATGTAAATAAACCAATGATGGAATAAAGAGACATAAAATCTCTGTTAGCTATTCCTTACGGATTAGCCCGGCAGGTATGATATAGACCAACAAACAAAGTAAGAGACATAATTGTCTCTGTTAGCTATTCCTTACGGATTAGCCCGGCAGGTATGATATAGACCAACAAACAAAGTAAGAGACATAATTGTCTCTGTTAGCTATTCCTTACGGATTAGCCCGGCAGGTATGATAGCACCACTCGTGCCCGGTAAGTAAGATAGCACCTCTCGTGCCCGGTAGTTATGATAGCACCTCTCGTGCCCGGTAGGTATGATAGCACCGCTCGTGCCCGGTAGGTATGATAGCACCGCTCGTGCCCGGTAGGTATGATAGCACCGCTCGTGCCCGGTAGGTATGATAGCACCGCTCGTGCCCGGTAGGTATGATAGCACCGCTCGTGCCCGGTAGGTATGATAGCACCGCTCGTGCCCGGTAGGTACATTAAATTACCCCTAGCCCTAATGATTAGAGTTCATGATTTACCCAACTGACCTATGGTTAATGTAACCGACACACTCTGACGGTTATAGGATGTACTCTAAATAGAGTACCAATAGGCAATAGTAGTACATGTAGGGATTGCCACCCCTAAGGTGTGTGTATGCGATATCAACCTCGATATCACAAGTAAATGTCTCAACTGTTATCTCAAGGTTACGTGTTCTAGTGATCTCGAACAAAGTGTCATAAGAACAAGTCTTATACACGATGTTAGTACTGTGTGAATGATCCTGTTATCATGAAATTACCTTATCATGATGATCATTCATGTCATAAGTAATTGTTATTGGCATGCTATGCCATGGTTTTCCCCGTTATCCTATCGTGTAAGAATAATAATCAGACGTAAGATATGTTCTTAACAACTTATATTATTCTATGGTGTTAATGGATCCTGATTCTAAGATAGCATGTAACATCCTAGCTATTTCGGTTATGATAAAGTCAATCAATCAAGCATGTAATGATAAATGATAATAACGATAAACAATTATTATCTAAATCATAAAATAAGCAATATGGTTAATGAAACTTTTAAGTAAATAAAAGTTTTGCATGTTTCTCAGCCCCGAGCTTTGAAATCAGTAAAGATTAAAAGAAAAGGGGCATATGAACTCACCTTGTGTATGAAATGGTTGACTTAGCTTAAATGAAGGATGCACGCGCTCTTGATTGTTCTTGAGGTTGATTTCACGATCCTGTATGGAGTTCACGATGTATGTACTTATAAGTATAAGTTGTGAAGTGTTGTGCGCGTGTATGTGTTAGCCCTTAAGTTGGCTAACTTTTGTGGGTCTCAGTCTTGGTTTTCATTCGGCCCTGTTTACTTGTGTCACAGTTTGTTATTTCAATGTGACCTTATGTTGTATGTTTAAACTTTATTCAACCTTGAGAATCTATAAATTTGGTTATTAATTTTTAGTCATTCGTGTTGATATGAGACTTAGTAACTAATTCCAAAGATAAAACTTTGTAATTATCTCATGAAATTTTCAAGTACTTTAGATCCAACCATGACCTCCTTTGTAGAAAATAGGAAAAGTATGTATGTTCTCCATACAACTTATTCATATTCTTGTTTCCATTTTAAGTCGAGTGGGCCAAATACTAATTACTTGGGCCGAATGAGTTGTTATTGGGTCAAGATAATCTCATGGCCCAAATCTAATCGGGTGAGCCGAATTATAAGTATCCATGGGCCTATTGGGCCAACATGAGATATCATAGACTTAATACATTGTTTTTGGGCCGGCTAGATGATCATGGGCCCTATATTGGGCCGGAGCAATTAGGTTGGGCCATGAACTTGGGTTAAACAAGTGTGTTGGATCGAACAATGGATCAAGGTCGAAATTTAAAGGGGCTGTTGGACAGTTTAGTTGATGTTGGGCCTGCTGGGCCTCATGGGCCGGTTGCTATGGGCTGAGTAATGGCTGCTAGGCCGAATGGTTTACTGCTGGGCCTGTTTCTCATTGATGGGCTGGTTTTCTAGGCTGGCCCAATCGAAACTATAAGATCACTCAAATCAGTTAATAGCTATTAGCAACTTGGTCCATCTCTTTAATCAGCCGTGAAGGTTCCAGGGAACCCTAGGGTTCGTTCAGCACCATCATGGTTTAGTCCTGCTAAGTTCGCTTGAAAGAGGGTTCGGTGTGTCCAGGTTCGAGCAGTAGGTTCGTCTGACTGGAAGAGGGTTCGCTGGAGTGTAGGGTTCGGCCATGGTTTCATATGGTTCGTAGTAGAGTCGGCTGCTGGGTGTGCATGGCAGCAGGTTCACCTAGGGTTCGTAGACCATGGTTTATGAACAGTAACCACCCATAGATTCGGCTGATGATGTGACGGGGTTCGCAGCTCATGGGTTCGTGGTCCAGTAGCTTCGGCTTCATCCCGAAGGTTCGCCGACCATAGTAAGTTCGGCTGCGAGTATCCGGGTTCGTCTGCACTGATGCCCCACGAGCCTGTAGTCTGCGTCCTTCATCATCATCATTCACCCAGGGTTTGAATGCTGTTACTGTCTACACTTCTCGTTCATGGTTGCTTTCATGGTGTTGTGGTTCACGGTGACTCAATGGTCGACCGGTATAGTGAGTGGCTCAAACAACCTTTTACAAAAACCCTAATTCCCGAACATTCATGGCATCATACCTTGCGTTTCTGTGGTTAAATGCTCAGATCTGTTGTACTTCTAGGTAGAGGAGGTCAAGGGCTACGCGTGGACACCAAGAACGCGCGATTTGGTTGAGAAATGGACAAGATATGAAGGTTTGAAGTTGGTTTTTGGTGGTGGAGAGGTGGTGGCCGGAATTTGTTGATAGAGAGAGAATGGGAGGAGTGAAAATGAAAGAAACCTTTCATTTGTGATTTTTATACTCCACGGGGTATCCGGGTTCGTTTTGGTTGCTCGGTTCGCAATTTGGTCGCGTATCCGGAAAATTACGCGTATTCAATTTGTAATAAATAAAAGAAAGATATTTTTAAATTATTTGATGAGTTTCAAAATTGTAAAAAGTTATTTATTTTATTTTATTAAATTTATTATCGTTCGTGTCATTTTTCGTTTTCGTTTCGTCAGATCGCGTAACTTACGCGCGTTTTCGTACAGAGCGCTAACTGTACGAACACGATCGTATGTTTCGCTTTCTGATTTGGTTTTCTAATTATCAGTTATCGTTCAGAACGTTAAACTCACAGATATGTTTGTGTGAATCGTCACCCACGCAAACACACTGTCAGTTTATTGTTCTTAAAACGACACTGCAATATAATTTGAATTGTGTTTCCTCACTGTCGGACTCAACTAGACATCCTGTTATCGTGCTGCTTTCAAAAAGATTTGTCGGCCATCTGATTCCTGTCATCTATGAATATCAGATCGCAACCGATTTGTTTTCGTTATCCGTTTGTACACTGTTGTTTCTCTTGAGTTGTTGTATTTACTGTATTTAAGTTTTCACTTAAACACATACAACTGTGATTTGTTTTCTGAGTTCTGTTTTCATACGAATGTTTATGTACTGTATTTACACACAGTAATTGGTGAAAGTACACACACCGTACGGACTTGCCGGACGGTTCGGTACTAGTTGTCACAGTCTCCCCTTGTTAAAGAAATTTCGTCCCGAAATTTACATATCATTGTCGGGCACTACTTTTTCTTTGCCTAGGTGGAGATGCTTTGATATCATGTGTTCTAATGTTCTCATGCTTATGCAAAGTTGTGTTTAGTGTTTTCCCGAGCATGTTCGATGTGATACGGATTCGTTTTCAGTCTATCGACCGTACTATCCGAAATGTTTATGTTCCTTGTGAGAACATTGTTCATATGTGACCTAGTCTTCCTTAGGGAACCTAGGATTTTGTGTGTGGTTATGAAATGAGCAGACTTGATTCCATTGTTCCAATCAATTCTGGAACATCAAGTCTACTGGAAGTGTAAGGTAGCTTGGCATCGCGTGCCATAGCTATTTGTATACACTCCCATGGTTGTATCTCATGATGTTGCATAGTTTCATGATCTATAACGTTCACTATGATTCTTATGCTCACGTGTTATTCCTGTTAGGAGAAGCCTCTCGTTTCTCCCCTTGTTAGGATGGATTCGTATATCGTCTGCTAAGACAACATTGACGGACCCATTACTAAGATTTATAAATGTATCTCTGTCGTTCATTGTAATGACATGAAAAGGTCTTATCGGATTAGATGACCCCATCCCCATCAGGGACAAAGCATCCGTTCCGATGATGATATTGACACCACTCGTGTCCATCACTTTGAATTATATGGTGTGTGTTTGTTCACTAAGGTGGGTGAACACTAAGTTCATGTCATTTAGTGTAAGAGATATCCAAGTGTTGCCTCCTATTGCGAGTAAGTTCTAACTAACTCTAAAGGGGCAATTATAATCTATGCTAGTATAAATTAATACACTGCAAGATTGAAATGGAAAGCGTACCAGTGTTGGTGTCAGTGTTTTGGTCGGTTGCTGCTGCTCCTACCCTGTATGCACGTCCCCTCGGTGCTTGCCCTCTCGGTAGCACCCTTTTTGGACAGTCTTTCGCATAGTGCCCTGGTTCTCCGCAGGTGTAACAGGAAATGCGATCGAGGTGTGCGGCGGTCTGTGCCACTGCCTGGTTTGCTCTGTGTTGAGCTGTTTGGTTTTTGCAAAATTGGACCCAGTGTCCTAGCTTCCCACAAGAAGTACATTGTCTGCACCTTGCGTCTGGTTGATGATGATAATTGCATTTACTGCAAAATGGAGTCGTGCCTGAGTATGTTTGGTGGTTCCGTGGTGGTTGTGTGGGCACAGCTTGTTTGGTAGCAGTGGTCGTTGCGAAATTCTTAACGACCTTTCGTTTCTTGGCAAGGTGTTGTTCTGGATCATCAGTATTTCCAGACTCCTTCTTTAACATGCCTGAGGCAACCATCACGTCAGTTAGTGTTGCTGATAGTGTAACAGCCATCTCAAGTGTAGTTGGGCGTGCGGCAATCACATGCCCTTGCATGCAAGGCGGCAGTCCCCCGACATACCGTTCAATCCTTTTCTCTAGTGTAGGCACAATATCCGGTGCCAAGGTTGCCAGTTCGTGGAATCTGGTAGTAAAGGCCAGATGGTCAGCTCCGATCATAACAAGGTTGAGTAGCTCGGTTTCAACCTTTTTCAGTTCGTTCCTCGGGCAAAACTCGCCTCTCAGCAAGGTTTTGAAATCCTCCCAAGGCATCGCCAATGCCTCATCTCTTCCTCGGGTTTGAACCTGGGCGTTCCACCAGGTTAGTGCTCGTTTCTCAAACGATCCTGCAGCATATCTCACGCGGTGTTGGTCAGGACAACCGCTAATGTCGAGAGTTGTTTCCATCTTCTCAATCCATTGGATCAAGCCGACGGCTCCCTCAGTGCCACTGAATGTTGGTGGCTTGCATCCTACAAAGTTCTTGTAGGAGTAGTCTTGACCTTGCCGTGTGTTACCACTACCTTCTCCAGTTGAGTTGGCAGCGTTGTTGCTGTTGTTACTGTTGATTCGGTTCATCATCTCGGGAATCACATCCCTCAGTTGGCTTGTCAGCAGTGTAGCCAGTGCTATGGTAGCAGGGTCCAACTCATGGACAGGTGGTGGCGGAGGAGGAGGTGGAGGTGGTTGTGTAGGAGAGTCGGGCGGTGTCGGTGTCGATGAGTGCGGAGCTGATCCTTGAGTCAACGGTAGCAGCGGTGGCTGTCTTCTCGGCGGCATTCTGATCATAACCGAAAGGAAATCGGTTAGTGCAGTGATCAGAAGCAGAAGACATATGCAAATAGAATCCTATGTTGTATGTTCACTACATGAGGTCCCTAGGTTATAGTCTAGGCCAAACCGTTTAAGCAATATGACCTATATTTCTCTATAACCATGGCTCTGATACCAATCTGTCACACCCCGGGCCGGCGGGAACGGATCGGGTTTTCCCGTCGGGCGGAAGGTTCCCGGGGCGCGATATCTTATGTGATAATCGAAATGATCAGATTGTTTACATGGCACATGATAAATAATGAGAAATGCTAACATGACATATAAGATAGAATTACAAAGTTAAATTACACAGTACGTGTTCATAATTTAACTAAGTAATCTAATCCAAAAAGAATCGTGTAGTTTCTATCTTGTAGCTGTACAAGATATGCAAAAGTGATTCACTGTGTCATCCCAAAAGTATGCAATCAAAAATAAGCTAGGTCTTCTAAAAGTCCATTAGCTTAATACTTGCATCTATGTATCTACACCTGTCCGTCACCTGAGAAAACATGCATTTAAAACAAGGTCAACACTAGGTTGGTGAGTTCATAAGTTTTGTAATTGAAAACCATTGAATTTATGTCAATTATGTTCATAATGTTTCACACAAATTGTATTGATAATTGAATCCCATGTTCACACAATGTCCTCTCCATGGCTGGATGTACAGATAATGTCTCATCCAGTCAAGCATGCTTATATATAGGGGCATACGAAAAGGTCAAGCCCAGACGCCACCCCACCACATGCTTAACTGCACTCAACACTACCTGTAATACAACGATGAATACCCATTTCCTTTCACCCATGATTTCCCGGTACGTTTATCTACTCAGTAGTAGGAAAGAGATATAATTATCTCTGTTAACCATTCCTTATGGAACGGCCGGCATGTAAAGTAACCCAACGAATAAAATAAGAGATGTAATCATCCCTGTTAACTAATCCTTACGAATTAGCCGATATGTAAATAAACCAATGATGGAATAAAGAGACATAAAATCTCTGTTAGCTATTCCTTACGGATTAGCCCGGCAGGTATGATATAGACCAACAAACAAAGTAAGAGACATAATTGTCTCTGTTAGCTATTCCTTACGGATTAGCCCGGCAGGTATGATATAGACCAACAAACAAAGTAAGAGACATAATTGTCTCTGTTAGCTATTCCTTACGGATTAGCCCGGCAGGTATGATAGCACCACTCGTGCCCGGTAAGTAAGATAGCACCTCTCGTGCCCGGTAGTTATGATAGCACCTCTCGTGCCCGGTAGGTATGATAGCACCGCTCGTGCCCGGTAGGTATGATAGCACCGCTCGTGCCCGGTAGGTATGATAGCACCGCTCGTGCCCGGTAGGTATGATAGCACCGCTCGTGCCCGGTAGGTATGATAGCACCGCTCGTGCCCGGTAGGTATGATAGCACCGCTCGTGCCCGGTAGGTATGATAGCACCGCTCGTGCCCGGTAGGTATGATAGCACCGCTCGTGCCCGGTAGGTATGATAGCACCGCTCGTGCCCGGTAGGTATGATAGCACCGCTCGTGCCCGGTAGGTATGATAGCACCGCTCGTGCCCGGTAGGTATGATAGCACCGCTCGTGCCCGGTAGGTACATTAAATTACCCCTAGCCCTAATGATTAGAGTTCATGATTTACCCAACTGACCTATGGTTAATGTAACCGACACACTCTGACGGTTATAGGATGTACTCTAAATAGAGTACCAATAGGCAATAGTAGTACATGTAGGGATTGCCACCCCTAAGGTGTGTGTATGCGATATCAACCTCGATATCACAAGTAAATGTCTCAACTGTTATCTCAAGGTTACGTGTTCTAGTGATCTCGAACAAAGTGTCATAAGAACAAGTCTTATACACGATGTTAGTACTGTGTGAATGATCCTGTTATCATGAAATTACCTTATCATGATGATCATTCATGTCATAAGTAATTGTTATTGGCATGCTATGCCATGGTTTTCCCCGTTATCCTATCGTGTAAGAATAATAATCAGACGTAAGATATGTTCTTAACAACTTATATTATTCTATGGTGTTAATGGATCCTGATTCTAAGATAGCATGTAACATCCTAGCTATTTCGGTTATGATAAAGTCAATCAATCAAGCATGTAATGATAAATGATAATAACGATAAACAATTATTATCTAAATCATAAAATAAGCAATATGGTTAATGAAACTTTTAAGTAAATAAAAGTTTTGCATGTTTCTCAGCCCCGAGCTTTGAAATCAGTAAAGATTAAAAGAAAAGGGGCATATGAACTCACCTTGTGTATGAAATGGTTGACTTAGCTTAAATGAAGGATGCACGCGCTCTTGATTGTTCTTGAGGTTGATTTCACGATCCTGTATGGAGTTCACGATGTATGTACTTATAAGTATAAGTTGTGAAGTGTTGTGCGCGTGTATGTGTTAGCCCTTAAGTTGGCTAACTTTTGTGGGTCTCAGTCTTGGTTTTCATTCGGCCCTGTTTACTTGTGTCACAGTTTGTTATTTCAATGTGACCTTATGTTGTATGTTTAAACTTTATTCAACCTTGAGAATCTATAAATTTGGTTATTAATTTTTAGTCATTCGTGTTGATATGAGACTTAGTAACTAATTCCAAAGATAAAACTTTGTAATTATCTCATGAAATTTTCAAGTACTTTAGATCCAACCATGACCTCCTTTGTAGAAAATAGGAAAAGTATGTATGTTCTCCATACAACTTATTCATATTCTTGTTTCCATTTTAAGTCGAGTGGGCCAAATACTAATTACTTGGGCCGAATGAGTTGTTATTGGGTCAAGATAATCTCATGGCCCAAATCTAATCGGGTGAGCCGAATTATAAGTATCCATGGGCCTATTGGGCCAACATGAGATATCATAGACTTAATACATTGTTTTTGGGCCGGCTAGATGATCATGGGCCCTATATTGGGCCGGAGCAATTAGGTTGGGCCATGAACTTGGGTTAAACAAGTGTGTTGGATCGAACAATGGATCAAGGTCGAAATTTAAAGGGGCTGTTGGACAGTTTAGTTGATGTTGGGCCTGCTGGGCCTCATGGGCCGGTTGCTATGGGCTGAGTAATGGCTGCTAGGCCGAATGGTTTACTGCTGGGCCTGTTTCTCATTGATGGGCTGGTTTTCTAGGCTGGCCCAATCGAAACTATAAGATCACTCAAATCAGTTAATAGCTATTAGCAACTTGGTCCATCTCTTTAATCAGCCGTGAAGGTTCCAGGGAACCCTAGGGTTCGTTCAGCACCATCATGGTTTAGTCCTGCTAAGTTCGCTTGAAAGAGGGTTCGGTGTGTCCAGGTTCGAGCAGTAGGTTCGTCTGACTGGAAGAGGGTTCGCTGGAGTGTAGGGTTCGGCCATGGTTTCATATGGTTCGTAGTAGAGTCGGCTGCTGGGTGTGCATGGCAGCAGGTTCACCTAGGGTTCGTAGACCATGGTTTATGAACAGTAACCACCCATAGATTCGGCTGATGATGTGACGGGGTTCGCAGCTCATGGGTTCGTGGTCCAGTAGCTTCGGCTTCATCCCGAAGGTTCGCCGACCATAGTAAGTTCGGCTGCGAGTATCCGGGTTCGTCTGCACTGATGCCCCACGAGCCTGTAGTCTGCGTCCTTCATCATCATCATTCACCCAGGGTTTGAATGCTGTTACTGTCTACACTTCTCGTTCATGGTTGCTTTCATGGTGTTGTGGTTCACGGTGACTCAATGGTCGACCGGTATAGTGAGTGGCTCAAACAACCTTTTACAAAAACCCTAATTCCCGAACATTCATGGCATCATACCTTGCGTTTCTGTGGTTAAATGCTCAGATCTGTTGTACTTCTAGGTAGAGGAGGTCAAGGGCTACGCGTGGACACCAAGAACGCGCGATTTGGTTGAGAAATGGACAAGATATGAAGGTTTGAAGTTGGTTTTTGGTGGTGGAGAGGTGGTGGCCGGAATTTGTTGATAGAGAGAGAATGGGAGGAGTGAAAATGAAAGAAACCTTTCATTTGTGATTTTTATACTCCACGGGGTATCCGGGTTCGTTTTGGTTGCTCGGTTCGCAATTTGGTCGCGTATCCGGAAAATTACGCGTATTCAATTTGTAATAAATAAAAGAAAGATATTTTTAAATTATTTGATGAGTTTCAAAATTGTAAAAAGTTATTTATTTTATTTTATTAAATTTATTATCGTTCGTGTCATTTTTCGTTTTCGTTTCGTCAGATCGCGTAACTTACGCGCGTTTTCGTACAGAGCGCTAACTGTACGAACACGATCGTATGTTTCGCTTTCTGATTTGGTTTTCTAATTATCAGTTATCGTTCAGAACGTTAAACTCACAGATATGTTTGTGTGAATCGTCACCCACGCAAACACACTGTCAGTTTATTGTTCTTAAAACGACACTGCAATATAATTTGAATTGTGTTTCCTCACTGTCGGACTCAACTAGACATCCTGTTATCGTGCTGCTTTCAAAAAGATTTGTCGGCCATCTGATTCCTGTCATCTATGAATATCAGATCGCAACCGATTTGTTTTCGTTATCCGTTTGTACACTGTTGTTTCTCTTGAGTTGTTGTATTTACTGTATTTAAGTTTTCACTTAAACACATACAACTGTGATTTGTTTTCTGAGTTCTGTTTTCATACGAATGTTTATGTACTGTATTTACACACAGTAATTGGTGAAAGTACACACACCGTACGGACTTGCCGGACGGTTCGGTACTAGTTGTCACAGTCTCCCCTTGTTAAAGAAATTTCGTCCCGAAATTTACATATCATTGTCGGGCACTACTTTTTCTTTGCCTAGGTGGAGATGCTTTGATATCATGTGTTCTAATGTTCTCATGCTTATGCAAAGTTGTGTTTAGTGTTTTCCCGAGCATGTTCGATGTGATACGGATTCGTTTTCAGTCTATCGACCGTACTATCCGAAATGTTTATGTTCCTTGTGAGAACATTGTTCATATGTGACCTAGTCTTCCTTAGGGAACCTAGGATTTTGTGTGTGGTTATGAAATGAGCAGACTTGATTCCATTGTTCCAATCAATTCTGGAACATCAAGTCTACTGGAAGTGTAAGGTAGCTTGGCATCGCGTGCCATAGCTATTTGTATACACTCCCATGGTTGTATCTCATGATGTTGCATAGTTTCATGATCTATAACGTTCACTATGATTCTTATGCTCACGTGTTATTCCTGTTAGGAGAAGCCTCTCGTTTCTCCCCTTGTTAGGATGGATTCGTATATCGTCTGCTAAGACAACATTGACGGACCCATTACTAAGATTTATAAATGTATCTCTGTCGTTCATTGTAATGACATGAAAAGGTCTTATCGGATTAGATGACCCCATCCCCATCAGGGACAAAGCATCCGTTCCGATGATGATATTGACACCACTCGTGTCCATCACTTTGAATTATATGGTGTGTGTTTGTTCACTAAGGTGGGTGAACACTAAGTTCATGTCATTTAGTGTAAGAGATATCCAAGTGTTGCCTCCTATTGCGAGTAAGTTCTAACTAACTCTAAAGGGGCAATTATAATCTATGCTAGTATAAATTAATACACTGCAAGATTGAAATGGAAAGCGTACCAGTGTTGGTGTCAGTGTTTTGGTCGGTTGCTGCTGCTCCTACCCTGTATGCACGTCCCCTCGGTGCTTGCCCTCTCGGTAGCACCCTTTTTGGACAGTCTTTCGCATAGTGCCCTGGTTCTCCGCAGGTGTAACAGGAAATGCGATCGAGGTGTGCGGCGGTCTGTGCCACTGCCTGGTTTGCTCTGTGTTGAGCTGTTTGGTTTTTGCAAAATTGGACCCAGTGTCCTAGCTTCCCACAAGAAGTACATTGTCTGCACCTTGCGTCTGGTTGATGATGATAATTGCATTTACTGCAAAATGGAGTCGTGCCTGAGTATGTTTGGTGGTTCCGTGGTGGTTGTGTGGGCACAGCTTGTTTGGTAGCAGTGGTCGTTGCGAAATTCTTAACGACCTTTCGTTTCTTGGCAAGGTGTTGTTCTGGATCATCAGTATTTCCAGACTCCTTCTTTAACATGCCTGAGGCAACCATCACGTCAGTTAGTGTTGCTGATAGTGTAACAGCCATCTCAAGTGTAGTTGGGCGTGCGGCAATCACATGCCCTTGCATGCAAGGCGGCAGTCCCCCGACATACCGTTCAATCCTTTTCTCTAGTGTAGGCACAATATCCGGTGCCAAGGTTGCCAGTTCGTGGAATCTGGTAGTAAAGGCCAGATGGTCAGCTCCGATCATAACAAGGTTGAGTAGCTCGGTTTCAACCTTTTTCAGTTCGTTCCTCGGGCAAAACTCGCCTCTCAGCAAGGTTTTGAAATCCTCCCAAGGCATCGCCAATGCCTCATCTCTTCCTCGGGTTTGAACCTGGGCGTTCCACCAGGTTAGTGCTCGTTTCTCAAACGATCCTGCAGCATATCTCACGCGGTGTTGGTCAGGACAACCGCTAATGTCGAGAGTTGTTTCCATCTTCTCAATCCATTGGATCAAGCCGACGGCTCCCTCAGTGCCACTGAATGTTGGTGGCTTGCATCCTACAAAGTTCTTGTAGGAGTAGTCTTGACCTTGCCGTGTGTTACCACTACCTTCTCCAGTTGAGTTGGCAGCGTTGTTGCTGTTGTTACTGTTGATTCGGTTCATCATCTCGGGAATCACATCCCTCAGTTGGCTTGTCAGCAGTGTAGCCAGTGCTATGGTAGCAGGGTCCAACTCATGGACAGGTGGTGGCGGAGGAGGAGGTGGAGGTGGTTGTGTAGGAGAGTCGGGCGGTGTCGGTGTCGATGAGTGCGGAGCTGATCCTTGAGTCAACGGTAGCAGCGGTGGCTGTCTTCTCGGCGGCATTCTGATCATAACCGAAAGGAAATCGGTTAGTGCAGTGATCAGAAGCAGAAGACATATGCAAATAGAATCCTATGTTGTATGTTCACTACATGAGGTCCCTAGGTTATAGTCTAGGCCAAACCGTTTAAGCAATATGACCTATATTTCTCTATAACCATGGCTCTGATACCAATCTGTCACACCCCGGGCCGGCGGGAACGGATCGGGTTTTCCCGTCGGGCGGAAGGTTCCCGGGGCGCGATATCTTATGTGATAATCGAAATGATCAGATTGTTTACATGGCACATGATAAATAATGAGAAATGCTAACATGACATATAAGATAGAATTACAAAGTTAAATTACACAGTACGTGTTCATAATTTAACTAAGTAATCTAATCCAAAAAGAATCGTGTAGTTTCTATCTTGTAGCTGTACAAGATATGCAAAAGTGATTCACTGTGTCATCCCAAAAGTATGCAATCAAAAATAAGCTAGGTCTTCTAAAAGTCCATTAGCTTAATACTTGCATCTATGTATCTACACCTGTCCGTCACCTGAGAAAACATGCATTTAAAACAAGGTCAACACTAGGTTGGTGAGTTCATAAGTTTTGTAATTGAAAACCATTGAATTTATGTCAATTATGTTCATAATGTTTCACACAAATTGTATTGATAATTGAATCCCATGTTCACACAATGTCCTCTCCATGGCTGGATGTACAGATAATGTCTCATCCAGTCAAGCATGCTTATATATAGGGGCATACGAAAAGGTCAAGCCCAGACGCCACCCCACCACATGCTTAACTGCACTCAACACTACCTGTAATACAACGATGAATACCCATTTCCTTTCACCCATGATTTCCCGGTACGTTTATCTACTCAGTAGTAGGAAAGAGATATAATTATCTCTGTTAACCATTCCTTATGGAACGGCCGGCATGTAAAGTAACCCAACGAATAAAATAAGAGATGTAATCATCCCTGTTAACTAATCCTTACGAATTAGCCGATATGTAAATAAACCAATGATGGAATAAAGAGACATAAAATCTCTGTTAGCTATTCCTTACGGATTAGCCCGGCAGGTATGATATAGACCAACAAACAAAGTAAGAGACATAATTGTCTCTGTTAGCTATTCCTTACGGATTAGCCCGGCAGGTATGATATAGACCAACAAACAAAGTAAGAGACATAATTGTCTCTGTTAGCTATTCCTTACGGATTAGCCCGGCAGGTATGATAGCACCACTCGTGCCCGGTAAGTAAGATAGCACCTCTCGTGCCCGGTAGTTATGATAGCACCTCTCGTGCCCGGTAGGTATGATAGCACCGCTCGTGCCCGGTAGGTATGATAGCACCGCTCGTGCCCGGTAGGTATGATAGCACCGCTCGTGCCCGGTAGGTATGATAGCACCGCTCGTGCCCGGTAGGTATGATAGCACCGCTCGTGCCCGGTAGGTATGATAGCACCGCTCGTGCCCGGTAGGTATGATAGCACCGCTCGTGCCCGGTAGGTATGATAGCACCGCTCGTGCCCGGTAGGTATGATAGCACCGCTCGTGCCCGGTAGGTATGATAGCACCGCTCGTGCCCGGTAGGTATGATAGCACCGCTCGTGCCCGGTAGGTATGATAGCACCGCTCGTGCCCGGTAGGTACATTAAATTACCCCTAGCCCTAATGATTAGAGTTCATGATTTACCCAACTGACCTATGGTTAATGTAACCGACACACTCTGACGGTTATAGGATGTACTCTAAATAGAGTACCAATAGGCAATAGTAGTACATGTAGGGATTGCCACCCCTAAGGTGTGTGTATGCGATATCAACCTCGATATCACAAGTAAATGTCTCAACTGTTATCTCAAGGTTACGTGTTCTAGTGATCTCGAACAAAGTGTCATAAGAACAAGTCTTATACACGATGTTAGTACTGTGTGAATGATCCTGTTATCATGAAATTACCTTATCATGATGATCATTCATGTCATAAGTAATTGTTATTGGCATGCTATGCCATGGTTTTCCCCGTTATCCTATCGTGTAAGAATAATAATCAGACGTAAGATATGTTCTTAACAACTTATATTATTCTATGGTGTTAATGGATCCTGATTCTAAGATAGCATGTAACATCCTAGCTATTTCGGTTATGATAAAGTCAATCAATCAAGCATGTAATGATAAATGATAATAACGATAAACAATTATTATCTAAATCATAAAATAAGCAATATGGTTAATGAAACTTTTAAGTAAATAAAAGTTTTGCATGTTTCTCAGCCCCGAGCTTTGAAATCAGTAAAGATTAAAAGAAAAGGGGCATATGAACTCACCTTGTGTATGAAATGGTTGACTTAGCTTAAATGAAGGATGCACGCGCTCTTGATTGTTCTTGAGGTTGATTTCACGATCCTGTATGGAGTTCACGATGTATGTACTTATAAGTATAAGTTGTGAAGTGTTGTGCGCGTGTATGTGTTAGCCCTTAAGTTGGCTAACTTTTGTGGGTCTCAGTCTTGGTTTTCATTCGGCCCTGTTTACTTGTGTCACAGTTTGTTATTTCAATGTGACCTTATGTTGTATGTTTAAACTTTATTCAACCTTGAGAATCTATAAATTTGGTTATTAATTTTTAGTCATTCGTGTTGATATGAGACTTAGTAACTAATTCCAAAGATAAAACTTTGTAATTATCTCATGAAATTTTCAAGTACTTTAGATCCAACCATGACCTCCTTTGTAGAAAATAGGAAAAGTATGTATGTTCTCCATACAACTTATTCATATTCTTGTTTCCATTTTAAGTCGAGTGGGCCAAATACTAATTACTTGGGCCGAATGAGTTGTTATTGGGTCAAGATAATCTCATGGCCCAAATCTAATCGGGTGAGCCGAATTATAAGTATCCATGGGCCTATTGGGCCAACATGAGATATCATAGACTTAATACATTGTTTTTGGGCCGGCTAGATGATCATGGGCCCTATATTGGGCCGGAGCAATTAGGTTGGGCCATGAACTTGGGTTAAACAAGTGTGTTGGATCGAACAATGGATCAAGGTCGAAATTTAAAGGGGCTGTTGGACAGTTTAGTTGATGTTGGGCCTGCTGGGCCTCATGGGCCGGTTGCTATGGGCTGAGTAATGGCTGCTAGGCCGAATGGTTTACTGCTGGGCCTGTTTCTCATTGATGGGCTGGTTTTCTAGGCTGGCCCAATCGAAACTATAAGATCACTCAAATCAGTTAATAGCTATTAGCAACTTGGTCCATCTCTTTAATCAGCCGTGAAGGTTCCAGGGAACCCTAGGGTTCGTTCAGCACCATCATGGTTTAGTCCTGCTAAGTTCGCTTGAAAGAGGGTTCGGTGTGTCCAGGTTCGAGCAGTAGGTTCGTCTGACTGGAAGAGGGTTCGCTGGAGTGTAGGGTTCGGCCATGGTTTCATATGGTTCGTAGTAGAGTCGGCTGCTGGGTGTGCATGGCAGCAGGTTCACCTAGGGTTCGTAGACCATGGTTTATGAACAGTAACCACCCATAGATTCGGCTGATGATGTGACGGGGTTCGCAGCTCATGGGTTCGTGGTCCAGTAGCTTCGGCTTCATCCCGAAGGTTCGCCGACCATAGTAAGTTCGGCTGCGAGTATCCGGGTTCGTCTGCACTGATGCCCCACGAGCCTGTAGTCTGCGTCCTTCATCATCATCATTCACCCAGGGTTTGAATGCTGTTACTGTCTACACTTCTCGTTCATGGTTGCTTTCATGGTGTTGTGGTTCACGGTGACTCAATGGTCGACCGGTATAGTGAGTGGCTCAAACAACCTTTTACAAAAACCCTAATTCCCGAACATTCATGGCATCATACCTTGCGTTTCTGTGGTTAAATGCTCAGATCTGTTGTACTTCTAGGTAGAGGAGGTCAAGGGCTACGCGTGGACACCAAGAACGCGCGATTTGGTTGAGAAATGGACAAGATATGAAGGTTTGAAGTTGGTTTTTGGTGGTGGAGAGGTGGTGGCCGGAATTTGTTGATAGAGAGAGAATGGGAGGAGTGAAAATGAAAGAAACCTTTCATTTGTGATTTTTATACTCCACGGGGTATCCGGGTTCGTTTTGGTTGCTCGGTTCGCAATTTGGTCGCGTATCCGGAAAATTACGCGTATTCAATTTGTAATAAATAAAAGAAAGATATTTTTAAATTATTTGATGAGTTTCAAAATTGTAAAAAGTTATTTATTTTATTTTATTAAATTTATTATCGTTCGTGTCATTTTTCGTTTTCGTTTCGTCAGATCGCGTAACTTACGCGCGTTTTCGTACAGAGCGCTAACTGTACGAACACGATCGTATGTTTCGCTTTCTGATTTGGTTTTCTAATTATCAGTTATCGTTCAGAACGTTAAACTCACAGATATGTTTGTGTGAATCGTCACCCACGCAAACACACTGTCAGTTTATTGTTCTTAAAACGACACTGCAATATAATTTGAATTGTGTTTCCTCACTGTCGGACTCAACTAGACATCCTGTTATCGTGCTGCTTTCAAAAAGATTTGTCGGCCATCTGATTCCTGTCATCTATGAATATCAGATCGCAACCGATTTGTTTTCGTTATCCGTTTGTACACTGTTGTTTCTCTTGAGTTGTTGTATTTACTGTATTTAAGTTTTCACTTAAACACATACAACTGTGATTTGTTTTCTGAGTTCTGTTTTCATACGAATGTTTATGTACTGTATTTACACACAGTAATTGGTGAAAGTACACACACCGTACGGACTTGCCGGACGGTTCGGTACTAGTTGTCACACCGAATATCAAGCTTTAGTCGATTGATATCAATTTGACACCCAATCAAGTAAGTTTTCGTTCCTACACACCTAAAGATGCCGACAAAGCTAATCCCTATGGTTAATTCGAGAATAAACATCGAATTCTATGAAGCTTAATTCTAGGGTTCATATCAAAAACGGTTTTGGGGGTTTTTGATCAAACAGGTTTAAAAATCAAATTCACCTTTACAGAGAGGTTCGAAACTATCATATTATTGAAAAACACATGTTAATTTCATCTGATAACAACAAATTGATAGTGTTCGAGTTCTAGGGTTTATCATCTAAATGGTTTTGGGGGTTTTGATCCAAATTGTTTCAGAAATAAAATTAAATGATACCTTAGTTTCAGAAAACCCCGATTTACATAAATTCTATATCAATTTTATTAAATTCCACCTGATGGAGTACAAACCAGTTTCAAGTTTAGGAGTTAAAAACGAGTTGGGTTTTTTTTAAATCAAATGACTTTCGAAATGCAATTAAGCTATATGATTAGACTCGTTTTGATTCAAGAATGAAAATAGATTCGACTACCCACATGTTCGAAATTGGTTCAATTGAATAGAGAATTAAGCCATTCGAACCGGGTTATGTTCGAGACTGATTAGAGCACTTAACTGAATCATTTGGACAAATTAAAGCCACCCATGGATGCGTCTAAAACTATGGAACCGTAGCCTATGGTTTCAGTCTCATTGGTGATCGAATCGGGGGCTAATTGGAACCAAATGGGTTCGGTAAAATGATCAAAGGGGAACCGAGGCATTAGTGGTTAAAAGAATTTAAAAGGGGATTCAGTTGCGATACCCTAGCGGGCCTAACTGGTATGGTGTGTTGGTTCAGTGTTGGAGGTCGCGGGTTTGAACCCGGGTTCCACCGGTTTTTGATATTAAAACTATTTTTGGATTTTAATCCATAACTTCTTCGTTTGAACTCCGATTTGACCCATTTGAAATCCGTTGGAACCAGAATTGAATCCTGAGCAAAATAAAATGATAAAATTTATCTTTTGAACAAAAAGTTTAATCGCGTATACTTACGTGTCACGAAACGAAATCGTATATGTGTATACGATTTAAACAAATAAAGATAAATTTGTGCATGCACTTGTATGTACGTTTCAAATAACTTAATATACGTGTGTTAACACGTATAAGACCACAAACACGAACTAACATTTCGAATAACGCAACGTTATTGCTAAAACACAGATTTCTTCGTAGAAGACAGTTTATGCGATTTCACGTGTGTTTGATCATTCCATTTCTACTAAAGGTGCGTACACGGCCCCTTTCTTATTTTAACTGTTTTGGGGGAGAAAACATGTGCAACAAACGCTTTTAGATACATATCACTTGCATGAGTTAGCTGTTTACATTAAGTGCAAACATAGCATTACAAAGCCTTCTCTTTCGAACCGTTTAATTTGCCGGAGCGCAAAGCGTGGTAGTTGAAGATAGATCTATTGGGTTTGACAAACCTCACTTGGTAGATGGGATCTACGCAGGTGTTTGACTGACCAAACACACACATTGCTATTGTTCGTGCTAGACAATAGTGTTAAGGCAAAAACATGCTATAGCATGGCAACTCGTCAGCTTCGGTGTCGACCACTTGTGTAAATGGTTTATATGACTAGCTATCATGACTGTGCATGTGTGATTATGTTATCTACAAACTTGATATTCAAACTGCTGTTTTGAACATTGCGAATGCTTAAACCTGTGTATGCACCAACCATTGTGTTGACTTGATTTACATGTTTTCTCAGGACACTAAGACACAAGCAAGGACAAGCAGGGACTAGGATGTTGAGTCTCATGCATGCATTTCAGTTCAAGTGTTTTAGTTTTGATTAATTAAGACATGGAATGTTATTGGAGTTGTACTTTACATTTTCAAACCGTTACGTATTGTTATTGGTTTTAAAACGCTTCCGCAAACATTGAAACTTTGATATTACAGTTTTAGACCAACATATGTTTTGAAATTCATGTAGAGGTCTTCGTTATGTCTAATGATCTGAGATCCTGGTTTGTCACGTTTCCAAACGGTATAATTCCGTTAGTTGAAAATTGGGGGTGTGACAGATTGGTATCAGAGACATTGGTTATAGCGAACTAGGTTTGCATTTGTAGACTTAGACTATAACTGTTAGACATTAGACACTTACTTACACGATAGTTGGTATGCACTTACATATGGCATTATGTAACAGACATGGCATCATCATCTACACCTGCTCACACTGAGGAACAAGTTGTAGCATTGTCAGACGTCATGACACGGAGGATCGAACCAGTGGATGATACAAACCACTATGAGGAGGAAACACATATTCGGCAAAGGAGGAACAACCAATATTGGCAATGGTTTCCTGATCTCATACGCAGCTGGGTGTGGGAAGAACGAGTGCCACCCCCACCAACTGCCAACACCGCTAATAGCCTTTGGACGTTACCTGCTCTAGGATATTCACTAGAACAGGTATTTGCTGCTTTTGTTGCACGCATGGAGCGCGAAATCCGCAACATGCGGGAAGTAGCAGGAATGATCACAGAATTGCTAGAGAATAACAACTGGCTGACACAAATGTGGAATAACCTCACTGAGGAGTTGGTTAGGACTAATGAGGAACAGGAAAATTTGGTGGAAACGATCTGGATGATGCGAGGGACGATCCTTGAACTCACTGCACGATTAGAAACTGCTGAGTTACGTGTAGCTGTAGCAGAGGCAAGGGCTGAGGAAGCTAATGCACGGGCTGGTGCAGTGGCGATTGAAGCCAATATAGTGAGAGACTTGGCGGGAGAGGCCATGACCCTCATCACTGGACATATGCGTTACCAACATGGTGCAGTGACTGGTCCAGCAGAACTGGAAGATTCATCATCAACCGTTGATCAACCAAACGATGGAATCTAGTCATTTCATTTACTTTCTAATTGACAAACTTATATGAGTGGGTTGTACTCATAAAAGTAGATTTCGTGTTTAGTTGTTTTGCATCTCTTGACAAACAATTGTAAGCACTAGTTTATCATAAATGATTAAGAATTGTTACCTTAATGGCTATGGTAGTGTGTTACATATTTACTTTGTGCATGAGTGATGATTATGCGATGGGTGTAGTCTCATTATGTATATTTGTAAATAGGAAGATCATGGTTGGAGGAAACATTAACATGACCACAACGGAAGTTGAGGCACTTATTAACACTCGAATTACCGAGACAATCGCAAACTATACGCAAACATACCAAATAGGATCACATGATCCAACGGGGGAACTGGTAAACTCACAAATGTGCACGTTCAAGACATTCTTGGACTGCAAACCACGTAATTTCAAAGGATCGGAAGGAGCCGTTAGATTTCTTCGATGGATTGAACAGTTAGAATCGGTGTTTGAGATGTGCAATTGTCCGGAAGAAAACAAGGTCAGATACGCTATTGGTACTTTGGAGGGTTCAGCCTTGACATGGTGGAACTCTATCGTACAGACACTCGGTTTGAATACAGCCAATGCACTTACTTGGAACGGATTCAAAATCCTGTTGCAGGAGGAGTATTGTCCCCGTAATGAAATGCAAGAACTTGAGGATGAATACAAGAAACTCAAGATGAAAGGCTCTAATATTGAGGAATACACTACTCGATTCCAGCAATTAGCCAGACTCTTACTGCACAGGGCAACCCCACCTAGTAAGTGGATCAAGAGATACATTGGAGGACTGGTATCTCAGGTTCGAAAATTGGTCATATCTGCAAATCCTACCACCATACAGCAAGCTATTCGACTGGCACACCAACTGACTGATCAAGCGATGCAACGAGGGACACTACCCAAACGAACAGTAACAGCTAAAATGGGAGACCACAAAAGAAAATGGGATGTCATTGATTCAAAGAATTTCACTCAGCAGTCATTTCAGAGAAATCGCAAGCAGGAATCCAACAAGACTCATCACAATCCAAACAATAACCAACAGACATCGGGAGGGTATAAGGGTAGATGCCCGAAGTGTAACAAATGTGGATTCCATCACTTTGGGAATCAATGTGACAAGTACCGATGTCAGCGATGCAGAAAGATAGGTCATGTAGCAAAAGACTGTCGAGGGGAACTTCAGACAAGCTCACTCAACCGGGACAACACACAGAAAGGATGTTTTGAGTGTGGCTTATCAGGACACTTCAAGAAAGAGTGCCCACAACTCAAGAAAAGAAGGGCTAATGACATAACTACAAAAGGAAACAGCAACAACAACACAAATGTCGTTCGGACAGGGCTTTTGTGATTAGAAGACGTCAGGCACGGGAAGATCCCAACGGCGTTACGGGTACGTTTCTCTTGAATTATCACTCTGCCTCTATGATATTTAACACTGGTGCAGATCAGGGTTTAGAAAACCCATACACTATAGAACTAGCTAGTGATAGTTAGTTGTTGTAAACCATATTTCTAAAGGATGTGTTCTTGACTTGATGGGTTAAACACATGACATTGACTTTATGCCTACCGCCTTAGGCAGTTTGATGTAGTCATTGACCTGGACTGGTCGTTCAAACACCAGGCTGAAACAGTAGGCTATCAAAAGGTCGTTCGTATACCGCTTTCATATGGAGAGACACTGTATGTACAAGGTGAGAAGAGCAGTACGCCACTGCGTCTCATATCTTGTGTGAAAGCATACAAATGTCTGCGTAAAAGTCATACAGCAGTTATGGCACTTATAACTGAGAAGCCGGTAGTTGAGAAGAAGATAGAAGACATCCCAGTAGTTTGTGAATTCCCTGAAGTATTTCCAGAAGACCTACCGGGATTATCGCCTATCAGACAGGTGGAATTTCGAATCGACCTTACACTAGATGCAGCACCGATAGCTAGGGCGCCTTATCGACTTGCACCGTCAGAGATGCAAGAGTTATCTACACAACTGCAAGAGTTGTTGGATAAGGGTTTTATGCGACCTAGTTTTTCACCGTGGGGAGCTCCAGTCTTGTTTGTCAAAAAGAAGGATGGGACTTTCCGTATGTGTATCGATTACCGGGAACTGAACAAGATTATCATCAAAAAAAACCTGTATCTGTTACCTAGAAGTGACGATCTGTTCGATCAGTTGCAAGGTTCGAGTTATAACTCGAAGATTGATCTCAGATCGGGTTATCATCAACTCAGAATTCAAGAAGAAGATATTCCAAAGACAACATTCAGAACGCGCTATGGCCATTATGAGTTTTTGGTCATGCCAATTGGGTTGACAAACGCTCCAGCAGTATTCATGGATCTCGTGAATCGTGTTTGTAAACCTTATCTTGATAAGATTGTCATTGTTTTCAATGATGACATTCTCATCTATTCTCAGGCTGAGGGGGAGCATGCTGAACATCTTCGATTGTTGATCCAGCAAAGATTGAAGCGATTAAGAAATGGGAAGTACCAAAGACCCCTACCGAGATACGACAATTCCTTGGTTTGGCGGGTTACCACCGACGATTTATTGAGGAATTCTCAAAGATCGCTCAACCACTCACAGTTCTTACACACAAGGGAACGAAGTATAACTGGACGGATAAACAGGAAAATGCATTCCAGTTACTAAAACAGAAACTCTGCAGTGCTCCGATTCTGTCCTTACCGGAAGGGACGGAAGACTTTGTGGTGTATTGTGATGCATCTGCACAGGGTTTGGGATGTGTGTTGATGCAAAGTGATAAAGTGATTGCTTATGCTTCAAGGCAACTACGATCACACGAAAAGAATTACACTACACATGACTTGGAGTTAGGAGCAGTGGTTTTTGCTTTGAAGATTTGGAGCCATTACTTGTATGGAACTAAGTGTACCATTTACGCTGATCATAAGAGTTTGCAATATATCTTTGATCAGAAAGAGCTTAATATGAGATAGCGACGATGGGTTGAGTTGTTGAACGATTATGAATGCGCGATTAAGTATCACCCGGGAAAAGCTAATGTGGTAGCTGATGCTTTAAGCAGAAAAGACACATCAACAAGACGGATACACACACTTATGATGACGATACATACTGACTTACCTGACAAGGTACGCAGTGCTAGGCTTTGAAAAAGGAAAACTTGGTACAAGAATCTTTACGAGGAATGGAAGAACAACTGGATGTTAAACCGGATGGAATTCGTTATTTCATTAATCGACTGTGGATACCCTTGTATGGAGGTTTAAGGGAACTCGTGATGGATAAAGCACACAAGTCCAGGTATTCAGTCCATCCGGGATCAGACAAGATGTATCATGACTTAAAGGCACTGTATTGGTGGCCTCGCATGAAAGTTGACATTGCTAAGTACGTTAGCAAATGTTTGACTTGCTCGAAAGTCAAAGTTGAATATCAAAGACCATCTGGTTTACTGCAACAACCAGAAGTACCGATGTGGAAATGGGAACAGATTTCGATGGACTTCATTACTAAGTTACCCCGTACACCGAGTGGTTGTGATACGATATGGGTAATTGTTGATCGATTAACGAAATCTGCACATTTCTTAGTAATCAAGGAAACTGACAAGATGGAGAAACTGACTCGTGTTTACATCAAGGAAGTGGTAGCACGGCATGGCGTGCCAATCTTTATTATATCAGATCAAGATGCCCGAGTTACTACCAACTTTTGGGAATCACTTCATAAATCATTGGGGACTCGTTTGGATATGAGTACTGCCTATCATCCACAGACAGACGGTCAAAGTGAACGTACGATTCAAACGCTCGAGGATTTGTTACGAGCTTGTGTAATTGACTTTGGTGATAGTTGGGAAAACCATTTGCCGTTAGTGGAATTCTCTTACAACAACAGTTATCATACAAGTATTCAAGCAGCACCGTTTGAAGCCTTGTATGGTCGCAAATGTCGTTCACTAGTTTGCTGGGCTGAAATTGATGACGGTCAGATAACAGGTCCTGAATTGGTACACGAGACGACAGAGAAGATAGTTCAAATTCGGAACCGTATGGCAGCGGCCCGGGATCGACAGAAGAGTTATGCTGACAAACGTCGTAAACCGTTGGAATTTCAAGTAGGAGACCGAGTTCTTCTGAAGGTATCACCTTGGAAAGGTGTGATACGATTCGGCAAGCGCGGGAAGCTTAGTCCACGTTACGTAGGACCTTTTGAGATCTTGAAAAGGATTGGTCCGGTTGCGTATCAACTCAATTACCGAATAAAATCGATGGAGTTCATGATGTATTTCATGTTTCGAACTTGAAGAAACGTCTTTCTGATGAGACATTGGTAGTACCACTTGTATTCTGCAAGTGGATGAACAGTTACAATTCGTTGAGGAACCAGTTGTAATCATGGACCGAGAGGTCAACGTGGTCCTGAACACACATGAGGAAGGGAAGATCAAATGATGAAGAAGTATCCTCATCTGTTCAAGACAACAACTGCAAACACTGTGAAGACACGTTAAATTTCGGGACGAAATTTCCTTCAACAAGGGGATGACGTGATATTTCACACTCTAACACTTTCAGATTTCAAACTGTAAGCACAAACACTTTATACTATTGAAATTAATAGGAACAATTGTGCTGAACACCAGCTTTGCAGAATGCAAACACAAACATTTCATATTAGTACATACATGATTGATTTCAAACAATGTACTACATTTCATGGTGGTACAATCATGAGCGGTTAAACAATAGTAGTGCTACAAATAGAAGGAACCAGAATAATTGTGTATGGTAAATTGACGAGTACAGGGGCCCATGTAATAGTGAATTTACAGTTACGCATGAATTTTGGAAGTTTCTATTTTGTTGACTACATTCAAACATTTGCTATGTGTACATTCACACAGTTGCTATGTGTGAGATTACATAGTATAGTATACAAACACTTTATTCAATTGGTTTTGTTACAGACATTTGTGTTACATTACATTTCATACATTTTATGTGCTACATATCATATGTTACATGTTATGGTAGTACATGCATGGTTAGTTACACACATTTTGCTATGTGCAGGGTTGCATAGTACAAACAGTTACAGACACTCACTATGTGTGAGGTTACACAACACAGTATGATCAAACACAAATGGTTACAGTTAGGTGAACTAACTAGTGTACACGCAAAACAGTTACATTGAACGATCACACTTAGATGTGATGTTGCAAACATTGGATTTTGTGTATGAGTACACACAAGCGCACAGAATGATCAGACATCACACTAATACGCACAATCTGAACTCGTAAGTAGTTTCCTAACTACTCCTAACAATTGCTAATTTTCGGGACGAAAATTCCTCCAACAAGGGGATGATGTGACAATCCGGTATTTTCGAATAAACCTCGTTAACTGTAAGTATCGAAATCACAAATCTGAGGCCCAAGGTAGGCCCAATTACAAATCCAAGGCCCAAGGTAGGCCCAATTGTATTTTATGAGGCCCAAGTAGATAGAAGTAGGCCCAATTAAAATTTATTAGGCCCAATTGGGTTAACCTAGCCCAATAATGTTCCAAATGGTCCAATTAGTGTCAATTCGGGAATTCGGTTTAATTTTGTTAACCGAAAATTAAGGAAATCATAGGAAAACAAACTAGAGGGGTTGAAAGTGAATAGAATTAATCCTAAAACATTCAATTTATTAGGATTAAACTTTCAAGCTTTAAAATTAATCAATTTTGACTCATAAAAGTCAAAATTCGGCCATATGAGTGGGTAAATTCGAATTTCATCTCAATATGTAATTACACCTGAATTAAACTAGTATTAATCATTAACTTAATGATGATTAATATAGTGAATACGTTATTGAATCATTAAATAGCAATTTAAGTCCAAAATGAAACCAAAATATTGTAACCGTTCGAAGTATGTATCAAATTCCTATAAGCCGATCATAATTTATCCAATTAAACTCTAACATACACCATTCGGCATCCTTAGAGGTGTTTACAAACAACAATTCGATCGTAGAAGCATCGGGAGAAGGAATTGAATTAAAGGGCGGCCGAATATCAAGCTTTAGTCGATTGATATCAATTTGACACCCAATCAAGTAAGTTTTCGTTCCTACACTACCTAAAGATGCCGACAAAGCTAATCCCTATGGTTAATTCGAGAATAAACATCGAATTCTATGAAGCTTAATTCTAGGGTTCATATCAAAAACGGTTTTGGGGGTTTTTGATCAAACAGGTTTAAAAATCAAATTCACCTTTACAGAGAGGTTCGAAACTATCATATTATTGAAAAACACATGTTAATTTCATCTGATAACAACAAATTGATAGTGTTCGAGTTCTAGGGTTTATCATCTAAATGGTTTTGGGGGTTTTGATCCAAATTGTTTCAGAAATAAAATTAAATGATACCTTAGTTTCAGAAAACCCCGATTTACATAAATTCTATATCAATTTTATTAAATTCCACCTGATGGAGTACAAACCAGTTTCAAGTTTAGGAGTTAAAAACGAGTTGGGTTTTTTTTAAATCAAATGACTTTCGAAATGCAATTAAGCTATATGATTAGACTCGTTTTGATTCAAGAATGAAAATAGATTCGACTACCCACATGTTCGAAATTGGTTCAATTGAATAGAGAATTAAGCCATTCGAACCGGGTTATGTTCGAGACTGATTAGAGCACTTAACTGAATCATTTGGACAAATTAAAGCCACCCATGGATGCGTCTAAAACTATGGAACCGTAGCCTATGGTTTCAGTCTCATTGGTGATCGAATCGGGGGCTAATTGGAACCAAATGGGTTCGGTAAAATGATCAAAGGGGAACCGAGGCATTAGTGGTTAAAAGAATTTAAAAGGGGATTCAGTTGCGATACCCTAGCGGGCCTAACTGGTATGGTGTGTTGGTTCAGTGTTGGAGGTCGCGGGTTTGAACCCGGGTTCCACCGGTTTTTGATATTAAAACTATTTTTGGATTTTAATCCATAACTTCTTCGTTTGAACTCCGATTTGACCCATTCGAAATCCGTTGGAACCAGAATTGAATCCTGAGCAAAATAAAATGATAAAATTTATCTTTTGAACAAAAAGTTTAATCGCGTATACTTACGTGTCACGAAACGAAATCGTATATGTGTATACGATTTAAACAAATAAAGATAAATTTGTGCATGCACTTGTATGTACGTTTCAAATAACTTAATATACGTGTGTTAACACGTATAAGACCACAAACACGAACTAACATTTCGAATAACTCAACGTTATTGCTAAAACACAGATTTCTTCGTAGAAGACAGTTTATGCGATTTCACGTGTGTTTGATCATTCCATTTCTACTAAAGGTGCGTACACGGCCCCTTTCTTATTTTAACTGTTTTGGGGGAGAAAACATGTGCAACAAACGCTTTTAGATACATATCACTTGCATGAGTTAGCTGTTTACATTAAGTGCAAACATAGCATTACAAAGCCTTCTCTTTCGAACCGTTTAATTTGCCGGAGCGCAAAGCGTGGTAGTTGAAGATAGATCTATTGGGTTTGACAAACCTCACTTGGTAGATGGGATCTACGCAGGTGTTTGACTGACCAAACACACACATTGCTATTGTTCGTGCTAGACAATAGTGTTAAGGCAAAAACATGCTATAGCATGGCAACTCGTCAGCTTCGGTGTCGACCACTTGTGTAAATAGTTTATATGACTAGCTATCATGACTGTGCATGTGTGATTATGTTATCTACAAACTTGATATTCAAACTGCTGTTTTGAACATTGCGAATGCTTAAACCTGTGTATGCACCAACCATTGTGTTGACTTGATTTACATGTTTTCTCAGGACACTAAGACACAAGCAAGGACAAGCAGGGACTAGGATGTTGAGTCTCATGCATGCATTTCAGTTCAAGTGTTTTAGTTTTGATTAATTAAGACATGGAATGTTATTGGAGTTGTACTTTACATTTTCAAACCGTTACGTATTGTTATTGGTTTTAAAACGCTTCCGCAAACATTGAAACTTTGATATTACAGTTTTAGACCAACATATGTTTTGAAATTCATGTAGAGGTCTTCGTTATGTCTAATGATCTGAGATCCTGGTTTGTCACGTTTCCAAACGGTATAATTCCGTTAGTTGAAAATTGGGGGTGTGACATAAGTCAACTTGAAGAACATAACTATCAAATTTTGTCAATTGACTTGAAATTAACTATGGGTGTAAACAAGGCAAACTTGATCTTGCATAGTTCATCTTGTATTACTTAATGAAGCGTATGCTAAACTTGGATTGAGGTCTATATTCATGTCTCGAGCTCAGCACATGATGAATTTTCAAGCAAGCTTTGCTTGTTTTAAGCTTTATGCTCTTATATAATGCTCGACTTGTGAGAAAATTTTCAAAATTGAGCTTAATTTGTTTACTAATTATTTTATTTATATACTTATCTAATATATGTAAGAAATTTTATCAGTCACGTAAGAAACTTTGTAACTTATATATACAAGTTCATGATCTATCTATTTTTATTTAACCTTTTGCTTTTACTTGTAACATTTATCATCTTATTATTAAAAGATACAAAAAGAATTTAAAATTTGATTGATTGCAAAGAATTTTCTCAGTTTTCTCTAAAAACGAATAGTTTTCTTTTAAGTCTTCTTATATATATTGGAGGAGTTTATTAAAGATAATATTAATTGAGAACTAAAAGTTCATTAAAAGAATGTTGAGTGAATTTTTTTTTAAAAAATACGTAACATCTGGGCGACTCAAAAAGCTGCTTAAGGACTAAACAAACAAATTTCATATAAACACAAGGACAATTTTGGCAGTTTACCCTTATTTTATACTTTATACATACAATATACTATAACAAATAGACATGTTTCAGCATAAGTCTAAATTTTTCTATTGACTATCACCTGGTGACTCAAAAGGTCGAACGTGCTCATAGTGCTCTTAGGGGTTGTTTGTTTGCATCTTAATGACATTAAGAGGTTACCTCTGAATGGTTCATAACCTCTTAACCATTCAAACTTAGGGTTACCTATTTACCATTCAGAGGTTAGGAACCATTACCAGCTTCTTAATCATTCAGATTTAATGATACTTTTTAACCATTCAGATGCTATGAACCTGTGATAATTGTATTCGAGAATTACGTCATTAATGACGAAATCACATGTGGTCATGCTTAAAATCCACGTTGATTTGATGATTTTAATTATTACAGGTTGATAGTATGCGAAAAATGGTGTTAGTAGATCGCAAAGAAACATCCATCACCTAATGCTTATTTAAATAGATGACCAACTGAGTTCATGTTTAGAATCATAACTCGAAAATGAAGAGAATGAGTGGAAGCGAAATTTCGAAACGACGCTCCGATTTCAAGATACACCGAATCGAATATAGCATTAAATAAGAGGTCAAATATTTTGAACTCTTTAGGTCTTGAGATTATGACCATGGGAAAGAGCTCGAAAAATCGTGAACGTAGGCGAAAACCGTGAGCAAAACGGAGTTCGTGTGCTCCCGGAATCGCGAAACGAAGATTAACTCAAAATTGAAAGAAACCCCGTGGGGCGTTACGCCCCGGGCCACGCACCCAGCTGGGGCGATGCGCCCGGGAGTGATTTGAGGCGGTGGAGCTGATTAAATGATCAGAACGCATTGGAAACTTAATTTTTTTCTTCTGCTCGACTTTACATCACTTTTGGACGACCAAAACTCAGTTTTAAGCTATCAAACTCCATTTTGTAGCCTTCTAATCGCGTGGATCGTACCAAGGAACGTATCTACAAGTCCCGATCATCATATCTACCCGAGAAATCCGTCTGATTAGGTAACAGTTCGTTTTAACCTTCTAGCTTGATTTTTATTGATTAAATCTTGTTTTTGAACGTAATGAGATAGTTAGGGTTGTTGATTATTGCCTAGATGATGGCTAGGATTGATTATAAACGAAGAACACGATGTTCTAACGGGTAAATCCTTGTTTTGATCCGTTGTAATGCCCGGTTTTCATGAAACTATATCTTGGATTAAAATGGTTTAAACCATTTGATTGTAATCATGATTGTGATTGTCTTGATCATTTCTTGAAATGCTAGGTTAAATCCAAGTGTTTCAAACTAATGACAAGCATAGATAATCACCGGAATAACGATCTGATGTTTATGATAACAGTCAGATTAGTACATTGAGAATGATTATTAAACCTATTTTAATATTAAATCCTCATGTTTCATGATACCTAAATGATCAATAACAAGGATTGACTATTCGTGAGCCAGAAAATCATCTAGGAATCGTTTTAAGTGAATAATCAACAACAACATTTATTTGATTAATTCCGAAAACGTTGTGACTAATTTAGTTAGTCATAAATTGTTATAGGAGCCATATAGGATTTCCTATCAGCTGAACATCAAGATCATCATCATTCGCATATAACAGTGAGATCATAGCCCCTCTTTTCTTCCTTTAAATGTTTATTAACACTCGGGGTGGAACATGTAGATATCATTTCAAAACATATATTATCAATCATTGTGAAATCATATATCTTTACCATGAGGAACGTCATGATAAACATTTATCAACTTATTTAAAACAAGTGTATCACGGTTATGACAAGGGTTGGTGCGCCACTCCGGCATGGCTGGCTAAGTCACCCATAACCAACTAGACGCGTTCAAATGAATATTTTGTTAAATCATTAAAAACAAGCGTATCCCTTGGGAACTTTGGTTATGTGAAGGCTATTTGGGGTATTCTTCATGTGAACATCATTAACTTGTTATCAAGCCCTTGGTAGTACTGGTATGATCATATGCGGGAACTCAAGTATCATTAACACGGCGTTCTAGCGGGTAGCTAGACGCTAACACTACGGCGTTCCGGCGGGTAGCTGGACGTTGACACTACGGCGTTTGGCGGGTAGCCAAACGTTAGCATTTATCATTAGGTTTGATGTTTGCATGCTCAGGTGGATTCAATTTCAAAGTACCTATTTGATCACTTGTGAATACTATATTATGAATATCATTGTTTGAACAATCATTTTACATCAACAAAACCTATGACTCTCACTCAACTATTCGTAGTTGACTCTTTTATCTACATGTTTCAGGTAATGGGGAACGACAGCAAACCAATCTAGGTCAGGATCAACAGCAGAACTAGTGGTGACCTAGAAAGAAAACTTAATCAATGTACCGTATAATAAATATCTTATGATAACTTGTTGTATAATATGTATGTTATGCGTGTTTAAATAAACTTAACTTTATTAAACATAGTAATCATGGGTTGTTCTCCAACATTGGCATATGAACACATAGTCACGCGCCGTGGATTCCGCACACGGAGTGGGTTGTGACAGATGTGGTATCAGAGCCAAGGTTGTAGAGAATTAGGTTAACCTTAATGGATGACCTAGACTACAACTTAAGCGTCCCTTATGTGTTTATGTGATTTCTTACCTGAAACTTCTCATCCTTATCTTATACACCATGCTAAATCTATTGTTTGTCGTTCTGTCTTTAGAATGGCTGACAATAATCCCAACGATGAGACAGACCGCCTGGCAGCTATCATCACTCGACAAGTGGCCCAAGTTTTGCCAACTCTAGTTACTCAACTAAACAACTCTTATCAAAACTCTCCTAGTGGTTCTCAGTATCATCCTACTCAGAATAATGGTGAGAATTCGAATAACTTTACTTTTAAGCAATTCAACGATGCTAGGCCCAAAACTTTCTCTGGGGTAGAAGGTGCCACTGGACTCATTCAGTGGTTTGAATCGATTGAGGATACCTTGGACTACACTAATTGTCCAGATGATCAAAAAGTTAAAATGGCTGCAAGCACGTTCCAGCAGGGAGCCTTGACCTGGTGGAATGGCGAAAAGAAGAGTAGAGGTAGGGAAGCTGCCTTAAGCATGTCTTGGACTGATTTCAAAGCTCTTTTGGTTACACAATTTTGTCCCAAGCATGAGATGAAGAATTTGGAGGATGAATTGTACAATTTAGTTCAAGTAAGTGGAAACAATCGTACTTATACCAACCGATTTCAAGAGCTCAGTATTCTGGTGCCTCACATGGTTACTCCTGTATCCCGCCAAATCGACAAGTATATTGGGGGATTGCCATTGCTTATCAGGAGCATGGTGATGGGTAGTAAACCAGCAACACTGCAGTCAGCAATACATCTAGCTGCTGATATTACCAATGAATTTGTGAAGGGTGGTCAACTCACTCGAACCGATGATGTTCTTCCTGCGGTTAAGGAAGAAAAGAAGCTAACAGAGCCACCTAAGAAGAAGCAGAAAACTAATAAAAGTTTTGCAATTTCATCAACCCCATCTGCTTCTATATATCAAGCACCGTCAGTTGGAGACTCTACCACAAACTCCCGAAGATCATACATTGGACCTTATCCTTTATGTAACAATTGCAAGTATCATCATCCATTTGGTCGACAATGTTGGAAATGTACCAAGTGTGGGAGATATGGTCATCTGGGACAAAGGTGTCAATTCACTGGGAAAGTGGTCAATGCAACTACGTCGATGGCCGCATAAAAATCCGTTGGGCCAGCATGCTATGAATGTGGAGCAACTGGTCATTTTAGGAACAGATGTCCCAGACTTTTTAACAACAATCAAAGTCAAAATGCTCCAGCACGCGTGTTTTCTATGAATGCTCATGAAGCACGCGAAGAAACAACGGTTGTCACAGGTACGTTCACTATTAACGATCATTATGCTTCAGTGCTATTTGATACCGGTGCTGACAAGAGTTTTGTCTCAACGTCAGTTGTACCTCATTTGGGTAAATCAGTAGAAGTACTAGAACCCCCGTATACCATAGAAATAGCAAACGGTAAACTTATACATGCCAATTCTATCATTCGCAATTGTACATTGAAACTCATTGATCATGAATTTTCTATCAATTTGATCCCAATGAACTTGGGAAGCTTTGACATTGTTGTGGGCATGGATTGGTTATCTTCTAATCGTGCTGAAATCGTTTGCTCAAACAAGCTTGTACAAATTCCATTACCATCTGGGGAAACATTACGAGTCTATGGAGACAAGCCTTGTCGTACACTCAAGATAATATCATGCATGAAGGCTCGAAGCTATCTTCGCAAACAATATCCTGCTTTCCTAGCACATGTTGTGGCTAAGGAATCTTCTAAGAAAACTATTCAGGATATTCCTGTCATTCGTGATTTTCCTGAAGTATTCCCTGATGAGCTACCTGGACTTCCACCAGAACGTCAAGTTGAATTCAGAATAGATCTTGTACCTGGGGCAAATCCTGTTGCTAAAGCGCCTTATCATCTTGCACCATCTGAGATGCAAGAACTCTCAAGCCAGCTACAAGAACTATTAGATAAGGGTTTCATCAGACCTAGTTATTCTCCTTGGGGTGCACCAATCTTGTTCGTCAAAAAGAAAGACGGATCGTTTAGAATGTGCATCGATTATCGTGAACTCAACAAGTTGACTATCAAGAATCGTTATCCATTACCAAGGATCGATGATTTATTCGATCAACTTCAAGGAGCTACTTATTTCTCTAAGATTGATCTTCGATCTGGTTATCATCAACTGAGAGTTCATGATGATGACATTTCTAAAACAGCGTTCAGAACACGCTATGGACACTATGAATTTCTGGTTATGCCCTTTGGACTAACCAATGCCCCTGCAGTGTTCATGGATCTTATGAACAGGGTATGTAGACCTTATTTGGATCAATTTGTCATTGTCTTCATTGACGACATATTGATTTACTCTAAGACTGAGAAGGATCATGAAACTCATCTTAGACTGATTCTGGAACTTTTAAAGGAAGAACAACTTTACGCCAAGTTCTCGAAGTGCGCGTTTTGGCTAAAAGAAGTTCAGTTTTTAGGTCATGTTGTGGATCAGCAAGGTATTCATGTAGATCCAGCCAAAATTGAAGCTATAAAAGACTGGAAAGCACCAAAGACACCATCAGAAATTCGTTCTTTCCTAGGATTAGCCGGATACTATCGGCGATTTATCGCCAATTTTTCCAAGATAGCCGTTCCACTTACTACTCTTACTCAAAAGGATCAACCATTCGTTTGGGGTGAAGCACAAGAAGATGCATTCCAATTGCTTAAACACAAGCTATGCAATTCTCCTATTCTCAGTTTACCAGAAGGTAATGATGACTTTACAGTCTATTGTGATGCTTCTAACTTGGGTCTTGGTTGCGTGCTAATGCAACGAGACAAAGTCATAGCTTATGCGTCACGACAACTCAAGATTCATGAAAAGAACTATACGACACATGATCTTGAGTTAGGTGCTGTAATTTTTGCTTTGAAAATTTGGAGACATTACCTTTATGGTACCAAATGTGTTATTTACACAGACCATAAAAGTCTTCAACACATTTTTGATCAAAAGGAACTTAATATGAGACAAAGACGTTGGATAGAATTGCTCAATGATTACGACTGTGAAATCTGCTATCACCCAGGCAAAGCTAATGTGGTGGCAGATGCATTGAGTCGAAAAGACAGAGTTAAACCCAGAAGAGTGCAAGCATTGGAGATGACTATTCAGACTAGTCTTATACCCCAAATCCGTGAAGCACAACAAGAGGCACTTACTGGGATTCATGTTTGTGACGAAGCTCTACAAGGTTTAAATCAACGATTTGAAACCAAATCAGATGGAGCCTACTATTTCCTAAATCGAATATGGGTACCTTCTATTGGCAATCTAAGGAAAGTAATTATGGATGAAGCCCATAAATCTCAATATTCGATTCACCCAGGCGCGGACAAGATGTACCAAGATCTTCGTGAATTCTATTGGTGGCCTGGAATGAAGAAAGACATTGCTACATATGTTAGTAAATGCCTCACGTGTTTACGAGTAAAAGCTGAACATCAAAGACCCTCTGGGTTACTACAGCCATTGGAGATCCCAGTATGGAAATGGGAGCAAATCTCTATGGACTTCATAAATAAATTGCCTAAAACGCCTAGGGGTCATGATGCAATTTGGGTTATTGTTGATCGATTGACTAAGTCAGCACATTTCTTAGCCATTCGAGAAGACTACAATACGAACCGGTTAGCCAAACTTTATCTAGATGAAATTGTGAATAGACACGGAGTACCAATCTCAATTGTCTCTGATAGAGATAGCAGATTTACTTCAAGGGTTTGGAAAACGTTTCAAAAGTCTTTGGGTTCACAACTTAATCTTAGCACAGCTTACCATCCTCAAACTGATGGCCAAACTGAACGAACCATTCAGACTTTAGAAGATATGTTAAGAAGTTGCGTTATTGATTTTGGTGGTAGTTGGGATACTCATCTTCCTCTTGTTGAATTCTCTTACAACAACAGCTATCACACAAGTATCAAATGCGCACCGTTTGAAGCTTTGTATGGAAGAAAATGTAGGACTCCTGTTTGCTGGGCTGAAATAGGTGAAAGTCAATTTACAGGTCCAGAACTTATACAAGAAACAACTGATAAGATTTCTGTTATACGAGACCGAATCAAAGCTGCGCAGGATCGTCAAAAGAGTTACGCCGATACTCGAAGAAAGCCTTTGGAATTTCAAGTCGGTGACAAAGTTATGTTAAAAGTTTCTCCATGGAAAGGCATAGTCAGATTCGGGAAACGAGGTAAATTAGCATCTAGATATGTTGGTCCTTTCAAGATCCTTGAGAGGATTGGACCAGTAGCATATCGATTGGAATTACCTTCCGAACTCAGCAACATACATGATGTATTTCATGTATTGTGACAGTTGCGAACGAAGAATTCGGCATTAATGACATGAGCACATTTGGTCGTGCTTGAAATCCACGAGGATTTAGTAACTTTTGTTATTGGGGATTGATAGTATGTGAAAAATGATGAACGTGGGCGAAAACCGTGCGCAAAACGGAGTTCGTATGCCCCCGGAATCGCGAAAAGAAGTTTAAAACCAAAATGGTGACGCAGGATGACGTGGGGCGGTACGCCCCATCGCGGCCCTCCAGTTGGGGCGATACGCCCCAGGACCTATGTCGGCTAAAAATTGCTTTAAGCGATCAGAATTGTCCAGAACGCAAAAATTTCATCCACTTCGATCCCAAGCAACCACCAGACGCCATTTCTTCATCCTTTAACCTCCAATCTTCATTTCAAAGCCCCTCAAACATCCGGATCATCCCACAGATCATATATACAAGTCCCGATCGTTGTTTTAACCGCGGAAATTCGTCAGAACAGGTAACGGTTCATTTTAACCTTCTAGTTTGATTTTGATTGATTAGATCTTTATTTTGAACGTAATGAGATAGTTAGGATTGTTGATTATTGCCTAGATGATGGCTAGGATTGATTATAAACGAAGAACACGAAGTTCTAACGGTTAAATCCTTGTTTTGATCCGTTGTGATGCCCGGTTTGCATGAAATCATACCTATGATTATAATGGTTTAAACCATTTGATTATGACAATGTAGGTGATTAGTTTGATTAATCTTTGAAATGCAAAGGTTAAATCCAAGTGTTTCAAACTAATCATAATCATTAACATACTCATTGGAATGATTATCTGATGTTTGTGATAACAGTCAGATTAGTATGTTTAATCTGGTTATTTCACCTATTCTGATGCTACATTGTGATATTTCATGATATTTGGGTAATCAATAACAAGGATTAATCATTCCTAAGCCATTAAATAATCTAGAAACTGTTTTAGCATTATAATCAACAACATTAACTATTTGGTTAATCTGAGATTATTCTGATTAATCTAGAGTGTCATCAACTTTGTGTTAGGAATCTAATGTAATGTAGGTTCCTACATTATCATACATTGTATGATATAACCTTAAATTAATTAATTATATAATTAATATCGAGTTGATGATTTACTAAGCAATGTCTTTGACATTGAACGTTCAGAAGAATCTAATCAGTAAACTAGAACATAAATAACTTATTAAAGATAACTAAATGCAGAATCATCTCTGTACTATCAGTTTGGTGATACACTGCTACACTTATACTACCAGGTGAGTTTCGTACAACCCCTTTTATTTTAATCTTTTATAAACATCGGGGAACATTGTTGAACTTTTAATGAACATATGATATGTATCACTGATATCTGTGTGATTTCATGTGATTGTTGTGACTTTTGTGGGATTTCATGGGATTTTGGCCTGTAGACTGAACTCTATCATGACACTGAAAGTCCTCATTTTGAACTGTATCTAGTGAACCCATGTGTGGCCGAGCAGAAAACATTGATAGTACTATTGGTTGACACCCCATTCGCTGGGAGGATTGCATCTCCCCTTGTGTGAATGTTTGTTATCTGTTTTTAGACTTCTTAATGTTGTGGTAGGCATTAAGACAATGAGGCATAAGATATTACCCGTAGGTAATATCTTCAAAGTACGTAGAATCACGTCCGAAAGGAACTAGATACGGGTCCCATGGTTATCCAGAACTGAACTTTTGAGAACGTACTTATCAAATCATATTGTTTTAAATTGAACTGTCGATCTCACCAGCTTTGTGCTGACGTTTCAAACTCAAATCTTTTTGCAGGGAGACAGTGACACTCGGTGAGGCAGCACTTCAAACACTAGTAATTAAATAAGTCAGTTGTGTAATAAACTTTGTTATAAACTATGATACCGATTGTAATGACGGAACCCTGTATTGTATTTATTTTAAGTTAATCTGTGTGCTTATGATATCGGTTCAAGTAAGTCACCCCTCACCTCGGAGACATCACCACTATGCTTCCGCAACCGGTTCAGTGACATCAGGCTGTACACGAGGTCACGAGGGGTGGGGGTGTGACAGGGTGGTATCAGAGCTACAGGTTATAGAGAATTAGGTTGACTTAGAAACCTAGACTATAACCATAGGCTCGAATAGTGACACAGAGAGCACCGAACATAACAAACGAACAAAACTTGTTTTGAATTAAGCCAGAATAATCAAGTAGTACAAATTACAGTTTTGACTGGCCAGCACAACTGGAATTTGCATCACTTGTACGTTCTAGTAAATTTCAATACAAGCAGAACATTAATAACAGTAAAGACGAATAGTTGTGTTGAGATTGGAAGATATGTCATATCATGATTATGTTGAATACTATTATTCAATATTCACTTCATGACATTGATCTGTAAACTTTGTCTATATATCAATGAAAAACCACATGAACGCTACATATATAGACAGATTCCATATGTGATTCTGGATGATACGCCGAGTTTTAGTTCAAGTTCTGACTCAGATCAGTCAAAAGCATCTTTTGCAGCATCCTTGGTGGTACCTTAGATTTTACACACACCACCACATCCACATATATCTGATAAAGATACCTATGCGGAAAACTGGCTAGAAGCCCATCACCTCAGAGAGTCCCGATTTATACAAGAATTATAGAGGATAGGATGAGGCAGATTATGGTGTATATAGTGATCTTAGTGCTCATTTCTGAATACCTAGTGTGGTATTATCTCTGAATACCTTGTGCGGTATTATCTCTGAATACCTAGTGTGGTAGCAACTATGAATACCTAGTGTGGTATTATCTCTGAATACCTTGTGGGGTATCATCTCTTAATACCTTGTGTTGTATCTCTTCTATTGTTGTGTGTGAGAACATTTCTGTGTGAGAACAATTCTGCGTGAGAACATATCTATTGCTTGTGTAGCAATGTATCATAGAACTGTGAGAACAATTCTGTGTGATAACAATTCTGTGTGAGAACATATCTGTATACGAACATATTAATTTGAGAACATATCAATATCAGAACGTATTAATATGAGAACATATCAAACTAAAAACATATATTTCGCTGAAATACAGTACGGGAGCAATACTGTATGCGAATATATCGAACTAATATATATTTCGCTGAAATACAGTACGGGAGCAATACTGTATGCGAATATATCGAACTAAAATATATTTCGCTGAAATACAGTACGGGAGCAATACTGTATGCGAATATATTTGTTACTAAAGTACAGTACGAGAGCCATACTGTACGAGAACATGTCTAAATGTGAACGTGTCTAATTGTGAACATATCTATTACTAAAGTACAGTACGAGAGCCATACTGTACGAGAACATGTCTAAATGTGAACGTGTCTAATTGTGAACATATCTATTACTAAAGTACAGTACGAGAGCCATACTGTACGAGAACATGTCTAAACGTGAACGTATCTAATTGTGAACATGTTTGTTACTAAAGTACAGTACATCCATACTGTACGAGAACATATCTAAACGAGAATGTATCTATTGTTGTTATGAGAACTTAGTGCATGAACTGAGAACATATCAGAGAACTTGTGTGAGAACATATCCTAGTCCTGTATGAACATATCTCTAAAAACATGTGTTGCAATGCAAGGAGCTGGGTAAGACTCTAACATGTTTTTGAAATAACAGGACTAAGTATAACTACGAACAATTGTGTGATCTGTGTGTAGTGCAAACATGTCTGGACTAAATTCATGTAGTTATACTATATTCTTTATAATCACATTTCAATATAAATTTTCAGTGTAACTGAATATGATTGAAATTATGTGATAGAACGGGTTATATCTTTAATGTTCTTAAACTGACCTGAATTTGTCTGCTTGTGAGCAGATTAATGGCTCCTAAAAGAGGTCGACCAGCTAAGAAAGCTGCTAAGAACATTATAAACCCTGAACCGAATCAAATTCCACCTGTGAATGTTGAATCAAATCCGGAACCACGTATTAATCCGGAAGTGAACATGGTTCCACCTGGGAACTTGGAAACAAATACTGCTCCACCAGTGAACTCTGGAGCAGGCACTGTTCCACCTGCTGGTACAAGCGGATTTGAATCAAATGAGGCTATGATAGCACGAATTGTGCTTGAACAATTATCTGCTTGTGGTGTTCTGACACAGCAACACAATACTTCGGGTTCTGGTGGGAACCATGTGGAACAAAATGTTACTGGTGGACGTCCAGAAACCCATCAGACCACTGGTACAACTACAATTGCTCCTGATCCACCACGACAGGGATGTACTTACAAGTATTTTGCTTCCTGTAACCCTCCTACTTTTACTGGCAAAGAAGGAGCGGCTGGTCTAATAAGGTGGATTGAGGAAATGGAAACTAAGCTCAAAATCAGTCAGTGTTTGGAGGAGCATAAGGTGTCTTATGCTGCCTGTTCTTTGAAAGATTCTGCTTTGACCTGGTGGAATACCCAGGCCAAGACTTTGGGTTCAGCCACAGTTGACTCGATGGGCTGGAACGATTTCAAAACTCTGATTAGATCAGAGTACTGTCCCATCACTGAAATTCAAAAACTCCAGGAAGAATTCTGGAATCACTCGATGATCGGTGCTGACTGTCTTGCTTACACCGATCGTTTTCATGAACTTACTTGTTTGCTTCCCGACATGTTTCCTACGGAAGCCGCTTTAATCGAGAAGTACATTAAGGGTCTGATTCCTCAGATACGAGGAATGGTGACTGCTGCTGAACCTACAACCCTGAAACATACGATTCTTTTGACCACTAAGCTTACCAATGAGGCGGTAAGGAGTGGTACTCTGTCTTTGAAAACTCAGACGGCGGTGAGTCGTAGTGATGTCGGTACCTCGAATGTGTCAAAAGGTACCAAACGAAAGTGGTTTGGTAAGAACAAAACAAGGGCTTCGGCTGAGATCAGTCAGAACAAACCAACGGTGAAGAACTATGGTGCAAATGTTCCTGAGAGGAAAACTTATACTGGGCAGGCGCCCAAATGCAATAAGTGTCCACTACATCACACGGGACCATGTCCTGTTTGTCTGAACTGTAACCGAGTTGGACATTATGCTAAATATTGCAACTTTCCTGCTCAGACACCAAACCAAGCACCACGACAAACCACTCAAACCAACCGGTCATGTTACAAATGTGGAAGCCCTGATCATCTCATACGAAACTGTCCGAACAATAACACCAATCCGGGAACTGAAGCCAGGGGAGAGCTTTTCAGATTGGTGCGACCGAGGCGAGACATGATTCGAACATTGTCACTGGTACGTTTCTTCTTAATAATCTATACGCATCAGTTCTGTTTGACACAGGAGCAGATAAGAGTTTTATCTCTCCTGAATTTGCATCATTGATTTCATTGCCTGTGGTAGATCTAGAAACTCCCTATGTCGTTGAACTTGCTAATGGCAAGTTGATCAAAACTAGCAGTGTCATTCAAGGATGTTCCTTGAATCTGAATGATCATCTTTTTTTTAATATTGATTTACTTCCAATTGAGCTTGGGAGTTTTGATGTTGTTGTTGGTATGGACTGGCTTTCTGATAACCAAGCGGAAGTTGTGTGTCAAAACAAGGTGATCCGTATTCCATTATCTAATGGTAATACACTGATAGTTCAAGGAGAACGAGCTGGTAGAAAACTTGGTATCATATCTTGTATGCGAGCTCAGAAGTTCTTAAGGAAAGGCTGTTATGCTTTCCTAGCACATGTGACTGAGCACAATTCTTCACCCAAACAAATCACAGATATCCCAGTAGTCAAGGATTTTCCTGAAGTTTTTCCTAAGGACATATCAGGATTACCCCCAGTGAGACAAGTTGAATTTCGAATCGACTTAATTCCAGGTGCAGCACCTGTTGCTAAAGCCTCGTATCGGCTTGCACCATCAGAAATGCAAGAACTTTCAGGCCAATTACAGGAACTGTTAGACAAAGGTTTTATCAGACCTAGTTTCTCACCCTGGGGAGCACCAATTCTTTTTGTGAAAAAGAAGGATGGATCATTCAGGATGTGTATTGACTACCGGGAGCTCAATAAACTAACAATCAAAAACCGTTATCCATTGCCACGTATAGACGATCTGTTTGATCAACTTCAAGGCGCTACCTACTTCTCAAAAATTGATTTGACATCCGGATATCATCAATTACGGGTGCATAAGGATGATGTTCCTAAAACTGCTTTCCGAACTCGATACGGACATTACGAATTTCTAGTGATGCCGTTTGGTTTAACCAATGCACCTGCAGTTTTCATGGATCTGATGAATCGAGTATGTAGACCTTATCTGGATAAGTTTGTGATTGTGTTTATTGATGATATTCTTATTTATTCTCGAAATCAACAAGAACATGCTCAACACTTGAAACTGATCTTAGAACTTTTGGCACGTGAAAAATTATATGCTAAGTTCTCCAAGTGTGAGTTTTGGTTACGAGAAGTTCAATTTCTTGGTCATGTTGTAAACGAGAACGGTATTCAAGTGGATCCCAGTAAGATTCAGGCGGTGAAACAATGGGAGACACCACGAACCCCGACTGAAATACGCCAATTTTTGGGGTTGGCAGGTTATTATCGTCGGTTCATCAAGAACTTTTCAAAGATAGCCTTGCCACTGACCACATTGACACAGAAAAATCAACCGTTTATATGGGGTTCTCAACAGGAGGAGGCGTTCCAACTGTTGAAACACAGACTCTGCAACGCACCTATCTTGGTACTACTGAAAGGTACTGATAATTTCACAGTGTATTGTGATGCTTCACGTCAAGGTCTTGGGTGTGTTTTAATGCAGAACGATAAGGTGATTGCTTATGCTTCTCGACAGTTGAAAGTACACGAGAAGAACTATACCACACATGATCTAGAACTTGGTGCAGTGGTGTTTGCACTCAAGATTTGGAGACATTATCTATATGGAACTAAGTGTATTATATACACCGATCACAAAAGCCTCCAACACATTCTAGATCAGAAAATGTTGAACATGCGACAGAGGCGTTGGGTTGAACTTCTAAATGACTACGACTGTGAAATTCGTTATCACCCAGGTAAAGCGAATGTCGTAGCCGATGCTTTAAGCCGCAAGGAACGAGTCAAGCCTTTACGTGTGAAAGCGTTAGGTATGACTATTCAAACCAGTCTAATTCCTCAAATCAAAGACGCTCAGCAACAAGCTTTACAAGCAACGAACTATTCTGCTGAGGGACTAAGAGGATTAGATAAGAAACTCGATACTAAAGACGATGGACTGTTATATTGCAAAGACCGAATGTGGGTTCCTCTATTCGGTAACTCTCGAACTATTATCTTGGATGAGGCGCATAAATCCAGGTATTCTATTCATCCAGGTGCTGATAAAATGTATAAAGATCTTAAAGATTTTTACTGGTGGCCTGGAATGAAGAAACACATAGCTGAATATGTGGATCGATGTCTAACATGTCTCAAAGTCAAGGCTGAACATCAACGACCTTCTGGGTTACTACAACAACCTGAGATTCCCATGTGGAAATGGGATCAGATCTCTATGGATTTCATTACTAAATTACCCAGAACATCACGTAATCATGACTCTATATGGGTTATCGTTGATCGCCTTACGAAATCTGCGCATTTCTTACCCATCCGAGAAGACTATTCTATGGATCGACTCGCTAAACTCTATGTTAATGAGATTGTATCTCGACATGGAATACCGATCTCTATCATTTCTGACAGAGATAGTCGATTTATGTCACGATTTTGGCAAACTCTTCAGAATGCTCTGGGCACGCAAATCAATATGAGCACAGCTTATCATCCACAAACTGATGGGCAGACTGAACGAACAAATCAAACTCTTGAAGACATGCTCAGAAGCTGTGTGATTGATTTTGGTGGTAGCTGGGATATTCATCTTCCACTTGTTGAATTCTCATACAATAACAGCTACCATACCAGTATTCAATGCGCTCCATTCGAAGCACTTTATGGACGCAAGTGTAGATCACCTATCTGTTGGTCAGAGGTAGGTGAAAGTCAAATCATAGGCCCAGAATTCATTCAAGAAACAACTGATAAGATCGCACTCATTCAAGAACGAATCAAAGCTGCTCGCGATCGTCAAAAGAGTTATGCTGACAATCGTCGTAGACCGTTGGAATTTCAAATCGGTGATCTAGTAATGTTGAAAGTTTCACCATGGAAGGGTATATTCAGATTTGGGAAGAGAGGTAAACTTTCACCAAGATTTGTAGGGCCATTTAAAATTCTTGAACGAATTGGACCAGTGGCTTACAGACTTGAATTACCTCCTGAACTCGATGACGTTCATGATGTCTTCCATGTATCAAATTTGAAGAAATGCCTAGCCGATGAATCCTTGATCGTACCTCTGAAAGAAATCCAAATTGATGAGAAACTTCAATTCAGGGAAGAACCAGTTGAAGTAATGGATCGAGAGGTGAAGGTACTGAAACGCAGTCGCATACCTATTGTCAAAATTCGGTGGAATTCACAGCGTGGACCCGAATATACGTGGGAACTTGAAGATCAGATGAAACAGAAATACCCACATTTATTTTCATGATCAATTGTTATCCCGTAAGTCTTTCACTAAATTTCGGGACGAAATTCCTCTAACAGGAGGAGACTGTGACAGTTGCGTACGAACAATTCGGCATTAATGACATGAGCACATTTGGTCGTGCTTGAAATCCACGAGGATTTAGTAACTTTTGTTATTGGGGATTGATAGTATGTGAAAAATGATGAACGTGGGCGAAAACCGTGCGCAAAACGGAGTTCGTATGCCCCCGGAATCGCGAAAAGAAGTTTAAAACCAAAATGGTGACGCAGGATGACGTGGGGCGGTACGCCCCATCGCGGCCCTCCAGTTGGGGCGATACGCCCCAGGACCTATGTCGGCTAAAAATTGCTTTAAGCGATCAGAATTGTCCAGAACGCAAAAATTTCATCCACTTCGATCCCAAGCAACCACCAGACACCATTTCTTCATCCTTTAACCTCCAATCTTCATTTCAAAGCCCCTCAAACATCCGGATCATCCCACAGATCATATATACAAGTCCCGATCGTTGTTTTAACCGCGGAAATTCGTCAGAACAGGTAACGGTTCATTTTAACCTTCTAGTTTGATTTTGATTGATTAGATCTTTATTTTGAACGTAATGAGATAGTTAGGATTGTTGATTATTGCCTAGATGATGGCTAGGATTGATTATAAACGAAGAACACGAAGTTCTAACGGTTAAATCCTTGTTTTGATCCGTTGTGATGCCCGGTTTGCATGAAATCATACCTATGATTATAATGGTTTAAACCATTTGATTATGACAATGTAGGTGATTAGTTTGATTAATCTTTGAAATGCAAAGGTTAAATCCAAGTGTTTCAAACTAATCATAATCATTAACATACTCATTGGAATGATTATCTGATGTTTGTGATAACAGTCAGATTAGTATGTTAAATCTGGTTATTTCACCTATTCTGATGCTACATTGTGATATTTCATGATATTTGGGTAATCAATAACAAGGATTAATCATTCCTAAGCCATTAAATCATCTAGAAACTGTTTTAGCATTATAATCAACAACATTAACTATTTGGTTAATCTAAGATTATTCTGATTAATCTAGAGTGTCATCAACTTTGTGTTAGGAATCTAATGTAATGTAGGTTCCTACATTATCATACATTGTATGATATAACCTTAAATTAATTAATTATATAATTAATATCGAGTTGATGATTTACTAAGCAATGTCTTTGACATTGAACGTTCAGAAGAATCTAATCAGTAAACTAGAACATAAATAACTTATTAAAGATAACTAAATGCAGAATCATCTCTGTACTATCAGTTTGGTGATACACTGCTACACTTATACTACCAGGTGAGTTTCGTACAACCCCTTTTATTTTAATCTTTTATAAATATCGGGGAACATTGTTGAACTTTTAATGAACATATGATATGTATCACTGATATCTGTGTGATTTCATGTGATTGTTGTGACTTTTGTGGGATTTCATGGGATTTTGGCCTGTAGACTGAACTCTATCATGACACTGAAAGTCCTCATTTTGAACTGTATCTAGTGAACCCATGTGTGGCCGAGCAGAAAACATTGATAGTACTATTGGTTGACACCCCATTCGCTGGGAGGATTGCATCTCCCCTTGTGTGAATGTTTGTTATCTGTTTTTAGACTTCTTAATGTTGTGGTAGGCATTAAGACAATGAGGCATAAGATATTACCCGTAGGTAATGTCTTCGAAGTACGTAGAATCACGTCCGAAAGGAACTAGATACGGGTCCCATGGTTATCCAGAACTGAACTTTTGAGAACGTACTTATCATATCATATTGTTTTAAATTGAACTGTCGATCTCACCAGCTTTGTGCTGACGTTTCAAACTCAAATCTTTTTGCAGGGAGACAGTGACACTCGGTGAGGCAGCACTTCAAACACTAGTAATTAAATAAGTCAGTTGTGTAATAAACTTTGTTATAAACTATGATACCGATTGTAATGACGGAACCCTGTATTGTATTTATTTTAAGTTAATCTGTGTGCTTATGATATCGGTTCAAGTAAGTCACCCCTCACCTCGGAGACATCACCATTATGCTTCCGCAACCGGTTCAGTGACATCAGGCTGTACACGAGGTGACGAGGGGTGGGGGTGTGACATGTATGCAACCTTAAAAAGTGTTTATCCGATGAATCACATGTCGTTCCTATTGAAGAAATACGAGTTGAAGATAATCTTCAGTTTATTGAAGAACCTGTTGAGGTTATGGACCGAGAAGTCAAGAAACTAAAACGCAGTCGGATACCTATCGTGAAGATCAGATGGAATTCCAAGCGCGGTCCTGAATTCACTTGGGAACGTGAGGATCGTATGAAAGAGAGATATCCTCACTTGTTTTCATAAACAGACAATCATAGATGAGTGCAAACTGAATTTCGGGACGAAATTCCAATAACAGGGGGAGACTGTGATAATTGTATTCGAGAATTACGTCATTAATGACGAAATCACATGTGGTCATGCTTAAAATCCACGTTGATTTGATGATTTTAATTATTACAGGTTGATAGTATGCGAAAAATGGTGTTAGTAGATCGCAAAGAAACATCCATCACCTAATGCTTATTTAAATAGATGACCAACTGAGTTCATGTTTAGAATCATAACTCGAAAATGAAGAGAATGAGTGGAAGCGAAATTTCGAAACGACGCTCCGATTTCAAGATACACCGAATCGAATATAGCATTAAATAAGAGGTCAAATATTTTGAACTCTTTAGGTCTTGAGATTATGACCATGGGAAAGAGCTCGAAAAATCGTGAACGTAGGCGAAAACCGTGAGCAAAACGGAGTTCGTGTGCTCCCGGAATCGCGAAACGAAGATTAACTCAAAATTGAAAGAAACCCCGTGGGGCGTTACGCCCCGGGCCACGCACCCAGCTGGGGCGATGCGCCCGGGAGTGATTTGAGACGGTGGAGCTGATTAAATGATCAGAACGCATTGGAAACTTAATTTTTTTCTTCTGCTCGACTTTACATCACTTTTGGACGACCAAAACTCAGTTTTAAGCTATCAAACTCCATTTTGTAGCCTTCTAATCGCGTGGATCGTACCAAGGAACGTATCTACAAGTCCCGATCATCATATCTACCCGAGAAATCCGTCTGATTAGGTAACAGTTCGTTTTAACCTTCTAGCTTGATTTTTATTGATTAAATCTTGTTTTTGAACGTAATGAGATAGTTAGGGTTGTTGATTATTGCCTAGATGATGGCTAGGATTGATTATAAACGAAGAACACGATGTTCTAACGGGTAAATCCTTGTTTTGATCCGTTGTAATGCCCGGTTTTCATGAAACTATATCTTGGATTAAAATGGTTTAAACCATTTGATTGTAATCATGATTGTGATTGTCTTGATCATTTCTTGAAATGCTAGGTTAAATCCAAGTGTTTCAAACTAATGACAAGCATAGATAATCACCGGAATAACGATCTGATGTTTATGATAACAGTCAGATTAGTACATTGAGAATGATTATTAAACCTATTTTAAAATTAAATCCTCATGGGTTGTTCTCCAACATTGGCATATGAACACATAGTCACGCGCCGTGGATTCCGCACGCGGCGTGGGTTGTGACAGAACCATTAAGAGGTAGCCTCTGAATAGGATTAAGAGGCTACCAAACAGGGCCTTAGCACTCTAAAGAAGCCGAAACAAGATGCAAATACTTGTTATGCCACAACAATTGCCTAGGTCTCGTGGTATCTCCACTACGGTTCAAGTAAAAAACCATAAATTTTGTGGCTTGCTTTATTTTTTGACAGCGAAGGTCTCAATCGTGTAAACTGTCACACCCCGAGCCGGCGGGAACGGATCGACTTTCCCGTCGGACGGAAGGTTCCCGGGGCGTGATATCGTTTGATAATCGAAATGATCAGATTGTTTACATAGCACATGAGATATAAATGAGAAATGCTAACATGACATCAATACAGAATTACAAAGTTAAATTACATAGTCATGTTCATAATTTAACTAAGTAATTCTACCAAAAGAATCACTGTGGCTTCTATCTTGTAACTGTACAAGATATACAAAATATGATTCACCGTTTAGTCATATCAAAAGTATGCAACACAAAATGAAGCTAGGTCTTCTAAGAGTCCACTAGCTTAGTTCTTGCATATGAGTACTACACATGTTCGTCACCTGAGAAAACATGCATTTAAACAAAGTCAACACTAGGTTGGTGAGTTCATAAATATAGTAATTGAAAACCTTGATTTGTTCACATGCACAATCACAATGTAATTTCTGATACTTGTATGTTGTTTGATTCACCCGTTCACCCAATGGCTTCTTAATAGTTATATTCACAAGTAATATATCATCCTAGTAATTATGCTTATATATAGGGCATATGTAAGGGAACCAATCCCTAGCCAACATCCCACCACATAACTACCAGAACTCCACACTACTTGCAATACAACTATTGATATCCATCTCCATTCCACTTGTTCATCTCATTTGTTGATCACCTGTTATGTCATGTATAGAATAATATAATAATAGGGTTTTAGTTATCCAACCGAAGTATTGATAACCCTTATGTGTATTAAGGATATTAGATTTACTTAGTCTGCTCCTTGTATTATTCCATTTCTGATGGGGTTAACCGTTGATCACTTTTAAATATTAAAAGTGTTAATTAACCACTTGTGATATGTTCTCAATTTGCAACGCATAGAGCCTAAAAGGAATCCATTGTGATCCTCACGTAATTAGATTACAATGCATCCGATTTACCTCTACCACGTCGTGTGTTCTCATTGTTGTTAACAAAGTTAAATAAGAACTTGTCTTATTACTTTATGTTAACTGATGTGTGAATGATGTTGTTATCATGAAGCTACATTATCATGATTATCATTCTAATTGTTCCATATGTTCACCATGTTGTCATTAAGCCGTAGTAAGAACTAGTCTTACTATCCTTAATCGACTCAGGTGGTGGATGATAGTTGTCCATGTAGTCACCATGTTGCCATTAAGCAGTGGTAAGAACTAGTCTTACTACCCTTAATCGACTCAGGTGGTGGATGATAGTTGTCCATGTAGTCACCATGTTGCCATTAAGTCGTGGTAAGAACTAGTCTTACTACCCTTAATCGACTCAGGTGGTGGATGATAGTTTTTCCATGTTAACTTGTAATATGTATCGAGTTGTAAAATAAGCATTATAAGAATTTATCTTATGACACTTATTTAACTCTTGTGTGAATGTTATTATGAAGATATATTATCTTCCTAACACTCTTGTGTTTTGTTGTTGTTGCCTTTATGTTATCCTGTGATTATCCCAATGTCTGTTCATGTAAGAATAACTAAGTGTTATAAGATATAATCTTACAACTATGTTATTCTATTGTGTTGATGAGTTATGAAGTTATATTATCATATTCATCTAAGTTATCCCTGTCATCTCATGATCATACAAGCATGCATACAATGATAATCGATAATAAAGCAAGCAATATTATCTAATCATAGTATAAGCAATATGTTAAACATTAAAACCTTTAAGTAAATAAAAGTAAGCATGTTTCTCAGCCCCGAGAGTTTAAAATCAGTTAAGATTAACGAAAAGGGGCATATGAACTCACCTTGTTATTGAAGTGGTTGACTTAGCTTAAACAAGAAATGCACGCGCTATGAATTGTACTTGTTGTGTTTTCACGTTCCTGTATTGATTTCAGGTTGTATTTAACTTATGAGTATAAATCATAGGGACTTGTGTGCGTACATGTGTTTGTGTTAGCCCTAGAGTTGGCTAACACTCATGAGTCTCGGTCTTCATTCGGCCCTACTTTCTCGTTATTTTCCATATTAACACTTGAATAGACTCATTACTCAATGTGTCATGTTATTTAGGTTTTACATGTTCCTTGCCTTATTTGACTCACTACTTGAATACACTTGTTAACCGATTCCAAACGACTACGTTTATAAGTTTTAATAAAATAAACTCAAAGTTTTGCCAACTTTGCTATAACACATATGATTACTACTCCAATTCCCTTTCATGTCATTTTTTAAAAATTTAGTTCAAGTGTTAGATTGCATTTGAATCCATTGGACCGATCGTTTAATATATGGGCCGGACGAAGCTTGGGCTAGTTTACCATGAATCGAATGAATCCTGGGCCCATCAAGTGGCTATGGGCTGAAACAATATGTTGTGGTCCAAGATACTTAAGTTGGGCCCACACATTAGTACTTGGGCCGGATGTATGTATATGGCCAATTGGGCCATGATGGGCTGGACAAGTCTATTGATTTGGGCCTGATCCACAAAGATTGCATCTCATAACAATTTGTCAGCGAACCTATGAGTTTTATTCAGCTAAGGTTCGTGAGTCTTGAGGGTTAAGAGGTTCATGGGTTAAACACTCGTCCAAGTAAGGTTCGGTGGGGTCCTTAGTGCATAGGTTCGGCCAATTGTGAGCTATGGTTTGTGGACTGGATCAGGTTCGCAAATGGAATGGTTCGGCTAATGATGCATTAGCCATGAAGGTTCGTGGCCTTCGATGGGTTCGTTATTCGAGTAGGTTCGTCCAGACAAAGGGTTCGGCCAAAGAACCACTTGTACAGGTTCGGTGATAGTTTATGGAGAGCACAGGTTCGGTTGGTTGATGGGGTTCGTCTCATGCAAAGATTCGGTGACCAAGGAGGGTTCGTGGGTCGCATAGTTCGGCTGATGATGATGAAGGTTCGGCTAGTTGGTTTGCCCGCTCAAAGGTTCGTCTATCACATGTAGGTTCGTGTCCCAGCCCATGCTAGGTTCGTCCAAAGTATGCAACGCAAAATGAAGCTAGGTCTATCACAATTCCTTATTAACCGAGTTTAATGAAACCGAACAATCATAGATGATTGACCTATCAATTGGTTATAATTATTAATATGTATTAAAATTAACTCAAGTACCAGTTTTGATTATAGAAATATTCATAATAACACCAAACCACACCATACACACCTAGTGGTGCACAAAAAAACCGGTTAACCGACCCGAACCGGTTATTGGACCGGTTCTGAGATTTTAGCAGAAAACCGGTTTGTAACCACTGATTTGAGTGTTATGTTCGTTTTTTTTGTTCGGTTGGGTTAATGATTGTCACACCCCGAGCCGGCGGGCTGGATCGACTTTCCTGCAGGGCGGAAGGTTCCCGGGGCGCGATATCGTTGTGATAATCGAAATGATCAGATTGTTTACATAGCACATGATATATAAATGAGAAATTCTAAAATGACATCAATCCAGAATTACAAAGTTAAATTACATAGTCATGTCCATAATTTAACCAAGTAATTCTCCCAAAAGAATCATTGTGGTTTCTATCTTGTAACTGTACAAGATATACAAAAGATGATTCACTGTTTTGTCATCCAAAAGTATGCAACACAAAATGAAGCTAGGTCTTCTAAAAGTCCACTAGCTTAGTTCTTGAATATAGGCAATTACACATGTTCGTCACCTGAGAAAACATGCATTTAAACAAAGTCAACACTAGGTTGGTGAGTTCATAAGTTTGATATTTGAAAGCTTGGAAATGTTCACATACACAATCACAATATCATACTTGTTGTTTATAAGTTGTTTGATTCACCCGTTCCACAATGGCCTTTCCATAGTTATATTTACAAGTGATATATCATCCTATTATCCATGCTTATATATAGGGCATATGTAGGGGAACCAAGCCCCAGCCAACATCCCACCACATATCTAATAGAACTTAATACTACTTGCAATACAACTATGGATCCCCATTTTCATTTCACCCTTCCGTTTGTATTCATTATCCATTGAATCATATGTAGAATAATATAATATAATATGAGGGATTTAGTTATCAAACCGAAGTATTGATAAACCCTTTTGTGTATTAAGGAGATTTGATTAACATAATCTGATCCATGTTATTATTCTATTTCTTGTGGGGTTAACTGTCCGTCACTTTTAGATAATAAGAGTGTTAGTTAACCAATAGATATATGTTTTCATCTTGGAGTGCATAGAGCATAAAAGGAGTCCATTGCAATCCTCACGTAATCAGATTTCAATGCATCCGATTTACCTCTACCACCTTGTATTACCGTAGGCCTCATCGAAACAGTTACTAGTAATATGACATGAGAGAAAATAAATTCCTCAGTCTACTTGTAACACCCCAACTTCTCTCACGTTTACACGTGTCAAATTTTGGTCCCAGTATAAAATTTTTTTTTCCACAATATCATGTTCGGAAGCGTGACATATCTATTTCATAAGTTAAACACACTTAATTTCATAACAATTACATTTATGATTAATAAAACTAGTGTGTTTAAGTTTAATACCACCATAGAATTACATAACGCTCGATTCCACTTCAAAACGTGCCCGATCTGATCGTCCAATGCATATATATTCATGACATGTAACGTCACATATAAGGTCACGATTAGTTCATATGAACTAAGCAAGTAACCCTTCCCAAAATTCCCCCAAAACTCATTTTACCACATCCACATACATATCATATGGATGTTTATCAAGTTTAGATAATAATATATCATATTCAAACATCAACTTGCACCCAACACACATGGTGCATTTATTTCCCTTAATGGGACATTTTCACAAATATGAGTATATTATCTAATCCAACTCTACTACCAGCACCTCTGGCTAAATTTAAAACACCAAATATATATATATATATATATATATATATATATTATTAGCTTAACCAATTACCCACACCTGTGGTTTCCACAATTTAGTTTCCTGATTAACCGGTTATCCACACATTTGTGGTATCATACATATATTAAGTTTTAAGATGTTCACCCACCGGTCCTTCCATCTAAGACAATTGCCAGCACCTCTGGCTATCCACCATTGTGGAGTCGTAAATAATTCAAATCAAAATTCAAACTGAGTCATTTCTATTCGAATTGACTCTCACAATGTAATAATATCATATTATCAATCATCAACTATTGCTCACAATAGTTTAATCAAAATTACACTATGGTGTTCACATTCCTGTGCTTCCACCATAGCTATTTGTCAGCACCTCTGACTATTCACACATTTGTGATATCATAATTAATTTAAGTCTTGAGATGTTCACCCACCGGTACTTCCATCTAAGACAAATTGCTAGCACCTCTAGCTATCTACCATTGTGGAGTCATAATTAATTCAAGTCTTAAGATGTTCACCCACCGGTACTTCCATCTAGACAATTGCCAGCACCTCTGGCTATCCACCATTGTGGATTCATAAATATTAAGTCTTAAGATGTTCACCCACCGGTCCTTCCATCTAAGACAAATTGCTAGCACCTCTAGCTGTCCACCATTGTGGAGTCATAAATAGTTCAAGTCTTAATATGTTCACCCACCGGTACTTCCATCTAAGACCATTGCCAGCACCTCTGGCTATCCACCATTATGGAGTCATAAATAATTCAAGTCTTAAGATGTTCACCCACCAGTACTTCCATTTAAGACAATTGCCAGCACCTCTGGCTATCCACCAATGTGGAGTCATAAATAATTCAAACAAATCACTATGATGTTCACCCACCGGTACTTCCATCATAGAATTCCCACACTTTCATTCACCAAGTTATTGGATTTATCATAGGTTGTTGAACTTTTATTATTCAACTTTCCCCTATCACCAATGCCATGTTTATCATACAATTTATTCAACAACAAATTCAATGTTCATTATGTGATGTCATAGTTGTGAAATTACTTACTCAAACACCGGCTCATCCGGCTATTCTTATGCAATCTATGTTGCATATTCAATTCAATCGTGACATAAACACATTGGAACTTAACATATATACATTAGAGTCTACTAACTCAATTAATTACAATTTAGTTATGCACATTCACTCAAATCAATCAATATATATACATCACAATCAAGTAGACTCTTTCGACTACTTATATGTAATGTTACAGTAAGTTGGGTAACTTACCTGGTGCATACGGTTGTTCACTTCCTACAACCTCGTTTCCACTTATGTGGCTTATCCCTTGACTTTCACTGTCAATACCTAGTTGTATTCACATATATACAACTAATTTCAATACATATAGCACATACAATCAAGTTCAACGCACTTGACTGTTTTGACTTGATCAAAGTCAATCTATCACATAATTGACTTTATCTTACTATCTTTAGCAAGCTTTAGTCAATTATCACAATTAATCACATTTCGTGCCTCTCCTACGCATTTCATCAATTAATTGATGTTCATTATATTAGTTATGATCTTAATCACTTCTTTTAATTAAAATTCATTCATGATCATAACTGTTAATAATTTTTAACATCAATTCATCATAATCATCATTTAACCCATGGATCATAATCCATATTTAATTTAAAACCATAATCTACCCATTCCTACTAGTTATCACACCATGATATGGGTTTCATAACAACCGGACATTATACCGGCTTCAAAACGAAGATTTCACCATCAAAATATCAAGTTCTTCGTTTCTAACAATCCCTAGTTATCAACTAGGCAATAATCAATACCCATAATCATAGTAATACATTCAAAACTAAATTTAATCCATACAATATTAAACTAGTAGGATAAAACGAATCATTACCCAATCGAACAGATATTCAGTAGCAAAACAACGATCAGATGTTGCAGATACGTTCTCTGGTACGATCCGTAGGCTTAAACGACTTCAAATATGAGATTTGTAACCCAAAATTTGGTTTGTGGTCGAAGGAAATTCGAAAAAGAGGGTAATACACCCTTCTGGAACGAAATCTAATCTTAAAACAAAGTTACCGACTCACAGCGCGCCGGGCGTACCGCCCTAACCCGACGTTTGGTCCGGGGCGTACCGCCCCAAGTTAATTTCGTCCAATTTTTGATCATATCTTTGTTTCGCGATTCCGGACAATCCGTAACTCCGTTTCGAGCACGGTTTTCGCCCACGTTCACCATTTTTCGCATACTATCAACCTATAATAATTACAATCATCAAATCAACATGGATTTCTAGAACGATCACATGTGCTCTTGCCATTGATGACGTAATTCTCACATATTTTTAAATGACAACAATCACAATCGTTCAATTAACGATTATTTACAATACATTCATTATTAAAAACCGGTTGTTACACTACTAGTCAACGGTTAACGATGGATTAATTACAATTATAACTGCAGATTAATATCACCATGTGTCGCTTTCCAGACCCTGACTTGAGTAGCCCTGTCACCGGTCATACGTCACCGGCTAATGAATCAATACGATCAACATACTAGCCCTATAAGCTTGAGGTTTGTCAAACCTATGGTACCACTATGATATCGTCGGTTTAGTCACGTCAAATTAACTGGTCAGCGATTTGTGAAAGGGGCTTACAATGATCAACTTGAGTACATGGCACATGATTGAAATGATATAATGCAGACAGTTCAATAGTAATCAATTGTATTGTGTTCCTTGTTCTCAATGTTGTATGTTCTCATTGTTGTTAACAAAGTTAAATAAGATCTTGTCTTATTATGTTATGTTAATTTTTGTGTGAATGATATTGTTACCATGAAGTTACATTATCATGATTATCATTCCTTGTTGTTCCATATAGTCACCATGTTGTCACTAAGCTGTGGTAGGAACTAGTCTTACTACACTTAGTCAACTCAGGTGGTGGATGATACTTGTTCCATGTTATCTTGTAATATGTATCGAGTTGTAAGCTAAGTGTTATAAGAACTTCTCTTATTACACTTACTTAATTCTGGTGTTGAATGATATTATGAAGATATATTATCTTCATATCATTCATGTGTTTTGTTGTTGTTGTCATCTTGTTCTCCTATGATAATCTGTTCTATTGAGAATAATTAAGCGTTGTAAGATATAATCTTATAACTATTATTCTGTTGTGTTGACGATTTATGAAGTTATATTATCATATTCATCTTAGTTGTTCCTGTCATATCATAATCACACAAGCATGCATACAATGATAAATGATAATAAGTCAAGCAATATTATCTAATCAAAGTATAAGCAATATGTTAAGCTGAAACTTTTAAATAATTAAAAGTAAGCATGTTTCTCAGCCCCGAGAGTTTAAAATCAGTTAAGATTAGAAAAGGGGCATATGAACCGGTCGTGGGAAAAAAACTAGGCGTTTCTAGCCGTTTTAAACATTTTTTGGACCATTTTGCCCCTAAATGTAAGTATAAATAGATGAGGATTGTTTTGGTTTGATCACACAACATCTCTTATTCATAAACGCTCGAAAACGATCATAAACGCTCAAAAAACGATCACCTACTTCTCGATTCAATCTCTTCTTTTATTACGCATTTACGCTCTTAATTCAGTCTCTATTCCATCCATGGCAAGCTCACGAAGTGCTCAAAGTTCTGTTAGTGTTGGTGCATCCACTTCAACCGAACCAACCGTTGTTAGAATCAAAAGTACAACGAGTAACAAAGATCTATTTCAACATTTCGACTTATGCCAAATGCCAAACGGTGTTGATAAGGCACGGTGCAAAGGTTGCGGTACTTTTCTTAAACCGTAATCCTGTTCTACTTTAAGAAGCCATTTGACGAATCATTGTGTTGTGGTCAAAAATAATCCGGCAAACGATCAAGCACAAATGTCTATCGAGTGTGAGGTTTGGAATTTCGATCTCGACATGGTTCGTGAAATAATGGGAAACTTAATAATACAAGAAAGTTTGTCTTTCAATCATTTTGACAACCCACGATTGACGAGGATGATTCAAAAGGAGATACAACCACGATATCATCAAATAAGTCGTTCCACTATTAGACGTGATTGTTTGAAACGATGGAATCAAGCAATAAAAGAATTAATTTTGGGTTTTCAAAATTTAAAAATCGGGGTTAACTTAACAACGGATATTTGGTTGGCACCTCACGGTTTTCCTGAATCGCACCTTTGCGTTACCGGGCATTGGATTGATCCCCATTCATGGAAAATGATGAAACATCCTCACACGGGGGAACATTTGTTTTAAATGTTAGAGGGAATAATACAAACATTTTACTTACAAGATAAAATACTTTAAATAAGTTTTGATAATGCTTCAAATAATACTAATGCGGTTCAAAAGTTAAAAATTAAATATAAACCGATATGCAAGTATGCAACGGTGTTTTTTTTTCATACTAGATGTGTTGCGCACATCATTAACTTGGTTGTGAGTGATGCTCTAGCGGTTCCTGAAATGAATAAGTTAAAAGAAATGTTTAAACAAATGTTAAAGGATGTTTTTTTGACAAGCCGTAGAAGTTATACGGAATATCAAAAATTTTGTGAGGATACGAACTCCCTCTTTTTAGGTCTGTCTTGGGATGTACCAACAAGATGGAATTTGACTTAGCGTATGTTTAACAACGCCGTACGTCAAAGGGAAACCTTCGAAGTATTTCATAGAAATTTAGTCCAACAACGTAAGGCTAAGTATTTTAATAGCCGATGTTGTGTCGCCATATAGGAATTTACTAGTTTATTTGAAACTTTTAAAAATGCAACAACTATTTCATCTGGTGTTTATTATCCCACGTCTTGTTTGGTTTTTCAACAATTATTTATAATGTCACACCCCCCACCTCTCGTCACCTCGTGCATGATGTCACTGAACCGGTTGCGGAAGCATAGTGGTGATGTCTCAGAGGTGAGGGGTGACTTACTTGATCCGATATCAAAACACACATATTAACTCAAAGTAAATGCATTACAGGGTTTCGTCATTACAACCAGTATCATAGTTTACAACTAAGTTTATTACACAACTGACTTATTTAATTACTAGTGTTTGAAGTGCTGTCTCACCCGGAGTCACGGTCTACCTGCAAAAAGGTTTGATTTGAGAACGTCAGCACAAAGCTGGTGAGTTCGACAGTTCAATTTAAAACAATATGATATGATAAACATATTCTCAAAAGTTCAGTTCCGGATAACTATGGGACCCGTATCTAGTTCCTTTCGGACGTCAAGTTCTGTTCTCAAGATATTACCCGTCGGTACATATCTTAGTGCCTCATTGTCTTAATGTCTATCATACCATTAAGAAGTTCTGGAAACAAATAACAAACATTCACACAAGGGGAGATGCAATCCTCCCAGCGAATGGGGTGTCAACCAATTGTACTATCAATGTTTCTGTTCGGCCACACATGGGTTCACTAGATACAGTTCAAGAATGAGGACTTTTAGTTCCATGATAGAGTTCAGTTCTACAGGCAAAATCCCATGAAATCCACAAGTTCTAAACAATCACATGAAATCACAAAGATAACAGTGACACATATCATATGATCAAGAAAAGTTCAGCAGTTATACCCCGATGTTTATAAAACATTAAAAAGAACAGGGGTTGTACGAAACTCACCTGATGATATAAAGGTAGCAAAATATCTCAAAGCTGATAACAAAGAGATGATTATGCATTTAGTTATATTTAATAAGTTATTTATGTTCTAGTTTACTGATTAGATCCTTCTGAACGTTCAATGTCAAAGACATTGCTTTGCAAGTCATCAAACCGATATTAAGTGTTTAATTGGTTACTTTAGTATTATATCATACAATGTATGATAATGTAGGAACCTACATTGCATTAGATTCCTAATACAAGGTTGATGACACTTTTGATTAATCAGAATAGTCTTGGATTAACCAAATAGTTAATGTTGTTGATTATAATGCTAAAACAGTTTCTAGATGGGTTAATGGCTTAGGAATGATCAATCCTTGTTATTGATTACCCAAATATCATGAAATATCACAATGTAGCATCAAATTAGGTGTAATAACCAGGTTTAACATACTAATCTGACTGTTATCATAAACATCAGATAATCGTTCCAATGAGTATGTTAATGATTGTGATTAGTTTGAAACACTTGGATTTAACCTTGCATTTCAAGGATTAATCCAACTAATCACCTACATTGTTATAATCAAATGGATTAAACCATTATAATCATGAGTATGGTTTCATGCAAACCGGGCATTACAACGGATCAAAACAAGGATTTATCCGTTAAAACATCGTGTTCTTTGTTTATAATCAATCCTAGCCATCATCTAGGCAATAATCAACAATCCTAACTATGTCATTGCGTTCAAAATCAAGATCTAATCAATCAAAATCAAACTAGAAGGTTTAAACGGATCATTACCTAATCTGACGGATATCTGCGGCTAAAACGACGATCAGAACTTGTAAACACGTTCACGGGTGCAATCGGTGGAGTCTGGCAGCTTCAGAAAGGGTTTAGATGGTGATTTATGGTTGTTCTTCGCCTGGAAATGAAGCAGAAGCGATAAGAAGAAGAAATAATTCTTCTACATGCAATCTGATAAAGATAAGCAACTTATTCCACCGCCACACTGGTCGCGTACCGCGACCAGAAACCAAAAGGGGCTTCGCGTACCGCGACGATTTCCGGAGGAATCTTAGATATTTTACATGCATCGCGTACCGCGGAGGACTCTCAAGCCCACCTCCGCGTACCGCGACGAGCCCATTCGATCAACACTTAGAAAGTTTTCTTCGTTTTTTGATTTCGGGCAATCCAGGACTCCGTTTCGCACACGGTTTTCGCCTACGTTCATCATTTCTCGCCTATTATCGATCTGTAACAATTACAATCATCAAATCAACGTGGATTTCTAGAACGATTAAATGTGCTTACATCATTGATGACGAAATTCTCGTATGCAACTGTCACATATAATAACAAGAAAAATTAACGATTTTCCATCGTCTAGTGAGAATAATGAGATATATAGGGGAATGTTACTTCCAATGAAAGTAAAACTATTGAAATACTTTTAAGAAATGCCGGTCGTTTTTACTTGTGCGATGACATTAAACCCATGTGTCAATGGTGCCGGCGTTGAAACATTAATTGATGAAATTGTTGGTGCTTTGGGTTTGGATGACCGAAACTTTGCTACAAACACTAAAAATGTAACTTGTAAGGTACCTAGGGACAGATTGGAAGGTACCTAGGGACATATTGGATTTCCGGTATTAATCCGGAAGAATTTGAAAACTTTGATATTTTGGCATGATGGAAACAAAAGGAATCTCAATTTCCGATTCTAATTAACATGGCCCGTGATTTACTAAGTGTCCAAGCTTCTACGGAAGCTCCAGAGTTTGCTTTTTCTCTTAGTGGCAGGGTTTTATCGATACGAAGGACGAGGCTTACTCCTGCTTGAGGTAGAAGAAACAATACACGAGGTTGAAGTTGAAGAAGGAATGACTCTACCACTTTCCGATGAAGAACAAGCAATTGATGAAGAACAATATCCCGGAACTACAATCTGAAGCAATGGATGCAGAACAATAGCCCGGAACTACAATCTGAAGCAAATTCCGAAGCTCAATCCGAAAACTAATTTCGATTTAGATTTTATATTTATTTTTTACTTATAATATTGTGTAATTAATTGTTACAATTTTTTAAATTAGTTTTGTTTTTAATTTATTTTAATGAAATATTGTTATTTTAAATTCTTGCTTAATAAAGTTTATTTAATTCTATTTAAATTAAGTTTGTTAACTAGTATTAATATTAATAAAAATTAATAAAAGCTTAAACTAATCAAACCTTAAACTAATAATTAGTCCCCACGATGGTGGCCTAATGGTAAGGTAGTGAGAATTTATAATGGAGCTCTAGGGTTCAAAGCCCGGCACCACCCAATTTTCCCTGGGTCAAGCGATTTACCTCCCTCATGTTGGCAAAACCTTAAACTAATCAAAACTAATATTAAACTAATAACTAATAAAACCCTAATCAAGCCTTAAACCAATCAAACCTTAAACTAATAATTAGTAAACCCTAATAAAACCTTAAACTAATCAAACTAATCAAACTAATAATTAAGGTTTAAAACGTATAATAGAAAAACGGTTCAAAAAGGTCAAACGGATAAAAGAAAAACGAAAAAAAATGTATAAAAACCGGTTTTTAAACCAATTTGGCCGCTTAACCGGTCCGGTTATTACCCGGTTCGGTTCCATAGGTTTGGAGATATAGGTTAAATTAACCGGTTAAAAATAGAACCGGTTTTTAGGAAAAACCAGTAAACCTTACCCACCGGTTAACCGGTTCGGGTATTGTAAAAACCGGTTTGGACCGGTTAACCGATTTGTGCACCACTAACACACCTAATGTTTTCAAAAGTAATAGAATATTGAACATAAAAATATTTTGTAGGAGCAATAAGTGTTTTAGGTCTTAATTGGGATGTTTCTAATAAAGGAAACCTTAATTTATAAATAAAAACTAGAAAATGACACCAATTAAAAGGATAATATTGTTTAGTATAGAATCTTAATATTCATATACCACCCTGTGTTATTGATACATTACACTTTTATCAAATCAAAATTTATAGTATAACTTTTAATTGTATATGTTTATTATATATTTTTTAAGATTAAAAAATAAAAAAAAATATAGTATAATTGATAAAACTGTGTACCAATAACAATAGTTTGGACTCATATATTCCAATCTGTAAACACACTTTACTTTATTAAATTTCTATCTTTTTTCAAATTTACATAGATACCCTCTTGATTACAAACTCACCAAAAAAGCATCTACTAAAGATATAAATCAAAAATTATAAAACCACTTTGATCTGAGCCGTCAAAACTGATGCAGTACCAAGTCACCACATACCATCCACTTGCACTCGCACCGGATAATCTAGTCCCAGTTCTGTACGGTAATCATCGTCGCCGGAGTTGTCAGAATACCCGACAACTTTTCCAGCTTTTTCAGGACTCCGGTGCCGGAAATGATGCACAGGCTCGAATCCCAGCGTCAACTCCAATTCAATCTCGTCGTTATTTTCATGGATCTCGGCTTTGATCAGAGCATCATCCGATCCCTCCGCCGTCTCCGGTGACTCGTGGCTGTCACCTTCCACCACAAGCGCAGCCGCCTCCGACTGGTGACTCAGCGTCGACTCGTGACTCGACGACCTGTTAACAACCTCATCGTGACCCGATTCTTCATCGCATGATCCAACCAAATCTTTATTCGTTTCTGTTTTTGTTTTCGTGTTTGATTTAGTTTTAGTTTTGGATCCTGATCTTTTGAACCGACACCGGTCTCTGATCCGGTGAAGCTCGTTGGACCCGCCGGAGTTCTCATCCTTCGATATGTGACGGATATCGAACGCCTTCAACGGCGGCGCGTTGCTCGTCTCCTCCGAGTTAGACGCTATTTGAACGATCGGAGACCCGTTTAACACAGCCTCCACCGCATTCTGACAAAGCTGCCACCGTCCGGACCACAACAACCCCACGGACCCGTAAATCGGGTTCACAATCCGGCCACAAGCCTCGTACAGAAGTGATCTAAACAGCGCTGAATAACAAAAACAACAAAACACCCATCAATCATTCAATTTCTAAGATCTCATAACTCAAAACTACAGAAACATAAACGGAAATTGAACTCACCAGGACGAAGGTGTACGGGTCCGGCGTTGATCAAGTTCATGAGGCCGGCACGACCGTAGAACTTAGCAAGAAAGACGGTGGCGTTTGCTTGTGATTCGGGCGATTGGATCCACTGTAAACAGGGTCTGATTGTGCAATCATCACTGCATCCTTTGCGGAGAACTCGACAGCCATTGCAGCTCATTCTCATTGTTGTTAGTTTTTAGAGAGATAAAGAATGTTGAAATGAAATCAGGGAGTGTGGTGGGCTTGTGGCATATGAGTATTGTATATATATTTACGATGGCCGCTGGATTTTGGGGGGGACGTAGTTTTTCCAAAAAATTAGTAAATTATATGCGTTGACAAAACCAGGGTTTCCACATTCATGTAACCTGCTGTTGAATGATTCTTTGTTTTGTATATGCAGATTCAAAGAGTTGCTGGTATAAACCCATTTGTGTTACAAACATCACTCTCGACGGCGGCGCGTGCCTCTCACGCATAATTAGCTGCTTCACATCCTTTTAGGCTTTAACACGTTGACGGGGGTCACATCCCGCATGTATCATTTTTTTGTGGTCCAAATCACATTTTACTCGTTTTAGCAATTTTTTTGAACGGCTTCAATCTGAACGACTAAATCCGTAAGCCCTCTTCCCTGCTTGTTTTAGCAATTATCTAAAACACTTATAATTGCATATTAAAATGGAGACTTTCTCAAGGTTATGTGAATATTAGATTTTTATGTACTTGCTAGCTATTTTTATGTATAACCGGTTTTTAGCATTGGCTTTAATTGACGGTTATGATTAATCAAGGTTATTAACCAACCCATTTGGTCATGGTTATTGTATAACCAAGATATTAACTGGCTTTAACCAAATAAACCGATTATTCCTTTTTTAAAATTTATGTCAGCATGTGTTTTTTAAGAAGTTATGTGCATATTAAATATGAAAGGTAAGTCATAGCTTTTTATTAGATAAAAATAATCATAGTTCCAACAAGTTGATAGGTTATGAAGATAGACTTAACAATAACCTATTGATTTGGAAGGCTTCCAATACTTTTTTTTTGTTATGGTTTGATTTTTGTAATTTTTTTCTTACTGTTTCGTTATCAATTATAGCTTGGTTTGTGCTTGCTTGTTGCTTTTTTATATCCTTTGTTATAACCAAATTTTTAATTTAAAACATATCAATGGCTATTTTAACAACTAGTTATTTAGAAATATATTAAGAGCTATTATAGATTATCTTCCCTAAAAATGACTAATAACCATAAATAAGCATTTATTCATCCGTATCAAATTATGTTATAGTGATGTTTTTATATTAAGAGGATAGTTTTTATGATAAAAATCTTATTTACTAAGACTCAAGTCTTATAATAAACATATGATTATATTTAAAAATATGAAGTATTACAATTTGTCTACCTGTGACTTTATGTTTTATGTTTTGCTTCTTAAATAAAAGATACAAGTTTCATCTTACACAATTATATGCTTGTTTAAAGCACTTTTTAACAAAAATAAGATAAATGTGACATTTTTTTAAACGGCTAGTTTTTATATCACTAAAGTATAATCGTGTCACCAGCAGTATTACTTGATCATAATTATTACAAAATCTCCAGTTTTAAAATAAACTTAATAGTTTGAGTAAAAAACCCGTTATGAAATTCAAACTCTGAACTATTTAATTTTTAAGTATTATCTCACCATCATAATACCGCTAGACTGTAAGGTCTTTGGTAAGAAAAATATAAGGTTTTTATAAAAATTAAAATATTTTAAAGTTGTAAGTAACCACTAAGAAGTGTTTAGCATGTAGCCAGACGCGGCAGGAAGCGTTGGAGAGTGTGAGTAAAGGGTAGCGCGTGAAAGGCACGTAAATGTGGGTCGAATCGCCGCATAGTAGGGAGCAGGGGCCCACTGGCGTCCTCTCCTGGTTTTCTGGAGGCGGTAGTCAGCTTTTTACGTGAGGGTGAGTCAGCAAGAAGGAAAACCAGTGTCTGGTTTCTGGTATTTGGAGAAAACTATGATTTGTCTGTGGGCGGGAATAGATGAAACAAATACCATGGGCCATTGGCTTAAACCACATTCGAGTATCGCCAACTTATCCAATAAACCAGGAGAACTTTCATCAAACTGCCCTCACACATTCTCAATTATAATAATTCAAAATTGTATTCAAATATAATTTTTTTCGAATTTAACGTGATCAAATTAAGGAAAACTTGATAAAGCATATGGGTAGGTTTTTTTTTTTTTTTTTTAAGCGTTTAAGTTAGGTAATGCTCAACATATAATAAAAACCGATCAAATGAATATAAATTTAAAACACATATAATATAAATTAAATATTTTCACAATACAAAAAGAAAAAAAAAAACTAAAAGTTGTTTCTTAGTTGTCATCGGTTAAACATGTTTCATTACATTTTCGACAAAACTTATTAAAATAACTTTTTTTCAACATAACAAATGCAATAATAATTCAGGTATGCATTTCTCTTTCTTTTACGCAATTTTGTTTTCATATGTTTAATGATATGAAAAGTTCTTTAAACACTAGTCATTGCAACCGATACAGACACTAGTCTAAAAACTGATGTTGCTACTTGTTTTTACTGTTCATAAATATCCAAATATACTGAAAAATCATGTTGTCCTCATACATCAGTCTTATATAAATGCATCCGCCTCTACATATGTGGTTTTTCATATATATGTATGTATGTATGTATGAGGTAATAATAATTTGAAAACCACTTCTTTGTCAGAAACCCGTGAAAACAAGACAAAAATATGTAAAAAACACGTATTTTATTTTTGAAATTTTTTTTAAAGATTTGTAACATTATTGGGCACATTTTTATAAAAAAAAATTCAAAAAAACCCCGACCAAATATTTTAAAAAAAATTATAAAACCATGTAAAATATACGTAACAAAACGTATAAAAATTTCGTCAGATCTGACTTAGCGTTACGTATATTTACATGATTTATAAAATATATTTTTAAAAAATATTTGTTCGGAGGTTTTTTGATTTTTTTTTATAAAAATGTGCCTAATAGTGTTAAAAACATGTAAAAAATTTTCAAAAAAATATGTTTTTCTTACATGATTGTTGACATCTTTTCACGGTTTTCTCATTAAAATGGGGTTTTCATTTTATTAATTTCTTGTATGTATGTATGTATGTATGTATGTATGTATGTATGTATGTATGTATGTATGTATGTATGTATGTAAAGGAAGTTTCATAAGAAAATTCATAATTTTTTATTATAAGATTAAAAATGTTATAATGAAAAAAAAATTTTAATAAAGTTAGGTAAACCACGAAGTTACGTATATGTAACAAAAACAGTTACGCATGCAACTCATAAATACAAGTTACATATATGTAATAACATGAAATACATGTTTTTTTCTTTTTTTTTTGTAAATTTTTTAACTTATAATAATAGGAAATAAACATGAAAAAATGAAAAAAAAATATATTGATAATAAAGGAACCCTCCTCTAAGTATGTATGCATGCATATGTGTGTGTATGTGTACTTGCGTGTGTATGTAGGATTATATCATGTGAAAACATGATTTTAAAGAAAAACATTTAAACTTTATTTGGACCGTACATTTGAAATCTTGAAAATAAACTTGTAGTCTGTATTAAACCACATTAAATTGTTTCGTTTATTCAAACCCCAATTATTTATTCAACTTTAACTCGGACCACTTATTTATCTTCAAGTTCTAAATGAACGGCCCAGATAGGGTTTATATTTTTTCTCTTTAAAATCGGGTTTTCACATTATAAAACCCTATATATATATATAGGGTCTAAGAATGCAAAACGTAATTTTTAAAAACTTGAAATTAACTCAAATAAACTCTGAACGAACTCATTTTCGCGCCATTGGAACCGGCTATTCGAACCATAAACCCCAAACGTGAAGTTCCAGAACAATAAATCATAATAGTAAAACTTAAACTTTAAAATCAAACCCTAAATTCCAAAAAAGCGGTGTTGTTGTTGAATTGAAAAAGAGATAACTTAAAAGTCTCAAATTCAATTCTCACTTAGATAGATTTTCTTTGGAGGCTAACATCTAGTTACTTGCGGTCGTGCTTTTCATGTTTCTCGCTGTTAGTCGGGTATATGGGAACCCGTGGGTTCCCATAGCCACAAAAAAACCATAAAGTTAAACCCTAAAATATAAAAGCTAATACTGAACAGTTCAACGATACAGTCAAACATCGCCAAAATGAGTTCAATCAGAGTCGTTTGAGCCGATTTTGATGATTTTAAAATTATTTTTTGTCTTATTAGGAAAAAATAGATTTTTTATTTGATATTGACCATATATATATATATATATAGGATTAGGATAAAATAGTAACTCGCTCTTATTGTGTTAATCCGTATGTTAAGATAAATCTAAATCTTTTTTTATATTATTATTACACATGGACAATAATTTCTTTTATGTGTATGTATAAATTTATCACCATTAATATTTCAAAGCAGTTTAAGTTACATTATACCGAAAATTATGAATTTCGTTAATGTAACCAAAACTTACACATCTTTTAAAACAAGAAAGTCTTGTGTATGTGTAACAGTGATATTCAAAAAATAAAAAACAAATGTTGAGATTGATTTTGGCAAAGTTATACGGGTAACACAAATAAGAGTGGGTTATTATTTAATTTCAATCTTCTCTCTCTCTCTATATATATATATATATATTTAATGTAACCAAAACTTACACATCTTTTAAATATTAAACGGTGAGAAATTTTCAAATATAAATAAAAGAAGAAAGTCGTGTGTGTGTGTATTACATCTTGTGATTAGAAAGAAACCCTTAAACATTATATGAGTCATACATTTGGATTCTTGAAAATAAAAATATGCTCCAAATTAAATCATATTAAAATTTGATTTATTTGTATAATTTTTTTTATTCAACTTTAACATGTAGCACATATTTATTTGCAAAATTTACAAATGGATGACTCATATAATGTTTATGGGTTTTATCTTTAATATTAGGTTTTCACATGATATAGGGTTTTTATATAAACACATACTAGATTGGTTTTCGTAATCGATATCAATATTAATTTATGTCATTGTAACTTCCTGAAATGAGATTTGGGTTGTCTAAAATAAATGACTGGAAATGGTTGTTTCCAACGACTATGGTAGTCTAGAGGTGTCCTTAAAACGACCAAACCATTTAAACTGGACTGAACCAAAGACAATTGGTCGGTTTGGTCGATTTTAAAACTTGATGGTGCGGTTTATGGTTTGAGTGTTCTAAAAACCTAGTGGTTCAGTGCGGTTTACAGTTTTCATTTTTTCAAACCGTATAAACCGCACAAACTGTATATAAATATATGTGTATATGTATGTGTGTGTATTTTATTTAAAAAATTATTGAAAAACCTAAGAGTGTTTTCGTTTGCGTAACAAAATATATTTTATTGTTATTTATTTAGAGTTTGCTAGCATATTAAATCTTTGTACATAGCACATTGAAAGACAACATAAGCATGAAACGAAGTTAGTAAGGTATAAAGACCATAAGCATTCAAAATAGCATATAACTTTGAGGTTTATTATAAATCATTGTAACTGATTAAGACTTTATATAACATATTATCACTCTTTTTAGACTAGTTTTGTTATTTTGATAATGGTGGACTTTTGTATTATGGTTTTCGACTTTTGAAATGTGAATTTAAAATTGTAACATCAGTGCCGGAAACGTCACCGGAACAGTGATCTCTACAGTACGTGAACGGTAAATCAGATACATATTTTAGTCATCAATTGTATATCACCTTCATTTCATGTTATCATAGCACAGTTCAGATACAAGTTCAGAAAACAAAGTTCAGAAATAGGGTTCTTGAGTCAGATAATTATCTGGTAATACAGAACCATCACATGATTATTTGTTAGGATGTTATTATGTATAAAACGTATGCGAGGCTTTACTGAACAAAACAACACGGATGTCGTTACGAGAATGCTAAACCGACAGATTATTCGTATAGGTGACGATCTGTACGAATACATCTGAAATTTTAACGTTCTGAATGATAACCGATAATTAGAAAACCATATTGAAAAGTGTAGTTATCGTCGTATTTGATTGGGTGACGATTCGAGCAAATACGCGCGGTGACTGCGCGATTCGATTTAAACATTAATTAAATATTTTTAAAATTTTAATAAATCAAAGATATTTAGTTAATTTATTAGGAATTACAACCTAGAATAATTTTAGAAATTCTATTTTAAAACCGAGTCGTTTCGTTACGAAAACGGCGAGAAACCGACATCTTTCGCGAAACCGAGCAACCGAAACGAACCCGAACTCACCCGGGGTATAAATACCCGGAATGAGTCTTCTTCCTCATTTTCACCCTCTTCACTCTCTCTCTAAACCCTCTCTCCCGTCACTCTCTCTCTCTAGAACTCTCCACTCTCTCTCTAAAATTTCTTCTCCATTTCTTCATGAAATTTACTCATCTTAGTGTCAAAACAACCCTCATAACTTGTAGATTGTGAAAGTACAGCAGATCGAGGCTTTAATCTGGCAGATTTGAGGTAAAATCTATGTTTTTGCTCGGTTTGGGGTTTTGAAAACCCTAATTCGCATCCCTTAGTGTGAACCGTTTACAAGCCTCAAAACCATAGGGAAATCACTTCACCACCCTCTAGGAAGATGCAGGAACCAACCCCTTTCGAAACCATGGATGATCCTCTTGGTAACCATGGCTGCCCTTCCCAAGAACTCGACCGGCCGAATGGCCCTTTCAGCTCATCGAATGGCTCGGGCGAAACAGCCTAGGTCGAATGGCCACCTTCAGCCGAATAGCCTCATTCGTTCGGACCTAGCCCATTCGACACCTCCTCATTCGGCCAAGGAGTTTCGGGTAGACTCTTTCGGCTGAACCTTCATTCGACCGCACCTATTCGGCCAAGGACCCTTTCGGTCGGCCCATCTCTTTCGGCCAAGTCTCACCCGAACCAAGTCATCCACACCAATCTCATTCGCTGGTATCCATTCGGCAATGGTACTTCATTCGACCAAACACTCTTTCGGTCACCATTCGACAGGTCATTCGATCGGGGTCTTTCTCTTTCGGCCGAGTTCCTTCGCCACCATGCTCTTTCGGCCTAATCCTTTCGGCTCAGTCCATTCGGTCACAACCATGCCCAGCCAAACCCATTCGGCCCAGATGTTACTCTTTCGGCCCAATACTAGGTCCATTAAACTTCCCTCGGGCCAGGCATGCACGAACCATGGTTCGGTCCAAACTAAATTGAGTTGAGTTGGTTAGGCATGGGAGTTGGTCAAGTGAGTGCATGAATTTCATGAGGAATACATGCATGTGTGTGCATGCATGGGAACCCTTACGTGAACATTCATGCAAAGGTTGTGGGTGCTCTTTAGCTAGATCAAAACAATTGAAGGAATCATGGATTAGGGATTTGAAATAACAAGCACTTTCTTAACCCTTATTATCAACTAAAATGGGATGTTGAACATCATTGGGTTTCAACATACACGGGGATTTATTGAGAATCAAAAATCACATTCTAAGCATAACTTGTTGGTCTCACGACTAACGCTAACATTTGGATATTTCGTAATAACAGATAATTAAATTAGATAGTTATTCGAACTATCTAGGATGTATTATACAACGAGTTATTTTAAGAATCATGGGACGATCAAAACAACCCTCATAACTTGTAGATTGTGAAAGTACAGCAGATCGAGGCTTTAATCCGGCAGATTTGAGGTAAAATCTATGTTTTTGCTCAGTTTGGGGTTTTGAAAACCCTAATTCGCATCCCTTAGTGTGAACCGTTTACAAGCCTCAAAACCATAGGGAAATCACTTCACCACCCTCTAGGAAGATGCAGGAACCAACCCCTTTCGAAACCATGGATGATCATCTTGGTAACCATGGCTGCCCTTCCCAAGAACTCGACCGGCCGAATGGTCTCACGACTAACGCTAACATTTGGATATTTCGTAATAACAGATAATTACATTAGATAGTTATTCGAACTATCTAGGATGTATTATACAACGAGTTATTTTAAGAATCATGGGACGATCAAAGTCTAAATAATGGGCCCAAGGGTGGCCCAATGGGTTTAATATAAGCCCATCATGTTTAATTACACTTTTCATAAATTAATTATGCTTTTCATAAAAGAAATTAAATTATAAAACGTATTAAAATAATTAAATGACTTTCCTAAATAATTATTTAACTAAAATGAATTAAATTGAAAAGGTTTATTTAAAATCTTTAAATGATTAATGTGGGATTAGGGTTATTACTGGGTAATATGTTAGACTAAGTTAGATAAAGTCATAGAAACACATTAGTAATCTAGGACACTTAGTTGCACACAGAGACCAAACCCTAGTTACGACAACTACCGTATGTACTTATCGTATTCGAATTCTTTTAAAACAACTCAGGGACTGAAGATAGGGGTGTGCATAAAACCAAAAAAACCGACCCAAAACCCAAAAACCGAAAAATCCAACCCGAAAAAACCGAACCCAAATAGAAACCGACGGGTTTGGTGTAAGTTTTCTAAAAACCGAAAGTTTGGGTTTGGGTTTGGTTTTACATCAAAGAAAAACCGAAAAAACCGAAAAAACCGAATACATGCTTATATGCATATATATACTACCTTTGAAAAATTTCAACAATTTATTGGCTTAGGATACCAAAAATACGTATTATTTTTATTAAATTTAAATATTTTTGTATATATTTTTAAATATTAAGTGGTGTTGTACTTAAAATACTTTTAATGCAAATATAATTTTTAAGTTTATTTTTTTATAAGCATAATTTAAGGGCTAAGTAGAAAAAACCGAAAAAACCGAAACCCAAACCGAACCCAAATGGGTTTTGAAAAGATAGAAACCGAAAAAACCGAACCCAAATGGGTTTAAAAACCGAAAAAACCGAAATTTCGGTTTTGGGTTTGGACTAAGCCAAAAACCGACCCAAACCGACCCATGCACACCCCTAACTGAAGATACCTAGGCAACAATCAAAGAGCGCGCATATCTTTAGTGGTAATTCATTTCAGAGCAACACAGGTGAGTTCATTGCCCCTTTTCTAAACATTTTTGTTTTAAAACGCGGGGCTGAGAATCATGCGTAAACTGTTTTTATTTAAACTGTTTATTTAAATGCTTTTATTATTATATGTCTTTACATATATATGTTTGTTGATACTCCTAGACTCCTGTCTAGGAAATTATTTAACAGATCAAATTATCAAATTAATTAAAGTACTCTTATGAGTAATACTTTAATTCTAAACTCTAAACAAACCCCTAGTCCATTCAGTTCAAATTCAATGATCTAAATTCAAAGTGAAATCATATGAACTAAAGCAAAAGATCATGTTCAAGAAACTTAACTCAGTGTGTGATCTGCGAACCAAGAATCATAACCAAATCAATTATCATTGTGAATCACGGGAATTCTAAAGATCAAGATCAAGAGATTCAAGGAATCAGAAATCATAAATGTGTGTGAATCATGATAATAATGAAATCATTATGATATAATGAAATCATTAATACTCAAGTTAAGGTGGATGTCAGTTGTATAGGGAATCAAGACCACGTGTAACACACATATAAAGTCCCTTTCAGGTATAGAAGACTCTTGTAGTCAGGCTATACGGGCAATAACATGAACGATCAATGAAATCATTATCAAGTCAAATCAAGAGAACCATTGACGATCAAGAACCAAAGGATATCCTTAAAGTCCCTTTCAGATACAGAAGACCATTGGGTCAGGCTGTAATGGGCAAAACATTAAAATCCCGTTCAGTTCAGGTGTACCCCTTGTGAGCTATGCCTGACATGGGTCACGTGTGAGATGTTACAACTTGGACAACCACCAACAACTAAGTCTAATTGATTGAGTCAAATAAGGCCCAATCATCATGTCTTAGTTGTAATTAAATGTTTTCTTTAATTATTTAATTAAATATTTAACATTTTATTTCTATCATTGACTTTTGGGAAAATCATGTATCCATGATGAACTCAAGAGAATCAAAGGTAAATTAAGTTTTGGATAAACATAATCAAAATCAGAGGTGTGTAGGGTAAATATGCTTAATTATCATTAACAACAGTGTCATATGCGTATTAGTATGTGGTGGGATGGCGTCTGGGCGAGTTTGTTGGCTTGACCCAGGGGTATGCCCTATATATAAGCATACCGATATGGATATTACATGTGAAGTTAATGAGGTTAGGGTCTTTACTGAAGGAGGTTTTCAAATCATTATCAAATCATTTCCAAATCATTTTCAAATACTAAACTACATGAACTCACCAACCATGTGTTGACTTGATCTTTTTGCATGACTTCTCAGGTGACGAACAGGTCAACTGAAGAGTTATTACTTTTGGATTAGGTTACAGATAGAGGACCTAGCTTTTTGGACTGCATACTCTTGGACATCATACCAAGTTATTTTGTATATCTTGTGCACACACAAGAATGAAAACTTATGATGTGATTGTAGATTTACATTGTTAAATTATAAACTTATCTGATGTAAATTTAACCTTGTAAATTCTATTTTGCTTAGCAAGTTTCTCATTTAGATATATCATGTGCAATGTAAACAATCTGATCATTTCGATTATCACTCACGATATCGCGCCCCGGGAACCTTCCGCCCGTCGGGGAAACCCGATCCTACCCCGCTGGCTCGGGGTGTGACAAAAATAGATTATGGTGTTTTGTATTATTATATTATTCGTTCTATATTGTTTTTTATCAGGTCGTGAAACCGAAAAAACCAAATCGAAAACCGTGAAACCGTCAATATTGGTCGGTTTGGTTTTCTCCAGCGTACGTGGTCAGTTTGGTTTGTAATTTTTTGAAGCCGCAGTTAGTGGTTTGGTTCAATAATATTTGCAAAACCGACTGAACTGCACCGCAGATAACCCTAAAAGTAGTAACATGGTGGTGACAATTTTGACGGTTATGGCAATTTTTGACGATTGTGACAATTTTCAACGATTGCGATTCACAAGCTTAAAGATAGAGGAACACTCTGAAGGTCCATCTTTTCACACTATATAACTACCATACTTTGATATCACTCTTTACTAAAATGACACATGAAGTGTATACAGTTGAAGGTTATAGCGATTTCCAACAATTTTATGAAGGAACAACATTATATTTAGCTATAAATTAAAAGACTTGTAATTTAATCTTAAAAAATATTGATTCTAATTACAATATAAAGAAATATATATTTGTAACGAAACATTAAACTACATAACCACTAGATGTGTATAAAGCTAGTACGTTAAGCATAGGTATCCAACTACAAAAATGAAAGTTGACACTCACAACAAAACTAATAAAAAACAGACCATATGTATAATTCAAAAACCAGACCGAATTATGAATTTTGATCCGGTTTATAACCGAATCTGAATTGTGATTGTAGATTTACATTGTTAAATTATAAACTTATCTGATGTAAATTTAACCTTGTAAATTCTATTTTGCTTAGCAAGTTTCTCATTTAGATATATCATGTGCAATGTAAACAATCTGATCATTTCGATTATCACTCACGATATCGCGCCCCGGGAACCTTCCGCCCGTCGGAGAAACCCGATCCTACCCCGCCGGCTCGGGGTGTGACAGATTGGTATCAGAGCCATGGTTATAGAGAAATATAGGTCATTTATTTAAACAGTTTGGCCTAAACTATAACCTAGGGACCCTGCATGTAGAGAACATAGGAATTAGGAATATACTTGCATTGTGTCTTCTGCATTCGATCATTGCACTAACCAATATTTTATTGGTTATGATTAGAATGTCACCAAGAAGACAACCATCACCGCCTCTCCCTTCGCAGGAGACGGACCCGGCATTCGAGGCATTTGCAACCCTAATCACTGAACAGTTGGTGGCGATTCTCCCTGGAATCATCACTCGAATCAGGAACAGTGAGGAGTTTTCTAGGAACTTCCCACTACTTGCTGCAGAGAAGAAGGAATCGGAAGGAGGAGAAAAAAGTAGGAAGCGAAAGTGGTGTTGTTCTAAGAAATCAAGAGATCCTGTAATCTACACTGAGGCCATCCCCCTTCGCCAGATGGCCGTTGCTTCAGAGTCAGAGGGTTGTCAGTGTTATGCTGGCAAATTTCCTTTATGTGCCATGTGCGGTCTTCACCATGCTAAGGATAAACTGTGCAAATATTGTCTGAACTGCGGAGGAAAGGGACACTGGAGTCGTGATTGTAATAATCCCCCGACTCATAACCAAAATCCTGGAAACACTACATATCCTCTTCCTCGATACAGAAAGGATTGCTATGTGTGCGGACTGTCCGAACACATTTCACGAGACTGCCCCGTGAGGATATCTTTCCCCAGTCCTGCACAATCTAAAGGAAAAGCTCCCCTCTGTTCGGTTTGTCGCTACCATCATCGGGCTGAACTCTCATGTGTACAATGCACGCACTGTGGAGAGACGGGACACTGGAGACAGCAGTGTAGGTCGTCGACAACCTCTACTCCCCGTCAATATGTTGGTACATTTCCTAAATGTGCCAGATGTAGTTTTCACCATGGTGAGAAGAAACCTTGTAAACACTGTCTGAATTGTGGAAGATACGGACACTGGATCCAACAGTGTCGGTTTAATTCCACTAGGAAATGTGAACAAAAAGTGAACGCCTCTACTTCCTCTCCTAATAACAACTGCTATACATGTGGAATGCTTGGACATTTCAAAAGGGACTGCCCTAGGAAAATGCCTTCAGCAGACCCAGCAGTCACCGAGGAATTTCTCGCTTTACCAGCTCCTGGGGAACACTCGGAGTCCGATGACCCCACAGGTATTCATATTTCATGTTGTTATGTTAAATTGCTTATTGGAGTGCTAATTTTGAAAGAGTACTCCATTGTGACTTTAGAAACAATGAATTCAAGGAAACTGTAAGAGGTTAGTTGCAAATAAGATAACAAGAATAGTAACCTAAGGAAGCCTTAGGTCAAATAAACGTTAAGTAAATAAATACAAGGGTGATTCTTAATTACAGTCTAGTTATTATAGTTAGGAAAATAACCTTATCTAATAGAACCTTAGAAGGCAGTAGATAGTTAGATACTAAAGCTAGTATGTAAACTATTATTTCTTCACCTAGAACCATAGAACTCAAATCATTTGATTTAGAGAACCTCGGTTTTAGGATATCAGGAAAGGATGTCTTTTAGAACTGTGCTAGGATCATAGCTAAATTAGGATAAGTAGACCAAGAGAAATCAGTTAGGAATGCAAGGCGAAGATATACCAAAGATAAATATTCCGAATAAAAGATGGGCATTCCAAGTTATGGTAATGCTATTCGGATAGAAGAATGCACCGTGGTTTTCATGAACTACATGAACCGAGTGTGCATATTGTATCTGGATCAAATTGTCATTTTCACTAGGGATGGCATACTGATTCATTTTAGCAGCAAGACAGAACGCGAACGACATCTCAGGGATATTCAGGAGTTGTTAAAGGAAGAACAACTCTATCTTAATTTCTTTCATTTTGAAATTAGGATAAGAATAAGTCACAGTTCGAACAACAGTTAAGATGAGTCCAGACAGTCACATGACTTTCGGGTAGAAGTAAGATAAATATACATTATCTAGCAGACGGGTATAGGATCACTTAGAAGGTACATCATTACCTTTATCCTAATAGAACTACCATATTTTAGGTAGACCCCTCCGATGTATAATGTACACTTTCAAAGCTACGAATAGATTAAACAGATGGTGAAGTATGTATACGGTTATATCAAATAACCTAAGGATTCACGATGTGTGACTTAAGGATCTCGATCCGACGATCAAGACCTAGAGTTGTGAGAGTCACCTATGAAAGCTTTAAGGAGTGTGTCAAATTATAGAGCTGAAAGACAGTTTGAGATAAATCGGATGAAATACCTACTACCAAAATGGTAGGTGGATTCCGGTGATAGGTCAATCCAGAAGACATACTCTTGAGAAGGCACACGTGCCAGATAATCAGTACATCCGAGCGCCGATAAATGTATCGAGACTTACAGAGATTTTATTTGTGACCGGGAAGGAAGAAAGACATAGCCGAACACGTCGGCAGATGTCTTACGTGTGCAAGGGTAAAGGCGGAACACCGGAAACCGTCAGAGTTACTGGAACAGCCTGAAATTCCGCTCTGGAAGTGAGAACAAACAGCTATGGATATCGAAACCAAGCTATCTCGCGCTTCCATGGGTCATAGTGCTCTCTGAGTCATCAATGACCGATTGACAGAAATCTATCCATTTCTTGCTAACGCAGGAAAACTTCGCGATAGGTAAACTGACGTATTTTACAACAACGAGATAGTGGGACGTCATGGGGTATCATTGTTTAGCATTTTAGATAGAGACAGCTAATTCACATGAAGGTTTTAACCAACATCGCAGAAACCTCTAGGAATGTACTTAAATTCGAGTATAGTTCACCATCCATCAACGGACGGTCGAAGCAAAAGTACGACACAGACCCTAGAGAATATGTTGAGAACCGGTGTGATAAACATCGGTGGAAATTGGGATTCTCAATTGCCGCTGATCAAATTCTCCTGCAACAACAGCTATAATAGTAGCATTCAATGCACATCATTCAAGGCTCATAAAGACCGGAATATGCCGACTACCGAGCTGTTGAACTGAGACAGGAGGTAATCGAATAGCTAACCCAGAGCTTAGTAGATCAACTATCGACAAGATAGTTTAGATTTAACAAAGGTTACGGATAGTCAGGAGGAGACAGAATAGTTAAGCCAATGAATAATGCAATTCGTTGACATATTGAGTGGGAAATCATATCAAGCTAAAGGCATCCCCAATGAAAGGTGTAGTCCATTTTAGGATAAAAAGGGACAAATAAGCACCACGAAACGCAGGACAGTTCGAGATCATCGAAGGTATTCGTCCAGCAGCATATCGACTTAGATCCCCAGATGACCTCAGTGGTGTGTACAACGTGTTTCACGTCTCAACTTTGAAGAAATGTCTTGCTGAAGAATCACTCGTCATTCCAGTCAAAGAAATTCAAGTTGATGATCAATTTCACTTTATTAAAGAACCTTTAGAGATTATGGATCGCAAAGTCAAGCAACTGAGGCGAAGCCGTACTCCGATTGTAAAGGTTCGTTGGAACTCAAGACGCGGACCCGAATTTACTTGGGAACGTGAACATCACATGAAGTCAAAGTATCCCCAACTGTTGAAGAGGAAGCTGTACCCGACAATAATTCTTAAATTTCGGGACGAAATTTCTCTAACAAGGAGAGACTGTAACATCAGTGCCGGAAACGTCACCGGAACAGTGATCTCTACAGTACGTGAACGGTAAATCAGATACATATTTTAGTCATCAATTGTATATCACCTTCATTTCATGTTATCATAGCACAGTTCAGATACAAGTTCAGAAAACAAAGTTCAGAAATAGGGTTCTTGAGTCAGATAATTATCTGGTAATACAGAACCATCACATGATTATTTGTTAGGATGTTATTATGTATAAAACGTATGCGAGGCTATACTGAACAAAACAACACGGATGTCGTTACGAGAATGCTAAACCGACAGATTATTCGTATAGGTGACGATCTGTACGAATACATCTGAAAGTTTAACGTTCTGAATGATAACCGATAATTAGAAAACCATATTGAAAAGTGTAGTTATCGTCGTATTTGATTGGGTGACGATTCGAGCAAATACGCGCGGTGACTGCGCGATTCGATTTAAACATTAATTAAATATTTTTAAAATTTTAATAAATCAAAGATATTTAGTTAATTTATTAGGAATTACAACCTAGAATAATTTTAGAAATTCTATTTTAGAACCGAGTCGTTTCGTTACGAAAACGGCGAGAAACCGACATCTTTCGCGAAACCGAGCAACCGAAACAAACCCGAACTCACCCGGGGTATAAATACCCAGAATGAGTCTTCTTCCTCATTTTCACCCTCTTCACTCTCTCTCTAAACCCTCTCTCCCGTCACTCTCTCTCTCTAGAACTCTCCACTCTCTGTCTAAAATTTCTTCTCCATTTCTTCATGAAATTTACTCATCTTAGTGTCAAAAACAACCCTCATAACTTGTAGATTGTGAAAGTACAACAGATCGAGGCTTTAATCCGGCAGATTTGAGGTAAAATCTATGTTTTTGCTCAGTTTGGGGTTTTGAAAACCCTAATTCGCATCCCTTAGTGTGAACCGTTTACAAGCCTCAAAACCATAGGGAAATCACTTCACCACCCTCTAGGAAGATGCAGGAACCAACCCCTTTCGAAACCATGGATGATCATCTTGGTAACCATGGCTGCCCTTCCCAAGAACTCGACCGGCCGAATGGTCTCACGACTAACGCTAACATTTGGATATTTCGTAATAACAGATAATTACATTAGATAGTTATTCGAACTATCTAGGATGTATTATACAACGAGTTATTTTAAGAATCATGGGACGATCAAAGTCTAAATAATGGGCCCAAGGGTGGCCCAATGGGTTTAATATAAGCCCATCATGTTTAATTACACTTTTCATAAATTAATTATGCTTTTCATAAAAGAAATTAAATTATAAAACTTATTAAAATAATTAAATGACTTTCCTAAATAATTATTTAACTAAAATGAATTAAATTGAAAAAGTTTATTTAAAATCTTTAAATGATTAATGTGGGATTAGGGTTATTACTGGGTAATATGTTAGACTAAGTTAGATAAAGTCATAGAAACACATTAGTAATCTAGGACACTTAGTTGCACACCGAGACCAAACCCTAGTTACGACAACTACCGTATGTACTTATCGTATTCGAATTCTTTTAAAACAACTCAGAGACTGAAGATACCTAGGCAACAATCAAAGAGCGCGCATATCTTTAGTGGTAATTCATTTCAGAGCAACACAGGTGAGTTCATTGCCCCTTTTCTAAACATTTTTGTTTTAAAACGCGGGGCTGAGAATCATGCGTAAACTGTTTTTATTTAAACTGTTTATTTAAATGCTTTTATTATTATATGTCTTTACATATATATGTTTGTTGATACTCCTAGACTCCTGTCTAGGAAATTATTTAACAGATCAAATTATCAAATTAATTAAAGTACTCTTATGAGTAATACTTTAATTCTAAACTCTAAACAAACCCCTAGTCCATTCAGTTCAAATTCAATGATCTAAATTCAAAGTGAAATCATATGAACTAAAGCAAAAGATCATGTTCAAGAAACTTAACTCAGTGTGTGATCTGCGAACCAAGAATCATAACCAAATCAATTATCATTGTGAATCACGGGAATTCTAAAGATCAAGATCAAGAGATTCAAGGAATCAGAAATCATAAATGTGTGTGAATCATGATAATAATGAAATCATTATGATATAATGAAATCATTAATACTCAAGTTAAGGTGGATGTCAGTTGTATAGGGAATCAAGACCACGTGTAACACACATATAAAGTCCCTTTCAGGTATAGAAGACTCTTGTAGTCAGGCTATACGGGCAATAACATGAACGATCAATGAAATCATTATCAAGTCAAATCAAGAGAACCATTGACGATCAAGAACCAAAGGATATCCTTAAAGTCCCTTTCAGATACAGAAGACCATTGGGTCAGGCTGTAATGGGCAAAACATTAAAATCCCGTTCAGTTCAGGTGTACCCCTTGTGAGCTATGCCTGACATGGGTCACGTGTGAGAGGTTACAACTTGGACAACCACCAACAACTAAGTCTAATTGATTGAGTCAAATAAGGCCCAATCATCATGTCTTAGTTGTAATTAAATGTTTTCTTTAATTATTTAATTAAATATTTAACATTTTATTTCTATCATTGACTTTTGGGAAAATCATGTATCCATGATGAACTCAAGAGAATCAAAGGTAAATTAAGTTTTGGATAAACATAATCAAAATCAGAGGTGTGTAGGGTAAATATGCTTAATTATCATTAACAACAGTGTCATATGCGTATTAGTATGTGGTGGGATGGCGTCTGGGCGAGTTTGTTGGCTTGACCCAGGGGTATGCCCTATATATAAGCATACCGATATGGATATTACATGTGAAGTTAATGAGGTTAGGGTCTTTACTGAAGGAGGTTTTCAAATCATTATCAAATCATTTCCAAATCATTTTCAAATACTAAACTACATGAACTCACCAACCATGTGTTGACTTGATCTTTTTGCATGACTTCTCAGGTGACGAACAGGTCAACTGAAGAGTTATTACTTTTGGATTAGGTTACAGATAGAGGACCTAGATTTTTGGACTGCATACTCTTGGACATCATACCAAGTTATTTTGTATATCTTGTGCACACACAAGAATGAAAACTTATGATGTGATTGTAGATTTACATTGTTAAATTATAAACTTATCTGATGTAAATTTAACCTTGTAAATTCTATTTTGCTTAGCAAGTTTCTCATTTAGATATATCATGTGCAATGTAAACAATCTGATCATTTCGATTATCACTCACGATATCGCGCCCCGGGAACCTTCCGCCCGTCGGGGAAACCCGATCCTACCCCGCCGGCTCGGGGTGTGACAAAAATAGATTATGGTGTTTTGTATTATTATATTATTCGTTCTATATTGTTTTTTATCAGGTCGTGAAACCGAAAAAACCAAATCGAAAACCGTGAAACCGTCAATATTGGTCGGTTTGGTTTTCTCCAGCGTACGTGGTCAGTTTGGTTTGTAATTTTTTGAAGCCGCAGTTAGTGGTTTGGTTCAATAATATTTGCAAAACCGACTGAACTGCACCGCAGACAACCCTAAAAGTAGTAACATGGTGGTGACAATTTTGACGGTTATGGCAATTTTTGACGATTGTGACAATTTTCAACGATTGCGATTCACAAGCTTAAAGATAGAGGAACACTCTGAAGGTCCATCTTTTCACACTATATAACTACCATACTTTGATATCATTCTTTACTAAAATGACACATGAAGTGTATACAGTTGAAGGTTATAGCGATTTCCAACAATTTTATGAAGGAACAACATTATATTTAGCTATAAATTAAAAGACTTGTAATTTAATCTTAAAAATATTGATTCTAATTACAATATAAAGAAATATATATTTGTAACGAAACATTAAACTACATAACCACTAGATGTGTATAAAGCTAGTACGTTAAGCATAGGTATCCAACTACAAAAATGAAAGTTGACACTCACAACAAAACTAATAAAAAACAGACCATATGTATAATTCTAAAACCAGACCGAATTATGAATTTTGATCCGGTTTATAACCGAATCTGAATTATGAATTCGATTTTTGGTTTGATAACAGTTACACATTTTTAATTCAGCTTCTTTTGTTGTTGATTGAAGAAATCGAATACTTGATAATATTATTATTTGATGTTATTATTATTAATATATTACATTTTGAAACTTAATGAACAGTAATACTAATTTAATAATATTAATAATATAATATTAATAATATTAAAATATATTATTATTATAATAATAATAACAATATCATAATAATATATTATTAATAATATTAAAATATATTATAATAATAATATAATATTAATAATATTAAAATATATTATTATTATTATTATTATTATTATTATTATAAAATATTAAAATTATAATTATAATAAAATATTAATATAAAATTATTATTATAATATAATATTAATAATAATATAATAATAATAATAATAATAATAATAATAAAATTATTAAAATTATCATTATAATAAAATATTAATATAAAATTAATATTAAAATATATTATTAATAATAATATTATTATAATAATAATAATATATTAATAATAATATATTAATAATAATATTGTATATAACCTTTAATGTTAGATTTTACGACTATATACGATGTTTATTTGTTTTGGTATGACAAAAATGTTTACGAACCGTTGTGACGTATTTTTATATCTGCATTTTGAAATACGAGACTGGATTTTGTTTTGATTTTCGAAATTGTATCGGAATTTCCGCCGCAACGCGCGGTGAACCCTAGTTGAATTTAGTTTGTATGTTTATTCAGTTTATATATTTATCTAAATTCTATTAAATTTAGAATTTGATCCCATTAGACATATTCTCAATTTTGAATACTTTGGTTAACAAATACGCCTAAAAATTACAAAAAAAAAACAACTTAAATTGGACCAAACTGAAAATCGAACTGTTAAACACTCCTATGAGAGAAAAAAATAAAAGATATAAAAAAGAATAAAAATTATTATTTATTTAAATAGAGATGATATAAGAAATGAGAAATCCAACTCCAAATTTAGGTCTAATCTGTGTGATTCATATAAGATGAGGTTAATTTAGGTGAGCAGAGGAAGGAAATTCCGATAAACAAACGATTGATGAAATCAAAACCATCCAACCTCCAAAATTTTCTGGATTGAACTTCCTAAAAGGTATGAGTTGCTAATTTGTTCCACAGTTAACATTGACCGTAACACTTCAAGGTATAAATACTAATTATTATTATTTTTTAAATCGTGTAGTCTAAAAGTTATTAATAATAAAACTAAATGAGATAGCTTAAAAAAAGGCAATAAAAATTGTTTTTTTCGAATGCCCTTCAAGACAATATTTATTCTGCACTTTGATGTTAATCGTTAGATGTAAAATTGAAATGTTAGGATTCCTTCATGACAAATACAAAAATGAATTGAAATCATTTGTTGTAAAACTCGGTTTAGATGGTCGAGAAGTCGGTGGGTACTCGGACGGGGATATCTTCTTTAACTCGGTTAAACTCGAGCCAACTCGGAGTAACGACTCGGTCAAGTTGGATTTTTCTTTTTTTTTTCTCTAATTTTCTTTGTATTTCATCTGTTTTCGTTATTTTACATTGATTATTTTTTTTATTTCCGTTGCTTTTCATTGAGATGAATTGAAACATGATAATTAAATGATTAATATATGAGTGATATTAAAGAATAAAAATTCATTTTTGAATGTTTTATTATTTAAACTTTTTTTATTTATATTGTTATTTACTTTATTTATTATAAGTATTAATAAACTTATGATATTTGTCATATATAATTATACAAAAAATTAATTTCTTTATAATTTATCATATCAAAACTATTCCTTAATTAGACTTAGTACTTACAACTTTACAGTCAAAGTAAGGGTTACATCTTAACCGTTCAGCATTCAGCGCATTTGGTTTGAAATAAATTAACTTTTAATGATTCAGTTTAGCATTTAATCATTCAGCACGAATGTCACACTTAATCATTCAGCACCAATACCACACTTGACTGTTCAGCATTCAGATGTGCAACCAAACGGTCTTAAGGTTCAGCACTTAATGGTTCGGACCTTTTTAATCATTCAGTTATCTTAACCATTCAACACTTAATGATTCAAATGGTCTTAAGGTTCAGCACTTAATGGTTCAGACCTTTTTAATCATTCAGTTATCTTAACCATTCAACACTTAATGATTCAAACTCAAACAAAAGAGCCTTTAACTCCTGTAACCTAACTTCTCAAACTATGTTTCAAATGGTCTTGAAACTAACCTTTCAAATTAACGCGCAAACCAATGAATTATCTTCTAAAGCAAACCATGCCCAAAGGGACTGAATGTGCAAAAATCTTGATTCTAGAAAGATATACATAGTTTGACCCAAACGCAGACTAAAAAACTAATTGACTCTAAATTATTAAAAAGAAAAAAGAAAATAAGACTATTTGAGACGTTTAGAATGTTTATATTCATTGATTTACTGTCTAGTATTATATATTTCTCTATTATTATTTATATCATTATATTTATGTTTAATTTTTCTATATTTGTGTTACATAATAAAATTAGTGTATGATGTAAATATATAACGTACCGGCTCCTGTAGTTGATCATCTTCATTGTGGCTATAGTTTAATCGTTTCGTATAAAGACTTTGATGGTTTGATTTCTACATTCGGATCACGTCTGGCAGCTCAGCCTTGAGTCCACCCTTGAATGTAACAACCAAGATTTTTGTATCCATCCTGACACGCAATTTCCAAATTTTTCAATTTATTTTTAGTTATCCGGTAACAAAGTCTAAGGGGCTGTTTGGCAGATCTGAATCATTAAGTGCTGAATGATTAAGATGTCTGAATGGTTAAGACAGTCTGAACCATTAAGTGTTGAATGGTATGTATTTTCCATTCAGCATGGTATTGGTGTCGAATGGTTAAGTGCTAAACTGAATCATTAAGAGTTAATTTAATTTAAACCAAACGTGCTGAATGGTTAAGTACTGATTGGTTTTATTAAGTGGTAAACAAACAACCCGTAAGTCTTAATTCTATACAAGGTCTTGTCAAGATCTTAAATAGAGGTGAGCTACCAATAACCGATAAAACCAAACCTATACGTAAAACTAGCAAATTTGTTTGCTTGGTTTTGAGGAATTCGATTAAACAATGGCTCAATTTGGTTATGATTAAGCATACAATAACTAGAGGTGTACCCACTTTAGATGCCAAGGGGCAACAACCCTTCATTAAAATAATTAGTGGTGTGTGTATATATATATATATATATATATATATATATATATATATATAGGGCAAGGTATAAAAAATAACCCTCATCTTTTGCTACAACTACATAACTCATTTCAACCAATCATAACCTTACACATAAGCATTTCATTAAAATATTAAAAAGGGCATTATAGTCATTTTACATTTATAAGTTTTCTCCCCCCTCTTTTTTAAACATTAATAACTTTTTTATAATATATTATTTTTAAAAAAAATTGCACCATTATATTCGTCTCATTTTTCTCTTAAATTCCGTTATAGTCTCGACTAATTTTTTTTTTACTTTTTTTAGATGCCCTATATTTACATCATTGTAAACGAGTTTAAATATAACAAATTTATTTGAAATTTTTTTAAAAATGATAAATTACAGTGATGTAATTTACATTGACGTAATTTGTCGTGATGTAATTTGCATTGACGTAAAATTCGGTTTCGGTTTTTTTCGGTTAATTTGGTTCCGGTTCGGTTTTTTCGGTTAATTTGGTTTCGGTTCGGTTTTTTTTTGCTTTTTGCTCATCCCAAATTTGTAAGGAGCCTAAATACAACAAATTAGTTTGAATTTTTTTTCGAACAATGATAAATTACATCACTATAATCATCATTGTTAGAGAAAAAAATCAAAATAATGTGTTATATTACATCATTGTAATTTATCATTGTAATTATCATTGTTAGAGAAAAAATAAAATAATGTGTTATATTACATCACTGTAATTTATCATTGTTAGAAAAAAATTCAAAATAATATATTATATTTATGCTCGTTATATCGATGTTTAATAATGGACAATGAGAAAAAAAATTAAAAAAACTAGTCAACATTATAACGGGAATTAAAGAGAAAATTACATCACTGTAAATAATGTGTTACGTCACGGTTAATTATGTCATTGTAAATTACTTCATTTTGTGTTACATTACTTCATTTTGAGTTACATTCCTGTAATTTACCATTGTTAGAAAAAATTTCTAATTAATTTGCTATCGTTAAGCTCCTTACAATGATGTAAATACATGACATAAAAAAAAAACTAGTCGAGACTATAACGAAATTAAAGAGAAAAATGAGACGAGTATAATGGTGCAATTTTTTTTAAAAAATAATATAGGATAAAAAAGTTATGAATGTTTCAAAAAAATGGGGTAAACTTTACATAAATAACAAATGTCCTAAATGCCCTTCATACTAAAGACAAATGAATTGACACGTGACACGATCCTACACACTTACCTTTTTCAAGTAACCATTGGATGATGGTTAATGGGTTGTAGCAAAAGATGAGGGTTATTAAAAATTCCAACCCCTATATATATATACTAGTCAGAAACCCGCGCGATGCGGCGATAGATGACTACAATTTGCAACAACTTGTTAACTTGATTCAAATGAGCTTTGGAAGTGAATTCAAATCAAATAAAATACTTGACCTGTTGAGGAAAAAGTGTTAACTTGTGAATACATTTTAAAGTGAACAAAATGTATCTAATTCAATTTTGTTAGCACAATGGAATTTGATTCCAAGTCTTAAAGGTTATCTACATCAGGAGACATCAAAGATAAAGTTCTATCAATTTGGTGATTAAAAATCATATAGAAGGCTAATTAGAGGTGGCAAATTTTACCCACATCAAAGGAAATAGGTTGGTTTTGTTAAACAATTGTAGTATAAGGGTTGAAATTGGTAACATCATAACATTGAATGGGTTGAGATTGGTAGCACTTAAACACAATACGGGTCAAGATGGGTAACCAAATAACTATGTAAATGCAATGGAATCAAACATTTAAAAGTGATTAATAATATATTTGATGATAAAATCACTAAAAATCACTCAAATATACTATTTGTTTACTTATAACACGTCTTAAGTTAAATTAATTGATTTTTTTAAAAACAATCCATTTATACCCGAACTGATTTTGCTTAAAACCCATTGTGACTCGCACCCATCCTAACCCGAACCCATTCTAACCCGTTACCCAACCCGACCCAACCCGCCCATTTTGCCAGGCATAAGGCTAATATACAAATATAAAGAGTAGACTTAAGCTATAATTAGTTTGATGCTTGAGCAACAACTTGTTAACCAAGTAAACAATCCAAAACTATAAATAACTTCCAATTTCATAGTTATATGTTTGATGCTTGAGCAACGACTTGTTAACCAGGCCTACCATAAAACCAAGCCAATGCTAAGCTTGCTTATCCACATAAAATGAGCAAAGAAATCAACTCCATTTAAGTATTCAAAGTGCAGTTCAAACAACATTCTTATAGTTCAATCACATGTAACCAACAAAGTTGAAACACCATTTTTTTTAATTATAATCACGATACAAGAGTATGCTTAAATTTCATACCTTTAGAGCCATTTTCTTGAGCTTATTCAACTGGCAGAAAAAATTAAGTGATTTTGTAAGTTTCATTTATCAAGTCATAATTCATTTTATTCTTGTTTCCACTTAAGTCAGTTTCATTTCTTAGGTCCACTTTTCATATCCTGGATCCACAATTTCCTGCACTACAAAATTGAATGCAAGGAATTGAAATGTGGTAAATTGACGTTGGTTTTTGTATTGCATTTAATATGAAATTAGTTTAAAAAAATCATGAAAAAGTGTGACATTTGTTTCTGTTCAAGTTGTGACCAACAGCAAACAAATGGATATAAGGGCAGAAGTAAATTATAATTACCAACAAGATTATCCATGTATCAAGACTTAAAATTATGAGTTTCTTCTTTCAGAAACTTCAGGTCAACTACCAGATTAAGATGGTTACATATAAGCAATTACAACATATAGAGAAGCTCCAACCTTGAAGGTTTTCTGAATACAAGAGCAGCCATTGTTGTGTAACCAACAAAAGAGCCACCAATAATACATGGTCTTTCACCATATCTCTCTCTACCATTTACCGTCCAAAATAAAACAAAACGGACACCAAAATGACCTAATAAGAAGCAATACATCAAACAAAATAGTTATTTTAAAATGATTATATCAAACAATCCTTATAATAATTTGTTTTAAAAATAAATATGAAAACAATAAGAATTCAAAACCACTGATTTCACGTATATCTCAAAAACTCCCAATTCACAAAAGGTATCTTGCAAAAGTGTCGTTTGTTATGTATCATTTCCTTAAACAATAAATTTGACCCAAAAAAGCAACCATTAGAACTTCAAACAGAAAAAAGTATATCCAACAAAGTTGCTAAAACATGAAGATTAAACCACAAATTACCACATTGATTCTAAAACCATATGCAATTCAGAATCTTCACATAATCACATAATTACCAATAAAAAAGATATAACATAAATAAATTGGCATACCTTCTCTAACTTCTCGTATGAGTCAGCCTTTCATAGAAACATCCTTTAATTGCTTCCCCTGCCACAAGCCCACAACATATGATAGATCTGTTTAATAAACAGATTAACATAAATCCTCATTGATTATAGGTGAAATTCAAGTAATTTAAAAAAAAAACATGTGTCGACCTTTACCTGGTACTTTTTATACATTTCAAAGTAATTTAAAATGCTTCATACAGTGTTTAATTGCTTATTAAAGAGTTAAAGTGGTGAGGGAATGCAATGCATTGTGGACACTTGCACAATCCTAAGAAGGTATTATAGAACACTGTAAATTACACAAATCATTATTGTGATCAACCCAACCTAACCTGGTCCGTTACGTTTATACCAAATAATAATCTGTTACAACCCAAACCTATTTAACCTTTGACATGCTATCAGCCCACCTAAGCTTTGTAAAGACCTGTTTTAATAAACAAATGCAAGGCACATATCAAAGAGGCTTGATCTTGAACATACACAATGCAACCATTTTGACGTAGATCTCAAAACTACAACTTCAGCAAAATGACCTTTCGAATAACTACAAACTCATCAAAATGCCCCAATGAATCTGACTATCCAATTACATAATACACCATAACAAGTTATAAACTTACATTAAACAAACCAAATATTCCGATTATTGTAGCAAAACCTAGAACACTTACCATAAATGTGAAATGTAAATAAGATACCATACTATTAACAATCTCAGGAGTCAAACCCTAGAAGCTCCACATGAGCAAAAAAACAAAGTCGTAAGATCAACTCTTAATAACCAGAAAACAAACCTCAACTTTAAAGAGTTCTACGGTGTACATAAGAACGAAATTGATCGTGAGTTCGAGGGCAAATTGGAGGAGCTGGTGATTGGGGCTTCATAAACTGGATCGGCTTCTTTGGGGATTTATCAGTGTCGGCGATCGATTCAATCTCCAAAGCAACATCCTCGTTGATCTACAATCATCGCGTCAAAGTAGAACTCGATTCATCATGTTCGAAGATAGGGCGCTAGGATCTTGGATCAAGCTCTTCATCGGACCTAGAGTCCAATCGGATGGATGGTCTAGAGAGTCGTCAACAGCTCCAACCTTGAGGTCTTTCAAAGAGAAAAAAGAAAGAAGAAAGATAGGGTTTGAATGCCACACACGCGAGGAGCTTTTTACAGAGCGGGAATTCAAATTTTTAGGGGTATAATGTGCAATAGAAGTTGTACCTTAAGCATGAAAGCTTGTAAATTTCTTAATTTTAAGACTTTTACCATTTCTCTCTCCAATATACATTATATATAGTATATAGATATATATATATATATATATATATATATAGGGAAGGGTATAAAAAATAACCCTCATCTTTTGCTACAACTACATAACCCATTTAAACCAATCATAAACTTACACATAAGCATTACATTAAAATATTAAAAAGGGCATCATAGTCATTTTACCCTTTATAATTTTCCCCCCCTCTTTTTTAAACATTAATAACTTTTTTATAATATATTATTTTTTAAAAAAAATTGCACCATTATATTCGTCTCATTTTTCTCTTTAATTCCGTTATAGACTCGACTAATTTTTTTTAGTTTTTTTAAATGCCCTATATTTACATCATTGTAACGAGGTTAAATATAACAAATTTATTTGAATATTTTTTAAAAATGATAAATTACAGTGATGTAATTTACATTGACGTAATTTATCGTGATGTAATTTACATTGACGTAATTTATCATGATGTAATTTACATTGACGTAAAATTCGGTTTCGGTTTTTTTCGGTGAATTTGGTTTAAATTACAGTGATGTAATTTACATTGACAACAAATTAGTTTAAATTTTTTTCGAACAATGATAAATTACATCACTATAATTATCATTGTGAGAGAAAAAAATCAAAATAATGTGTTCTATTACATCACTGTAATTTATCATTATAATTATCATTGACGTAAAATTCGGTTTCGGTTTTTTTCGGTGAATTTGGTTTAAATTACAGTGATGTAATTTACATTGACAACAAATTAGTTTAAATTTTTTTCGAACAATGATAAATTACATCATTATAATTATCATTGTGAGAGAAAAAAATCAAAATAATGTGTTCTATTTACATCACTGTAATTTATTATTGTAATTATCATTGTTAGAGAAAAAAATAAAATAATGTGTTACGTCACCGTTAATTTTGTCATTGTAAAATTACTTCATTTTGTATTACATTACTTCATTTTTTGTTACATTACTGTAATTTACCATTATTAGAAAAAATTTCTAATTAATTTGCAATCTTTAAGCTCGTTACAATGATGTAAATACATGACATAAAAAAAAAAAAAAAAACTAGTCGAGACTATAACGAAATTAAAGAGAAAAATGAGACGAGTATAATGGTGCAATTTTTTTAAAAAAATAATATAGTATAAAAAAGTTATGAATGTTTAAAAAAAATGGGGTAAATTTTACTTAAATAACAAATGTCTTAAATGCCCTTTATATTAAAAAAAGAAAAAAAAGAATCTGACACGTGTCACCATCCTATACACTTACATTTTTAAAGTAACCATTTGATGATGGTTAATTGGTTGTAACAAAAGATGAGGGTTATCAAAAATTCCATGCCCTATATATATATAGGGAAGGGTATAAAAAATAACCCTCATCTTTTGCTACAACTACATAACCCATTTCAACCAATCATAAACTTACACATAAGCTTTTCATTAAAATATTAAAAAGGGCATCCTATTCATTTTACCTTTATAAGTTTCCCCCCATCTTTTTTAAACATTAATAACTTTTTTATAATATATTATTTTTTTAAAAAAATTGCACCATTATATTCGTCTCATTTTTCTCTTTAATTCCGTTATAGTCTCGGCTAATTTTTTTTACTTTTTTTAGATGCCCTGTATTTACATCATTGTAACGAGCTTAAATATAACAAATTTATTTGAAACTTTTTTAAAAATGATAAATTATAGTGACGTAATTTACATTGACGTAATTTATCGTGATGTAATTTACATTGACGTAAAATTTGGTTTCGGGTTTTTCGGTTAATTTGGTTCCGGTTCGGTTTTTTCGGTTTCGGTTCGGTTTTTTTTTTGCTTTTTGCTCATCCCTAATTTGTAACGAGCCTAAATACAACAAATTAGTTTGAATTGTTTTCGAACAATGATAAATTACATCACTATAATTATCATTGTTAGAGAAAAAATCAAAATAATGTGTTATATTACATCACTGTAATTTATCATTGTAATTATCATTATTAGAGAAAAAGTAAAATAATGTGTTATATTAATTACATCACTGTAATTTATCATTGTTAGAAAAAAATTCAAAATAATGTGTTATATTTATGCTCGTTATATCGATGTTAATAATGGGCAATGAGAAAAAAAATTAAAAAAACTAGTCAACATTATAACGGGAATTAAAGAGAAAATTACATCACTGTAAATAATGTGTTACGTCACCGTTAACTATGTCATTGTAAATTACTTCATTTTGTGTTACATTACTTCATTTTGTGTTACATTACTGTAATTTACCATTGTTAGAAAAAATTTCTAATTAATTTGCTATCGTTAAGCTCGTTACAATGATGTAAATACATGACATCAAAAAAATAAAAAAAAAATAGTCGAGACTATAACGAAATTAAAGAGAAAAATGAGACGAGTATAATGGTGCAATTTTTTTAAAAAAATAATATAGTATAAAAAAGTTATGAATGTTTAAAAAAAAGGGGTAAACTTTAAATAAATGACAAATGTCCTAAATGTCCTTCATACTAAAGACAAAGGAATTGACACATGACACGATCCTACACACTTACCTTTTTCAAGTAACCATTGCACGATCCAATGAAGTAATGTAACACAAAATGATAAATTACAGTGATAAATTTTTTCTAACAATGATAAATTACAGTGATGTAATTAATATAACACATTATTTTATTTTTTTCTAACAATGATAATTATAATGATAAATTACAGTGATGTAATATAACACATTATTTTGATTTTTTTTTCTAACAATGATAATTATACTGATGTAATTTATCATTGTTCGAAAACAATTCAAACTAATTTGTTGTATTTAGGCTCGTTACAAATTAGGGATGAGCAAAAAGCCAAAAAAACCGAACCGAAACCGAATTAACCGAAAAAACCGAACCGGAACCAAATTAACAGAAAAAACCGAAACCAAATTTTACGTCAATGTAAATTACATCACGATAAATTACGTCAATGTAAATTACGTCAATGTAATTTATCATTTTTAAAAAAGTTTCAAATAAATTTGTTATATTTAAGCTCGTTACAATGATGTAAATATAGGGCATTTAAAAAAAGTAAAAAAAATTAGTCAAGACTATAACGGAATTAAAGAGAAAAATGAGACGAATATAATGGTTCAATTTTTTTTAAAAAATAATATATTATAAAAAAGTTATTAATGTTTAAAAAAGAGGGGGTAAACTTTATATTAAAAATTAGATTTATTAAAATATCTTAGATGATGACACTTGTCACTACCATATTAATTATATCTTTTTGAGTGGTAACAAAATGTCTAAAATGTCCTCCCATATCAATAAAATAATAATGCCACGTGTCGCGATCCTATGCACTTACTTTTGGAATTAACCATTGGATGATAGTTAATGGGTTATGTAACAACCGAAAATTTAGCACATTTGATTGTGCTTGAAATCCATGGGGAACTGGCAGACGAAATTATTCCAGGATGATAGTATGCGAGAAATGGTGAACGTGGGCGAAAACCGTGCGTGAAACGGAGTTACGGATTGTCCGGAATCGCGAAACGAAGAAAAAAAATCGAAAAATAGACGAAAATCACCTGGGGCGGTACGCCCCGGGTCACGCACTGACATGGGGTGGTACGCCCGGGACCGCGAAAAAGATCTGGCCGCCATGACCCGCGCGGTACGCCCCAGATCCCTGTCCCGAGTGGGACGATGCGCCTGATGTTATCAAATCGTGATTTTTGCTTAAAAAGTCAATTTTTCATCTAGAAGGTATATTTCTATCTTATCTTCGACGATTTCGACCTCACACACACAAAATCAGTATCCAATCTATCAAAACATCAATTTTGAAGGCTTCTCAAGGTTTAGATCGAACCAGGGAACGTTTCTGCAAGCCCGGATCGTCTTTTTAACCGCAGAGCTCCGTCGGATTAGGCAACGATTCATTTTAACCTTCTAGATTGATTATGATTGATTAAATCGGGTTTTGGCCGGTTCCGGTTCGGGTTTTGGCCGGGTTCAGGTGGAACCAGTTCCGGTTTTCCGGTTTCGGTTCCGGTTCCGGTTTTAATTTGTCTGAAAAACCGTACCCATTCGTACCCACCGGTTCAGGTATGACCGGTTCCAGTTCCGGTTCGGGTTGTCGGTTCCGGGTCCGTTTTTTTGTACACCTCTAGTTAAACCTATTCTAATGCTACGTTGTGATATTTCATGATATCTGGGTAATCAATAATAAGGATTGATCATTTCTAAGCCATTAATCTGTCTAGGAACCTGTTTTAGCGGTTCAATCAACAACATTAACTATTTGATTAATCCAAGATTTATTCTGACTAATCAAGTGTGTTATCAACCTAATATCGGTTTGATGACTATTAAGGCAATGTCTTTGACATTGAACGTTCAGAAAAATGTAATCTGTAAGTTAAAGTATAGATAGTTAATTAAACGTAAACCAATGCAGAGTTATACTGTTAGTACCAGTTACGAGGGATCTTGCTACAGTAAGACATCAGGTGAGTTCTTATAGCCATGTTTTAAATGTTTTATCATTTTGGTTTGATTTGCATGTTATAAGGTTATTTTATGAAAACGATTGTTTTGCCTGACTACGGTCGGATAAAAGAACATGTATGTTATAAAGTTATGGTATGAGAGTAATTTTAACCTGATTATGATCAGTTAAAGAAGGTTTTTAGGTAAAGTATGTATTCAGGTAAAGTATGTTTTCAGATAAAGAATGTTTGTGTAAAGAATGTTCGAAAATGAATAATGTTTTAAGTCTCGACTATGGTTGAGAAGTAAATGATTTAAAGAATATCAGCTGAAATGTAAAGAATGTTTTAAGACTCAACTACGGTTGAGAAGTTAATGATTTTAAGAGTCTCAGCTGAGATGTAAAGAATGTTTGAAGTCTCAACTGTGGTTGAGAAGAAAATGATTATTTTTGAAAGACATCGACTGAGGTCGAGAAGGAAATGGGGTTTTGAAATCCCAGCTGCGGTTGGGCAAAACCTGAGCACTGCGGTGTGAATCTGTTGTGATTATGATGGTTTAAATGTTTTTAAACCATGTTATGTATGAATGATGTATGTTAAGAAGTCTTGTACCGGTATGAGCCGTCAATTTCAGTTGATGGTTTAAGAAGTCCTGTGAAAGAACAGGCATGTCGACTATGTGTCGCCAGTTGAGGAAGTCTTATACATGTATGAGACTGTCAACTTTGGGTTGGCAGTTGAGGTGTCTTGTATTTATACAAGCCTGTCGACTTCGAGTCGTCAGTTGAGGTGTCTTGTGCTGCACAAGCCTGTTGACTTCGGGTCAACAGTTGAGGCTAAGTTTCCTGTACCGGGAGATTGATGATATGAATATGTGTATGAAATGCATTTATGTTTGATGCCATGTATGTTATGTAGTTGAGTTATGATATATGATGATATAAATGGATAAAGATTTGTTTAAAAATGTAACTTAGAACTCACCAGCATAAAGCTGACTTGTTTTACATGCATATCAGGTTAAATGATATTGAGAGAGAATAGCAGGAAAGCTCGAGGCATACCCTGAGAACTACCCTGGCATGCTATGTTATAGAATATTAAAGACGTGGGTTATGTATGAATGTTTGTTTAGATATGTATAATATTTTATGTAATCACCTTAAATTCCGCTGCTGTAATAAAGTAAATATGTTTTAAGGACTATGGGTTTGATGTGTACCAACCGAGGGGACTTCCGGGATTCGGGGCCTCTCATATTCTCTCTTATTAAATAAATAATTAGAATACTAATAACTTTTTTTTTGAACAGTCATACTATCCTACTCCTATATTATACCCAATAATCCTTCCTTGCTTTGATTTAAACCCAAGACCTCCTTTCTAAAAGGCAATGTTTCTACCAAGTGGGATAGTCCCACATTTATAGGGATGTTCAAAAAATCCAAAATCCGAATCGTATCCGAAACCCGAAAAAACCAATTCGAATTAAAGATTCAGATATTCGGATAGATTCAGATCGGATATTCGTTTTGTGAATTCGGATCGGATCGGATTTCGGATATCCATAATCCTCTTTATTCGGATCGGATATCCGAATTCAATCCGAATAACCCGAATAAACCTTGTTTATTCGAGTTGTTCGGGTTATTCGGATGAAAAAACAGGTTTATTCGGATTTTTCGGGATATTCGGATAGATTCGGATCGGATAGAAAATTTTTTAATTCGGGTCGGGTTTCGGATAAGGTCTTAAAATTTTCAAATCTGAACAACCCGATCCGAATAATCCGTTATCCGATCCGATGAACACCCCTACACATTTATAATACTAATAACTAACATATTATTATAGAGCACACTTTGAAATTTTTTTATAAAATATGAAATTCTCTAAAATCAAAACTTTTAAAGTAAGAAATATTTTGTTTTAAAAAAACAAAATTTATGTAAAAAAGCAAGTTATCTTAAAAAATGATATTTTTAAAATAAAATATATTATAAAAGGATTTTTTAAACAATGAGATTTTAATCATCCAATGACGTTTTTTAATTTAATATTTTATATTAAATCCGTGTAATACATAAGTTTATAACGTAGTGCAATATATACAAGTATTATAAAAGCATAATATTTCATTTATTTCATCCGTGTAACACACAGAGATTTAACCTAGTATATATATATAATAACAAGAAAATAAGATGTGGGCCCAAAGTAATAAAATGTATTTATTCGGTTATCGCAATAAGAAAGGGTTAACATTCGAACCATCCCACACATACACACATACATACATACATACATACATACATACATACATACATACATACAATTAACGATACTCAAGCGAGAATAAGAAATTTCCGACCTTTATAAAAAAAAAATCTGAGCTTGCCATTTCGGACTTCAATAACCAAACAAAGTTGTAGAATGGGTTAATTAACAACATATGATGGGTAGGTAAGCAACAGGATAGAATGTGATGTTGGCCTAGCTTTTATCCCACATCCTAGGCTTAAGGTAAGTTTCCATTGGGAGTTATTTATAAACAGATTTAGTGTGATTGATGCCCACACAAATAAATACTATTCATAGGGATGGCAATGGGCCGGGTTTGGGACGGGTTTGAGTAATCTCAGTCCCATACCCGTTTATAAAAGTATGTCCCATACCCAAATCCCATCGGGTATCTATCGGGTATTTACCCGTCGGGTATCGGGTATCCCGGCGGGTTTCGGGTATCCCAACGGGTTTAACTAAATATATTTGTTGAGAATAATTGGCTTAAAACACGTCTGGTATCGAGTAACTAATAATAATTTTTTTTATAACCAAAAAGTATATGTTAAATATGCCAAGAAGAAGCTATTAATATATCAAATAACACGAAATTTCAAAATGTTGTAAATTTATTATCATCATTTAAGATAAACCAAAAAATAACAATTATTAACAAAATGGTTCAAAAATTTTTTTGTAGTTGCCACAAAAAAAAGATAAGAAAAGAAATAAATTATAGGAACAATTTCTAAAGTTCAAAAGGTTTAAAAAGAAACAAGTTCTATTAATTCAAATGTATATAAATGGTATTTATAATCGGGTACACTGTCACACCCCGGGCCGGCGGGATAGGATCGACGGTCCCGTCGGGCGGAAGATTCCCGGGGCGCGATATCATTGAGGGTGATAATCAAATGATCAGATTGTATACATTGCACATGAGATGTAATTGAGAAATACTAAACATGACATGAAATAGAATTACAAAGTTAAATTACATTGTACATCATAATTTAACTAAGTAAATCTAATCAAAAGAATCAGTGAGTTTATATCTTGAACTGTACAAGATATACAAAAATGATTCACTGTGTTGTCATTCAAAAGTATGCAATCAAAAGAAAGCTAGGTCTTCTAGGAGTCCACTAGCTATGTACTTGCATGTATTATCTATTCCTGTCCGTCACCTGAGAAAGCATGCATTTAAAACAAGTCAACACTAGGTTGGTGAGTTCATAATATTTGAAATTGAAAATCGTTGAAATTGTCATGCAAACATTCACGTTATCATAATTGTAACTTGAAATACTTGTTTCACCCAATGGTCTCTCCTTAGTTGTATGTACAAGTAGGATATCATCTGATTAAGTATGCTTATATATAGGGAATCAAGAAAGGGTCAAGCCCAGACGCTATCCCACCACATACTTAGTCAAATTCCACACCACTTGCGATACAACTGAAGATATCCATTCCCAAATCCGTGTGATTGTCACTCCTGAATCCCATGTGTTCACCTGTATAGAATAATCTGATGTTGTATTTGTAGTTATCAGTTGTAGTTTAGATAACTTTCATATATTAAGGATGTTAGATTCATCAAATCTGATCCTTTTATTATTCTATTGTGATGGTGAGTTAACTGATGATACACTTTAAATATAAAGTGTGTGAGTTAATCTCTTGCAACTTGATTTTGGATATCAGTGCATAGAGCCTAAACTGAACCCATTGAAATCCTCACGTAATCAGATTTCAATGCATTCAGTTTATCCCTACCACTCTGTATACGTATTGTCCTCTACATAGACTGTTATTAGTAGTGTGACATGAGAGTAGATCACTTTCTCAAACTACCAATCAACTGTATCTAAGTTGGATTAATTACTTATCACTGCATATTAATATCACCATGCGTCGCTTACCAGAACCTGACTTGAGGTCGCCCTGTCACCGGTCATACGTTACCGGCCAAATGAATCGTTATGATCAACATACTAGCCCTACAAGCTAGAGGTTTGTCAAACCTATGGTACCACTATGCTATCGTCGGTTTAGTCACATCAAACTAACTGGTCAGCGAATCAGAGGGGCTTACATGATCATTGAACAAATTGGCACATGATTGAAGTGATACAATACTACAGATCAACAGTAATTAATTGTAATTATGTTCTCTTGTATTGTCGTGTTCCTTGTACTGTGTTTATCCATGGCATTAACAAAGTTGAATAAGAACTTGCCTTATTATATTATGTTAATCATTTGAGAGAATGATGCTGTTTCATGAAGTTACGTTATCATGATTATCATTCTTTGTTCCTTGTTTTCCTTGTAACATGTGTTGAATTGAGAAGCTAAGTGTTATAAGAACGAGTCTTATTACCCTTACTTGATTCTTGTAACGAATGATGTGATGAAGATGTATTCTCATCATATCATTCATATGTGTATTCTTGTAATTATGTCATCTTGTTTCCTTGTAATTGATTCTATGTCATTTATCGTAAGAATAACTAAATATTGTAGAATCTAATCCTACAACTAAGTTATTCTATTGTATTGATAAGTCATAATATAATGAAGTCATTATTTACTTATCTCCAATCGTCATCTTGTAATCATTCAAGCATGCATACGATGATTTATGATAATAAACAATTTAATATCAAATAATCAAAGTATTAACAATATGTAAGCAAAACTTTTAAATAAATAAAAGTAAAGCATGTTTCTCAGCCCCGAGAGTTTAAAATCAATAAAGATTAAAGAAAAGGGGCATATGAACTCACCTTGTAATAATTGTGTTTGACTTAGCTTAAACAAGAATATACGCGCTCTTGATTGTACTTGAGTATGCTTTCACGATCCTGTATTGATTTCACGATGTTTAAGATTTGTAAATATGTGTTGTAATTAATTTGGGAGTGCGTACGTGCTAGCCCTAAGGTGGGCTAATACATGTAAGTCTTAGTCGTGATTCGGCCCTATCTCAATTGTTGTAGATTTTTCTAGCACTTAACTAATATTAAGTTAAGCTTAGTAATTAATGTTTTTGACCTTATGTTTCACCCTCCTTAGTTTATTCTTGAAGTCCCAAAACCTTTTCAGTATATTTTAGTTACTAGTATTGTTAGAATCTTTATAAACCAATCTAAGTGGTTAACTTAGATTTAAAGTTTATTGCTCCATTTGTTGTCCTTGTTATGTTGAAAAGAGTTTACTGCATATTTAGTACATAAACATGAGTCTATGAGTATATTTAAATATTTAGGTTTTGTGAGTGTATAAACCCCCAACCTCATAATTACTTTGTAGTAATCTGTCAACTCCCATGCATATTATTCTCTAAACAAATTTTATGTTTTTGGTTTACAGTTGACTCAAGTGGGCCGAATCATGTTATCTTGGGTCCAACAATTGGACTAAACTAGTAGAGTTGGACACTTCAATGTGTATGGCTACATAAATGGATCAAGAAGTCATTTGGGCCTGAACAGTCGTCTTGGGCTGATGTTGTTCGGTTACTGATCTGGGTCAGCAGTGGGCCGAATAATTCTTTGGGCCTAGGCAATGAATCTGGGCCTACAAATGGCTTTAACCAGTTGGGCCGGGGGGGTTTGTTGGGCCGTAAAGGTGAGTGTTAATGGATCAATTGGACTGCATAAGTTTGCTGTTGGGCCCAGATGCCTTAATCGTTTGGAGGATGGTTGCCGCATGGAGTATTGCCAACTGAGTTTGATCTGGTAGGGTTCAGGTGCCCGAATGGCACAACCTGTCGAATGAGAGTGGGGTGGTTGTGCCGAATAGGATAGCAGCTAGTGGGGTTGGGCGAATGAGGTGATTTCCGACTGAGAAAGTTTCGAATGAACATAGTGTTTCAGTCGGCAGTTGTTTCGGCGAGTGAGGTGTGTGTAGGCCGAATGAGGTGGTCCGGCCGAATGAGGATGCCCGACTGAGTCTGTTTCGGCGAATAGGGTGCTGGTTCGGGCGAAGCTGGTCGAATGAAGGTGGGGCGGCGAAGGGGGACATTCGACCTGGTGTCTTTCGGCCACCTGTAGTCTCCTTCGGCCGTAACAGTGGTGGTCGAGCCTCTTCCCCATTTCATGCCCAACTAGTGGTTTCAAGGATGGGGGGTGTTAGGGTTGTTTATGGTCGTGTGGTTCCGACCAAGGAGTTGATCGGCCGGTTAAGAGTGTGTGTCGAACCAGAAAACATAGAAAACCCTAATTTTCGAGATCTTGTAACTCATTTTTACCTCGTTTCCAGTGGTTTTGAGCCCCGATCCGTTGTACTTTTGTGTAGAGGGTGTTGAGAGCTTCGTGTAGGTTCGAAAATGGAGTGATTTGGCCAAGTATTGAGGGAGATATGGAGGAGAGAAGGTGGTGAAGTGGTGGTGGGTCTTGGTGGCCGGAATTTTGGTGAGAAGAGAGAGGATGAAGATGATAAATGAGTAAAATGCCTCATTTGTTGTTTTTATACTCCCGCGGGTATTCGGGTTCATTTCGGTTGCTCGGTTCGCGTTTTCGTCGCGTATCCGGAAAATTACGCGAAATTTAAAATAAATAATTAAAAATGTTGATTTAATTAATTTGATGAGTTTCAAAATTGTAAAATGTTTATTATTTTATTTTATTAAATTATTTTCGTTCGTGACGTGTTTTCGTTTTCGTTTCGTCAGATCGCGTAACCTTCGCGCGTAATTCGTTCGAATCGTCACCCGAACGAATACGATGATGGTTTTGCTTTCTGACTTTTGTTTTCTACTTTCCAGTCATCATTTCAGAACGTTAAACTCACGGATATGTTTGTGTGGATCGTCACCCACGCAAACACACTGTCAGTTCGTTATTCTGAAACGACACTGCAGTTTATGTTTAAATTGTGTTTCCTCACTGTCGGACTCAACTAAACATCATGATTTCACATTGTTTTTGTACTGACTTGTCGGTCATCTGATTCCTGTCATCTGTGGACATCAGATCGCAACCGATTACGTTTCTGAACATCGTTTGAATTCCGTTGTTTCTCATGATTTGTTGTGTTAACTGTATTTAAGTTTTCACTTAAACACACACAACCATTGTTTCAAATGTTGTTGTACTTACTGTATTTAAGTTTGCACTAAAATACGTACAACCGTGTATTGTATTCTGAATTCTGATAATGCGATAACTGTTCATGTACATGTATTTACACATAGTATAAGGTGAAAGTACACATACCGTACGGACTAGCCGGACGATCTGGCACTTGCTGTTACAGTCTCCCCTTGTTAAAGAAATTTCGTCCCGAAATTTAAGCATCAAAATCGGTTTTCAATTCTCGAACAGATGGGGATACTTTGTTTTCATGTTGTCCTCGCGCTCCCAAGTAAACTCTGGTCCACGCTTGGAGTTCCATCGAACCTTTACAATAGGGATACGGCTTCGTTTCAGTCTCTTGACTTCACGTTCCATAATCTCTACAGGTTCTTCAATGAAATGTAATTGCTCGTCAATTTGTATTTCTTCCAACGGTATGATCAATGTTTCATCTGCTAGACACCTCTTGAGATTTGATACATGAAACACATCGTGTACTCCACTGAGTTCATCAGGAAGTCTGAGTCTGTATGCCACAGGGCCTATTCGTTGAGTAATCTCAAACGGTCCAACATACCGAGGTGCTAGTTTGCCTTTAGCCCCAAACCGAACTATGCCTTTCCATGGGGACACTTTCAACATGACTCGGTCACCCACATCGAATTCCAAAGGCTTGCGCCGTTTGTCTGCGTAACTCTTTTGGCGGCTACGTGTTGCTTGTAATCGTTGTTGTATCTGGGCAATCTTATCAGTAGTTTCCTGAATAAGTTCGGGCCCAGTGATTCTGTTGTCTCCCACTTCGGTCCAACAAATTGGAGACCGACATTTTCTACCATAGAGTGCTTCAAACGGAGCACATCCAATACTGCTGTGGTAGCTATTGTTGTAGGAGAACTCAATGAGTGGTAAATGAGTATCCCAACTTCCACCGAAGTCAAGGATGCATGTTCTCAACATATCCTCTAGGGTTTGAATGGTGCGCTCGCTTTGTCCATCCGTTTGTGGATGATAAGCAGTGCTCAAGTTAACACTTGTCCCTAAGGATTGTTGCAATGATTGCCAGAACCGCGAAGTAAATCGACTGTCCCGGTCGGAAATAATAGACAATGGCACCCCGTGCCTCACCACTATTTCATCAATGTATAGTCTTGCAAGTTTCTCCATCTTGTACGTTTCTCTGATCGGCAAGAAATGTGCGGATTTAGTCAATCGATCAATGATGACCCAAATAGAATCGTATCCGCTGGAAGTGCGGGGTAGCTTGGTAATGAAATCCATAGCTATTTGTTCCCACTTCCATTGTGGTATCTCCGGTTGTTCCAGCAAACCCGAAGGTTTCTGGTGTTCTGCTTTGACTTTGGCACATGTGATGCATTTGCCAACATAAGTGGCAATATCTTTCTTCATACCCGGCCACCAATAAAATGACCTAAGATCTTGATACATTTTATCGGCACCAGGATGAACTGAGTAACGTGTCTTGTGTGCCTCGTCAAGTATGAGTGTCCGAAGTTCATCTACTGCTGGAATCCAAACACGATCCAGATAATAGATAACTCCATCTTGTTTTGTCTTGAAATGTTTCTCGGCTTCACAATCGAGCTCGCGTTTCAAATTGTCTCTTGCCACGGTCTCTCGTTGTGCTTGTAAAATGTGATCTCTCAAGCTTGTTTGCACCGTCATTCCCATAGCACGAACGCGTAAGGGTTTGACTCTTTCTTTCCGACTCAAAGCATCTGCAACAACATTTGCTTTGCCCGGATGGTATTTGATCACACAATCGTAATCGTTCAGGAGCTCAACCCAACGTCTCTGTCTCATGTTAAGCTCCTTCTGATCAAATATGTGCTGTAAACTCTTGTGATCTGTGAAGATAGTGCATTTGGTACCATAAAGGTAATGTCTCCAAATCTTTAGTGCAAAAACCACAGCTCCCAGTTCAAGATCATGCGTCGTGTAATTCTTCTCGTGTATCTTCAGCTGTCGTGAGGCATAAGCAATGACTTTGTCTCGTTGCATCAAAACACATCCGAATCCCTGATGGGAAGCATCACAGTAAACTACAAAGTCATCACTGCCTTCTGGGAGTGTTAGAATTGGAGCATTGCACAATCTTTGTTTCAGTGTCTGGAATGCCTCTTCTTGTTTGTGAGTCCACACAAAAGGTTCAGACTTCTGTGTGAGTTTGGTGAGGGGCAAGGCTATTTTAGAGAAGTTCGAAATGAATCTCCGATAATAACCTGCCAATCCCAAGAATGATCGAATTTCTGTTGGTGTTGTAGGCACATCCCAGTTCTTGATTGCTTCAATCTTGGCAGGATCCACGTGAATACCATTACTGTTAATCACATGACCCAAGAACTGAACTTCACTTAGCCAAAATTCGCACTTGGAGAATTTGGCATAGAGTCGTTCTTCTTTCAGAAGCTCCAAAACTGTCTTGAGGTGTTGCTCATGTTCCTTCTTGTTCTTTGAATAAATCAGTATATCATCAATAAAGACGATCACAAACTGATCTAGATACGGCTTGCACACCCGGTTCATTAAGTCCATGAACACAGCCGGTGCGTTCGTCAATCCGAATGGCATCACCATAAATTCGTAATGACCATATCGAGTACGAAAGGCCGTCTTGGGTATGTCTTCCTCTTGAATCCGGAGCTGATGATAGCCTGATCTCAGGTCTATCTTTGAAAAGTACTGTGCTCCCTGTAACTGATCAAACAAATCATCAATCCTCGGTAACGGGTACCGATTCTTGATGGTGAGTTTGTTGAGTTCTCGATAATCGATGCACATCCTGAAAGTTCCATCCTTCTTTTTAACAAAAAGAACCGGAGCTCCCCACGGGGAAAAGCTCGGTCGGATGAATCCTTTATCGAGAAGTTCTTGCAACTGGTTGGATAACTCTTGCATCTCCGATGGTGCGAGTCTATAGGGAGACTTGGCTACAGGAGTTGCTCCCAGAATCAAATCGATGCGGAATTGCACCGCTCTCTCGGGTGGCAGTCCCGGTAAGTCATCCGGAAATACTTCTGTAAAATCTCTCACAATTGGTACATCTTGAATCTTGATTTCTTTCTTGTCTTTCTGAATTACGTGGGCTAGGAATGCGACACATTGTTTCCGTAAACACTTGTGAGCTTTCATGCACGAAATTATCTTGACACTGCGTTTCGCTTGGTCTCCACGAATCTCCAAGACCTCATTGTTCTCCATAGGAATGCGTAATAGTTTATCGGAACAGATGAACTCAACTTGGTTAAGAGATAGCCAATCCATTCCGATGATGATGTCGAAACTGCCCAGCTCCATCGGTATCAAGTCGATGGAAAATGTATGATCACCAAGTGTTAGTGGGCAATTCCTAAGTACTGTGTCAACTGTAATTTGTTTGCCATTAGCTATCTCAATACTATAAGGGGAGTCTAATGATTCCTCAGCATGATTAAGATGGCTAGCAAAATCGGATGAGATAAAACTCTGATCCGCACCAGTATCAAATAATATAGAGGCATAAAAATCAGATAGAAGAAATGTACCCGTAATGACGTTCGGGTCTTGTCTAGCAGCAGCAGCCCCTATCTGAAAAGCTCGTCCTCTTGGTGCTTGAGCCCTTTGTTGGTTTCTCTTGGGGCAATCCCTAGAGAAATGGCCAGGTTCGCCACAATTGTAGCAGGACCTGCGATCAGTGGCAGCAGCAGTAGTGGTTGCATTGTTGTTTCTGTTCGGAGCTCCCGTGCTCCTGCAGCGGTTTGCCCAATGGCCAAACTTCCCACAGTTTGTGCATTGCATGCACTGAGAGTTTGGTGCGTGATGATACTGGCAAGTGTTGCACAAAGGTGCAGTGCCAGTGTAGGGCTTCCTGACTTGTAGTGGTGGTGGTTGATTAAGGGTTGGGACCTGAGTAGTGGCAGCAAAGTTCCTTGCCACCTTTTGCTTCTTAGCCGGTCGTTTGTCCGGCTTTCTTGAAGTTCCAGCCTTGGTTGTTCCAGCCTCATCCTTTAAGACTCCAGACTTTACCATCACCTTGGTAAGTTTAGCTGAGAGGGAAATAGCAGCCTCTAAAGTAGCAGGATATGCAGCCAACACGATACTTTGGATGCAAGAAGGTAATCCCGCCACATAGCGGTCAATCAGCTTTTCTAATGTTGGTACCATTTCTGGCACCAATGCCACCAACTCATGATACCTAGTGGTGAAGGTCATATGATCAGCCCCCTTCATCACGTGGTTCGAGAGTTCCGTCTCCAGTAGTTGTAGTTCGTGTTTCGGGCAGAATTCGTTCCTCAAAAGAAGCTTAAACTCCGCCCATGGCATCGCCATTGCTTCATCCCTTCCCTTTGCTCGAATCTGGGCATTCCACCATGTAAGTGCTCGCTTGCTGAATGAACCAGCTGCATAGCGAACTTTATGGTGTTCTGGACAGTTGCTAATGTCCAGAGTGTTCTCCATCTTTTCTAGCCATTGGATCAGTCCAACAGCTCCTTCTACTCCGGTGAAACTTGGAGGTTTGCATCCTACAAAAGACTTGTAAGAGTAGTCCGAAGTATGACTAGTGTTTCCACTAGCCTCTCCTGTAGTATGGCCAGAATTGTTGCCGTGGCCTTGAATTCGGTTTATCATCTCTGGGATGACATCTTTCAGCTGGCTGGTCAGTTGAGTACTCAGCAGGGTTGCTAAGGCGATAGTAGCAGAATCTATCATCTGAACATTGCTTGAGCCTGGTGGTGGAGAGTGCGGAGGAGGAGGAGGTGGAGGTGGTGGTGAATGTGGAGGAGAGTCAGCTGGTGATGGAGTCGATGAATGCGGAGCTGAACCTTGAGTCAACGGTAATAGAGGTGGTTGTCTTCGCGGCGGCATTCTGATCATAACCGAAAAGAAATCGGTTAGTGCAGTGATCAGAAGCAGAAGACATTATGCAAATAGAATCCTATATCATAAGAACTCTACATGAGGGTCCCTAGGTTATAGTCTAGGCCAAACCATTTTAGTAATATGACCTATATTTCTCTATAACCATGGCTCTGATACCAATCTGTCACACCCCGGGCCGGCGGGATAGGATCGACGGTCCCGTCGGGCGGAAGATTCCCGGGGCGCGATATCATTGAGGGTGATAATCAAATGATCAGATTGTATACATTGCACATGAGATGTAATTGAGAAATACTAAACATGACATGAAATAGAATTACAAAGTTAAATTACATTGTACATCATAATTTAACTAAGTAAATCTAATCAAAAGAATCAGTGAGTTTATATCTTGAACTGTACAAGATATACAAAAATGATTCACTGTGTTGTCATTCAAAAGTATGCAATCAAAAGAAAGCTAGGTCTTCTAGGAGTCCACTAGCTATGTACTTGCATGTATTATCTATTCCTGTCCGTCACCTGAGAAAGCATGCATTTAAAACAAGTCAACACTAGGTTGGTGAGTTCATAATATTTGAAATTGAAAATCGTTGAAATTGTCATGCAAACATTCACGTTATCATAATTGTAACTTGAAATACTTGTTTCACCCAATGGTCTCTCCTTAGTTGTATGTACAAGTAGGATATCATCTGATTAAGTATGCTTATATATAGGGAATCAAGAAAGGGTCAAGCCCAGACGCTATCCCACCACATACTTAGTCAAATTCCACACCACTTGCGATACAACTGAAGATATCCATTCCCAAATCCGTGTGATTGTCACTCCTGAATCCCATGTGTTCACCTGTATAGAATAATCTGATGTTGTATTTGTAGTTATCAGTTGTAGTTTAGATAACTTTCATATATTAAGGATGTTAGATTCATCAAATCTGATCCTTTTATTATTCTATTGTGATGGTGAGTTAACTGATGATACACTTTAAATATAAAGTGTGTGAGTTAATCTCTTGCAACTTGATTTTGGATATCAGTGCATAGAGCCTAAACTGAACCCATTGAAATCCTCACGTAATCAGATTTCAATGCATTCAGTTTATCCCTACCACTCTGTATACGTATTGTCCTCTACATAGACTGTTATTAGTAGTGTGACATGAGAGTAGATCACTTTCTCAAACTACCAATCAACTGTATCTAAGTTGGATTAATTACTTATCACTGCATATTAATATCACCATGCGTCGCTTACCAGAACCTGACTTGAGGTCGCCCTGTCACCGGTCATACGTTACCGGCCAAATGAATCGTTACGATCAACATACTAGCCCTACAAGCTAGAGGTTTGTCAAACCTATGGTACCACTATGCTATCGTCGGTTTAGTCACATCAAACTAACTGGTCAGCGAATCAGAGGGGCTTACATGATCATTGAACAAATTGGCACATGATTGAAGTGATACAATACTACAGATCAACAGTAATTAATTGTAATTATGTTCTCTTGTATTGTCGTGTTCCTTGTACTGTGTTTATCCATGGCATTAACAAAGTTGAATAAGAACTTGCCTTATTATATTATGTTAATCATTTGAGAGAATGATGCTGTTTCATGAAGTTACGTTATCATGATTATCATTCTTTGTTCCTTGTTTTCCTTGTAACATGTGTTGAATTGAGAAGCTAAGTGTTATAAGAACGAGTCTTATTACCCTTACTTGATTCTTGTAACGAATGATGTGATGAAGATGTATTCTCATCATATCATTCATATGTGTATTCTTGTAATTATGTCATCTTGTTTCCTTGTAATTGATTCTATGTCATTTATCGTAAGAATAACTAAATATTGTAGAATCTAATCCTACAACTAAGTTATTCTATTGTATTGATAAGTCATAATATAATGAAGTCATTATTTACTTATCTCCAATCGTCATCTTGTAATCATTCAAGCATGCATACGATGATTTATGATAATAAACAATTTAATATCAAATAATCAAAGTATTAACAATATGTAAGCAAAACTTTTAAATAAATAAAAGTAAAGCATGTTTCTCAGCCCCGAGAGTTTAAAATCAATAAAGATTAAAGAAAAGGGGCATATGAACTCACCTTGTAATAATTGTGTTTGACTTAGCTTAAACAAGAATATACGCGCTCTTGATTGTACTTGAGTATGCTTTCACGATCCTGTATTGATTTCACGATGTTTAAGATTTGTAAATATGTGTTGTAATTAATTTGGGAGTGCGTACGTGCTAGCCCTAAGGTGGGCTAATACATGTAAGTCTTAGTCGTGATTCGGCCCTATCTCAATTGTTGTAGATTTTTCTAGCACTTAACTAATATTAAGTTAAGCTTAGTAATTAATGTTTTTGACCTTATGTTTCACCCTCCTTAGTTTATTCTTGAAGTCCCAAAACCTTTTCAGTATATTTTAGTTACTAGTATTGTTAGAATCTTTATAAACCAATCTAAGTGGTTAACTTAGATTTAAAGTTTATTGCTCCATTTGTTGTCCTTGTTATGTTGAAAAGAGTTTACTGCATATTTAGTACATAAACATGAGTCTATGAGTATATTTAAATATTTAGGTTTTGTGAGTGTATAAACCCCCAACCTCATAATTACTTTGTAGTAATCTGTCAACTCCCATGCATATTATTCTCTAAACAAATTTTATGTTTTTGGTTTACAGTTGACTCAAGTGGGCCGAATCATGTTATCTTGGGTCCAACAATTGGACTAAACTAGTAGAGTTGGACACTTCAATGTGTATGGCTACATAAATGGATCAAGAAGTCATTTGGGCCTGAACAGTCGTCTTGGGCTGATGTTGTTCGGTTACTGATCTGGGTCAGCAGTGGGCCGAATAATTCTTTGGGCCTAGGCAATGAATCTGGGCCTACAAATGGCTTTAACCAGTTGGGCCGGGGGGGTTTGTTGGGCCGTAAAGGTGAGTGTTAATGGATCAATTGGACTGCATAAGTTTGCTGTTGGGCCCAGATGCCTTAATCGTTTGGAGGATGGTTGCCGCATGGAGTATTGCCAACTGAGTTTGATCTGGTAGGGTTCAGGTGCCCGAATGGCACAACCTGTCGAATGAGAGTGGGGTGGTTGTGCCGAATAGGATAGCAGCTAGTGGGGTTGGGCGAATGAGGTGATTTCCGACTGAGAAAGTTTCGAATGAACATAGTGTTTCAGTCGGCAGTTGTTTCGGCGAGTGAGGTGTGTGTAGGCCGAATGAGGTGGTCCGGCCGAATGAGGATGCCCGACTGAGTCTGTTTCGGCGAATAGGGTGCTGGTTCGGGCGAAGCTGGTCGAATGAAGGTGGGGCGGCGAAGGGGGACATTCGACCTGGTGTCTTTCGGCCACCTGTAGTCTCCTTCGGCCGTAACAGTGGTGGTCGAGCCTCTTCCCCATTTCATGCCCAACTAGTGGTTTCAAGGATGGGGGGTGTTAGGGTTGTTTATGGTCGTGTGGTTCCGACCAAGGAGTTGATCGGCCGGTTAGGAGTGTGTGTCGAACCAGAAAACATAGAAAACCCTAATTTTCGAGATCTTGTAACTCATTTTTACCTCGTTTCCAGTGGTTTTGAGCCCCGATCCGTTGTACTTTTGTGTAGAGGGTGTTGAGAGCTTCGTGTAGGTTCGAAAATGGAGTGATTTGGCCAAGTATTGAGGGAGATATGGAGGAGAGAAGGTGGTGAAGTGGTGGTGGGTCTTGGTGGCCGGAATTTTGGTGAGAAGAGAGAGGATGAAGATGATAAATGAGTAAAATGCCTCATTTGTTGTTTTTATACTCCCGCGGGTATTCGGGTTCATTTCGGTTGCTCGGTTCGCGTTTTCGTCGCGTATCCGGAAAATTACGCGAAATTTAAAATAAATAATTAAAAATGTTGATTTAATTAATTTGATGAGTTTCAAAATTGTAAAATGTTTATTATTTTATTTTATTAAATTATTTTCGTTCGTGACGTGTTTTCGTTTTCGTTTCGTCAGATCGCGTAACCTTCGCGCGTAATTCGTTCGAATCGTCACCCGAACGAATACGATGATGGTTTTGCTTTCTGACTTTTGTTTTCTACTTTCCAGTCATCATTTCAGAACGTTAAACTCACGGATATGTTTGTGTGGATCGTCACCCACGCAAACACACTGTCAGTTCGTTATTCTGAAACGACACTGCAGTTTATGTTTAAATTGTGTTTCCTCACTGTCGGACTCAACTAAACATCATGATTTCACATTGTTTTTGTACTGACTTGTCGGTCATCTGATTCCTGTCATCTGTGGACATCAGATCGCAACCGATTACGTTTCTGAACATCGTTTGAATTCCGTTGTTTCTCATGATTTGTTGTGTTAACTGTATTTAAGTTTTCACTTAAACACACACAACCATTGTTTCAAATGTTGTTGTACTTACTGTATTTAAGTTTGCACTAAAATACGTACAACCGTGTATTGTATTCTGAATTCTGATAATGCGATAACTGTTCATGTACATGTATTTACACATAGTATAAGGTGAAAGTACACATACCGTACGGACTAGCCGGACGATCTGGCACTTGCTGTTACAGTCTCCCCTTGTTAAAGAAATTTCGTCCCGAAATTTAAGCATCAAAATCGGTTTTCAATTCTCGAACAGATGGGGATACTTTGTTTTCATGTTGTCCTCGCGCTCCCAAGTAAACTCTGGTCCACGCTTGGAGTTCCATCGAACCTTTACAATAGGGATACGGCTTCGTTTCAGTCTCTTGACTTCACGTTCCATAATCTCTACAGGTTCTTCAATGAAATGTAATTGCTCGTCAATTTGTATTTCTTCCAACGGTATGATCAATGTTTCATCTGCTAGACACCTCTTGAGATTTGATACATGAAACACATCGTGTACTCCACTGAGTTCATCAGGAAGTCTGAGTCTGTATGCCACAGGGCCTATTCGTTGAGTAATCTCAAACGGTCCAACATACCGAGGTGCTAGTTTGCCTTTAGCCCCAAACCGAACTATGCCTTTCCATGGGGACACTTTCAACATGACTCGGTCACCCACATCGAATTCCAAAGGCTTGCGCCGTTTGTCTGCGTAACTCTTTTGGCGGCTACGTGTTGCTTGTAATCGTTGTTGTATCTGGGCAATCTTATCAGTAGTTTCCTGAATAAGTTCGGGCCCAGTGATTCTGTTGTCTCCCACTTCGGTCCAACAAATTGGAGACCGACATTTTCTACCATAGAGTGCTTCAAACGGAGCACATCCAATACTGCTGTGGTAGCTATTGTTGTAGGAGAACTCAATGAGTGGTAAATGAGTATCCCAACTTCCACCGAAGTCAAGGATGCATGTTCTCAACATATCCTCTAGGGTTTGAATGGTGCGCTCGCTTTGTCCATCCGTTTGTGGATGATAAGCAGTGCTCAAGTTAACACTTGTCCCTAAGGATTGTTGCAATGATTGCCAGAACCGCGAAGTAAATCGACTGTCCCGGTCGGAAATAATAGACAATGGCACCCCGTGCCTCACCACTATTTCATCAATGTATAGTCTTGCAAGTTTCTCCATCTTGTACGTTTCTCTGATCGGCAAGAAATGTGCGGATTTAGTCAATCGATCAATGATGACCCAAATAGAATCGTATCCGCTGGAAGTGCGGGGTAGCTTGGTAATGAAATCCATAGCTATTTGTTCCCACTTCCATTGTGGTATCTCCGGTTGTTCCAGCAAACCCGAAGGTTTCTGGTGTTCTGCTTTGACTTTGGCACATGTGATGCATTTGCCAACATAAGTGGCAATATCTTTCTTCATACCCGGCCACCAATAAAATGACCTAAGATCTTGATACATTTTATCGGCACCAGGATGAACTGAGTAACGTGTCTTGTGTGCCTCGTCAAGTATGAGTGTCCGAAGTTCATCTACTGCTGGAATCCAAACACGATCCAGATAATAGATAACTCCATCTTGTTTTGTCTTGAAATGTTTCTCGGCTTCACAATCGAGCTCGCGTTTCAAATTGTCTCTTGCCACGGTCTCTCGTTGTGCTTGTAAAATGTGATCTCTCAAGCTTGTTTGCACCGTCATTCCCATAGCACGAACGCGTAAGGGTTTGACTCTTTCTTTCCGACTCAAAGCATCTGCAACAACATTTGCTTTGCCCGGATGGTATTTGATCACACAATCGTAATCGTTCAGGAGCTCAACCCAACGTCTCTGTCTCATGTTAAGCTCCTTCTGATCAAATATGTGCTGTAAACTCTTGTGATCTGTGAAGATAGTGCATTTGGTACCATAAAGGTAATGTCTCCAAATCTTTAGTGCAAAAACCACAGCTCCCAGTTCAAGATCATGCGTCGTGTAATTCTTCTCGTGTATCTTCAGCTGTCGTGAGGCATAAGCAATGACTTTGTCTCGTTGCATCAAAACACATCCGAATCCCTGATGGGAAGCATCACAGTAAACTACAAAGTCATCACTGCCTTCTGGGAGTGTTAGAATTGGAGCATTGCACAATCTTTGTTTCAGTGTCTGGAATGCCTCTTCTTGTTTGTGAGTCCACACAAAAGGTTCAGACTTCTGTGTGAGTTTGGTGAGGGGCAAGGCTATTTTAGAGAAGTTCGAAATGAATCTCCGATAATAACCTGCCAATCCCAAGAATGATCGAATTTCTGTTGGTGTTGTAGGCACATCCCAGTTCTTGATTGCTTCAATCTTGGCAGGATCCACGTGAATACCATTACTGTTAATCACATGACCCAAGAACTGAACTTCACTTAGCCAAAATTCGCACTTGGAGAATTTGGCATAGAGTCGTTCTTCTTTCAGAAGCTCCAAAACTGTCTTGAGGTGTTGCTCATGTTCCTTCTTGTTCTTTGAATAAATCAGTATATCATCAATAAAGACGATCACAAACTGATCTAGATACGGCTTGCACACCCGGTTCATTAAGTCCATGAACACAGCCGGTGCGTTCGTCAATCCGAATGGCATCACCATAAATTCGTAATGACCATATCGAGTACGAAAGGCCGTCTTGGGTATGTCTTCCTCTTGAATCCGGAGCTGATGATAGCCTGATCTCAGGTCTATCTTTGAAAAGTACTGTGCTCCCTGTAACTGATCAAACAAATCATCAATCCTCGGTAACGGGTACCGATTCTTGATGGTGAGTTTGTTGAGTTCTCGATAATCGATGCACATCCTGAAAGTTCCATCCTTCTTTTTAACAAAAAGAACCGGAGCTCCCCACGGGGAAAAGCTCGGTCGGATGAATCCTTTATCGAGAAGTTCTTGCAACTGGTTGGATAACTCTTGCATCTCCGATGGTGCGAGTCTATAGGGAGACTTGGCTACAGGAGTTGCTCCCAGAATCAAATCGATGCGGAATTGCACCGCTCTCTCGGGTGGCAGTCCCGGTAAGTCATCCGGAAATACTTCTGTAAAATCTCTCACAATTGGTACATCTTGAATCTTGATTTCTTTCTTGTCTTTCTGAATTACGTGGGCTAGGAATGCGACACATTGTTTCCGTAAACACTTGTGAGCTTTCATGCACGAAATTATCTTGACACTGCGTTTCGCTTGGTCTCCACGAATCTCCAAGACCTCATTGTTCTCCATAGGAATGCGTAATAGTTTATCGGAACAGATGAACTCAACTTGGTTAAGAGATAGCCAATCCATTCCGATGATGATGTCGAAACTGCCCAGCTCCATCGGTATCAAGTCGATGGAAAATGTATGATCACCAAGTGTTAGTGGGCAATTCCTAAGTACTGTGTCAACTGTAATTTGTTTGCCATTAGCTATCTCAATACTATAAGGGGAGTCTAATGATTCCTCAGCATGATTAAGATGGCTAGCAAAATCGGATGAGATAAAACTCTGATCCGCACCAGTATCAAATAATATAGAGGCATAAAAATCAGATAGAAGAAATGTACCCGTAATGACGTTCGGGTCTTGTCTAGCAGCAGCAGCCCCTATCTGAAAAGCTCGTCCTCTTGGTGCTTGAGCCCTTTGTTGGTTTCTCTTGGGGCAATCCCTAGAGAAATGGCCAGGTTCGCCACAATTGTAGCAGGACCTGCGATCAGTGGCAGCAGCAGTAGTGGTTGCATTGTTGTTTCTGTTCGGAGCTCCCGTGCTCCTGCAGCGGTTTGCCCAATGGCCAAACTTCCCACAGTTTGTGCATTGCATGCACTGAGAGTTTGGTGCGTGATGATACTGGCAAGTGTTGCACAAAGGTGCAGTGCCAGTGTAGGGCTTCCTGACTTGTAGTGGTGGTGGTTGATTAAGGGTTGGGACCTGAGTAGTGGCAGCAAAGTTCCTTGCCACCTTTTGCTTCTTAGCCGGTCGTTTGTCCGGCTTTCTTGAAGTTCCAGCCTTGGTTGTTCCAGCCTCATCCTTTAAGACTCCAGACTTTACCATCACCTTGGTAAGTTTAGCTGAGAGGGAAATAGCAGCCTCTAAAGTAGCAGGATATGCAGCCAACACGATACTTTGGATGCAAGAAGGTAATCCCGCCACATAGCGGTCAATCAGCTTTTCTAATGTTGGTACCATTTCTGGCACCAATGCCACCAACTCATGATACCTAGTGGTGAAGGTCATATGATCAGCCCCCTTCATCACGTGGTTCGAGAGTTCCGTCTCCAGTAGTTGTAGTTCGTGTTTCGGGCAGAATTCGTTCCTCAAAAGAAGCTTAAACTCCGCCCATGGCATCGCCATTGCTTCATCCCTTCCCTTTGCTCGAATCTGGGCATTCCACCATGTAAGTGCTCGCTTGCTGAATGAACCAGCTGCATAGCGAACTTTATGGTGTTCTGGACAGTTGCTAATGTCCAGAGTGTTCTCCATCTTTTCTAGCCATTGGATCAGTCCAACAGCTCCTTCTACTCCGGTGAAACTTGGAGGTTTGCATCCTACAAAAGACTTGTAAGAGTAGTCCGAAGTATGACTAGTGTTTCCACTAGCCTCTCCTGTAGTATGGCCAGAATTGTTGCCGTGGCCTTGAATTCGGTTTATCATCTCTGGGATGACATCTTTCAGCTGGCTGGTCAGTTGAGTACTCAGCAGGGTTGCTAAGGCGATAGTAGCAGAATCTATCATCTGAACATTGCTTGAGCCTGGTGGTGGAGAGTGCGGAGGAGGAGGAGGTGGAGGTGGTGGTGAATGTGGAGGAGAGTCAGCTGGTGATGGAGTCGATGAATGCGGAGCTGAACCTTGAGTCAACGGTAATAGAGGTGGTTGTCTTCGCGGCGGCATTCTGATCATAACCGAAAAGAAATCGGTTAGTGCAGTGATCAGAAGCAGAAGACATTATGCAAATAGAATCCTATATCATAAGAACTCTACATGAGGGTCCCTAGGTTATAGTCTAGGCCAAACCATTTTAGTAATATGACCTATATTTCTCTATAACCATGGCTCTGATACCAATCTGTCACACCCCGGGCCGGCGGGATAGGATCGACGGTCCCGTCGGGCGGAAGATTCCCGGGGCGCGATATCATTGAGGGTGATAATCAAATGATCAGATTGTATACATTGCACATGAGATGTAATTGAGAAATACTAAACATGACATGAAATAGAATTACAAAGTTAAATTACATTGTACATCATAATTTAACTAAGTAAATCTAATCAAAAGAATCAGTGAGTTTATATCTTGAACTGTACAAGATATACAAAAATGATTCACTGTGTTGTCATTCAAAAGTATGCAATCAAAAGAAAGCTAGGTCTTCTAGGAGTCCACTAGCTATGTACTTGCATGTATTATCTATTCCTGTCCGTCACCTGAGAAAGCATGCATTTAAAACAAGTCAACACTAGGTTGGTGAGTTCATAATATTTGAAATTGAAAATCGTTGAAATTGTCATGCAAACATTCACGTTATCATAATTGTAACTTGAAATACTTGTTTCACCCAATGGTCTCTCCTTAGTTGTATGTACAAGTAGGATATCATCTGATTAAGTATGCTTATATATAGGGAATCAAGAAAGGGTCAAGCCCAGACGCTATCCCACCACATACTTAGTCAAATTCCACACCACTTGCGATACAACTGAAGATATCCATTCCCAAATCCGTGTGATTGTCACTCCTGAATCCCATGTGTTCACCTGTATAGAATAATCTGATGTTGTATTTGTAGTTATCAGTTGTAGTTTAGATAACTTTCATATATTAAGGATGTTAGATTCATCAAATCTGATCCTTTTATTATTCTATTGTGATGGTGAGTTAACTGATGATACACTTTAAATATAAAGTGTGTGAGTTAATCTCTTGCAACTTGATTTTGGATATCAGTGCATAGAGCCTAAACTGAACCCATTGAAATCCTCACGTAATCAGATTTCAATGCATTCAGTTTATCCCTACCACTCTGTATACGTATTGTCCTCTACATAGACTGTTATTAGTAGTGTGACATGAGAGTAGATCACTTTCTCAAACTACCAATCAACTGTATCTAAGTTGGATTAATTACTTATCACTGCATATTAATATCACCATGCGTCGCTTACCAGAACCTGACTTGAGGTCGCCCTGTCACCGGTCATACGTTACCGGCCAAATGAATCGTTACGATCAACATACTAGCCCTACAAGCTAGAGGTTTGTCAAACCTATGGTACCACTATGCTATCGTCGGTTTAGTCACATCAAACTAACTGGTCAGCGAATCAGAGGGGCTTACATGATCATTGAACAAATTGGCACATGATTGAAGTGATACAATACTACAGATCAACAGTAATTAATTGTAATTATGTTCTCTTGTATTGTCGTGTTCCTTGTACTGTGTTTATCCATGGCATTAACAAAGTTGAATAAGAACTTGCCTTATTATATTATGTTAATCATTTGAGAGAATGATGCTGTTTCATGAAGTTACGTTATCATGATTATCATTCTTTGTTCCTTGTTTTCCTTGTAACATGTGTTGAATTGAGAAGCTAAGTGTTATAAGAACGAGTCTTATTACCCTTACTTGATTCTTGTAACGAATGATGTGATGAAGATGTATTCTCATCATATCATTCATATGTGTATTCTTGTAATTATGTCATCTTGTTTCCTTGTAATTGATTCTATGTCATTTATCGTAAGAATAACTAAATATTGTAGAATCTAATCCTACAACTAAGTTATTCTATTGTATTGATAAGTCATAATATAATGAAGTCATTATTTACTTATCTCCAATCGTCATCTTGTAATCATTCAAGCATGCATACGATGATTTATGATAATAAACAATTTAATATCAAATAATCAAAGTATTAACAATATGTAAGCAAAACTTTTAAATAAATAAAAGTAAAGCATGTTTCTCAGCCCCGAGAGTTTAAAATCAATAAAGATTAAAGAAAAGGGGCATATGAACTCACCTTGTAATAATTGTGTTTGACTTAGCTTAAACAAGAATATACGCGCTCTTGATTGTACTTGAGTATGCTTTCACGATCCTGTATTGATTTCACGATGTTTAAGATTTGTAAATATGTGTTGTAATTAATTTGGGAGTGCGTACGTGCTAGCCCTAAGGTGGGCTAATACATGTAAGTCTTAGTCGTGATTCGGCCCTATCTCAATTGTTGTAGATTTTTCTAGCACTTAACTAATATTAAGTTAAGCTTAGTAATTAATGTTTTTGACCTTATGTTTCACCCTCCTTAGTTTATTCTTGAAGTCCCAAAACCTTTTCAGTATATTTTAGTTACTAGTATTGTTAGAATCTTTATAAACCAATCTAAGTGGTTAACTTAGATTTAAAGTTTATTGCTCCATTTGTTGTCCTTGTTATGTTGAAAAGAGTTTACTGCATATTTAGTACATAAACATGAGTCTATGAGTATATTTAAATATTTAGGTTTTGTGAGTGTATAAACCCCCAACCTCATAATTACTTTGTAGTAATCTGTCAACTCCCATGCATATTATTCTCTAAACAAATTTTATGTTTTTGGTTTACAGTTGACTCAAGTGGGCCGAATCATGTTATCTTGGGTCCAACAATTGGACTAAACTAGTAGAGTTGGACACTTCAATGTGTATGGCTACATAAATGGATCAAGAAGTCATTTGGGCCTGAACAGTCGTCTTGGGCTGATGTTGTTCGGTTACTGATCTGGGTCAGCAGTGGGCCGAATAATTCTTTGGGCCTAGGCAATGAATCTGGGCCTACAAATGGCTTTAACCAGTTGGGCCGGGGGGGTTTGTTGGGCCGTAAAGGTGAGTGTTAATGGATCAATTGGACTGCATAAGTTTGCTGTTGGGCCCAGATGCCTTAATCGTTTGGAGGATGGTTGCCGCATGGAGTATTGCCAACTGAGTTTGATCTGGTAGGGTTCAGGTGCCCGAATGGCACAACCTGTCGAATGAGAGTGGGGTGGTTGTGCCGAATAGGATAGCAGCTAGTGGGGTTGGGCGAATGAGGTGATTTCCGACTGAGAAAGTTTCGAATGAACATAGTGTTTCAGTCGGCAGTTGTTTCGGCGAGTGAGGTGTGTGTAGGCCGAATGAGGTGGTCCGGCCGAATGAGGATGCCCGACTGAGTCTGTTTCGGCGAATAGGGTGCTGGTTCGGGCGAAGCTGGTCGAATGAAGGTGGGGCGGCGAAGGGGGACATTCGACCTGGTGTCTTTCGGCCACCTGTAGTCTCCTTCGGCCGTAACAGTGGTGGTCGAGCCTCTTCCCCATTTCATGCCCAACTAGTGGTTTCAAGGATGGGGGGTGTTAGGGTTGTTTATGGTCGTGTGGTTCCGACCAAGGAGTTGATCGGCCGGTTAGGAGTGTGTGTCGAACCAGAAAACATAGAAAACCCTAATTTTCGAGATCTTGTAACTCATTTTTACCTCGTTTCCAGTGGTTTTGAGCCCCGATCCGTTGTACTTTTGTGTAGAGGGTGTTGAGAGCTTCGTGTAGGTTCGAAAATGGAGTGATTTGGCCAAGTATTGAGGGAGATATGGAGGAGAGAAGGTGGTGAAGTGGTGGTGGGTCTTGGTGGCCGGAATTTTGGTGAGAAGAGAGAGGATGAAGATGATAAATGAGTAAAATGCCTCATTTGTTGTTTTTATACTCACGCGGGTATTCGGGTTCATTTCGGTTGCTCGGTTCGCGTTTTCGTCGCGTATCCGGAAAATTACGCGAAATTTAAAATAAATAATTAAAAATGTTGATTTAATTAATTTGATGAGTTTCAAAATTGTAAAATGTTTATTATTTTATTTTATTAAATTATTTTCGTTCGTGACGTGTTTTCGTTTTCGTTTCGTCAGATCGCGTAACCTTCGCGCGTAATTCGTTCGAATCGTCACCCGAACGAATACGATGATGGTTTTGCTTTCTGACTTTTGTTTTCTACTTTCCAGTCATCATTTCAGAACGTTAAACTCACGGATATGTTTGTGTGGATCGTCACCCACGCAAACACACTGTCAGTTCGTTATTCTGAAACGACACTGCAGTTTATGTTTAAATTGTGTTTCCTCACTGTCGGACTCAACTAAACATCATGATTTCACATTGTTTTTGTACTGACTTGTCGGTCATCTGATTCCTGTCATCTGTGGACATCAGATCGCAACCGATTACGTTTCTGAACATCGTTTGAATTCCGTTGTTTCTCATGATTTGTTGTGTTAACTGTATTTAAGTTTTCACTTAAACACACACAACCATTGTTTCAAATGTTGTTGTACTTACTGTATTTAAGTTTGCACTAAAATACGTACAACCGTGTATTGTATTCTGAATTCTGATAATGCGATAACTGTTCATGTACATGTATTTACACATAGTATAAGGTGAAAGTACACATACCGTACGGACTAGCCGGACGATCTGGCACTTGCTGTTACATACACGGGGCGGGTAAACGGGTATATGTAATCGGGTAATCGGGCCGGGTAAACGGGTATATGAACAAATCCCAAGCCCGTCCCATACCCGCGAAAATTTTAAAAATTAATCCGATACCCAGCCCAATACCCATCGGGTTTGGTAATACCCGTCCCATATGTAGCGGGTTTCGGGTAAACCCGTCGGGCTCGGGTTTTTTTGCCATCCCTAACTATTCACTTATCACAACTTATGCTTCAAAAATTACATATAATTTTGTTTTTAAATTCTCTTCCACTTTTAAAGATAAACATATTTGAAATCATATATGACATATAAACGAGGCATTGGTCTAGCACCCGTGACACATGTTTGATTCTTGACCCAACCCCTCCCTTCGGTACTTTATATGCCGACGTTAGTTGACTCTTGCTGAAGTCAACTTATTTTTTCTTTTTGTTTTTGTTTTTATTTTTTAACGAGCTATGTGTAAAGATTTTCGTTTAGGTATTGTACCCAAAAATTTTGCGTGATTTTATAAGGTTAGAAGATATTAATTTCTTTGATGGTTTAATCTGTTCCAACAAAACATAATACAAGTTTCTATATAAAAAGTGATGGTACTGTTGGTACATGGAAATAGGGGTGAAAAAAAAAACGGTTTGGGTTTACAAACCGGTCATCAGTGGATCTCAAACCGGTTCTTGTCAAACCGGTTTCCAAACTGGTCCGAACCGCCGGTTTGGCATAGGTTTGGGATTTTGCCTTTAAAACGGTTTACAAACCCCCAAACCGGTTTCAAACCCCTCCAAACCGGTTTCAATCCCTTCAAACCGGTTTCAAACCCCTCAAACAGGTTCCTATAGGTTTGGCCCCTCAAACCGGTTCCTATAGGTTTGGCATCTCTTTCTCTCAAACCGGTTTTCAAACCGAACCGGTTTCACCCTTATACTACCCAAACCGGACCGGTTTAGGAACCGAACCAGTTTGACAAAAAAAAACCGGTGTGTGCAACTCTACATGGAAAGGTTGAGGAAAGTTGCTTTATAAAAAGGTCAATGAAATTGAAAACTGAAATCATCAGTAATGGGCTCGTTTTGAGAACTTTAAAACCCAATTTCAAGAAAAGAAAAAAAAAAGTAGCTAAAGTTAAAACTTTTAGCCCAATTAAATTTTTGGAACAAAAAATCAAATTGACCCAATGCTCACAACAAATTAACCGAAGCTAATTTAATCAAAATCGACTGGTTTTAGAACACCTTAACCAAAGATGTTGGTTTTACTTTGGTTGGGAATCAAAACGCTACTAAATCGAACCTTTTTGTCAACAACTATTCTTGTAATCATAACCGAATCATTTATTTTAAAACAGTCAACAACATAAATAATTTAATATACATAAAAACCTAAACTCTTGAAAAGTGTAGGAAGTCACACCCTACATGGGAGAGATACATACATATTGAAACAAAGGACATATGTGTCAAAAAAAAAAACACACAAATACAAGTCACATGCAATTTTCTCTCATTTTTCTAAACATTTGTAACTTTAATATTAGTATTTAACAAATTATTCCATAAATCGAGGTTTTTTCTATCTTTCTAAAGACTATAACATTGTTATATTTAAAAAAACGAATTAGTATTTTCGAAATGGGGCGTTTTTATGATTTTTTTTTAGGTGTTCATGAAATTGGATTTTGTTACGTTGTTTTCAATTGTTAATATAACTGTGTGTTTATGGTGTTAACGTTTATAGTATTTTTTTTTTCTTGTCAAACCCTTGCACATCAATGTCATGAACATTCCTTATGCAAAAAAGTTATAAATATTCATGCAAACACCATAAAACTTTATCTTTCTTCCGCAACATAAAATCCATACAAACAATTGTTCAACCTTGCAAATCAGTGGTGGTAAAAGCAACATTTTATATAAGACGAATAATAGGAGTCTAGTTTGTGGGTTCCAACGGGTGGTTCATGGTTTATATGATTATTGGAACTGAGCTCAAAATCAAAGTTGTAATAAAATAGTATAATCCGACCCGAACAACCCAAAATAGATTTCAAATGAGGTTTTTTCGGGTTTCGGATAAGATTCGGATTTCGAATTTTCTTCGAGTCTCGGATATTTTAAGCACCCTTACTGATCAAAATCCCCCTCTTAAAAAACGATATAAAAAATAAGTTTAAACACTATGTATATGAACTTAAATTTTTTTATTTAACTTTTTGGTTAGAATGATAAATGAGAAATAAGCATCAGATTTGTAGCTAAACAGGATTGTTTATCATCATTTATATTTTTGATTGTAAATTTAAAACCCTAGAGTACTTGTACGAAAAATAATTAAATAGAAAATATTAATTTAAGATTAAATAAGTTGTTTAATCTATAAATATGCTATCATGTTCAGGTTATTAAGTGTTACATGATTTTTGAATTTATTATATTTATGTTATGGTTGCCCCATGGTTGAAACCACTCCATCTAGACGCCACGTAGGCATCGACCACAACCACTCACTCAACCACTTGTGGTGGAAATGCTCCTTGGTTGGTGATGATGTCATGTTGTTTAATTTTAATTTTTTTAAAATTAGAATAACTATATATAATTAATCATAAATTAAAACATTACATAAAATTATAATAATCATTACAAATTACTAAAATAAAATAACTAATTATCTTTATATTTATTTCGAATTTTTTCCTTCTCCCTCTCGGCAATCTCACAGTCGACCCCGGTTAAGTGGTCGGTGTTGGTGAATAGAAATTGTAGTCCTACCAATCGTTGACGTTCCCTTTTTAATTTGTTAAAGTTGCCGATTTTTTGAGATAAGTTGTCCATTCCTTGGTATAATCCGGGATCGGTTGAGATGAAGAGGCCCGTCTCGCCCTTGCTCGGTTGGGATCCATTCCTTAGTGTTTGGTTGAGATCTATTGAAAAGCTTTTTTTTTTGTATAGAAAATAGAAGAAGTATTTTATTTGAGTATGAAAATTTGCGTTTAAATGAATGGTTTATATAGGAAATTTTTTTATTATTTGGAGAATGTAGCTTTTGGAGGGGCAAACGGTTGAAATATTAAATGGGTCAAACGGTAACAAGCGTGGCTGTGCCCAAGCCCAATCCATCCACGCCCTAAGGGGGCGGTGTTCCACGTCCAACCTAGCCCCACCCATGCCTCATTCACCCGGCACATCGCGTGGTTTTAGGATCAAATAAAATATTTGATTCGTGTAAACCATAACGTACGGCCTGATAAGGTTGCATAAATTATTTTCGAATCAATTAAGACAAACAAATCATTTGATATAAACAATTTAGTGGGTCTCATAAATATTTAATATAATTTAATTTGTATGATCAAACTTTAGAGAGGAAAAAAAATAAAAAGTAAAAATAATAAAAAGAAAAATAAAAAGAGGGTACCAAAAAAGCAATGTTTTTAAACCCGGACCGGACCGGCCGGTCGGACCGGTCGGACCGGGATTCGGTAAGCTAAGCGGGCCGGTTCTATGTCCAAAACCGTTTTTGTCATAACCGGCCGGTTGAACCGGCGACCGGTGGTCGGACCGGAAAACCGGTGGTCGGGCCGGTGGTTGGACCGGTTTTTTTTTTTTTTTTTAATTTTTTTTAATTTTTTTTATTTTTATATATATATATATTTATAAAATGTATATAAAATCATCCGGTTCTTAAATCCGGTTCGACCGGTCCGACCGGTCCGACCTCTGACCGGTAAGGAGACCGGTTCGACGTCCGGTCCGGTTATGAAAACATTGCAAAAAAGTAAGTGGTGTTGACAAGTCTCCATGTGCGCCACCCAGCAAATTAGGTCCGTCAACGTGGCTTACATGTACCTTGGTGCTTGGCCTCACCAAAATTTCATATTACCACCTCCAACATCTATATATATTCTAGTTAGCCCCTGAATATATTAATAGTTGCAAGAATATATACACTTGAATGGAAAATTATACTTATAAGAATCCAATATAATAGTTTTATATCATATACAATATTTTATGCATTATTTACAAATTTATAAACTATTTTAACATTATGGAAGGATGAATAAGATGCTCATCTTCATCATTTTTATGAAGTAAAAACTTTTGAACATATCAGTAATAGTTTATAACTTATCACAAGGACTAGAAGTAAAACATGCATTAAAATGTTACTGGATATGACTGTACACCTGCAACAGCTAACTATAACATGAGCCATGAGTTTAAGTCGACCCAATCTTTTATAAAAAAGAACCAATCTTTTACAAAAAATAAGAAAAAAAAAAGTTGATTATATCTGTTTTGCTATTAATACTTTACCTTTAATCTTTAGGTTTTATAAATTAGTTACATGCTTGATTAAATTACTCTAACTTAAAAAGTGTATGTATCGCAAATTCTTAAGATTTGAGACCATATATTTGAGATCTTAAAATAAACATATGTTACACATTAAACTTAATTAGAATATTGTGTAGTGAATAAACAAATTTATTTTAATATGGTTTAATGTATATCACATATTTATTTCAAACTGTCAAATAAATGACTCAATAATAATTTAAAGGTTTTCTTTTTAATATCGAGTTTTGATATGATGAAACCTTATATAATACATATGTGTGTATAATAATAATAATAATAATAATAATGAAAAACTTCTCTTTTGTTTATTATGATTTGACAGTTTTAACATTTTTGCTTTAAACTTTTCAAAATTGTCATTATGTTTTATGTGGTTTAACAGTTTAACTATTTTGCTTCAAACCTTTCCAATAGGTCTCCATTATACTCCATTTTTTTTTAAATGACAGGAAGCAAAAGTGTTATAACTGTCAAATCACAGGGAGCAGAATGCTTAAACAATCAAACCATATGAAGCATAATAGTCATTTGGAAAAGTTTGAAGCAAAATAGTTAAAATTGTCAAAAGTAAAAGAGAATTTTTCATAATAATAATAATAATTACGAAATTGTAACGTGTGGGTTTCACTTTGGTTTAAGAGAGGATGTGACAAAAATACCACTAGAGATAACTGTCGACGGTCTTTGACGGTCGTCTATATCAAGCTCAACATGATTTTATATATATACTTTTTGAATGAATGAGCGTTCAGCGACATGTTTTTTCATAGCCCAAATGGATCCTTGGACCCAACAACCCACACGTTGCGATCACAGTCTGCTGCCAACTCCCCAGTATCTAAAGCACAAGTGTTGAAGAGCGCTGAATCAAGCAAATCCACTTGCTCTTCAGGAGGTAACTCATTATGTGATAAAACCCTACTGACCGTTTTGGTCAGGATTTGAACCCATAACTTCATAAAGCCTAAGCTTTTTATGAAAATCATGATGTGTCAGTTGAGCTACAAACTCATTCCCTCAACATAATTTTATATAACCTTAAAATTTGAGCGGTATGATCGATGTGAAAAATGATCATTTTCATGTTTAAGGAAAGTTTAATAAATTTAATGTGATGCTCCTATAGAAGAAAAAGATGAAAGATGCAAGAGGAGTGGAAGAACAACACTTTTAGCAAAAACGAGAGGGAGTGTTGATCTAACTGGTGAAATTATTGTTTTGTGACATTTATAAGATTATGAGTTTAAGCCACGATAAACAAGCTTTTACACAAATGTGTATAACAACGTTTTATACATTAGATCGTAAAACAAACCATTACTTTTTCGTCATGTGCACAACGCAAGAGTTGTCCTACCTTTAAAAGATACAAACAAACATAAATAATTTTTTTAATAGGTTTGGGGTGGCCGGGTGGGGTTACCGGCGGTGGTGGGTAGTCTCTGCAGACCTTAGAAGATCCTAAAAGTGGTTGGTTCACATCTGCACCAAGAAGACTTCGCGCAGACGTTTTTTAATAAAACGTCTTCGAAAAAAACAAACAGTCTGTAGATGTCAACGTTCGCGTATGGTCTGCGTGACGTAGATAAAAGAGGGTTCGTATAAGTGTACAACTTTTCTGAAAAACAACCATAAAGTGGGATCAAATTGTCGTTTATTAGACCATCTTACGGATGGTTTAAATTACTGGTTAAAAATATAAATAAATAAATAATGGGTAAAGAGGTTTGATGAATAAATAAATAGTTGTAGGTTTTCTACTGGTCAGGTGGGTCAGGTCACCACGCTCTGTTATTCGGACGAAATTGTAATCTATTTCCGAGGGTGATCCCGAGTGACCGGACGTTTACTGTGAAATAGGAAAAAAAGGTTAGATGAATACTGATGACTCTTACATCCGACATGAATCCATGATTGTGCTACCTTCTCTTTCTTACACACTACTACCACTTCTAATTTCTTCTTTCTGATGTAATCCATGATATATCTATCCAGATGAACACCATTTTGTTACACCTATTATAATGGCTCTCTCTTCCTGTCTCTGCCACCATCAATCGCCAATCATGGTATTTCTTTTTCTTCTTTCTTTTTTTTTTTTAACTGAGTGTTTGTTTGCATATATTCGTGTTTATATCATAGCTTCTAAGCATTTTATGATCTAGGTATGACTTATTTTGCTCTCTGTGTGTTAAATTTGGTTAATTTTTCTCCCAATTTAGTGTTGTTTCATCCGATTCTGTGTGCTTGTATGTGTTTTGTGGGTTGTGTATGTTCATATCTCTTTACCTTTTACATATCCATGATTTACTAACGATTTTACAATCTGGATGTGATTCGTATCTGGTTAATTCTGTACATTTGACTCTGTTTTATAATCATGTGTGTTCTTGCTCTAATTGAGTTGTTTATTTTATTTTCAATTACGGTATCCATTGGCAATTTAGGGTTCATAGATAAAAATGTTTCCAATAGCCCAGCAAAATAGGCGAGTTAGTGTCGAATTGGTTAACGGGGCACAATGGGTGCGAGTCATGACGGGTTTTAAACAATATCAGTTTGGGTCTAACATGTCATTTTCTAAAAGTATTAAATTAGTTGAAGTTGATATTCATTCTTATTTATTTGAATATATTTAGTGACATTTTCTCATCTTTTATGTTATTATTCATTCTTATTTATTTGAATATATTATATTCACATAATTTTTATGTTACTTGTATTGTTTCATATTGTGTTAAAGTGTTACCATTTAAACTCGTTCTATGTAATTGTGTTGCCTATTTAAACTCAAAATGCAATAAAGCTTCACCCAAACTAAAAGTGCAATTTTTTCACTTGAACTAACTCATTTATTTTGTTTTAGGTCAATATTGTTTATCGATTTCCAATAAAATCATCAAAAGAGGAAAAAAAAAACCGAGTTTTTTTTACATAATCTTGGACCGTATGTTGGAAGTTCATACTTGGTAGACCGAAGAATTGAACCAATGTTCAAGATTTGATTTTTAAACCCGAACAACAAATTCATAAAACCTGATGAGAATCCAACACACACTCAATCACAATTTAGTATGAATTCAACACACAATTGAGAAATTAACTTGTATTGATTGAAAAATTGAAAGATTACAGAGAATGGAAATAAAATGGACACAGTTACATCATCCGAAGATGACCCAGGGTATAACCCTTCTCCAAGTTGGAGCCAATGTTAACTCTATCAATTTTCTTCACACCCTCACTCACACCCTTAACCTCTATTTATAACCAACTAACACACCCACTATATAATAATATTACTAAAATACCCTTATCTAGAACATCCTATTACTACTAATATTACTCATATATTAAGATAGTTATAATCTCTATCACTACTCCCCCCTTATTTAAAGTCTTGACCTCAAGACTTGGGAGTTAATCATTGATCCTGCCTCACTTTCTTGAACGTGTCTCTTGGACATTTGTGAGCTGGCCCATAACGATTACCCCAACGCAAACAATTTCCTTTCTTCTTACGTCCTTTCCAATCCAACAATGAAAGATACCGAAGGCCCATATCCCGTACAATAACATAAACATAAACATAATACTCATTCCCCAACTTGATACCAATTCCATCAAAGGAGCAAACAGAGAGACCCAATGCAATAACCAAACGTTGGAAAACAAAATTAGGAGTAGCTCCACTATCCGTCATCAAACTAACTGGAATTCCTTGTAAAACTCCCTCAAAACTAAGTGTGGTCACTCCTCCCATATCAACTAAGAGCCCAGCTGATTCGATTGCCCAACAAAAACCCGATATTGGAGGATCAATCGGATCAGAAAAATTTTCAGCTTCCAACAACACATGTTCACTCTCCCCAATATCACTTTCCTCATTGTTAGGCTGAGGTTGGCCCACACCCAACAGCCCATCATTGTATACAGGCCCAGATCCCTTTGAATAACAAAAACTAGAAAAAGAGATCTTATCAGCGGCGGATTTAGGGCGCACCGTATCCTCTACGTCCTCACTATAATCGGAAATCAAATCCGATTGTTGGGTAGAAGCTAATTTTGGAGAAGAATTATGAGTTTCGAAATTACCAGAACACTGCAGTGGCTCTAATTGGAGCTCAGATTGCTCTTGATGTACTATCTGTTCGTGTAATAAAACACTTAATTCACTTGAGTTCTTCTCTTGTGATTTTATCCAAGCGAGAATGGTTTTGCGGAATTCCCTCTCTGCAGCACGTTCTGCCTCCCACGAAGCTTTGAATTCTGAAAAATCCATGAGAAATCGGCTACTAACAGACGACTAAACAAAATCTGAAATCAGCCAATAAACGAAATCTGAAATCAGGGCGAATTGAACAATCGATATGGGTAATCGATCGAACGTCGTCTGAAATTGAGACACAACACCAACGATGAAATCAATTAATGATGAAATTGTGGACGAATTGATGGTGGCGACGGCAACGAATTGAAGCAAATCAGAAACGGAAAAATGAAATTGAAATTGAAGAAATCTGAAATTGATAGCTAACCGTACAAACCAAATTGGAAAATCAATGAAGAATCGTCAAAAATTGGTGACTACGACGACTATGAGACGCCGTGAAGATGAAACTGGAGGCGATTTTGAAGATGAAACCTGAAATTGGCGGCGACGTGAACGCTAATCCACAAATCGACAACAGAAATTGAAATCGACTGGAAATTGGAGCCTTAATCCGTCGATTAGATCCAACCAATATGAAATTAGGAGGTCTGCGGCAGTGAAGAAATTGGAAATCAACGACGAACCTGGATAGAATTCGAATGGCAGGTCGGACCAATGATGAGAATCCAACACACACTCAATCACAATTTAGTATGAATTCAACACACAATTGAGAAATTAACTTGTATTGATTGAAAAATTGAAAGATTACAGAGAATGGAAATAAAATGGACACAGTTACATCATCCGAAGATGACCCAGGGTATAACCCTTCTCCAAGTTGGAGCCAATGTTAACTCTATCAATTTTCTTCACACCCTCACTCACACCCTTAACCTCTATTTATAACCAACTAACACACCCACTATATAATAATATTACTAAAATACCCTTATCTAGAACATCCTATTACTACTAATATTACTCATATATTAAGATAGTTATAATCTCTATCAAAACCCCATGTTTTTTTTCAGTTCTATGATCTGTTTTAATCCAAAATAGGTCTAAACCAGAACCGATTTAGTAACCAAGCAGTTTGTGTGTTAAAGCATGAACTGGTTTATGATCACAAGGGATTAACTGGTTTTTACAACAATATAAATGTGATTAACTTTGATTTAGATCTCAGGCCTAATTTGCGGGTTATCCTTTGTTTTAGATCAACCGCCTAACAAATGCATCTAACTGCTCAAAATCCACACACCCTCTAAAAGCTGTGAAAAGCGAGTTGTATGGCAGTCATATTGGATGCAAGATTACAAGTGAATGGAGTTTTAAGGGTGGATCTCAGGCCATTTTCAGACCTAACCTGAGAAGCTTTAACCTGCATAAAAGAAGCTTATGGTTACACGCGTCATGTATGTTTATTAGTTTGAAAGCATAAGTTTAAATAGGCAGTCATCTGATTCAATGTGATTAAGTTGCTGTTGGTGTAGGGTTCACGAGTCCACAGCTAGCGGGTGATGCTTTTACATTAGGAACTGCTGCTGTTCTTCCATTCTACACCCTCATGGTTGCAGCTCCAGGAGCCGAATTGGTAAAAAATTTGTACTGCTATACTATCTGCACTGTTCTAAATGGTTCAGTCTGGCTTGGTCTTCTTGATTGAAGCCATGAACCGTGGCTCCAAATTCTCTGCACCAAACCAAACCAAAAGGTTTGAGTGTTGAGAATTAGGGTTGCAGTTCCTCACATGACATGAAAAGGGTTGTCATGTTTAACCACTTAAATAAAAAGGCCATGTTCTGGACCTCCGGTTAGTTAATTTTAGTTAAACAGATCCAACGGTCGTTCTTATTATAACCTGCCAACCCATTTACAACTGGTTTGACTCGCTGAGAGAAATGGGTTACATGGGTCTTGCTCGGGTTACACATCTGTATGTTATCTGAGTTAGGGTTAACAATCCAACCTGCTAACCTAAAATGATTATAATTCTTTGTTTCAATACGACTTCAAGAGTGAGGAACTTATCTGTTGAGAATTTCGTTAAAAAAACTGAACTTTTATGCAAGAAAATGATGTTATTACTTATTATAATGATAATATGCATGCCGTGCAGACGAAAAAGTGTATGAAAAGTAGCATACCATATGTCGTGCTTGGGGTTTTATACGCATACCTTCTTTATCTCTCGTGGACACCAGAGACAATCGGATTAATGTTTGCAAGCAAATACTGGCTTCCAGAGGTCTAGTGTACATACATTTTGTTACATACTGAATATTAAATATTTAATTGAATTTATATAATTATACACATGGATTTATATAATTATACACACACATGTATGTGTACGTGTGTGCAGTATAACTTTACCCATGGTTTGTTAATTCACAGCTTCCTGGTATAGCCAGAATGTTTTCAAACGAGATGACTTTAGCCTCTGCTTGGATCCACTTATTAGCTGTGGACCTCTTTGCTGCAAGGTAGCTAGCTCACCGCCATGTATCTTTGTTGACCACTTAATCATGGCTCGAGCCAAATGCTAACTCAGAGTGTTGTGTTACCAGACAGGTGTATCAAGACGGGCTGGAGAACGAGATAGAGACTCGGCATTCGGTTTCTTTGTGCCTGTTGTTCTGTCCGATAGGAATACTCATTCATTCCATCACCAAGGCAATCGCCAGCACATCTAGACAATCAAAAAACGAGATTCATTGATGTTTTTTGCCACCTTAAGCATTTGTTTAGATTTTAGTATAAATTGGTTGGATTTATTGTGTGCAATTTGCTCTAAAAAATTAATGCATTTAAAGTTTGTAGCAATGCCATGCTAGAATATATATATATGTGTGTGTGTGTGTAAGGGTTCTTAAGAAAACCACTATTTTGAAGAAAACTATGAAAACTAATCACGATTGTTATCAATCTTTTTCGTTTTTCGTTTTACATTTTGTTTTATTTTACGATTATATATGTTAACAAAAAGAAAAAAATAAAAAATATATATGTAATTCATGTTATTGCATATATATAACTTGTAAACTACATATATGAGTTACATATATGTAACTTTATAGGTTACATATAGGCTTGTAAACAAACCGAATAATTCATGAACTGTTTGGTAAGAAGTTCGTTTATTTAATAAACGAACGAACACGAACATAAAATTTGTGTTCGTTTAATTAAATGAATGAATATGAACACACCTTGTGGTCGTTTATTTATTGAACAGTTCGGTTATGTTCGTTTATTTACGTTTGTTTATTTGTGTTCGTTAATGTTCGTTAACTATGTAATGTTAGTTTTTGTTCGGTTAACTGACTAATTTATGAATGATATGTATTTAGATTTAAAAGACTTGTCATTTATGCTCGTTTATACTTGTTCAGTTGTGTTCGTTTATGTTTGTTCAAAAGTGTTCATGTTCGTTCATGATTGTTCAACGGTGGTAAAAAAATGTCCCTTTATGTTTGTTCGTTTATTTTAGTTTGTTTGTGTTCCTTTATGTTCATGAACTGTTCGTTTATTTATTAATGAACGAACACAAATGAGCACGAACATATTTATTTTCTTAATAAATGAACACAAACACAAAATTCATGTTCGTTAATGTGTTCGTGTTCGTTCGGTTCGTTTACAGGCCTACTTACATATACGTAACTTCGTGATCTATATATTTTTATAGGGCTGGCAATTTCAGACATGAACACGTTAACACGACGCTACACGACATGACTTTAACATGTTTCGTGTTTACCCTTGACATGTTTCGTGTCTAAAACAGGTCGACACGTTAAGACCTGTTTATTTTTCGTGTCTAAACAAATAAAACTGCTAAGACCCGTTAAGACTTGTTAAGATCCATTGAGACCTATTAAGATCAGTTAAGACCTGTTAAGACCCGTTAAGAGCTGTTAAGACCAGTTTAAAATTTAAAATTTAAAATAAATAATATAATAAAATATATGGCCGTATGGGTAACCGATTAGTTTTAAAAAATTTCTAATTATCTAACCCTGGTTCTTTAGCAGGTTCCTTAACAGGTTCTTTAACGGGTTTTAACAGGTTCTTTAACAGGTCATTTATAGTGTTAATTGCTAACAGGTTCCTTAACGGATCTTTTCGTGTTTACGTGTTTTTAACGGGTCGTGTCGTGTTCGTGTCTAACCAGTTCGTGTTTCTTGTCTTAACGGGTCGTGTCTGACCCGTTATGACAGCCCTGTATTTTTATTAAAAAAAAAATTTTGTTTATAACATTTCTAAGCTAGTAAAAAAAATTGATTGGTTAGTAGGAGTTTTTAATATATATATATAAAGATAAAATAAAAACCCACTCTGAATGAGAAAACCATGAAAATCATGTAAAAAAAACGTTTTTTTTTTAATTTTTTTTACAGGTTTGTAACATTATTTGGCACATTTTTATAAAAAAAGCGCTGAGAAAATATTTTAAAAAAAAATTTATAAACCCACGTAAAACATACGTAACACTGTGTCCAGATGTTACGTATATTTTACGTGGGTTTATAAAAAAATATTTTCTCGGCGTTTTTTTATTTTTTTTAATAATAATGTGTCAAATAATGTAACAAACCTGTAAAAAAAATTAAAAAAAAAAACGTTTTTCTACATGATTTTTAGATGGTTTCATGGTTTTCTCATTAAGAATGCGTTTTCAAAATATCCCTACCCTATATAGGTATATAGAGAAAAGATAAAATGAAAACCCCTCCTTATTGTGAAAACCATGTAAGAAAACATTTTTGTTTTTGAAAATTTTTTTACATGTTTGTAACATTATTTGGCACATTTTTATAAAAAAAAAAAAACCCGAGTAAATATTTAAAAATATATATATAAACTCACGGAAAACATACGTAACACTACGCCCAAATGTTATGTATGTTTTTCATGGTTTTACAAAATATTTTTTTTAAAAAATAACTACTTGGCATTTTTTTTATTTTTTTTATAAAAATGTGTCAAATAACGCAACAAACTTGTAAAAAAATTCAGAAAAAAAAAACGTTTTTTACATGATTTTTATATGGTTTTCATAGTTTTCACACTAAGAAGGGTTTTCAAATTATCTATACCTATATATATATATATTATATAGAAAAAAAAGTCTATACACTCTCCTAAAATTGTATATACACTTAAAAAGCAATGTAGGTGGCAACAGCCACCGACCAACACTTTATTAAATACTAGATATTTTCAACCGAAAACAAAAAATTTGAACTTGGTTTACTGCTTAGGTCCTTGTCTGTTAAATGAGTGGTCACAAGTTCGATGCCTTACACTCTCATTTTTTGGTTTAGCTCATCTAACTCCACTATAGGCTCTCCATTGAACAACGTCGTTCATCTATGAACCCTAATTTCTTGATTCTGTTCCTTTCTTCAAATAAACACCAATAAAAAAATATGTGTAGAATGATCTAAATCTGAACAAATATGAATTGATTATTTGTTAATTAGATTTTGCGGGGGCGTGTGATGAACGATGGCTCAAATCTCGCCTGAGAAAACGTGCTATAGTTGTTGGAATTTGCCACAGCGGTGATGTTTAGTGTGACGTCGTTTGGGCCAACGGAATGCCTCATGATCAGGATTTTGGCAGCTTGCAATGGAAGAGGAAGATAGCCTCTACTACGGAGCTACCGACGTCAGTGAGATAGGCATATGCCGAGAGTAAGAAACAAGGTGGTGATGAGGTTGGGGTTTTGAGTTATGCTTGGGAGTATGATATCAAGTAGCCTTGGAACTACTTTATGATAGGCAAATTGATTTTATTATTTTTGATGTTTGTTTTGATTTTGCTGAGTGTTTGATAAATTAGAGTTATTACCATTTGATTGAACTATTTCTCTTTATTAGATTAACATATCGTAAATTTCATCTACAATTACATTGATGTCCATTGGAGGCCAATATTTCCTATGATTTGTGAATTTTGTAAAGAATTTTGAAAAATGTCGTTTTAACCCCTTTATTTTCTTTAAAGTTTAAGGTTTATCTTTATCCTTAACAACAAAACTTTTATGTTTTTTTATGATACTTAGACCCTCTTAAATATGATGTCTTCGTGTTTATTTTACGTTCAAATAATTTGAACCTAGAGACCCCTATAATGTGATCCTAATATATATATATAGATATTAATAATCCACTGATATTGAATACCTACTTAAAAACCAACGTTGGTTGGTAGCAAAAGCCACCGACCCCAACAAATTATATATTTATATACACTTTGTTTTTGAAAGGATCAAGGGGTCGAAACCCTTCTAAGCCATTTTTTATTCTTTTCTTTTCTTTTCTCTGTCTCCTAAAATATAACATAAATTATAATCTTTTGGTATAATTTTGATTTGTGTTCTAGCATTGTTTTGATAACTACATATTAATATAAGTATTAATCAAAATCAATTCTTACTATGTTTTTAATCGGCATAACTTTGATATATTTTTACTTTTATAAGTTTCAGCATGAATGTTAGTCAAAACCATTCCGGTCTATGTTTTTGGTCGGGTTACATACCATATTTTTGCTTTTTTAATGCACTTTCAAATTTCGTAATACTAATTTGTATAAAGACATGATATTTTAGATACATTTTGATTGTTTCTGCCTATACTGACTTACGGTGACATGCTGGTAGTGAAAATGAGACTAAGATATGTTTCGATCTCCAAAACCACGTCACTATAACTTTATATCTTTGTTTTATATACATAGGACACAACGTATGTAATGAAATTCGTAAATATGCGCCTTCGTTAGCTTTGGGTATTTATTTTTCTTAGCATAGTGTGGTATATCTATGTTTTCTTTTTTTTTTTTAAATCACATACCGCAACATATATGCCACAATAATGTTGTTTATCTATGTTTTAATATTCATAACTAATCAGTTGTAACCTCATAAGTTTATTATAATCAAACCATCACGTTGCAATACACAAGTTTTAATCATCGCTAGCAGCAGCGGGTGGGAAACTTTTCTAGTTATAAAATTATTTATTCTTTTGTTTCACTGTTGTGGGGATAACCTTATGAGTGGGTCAAGGTCAATGCAATTTATTATAAGCCTATATAAAAGCTTATGAACTCTATAAATTGAGAACTCCACTTAATTTGACCAGATTGTTGTATATTTTTCAAAACTTTCTCCAACACACTTTTCTTACAAAAAACCACTTTCAGCACATCTCCTTGAATTGTATACGCATACATATACATATACGACAGGTCATGATGACAATGATAAAATAACATATTTGAGCCGAATGAATACTCCTTTTTCGCGAGGTAGCCCGAGTCTCTTACCATTTGTGGTTTGAATTTTAGCTTCTTCACGCATTATGATTTTCATGCTTCTCATTTCTATCATAGATATAAGCTCCCTTCAACCTTTTTAATAATACTTCATAGAATAACCAATCAAACTATAACCTCATAAAATCTCTGTGTGTTTGAAGCTTCTTATCACACGTCATACAAATGATACTAGATACTTAAAAGTTGATGTCTATCAGAGACAGAGAGATTAGCCGTCAATGGTGATTTCAATGTCCTACCAATTGCAACACTAAGGCGGTGGCTGGTGGTCACTTTTGGACAACTTAGGGGACTTTTGGACAACTTAGGGGCTGTTTGGTAGATCTAAATCATCAAGTGTTGAATGGTTAAGATGTCTGGATGGTTAAAAGAATATGAACCATTAAGTACTAAACTGAATGGTTAAGTGTTGAACTTAAGATGTAATTTAATTTAAACCAAGCGCGCTTAATGGTTAGTGCTGAATGGTTAAGTGCTGAATGGTTCCATAAGAGGTAAACAAACAACCCCTTAGTCTAATGCTTACATACGTAATTTACCTAAGAATTCTGTCATGACTCCTGAAACCATGAACTAAAAAAAAGGTCAAAAAGACTGTTTATAATGTGTTGGATTCAATAACAAGAGATTTTTGTCTAAAAAGAATAATAAACAATATAAGTCTGACATATGCCATCATAAAAACAAAAATATTGTACAGAAACCAAAATCTAGTACAAAAGAAACAATCCAATACAAAAAATAAAAATTCAGTACAAAAAAATTAAAAATTCAGTACAAAAAAAATTAAAAATGTAATACAAAAAACAAAAATATAACACAAAAAACACAGAAATCTAGTATAAAAAAGTATAGAACAAATCTAATATAAAAAAATAAAAAAATCTATTACAAAAAATGAGATGTTATATCTAAATTATCATGACACGTGTCAAAATTATATTATATATAAATAGACACCGGTCAATTCAACTTCCCTGAAAACAGATCTGGACCGTTTAAATTCTCTAATATTTAATCATGGTCGTTTAAAATAGGCAGTTATGCCAATTTTACATCAGTTTTAAGCAGTTATGGTAAAACATTTCAGATTAAAAATGTGTCATGTGCTTAGGGATGGCAAAAAAAACCGCGTCCGACGGGTTTACCCGAAACCCGCTGCTACATATGGGACGGGTATTCCCAAACCCGATGGGTATTGGGCCGGGTTTGGGATTAATTTTTCAAATATTCGCGGGTATGGGACGGGATTGGGATTTGTTAATATACCCGTTTACCCGGCCCGATCACCCGATTATATATACTCGTTTACCCGATTATAAATGCCCATTTAAATACATTTGAAGTAGATATAATTTGCTTCTTTTTTATTCTTTTTGAACTTTAGAAATTGTTCATAAAATTTGTTTCTTTATTTATCTTTTTTTTGTGGCAAATGCAAAAAAATTTTTAAATCATTTTGTTAATGATTGCTATTTTTTGATTTATCTTAAACGATAGTAATTAATTTATGACATTTTGAAATTTAATGCTATTTGATATATTAATAATTTGTTCTTGGCATATTTAACATATAGTTTTTTGTTATAAAAAAATAAGTTTATTATTAGTTACCCGATATTTTTTAAACCAGTTATTCTCAACGAGCATATTTTGCTAAACCCACCGGGATACCCGAAACCCGCTGGGATGCCCGATATCCGACAGGTAAATACCCGATGAGTTTTGGGACGGGTATGAGACATACTTTTATAAACGGGTATGGGACTGGGATTACTCAAACCCGTCCCAAACCCAGCCCCATCCGTACATGTGCTCTCCTAAAATCGTCTCCACTGACCGCCTGAATTCCCCGCTACATACCCCTAACCTTCCGCCACTCCCGTCATCCTCGCTCACGCACTCCTTTCTTTCTCTTTTTTCCTACAATCTTCGTATAACACATACAGACCTCAATACCTGGATGAGGATATGATGTGATGTTCAAGATCATCAACACCTAACAATAGCATTCGCCAAATCGGTCATCGAAGTTTCCAAATTGTTCATCACTACTTATTTATTAAATTGAAACTTCAATAGCCCCTTCAACAATGAAATGGAAAGGAGAATGAGCGAGTAAGTCTTTTATGTGTTAATTTTTCTCAAATATCAAAATCTTTTTACACTACTCAGTACTCTATTCAAAATTTGAATAGTCCACAACACCACCGTACATCGCACCACGATGGTCGATTAAGGCGAAAAAGGGTAGAATTGAAGCAATCAACTGCGGGTTCGAGGTGGGAACTGAAGACGTTCTTTGTCATTATCACCCCCATCTCATTTCATTTGATTTTGTGGGTTTCTTCGAATCATTCAAAAACGATTGGATGTAAGTGAAATCTCTGACATAAGTTGATCTATTTATATAAATATAAAGAATTTCAAATTTTCCATCCAAACAGTTATGCTTGTGATTAAATTACGGTTTTGTTACTTTTGAATACAAATTATGGATTCTTTTGGTCCCTGTGCATATGTTTATGAAACAAAGAGGTGTGGAGGCAATGCAAAATTTTGCAATGCTAAGAAGCAAATATGTGAGTGTCAATTGTATCGTTCCATTTAGGCCTACAAAAAATACTTGAATAACTCCAGTAGAATGTCATGGCCTGGATGTGCATGTTTGTTTTCTTTTATTTATTTACGATTTTGTAATTTTCTTGGCTATTTAATGAAATTTCATTCTGCTTAATTGCACAAATACGAGTGCTGGCTATTCTACGTGGGTGTACCTCGAATTCAATCCCTTGTGGAGTTGACACCACTTTTATATAAGTAGTTTTTTGTGTTTCTTTTCTGATATTAATTGTAGTTCAATAAACTGAGAAAGTTGATTTGACATTTAGTACTAAAATTGCAGGATATGGAAGCTGGAAGGCATTAAAAATGTTTGGTTGTTACAAGTGATGTTGTCTTGAATCATAACATACTCAGTGTAACCGATTGAACACAGAAAAGAAATATACCTTTGGGCTCTGCGTCATACACAATACAGGTCAACTAAACCCAAGCCATAGTTAAAGGCATTCCCTCTTCTTCCGTCAGTGTCAACGCAGATTGCTGACATGATTTCTAATCCCAAATAAGGCAATCTAATACAAATCTACAATGTTCTTTAATTTCCTTGTAGTATATTCAATTTTCATATTGAAGTTAAGTTCTATAGAAAATGATAATAAATAATTTCCTAAGCCATGTTCTGATTGCACGTCCACTTGATATAAATCCTAAACAAATGATTATTGACAATGAATTGTTTCACTTGCAAATGTTTTTCAAGAGTAGCTAATGTCATTCTGTTTCTCTATTTACACATCTTATTGTTATGTTTGAATTAAAACTCATAACAAAGGTTTAAACTACAGATATGGAAGTTAAAAGTTATGATTCTGAGATAGTAGCATGAAATATGTGATGAAAATAGTATTTTCGGCCAAAAAGTGTAAACTTCATAATCATCTCAACTTTACCATATTTTTGACCTAATTTAATGACTACACTTAACCAATATGTTTCTCACTTCAAATCTGCTCAAACTATGAAGATTTTAAGTTCTTTACTGACTTGTGAGGTGATATTGGACTTACATGATGAGCAAAAGTTGAAAATTATGACACCTTTCGCTTCAAACGTTACAAGTAAACTACTCAATTCAAAGCAATGTATACTAGTGTCTGTAAAGTATGCTTTATCATTGGGTGTTATCCAAACAGGAAGGGTATTAATAAAAAAAATCATTATATTATTATAGCGTTAAAACACCCAGCCACCGGACGGGTATAAAACTAGTTTTATTAGTTTTCACTCTTGTTAGGCAAAAAGCTCTTTTAATTTGATATTTCCCTGTCATAAGTTCATAAAGTATAAAAAGAAAAAAGGGAGAATAAAAACTCATATCAATACAAAATGCAAGTTGTAGCACATATGACCAAAAACTGAGCATAATATGAATATCTTGAAGTCAAAATATCAAAATGCACCATAAAGTTGCAGCATTTCAAATGTCAAACAAAATTGAAACAAATAAATAACAAAGTTCCTCGCTAGATATCACTTAGGCCTCTGTTATCGGATACTCAAACACCACATCTTTCCCACAAAGCTTTTTGTAAACCCCTCCAAATGTCTCAAGCTTGTACTCGGTGTCGTTTCTTGCCTTAGGATCCAAGTAGATCTACAGCAAACATAACAAGATGCATAAAATGAGACCTTAAAAACATAAACTCTTAACAAAATTGATAGGACAAAAAACTTACCTTGATGATTTTAGACCCATCAATCCTGTATCTGATACGTTTTCCAACAATCTCAGCAGGATACACGATATCCTCCAGCATGGCATCGTGCACAGCTGTCAAGGTACGGTTACGAGGCCTCTGAACAGCTGACCCTTTCTTAGGTGGCGGGAGCATCCTTCTGGTTGCTATCAGAACAACGTCCTACAAAGATGTTTGCCCATTTTTAAACTTTCTTTTAATTAAAATATGCATCAAGTAGAACTTGCATAACAAAAAAAAATTACCTTGCCACTAAACTTCTTCTCAAGCTCTCTCACAAGCTTGAGATGGATCTTCCGGAAGGCTTTCCTTAATCTGTATGGAACATGAATCACCACCGCCTTCCGGTTTCCAGATACATCAATTTGGCTATAACAAAATAAAAATTAACCACTTTCACAAGGATGTAGTGAAACAACATTATATTAAATGGAAATTGTATGTATCATTATATCCCCTTCTAAACTAGTAAAATTGACTGTTTTCCCATAACACAAACTTTCAATGCATGATGTACGGTGCTCATTAGGCATGATTTTAGGAAATACGCAATTTTACAAGTTTAGAGGGGAGATACGCAAAAGCTCCTGCTAAAAATGGACTGAAAATGAAACTTACGCAGCACTATTAATGTAAAGATCCTTCAAGTCACTCTTGAGGTCCTGATTTGCATTCTCCAAGTCAAACAAAGCCTACATAAACAAGGTTCAAAATTAAGAAAACCATAAAAAATCAAATAATAAGAACACGATGATTGATTTTAATTTAAAATACAAAAAAAAGGTACAGAATACCTGAGCAACAGACTCCTCAAATTCAGTGGGTTCAACATCCTTATCTTTCTGAATCTTCTTCCTTGAAGTATACATCTTGTAGGATCAAACTAATCAAGAAAAACAATTCAACCAACGTCAACGATATTACCTTAAACCAAATTTGTTTGCATTCACGCAGAGGCAAACAGTGCAGATAGAAAATGCAATATCCTAAACCACAATGTTCGTCATAAGCACAAATTTCTAAAAATTATGCAAACTTTCCAACATAGGTGATATAAATTGCAATATGCGTTCATAAAAATATAATATCAAATTACCACAATTCCAATTTAGTACACTTTTTGGTTTAATAAAAGAGGATTTCTGCGAGTAATACTTTTCGGTGCACCATTTCAATCAAAAACGTATATAAAAACTTGATTTGATGTAACTTGAAGCTCCAAAACATTGAATCGGGATATGAGATTGCAAACAATAGCATAAGTCAACAAGCAGCAGCAAAAATCATACAACAATATATTCACGAATCAGTTGCGTCAAAATCAACAAGGAGTTCATAACAAATACGGATCAAATCTTCGTTTCAATCAAGTACAATGAAATCAATTAACACCGCAGTGAACAAGGAACAATGACAACAATAATATGAACCACAATCCCGAATATTTTACAACAATACACTAAACATCGGTAGAACTAAACCAACTATTCAAACTTAAGTACAATCAGCAAGTTACGTATGTGTAGAAATAGGTCCAATTTTCAGAAGAAAACCAGAAATAAAGGAAGAGACGCACCTGCAATGGAGGATTCAGCAAGCTGCGGATGAAGCGTCTGATGCTATGAATCGGCTGAGAGGAAGCAAAAGAAAACCCTAACTCTATTATAATGTTAGTTCACCAAGTACAATTTGGGCTTCCCTAATAAAAGTATAATTTGGGCTGAAGTTTTTATCGAGCTTGTATTAGCCCAAAATACTAGCTTGATTAATTGAGTCCAGACTCCAGAGATCGAACAGGTTTGGGTTGAGTTATGGCGGTCTGGAAATCGAATCTAATTTTCTTTAAAGCGTGTCAGGTTTATGAGGTTTGATAGGGTTATAATCGGTTAGGGTCTGGTCAAATCACAAGGTTGCAACCTCCTACGGGTTAGATGGGGCTGGGTGGAAAACAATATAGAATCTGGTCGGGTTAGGTTTTTGGTTTTGGCTTTCAGGTTATTTTCTTTACATGCCTTTGTTTGAGTCAAGCTTATGAGTTTCAACAAGATCCCAATGTCTACTTATCAAAATTATTTAGGGTTGGAAGTCTAAATGATTATGCATTTTCTTTACTAGAGTAACTTTAAAAAAAAATGGTGAACGCCAACATTAGGCGCCCCTACCGACCGGTCTCACGGCCAATATGAGGGAGGTAAATTGCGTGACCCAGAGAAAATTGGGTGGTGCCGGGCTTTGAACCCTAGACCTCCATTATGGATTCCCAACCCGTTACCACTAGGCCACCATCACGGGGACTACTAGAGTAACTTTAAAACAACAGCAATAAGTTTCTTTTAAGTAGATCATTAAAGTCAACCGAAGTTTTTTTTTTTTTAATTGTTTAACTTTCTTTAAGTGTTTTACTTCTGTGTAATTTTTCTAGTAATTTTTTTAAAATTAAATGTCAAAAAACACACATATGAATTTTGGTTACTGTTGAAAAATTATATATGCTTAACTTCAACAATTACGAAATTTGATTTGTTATTGAATTACTCTTATTCATGTTACAACCTCCAATAAATTTAGTTGGGGAAAAAATCATTTATTAATAACCAAGATTCATGTATTTTCTTTCTTTCTTTTTTTCATTTACTAATAAGCAAAAGGTTTTAAACATGACGGTCACTTACTTTCTTTTATACCAGGTCTTAGATTATAATTTGTCTTGAAAGCAATTGTTTCTAGATTAAGATAAAGTTTTCCTAATGTGAGTTTCCTTCTTAATAGGAAGGTCTAGTTGTATGTTTGTCAAGTAATAGTTAATTTAATGGTTAAATTATTATTTGTATAACTTAATTTTAAAAAAAAAATTATTCATTTATAAATTATCTTGTATAACTAATTTTAAAAAAATTTAACCATTCATAAAATTATCACATGGGAATGTCACATTTAACAAAGTAAAGTGACATTAAAAGAATAAAAACAATGAGTTTAATAAAACACATGGAAATTTTTGTTGCTACTACATAAAGTTTTTACTCCATATGTAGAATAGTTTTATTTTATAACTATTATCAATTTATCTATATATATTTTGTTGTATGCTTTAAATCTATCTATTCTAATAAACTAAGATTTTTAGGGACACATGACGTGATTACATAACACCTCATCTTTGATTTCCTGTCTCTCTCTCATATTAAATACACATCATATTTATTAAATAATAAATATAAAATACTTTGTTTTACATTTTTAAAAAAAGAAACATATTTTATAATACCTTAGAAATATATTAATATTAAAAAAACACATTTTAAATATCCAACTTATTATAAAATATACAATTTTTAAAATTAGTATTTTAAAAAAAAATAAGAAACAAATTTTGAAAAAAGGTTATTGTTTAGAGAAACAATTTAATTATTTTATTACTTAAATTATTAAATTATACAAAATTTTAGCCATATTTTATATTAAAAAAATCTTATATTATCTAAATTTTCATTAATGATTGTTTGTTATATTTTTATCATTCAGCCCGTGTAATACACGGGGTGCTAGCCTAGTATATATATAAATAAAAATAAATAAATTAACTATGTATGTATTTAAAATGATAATTAAAAATTTAATGAAAAATAATAAAAATATCTTAATATATTCTACCTAATAAAAGAGTAACAATTTGGACACATGACATCATTTTATGTTATTCACGTCATATGTATGCCACATGGCATCATTTTAGGTTATCCACGTCATATGTGTGCCACATGTTAATACTATGTTAATTCTAGATATTTAAAAAATTAATTTCATTTAATAAATATAATTAATTCATATTTTAAATGAGGTAAATTAATTAAGTCAAATTCTCTTTAAATGTTAATAAAAACTTTCTATTTTTTGATCAATAATTTTGAAATTCAAAATTTTCAAATCTCATATTCAAATATTCAATTAATTTTAATCAATGAATTATAATTTAACTAAATTGAATTATTAAGATAAATAATTTAAAAATTTTAAATTCTAACTAAAAAAAGAAAGATGGATGATATATATAATTTTCAATAATTTAATATCATTAGATGGTAAAAATGCAATATTTCAAATAATAAAGAATATGTTTTGATATATGGTTCGTTAGTTTTGATATCTGGTTCGTATAATTATTAAATGTATAATAACCACACTTTATTAGTTATGATTTTTAAACATTTGTTTTCAATATTTAGTTAATACTATCATATTTAACACACTTTAGTGAGTTTTTATTTATTTTTTCTTAGATAAAACTAGTCAACATTTTAAGAGAAACTTTAATTTGTTATCTTTATTATTATAAGTAATACGTAATTTTCAATATTTTAAATATTTATTACAATTTTTTTTGTATATACAATCGTGTATATAAAGAAGTGTTTTAAAATTTGTAAAATATACTATTTTATTCTTTTAGTAAATGTTAAAAAGTTTACCTTATCTATATCTAATTTTTTTATAAGCGATCAATTTAACAAATGCTTATATTTTATACGACTCCGTGTTGTACACGGGTTAATAACCTAGTATTCTAATAAATAAAAATCTTCATTTGCGTAACTCCCTGTTATTATTTAACCTTCTTCACATAATATCAGAGTTGGTCCCATAAAATTTATCGTTTTCAAAACCTTGTTTAACCATTTTTCTTTGTATAATAATATTAAACAAAGTTTAAAACAAACATAAACATGTCACACACATTACGATACTTATTTATATAAGTAAGTTTAAACAAAAGTTAGAACTTCTGTGACAAAGTTCGTTCGATTTAGCTCTTGACCTGCCTCAAACATCACATAATAACTCCCATTAGTTCATAGGAACTAAGTAAGTTAAACCCCAATGGTTCCTCAAGGCAAAAATGTGAAAATACATCTTTCACAATCAATGTTTATAATGATTCATTTCTATTCAAATTGACTCTCACAAAGTAATAATATCATACTATTATTTATCCACTATTGTTTGCAATAGTTTAATTATGATCACATTATGGTGTTCACCCTTCTGTTCTTTCACCATAGTTACTTGTCAGCACCTTTAAGTATCCACACACTTGTGGTTTCATACATAATTTTAAGTCTTAAGATGTTCACCCACCGGTTCTTCCATCTAAGACAATTGCTAGCACCTCTAGCTATCCACACACCCGTGGCTCTTTATTTCAATGAAATCACCATGATGTTCACTCACCGGTACTTCCATCATAGAATCTCATTACTTTAATTTACCAAGGTATTGGATTTATCATAGTTTGTTGAACTTCTAATATTCAACTTTCCACTAGCACTAATACCATGCTTATCATATAATTGATTCAATAACAAATTTAATGTTCATTATGTGATGTCATAGTTGTGGGATTACTTACCTTGATCAGATAATGGATTATCACCTACAGGTTCCCTAGCCAGATCTATGACTGCTTGCTTGACTTCCACTACCACCACCTAGTTGCAAAACACATATACAACTAGTTTCAATACATATAACACATACATACAATCAAGTTCAACCCACTTGACTGGTTTGACTTTCTCAAAGTCAATTTATCACATAATTGACTATATCTTACTACATTTAGCAAGTTTTAGCCAACTATCACAATTAAAAATACTCCATGCCTTCCTTAGGCATTTCATCAAATAATTGATGTTCATTACATTAGTTATAATCCTAATCACCTTTTTTAATCAAAGATTCACCCAAGATCATAACTTTTATTAACTTTAACATCAATTTACTACATATTAGCATTTAACCCATGGATTATGATCCATATTTCATTCAAAACCATGATTTAAACATCATACTAGTTATCGCACAATGATATGGATTTCATAATAACCGGACATTATACCGGCTCAAAACGAAAATTTCACCGTTAAAATATCGAGTTATTCGTTTCTAACTATTCCTAGTCATCATCTAGGCAATAATCAACAACCATAATCATTGTATTATATTCAAAACTAGATTTAATCCACACACTACTAAACCAGTAGGATAAAACGAATAATTACCCTTTTGAACAGATGTTCAGTCGCAAAACAACGATCACGTGTTGTAGACACGTTCCCTAGCACGATTGAGATGTTTAGAGAGCTCCAAATATGAGTTTTGATGGTCAAAAATTCGTATGACTGAAGATTACGGAGCTGGTGTTCGAGGAAGATCAAAAATTATGTTGAACATGCAATCTGATCTTTATTCTAATTTTATTCAAACCGCCATAGGCCTCGCGTACCGCCTAGAGGGGCCATTTGGATCCAGGCGTACCGCGCGGGGTATCAGACTCTCAGATGTTTTTGCATCCGCGTGCACCGCCTAGTGTGGCCAACTGGGGACAGGCGTAACTCGCGGGTTCCTGGAATCCTCGGATATTTGCAGCCTTCGTATACTGCCTAGCAGGGCAGAGTGGCTCTAGGCGTACCGTGAGGCTCCCCAAATTTTGATAATTTCATATTTTTCTCCGTTTTGCGATTCCAAAGAATCCAGAACTCCGTTTTTCACACGGTTTTCTCCCATATTTAAGATTTTCCTCCTTTCTGGTTTATACAAACACACAGACACATGAATTTTATTTATTACCCCGCATGACCATTAAAACCGGTCATTACAATTTGTCACTTGTCACATCTTAAGACCATAATGCCACTTGTTAGTTTTTTATGCACTATCAATCCTATTAAATAAATATAATATTAATAACTAATGATATTATTTATCTTTTAAAAAATTTGAAAATAGTTTTTGATATATTTAAAATCAAATCATTTTAGTATAAAACATATTTTAAAAATTTATAAAATATAATTTTCCTAAATATCAATTTTTTTAGAAAATAAGAAATATTCAATTTGTTATTTTTAGAAAATAAAAGTTTTATCAAAAATTGAATTATAAACAAAAAATTATAAAAATGATGATAAAAGTTACCTTTTTTTTTATTTTGTATGTTTAAAGGTAATTTCAAATTATGTTCTTTGACTTTAATAATTACAAAAATATTACCTTATTATCTTAATTTGAAACATTTAGATTTTAATAGAAAACAAACTAATTAATTTTTTACTTTAGTCAGGTCGGTGATCTCAATTATTACAAATAAAGAAGACTAAATAATATTATTATTATTGCCAATGTGGGACTAGCCCACTTGGTAGAGGCATTGCCTCTTAGAAAGGAGGTCTTGGGTTCAAATCCAAGCAAGGGGAAAATTGGGTGTAATTTAGGAGTAGGATAGTATTGTCGTTCAAAAAAAAATAATATTATTATTGTTATTAAATGTTTTATTATTGTTTGTTGATTTAAAGTAATTATTACTACATAATTTAATCAATTATCACTGATTTAAATAATATTCAATTTATGTGTTTACACAAGGTACTAGCCTAGCCTAGTAGATTAATATTTTGATATTGAGTTTGAAACGTGTCAAAATGGCCCCCTAAGACCAGCATTTATGACGCAACTAGAGGTGGTCCAAATTGGTTGGTTAAATTTTTAATAGAGATATTTCGTGCCGCCTAATTGATTATAGTTTAATTATTCAAATAATGTCACTAATATGGTTAAAGTATATATAAAAAAATCTTGTATTGATATAACCCACATTTAAAAGGCTATAAATCACAAAAAACTTGTAGTCTAGTGATAGCCCTTTAATTTATTTTAGTGTAAACTTCTCTTTTGCTCCCTGTGGTTTGACAAAAGTAACCATTTTCATCCAAATTTTGAAATTTTGCAATTTTCCTCCATTAGTTTCAGAAAATTAACCATTTTAGTCCCTGTGGTTTAACAAAAGTAACCATTTTCATCCAAAGTTTAAATAGACTTTGGATGAAAATGGTTAATTTTCTGAAACTAATGAAGGAAAATTGCAAAATTTCAAAATTTGGATGAAAATGGTTACTTTTGTCAAACCACAGGGAGCAAAAGAGAAGTTTACTCTTTATTTTATTAGAGGTCTTGGGTTGGAGTCTTAGCTAGAGCAAATATTGCTCTGTGTTGAGCCAGGTGGTTTTCCTAGTTGTAGGTTTCCTTCTGAACGGGTGGGTCAGGTCATCACACTCTGTTATTCGGATGGAAAGTGATCTATTTGCCAGAGTGATCCCGAGTGACCGGACGTTTGCTTTCAAAGAAAAGGCTATAAATCAGTCAAACATATAAATATATGTTTTGAAATCAATACTCATCCCATTGGCTTCATTCATTTTCTCGTGCTATTGCCTAACAATTTTTGATACGATACCAACACATTTTGATATATCCGATTCGACTTATCCAACCGACTAATCAGTTAACTGGATAAGCGACCGGCAGTTTTAGATAACATAAAGATACGACGAAGGATAACTGCAATACGGGTCGAACCCAAACCATTTTCTTGATTAAAAATGTTAAATTTATAATGGTTTCTTTATTGGTATTAATATTACAAACCAAGTATTTTGACTAAATCAAATTGTAAAACCTTTATTTTGTAACATATAACTGCTACTATTACAAAAAAAACATTGCCATACATAGATGTACATAAACTAAAACTGTCACATTCTCACAAACTCATCATGTCAAAGAGTTCAAAAGCACCTTACTATTCACTCCAGCTCTATACAACTGCAGCTCTGAATCTGTACTAACACGAACCTCGGCCCCTGCAGGTGCAAACAATGTTGCACCTTCCGACACTCGATCTTCACTAGATGATGTCTGCATCGTTCCTTCTCCTGATATGATCACAAAAACAGATGGGCCTGGAAGCCCAGGAAACACAACCGATGCTCCTTGGTCAAGCACGCATCGATCAACCTCAAACTCTTCAAAAGGCGGCGTGTATCTTCTGACATATTGGTTTATCGGTGTACCTTTTAAGACTTCAGGCAATCCCTGTAATGGTATTACATAAAAACATAATATCTAGAGTTAATTATGTACATGTTTGTTGTGAAAAGTAACGTATTTGGATATTAAGGCTTAAAGTAACAGTTTGGGTTTTGCGCTTTCAATTTTGTAACAAGTTCAGGCATTAAGGCTAGCTTCCATCAATACTTTGACAAAGTCAAATAGTGAAATAGTTTGATTGTGGCATTGGGTTTGGGGGAATACCTGTTTATATGTGAGCATGGAACAGAGGGTTTTAACATCTATGTATTTTGGAGTCAGGCCAGCACGGACCACGTTGTCTGAAGCTGCCATGCACTCAATACACTCACCAATTAGATACGCATGTGGTTCGTTTGCTGCTATGTATAAACCATCACCCGGTTCAAGTTTGACATGATTGAGGAGAAGGGCGGCTAACACCCCGACATCATTTGGGTACTGTTTTTCAAGCTTCAAAACCAGTTGTTCTTTACTTGTTAACTGCCTTGTCTGAAAATGGTAGAAATGGAACAATAATTTTGAGAAAAAGTTTTATATGTTTTTCTGTTTATATGTAAAGTGGTGAGCATGTTGGTTATACCTCACTTTCCCGGTTTAGACGGTTGATTAACTGGGATAATGCTTTCGAAATCACCTCTCGGTCAACTGACATGAGTTGAGTGAATATTGACCGAAGGACTCCTTCTTCTTTAACCTCACCATTGTGTTTGTCAACGGTTAAGTTTTGGTCTGCACTTGCATTGCTTACCGCTTCTTTAATCTCGGGAACGGTTTCAAGCACAACATCAAGTTCCTATATCAAATCACAAGCTTCTAAAGTTCTGAGTATGATATAACACAAAAAATATTTTAACTGGCTGGTGAACTGTTAAGAAACAGAGGTAGAACAATAGGTGGGTTGAATCTCGTATGTTTGTCATTTTTATATAAATGAGTCATTATTCATGATAATTATGATAAAAAAACAAGCTTTTACAATAATAACAAACATGAATAATAATCTAAACGAAACTATTATTTAGTTTGTTTAACCCCTTCAACCAATTTTTTTACGACTAATTTGGATCACTGGAGTATCATCGTGTGACTAGCGGTACCAGCCTATCAAATCTACCATCAAGTCATCAATTTATAAGGAAACTCAAATATTGAGAAAAACCCCTTCAACCCATTCGACCCGTTCAGCCTATATTAGCAACTTTCTTTTCTTGACCCATTAAGGATAAACGTTAACCATAACCCAAATTGACTCATTCATGTTAATGAGACAATAATTTATAAACGTAAACCCCAATGAAGGCCTATATATACCTCTGAACTTATAAACCCGCATAAGGCCTCAAACTCTGTTAATGCCAGAGCCATTTCGGGCTTGTGATTTGCATCTTTATACACGTTCGGTTGCAACTTATGAAGGAACCCTGCCAATTCTTTATCCGGATGGGCCTGTATTGACAATGACCTACCCACAGAAAGGACCTGATACACAAACATATGACCCAAATATGAATATAAGATACAAAATCAGTTCAATAAATGTAACCAAAAAAAAAAAAGATTATCAGTGAAAGTGGTTTTATGAGAAGATTGATTCGCTAAACATTTCATTTCAATTAAAATTTAAAATTGAAATGACATCATATTAAAATGAGATTTTGAATTAAACAGCAGCCAAATTTGATCAATCCTACACGTTTCTTTGAATAATTACATGTATATGAACTGTACATGCCTACATCATATCAATTAATTAGGATTTTCTCAAATTATTGTTGGGAAGTTCAAAAAACTTATTGCATAACACTTTCAATGCCTTTATCCACCATATTATGAATTTAATTCTTTTAACGACTAATTTAGATCACTGACGGATCAATGAAGTGATCATACCATCAGCGATACCACATGATCTACCACCAAGTCAGCGATAGAAAACTAAATATTTGAGAAAACCTCTCTTTGGGATTCGGACACAGTTCCTAAGCCTTATCACTTCATGATTGATTATACAGATGTAATTACAGAAAGCTTAATCAGTAATCATGTAAATTATGCTAACGACGAATATGAGGTTATCGATTCATCAATACCTTAACAATTTCATGCTACTTTCGTAATTTCATAACCACAAACAAATTCTCCAATTATAACAAAATCAATTACCTTAAGCAAGAACGGAAGATCATGTCCCCACTTATCAACAACAACATCACCCAAAACCTTAGGGTTTTGCTGAATCCACGACTTCAAACTCAAATCATCAATCCCTTGTATAAACGATGGTCCGGACACATGAGTCCCCATCCAAAACTCAGCATAATGCTTCTTCTCGTCAATCTGACAACCACAATTCCTCTCAAACAACCTCGCAACTCGCGAATCGTACCCAATTCGACCCCAATCGTAATTCTGAACGGAACATTTGAGTTTCACGAGACCTGTTTCGTGTTTCCGGCCATTAGACTCCATATCTGGCAGCTCCGACGAGATATTGGCGGTAAAGGATTCCGGCGATAATATGATGTTGAAGAATTAACCGGTTTTTAAAGGGGAGTAGAGAGAGGGAAAAGTGACGGTGGCATTTTGCAGTTTCAAGTCATCGGTTATTTTGGGAATACCAAAGAGATTTGCTTTGAAAGACTCATCTACAAGTTTTGAAATTTTTACACAATCTACCTTTTAGTTTTAAATTATCCTCAAAACACCCCATAGTTTGAGTTTACACATAAATTGGGTGAAATTATTTTTATATGCAAAAATTGTATAAATATTTAGATAAAAATTTATGTTTTTTTTTAATGTTTAACCTGAATTTGATGTGGCGCATATATAATATGATAAAATGAAGTGGAACAACAGTCGTCATTTTATGAAGATATCATACTAGTTATGACTAAATATGACTTTCAAAATTGAATGAATAAATAGATGGAAGGTGTTTGCATGTGTATAGTTAAACAATATAGAAAACATATTTATATATATAAGAAAGGGGTACATTAAAAACTTATTATTGAAGATACAAAATTGTGTCTAGCAACATTTAGCTTTATTGAATATAACACTTATTTTTAGTTGATATTAATTCATAAAATTATTAATAACCATCTTTAAATTACCTCCAACCACGTATTCTATTTGTATTAATCATGTTTAAGAAATGGACTTTAAAATAAGAAATTTCAAGTGTTTGGAGATAAAGTTTAATTTTTAAATATTCAAGTGTTTGGAGATAAATGTTAATTTCAATGTTTTAACATCTCCCATTTGTTTTCAAAATATGAAACCATGAGATCAAACTGAGGGGCTTTTATACAAAGAACTACAAACATTAAGGGTAATTATTGCAAATTGGGAAAGGTCGTGGGTATCATGGATTGTGACGTGCGCAACGATAAATATAGCGGCGGGTCGGTGGCGGTGTAGCGATGAATGGATGGCACATTCTAACGCCGTTAACAGAAAACTGGGCCCACCTAAATGCTATTGGACCTGCCCAAGGCCCACTTTTAATGGCACCTTTTTTATGATTTTGTGATTAGATTACGTGCTTGCGTGCCAACTACAGATATTTGACTTTTTAAAAATATATTTATAAATGTTTTGAACGAAACATTTCTTTCATTTTTAAATTAATATTAAACTAATATTTTCTTTTTCTAGCTATGAACTTAGATTATTAATTAAAAGGCCAGATTTTTATTAAATAAATTACTTTTACATTGTCATATATAAAAGTAATTTTGTTTTATTCTATTAACCATAAGAAGAGAAAGATTGAGACATGAGAAAGTTCAAACATACAGTTTATATTGTAGCCTTTTCTTTATTAAACTACAACATTTAAAATTTTTATAAATAAATTTACTTGGGCCAGAGACCAAATTATAATTTTTATTAAATGTTACAACCCATTAAATAAGGTTGATAATAATATCTAAATCCAAACCAATTATTTAACTACTATAAAATTATCTAAAAATAATAAAAAACCATTCATTGTTAATAAATTACATTATCTAAGATGAATAATATAAATAATATATGAATTCAAACCAATTCTTTAAACACTAATAAAACAACTTACAAATCCAAAAGCTTTAAAAATTATGTCAACTTAATGTTTGTTACTCAACATTTTTTGTTATTCTTATATTTTCGTAATGAAGTAATACGTATATAACTATTTTAAAAACTTTATGACATGATACAAATTATTTTAACATTTAAAATAAAATTTAATATGAAAATTAAATATGTAATGGATCAAACCATAAACACCATTTATGCATTCCTCTCACAAACACTTGAACTAAATTTATATTTTTTTAATATTGATGACTATACATGTAGTCTAACGACTAAACCACATAGGACATTTATATCATATTTTCACGAATATTTAAACTAAATTTGTTATTTTTAATACTAAAAATCAAACATGCAATTTATTCAAATCTTAACTACCAATTGTACAATTAGCTTTCTATATTGCATCTGTTTTGTATTTGAAATTCATTTTTTATTGGTCAACCATAAACAAATAAATATTAAAAAATATTTAAAACACCTGGATTTAAAATTTTCAGGAATCTGCTTCTATAAAGTGTTACATATCCTAAAAGATCACGTGAGTTTGTTTAAGAATATTTAAGTATGTAATAATAGAACAAATCTGAGATACTAGACAAAAAATACAGCATGTTAGATTGAAATAAATTTAATTACATATATGAACTAAAAAGTGTGGGATGGATTCACTTTATTCTAAAAATTAGTAGAGTTGTGGAATAACCTTTCTACTTGAAAATTATATAACTCGTATATTAATAGACTTGTAATGATCATAAGTGAGGTTATAAGAATAAAACTTTGTTAATAATATCAGGTTGTGCTAAGAATTATATCAAGTTGTGTTAAGTTGTAGCAAAAAATGTTTAATTTATGAGAAAAGAAGAATGGTTTTTATTCACTAATAAACCGACACGAACAAACTCTAATTAAACTTATTTCAACAGCGTTGAAACTGACTCGCTAAACTCTATGATATTAGTTTTCATTTTTAGCTTTTGGGTTTAGATTATTGACTTTTAGGTTATAGAATTAACATTTTTCAACTCATTGTGTCTTCTGCTCTTTGTCATTATATTTATCATGCTTGTCATTATAATTCAACACAACACCTAACATTTATAGGGGGCATATGTCTATTATACGGTTCATATAAGAGGATGTTATATGACCAGTGAGACCTATATGCCTCATATTATCCCCTTAATATCCCTCGTAGTTTAATCTCCACCTACATATACGGCTTGTAAAGCCCTATATGTTATGTATAGAGTTGTATGGGTCGTACATGCGACAGATGTATGAGTCATGTTAGGTGTGTTGTACGGCCTGTATGTTGGGAATTCTGTTAACTGTTTTAAGTTTTAAAATCAAAGTTAATTAATCAAATTTAATAAAATAATTTTTCTTAAAATATGATAAATTAGTCATATCAGATCTGACATAGCATAAATGATTAGGTTACAAAAACTTTTTGATTCATAATCAAATCAATTCCCAAAATTGGATCGAGTTACAAAACGATTAATAACAAACTAATAACCAACACCCATAGGGTATTTAATATCGATATTCGTGAAGAAAATCCAAATCCACACGATTGATATGGCAATAGTCACGCTAGCCTATACGAGCCATACATGGGGTGTATTGAGAGTGTAAGAATAACACGTACCTTTAAACTTTATGATTTAGTTTTTGTGTTTAACTTATAAAATTTAGTTTTTAGGTATTCGAATTTATGTTTTTCAACTTATTTTGCCTTATAGCTCGTCATTCTGTCTTTTTCTAGCTATCCACTGTTTTTAGAATTTAACCTTTTAAGATTTGTCGAACCGGTTCTAACACTGTTAGAATGAACTCAAACAATATATGTTTAAGCCGATTTATTGGTGGCTAAAAATACGTCTCTATCATTTTTACAAATTAAAGTTTTTAGCAATAAATTTACCTAGTATATAACACCGTATTTTAATTTGTTATTCTTTTAACATGCTCGTGTTTTTTAAATATATAGTAACAAAACCTCTACAGTTGTTTGTTCATATCGTTGAATACAAACTTAAATGAAGTTGCCCTATATACACACATGTTAAAAATATGGCTTCTTATTCTAATTATTGTTTATTAGACATTTACAACTGTCACATGATATATATATAGGAAAGGGATCATATAATAACCCTCATTAATTGCGGTAACCCATTAACCCTGGCAAAAAACGCTCAAATCGCAAAAAAAAAATTCATGGTTTTTTTTATACAAAAATAGGGGGGCTCCTTTTTTAAGCGTTCGCTAATTCACAAGCGTTAAAAAGTTAAACGAAATGTAAGTTTGCGTTACACTGCGACACTTAAATAAATGTTCGCAGTGTAACGCAAACTTACATTTCGTTTAACTTTTTAACGCTTGTGAATTAGTGAACGCTTAAAAAAGGAGCCCCCTATTTTTGCATAAAAAAAACCATGAAATTTTTTTTTTTGCGATTTGATCGTTTTTTGCCAGGGTTAATGGGTTACCGCAATTAAGGTGGGTTAACAACGGATCCTTACCCTATATATATATGGGATGGTTCCATTGTTAACCCTTCCTTATAGCGTTAACCGCTTAACCCTGACGTTTTTTGCCCGAATCTTTGTTTTTTTTCTCATGGTTTTTATTATACATAAATAGGGGGGTTTCTTTTTTGTGTTTTTGCTAATTCATCACCGTTTAGAAGTTATAGTAAGTGTAAGTTACTTCACTTACTTACACTTACTTACATCAGATAGGGATTGTAAGTAAGTGTAAGTAACTTACACTTACTATAACTTCTAAACGGTGATGAATTAACAAAAACAAAAAAAAGAAACTCCCCTATTTATGTATAATAAAAACCATGAAAAAAAAACCAAAGATTCTGGCAAAAAACGCTAGGGTTAAGCGGTTAACGCTATAAGGAAGGGTTAACATTTGATCCTTTCCCTATATATATATATATATATATATATATATATATATATATATATATATATATATTTTAAACTTTCGTTATAATATACTTGATTTATCTATACTTAACTAAGCAAGTGATTATGCCATTAAAAAACAATTCATTGTGTCACATGTTACATTCATGAGTTCAAAATTTATTTTACTAATTCTTTTATGTCATCTTCTCATAGTCTAGTTGATTTTCGTATAATATATAATGATTCATTTAATTTATTTAACCTTTTCTTTAACAAGTATAAACATATTTTTCTTTTCTTATATCATTTAATTCATATATATATGTCAATTGCATATTTATCTTTTCTAAAATATATTTTCCTTTCCAGGTAAAGTAGACAATTATATATTTCTATTTCATAAATAGATATAAGCAATTGATTTTAAGTGTTAGGTAAATGTGTAATAAATGTTATCGATAGAAAGATGTATGTAAAAATTAGTTTTAGTTATTATCTCACATTCTCACCTTCCAAAATCTAATATTTTCAATGTTTTCAGAACCGAACCGGACGTTGAACCAGACGTCTTACTGGTTGTGGGTCGGACCGAATTCAAAAACCAAGTGACATAATAAATATATAAAAAATTCCAAAAAAAATTATAGAATTATAATTACAATTAAATAAACATAATTAATGTGAGGCCCCGATCCCGAGTGACCCCACAGAGGTTGGTTTTCATCATAACACATAGCTTCCAAACTAAAAACTTTTATAGATAGCAGCGGAATTTGAAACATAGTTTGTCAAACATGGAATAATGTTTGAGTTAAAACATAATTGATTGCCAACACCACTGGATTCTCTATCTTGATGCCCAAGCTCCATGTTTCTTCTTACCATAGCTTTAACCTGACATACATGCTAAAATGTCAGCTTACGCTGGTGAGTTCTAGTTTTCACAAAACATCGTAAACGTTTTGTTACATTAAAACATATTTAACATAAAACATCATTTCGTTCACATAATTCAAAACCTTGTCACATAAACATCCTAATCATCATCATACAACCACTGCTACCAAGCGTAACAGTGGGCTTATGCTGCACAAGGCTCCATAACCGTTGATCTGACCCGCCGAAGCGTTCCGTAGATCCATACTTACCCAGTAACAAGTACTGGAGCAACCATACTTACCCCATACGAATATGGGAGCAACGTCATACTTACCTCGTAACAAGTACGGGAGCAACCATACATACCCAGTAACAAGTACTGGAGCAACCATACTTACCCCATACGAATATGGGAGCAACGTCATACTTACCCCGTAACAAGTACGGGAGCAACCATACTTACCCAGTAAAAAGTACTGGAGCAACCATACTTACCCCATACGAATATGGGAGCAACATCATACTTACCCCGTAACAAGTACGGGAGCAACCATACTTACCCCATACGAATATGGGAGCAACGTCATACTTACCCGGTAACAAGTACGTGAGCAACCATCATTCATCATGACATGATATGCTAGCACTATATCATCATTTAGCATAACATCGTAACCTTATCCTAATAACATAGGATTACTCATAACAGGCTATGCTAGTATCATATCATCATAACATCCTAGCATCATACACATGTCATGCTAGCAGCATATCATCATATCATTCATCATGGCATCATAAACACATTATGCTAGCATATAATCGTCATAGCATCCTACTTTCATCCTAGCAGCCTAGGATTTCATCATAACATCTATAATTATCATCATAGCATGTTATCATACAGTTCATCATCATAACTTACTAACATGCATTCATCATACTTAGCATACTTTCATGCATAAATCATGCTAACACATAAACATGCATACATAGTCATGGCATATCATCATTTGTTCAACATCATCATAAGCACATAACATCATAAACATAACAATAAGCATTTATGCCAGCCCAAAACATTAAACATAAAATAAGGCGTCTAGAACTCACCTGATAATGGCTCCTTGTCTTCTTAACCGAACTCCTTAGCTAAGACTTGGGAACCTACATCATTACATTATCTTATCACATTCCATTCTTAGACTTAGGATTTATTCTAAGTACCCATAGCTACTAGCTCCCCCTTATGTGTCCAAGTTCTCGAAACATGGTTAGTATTCGAAACACTTGCAGTTTACGAAATACTCATGTACTCGAAACTCCTGGAGTTCACGAATTACCTGAGTATTCGAAACTGGTACACTCGAAGCTAGTGTACTTGAACTAATGTACTCAAGACTAGTGTACTCAAAGCTAGTGTGGTTTCGAGTACACCCTTTTGTGCATATCTTCGAGTACGCATTTTTTCTGCATAAACATATCAAAAGTCCAACCTAGGCTTTGGGGAGCTAGTTCTAGGTTCCTTATGGCATTACCAACACACTGGAACCGCAAAGTCTCGAACTTTATGCATAAAGGTGCGAGCTTTATGCCTAAGTTCACTTTTGTATAAAAATCCTAACTTTTTCGTTTAGAACACTTACTTGATGGTAGATGATCCTCCTGGTAGCTTCCTAGGTGTTCGTTCCTTCTTCTTGCTCAGCGATTTACAGCTGATCTTTTAAGTTCTTGAACCCTACTTCGTGTACTCGAGAGAGAATGTGCTTCCAGTCAAAGGTATGCACGTTTCCCAAGGCACTCACGTTTCCCAAGGCACTCATATATATATAGACAGGGTTCACGAACCTGGTTCACGAAATGGGGAATTTCGAGTACTAGGATTTCGAGAACTGGTGTACTCGAAATCCAATTCGAGTATACGATCTCGAGACCTTACTTGGTTATTTTTCGTCTATTTTCCTTCAAGTTTATTATCCGCTACACATTCGTAAATTCAAATATCTTGTATTAGAAAATTTTGGTATGTTACAATTAATGTTCACACAAATATAATCATTTTTTAAAAAATAATACAAGGTTTGATTGTAATGTTTTATTTTTTGGATTTTGGTTTAAAAAAAAACTTCAAATATCTTAAATTAATTTTTCAAGAAATCCTTTAAATTCTCTTTCCCTTCCTTGTTTCTGATCACACATAGGTCCACATTCGTTTTCTTTCCTTATTCATCATTTCATCATCCCACATTGGTGAGTATATAAGAAAAACATCCTATCACCTGGTTATGAAAAGAAGAGAAAATGTCACCATTTGTATGAAAAAACTACCAGTTCACTTGTTTGGTTTTAATGTTTTATATTCTTTAAATTTTAGTTAAATAAAAAGCTAAAACATGTCCGACAACTCACCCGAATGGGCCGGCCGGTTCTGTTTCTAGCGGTTCATCTGCTTATTTTGAGCTGGTCTAGTTGCCGGTTCCCGGTCCAGTCTGGTCCGGTTCAATCAGCACTGAATATTTTGTCTTTTGTTCAATTATAAACACACAAACGTTAATTTAATCTATGCAAATTTTAGCCAAAGAAGGTGCTTGCTTGGGTGGCCAAATCTTCTTCTCCACCTGCATGACGTGGATTCAAGCGGCACGACTTTTTTTTTTTAACTAAAGAAATTTTAAAGGTTGGTTTAGTTTTTTTATTAGTTAATAACCCGTGTATTACACGGATTAATCATAAAATATTAAATAGTTAGTAATAAAAACTTAAAAATTATAAAACAATATTTTGGTATATAATGATCAAAGTAAGTATAGACAATATTTATATAATAGACTAACAATTAAAAACTCTTATAACTAAATACTTATTATCTGATCTTCTTAGTTTGTTACAGCTAAGATTTTTAAACTATTACGTTGAAAATTTCATATCGCCAAGTATCACTGTTTAAATGGGTACATAAGTACATTGACACCACCTTTTAGGAGGAACCCACACTGGGAAAACCCCCAAGCTCAACCTACAACATTTTTTTGCTCCAGCCGAGACTCGAACCCAAGACTTGGTTTTATAGTTAGTTTCATTTTAAAAAGATCATCTTTTTAAGAAAACTTTTTTTACAAAATTGTTAATTTCTTAAAAATAACGATTTTAAAAATTTCTTATGTATAAGAAAATTCTAATTTTTAGAAAAAAGTACATATTTTTTAATAAAAATTAAATTTTAATATATTTAAAACTATTTTAATTTTTAATATGAAAAAAAGTAAATAATATGATTAATATTATAATTATTTAATATGAGAGATGGTATAATTATTTATTAAGAAAGATAATGAAATGAAATAACAATAAAATGACATGTGGCCTTAACATTCTAAAAACATGACAAGTGGTAAAAATAATTTTTGTTTATTATAGTAGTAAGATTAACTTAGTATTTAAATTAATTATAATATTAAACAAACTGTATTTTGAAACATTAAAATATAAAGTTATAGGTCATAAATGTAAACAGTGGCGCAATCAAATTTTTTTTTATAGTGGCCAAAAAATGGGTAAGTAAAAAAGGGTCTAGTTAAAGGTTGGTCGAGTTAGTTGAAACCACAAAACAAACTATTGGTTCGGGTAAAAAACGTGTCGTGTTAGTTGAGACTATAAAATAAACTTAACAAAAATATTTAGAAAAACAATTGTTTAAAATTTAAATAGTCTATTTCAAAATTATATCACTAGTTACTATTCGTATAAAATATAAAAGAACACAGTTTTTATTATTTACTTCTAATTATATCTTTTTGTAATCGACTTTGTGCCCCTTATAATCATATTTGTGCCAACCGTAATTAGATTTGTGTCAATCGTAATCAGATTTACGTCCTATTCTGTTTCAAAATTAAACAAAATTATTTAAAAACAATATGTTTTAAGATTGATAAGTCCTAAGGGCCCCATCCACCCCTCCCTACGTCTTGCCTATGTCTCCGGATGTAACGACAATCTCTTTGTTGTGGTAGCAACGTGCGTGGATAATAACGAATGAAGTGGAGCATATATTCAAAAGCATCACATGATAGCATAGTCCGAACAAATGCCTCTCTATCTATTAATACTAACTAGATGACGTGACCGCGCTTCGCGGCGGGCTTGTGTTTGTTTGTACATCGTAAGATATAAGCGTGCTTATCCAAATGGCATGCTTAAATGAAGTTGCAATTAGGCTTGGATTTAGACGTTAGAAATGCTAGAGTCGAAAAAAATTATTTCAGGACCAACCACATATATATTATATATAGTAAATAAGTTGGATTGAAACATTAGAAATGCTAGAGCAGAAAAAAATTATTTGTTTGCAAAAAGTTTTGAACCTTTGACCACTAAAATAACACCTTAAAGTCCTAATAAACTCATCCTAGTAGTTTCTTGCTCTAATAGTATAATGAAATCTTATTTAAGAAAGAAAGCGAGTAAAATCTAAAATATAAAATATAGCATCGGCAAGTTTTGAACGTGAGACCTCCTGGAGAAACGAAAGCGACATAACCAACTCATCTAGCCACTTTTTTTGGTTTAATATATGTAACTTTTCTTTATAACAAAGATGTGAGCAACATAGAAAAAAAATATGTCAGGCACAGGCTTTGAATCTGCGACCTCTATGGGTAGACACATGCATCTTACCAACTCATCTAACCAGTTTTATTTGATTATTGTATTACTCTAACAAAAGTAAATGACAAAAAATATTTGCAAGAAGTAAATCTTATACATTAGTTTTTTTAAGTTAAGGGACGAACATGATAAATTCATAAATTTAAAAACTCGAGTGAAATAAAATAATGAAACATGCAAAAGAAACTTGTAAAGTTACGCCACAAATAGAAATTATAGCTTATATAATAAAAGCGTAACCATTCCACTACCATCTAATTTTGTTTCATTTTTGGAATGCATATTTTTAAATAGAAATTATTCGACATGGACTCCAATTCTTAATTAATCAGTTATCATCTTTCATTTGAAATCCAATTTTCAATTTCAATCTACAGATTTCTAATTCACCCTATTCTCTCTATTCTTTCCCTCAATCTTCTTCCCCTTTCTACAAATGTCTACCTAAAACCATTCATAAGCTTCCATGGGCACGTCGCAGTGTAGCACCACCACCCCCATTTTTAGTCATCTGCGTCCCGTTGTCATAGGCGATCACCAGTGGCAACGGCCATGGTGATTTTTACTTGAATCACACAGGAGCCTTGTGGAGATGTAAAAACATGTAGACTCGATGGCCCTTATTCTGTGCAAATATTGGCCACTATGATAGTCAGGCAATTCATTTAGGTTTATTTTTGCTAGATTTTTGTTTAAATCATTTATTTTTAAATTGTTGAATTGATTATTTGAGGGTTTTGAAATAATCAGCATTGATGAGTGGTGATGCTTGTCTTTCCAAGGTGGGGTGATAGTCGGTATTTGAACAGATTTGGGTGTCTACGGTGACAGAGACAGGGGCAGGTGGGAAGTGGGTTAAGGTCGTGGTAGTGAGCATCTCCGACCACCAGATCCACCACTCGCCGAAGGTGGTGGCGGTGTATCCAATGGTATAAAAAAAATTAACACGCATCATATGATTACGTGAACCAGTTTTGTAACACTAAAACTAAAAAGGCCGGGAAAAAAACCTTCATGGGAAGGATTCGAACACGTATGGCTCCTGTTAAAACCAAAGGTCTTACCGGTCCAACCAAAGCAACAGAGAGTTTGCAAGTCAAGTAGCAATTATATAACCTAAGTATAAAATAAAGTATAAAGGCACCGACACTACCGATTAAGGGTATATAAATTTTAGCAATATAATTAAATATTAAAAAATATAATTTTTCTTATTCTAATAATTTACAAATTTATTAAAATTTAATAAACTATAAGAATATTTCAACAATATCATTGTCTTCAAATATAATTTTATAATTATTAAGCACTTCTTAATATCTGTTATTAATGAATAGATTTTTTAATTATTGAACGAATTTTAAACTAATAGTGTGTGTATATATAACTAGGGGTTACTCCGTGCGTTGCGGCGGTAATCCCGCGTTTAACAGAATAAAAACGTGATCTCATACAATAATCCAAACTCTCTAAACTTGCATAACATAATTGTACATATAAGCCTCAGTTAGTCGTAAAATATTAAAGAAACGTGAACATAAACATAAAGTTTAAAAATCTTAAAAATTAGGTTATGATAGTATTATAATATTTTTATTATTATTATGATATTATATTGTTATTCTTTTATTTATATTATATTTTTATCTTTGGTATAGTAATTTTTATTATTATAAAAATATTATATTATAAATATTATTATTATTATTATTATTATTACTACTATTATATTTTATTTTTATTATTGTTATATTATATTTTTATTGATGTTATAATATAATATTACTATTATAATATTATTTTACAATATTATATTATTGTTATGTTATAATATATTATTATTATTTTTAAATTATTATTACTTTTCATTTAGTTTATAAATGTATATATAGTTCTAATCAAATGTTAACCCTTTCTTATTGCATTAACCGAATAACTACATCTTATTACTTTGGGGCCCGCACCAAAGTAAATCTAAAGGTTGTGGTTTTTTCTTATTTTTAATTAATGTAGGGCCCACTTACATTAATAAAAAAACAAGAAAAACCACAACCTTTAGATTTACTTTAATGTGGACCCTAATGTAATAAGATATAGTTATTCGGTTATCGCAATAAGAAAGGGTTAACATTCGAACTATCCCCTATGATGATATCTTTCAAATATAGTACATGTTAGTTTTGCCATTACATACATATTTTTAAATATAAATATTCCTTTTTTTAATTAAATTAATTATTTTTATATACAAAAAACTTAATAATTGTTAAAAAAATTATATATTTAAATAATTTAAGTTGTAAATAATTACTATACTTTGTAAGTATATGGTTACTAATTACTATTTAATTTTTTATTTACTCAGTCCGTTCAATATACGGTTTTGTTGAACAAATTTCAGTAAATATAAAACAAATACGTTAGCCGTAAAGTTTTGAATGTTTCAGATATTTTTATTTAATAACACACTTGTATTTTTGAAGTAGTCTTCCCTTTGAAAATATTTTTTTTTATAGTAAATTAGGTGCTTTATTTTGAAAGGACATTAGTTTATATAATTTAAAGTAATAAATAGTTAAAAACAGTTTAACACGCTTAATTTGTGATAACGTGTTTGAATTAATTTCATAAAAATATATGGTATTCTAGAACTTTGTGAATGTAACACGCTTAATTAGACTCGTATAATTAATTTAATGAAATCAAACGCACCATCATTGACTAGAAATATAATATGTGGCCCGAGCCCACATAATTCACGAACACTAGCAAATGATCAGACCCATGGTCTTGATCTGCATTCTGCAATCCTAATTCCTAATTCCTAAACATGATTCGTAACGGATTTCTAAATTTGAAATTTTACTAATTGGTCAAACGCACGTTAGAATTAGGCAACATACTTAGATTTAACTAATTAATTATTGTATTTATGGTTAGATGGGTATCATTATGACATAAAATGGGTTGAGATATGCAACACCTTAACATAATACGGCTTAAAATAAGTAACTTAATCGGTTCGGACCTCCACTTAGTTTCATCCAAGCTTCATCCTGGTCATGGATAGATTACACATGGTGAATATAATGAATTCAAACGTGCAAGAATGATCAATAATATAATTATTAAGAAAATCAGCAAAAATTATTCAAATAAATTATTTGTTTAACTACAACTCATTTTAACTTGAACTAAATTGATGTATTATAAAAACGACTCATTTAAATCCAAACTGATTTTGCTTAAAACTCAATCTGATTCACACTCGTCCTGACCCGTTAAACAAACCGGCCATTAACACATATGATCTTAGACATACGTCTGGCTTACTTGTATAACTTTTATTTCAAGGGGCATAATTTTTTTAACCACCAAAAACCCTATTAATTGTGATGACCGACATAATTAATCTGGTAAATGGGAGGTAAGGGTGTTTAATTAATCAGGATCGTCGGCTAACTTGTCATGCCTTTGTTTCATATATGCTACTTGAAGTAATAAACCTTCGTAAGATTTATGTTAATACATGCAGGGCCGTCTCTGAGAGACTAGGTGTCCTGTGCGTATGTTAAAAATGAGCCTATATGTGTGCGTGTGTGATAATTAGTTTGTAACTAAACACAAAGTGAGTTAATTTGTTTTTTACCTAAATTTTAAATTATAATGAGTTATTGGGTCAATGTTTATGTAACAAGTTTTTCTTTTAATTTTTATAAAATTTGTAACTGGGTTAAAAATATTTAAAAAATTGGAATGTAAATTATGTGTTTGTTATAAAATAAATAAATATGTATGTTTGTGTGAGTATATAAATACACAATTTTTTAAAAAAATTAGGGCTTCCTAAAAAAATGGGTCCTGTGTGGTCGGAGAAATTAAGTAATCAACACTTGGATTCTATCGGATGTGCAACAAATCTTTTTTCAAAATCAATATTTCTAATATACGAGTTCAATAAATTTTATTAAGGGATAATCTAATAGATTTGTATGTGATATAAATTTTGTTATTTCTTTATGTGCATGAGTTTCCGTGTCTAACACAAGAAGAAGAAGATAGTTATTTGTAGTTTTTTCTTGAACGGCTAACCTTACTCCCACCTAAATTACACCATATTTACACCTTGTATGGGATAGAACCCATGACCTCCTATTCTAAGAGGCAAGCCTATATCAAATGGGCTAGTCCTACATCAGCAGTTATTTGTAGATAACTTCTCTAATTAACATTCATCATGCGGTCAAATGTTTCGGGCCCATGTCACTGGATAATAATAATCATTATTTAAATATATATAGTTTTACAAATATACATACACAAATGCAAGATTGCCTTGCTGGTTGTCTTTATTGTTTGCCAAGACAGGCTTGCAGTTCAAATCCTATTCAAGGCCAAATTTCATTTTATTTTATTTTTGTTTTCCATTACTAATATATTTAGGTAATAACAATGATTAAATAATAGTACCAATTATATTAACAATAGTATCAAGTAGTATAAATAATAAAACATTGTTTTCTCTGTTTTATTTGTTTGTCGCATGCTTTTGTTACTTGATTTACTTATTATGATGGATTGACATCAATTGCAAACGGCCTTTTGTCTTACGTTTAAATGTTCATGATATTGTTATTGCTGTCGTGACGGAGTAATCATATCTGCATTTTTAAACGTGTATAAATTAGCGATAATAGTATTTGAATAAATAAAAAGTTTTTTTCCGTATTAATTGCTGGTCTTATATATGTGTTTCTTGATTCTATATTGTATGACTAAGAACAAACATTTTTTTTTTTGGTGTGATGACTACATTTACGACGGTTTAGGCTTTTATATGAGGTGACAATAGTTATGTTGAGTTATATATGCATTTTGATATACATAATCATGTCTTCCTTTTAATATTCGCAACTGTAACGGAATTCCTAACGAGTGGGAAATCCACTAGTTGGCATACAACTGTGATAAATCATTTCAATATTTAATAAGTAATAGTAGAGGTGCGCAAATCGGGTTTTTTTGAAACCGGTTCCGGTCAACAAAGTCAATAACCAGTTCCGGGTTTTGACCGGTTCCAACATGTTTTTTGCCGGTTCAGGTTTGGTTTTTGGCCCGGTACATGTGGAACTAGTTCCGGTTTTAATTTTTCTGAAAACCGGACCTGTTTGTACCCACCGGTTCAGGTATGACCGGTTCCAGTTTTTTTGACCACCTCTTGTTAATACCATTCACATAATTGTGCCAAAAGGCCCAAAACCATTTTAGAACAACTCTTTTGCAGTGCCAGCCCAGTTAATAAAAGCCCAATATTTGGGTCCAGTATTAATTGGGCCCCATTCAATAATTACGTGTTAGTCAATTAGGATTTAGGGTTATTAGAAAATAAATCAAAGAGTGCAACAAACTAGAACCAGAAGCCAACGATCATCAGAAGCCCGTAAGGGTGAGGCAGTGAGTGAGTGACTAAGCCGAATGGTCAAGGGTGATGCGATAAGACCATTAGCCAACGACTGAGACGAAGGGTAAAGAGGGAAGACAAAAGGCTTGAAACGGGACTCGTGAATAACGGACGATTGAACAGTGAGGTATCTTGCTTCCATTATTGAAGAGTTTTGCAATCACTAATCACAGCAATAATAATATAGATTATCGAATTAGCCTTTCTATCTTTCAATCGTCCAATCTGGTAATCTTTTGTTTTTTGTTTTCCAATTCTTAATTAAGAATGAGATGAGCTGATTAGTGAAGAGGTGAGACTCTAGAGCTCTAGTATTCAGTATTCCTGTCTTTGTTTGATTGCTTCCTATCTTAGGGTTCATTATTGTGGATTAGCATTTGCTTGATTTTTTATAGTTTAAGATTATTGCTTGATAGGAAACCCTTTTTTGCGAATTTCTAAATGGAATTTTCTCGTTTATAAGATTTTTAAGGACATTCGTGCATTAAATTTTGTATTAGTTTGTGACCTTGTGTTAAGTGTAATGTCTCTCTTCTATGCAATCTTGATCAGGTCCGGTTCGTTCATCCATGGTTTGCATCTACGGTTGTTGAAGATCTGATCCGGTTCGTTTAACCACTGTTTTGTTGTCTGTTTTATTATGCATTACATAATTTATTTGTTGTTAAAGTTCTAGTTAAAAGAGAGGGTTTTTTATATGTATTTTCGAAAAAGGGCCCGTATTTTATCATATGCTTTGGGCTATCAAAAGCCTTAGAGATGGCCCTACTCCTTTGCCTCTAACCATGCCAAATCATTTCAAAACTATTATTGGTTCATATAAAACCATTTTTGATAAGAAGCATTTCAATCATATATAGGTAATTATTTTTACAACATGATACACTTTTGTGTTTAGAGCAAAGTGACAATCATTTTTGCAAAAATGTATGACTTTTATGGCGAAGAATAGCTTCAGATTTTATAACGGAATGACACTACTCTTATGTTGGGCTGTTGGAGGACATTTTAAGGTTTTACAACACATTGACAACTATTGCAACTTGTTTTATATTTGTGTTGTATTATTCAGGAGTATGTTGTTGCAGATGACCTAGGTTTGATGATGTGTCCAATCCAGAATCTGTTGTAACATGTTTAGTGTCCACGTTTTAATATTTAGGATCATGAGAAGTTTTGCTACAACGCACGTGAAAAAAAATCTAGTTATTATTGTTAAGATACATCCATGTTGTTATCTAGATGCCGGATGATAAATAGCATTATATCATATGACCCTAAATACGAGTATTATGATACATTGTGGCCTAAATCACATTGTACTCAAACGACAAAAACCACAACCTATCACTTTAATTATTCATATGAAGTAGTATTGCAGCATACGACCCTAAAATACAAATAATAGCTTGCCATGTGAATGTATAACCTGAATCTTTTATGGGAAAGTTATAGGTTAATTAAGACAATATGATATTATATGACACTAAAATACAAACAATATGTACATATGACCAGTATGCTTTGTTGATCGACAAACCACAAACATTAGGGCTAAAATACTATTAGTGTCTAAACAACAGCTTATTTAAGTAACAAACAAATCTATCGTGAAGCATTAAACATTTCTTCGATGAACAAGGACTTAATTATCATATATACAAAAGGAAGTTGAATGAATAGTAATATTGTTTTTTTTTACTTCATACCCTCTCCGCCTATACATCTCACTATACGTGTGCTTATTGCTACCATCGACCCCACTCTATACATCTCTAGAGGCTCCTCATACGCTTGCTTACAAGAAAGTAGAAATTGAAGATGAAATCATAAGAGATTCGGACAAATCGAATCTCGATTCGCTCCAAGCCGTGGTTACTTGCTCGGGTCCTTCTATTTAATTTCACTTAGTGAGTTTATTTATTTGCGACAAGTTTTAAAATCATACTTTTCTTTTGAATGATATTTTAGTGTTCAATTACGATGATTTTGATACCATGTTGACTTTTTATGGTTCTTTGACTCTTTGTTTTTTGTCTGAATTTTGATTGCTTAAGTTCTTGCTTAATTGATTTAGTATTACTTAACAAAACAATTTAATCTCTTTTAGGTGAAGATTGTTCAGTTCTCGGTTTTGTACCAAATTTAGGGTTCATGGTTTTTATAGGCCTACGATCTCTTCATTCATGGTTTCTATTGGGTTTTGCCTGATGTGTGAATAGAAATAATCAATTCACCCAGTACAGTTATATGTAGAATGATTGACTTAGATTTTATCACTAATTTTAGTTAAGAAAACATGCAAGTAGCATAATTTTGATTCAAAAGATATAACTCAAAATGAGAAATTACTGTATAGAACAAAAATATGAATGAATTTCACTCTAGGATAATTTTTTTTGTAGGAAGTTGGTTGCATAGAAGTAAAACATAATGAAGATAAGCTTATCATTTTTTTCTTCATTATTGATGTCAACTTTTTTATATCTCATAACTGTGTTTATTTTAATCACACATATATCCTGGCTTAGTAGGGAAATTTGTTTTTTCTTTCTTTCTAGAATTTATAGTCTGGAGTGATGCAACTAAATTATTGAGTAGTTTAGTTATGCAAATGTAATAGTATTTGAGTTTACATGCTTCACTTGAGAATGGTTTAATGCATGGAGATTATTGTTTCTCTCTCTCTCTTTATTATCAATGTTAGTTCTTTGACATCTTATTGGTGTACTTATTAGAATTACCTGAAATTTTTATGATTACAGATTTCAAGTATATAAAGCCGACTTTAACATGATAACCTTTTTAAATATGAAATGTTTATATCATGGGACTAAAGGAGCCAAGTTTGAGTTTCATCGTTATGAAGCTCTTTACCTTTCTAGAAAAACTTGAATTGCTATAGTGCTATACTAAAGTACTGGTTTTTGTGTTCTTGCTTTTAAAACAACAATAATTTATATAGTTTTTAAGAAACCGAAGTTCTATTTTTGGCTTTGCAAATTAGTAAGTGAGCAATGACTTTCAAACAGTTTATTAGGATTTTATATGGCGAAAGTTTTTTTTATTCAAACCCACTTTTTGCAGTAGTTTTTTTAATCCAAAAACATACTACTGAGGCAATTTTATTAGTATGGTGACGAGAAGGTGAGATTTTTGCAAACACTCAATTCCTGTTTATCCCTACAATGCATTATACATGTTCTAGTTAAAACAAAAAACAGGTCTGTTGTGATTGGTTTAGGTATAGTTTATAACTAACTGTATATTCATTGTGTTTTGTAGACAATTTCTTCTATTTGGTTTGAGATTTATGTGTTTTACCTCTGTAAATGTGATATCTTTAAGGAAACTAGTTTTGTGATGTTTGTATCAGGTATAGCAAACCTAATCTCTGTATTGTGCATCAAGGGACCGTCCACTGGGACGCTATTTACTAGTTTAGAAACAAATTCACAATCTTTTTCCGAATCGAATTAGGGTTTTGTCCAAAATCGTAAACCCTCTTTCAATCTACCGGAAATCCTCCACTGGTGACCAATGGCGGACGCCATTTGCAGAGTCCTACGCGACGGAGCACTAGAAGGCGAACATGCAATGTCGCTCACCATCAACGACTCTGTTGACTCCCCGTTCGGTCCCATCATCTTTGATTACATTTTCATGCAGCTATCTTCCTTCATTTCCGCTGGAAAATCTCAATCTCGGTAAGTTTTCCATTTGTATTCAGGTTTCCTATTGTTAATCGATTTCGAGGAGTTTTATACTTGCATACTTGCTTTCTAAAATCCATGGTTTCAAGTTTCAGAGGTATTGTGCTCGTAGCTTTTTCTAGGAGTCCTTCGTTCACAGCTGAATTGCTTAAAAACAGAGGAATTGATACCGCCACATCACATGAATGGTCAGAATATTATCGATTTAAGATTTGCTGAATTTGATTCTCATTTCATGAGTAATGTTCATTATTTTGAAGAAGGCATGTAATGAGGAAATAGTTGACATGATCCGATTTTATCACATATTATGAAAGAAATTGATTATATTATTTTGTTTATTAAATCGGTGTTACTAGCATAAACAGATCATTGTTGGAAATTATGTGACAGGTTGAGAGTCTTGGATTGTTATACTGATCCTCTGGGCTGGAAAGAACAACTGAAGGCTCATGGAGCCATTAAAACTACATTAACAGAAGCTTCATCTGATGTTAGTTTATGCAAAGATGTTAGAAACTTGGATGATTTGTTTTCTCAGATTCTTGCATTAGGAAAAGGTACTTATAACGTAGTAATGTCATGTGTTTCTTGAATAAATATTTCAAACTCATTATGCATCAATCCCATGATTATTATTCGTTTGTAGGACTTGTTGGAGATGGGAAAAATCGGTTCTCAATTGCCATAGACTCAGTAATCCATCTTTTTTATCCTAGTTACCAATTTTATTTATTAAGAAATCAATATCCATTTAGGTTTTTTGTTTATTGTTCAGTTAAGTGAGATGATAAGACACACATCCTTGTCTTCAGTTGCTTGCCTTTTAAGCAATCTAAGGAGTCATGGTATGCTTATATCATTTAATTCATGTCCTTAAGTTGTTATGTTAGCAATGTTAATGCCGTTACATTTGGATTACTGCCAGCTCAAGTATCTAGTATCTTTTGGCTACTGCATTCTGATCTCCATGACATGAAAACTGCTGCTGCTTTTGAATACATTTCTTCAATGGTGGCTAATGTAAAACCCCTCACTATGGAGAAAAATGATAACTTTTCTTTACTTGAACAAAATTACAAAAGCGGCCAATTTCATGCATCTCTCAAGCGAAGAAATGGTCGTGTTAGGGTTATGGTACTCCCCTCGTTCGCTTTTTAACTGCACACGCGTAGATGTGGCTGCGCACACCTTCGCGTACACACACACCCTTGATTGCTAAAGGAGTTTCTTTTATTTTTTTTCAGCGTGAAGAATTCTTCATTGACAACTCGCTGATCAAGTTCACTTCCATGGAAGCTTGGGGGGATGCAGTTGCACAAAGCCTTGTCCCTAAAGTTGGTTTCTGTTGCTATGTATTTTATTCTTCCGTGAGATGTTTCTTTTTCCAATAATTTTGTATAGTTTATATTATGTGTTTTGGCAGGTGCAATTCAATTTACAGCTGTCAGAAAAAGAAAGAAGTGATAGAGCAAAAGTTGTACTTCCATTTGAACACCAGGGTATTGGTCTATATCATGTTTCCCAACATGAAAACCTTAAGTTGCTTCAGATACATTATATGTTGTTTAATTGGTTTTGTTTCTTGTTTAACTTTGTCTGTTTCAGAAACGGAGAAATCCGTTCAGATATATGATGGTCGTAAATCAGGCAAACACGAATCATATGTCGAGGAAGTGAAAAAGCTCGAGGATATTGGCAGGGGAGAGATCATTTATTTTCGTGATTCCGATGATGAGATGCCAGATTCTGATGAGGACCCAGATGATGATTTGGATATATAACTGCATACCTTCCTCTTGCATTTGGTAAATGAAAGTTATCTTGTTTTATATTCAATTTATCTGATCTAGCGTTGACAAAGAGTCACATAGTTGCTGTAGGCATGTTCATTTATACCAATTTTATGTTCCTTTATAAATTTATAGAACGACAAACACACATCATTTAGGATTGTGAGCATGCATGTTAACCATCCGAATGTTTCTTCAGGACATTCTATTTCTTGTATAATTTTATGATGCAACTACCAAAATATACGGATTTTGCCAATTTTGAATTTTGGATGGTTCTAATTTACGAAGGATTGGAAAATTTGATAATGTGACGTAATGTTTACATGGTTTCATCCAATAGAAAGACCAGACATAAGAAGTTATGCTACGAACGTGTTTTGGACGCAATTGAAAACAATTTCATATTAGATGGTATGAGACAGTGTTGAAAGTAATTTGGACAAATTGTAGAAAGATTCAAAACCTAGAATTAAATATGCATATCCACATAAAAAATGATATAAAATATGTAGCTACAATAGAAAACTGTATGCACACAAAGCAATCATATGAATGAAACCCAAATAAGGGTTGAAAAAATGAGATTAAAAATTAGTGCAGTAAAAAGTCAGATCACATCATGGCAGCTACATGAATGCAATCCAAAGTCCAGGAATCTGTAGACGAGAGAGCAAAAAATTAGACTAGCAGAATTTATAAGCTTGATTTGAGCTGACTTTGTTTAATTTATGTTTACTTGTTTTACAAGTCGTGTTAGGGTCTACCTGTCTAACCTATTTAAAGAAACCAACCTATTTAATGAAGCTTTCAGACCCATCAATCTGTTTAATATTAGAATAAAATATGATAAAAGTATTTGTTAATTGTCAAATTGATTACATTGCATATGCAAGTTTTCAAATGAGGGTTGACATCTTTGACACTAGTAAGCATGCATGTCATGTTCGAGTCATTAATTTAACCAGCCAACCCCAAAAGATTTCTGTCATTATCTAGCTCGAAACAAATTACTAATAATATTGGCTAATTTCTTAATTCTTATTTAAGTGATTAAGCAAATAAAAACAACAAAATCACAACTAATTTAGTTGCTAATTTCTAATACAATAGAAAAATACCTCATGACAAGATTACGAGTCCAAGATATACGGAAGCACTGAGGAAAGTGAAAGATATCATTCCCCTGCAACACGCAGCAAAGATCGAGTATAAATTCAGATGATTCACAGCATGAAACCATAAGTTTGATTATCAGCTTTTCTGGGCTGAAACTGACCATATAACTCCCCAAGCAACACCATTACATGGGCAAGGACAAATTTCTGCAAACTTTTCAGCATCACTGGAATTAACTCGTCGAGAAATTAAATCATCGTATATATCTGTCAAAAGATTTTGATTTAAATCATATATAACACCAAATTTTCATTAGTACATGCATTTGTTAGTTTACACTAGCACAATTCATTACCATAAACTGAAAACAAACTGTTCATGACACCTGCAAATTAAAAAAAAGAATTCGTAAGCAAAATGTTTACTTGCAAAAGATGGAACAGAATTGTGGAAAAAGAATATACCGATGAACAGAATAACATAACGAAGGATGCGAACTGTGGTTTTTTCTTGCAGGATCCAAACAATAGCAATGAATATGATGAATCCTGTGAAAAATATGACAACTATTTAGCAAAACCCAAATTTTATATATTAAAATCGTCAAAAAGAATGAGAACTTTCAACTTATCGAGATTTGTAGTTACAGACCGATGCAGAGTCCTCGAAGAGTCCACTGTTTCAAGAGAACAAAACATATGAGAGAGTTTTTCTATTTATTTATTTATTTTTTTGTATGGCATATGAGAGAGTAGATATACCACCATATTCAGGATTTCATATTCGATATAAAAAATTGAATTAATTGTGATTCACTTACATTTTTGGCGATGAAGAGCACAATAAGCAAGGCGGCTGCTAAACAACCAGCAGCAATTCTTGCAGTTAGAAGGTCGGTTGATGCCAGAATCAAAAGCATACCCCAAAATGATGAACCAAGATCTGAATGTTTTGAAACTTACGACTTTTAGAACCATGTGAAAGGAGGTAAAAGCAAAAACATGTGAATTTTAGTGAAGAAATTCGATTGCAGAGAGAAGGTTAATATACATCCGGCAGGCAATATCAACCAATATATTCCACCGCGTGTCTGTGTCACCCCACCCTCATTGGCATGAACTTCCATGCCCATGACCTACAAACCAGAGTTCAAGAATCGTTTTACAAGAAAGCATTAAGAATTAAACAAATACAAACTGATTCCAAATGCAATTTCAAAATTACTATAAACATTAATCACAGCTTCTAAAACTAAATGAGAAATAAACAAGAAGAAATATATTAGGTTTACCTCTCCACATGTGAGCTTACAAGCAATCGCATGGCTAGCCTCATGAAGAAAGACAGTGATGAGCTTGAAAGGTGTAAGTAGAAATGTCCTCCATAACTGTATAATCAAATTGAGAAAAGTATGCTAACGAACATGGAAAATCGAAGTTCATAAGTCTTCATGCTAAACAAGAAATTATACAACCATATCCAACATGGGCAGCATTCATATAATTACTCTCTTCATTTATGAAGATTGTCCAAAATCTGTAAGCCGTAAATGCTAACTCAAACCAACTTTTTATGTCAGCTATATCAGTGTGAATAAATCTTTCTTGCTCAAGGACGATGTGAATCCCAAATTGGGCCCCACGCCTAAGCTTTGGTCTGTTAGGCCTAATTTGGACCACATCCTCTTCCTGGGCAAAGAAAAGGGGTACCCACTTGATGAATGGGCTCTCTCTACCCCTCTGTTTCAAAGAAAAGGGGTAACCACTTGATGAATGGGCTCTCTCTACCTCTGTTTCCTCGGTTCAACAGTTATCTCTATCTACTATACTTCCTTCTCTTTTTATACATACGTATCAAACATACATTGTACCGAAATATAATAATCTTAGTATAACATTAGCTTGATTGTTGGAGGGTGGTCCCTGAGGCTACAGCCTTAGGACCTCTTCTAAAGGATTATCTTGAATCTCGATGTGGCAGCTTAATGTTGGGATCGTAAGCCTGATTACTTTGATTGCTTAATCAAGAAGTAATTAGATGTTAACTATAATTTTGTCTCTATAAATATATATGATCTTGTACTTGTCACTATCACATCTCATGATAATACGATCCTAGTTGTCACCCATGGACGTAGGTCAATTTAGACCAAACCATGTTAAACCCCATGTTTGTTTAATTGCTTTTGTGTGTGTGTGTGTGATAAGGTCGTGTGTGTGCAATATCTAACAAGAGTACAAGAGCTCTAGGCTCGTGAGTACGGCTTGATCTTCCCCATGCTTCGAGGTTTGATCTTCCGCCAATAACAACAGCTAGCGTTGCTGCTAAAACAACCATTGATTAGAATAACTTTCCGGTAGTCCCATCGAGTTCAATCAGTTTCGTTGTGTTTAATTTCGATTAGTGATTACAAGTTGATATTGGATCCTATTTTTTGCAGAATACAATTGATTGAATCTTAAGAGATATATGACCAAAATGAAAACAAGCGTCAACCGTGTTGTAAGGTTTTGTCATTTTAGTTAAAGTTTCTGTTATTTGATTATCAGGTTTGTTATGCGTTGCGCATTGATAATATATAGATCTATTAATAGAGTTTAGTAGAACAACCATTAAGTTCAGGCACGAGACATTGTTGTGTCTGTTTTTGTTTGTCTATCCACTTTCATTTAGTCATTGCCATAACAAAAGACGGAATGGTTATGATAGAGAAGTTTGATGGGTAGGAATTCGATTGGTGAAAGATGCAGATCGAAACACTATGTCTGAAAGACTTGGATGCAGTGTTGGCGGGTAAGAAACAGAAAAAAGTTACAAACAAACTGGGAAAGGATGGATATAAAGTAAGGCAGTGATTAAATAGTCATTGTCAAAGAGGTCCTTCAACATCATGAAGGAAACCAAAACATGTGTCATAATGCAGACAATATCTTACATGTACGAGAACCCTTCATCAACAAATAAGGTCTTTCTTATCTGAGAACACTAGGATGAAAGAAGGCAGTTTGTTTATAGAGCACATCTACAAGTTCAACTTAATTTTGTCTAGCCTTGTGTCTATAGATGTCAAATTCAAGTACGAGGTTTTACTACTGTTATCTTTATTGCCTAATAGACACCCCATTTGTGGTGCACACATATAATGTATATATGTGTGGGCCCTTAAGGGGCAAAAGTAAAAGTGCACTAATTTTAACGTTATTTCAATTATTTTGTGAAAATAACGTTAAAATCATTGGGATGATCAACTTCAAACGTTAACTTTGAGCCATGGACTCTTTCGGAGCAGCCTCTCTATCCCAATTGGGATAGGGGTAAGGTTTGTATCTATCCTTCCCCCCCAGACCCTACTGAAAAGTGGGAATATACTGGGTAAGGTTGTTGTTGTTGTTGTATCTTTATTGCCTAATAGCTGGTAGCCTGGCATGGCATAGTTACAACGATAATAAGTTCAACCATTATGTTTACTTTTAAGGGGATTCAGGATGTAATTCTAGGAGAAAGTTCAGGTGAATCATCGAGTTAACTACTGTAAAATGTCAACTTAAAGAAGAGGATGGTAAACGGGGGCACAATGTTAAGTTTAGTGGAGGACAGTGGAAGGTTGTCAAAGAAAACCTTGTGGTAACCCGTGGAAAGAAGATCGTTGAACATGGTCGAGATACTACTAGGAGTGACTCTGTTCTGATAAAAGACAAAGGTTCGGTAATTATCACATCTCATAATAAAGAATATCCTAGACTCCTAGTTACTACTGTGGATGGACATAGTTCAATTTAGACCGAACCACATTAACCCCATGTTCGTTAAATTGCTTTTGTGTGCGTGTGTTTGGTTCATGTGTATGCAATCCCTAACACTTACTAGGCTCAGGAAAGGCTAGAAACGGTTCATGACAGTATGACACTCCATTGTAGCAAACTAGCAATACTGAATCAACTCTAAAATATCCATGTTCCATATGTCTACTGATACACAAATTCAAAAAACTACTGCTTTGGGTAGATTTAAGGGCTTCAAAACCTAATCATTGCCTTAAAAAATACTGATGAGATAATAAAAGCTCCTTTTATCAATTACCACTATGCCTATCACATTGAAACTGTTATTGATTCAATTTTCTTATCATAAAAATTGAGATCAAACTGTAAATTTTACAAAAGTCTAAAAGCAAAATCTAAAAACTAATCGCAACACATCATGTTAGGTCAAACAAAATCACATAACTACAAAAGCTCACAAAAGGTGTTTAACAGGGAACAGATAAGAACACGAAATAGTTTAGGGTTATCACAATCTTATCAGTAATCGATGAGATGTCTAAACTGTTAGAACGAAAAAAGAGTAACGAACCGCGAGAATGACAAGAGTGAAAACGCCAACGGTTGCGAGAAAGAGTTTCTGGTCGCGATCGCAGCAATTCTTAAGCTCCCAATTAGGCGCCATCTGCAACTGTTTATTTCTCTCTCCTCAACTCGAAGATCAGTTGATTTCTTGAGAGAGAACGAAGATAAATGTGTGTGTGTGCTATCGGAGAAACGGATAAATGGATCGCCGGAGACGGTGAGGATTTGAGTTGGTGGCCAACTGTCAAAAATCAAAATGATTGACGCTTTCTGAAGACTCCGTCTCCAGTTGAAATTTCAAATTATCATCGTTTACACACGCCAATCAACGCCTGACGAGTCAGCGACGACTGTTCTAATTTGATACTGTTTTATATTCTAAATTTCTAATTTCTAAAAGCAAGTTACATTTTTGGTCCCTCAATCTTGGTGGTTAATATTATGTATCTCGGTTTGTCACTTTTTCCATCTATTTGTTTGTTTGTTTGTGTTTATGAGTTGTTTTTTTTTTTGTTTTTTTATATATATAACCGTATAAACACTCAAAGGGCATGGAATTTTTGATAACCCTCATCTTTTGTTACAACCCATTAACCATCATCCAATGGTTACTTTAAAAATGTAAGTGTATAGGATGGTGACACGTGTCAGATTCCTTTTTCTTTCTTTTTTTTAATATAAAGGGCATTTAAGACATTTGTTATTTAAGTAAAGTTTACCCCATTTTTTTTAAACATTCATAACTTTTTTATATTATATTATTTTTTTTAAAAAAATTGCACCATTATACTCGTCTCATTTTTCTCTTTAATTTCGTTATAGTCTCGACTAGTTTTTTTTTTTTTTGATGTCATGTATTTACATCATTGTAACGAGCTTAAAGATAACAAATTAATTAGAAATTTCTTCTAACAATGTTAAATTACAGTAATGTAACAAAAAATGAAGTAATGTAACACAAAATGAAGTAATTTACAATGACATAATTAACGGTGACGTAACACATTATTTTATTTTTTTTCTCTAACAATGATAATTACAATGATAAATTACAGTGATGTAAATAGAACACATTATTTTGATTTTTTTCTCTCACAATGATAATTATAATGACGTAATTTATCGTTGTTCGAAAAAAATTTAAACTAATTTGTTGTCAATGTAAATTACATCACTGTAATTTAAACCAAATTCACCGAAAAAAACCGAAACCGAATTTTACGTCAATGATAATTACAATGATAAATTACAGTGATGTAATAGAACACATTATTTTGATTTTTTTCTCTCACAATGATAATTATAGTGATGTAATTTATCATTGTTCGAAAAAAATTTAAACTAATTTGTTGTCAATGTAAATTACATCACTGTAATTTAAACCAAATTCACCGAAAAAAACCGAAACCGAATTTTACGTCAATGTAAATTACATTACGATAAATTACGTCAATGTAAATTACATCACTGTAATTTATCATTTTTAAAAAAAATTCAAATAAATTTGTTATATTTAACCTCGTTACAATGATGTAAATATAGGGCATTTAAAAAAAGTAAAAAAAATTAGTCGAGACTATAACGGAATTAAAGAGAAAAATGAGACGAATATAATGGTGCAATTTTTTTTTTAAAAATAATATGTTATAAAAAAGTTATTAATGTTTAAAAAAGAGGGGGGGAAAACTTATAAGGGGTAAAATGACTATGATGCCCTTTTTAATATTTTAATGTAATGCTTATGTGTAAGTTTATGATTGGTTTAAATGAGTTATGTAGTTGTAGCAAAAGATGAGGGTTATTTTTTATACCCTTCCCAACACTCAAATATCGTAAATCATCGTGTCTTCTCAATATCTGACTAATTAACGGAAATAAATAAAACACTACTGCAAGCAACTGGATTGGTGGCATCCAAAGAAAATTATTTTAAGTAAGAATTAAACTTGAAACGTCTAAGTTGTCTTTTCTCCACTTTAACCACTACACTACTTTTTGGTTGGTTGCATTTTTGTAAAAAGTCTTTCTTTTCATACAATAGAGATATTGCCTACATGTTATATTACAAAACTTTATAAATAATTTTGCTATAAATTAATTTACCTTTTTTTTGAACAGTCATATTATCTTACTCATAAATTACACCCAATATTTCCTCTTTCTTGGATTTGAACCTAATACATGCTTTCTAAGAGACAATACCTCTACAATTTGATTTTCACAATCTTCGGTAATTAGGATAAGTGTCACTTATCAGAAGGTTAAGTGTTTATGCTTAATAGCTGAATTGTGGGTGTGGGAGCGACAAATGAAGGAAAGAGAATGATGAAGTTACAAGAGAGAGGCGGAAGAGGGAGATTTTGATCCTTGCTATATTTTGATTTTCCTATTATAAGTTATTCGTTTTTATATGTTACTTAGTCATATCATTTGACCAATTGTAACTTCTTGTTTTGAATATTTGAACGGAAATAAAGATATCAAATTTCTACCAAGATAACTCTATGACGAGAACATGCTGGTAAATATGATGTCAATTTTTGAAAATATTACATGTGTAATGTAAGACAGTTGCATATACAAAAACAAACATATCTAGTGAAATTCTACTTTGTGAGGTCTAGGAGGGAGAAATAAAGACAAACATTACCTCTATCTCAAATTGTGATATAGAGGTTGTTTCGTAAGAGACACCGGCTCAAACGAGACAATTACATATGTGTGATATAAACAATTATATTATTATAATTACAAACCTTAAAAACTAATATCCATTTACTTTAGAGACCATCGGTATTACAATTTTGAAGACAATGTAGATTAACGAAGTAAGCTCTCTCTCTTTGTTTTAACAGTCAACGAGGGCTCAACGACATGTTTTTTATAGCCCAAATGGATCCTTGTGCCAACAACTTACGCGCTGCAATCACAATCCGCTACCAACTCCCAGGTATCTAAAGCCTAGGTGTTGGCGAACACTGAACCAAGCACATCCACCTGCTCCTAAGAAGGAAACTCACTATGTGGTAAAACCCTACTGACCGCTTTAGGGCAGGATTTGAACCCAGAACCTCACAAAGCCTAAGCTTTATGAGAATCATAGAGTACCAGTTGAGTTACAAGCTTATTGACAACCATGTAAACTCTTGAAATTAAAGATCAATAAGTGTAATTAATTTTTACCTATATATACAAACTTCAACTTAAGGAATAGTAATGGGTAGTTTGACCCGTTACTTGCCCCGTGTAAGGCTCCGGTCAGTCTCTCTTTTTCTAGCAATCCTCCTCCCTTGCACACACCCTCTAACTCCAACGATTCAAAGAAGATGACAATCCATGATTGTAATTTTGGGTTATGCAATGGTCTTTCTCCCTCGCTCATCTCTTTCCCATCTCTTTCTGCCCGATTCAATTGACGATGAAGATCTAGGGTTTTGGCGAAGGGGATTCTAGCAATGATTTCAGGTTGTCCCTTCGTTCCAATTTCATCGAAAGCATTTGCGTAAAAATGAAATAACCTTTTGTCGAAATGGAACATCCACACAACAATTGCAGAGCTGAAACACTCATTAAAGTTGTTCTTTGTAAGTGCATACTCTGCCTATCATCTCCAAAACCTAGGGCTGTAAACGAACCGAACGAACCCTTGTTCATGTTCGTTCGTTTAACTTTTAACTTGTTCACGAACAGTTCATGAACGCTTACCGAACGAAAATTCTTGTTTGTGTTCGTTCATGAAGGAATTTAGCTTGTTCACGAACGCTAACGAACACATATTATTTAAACAATAAAAATCAACATTTTTAATCTCAAGTAATGAAAATAATCATTTATAAATATATTAATTAAGATATTATAGTATTAAACTAAAAATAACTTAAGTATTATGGTATTAAACTAAAAATTAAAAATAAACAACACATTTAACAAATATATATAATAAATGAACTTAACCGAACATAAACGAACGTAAACGAACCTGTTACCGAATGTTCACGAACACAAACGAACGAACACGACTTCTATTCATGTTCATTCATTTAAGTAAACGAACGGAATTTCTTGTTCGTGTTCGTTCGTTTATTAAACGAACGAACATAAACGAACTTCCCGCCGAACGGTTCACGACCTGTTCGCTGAACGTTCGGTTCGTTTACAGCTCTACCAAAACCTCTATATATACATTTTATGTACCGTATATGTGTTTGATGTTTTCCCTAGGTTAATGGTGTTTATGTAAATTTATTTTGGTTAATGTGTTGAAAGGGTGAAAGGTGGGGAAATCATGCAAATTCTTTCGGATGATGGTTAGTCAATCAAAAGAGGTTTTTTATTCCTAAAATAGGAGCATAAACCTTTTTACTATCTGAAGATTGACGAATGTGTGTATTTTAGTTTTGGATTTTGTTTTTCCAATACTCAAAAATAGAAAATGAATTGCTCAGTGACGAAGAAATTGATTTTGATGACTTAAACCTTTAATATGTGAAATCAAGTAGATTGTTTTGCATTTTTTTAAGAGCAAATAATGTGTGTGTTTTAGTCTTTGCTTTTGTTTGTGCAAATTACACAATAATAACATAACAAGTAAACATGATTGTATATTTCAAAGTTGGAGTTATGTGATTTATTAATTAAATCAAAAATAGAATCGTATAATGTCATATAAAAAGAAATAGTTGAACTACATATGTATAAACGCCCCTATCGTCTCGAGAGTCACGAGGAAACCGGTTGCTCTTAAATTGGCAAGGCATGACAAATGGAAGTTTGAGGACATGCCTCTATCATAATGAATTGTTGACATGAAATAAAACTTCTACATACATAATAAATTTTATTTATGGTATCATTTGAAATGAAAAACTTGCTGCAGATTATATGAAGACTGTCGAAGCAATAGCAATACGAAAACAAAGGGATATTCTAATTACATTTAAAAAACATGTTATTTGCTTGAAAGAAAAAATAATTTATAGTATTTATGCATTCTAAATTTTAATTAATATTCATACAAACAAGAATAAAAACACATTTATACATAGACGCTAATAGTTGTGCCAACTTATCTTACTTTGAACACAGGAAATAGCAGTCTAGATCATAACATAATATGTTGTAGTGTTGCTACAACTCAACTTTCATAATTAAAAAACACAGATCTACACCACTATATGCATGATGGGGTGAGTTTTTACCGCATTTTGGATTTTTTTTTTTATGTTAAAAGGCTGGTTGTGTCTTAGCTTGTAGTTCAATAGACAAGAATACCACCATGTTAGACTACCCGCAATGCTAAAGATTGCATTTACTACATGCGTCCTAGTCATCACTGACATATCAGCTTTTTACCCATACTTTTCACATCCATTCTCTCTCATCTTTTTAACTCCAACCCATCCTTCTCATATACATCATCCTTTTTTCACATCATTTCCACCTTCTCTCTCTGCATTTGGTTGCACTTCCGGAAGTGCAAAGTGGGGGAAGTGCAGAGCACTCCATTGCATCCATTGGAAAGACACCAGTCCACGTAGGACGTGCAGCAACCCTAAGTGCTGCATTGCGGAACGTCAAGAGCGAACATTGCAGGTTCGAGGCACGTCAGTCCCATGGGATCCAATGACCACATCAATTTGCCTCTCCATTTTTATCTAAACTGAGATATTCATTAGATAATGGAGATAAAAGATAGTTTTTTTGGTATGCAATTTTTTTTTTGCTTTCCGTGTGTAAAGGGCCAACAAGTTAGGCTGGTGATTAGAATAGAACTAGCAAAGTGGCCCACTGCGTTGCGGGCTTGCGGCGGGATAGTACGACTAAAACTCATGTCAAATCGACTATGAAGATGCGTTTTAATACGACTAAAATATGCATTATATCTTGGCAATACGATTACATAATATATGTAGACACAATTTATATACTATTGAGATTGAAATGTAATATAATATCTATAAACAATATCAAAATATCAATTGAAATTAATTCTCAACCATTTACAATCGTGAAATATATAGAAGAAGAAATCTAAATCAGATCCTATTCTATAGGAATAGATAAAGCAAAATACAAAATTCAAATGTTTATGTTATCTAATCTGTTTGCTTAGAATGTGGAGTATTCTGGTGATTAATATTCCCCCGCAAGATGGACGGTCTAGGAACAAGTCCAATCTTGAGAAATAAGTCATTGTGTCTGAGCTTCGACAATGGTTTTGTAAGAGCATCAGCAAGCTGATCATCACCAGAAATGTGAGTGACTCTGATGGTGCCATCTTGAACTTTTTCACGAACAAAGTGGAAGTCCAGTGCTAAATGTTTCATCCGAGAATGAAAAACAGGATTTGCGGAGTAGTGAGTTGCACTTAAATTATCACAGTAAATGGTTGGGATGGGCTGCAAGGTATAACCAAGTTCTGAAAGGAGGGAAATGAACCACTGAATTTCAGTAGTGTACTGAAGCGACCGCCCTGAATTCAGCTTCAGTAGAAGAACGAGCTAAGGTAGGTTGTCTTTTGGAGGACCAGGACAATATGTTGGAGCCTAAGTAGACAACATAACCTGTGGTGCTGCGATAAGAATTTTTATCACCTGCCCAATCGGCATCAGTAAACGCGTGGAGATGAAGTGGGCTGTTTCGGCGAAAGAGTAAGCCATGGTACATGGAGCCATGGAGATAGCGTAGCAACCGTTTGAGTGCTAGCCAGTGGGCATCAGTGGGCTTGTGCATGAACTGAGATAGCCTATTTACAGCAAAAGCCACATCAGGGCGAGTTAAGGAGAGGTACTGCAGGGAACCAACAAGGGCTCGGTAAGTGGTTGGGGAGGGTAGAAGCGGAGAGTCTGAGTCAGTTAAGGATATGGAAGTGGACATTGGAGTGGTTGTGGGTTTGCACGAGGTCATATTAGCTTTATGCAGAAGATCCAAAATGTATTTGGATTGAGAAAGAAAGAGGCCGTGTTTATGAGGGATGACCTCAACTCCAAGGAAATAGGTTAAGGGTCCGAGGTCTTTGAGAGAGAAACGGTTGGCAAGGGAGGTGATGAAGGATTGATTGAGAGATTGGTTTGGACCGGTGATGATTATATCATCAACGTATACTAGAAGATAAATTGGTGAGGTGGAATTGTTGTGAATGAAAAGGGAGGGGTCAGAGATTGTTGGTTTGAAGTGAATGGATAGAAGGTGAGTTTTCAATTCTTGGTACCAGGCTCAAGAAGCTTGGCGAAGGCCATATATGGCTTTGTTGAGTTTGCAGACATGGTGAGGAAGAGAGGAATTGGTGAAGCCGGGTGGTTGTTGCATGTAAACCGATTCCGAAAGAGTGCCTTGAAGGAAGGCGTTGTTGATATCGAGTTGTCGAAGTGACCAGTTATGGGAAGTGGCTAGAGAGAGGAGGAGACGAAGGGTGCCTGGTTTGACGACCGGGCTAAAGGTGTCAATGTAGTCGATGCCAGGGCGTTGGTGGAAACCTTTGGCAACAAGGCGTGCTTTAAGGCGTTCCACGGATCCATCGGGGTTATACTTTGTGCGGTATACCCACTTGCAACCAACGATGTTTGAGGCTTCAGATGGGGGAACAAGGGACCAAGTGTTGTTGCGGGTGAGGGCATCAAATTCGGTTTGCATGGCTTCCCGCCATTGGGGTTGCTTTAAGGCCTGAGTGATAATGGAAGGTTCTGGTATGGAATGAGGGGTGTTGTGAAAGAGGACAAATTGATTATTGTTGTATTTGGGATTGGGTGGTTTGTCCTTGCGAGTGTTGTAAGGATGAGTAGATGGTGGGGGAGGAACAGGGGGAGGTTCGGGAGAGGGGGTGGAGGGGGGAGGGGATGAAGGACAGATGGGTGGATTGATATTGTGTGTGCCCCGTTTGTAAGTGAGTATGGGAGGTGGAGGAGAGGTATGAGAGGAAGGTTGTGGAATGTCAGAAGGGGAAGATGGAATGTTGATGGTCTGGATGGTTAAAGGAAGCCAGTCAGGCAGGCTAGGTGGAGGGGAGGGGTTGGATTTGGTGAGGGAGTTGTAAGGAAAGACATGTTCAACAAAGTGGACATGCCGAGAGGTGTAAATACGATTGTTTATGGGATCGAGTAGATGATATGCACTCTGTGAGGAAGAATAACCAACGAAGATGCAAGGTTTTGAACGGGGGTCCAGCTTGTTGGTTGTGTAAGGGCGTAGCCACGGGTAAGCAAGACAGCCGAAGCTGCGGAGCTTGTGGTAATTGGGGAGGCGTTTGAAGAGATTGAGAAAGGGTGAGTTGTGGTTGAGGGTAGGGGTTGGTAATCTGTTAATTAGGTAGGCTGCGGTGGTGAAGGCGAATGGCCAGAAGGAGGTGGGTAGGTTGGCGTGGGAAAGGAGAGTGAGGCCAGTTTCGACTATGTGGCGGCGCTCGGCGTAGCCGTTGTGTTCAGGAGTGTGTGGTGGGGAGGTTAAGTGGGAAATGCCACATGAGGTAAAGTGAGGGGCAAGCTTAAGAAATTCGCCTCCATTGTCTGAGTAGAAACGTGTGATTTTGGTTTTGAAAAGTTCTCAACTAACTGTTGAAATTTGATGAAGGTGGCAAAGGTGTCAGATTTGCGTTGTAATGGGTAAAGCCATATGTATTTGGTGTTGTGATCAACAAAAATAAGATAATATTTGTAACCATCGAAAGAAGTGACGGGAGAGCACCAAACATCAGAAAATAAAAGATCAAGAGGTTTAAGAGAAGTAAGAGAAGAATCATTGAAAGGTAACTTGTGACTTTTATTCAAGCAACATGAATTACAATAATCAAATTTACTAGAATTAAAGGAAACAATTGAAGCTAAACGCTTAAAAACTTGTAAATGAGGGTGTCCTAAACGATGATGCCAGGTGGTGTCATTGTTTGATTGCAGGTGGAAGAGCGTGGGCGAGTTGGAAGATGTGAGCTCGTAGAGGCCTTGATTAGTGGTTGATTGGGTGAGAATCCGGTTGGTGCGGAGGTCCTTAAGCAAACAATAACAAGAATAAAAAGAGATTAGTAAAGGATTATCATGGCATAAACGAGAAATAGAAATAATGTTACGGGAAAGAGAAGGAACACATAAGACAAAATTTAAAGTAATGGGGACATTGGAAAGTAACAATTGAGTGGAGCCGATGTGAGTGATAGAGAGGGACGAACCATCGCCAATTATAAGATCATTAGTGCCATCATACGGGCTATGTAGAGAGAGGACACTAAGGTCGTTGGTGACATGATGAGAGGCCCCGGTGTCATATAACCATGCGGGTGAGGTGGTAGGCGAGGTGGCAGCCATGTGGGCTTGAGGTTTGAAGGGTGGTTTAGGATAAGTAGGGGGTTGATATGAGGGTGAGCCTTTTTGAAGGCCGCACATGTGGTGAGAGAGTGACCTTTGGTGAAGCACCATTGGCACTTACCAAGGTAAGGTTTGGAGGAGGAGGTTGGATTGGTGGTGGGGGTGGGTAAGAGAGGTGGTTGATTGTTGTTTGGTTGTCGAGGATTCCAGGATTTGTGATGAGGGCGGGACTGGGCAGTGAAGGCGGTAATGGGTTGATGGAGGTTTGTTTTGTCAGGTGGGTTTTGGGCAAGGGATAGTTCATGGTTGATTAGCTTTTCATGCAGCTCATGGAAATGTATAGGTGTGTCTCGGGCAAGGATGGAATCTATAATGGGTTTGTAGGCTTTAGAGTCAAGGCCATGAAGGATGATGTCGGAGATATCTTCTGCATCAAGGGTTTTGCCGAGGATGGCAAGTTCATCCACAAGTTGTTTAATGCCATGCATATACTCGGTAATTGTTTGGTTAGGGGATTTGGAGGAGTTTTTGAGTCGGTGTTGTAATTGTTTGATGTGGCCTCGGGTGGTTGCTGCGTGGGTATTTGCAAGGATGTTCCATGCTTCAAGGGAAGAAGGAGCATGGTTGATGAGGGAGACTATGGGAGCAGAAAGTGTGCCAACCAAGGCCCCGAACAAAAGTCGATCCTGCCGGTACCATTGATTATAGTCGGCATGTGGTGTAGTCGAACCATCAGGTTTGACAGTAGGAGGGGGGGAGGGGTGGGTGCCATTGATGAACTTGAAGAGGTCTAGGCCCTGAAGAATCGCTTCAATTTGGGTTTTCCAACTGAGGTAGTTGGTAGAGGTGAGTTTGAGAGAGGAGGGGAAGGTGACCATGGTAATGGTGGTGGGTGTGTTGGGGATGGGATTAACGATTGTGGTGTGGTCGGCCATGATGCTGGTGCGAGCGGCCGGAATCAGAACGGAGAGGGGATCGAGAAGGCGTGTGATACCATATAAACAATATCAAAATATCAATTGAAATTAATTCTCAACCATTTACAATCGTGAAATATATAGAAGAAGAAATCTAAATCAGATCCTATTCTATAGGAATAGATAAAGCAAAATACAAAATTCAAATGTTTATGTTATCTAATCTGTTTGCTTAGAATGTGGAGTATTCTGGTGATTAATAATATCATTATATCCATTATGTTTAGAGGTGGCAATTTTAACCCACTTCAAAGGAAATGGATTGGTTTGGGTAAATAATTGTAGTATAATGGGTTGAAATGAGTAACATCATAATATTGAATGGGTTGAGATTGGTAACACTTAAACATAACGCGGGTCAAGACGGGTAAACAAAAAAGTATGTAAATGCAATGGATTCAAACATTTAAAATTGATTAATAACATATTTGATGAGAAAATCACTAAAAATTATCAAAATGGACTATTTGTTTACTTATAACACATCTTAAGTTAAACTAAATTGATGTTTTTTAAGAACAATCCATTTAGACCCGAACTAATTTTGCTTAAACCCGTTCTGACCCGCACCCATCCTGACCCGAACTCGTTCTGACCCGTTACCCAACCGACCCTATATCTAATAATTATAGTTGGTAAAGCAGATACATGATTAGTCGTGTTTAACAAAAAAAAATACAAAAGTTACTCACGTGATGCCGCACAGTGATACAATTAAAAGTCGCTTGTTGTCGTGTGATTGCCGAAACATAAATATAAAATATTATTATGTCACGTACATGCAGTAAAAAAACCTACAAAATAATTTAATTGGAAATATTTAGGAAAAATCGAATGCAATATTACATAATGTGACGTGTTTACGAATCGTATTAGAGAGAACCTGGCATTTAAGAAAAACTTAAACTGAGAAACAAACACGGGGTGCGGGTCAAAAAAAAAGAGAAGAAATAAAATAATACAAAAGAAATAAAAAAGGCTGTGGGGGCTTCGATTCGAACCTGCGTGGGTCTGCGCAAAGACCTTAAATGAATATAAGGAAACCACTAGAGCCAAATAATCTTTTGCGTTGTTTGTCACCAAACAAATATATATATATATATGTCGAAACTACAAATCACCGACCTTTCAAATTGTATATATATACAATGTCGGTTTATATGTGACCTCAAATCATGCTATATATATATATATATATAGGGGAATGATCAATTGTTAACCATTCCTTATTGCGATAACCGAATAACTATATCTTATTACTTTGGGGTCTATATTAAAATAAATATAAATGTGTAAGTTTTTTTCTTCTTTTTGAATTAATGTAATTAATATAGGGCGCACTTACATTAATAAAAAAAAGAAGAAAAAACTTACACCTTTAGATTTACTTTAATATGGGCCCCAAAACAATAAGATATAGCTATTCGATTAACGCAATAAATATGGGCTAACAAAGTAACCATATCCTATATATGTGTGTATTTATAAATAAGCTAACAACTTTGTCTTACGGTCATAACGTGTGGTGGTATCATGATTGCGCGGCAACGCGCTTTTTACCTCATCTAGTTATTTATATATATAAAGTTCATGTTAGGAATAGTAACACGAAGTCAAGTGCTCCAAGATCCGATCCTTTTGATGAGCTTTAAAATTAATTAAATAAAAATACTAACTAAACAAATAAAAATTTTTCAGTCAAATGATTATATGTTAGGCTAGGTTGATGGTTAATTATCATGTGTGTGAAACAGAGTGTTGATAGTTCGAACCCCATCAATTGCAGTTTTGTTTTTCTTTTATTTTGTTGTGTTTTCCATAACTATTTTATTTAAATAGTAATTATGATAATAACTAAATAATAGTAAATAAATTGTAATCATTAAACAATGTTTTTTTAAAAAAAAGCTAAAAAATGTTTTTTTCGTTTTATTTGTCAGCCATATATTCGTATTTATTTACGCTTATTATGAAATTGCAAAAACCTTTTTTATTATTTTCGTTTACGATTTACAGCATCACGTACTTACGTTTGCTTTTGTATTCTTTGGGAGTGTCGCATTCTTTTACAATGGTTCGGTTTATTGTTTTAGGACTCATTTACAGCAATTGTGTCCATTTTTTGGGTCTATGTTTTAATATTCATGATATTGATACCTCAAATCTTTTTTTAATTAGTGCCAATGTGTAAGGCACATTTTAGGTTGTTTTTAATGTTTTACTATTTTAATAAGGTATAATTACTAATTTTTCCCTTTTTTATTTGTTGGACCTATTTTGTTTAATGGTAGAATGTACCACTAACTATGACCTTTTTTTTTTGTTATGATGACCATGTTTACGACGAGTACAATTTAGGGCTTGATGTTGGAGTGACAACTGTTACGACGTATCTTTATATCTGCATTTTTATATACAAGATGATGTATTCGTTCAGATTTTCACAATCGTAGCATGTTACCCGCCGGAACCGGCGGGGAACCCACTCGTATATATACAAACTGAACTGCAACTTAAGAGCAGTAATGGGATCCTGCCCCGGAGGTTCCACCCATTTAGTACCCATGGGTACCCGCCATCGTTTTTCCGAAATGGGGCAGAGGAGAAAAAAAAACTAGGTTTTGTGAAGGTGGGTTAATGACCTAGGAATAGAGAGAGGAAGTAGCAACAGAGTTTGAGACGAGGAGAGAGACCATATGGGTTTGAGTTGTTATGGATTAGGGGTGTTCAGTTTTCGAATATGACTCGAAATAATCGAAATTCGATTCGATTTCAATTCGAAAAACAACAAGTCGAAATTCGATTCGAATTTTCACATTCGAATTCGATTCGATTCGTAGTATAATATCGAATTTAAATTATTTATATATTAATTATTTTATATATACAAGTAGTTACTATATTTAAAAATTAGGCTTTTTAGTTGAGTGGTTTAGTTTATAAAAACTGAAAGCCTATTACATAAATGTCAATGTAATTATAAAATACTCATAATTTTAACACTTTTAAATGTACTAAACCTAAACATTCACAACAAAAGCATCAATTGTGAAGCTCGAAAAATTGATCATTTTGGTTGTTAATTTCTAATATTTTGATTATTTTTCACTTTATGTTTTTTATATGTTATCATTGACATTATATATTGAATTTTTATCATTTTATTAGTTCAAACGATATTTCTAATTAATATTACAACTTAGATATTGGTTATTTGATATTTGGATATTTAAGGTTTTAATTATTTGATACTTTGAATATACAAAGATAGCAAGTATAAACAATTTTTAAATTAAATGCAAATCAAACTAATTCGAATTCTAGTCGAATTCGAATCGAATTCGGATCGAATTCGAATAGAATCGAATTTCGAATAGAATCGAATTTCGAATTTGAAAACGAATTCGAATTGGATTTTTCGAATTCGAATCGAATTCGAATGCTCATAAAAAATTCAAAATTCGAAATCATTCAATTCGAAATATTCGAGTTATTCGAAATTCGATTCGATGAAGACCCCTATAATATGGATAACAGGCAAGGATATAGAAATTGGGTTTTAGACCAAAAGAGTGTTAATAATAAAATTATTTACCAAAATGGTGTTATAGAAAAACTATTTACCAAACTAGTGTTTTAATCATTTGTTAATTTCTCACTCCTAATTTCATTGGAGAACTTTCACTAATTAAATATTTTGTGCTTTATTTATATTATTAACCAAACTTATAATTTTCTAACATTTTTATATATTTATAAAATGATTAAAAATAAGATTAATATTTATTATTATTATTTTAAGATAGAACAATATTAACGAAATATATTTATTATTGTAAAATATATTAGTAGATAATAAATATTTTCCGTTATTATATTTATGGAATGTATCAACTAAATAATTACAAGATATTTTCTAGTAACATATATTACAATAATAAATATATTTTGTGAACAATAATTTCTACATAAGGGTGTCAAAAATACATGAAACCAACTATCTGCCCCGCAACCGAATTAGATTAATCATATCGGATTATATGGGTCAAAAATGTTATTTATTCGAGTCAACCTTGATTAACCCGAATGGTTAATAGGGTCCAATTTCGAATACTTTTGTTAAGAATTGGGTTTCGGGTTAACCCGATGAAAGAAGCTTACTACTCTTATTCGAAAAAAGAAATCATGTATCTAACAAGGATAATTGAAGGGTAATAAGAACCACTGGACATAAATAATAATGATTAGGTAAATAAATTTTTTTGTCTAAAGTTCATTTAAAAAAAGTATTATTATATCATGATTTTTGTTTTATCTAACAAATAACAAAAATAGTATTATTATTGTAATATATTATTATTAGTAATATCTTGTAATTATTTACTTGATAAGGTAAGGATCTGTTGTTAACCCTCCTTATTGACATAGCCCGAATTTACCCTTGAAGATCAACTCGAATCTTTTGTTTTTTTTTTCAAAATCTTTGTTTTACATGTACAAGAGTATGTTCTTTTATGTGTATGTGCAAATTCTTTTTCGTTTGAGATCCTACATCACTGTAATTTGCCTTACAGTGTTGTAAGACAAATTACAGTGATGTAGGATCTCAAACGAAAAAGAATTTGCACATACACATAAAAGAACATACGCTTGTACATGTAAAACAAAGATTTTGAAAAAAAAAAAAGATTCGGGTTGATCTTCAAGGGTTAATTCGGGTTATGTCAATAAAGGTGGGTCATTATAGGATGCGAATCCTACTTGATAATTCCTTAAATGTATTAACGGAATTTATTCATTGTCTAATAATGTATATTCCAATGAAAAATATATTTCGTTAATACGGATAGTGTTCTATCTTAAAATAATAATTAATATTAATTTGATTTTTCATTATTTTACAGATATATAAAAATGTTAGAAAATTATAAGTATAATAAATAATATAAATAAATCACAAGTATTTAATTCATGAAAGTTCTCCAATAATATTAAGAGTGAGAAAGTAACAAAATGATTAGAACACTAGTTTGGTAAATATATTTTCAACTACACTATTTTGGTAAATAAATTTCTTAGTAACACTCTTTTTGGTAAAAACTCTAGAAATTGGTTTATCAAGTAGATTGAAACAAAATAGTACTATATTTTACAAATTTCGTCAATAGAAATAGTAACGGAGCTCCATCCAGAATTAGGATTCGATCGTCAGGCTACCGATTGTCTACTCCATCTAACAAAGATCGAGCAGCAGTATCGCTTATAGGGTTTCACATGAAAAAGAATCGGGGGAGACAACAAAGATCAATATCGAAGACGGAGAAGGGTATGTGGCGGAGACAACTGAAATTGTCTTTAGACCTATAACTGTTGTGGTTCTGGTCGTGGTGGACTGTAGACGATGATGTCTGTGAGCGGTGATGCGTTTGACGACGGCGAGGACGAGTAATGGCGACAGGTTGCGGTAATGTGGCAGTGATGTGTTGGCTGGAAGTAGTGGTGAGGCTGAGTGCCTGAGTCGGAGAAGATAGAGTTTTTGGCGTAGAATCGGTTGTGGCGGTGAGTAGAAAAAATAGGGTAAAGATAGAGATAGTAAAAGAGAGATGCTCCAAATAAGGCATGATTTAAAAGCAGATAGAGAAAACGAAAAGATGATACATTCTTTAAGACAAAATAAATAAATTAAAATGCCATAAATTAAAATGTCTGATAATATACATAGACAAAAGACAAAAGACATTTCCTTAGGCATTTATTTATGTGTCCTAATATTCATACATCATGCTCTCTTTTATACACAATACTCAAATCAAATAATCACATCATATTCACATAATTTTTATTTATACATTTTTTTTAATATTAAGAAATAGAAAAAATGTTGTTATTGATACACCGGTGTATTAATATCCATACCCTTATATATATATACAAAGATGAAAAGTAATGATGACATATTAAAAATATTATTTTCATAAACTAGCGTGTATGTAAGATTTGTCTTATCGGTTAAGGAGTCGCCTCTGCCATAGGTGGGTGTTCAAACCTATACTCAACATTTTTTTATGGTTAAATATAATACTATTAATAATTAAGTAATAGAGTAAATTACAAAAATAATCTTTTACGTATGTATCAATTTTCAGATTTCATCCTTAAACTTTAATAATTACACCAGTAATCCTTTATGTTTATGTTTTGTGACAATTAAGTATTTTTCCTATAACTAAAGTAAACTCTAATAAAGGATGAAATATGTAACTATTTATAAAATTAAAGGATGTTTTTTTAGTTTACTAGTTTTATTAATTCATGTTATTTTATTTTTGTTGGCTTTTCTTTTTTCTTTTACATTTAATTGTTTTAAATATTTTAATATTTTTTTTAAAATTAATACTTAGTTTACTAGTTTAGTTATTTTGTAATTAAAATATTATTTATATATTTTTTATTATGTATTTAATTCCGTTTATTTAGTTTTTTATTATTTTTTTCATATTTATAATTTTACTATTCAAATTAATTATCATTTAATTAAAATTTTATAACTATGATTGATTATTTATAAGTTATGAAAGATATAAAATTAGGCAGCCTCATTTAAGTTATTTACCAGCTGACTAAACATATTGTTTTAAGAAATTTTATTTAAAATTTTTAGTTATATTTTAATTCATAAAAATTCAAAAACTACTTATTTGAGTGAAACTCAATTTTTTTTCAATCAAAGAGTATTTATAAAAATTAGTTTATAATTTTTTTTAATTAAACTTTTAGCTATCTTTTAATTCATAAAAGTTTTTTATGAAATTTTACTTTGGATTTTAGATAAAGTTAATAAAATCCTTAAACAAAATATTGTCTTAAGGACAATTTTTTTTTTAAAAAGAATACCATAAACTAATAAATTTGTAATTGTTGAATTCCTCCACAATAATAATAAATTTCTAGCTCTTATTCTTCAATTCCTTCAAATACTTTTGAATATTTTAAATGTCCATAAAAACAAAATTTTCAATTAAAACAATAGAATTTTTTTGATTTAATCAAAATATTTTTGACATTTTATGAATTAAAATACAACTGAAAGTTTAAAATTAATTTTCCGATAACAATATCTTTAGCTTACCTTAATTATTAGCTGAAATGATACTAGCTTATATTTTTATCACTTATAAATAATAAATCATAGTTATAAAATTTTAATTAAATGATAATTAATTTGAATAGTAAAATTATAAATATGAAAAAATAATAACAAACTAAATAATTGGAATTAAATATATAATAAAAAATATATAAATAATATTTTAGTTATATAATAACTAAAATAGTAAACTAAGTACTAATTTAAAAAAATATTAAAATATTTAAAACAATTAAATGCAAAAGAAAAAAAGAAAAGCCAAAAAAAATAAAATAACATGAATTAATAAAATTAGTAAACGAAAAACGTCTTTTAAATTTATAAATAGTTACATATTTCATCCTTTATTATTAGGGGAAAATAATCATTTTAAAAAAATTAACTAGAAAAGTTAACTTTGGTTAGAGGAAAAGGACTTAATTGTTACAAACTATAAAGATAAAGGATGAGTAGTGTAATTATTAAAGTTTAAGGATGAAATCTAAAAGTTGATACATACATAAAGGATGATTTTTGTAATTTACTCTAAGTAATATTAATAATTGTAATAATTAAATGTTCTTAATAATAATTTTATGGAAGCAAGGCTCGATTTATTGTTTTAGGACATATTAACAGTTGTGACAACCGTTACTTTGGTATGCAATTTGATGGTCAGGATCATGTCATCGATGTCATGATCAAATATTCATGTCACGTTTATGACAACTACCCTTAAGAGTGTTATATCATAGTGACAACTGTTGTATCAGTTTTTGTATTTGTGTTTTAATATACAGAATTGTGTTTGGGTTCGAATATTTGAAATCGTAATTGAATTCCTGCCGCAACCCACTAGTTAATATTAAATTATAGGCAATGTTTTCAAACCCGGACATGACCGGTCGGACCGGGGTTCGGTAGCCAAAACGGTCCGGCTAAGCCTTCAAAACCGTTTTTGCAGAAACCGGCCGGTCGGACCTCTAAACCGTGTAAAAATCCGGTTAGACCATTTATGCTATTACTATTTTGCCCTTGCTTTATTTACCCTAAAATGACTAAATGTTCCAGATGACGGCAGAGTAGCAGACCCCCAAATCCAAATCCCATTTCAAATTGATCCCATTTCCCTGCATCCCGTTTTCTTCCATATGAACGGCGACCACCAGCGGCAGCAGCAACAAAAGCGATGAACATATCTGTTGGCGCGGCAGTTGGCGACGGTTGACGGGTGCGGCTGGGATACTGGCGACGGGTGACGGAGCAAACTCATATCCGATTGACGCGACGAGTGGTGTGGCTGGGAGACTGGTGCGGCTGCTAGGGTTTTAAAGTTTAGAGAGATTTATGTTTAGAGAGAGAGAGAGAGAGCTGAGAGTTGATTTGAGAAATGCCTAAATGATAAAAACATGCGTTGGAGCTCTCTATAAATGAGTATATATATATATATATAGAATAGCCTATAAATGAGTATACGCCGTTCAATAAAAAATCTATATATATTTATATATATTGTATTTTTAATATACATATATTATATATATTATAAGTATATACTATATATATTTATAAAATATTTAAAACGTTAACCGGTTTTTAAATCTGGTTCAACCGGTCCGACCGCTGACCAGTTAAGAAACCGGTTCAACGACCGGTCCAGTTTTAAAAACATTGATTAAAGGTAAGCGAAGACGCGAAGTTAAAGAAAAGGTAAATAGAATTGAGTTGAGACTTGAGAAAGACGGGGGAGCCGGTGAGGGCCGAGGGGCCATTTTCTTTTATTTTTGGTTTCAGCCCAGCCCAGAGAATGTATGGTCTAGTTAATACCTATGCAACGTAACGTAACGGTCACGGAGCCCAACCCAAAGACCACAAGAATAGTAGAACCGAAAATGTCGTAAATTGATTCGTAAGGGTGTTTATCAGTTCGGTTAACGGTTTGTTCGCTTTGTTTGGTTCGGTTTAATCGGTTTTCAAAAATATCCCCCCTAACTGTTAAACGAACCTAACCGAATTCAGGAAATGGTTATCCGAACCGAATTCAACCAAATTCAATTCGGTTCGATTTCAGTTATAACCGAACAAACCGAATTCAACCGAACAAACCGATTAAAAACCAAATAAACCGGTTAAAAACCGAATAAACCGAATCCATCCAATTAAACCGAATTCAACTTTATATTATTAATAAAAACAATAAATTTAATTATGAATTCGGTTTAATCAGCCAACTGAATAAAGCGAATTCAAAAAAAAATTTAAAACCGTTAACCGAATTCGGAAGTCGGGTACAGTTAGGAACCGAACCGAGAACCGAATTCAGAATTCGGTTCGGTTTTTTTCAGTTACGGATGCATTTCGGTTATCGTTTTTTTCGGTTTTCGGTTTTTCTTAACATCCATAAGGACACGGACTTTTTATTTATTTATTTATTTTTAACGGCAGTTGTGTTTTGTTTGGTTTAAAACAATATTCAAGTATAATGTTAACAAATGCATGTATTATAAAACAATTTGATTAAAAATTCATGCATTAGTTATTAGTTGATAAAACTATAGTTAATAATGAACAATTGAAAATTATAATTGAGTTCAAAATTCAAAAAATGATAAAAAAATTTGAATTCTAAAATTTATAGATAAATGTTAAAAACATTATTAGTCTAGTTGTTAAAAACAATAAAGTTGATTAAAAATAAAACAATCTTGATTATATAATTATAATCTATAATATTAAATTATTTTTAAAAGAGTAAATCACTGAGATGATCTTCATGGTTTGCTAGTATTTTACTATTACTCTTAGGTTTAATAAATTACCTATATGGTCTGAAAATTTAAGCATTTGTAATACATATAGTTCTCATGTGAGGGTAATTTGCTCAAATATGTGACGATAATTTGTTGACATAATGACTATATATGTTACAAGTGTCGAAAGTTTGGGACCATATGAACAATTTATGAAATCCAAAAACCAAGAGTAAGACCATCCCCATTAACAATTTTGATTGGGTTGTGACACTATTCAAAAAAACAAGAAAAAGAAAAAAAAAACACAAAAGTAGGGCGATTCGCTCGTTGCTGCAAACAAGTTTGCAACCCAAATATATATGTTTTTTTTCTTTTTCTTTTTTACTTTAAAATAATTACTTTTAGTTAATCTTATTTTATTTAATAACTACTAATAATTAACATTTTTAAAAAATCTAAAAACATAGACTTGATCAGATTTTTTTATGAACATGTCGGTATAAATTTTGTTAAAAACGGAGTTCGTTTAAAAAATGTATTTTTAATATAAAATAAATATAAACAATCATTGATTTATCTGATCTAAAACCAAAGTTTTTTATTTGTTCAGAAAATTTTCTGGATCAAATTTTTTATCTGAAAAATCATAAATTACATTTATTTAATAAAAACTAAAAAATCTAATAATTTTTAATAAAAACTAATAATCATAAATTATATTTATTTAATAAAAAGTAGTAAATGTTAGGTTGTTAATGAGAGTAAAAATTTAGGTTTGATTGGGTTGTATAGATTGAAGAGAGAGAAATTAAATTTTTATTAAAATGTTGGGTTGAATTGGATTGTGAATGATGATGGTCTAAAATATTAGCAAACCACATAGACCATGTCAGTAATTTACTCTTTTTAAAATTAACAAGTAACACTAATAATTATTTATAACTAATTTCATTTATTTTCACATTATCTAAAAGTATATGATTTTAATATTATAATTATTATTAGTATTCTTTTAATTATTGACAATATTTAATATTATTATTGATGGGGCTTAATCACATCTAACGTAGTGAGTGTGAGAAAATGTGTATACCAAGATGTGATGAGTGAAAAGAATGATGATGATGTGAATTATTTTTAATGGTTTGTAAATTATAAAAAAAAAATTATTATTGATGTTGGTGTCGTGGTCAAGCAAGTGACTATGGACAATTATTTTCTTCAATTGATAATCAAACCCTTAAGCAACATAGTAAAATGAACTGACGATAATGTGACAAGTACCAGCGTAGATGGTCACTTTGTGGTAAAGGTGACAATTTTTACCTATATAAAAAGAAATTGGTTGGTTTGGGTAAACCATTGTAGTATAATGGGTTAAAATGGGTAACATTATAATATTGAATGGGTTGAGATGTGTAGCACTTAAACACAATGCGGGTCAAGATGAGTAACCAAAAAACTATGTAAATGCAATGGATTCAAACATTTAAGAATGATTAATAATATATTTGATGAGAAAATCACTAAAAATTATCCAAATAGACTATTTGTTTACTTATAATACATCTTAAGTTAAACTAAATTGATGTTTTTAAGAACAATCCATATAGACCCGAACTGTTTTTATTTAAAACCCGTTCTGACCAGTTACCCGCCCGACCCAACCCGCTAATTTTGTCAGTCATACTTTGTGGTCAAGCTCACCAAGCCTACCTAGAAAAGGTGTGAACTTAACCGTCAAATGTGTGGGCCCTGTGGAATAGGCTCCATCAAAATCAAGCCTGAGAAAAATCCGAGCCCCCATGGAATAGGCTCCATCAAAATCAAGGTTGAGAAAAATCCGAGCATGATCCTTCACTTGGTGTCATGTTGAAAATGCCCCCAACATGACTCGTGTAACAGTAAGTACCAGATCGTCCGGCAAGTCCGTACGGTACGTGTACTTTCTACAGTAACTATGTGTACTTATACGATTTTAAACAGTTCTTGAATTAACAAGATCTTAAATACAAGAAATCGTTGTATGTATTTTCGTATAAACTTAAATACATTAAGTACAACGTACATTTGGAACATTTGTTACATTTATTAAGTGAAAACTTAATTTCTGTTAACACAACAAGTCACGAGAAACAACGATGCTCAAACAATACTCAGAAACGTATCGGTTGCGATCTGATGTCCACAATTGACAGGAATCAGATGACCGACAAGTCAGTACAAGAACAATGTGAAAACAGGATGTCTAGTTGAGTCCGACAGTGAGGAAACACAATCTAAACACAATTACAGTGTTATTTCAGAATAATGAACTGACAGTGTGTTTGCGTGGGTGACGATTCACACAAACATATCTGTGAGTTTAGAGTTCTGAAATAATGACTGAAAAGTAGAAAACAAAAGTCAGAAAGCAAAACCATCGTCGTATTCGTTCGGGTGACGATTCGAACGAATTACGCGCGAAGGTGACGCGATCTGACGAAACGAAAACGAAAACACGACACGAACGAAAGTAAATTAATAAAATAAAATAAATAACATTTTACAATTTTGAAACTCATCAAAATAATTAATTTAAACTTTTTTTTTATTTAAAACCATTTAAATTACGCGTAATTTTCCGGAAACGTAACGAAAACGCGAACCGAGCGACAAAAACAAACCCGAACACCCTCGGGGTATAAATACCCTTAAATGAGTCAAACTACTCATTCTCACTTCATCTTCTACATCTAAAAACCCTATTCCCGGTTTTGAAACCCACCTCCATTACCAACCTTCTCTCATCCATATCTCCCTCGTTTCTCACCCGATTCGAGTGATTCTTTCGCCCACGCGTAGCCCTCAACGTCTTCTACATGAAAGTACAACGGATCTAAAGCCAAACCTACTGAAAATCGAGGTATGAGGATGCTAAGATTTCGAAAACTAGGGTTTTCTACCCTCTCATTCACACCTTGTTCAAGAACCGGTTTTATGCCTTCATACTTTGAGTTTAAGCCTCTAAGAACACCTTTACTTATCACCATGTGGGAACTCCATAAATTCCGGTTGTGAGCTGAGTTGGAACCACCCTGAACGGCTGTCTTACAGACCACCAAATAGGGTCCATTCGCCGAATGGATAGGGTCGAATGACCACCCCTTTTCTCTCGGCCGAATGAGAAAACCCAGCTGTCGAATGACTTCATGCGCCACTTCCATTCGCCCTTACACATTCGCTCATCTTCATACGCCAGAAACAACCTTCATTCGAACACAATCTCAGAATGAATCTCATTCGCCTTTCTCTTATTCGTCACCCCATGCACCGGTTCCTATCATTCGCTGGTTTCCATTCGACAGCCCACATTCGTCAACCATTGTGTTCATTCGACTGACTCCATATTCTTGGATCTGGAAGCTATGCAGCCACCCATTTCATCAACACACCTATAGTTGGGAAACCCTAGATGGCCTAAGACATGAAACCAGTAAACCATCTTGGCCCAGAAGACTACATTGGTGGCCCATGTTGATTGTGGTTAGCTCAGGAAGCTATTTAGGCCCAATTTAAGTTCAGTTGGCCCACCCCAATAGTATGTCATTGAATTACTTTGCAACTCAAGCCCAACATGGCTACTCTATGGCCCAACAGACTTTTACCTGGCCCATCGACTCTTTGCTAGCCCAAAGCAGAAAAATCAACAACATTTAAGCAGGCCCAACAGCCTACTTAACAGGCCCAACAGATCCTGGCCCATTGTTAGACCTAACAGCCTAAATCCTTGGCCCAACGGACCCAACAGCAGGCCCAGTTGCATTCTGGTTGGCCCAGGATGGGCCCAACCTCATACTACCTAGGCCCAATGATATCTTGGCCCAGCTCTACTGTTCCAGCCCAGAACCTATAGTAGGCCCAATAAATAATCTCAAAAACCTTGTTCGGCCCATGTTTAGTAAGTAACTAAGGACAAAATAGGCCCACGATCGATTTCAGCCCAAATGAACCAGGCCCAGGTTGGCCCATGCTCTATTTTACTACAGGCCTTGATGGGATTCAAGGGGCCCAGTAAAATCAACCTTTGGCCCACAGATTTTGGCCCAAGGCCACCATTTAAGGCCAACAGTTCAATCTTTAGGCCCATCATTGTTTCAGCTCCATTTAGCCAGGCCCAACTTGGCTTATGAGTTATATTAGTGAAGGCCTGAGACAAATCTCAAAGGGCCCAACAAAACCAGCCCGAGGCCCACAGAAAACTAATTCAAGGCCTATTTTGAGGCCCATGTCCTCAATTTGAGGCCACCATGCTAATCCTTTGGCCAACAGCCCATTCTTGGCCCAATCTCAATTCCTACAGCCTTATATGACTCTTGGCCCAACAAATATTACCAAGGCCCACCTTGGGCCCGATAAATTCCTTAGAGGCCCAAAACAAGGCCCACAAAGCTACTTAAACTCTAGCCTTTGTAACTTTTGGCAAGGCCTTTGTATTCCATTAACCCAAATCATTGTCCCACACTTTCAAATAAGCCTCACCATCCTCAATTGTTCAAGAACTATTCCAAGGCCCATGTATTTGGGCCCAAGGCCCAACTTGCTACATAAAGGCCCAACAAGTAACTTGGTCACAATGTTCGGTCCATATGCCATGATTTAGCCCACATGAGTTCACCACATTTCATAAGATCAAAATAAGATAGGCCAAAAGAATGTTTGCTTAATTAATCAATAATTATGCGATAAATGTTCAAAACGTACAAAATCAACAAAGACGAGTTGGAAACTAAGCACTAAGTCTTTCATCAAAGCAAATGGCATATAACTAATGACAATATGATAACTTACAAGGTCATTAACTTGAATCAAACATATGGGACCGAACATGGATCATGACCAAGTCTTACGCGTGTTAGCCAACTTTAGGGCTAACACATATATCCACACACAATTCCCTACAAAACTTATACTTGCGAGTCTTAACAACGTGAAATCAATACAGGGACGTGAAAACAAACCAAATTACAATACAGAGCGCGCGCAGTCTTTTGTTTAAGCTAAGTCAACTCAACAGCAACAAGGTGAGTTCATTGCCCCTTTTCTAACATTTTTGTTTTAAAACGCGGGGCTGAGAAGCATGCGTAAACTGTTTTATGTAAATTGTTTACTTGAATGCTTTTATATGTTTACATGTATAACTGTTATCTTAGACTCCTGTTTAGGTAACTGTTATGTATCAAAGAACTATTTCAAAGAACTATTTTCAAAGAACTAAAGACCTCAAACAAAGAACTATTTTCAAAGATCTGTTTTCAAAGAACTATTTCAAGAGTGTGTTGTCAAAGAACTAACGATCTATTTTCAAAGAACTATTTCGAGGGTGTGTTGTCAAAGAACTAACGATCTATTTTCAAAGAACTAACGGTCTACTCTCAAAGAACTAACGATCTATTTTCAAAGAACTATTTCAAGAGTGTGTTGTCAAAGAACTAACGATCTATTCAAAGAACTAAGTACAAAGAACTATTTTGAGGAACATCTGGGAAATGCTCAAAGATAACATGTGCCAAAGAACTAAAGAACTAAAGAACTATGGACGGTCTAAAGAACTATGAAAGCCTATATATCAAAAGATGTCCTAGCTAGACTGATTGATTGTAGGTCACATGTTTGATGAGGTTTACAGATCTCCTTTACTACTAAGTACCTTGATTGACAGACTAGTCTACTCGAGTTGACCAAAGGCCCCAATCAATAGGACTTAGATTTTATTGAATGTTTATTTATTTATTTAAATTAAGCATTTATAACAAATTCCACAATTGCTGCTTTAATCATATTTGTATGATGAACATATGAAATCAAGAGAGATTTCAAATGATTGCAATTACAGGAACAGAGAACAGAGGAATCATGGGTGTTTAAAGGTGTATGGTAGGTAAAAATGCTTAATTATCATTAATAACAATGTCCTATGCGGATTAGTATGTGGTGGGACGTCGTCTGGGCGGGGTTGTAGCCTTGACCCAGGGGTATGCCCTATATATAAGCATACCGATCTGGATGATACATGTGGTGTTAATGAGGTTAGGGTCTTTACCGAAAGAAGGGTTCAAAACATTTTCAAAGTTACAAAACTATATGAACTCACCAACCATGTGTTGACTTGATCTTTTTGCATGACTTCTCAGGTGACGAACAGGTCAATTAGGAAGTCATTACTTCTGGACTAGGACTTCAGATAGAAGACTTAGTATTTTGGACCTGCATATTTTGAAGGCAACATTACACCTACCATTTTGTATATCTTGTGTAAATACAAGATAGAAACTCATGGTGTTAACAGTAGAGTTACATTGTTAAATTATAAACAATATTGATGTAGTTTAACTTTGTAATTCTATCCTATTTAGCATTTCTCATTTATGTATCATGTGCCATATAACAATCTGATCAGTCCGATTATCACTCCCGATATCGCGCCCCGGGAACCTTCCGCCCGACGGGACAACCGATCCTATCCCGCCGGCTCGGGGTGTGACAGATTGGTATCAGAGCCATGGTTATAGAGAAATATAGGTCATTTATTTTAACGGTTTGGCCTAGACTATAACCTAGGGACCCTACATGTAGAGAACATAGGAATTAGGAATTTATGTGCATTGTGTCTTCTGCATTCGATCATTGCACTAACCAATGTTCTATTGGTTATGATTAGAATGTCACCAAGAAGACAACCATCACCGCCTCTACCTTCGCAGGAGACGGACCCAACAGTCGAGGCACTTGCAACTTTGATCACTGAACAGTTGATGGCGGTTCTCCCTGGAATTATTGCCCGGATCAGGAATAGTGAGGAGTTTGCTAAAATCCTCCCACTACTTTCTACAGAGCAGAAGAAATCGGAAACAGGAGAGTCAAGCAAGAAGCGAAAAAGGTGTCATCCTGAAGAATCAAGAGACCTTGTAATCTACACTGAGGCCATTCCTCTTCGTCAGATGGCCGTTGCTCCGGAGTCAGAGGGTCATAAGCGTCATGCTGACAAATTTCCTTTATGTGCCACGTGCGGTCTCCACCATGCTAAGGATAAACTGTGCAAACATTGTCTGAACTGTGGGAAAAAGGGACACTGGAGTCGTGATTGTAATAATCCCCCGACCCATAACCAGAATCCCGGAAACACTACATATCCTCTTCCTCGATACAGAAAGGATTGCTATGTGTGCGGATTATCCGAACACATTTCACGGGACTGCCCCGTGAGGATATCTTCCACAAGTCCTGTACATTCTACGGGAAAAGATCCCCTTTGTTCAGTTTGTCACCACCATCATCGAGCTGAACTCTCATGTGTATCATGTACGTTTTGTGGAAAATACGAACATTGGATTCAAAAGTGTCGGTTAAATTTAACCAGGGAACAGAAACAAAAAGCGAGCACCTCTACTTCCTCTCAACACAACAACAACTGCTACACGTGCGGAATGCATGGACATTTCGCAAGGGACTGCTCTAGGAAAATGCATCCAGCAGACCCAGCAGTCACTGAGGAACTACTCGCTTTACCAGCTCCTGGGGAACACTCGGAGTCCGATGACTCCATAGGTATGCAAATTTCATCTTAGTGCAGTAAAGTTATTTATTGGTGTATTAATTAGAACTGCATGGTCTGTGGTAATTTTAGAAACAATAAATTATGATAGTCGTAAACAAAGTTAGTGTCAAAAGATAGTCGTAATAATAACTTAAGGAACCTTTAGGTTAAGTAAGCATTAAAAGATTAAATAAAGATAAAGAAATCCACAATTACATTTTAAATACAGTATTTAAGAAGAGAACTTAGGTTAAATAGAACACTAAAACTCATAGGAGTTCAAAATGTCCAAGTTAGTGTGTCAGCTTCCACCTTCCACCTGAACCTCTTAAAATTTTGAGTTACTTTAATTAGAGAGCTATGGTTCAATGGCGTTAGTAAAGCATGAATGTTAGGACAATGCTGAGTCTTATTTAAAACAAGATAAGTGGATCAGGAGAAACCAGTTGTGAGTGCAAGACGAGGATATGACAAGAGACAACATTCCGAATGAAATATGGGCATTTCAAGTTACAATAATGCCTTTCGGATAGAAGAATGCATATATGATTTTCATGGGCTTCATGAACTGAGTATGCAAACTGTATCTGGATTAGTTTATCATTATCGTTAGGGATGACTTACTAAATCATTTTAATAGAAAGACAGAACGCGAAAGACATCTCAGGTATATTCTGGAGCTGTTAAAGGAATGACAACCCTATCCTGATTTCTTTCATTTGGAAATTAGGATGAGAATAAGTAACAGTTGGAACAACAGTTACAATGAGTTCCGAAAGACACATGACTTCCGGGTAAAAGTAAGATAAATATACATCACCTCACAGTGAGTATAGTATTACTTAGAAGGGATAGACCATTATCTTTATTCCAATAGTAATACCATATCTTAAGTAGACCTTCCCGATATATAAGTCCACTTTCAAAGTTGAGAACAAATTAAACAAATGGTGAAGTATGTATACGGTTATATCAAATAACCTAAGAATTCACCATGTGACGTGAGAATCTTAACCAGACGATCAAGATTCAGAGTTGTCAGAGTCACTTATGAAAGCTTTAAGGAGTGTGTCAGGTGATAGAACAGAAAGACAATTTGAAATAAACTGGATGAAATGCCTACCACCAAAATGGTGATTTCGGCGACAGGTAAATCCAGAAGACCTACTTTTGAGAAAGCGCACGAACCAGATAATCAGTACATTCGGGCGCCGATAAAATAAACTGAGACTTACAGAAATTTTATTGGTGGCCGGGAATGAAGAAAGACATAGCTGAATACGTCGGCAGATGTCTTGCGTGTGCAAGAGTAAAAGCGGAACACCAGAAACCGTCTGGTTTACCGGAACAGCCTGAGATTCCACTCTGGAAGTGGGAACAAATAGCTATGGACTTCATTACCAAGCTACCCCGCACTTCCAGTGGTCACGACACAATCTGGGTGATCATCGATCGTTTAACAAAATCTGCTCACTTCTTGCCGATGCGTGAAACCTTCACGATGGATAAACTGGCAAGATTGTACATCAACGAGATAGTGGTACGCTATGGTGTGCCATTGTCAATTATTTCTGATAGAGACCGCAGATTTACTTCAAGGTTCTGGCAATCACTGCAGAAATCTCTAGGGACACAGTTAAATCTGAGTACAGCTTACCATTCACGAACAGACGGCCAAAGCGAACGTACAATTCAAACCCTAGAGGACATATTAAGAACTTGTGTTCTAGATTTTGGTGGTAATTGGGATTCTCATTTGCCACTAATTGAGTTCTCCTACAACAACAGTTATCACAGCAGCATCGGTTGTGCCCCGTTCGAGGCTCTCTATGGTCGAAAATGTCGGTCACCGATCTGTTGGTCAGAAGTAGGAGATAATCGTATCACTGGGCCAGAACTTATACAAGAGACCACAGACAAGATAGCTCAAATACAACAAAGATTACAAGCAACGCGAAGTAGACAAAAGAGCTATGCTGATAAACGGCGCAAGCCGTTGGAATTCCAAGGGGGTGATCGTGTCATGTTAAAGGTTTCCCCTTGGAAAGGTGTAGTTCGATTCGCTAAGAAAGGCAAACTAACACCACGATACGTGGGACCGTTCGAGATCATCGAACGTATTGGTCCTGTGGCGTACAGATTGAGCTTACCAGAGGAACTCAGTGGTGTGCATGACGTGTTTCACGTTTCGAACTTAAAGAAATGCCTTGCTGACGAATCACTCGTCATCCCACTTGAAGAGATTCAAGTTGATGAACAGTTGCACTTTATTGAAGAACCTTTAGAGATTATGGATCGCAAGGTTAAACAACTGAGGCGAAGCCGTATCCCCATTGTAAAGGTTTGTTGGAACTCAAGACGCGGACCCGAGTTTACTTGGGAACGTGAAGATCACATGAAGTTAAAGTATCCCCAACTGTTTGAAGAAGAAGCTGTACCCGATAACAACTCTTAAATTTCGGGACGAAATTTCTTTAACAAGGGGAGACTGTAACAGTAAGTACCAGATCGTCCGGCAAGTCCGTACGGTACGTGTACTTTCTACAGTAACTATGTGTACTTATACGATTTTAAACAGTTCTTGAATTAACAAGATCTTAAATACAAGAAATCGTTGTATGTATTTTCGTATAAACTTAAATACATTAAGTACAACGTACATTTGGAACATTTGTTACATTTATTAAGTGAAAACTTAATTTCTGTTAACACAACAAGTCACGAGAAACAACGATGCTCAAACAATACTCAGAAACGTATCGGTTGCGATCTGATGTCCACAATTGACAGGAATCAGATGACCGACAAGTCAGTACAAGAACAATGTGAAAACAGGATGTCTAGTTGAGTCCGACAGTGAGGAAACACAATCTAAACACAATTACAGTGTTATTTCAGAATAATGAACTGACAGTGTGTTTGCGTGGGTGACGATTCACACAAACATATCTGTGAGTTTAGAGTTCTGAAATAATGACTGAAAAGTAGAAAACAAAAGTCAGAAAGCAAAACCATCGTCGTATTCGTTCGGGTGACGATTCGAACGAATTACGCGCGAAGGTGACGCGATCTGACGAAACGAAAACGAAAACACGACACGAACGAAAGTAAATTAATAAAATAAAATAAATAACATTTTACAATTTTGAAACTCATCAAAATAATTAATTTAAACTTTTTTTTTATTTAAAACCATTTAAATTACGCGTAATTTTCCGGAAACGTAACGAAAACGCGAACCGAGCGACAAAAACAAACCCGAACACCCTCGGGGTATAAATACCCTTAAATGAGTCAAACTACTCATTCTCACTTCATCTTCTACATCTAAAAACCCTATTCCCGGTTTTGAAACCCACCTCCATTACCAACCTTCTCTCATCCATATCTCCCTCGTTTCTCACCCGATTCGAGTGATTCTTTCGCCCACGCGTAGCCCTCAACGTCTTCTACATGAAAGTACAACGGATCTAAAGCCAAACCTACTGAAAATCGAGGTATGAGGATGCTAAGATTTCGAAAACTAGGGTTTTCTACCCTCTCATTCACACCTTGTTCAAGAACCGGTTTTATGCCTTCATACTTTGAGTTTAAGCCTCTAAGAACACCTTTACTTATCACCATGTGGGAACTCCATAAATTCCGGTTGTGAGCTGAGTTGGAACCACCCTGAACGGCTGTCTTACAGACCACCAAATAGGGTCCATTCGCCGAATGGATAGGGTCGAATGACCACCCCTTTTCTCTCGGCCGAATGAGAAAACCCAGCTGTCGAATGACTTCATGCGCCACTTCCATTCGCCCTTACACATTCGCTCATCTTCATACGCCAGAAACAACCTTCATTCGAACACAATCTCAGAATGAATCTCATTCGCCTTTCTCTTATTCGTCACCCCATGCACCGGTTCCTATCATTCGCTGGTTTCCATTCGACAGCCCACATTCGTCAACCATTGTGTTCATTCGACTGACTCCATATTCTTGGATCTGGAAGCTATGCAGCCACCCATTTCATCAACACACCTATAGTTGGGAAACCCTAGATGGCCTAAGACATGAAACCAGTAAACCATCTTGGCCCAGAAGACTACATTGGTGGCCCATGTTGATTGTGGTTAGCTCAGGAAGCTATTTAGGCCCAATTTAAGTTCAGTTGGCCCACCCCAATAGTATGTCATTGAATTACTTTGCAACTCAAGCCCAACATGGCTACTCTATGGCCCAACAGACTTTTACCTGGCCCATCGACTCTTTGCTAGCCCAAAGCAGAAAAATCAACAACATTTAAGCAGGCCCAACAGCCTACTTAACAGGCCCAACAGATCCTGGCCCATTGTTAGACCTAACAGCCTAAATCCTTGGCCCAACGGACCCAACAGCAGGCCCAGTTGCATTCTGGTTGGCCCAGGATGGGCCCAACCTCATACTACCTAGGCCCAATGATATCTTGGCCCAGCTCTACTGTTCCAGCCCAGAACCTATAGTAGGCCCAATAAATAATCTCAAAAACCTTGTTCGGCCCATGTTTAGTAAGTAACTAAGGACAAAATAGGCCCACGATCGATTTCAGCCCAAATGAACCAGGCCCAGGTTGGCCCATGCTCTATTTTACTACAGGCCTTGATGGGATTCAAGGGGCCCAGTAAAATCAACCTTTGGCCCACAGATTTTGGCCCAAGGCCACCATTTAAGGCCAACAGTTCAATCTTTAGGCCCATCATTGTTTCAGCTCCATTTAGCCAGGCCCAACTTGGCTTATGAGTTATATTAGTGAAGGCCTGAGACAAATCTCAAAGGGCCCAACAAAACCAGCCCGAGGCCCACAGAAAACTAATTCAAGGCCTATTTTGAGGCCCATGTCCTCAATTTGAGGCCACCATGTTAATCCTTTGGCCAACAGCCCATTCTTGGCCCAATCTCAATTCCTACAGCCTTATATGACTCTTGGCCCAACAAATATTACCAAGGCCCACCTTGGGCCCGATAAATTCCTTAGAGGCCCAAAACAAGGCCCACAAAGCTACTTAAACTCTAGCCTTTGTAACTTTTGGCAAGGCCTTTGTATTCCATTAACCCAAATCATTGTCCCACACTTTCAAATAAGCCTCACCATCCTCAATTGTTCAAGAACTATTCCAAGGCCCATGTATTTGGGCCCAAGGCCCAACTTGCTACATAAAGGCCCAACAAGTAACTTGGTCACAATGTTCGGTCCATATGCCATGATTTAGCCCACATGAGTTCACCACATTTCATAAGATCAAAATAAGATAGGCCAAAAGAATGTTTGCTTAATTAATCAATAATTATGCGATAAATGTTCAAAACGTACAAAATCAACAAAGACGAGTTGGAAACTAAGCACTAAGTCTTTCATCAAAGCAAATGGCATATAACTAATGACAATATGATAACTTACAAGGTCATTAACTTGAATCAAACATATGGGACCGAACAGGGATCATGACCAAGTCTTACGCGTGTTAGCCAACTTTAGGGCTAACACATATATCCACACACAATTCCCTACAAAACTTATACTTGCGAGTCTTAACAACGTGAAATCAATACAGGGACGTGAAAACAAACCAAATTACAATACAGAGCGCGCGCAGTCTTTTGTTTAAGCTAAGTCAACTCAACAGCAACAAGGTGAGTTCATTGCCCCTTTTCTAACATTTTTGTTTTAAAACGCGGGGCTGAGAAGCATGCGTAAACTGTTTTATGTAAATTGTTTACTTGAATGCTTTTATATGTTTACATGTATAACTGTTATCTTAGACTCCTGTTTAGGTAACTGTTATGTATCAAAGAACTATTTCAAAGAACTATTTTCAAAGAACTAAAGACCTCAAACAAAGAACTATTTTCAAAGATCTATTTTCAAAGAACTATTTCAAGAGTGTGTTGTCAAAGAACTAACGATCTATTTTCAAAGAACTATTTCGAGGGTGTGTTGTCAAAGAACTAACGATCTATTTTCAAAGAACTAACGGTCTACTCTCAAAGAACTAACGATCTATTTTCAAAGAACTATTTCAAGAGTGTGTTGTCAAAGAACTAACGATCTATTCAAAGAACTAAGTACAAAGAACTATTTTGAGGAACATCTGGGAAATGCTCAAAGATAACATGTGCCAAAGAACTAAAGAACTAAAGAACTATGGACGGTCTAAAGAACTATGAAAGCCTATATATCAAAAGATGTCCTAGCTAGACTGATTGATTGTAGGTCACATGTTTGATGAGGTTTACAGATCTCCTTTACTACTAAGTACCTTGATTGACAGACTAGTCTACTCGAGTTGACCAAAGGCCCCAATCAATAGGACTTAGATTTTATTGAATGTTTATTTATTTATTTAAATTAAGCATTTATAACAAATTCCACAATTGCTGCTTTAATCATATTTGTATGATGAACATATGAAATCAAGAGAGATTTCAAATGATTGCAATTACAGGAACAGAGAACAGAGGAATCATGGGTGTTTAAAGGTGTATGGTAGGTAAAAATGCTTAATTATCATTAATAACAATGTCCTATGCGGATTAGTATGTGGTGGGACGTCGTCTGGGCGGGGTTGTAGCCTTGACCCAGGGGTATGCCCTATATATAAGCATACCGATCTGGATGATACATGTGGTGTTAATGAGGTTAGGGTCTTTACCGAAAGAAGGGTTCAAAACATTTTCAAAGTTACAAAACTATATGAACTCACCAACCATGTGTTGACTTGATCTTTTTGCATGACTTCTCAGGTGACGAACAGGTCAATTAGGAAGTCATTACTTCTGGACTAGGACTTCAGATAGAAGACTTAGTATTTTGGACCTGCATATTTTGAAGGCAACATTACACCTACCATTTTGTATATCTTGTGTAAATACAAGATAGAAACTCATGGTGTTAACAGTAGAGTTACATTGTTAAATTATAAACAATATTGATGTAGTTTAACTTTGTAATTCTATCCTATTTAGCATTTCTCATTTATGTATCATGTGCCATATAACAATCTGATCAGTCCGATTATCACTCCCGATATCGCGCCCCGGGAACCTTCCGCCCGACGGGACAACCGATCCTATCCCGCCGGCTCGGGGTGTGACAACTCGAACCTCCGTCTCAACTGTGACTTGGGTCTCACCTACCGCTGAGACAAATTTCTCAGATATATAATCCCTCCTTTAATAGGAGAAAAGGTTAAAAAATAGACCAAGATTGACATACAATATATTAGACATCTTATAGTTGTTTTAATAATTAGGGTAAAATCAATGTATCTAATTATTATACATAATCAAAATACATAAAAATGTATAGTAACATATATATTATTATACGGAATAGTAAATATATATATTGACAAAAACATGGTCCATAAAATTGACTATTAAATATATTGGACCACCAAAAGCTTTTTTAACTTTAAAAAGTAGTAAACAGAGATAAAAAAACATTAAATTTGAAAGATTTGTTTAGAATTTGAGTTTTTATTAAATTTGAAATATTTGCTTAGAGATTTGTGTTTTTGTTTTAATTCAACCGATTGGTTGTCTGTGAGAAGGATTTTGTGAGTAATTTTATCTGTTATTTGTGTAACATATTTGTATGGATTTTGTATGATTTTATGTTTTTTTTAAAAAAATTTGTATAGAGTTCGTGATGAGAGATATGATTTTATTATGTAAGTTATGCTTCTGCAAATGATATATAATACCCGCTCTTGAAAGTATACTGTGATAACCCGACACAACGTGCAATAGGAAAAAACCTCAGTTAATATAATTACAATAATTTTAAAGTTAAATCAAGTATATGATTTGATTTATGCAACCACCTGAGTATCTAATGTCATCCTTGTCTTCAATCCATGAAAAATATTAAAATTTTAATATAGTAATATTGTGTCATACGTACTCAAGTACACGTCTTAAATGATATGGGCATTGTTTACATGGTCATGATCATATTTTTTCTACCATCTCAAATTGCATGCCTTGTTAAAAATTGTTGGAGTTTTGTGTGAAAAGAAAAAAAAAAGAAAAGAAAAAGAAAATATAAACCTTTCATCTACCAATTCATTTGTCATGAATATGGTGCTTGTTAGTGGACAATTGACCATGAATATGTTTGTTAGTGGGCATAATGGCAACCTTTAAAATGCCAAGACTACAAGTATAAATAGAGGCATTTGGCCTCTTGTTGAAGTTGCTAGTTTTTGAGATTTCTACACCACTTGAGATATACACACATAAGCTTCAAAGGTTCCAAACACAATCATATACTTTGTTGAGTTTTCAACAACCTACAACGATCGATTCCTCGTGATTAACACTCTTGTTTCAGGTGAAGTTTCGGGTTTTCGGTTAACTTCGGCAGTACACACTGCTTCGGCTGTTGTACCCTGGGAAATAGTCGAGTTCACCTGGGTGCTCCGAAATCTGTTTTAAGGGACCTCTGTTGAACATAAATTCTCAGCCACCGAACTCATTTCAATTCGTTTCATCTTGTTTTATACTTCTTCTTGTAATTTCAATTTTAACATTTTTATATTTCTTGTATTACTTTATTTTATATTATGTATTTTTCTGAATTGTAATTCGAGTAATTAAATAATAAAAGTATTTGTTTATTTTGTGAACGGTGTTCCTACAAAAATCGGCTTTTGTTATTAATGAAGTTAACAGAACAAAAATCTAAAAACTTTGTCGAAATCATGAAATCATCTTCATTCTTGTAAAGCCATGAAAGATCAACACAATACACGAAACAATCATTAAATAAACTTGAAGAATTTTAACTATTAGCACATATAAACACCAAAGTCAAATTAGTTTAGCTGTAACCCTATGACTTTTTTAATAAGAGGTAATGTATTCATGTTTCGCGTATAACAAACTTTTCCAATGATTTGAGACAATGAGTTTTCCTGGTTGTATAATTCCTCCTGGACATGTGGGTTGAGTAATCGCATTATGCTTTTTTAGATAAGAGAGTGATCTATTTAAGAAAGTAAAAGCTGATATTTGATGTTAGAAAAAAAAACACATGCACATACTTTTGCGTACATGAGAAAGAGATAGAAAGAGGTGAGGTGGAGGATAACTTTATTATCCAATGCCTTGAGAGGGACACCAAATATAACAAAAGGAGGTGGACCTCCTCTTCCACATGCCATTCCATATATAGAATAACAGAAATCTAAAGTTGAAGGGGTCAAGTGGATCTTTATTTTGAAAAGGTCAAACTTTACAGTTGGTTAAAAAGATATATCACCAAATCAAAATTAATAAACTAAACTACTAAGTTGTTTGTAAGTTATCTACATTGATTGTTTGTTAAATTAGGTCAGTAAGTTATTTGATATCTATCTATTAAAATCTAGATTCAAGTTGAGACAATTTTTTTTTTTTAAAGTCTAACATAAAGTTTAGTTAAATTCGAGATCAGACCTATGGTATACCATGATGCAACAATTTTATTAAAAGTTTTGTGTAGATTTATTGAATGCGACTATAAACTCGTATTTAATAGATAGATCAAATATTAAAATTATACAAATGTGAAACTTGAAATGAGAGTGTTAAATCCACACGGTAATGCGCATTGGCTTCGGCTAGTTACCATCATTTTCAAACCTTGCTGCACGATGTTTACATCGTGCTCCTCAAGTTTTCAAATCAGACCAATATTTATCATTTGAAATGTTGAACTTGGTGGTTGACTAGTAGGTTGGACATACATGTAATTTTTCTATCGATCAATGATGCTGTTTTTGGTTCATTCCTTTGGATGTTATCAATGTGATCCGAGTGAAAGTGAAAGTTTATGCCCATCGAGATGAGAAATTAAGAATTATTTTAAAATCTAAACATCGGTTCAAACCATGAGAAACAACATTTTACACAAATATGTCAGGTAAAACTGCGCACATCTGATCGCGATAATGTTTCGCCTTCCCGGCTTCCCCAGACCCTGCACAAAGCAGGGATATGTCAGGCACCAGGTATGCCCACTTGTTTTCTCAATTGGGCTCACTCTCCTTTGCATCTCATACAGATGCATATTACAAGGCCTAGTTTGGATTGATTGTGCTAAGTGTATGGTGTTAAACTTCTAGTAAACACGGTCTTGGAAATTTTACACAAAATTATATCATGTACATGAACCCAATATGCCTATTTATAAGTTGATATAATATGACCTTGAAAAGGTTTATTTTGATAGCTCATAAGAGAAATATAAAGTTGAAGGGGTCAAGGGGATCTTTATTTTGAAAAGGTCAAAAACTTCACAGTTGGTTAAAAAACTATATCACCAAATCAAAATACATATACTAACGTACTAAGTTGCTTGTAAGTTAATCTACATTGATTGTTTGTCAAATTAGATCAGTAAATTATTTGATATCTATCTACTAAAATCTTGATTCAAGTTGTGAAATTTATTTAAATCTAAGATAAAATTTAGTTAAATTCGAGCTCAAACTTTATAAATCCTTATAGGTTAAACGGTAAATTAAACAAACTAAAATTTAGCAAATATTCCAATTTATTATGCAAACAAACTATTATGCAAACAAACTAAGATTTAGCAATGATGTTACAATTTTATTAAAAGTTTTGTCAAGCTTTAATGAATGTGACTATAAACTCGAATTTAATATATAGACAAAGATTAGAAATATACAAATATAACATAGTGTTTTAGAGGTGAACCCATAAATCCTTTTCATAAGGTGAGAATTTTTAAGATCGTTTGAATATATATTAACTTTTTTTCTCTTTTGAAAAAATTGTAACGGTTAAATTCTTGGATCCATAAACCTTGAGATCAACCCGTTAAACGAACCCTAATGTGTTGCGACATTTTTTACTTAATTGTAAGTATTTTTTTTTTATTATATTTCAGTTAGCTCGTGTTTTAACGCAAACATTACGAATCATGTATTTAAATCGTTTAAGGGAACTTTTGATGTTGATAGATATATACATGTTATTTGTTTTTTTAGAAATCACATCAAAGCTGTCCTCACAGGTCCAAATCAAAAGCGCCTTCCATCCTTCCCTTGCCATCAATTATTATAAATAAATAAAAATCAATTTTCCATTATAGATATTTAATAAAAAGCAGTAGATTTTTTAGAAATTAACAATAAATATTGTATACCACTACTAATATATTTAATGTGTCATGTTAAATCTAAAGTGTTACCATGAACAAAAGTAATGAATCTCTTAATAGATTTTTAAGAAATCTATATTTAATTGTTTTTGTGTGATAAAAACACGTAGATACAAAGTGATCACACACAAATGGAATTACACATAAGGACAAATCTAAAGAAGGGCTCGGGGTGTCCTGGTCTCCTTATTTTTCCAGTCAAAAGAGTCGATTTTCTAATATTTTGTTAAAAAATCATTCGGTCATCTCTGTTTTAATCTTAAAAATCCTTCGGGCTCATAGGTTTTTTTCGTAAAAATCATTCGACCCCCTCCATTTTTCCGTTCAAGCTCCGTCAATGATTGATTACACACAGATGAATTGCATTTGATAACTTCGTGTTCGCTGATTTATCACACAAAATAAATATACCTTACGTTATATTTAATTAGGAAAAGCTTTTATTTTGCACCCTATGGTTTGACAATTTTAACCCTTTTGCTTCAAGCTTTTCAAAATAATCATTATAGTCCTTGTGGTTTGACAGTTTAACCATTTTGCTCTCTGTGGTTTGACAGTTATAACTCTTTTGCTCTTTATGGTTTACAAAAAAATAGAGTATAATGGAGTTATATTGAAAAAGTTTGAAATAAAATGATTAAACTGTCAAACTAGAAAAAACATAATGATTATTTTAAAAAATTTAGAGCAAACAGTTAAAATTGTCAAAGGAGATGAAGCAAAAGAGAAGTTTTCCATTTATAGATTTTATCAAAGTAAAAAAAACAATTTTCTTCTTGAACCGGCCAAGACGGATATATTTATGTAGCTCTTAAAAAAAACTAAAAAAGGTGTTAATGCTTCCGTAAACGAGTCGGTACGGGCATTAGTCATGTGATTTTCTTCCATAATTTTCAAACTGAACCCTCATCTTTCACACAAACACAAAACACACCCCTACCCTTCTCTCCAATTTATCAAACTACTTTCACCGTTCACCACTTTCTCTGCAAGTCTTCCTCCCATAAAAATGGCGATAGACCTCTACTCTGAAAACACCGGCACCGGCAACAGCATCCCGATGAGCCCTCGAATCTCATTCTCTCATGATTTATCCCAATCAGATACAATCCCCGTCGAACAACTTCTCCGATCACTTTCATCCTCCTCCGGCGACTTCAATTTCTGCGTCCAACAAAATCCCAACCACCAGCATGCTGACGAGCTCTTCTCCGATGGCATAATTATCCCGACACAAATCAAACGTCAATTTCCACCACCACCACCACCACCGCTACCACCACAATCACCGCCACCGGAGCAACATAATTCATCGAAATCGTTTTGGGGATTCAAGCGAAGCAGCAGCTGCGGTAATGGATACGCCCGGAGTTTATGCCCGATTCCTCTGTTATCTCGGAGCAATTCGACGGGATCATCCACCGGGACTAAGCGATCATCGTCTTCGAAAGAAGGGGGTCCTCATAAACATTATTCAAATTTCCAGAAACCGCCATTGAGGAAGACAGGTTACAGTTATGGTAGCAATACGAACAACAATAATGGCGTTCGGATCAACCCGGTTCTGAATTTGGGGTTCGGATCTTTGTTCTCCACTGGCAAGAAGAAATGAAATCAATTATGCTAATTGGGTTTTGATTTCGTAAAATTGCATAGAATTTTATGAAATATTACGTGGGTTTATGAATTTGCATCTTTGATTCATGAAACCATGGTATGATTCTATGATTTTAGAAGATATTTTCTTTTTTTCTTTTTTTTTCTTTTTTAAGTTTTACATGTACTTTTAAGACTATAAACTTTTGGGGATTGTGATTAGTGATTTGATTAGGAGTTTGATTGGATTGGTTTGGGTGTGACTAAATGGAGTTAATGTTAAACTAGAGTCAACTGGATGAAAAGACAGCAAATGTGTGGGGCAAAATTAGGGTTTATTTTTCATGGAATTGGGTGTATGATCACATGCATTTGGGATATATCTGATTTTAAAAAGGTAATATTTGCTTTCATGGGGTTGTTATGTTTACTTGTCATTTTGGATGTATATGTTCCACATGCGGATGGTTCCATTGTTAACTTACCTTATAGCGTTAACACGTTAACTCTAACGTTTTTTGCTCGAATCTTTGTTTTTTTTTGTCATGATTTTTATTATACATAAATAGGGGGTTTCTTTTTTGTGTTTTTGCTAATTCATTATGTATAATAAAAACCATGAAAAAAAAACCAAAGATTCGGGCAAAAAATGCCAGGGTTAACGGGTTAACGAGTTAAAACTATAAGGGATGGTTAACATGTGGTCCTCTCCCTGTTCCAAATTATATGTTTTGATGTGGCCGCTTTAGTTTTTATATCTTCTAGTCAAATTTTACTTTGATTTGTGTTTTAGATGCAATTTTATTTTGTGGTTTATTCTTTTCTTATGATTTTAGATGGGTAATTTTTATATCATATGTAACGAGTAAAGTTCATATGCAAATAATGCAATGACGGAACAGTAGGATTAAAACTCATGCATTGTGATACAACTTTACGTTTAGAAGATTCATATAATACGGAGAGCATTTGGTTGTGAATATTAAAATGTAGATTGAAAACACTATAGGCCATATATCTACAATATATGATTTAAAAATTAATAATCTAATATAAACAAATAGAAAATGTTAAAAACATCACCTAATATGACATGTTTAATAATTAGAAAGCTACCTAATTAATTACATTCTCAAAGAATCTCTATATACATAAACCAATTTTCACCCCTTTCTAAGACCACAAATATGTTTCCTTTCATTGCCTAGATGTTTATATATTTGTTTTGAAAGTATAATAAACAAAAGTATGCAATGACAAACAAGTGTCATTAGACCATCCACAGCGGTCACCCCACTGAAAATCCCTCCCCACTGAAATTTCCTGCCACGTCATCACCCCACTGAAAATCACAAAACCCCACAGTGGTAACCCCACTGAAAACTCTTCCCCACTATTACACATCATCAAAGAAATTGGGAGAGGGGCCCACCTGAAAGTTGAATCAGCCAATGGGGTGAAGAAAATAGGACGGGGCGCGGGAGCCGTGGAACTCATCCGGGCGGGACCCGTGGAAGTGGGTGGCGGTGTTCCCGCTACACCCCGCCGAAGGGTGAGACCCCGCTGGCCGGCGGGGGAGGTGCTGCGAGCAGTCTTAAAATACACACATTTAAAAAAGAAACATTAAGACACCACTCATTTTAATATATACATTGGTAATCATTATGCATGGAGGTCCTGAAGAGGGGCAAACCCGACCTTCGTCCAGGGCCCAATTTTTTAGGGGCACAAAAATTTTAAGAATCTTTTATATATTATATATATTTATTTATATTTGAGAATATAAAGCTAAAAAAACATAAATTTACAATTCAGAAGAGACCTTTTTATCATAGCTCGCCCGAGCCATTAAAAATCTCAGGACCGCCCGTGTCATTATGTGCATGATTTAATAAAACAAAAGATGCTCTTTCTCAAAGATTGCTACAGTTTTCAGATGAATTAAATGCAGAAGGAACGAGATAGGCAAAAACATATAAGATTTATTGGCTATTTAACACTACAGACCAAAGAAGACGACTTCAACAATGAGATTTTTTTAACTCGACTTAAACCCGACCAACTCACACTAGACTGGCGCAGAAAATCACTTAACACACCTGGCATCGGTTTCAACCGAATTAAAAATCAATTTTCAAACCCGTTTTTTGCCCGGTTTTGAAGGTGAAATAACCCACGGTTATGAACTGATTTATCTGAAACCGGTTTTTAAAATTGGGTACAAACTAGTTAACTAGTTAAAATAGCAGGTGGCCCAAAAAACTTTCAGATTGGTTAACCGTTTTTAACCTCGATCGAGAGTTTCCAAATCTAGCCATCTAAAATGGTCTTCTAGCCATTGAATACATTTTTTGGACCATTTTGCTCCATACGACATCTCTAACACTAAAAAACACTTGAAAACATTCCAAAACACGTTGTCATTCTTAATTCTTTAAAAAGTTCTACAAAAAGTCAAAACCACAATGACATTCTTAAGAAGTGGCCAAAGTTCTACAGGTGTTGATGTTTCTTCCTCAAACAAACCAATTGTTGTGAGGATTAAATGTACAACAAGAAACAAAAAAGCCTTTCAGCGTTTCGACTTATGCGAAATGTCGAACGATCTTGAAAAATCTCGATGCAAAGGGTGCACTTTTTTAAGCCTGAATCTTACTCAACTTTGAGAAGTTATTAGACTAAACATATTGATTCGTAAAAAAAATATTCTAGCAAAATGATCAAGCACAAATGTCCGCCTAATGTGGCATTTGGAATTTCAACCCCTACATAGTTCATGAGATGATGAGAAATTTGGTGGTTCAAAAAAGTTTTAATCATTTTAACAATCCACGATTAACAAGGATGGTTCAACATGTACTTTTACCCTTGACACAAACAAGTAATTCGTTTCACTACCAGACGTGATTATTTAAAACGACGACACCAAGATAAAAAAGAATTAATATCGTGTTTTGACAATTTGAAAAGCAACATTAACTTAACTACATATGTTTCTTCAGCACCAAATAAATTCTCGGAATTTTATCTTTGTGTAACCGCACATTAATTATGTAGATCCTGATGCGTGACATTGATAAAGCATATAGTCACGTTTGAGATGTTTGCGTACCTACGTAAGTGTTAAATGGTGTTATTCTAACTTATATTTTTCTATTTAGTATTTAATACAAGTAATAGAAAAATAAATAAAAAAGTATTTATTTGGTTTATATTTTTATTAGTTGTATTCTTTTAGTTTAGTATTAATAAAAGAAGTAATATGTTTATACATTTTATTTCATTCTAAGTAAAATCCTATGTGTTACACGAGGTATATAAATAAAACATTATAATAATAATAAAAGTTATATAAAAGAAAAACTGCATATTATATTTGTTGTGTATTAAATATGTTAAATAAAGTAGAATGTAATCTATATGTCTTTAAAAATCCATAATGTTTTTAAATATTTTTTAGTTGTAGTTAACTTTTTTTATGTATTTAACAATGTTTTTTAAATATTCTTTTTATGTATTAGATAGTCCTTAATATATAATCCTTTTAGTAAAATTAAATTAATTCAACGTAGAAATTATAGATATAAAAGTTTAGTATCATTATATCCAGACTTCATAACTGATTTCATATTCATAATTCATAATGCTTGTTAATAATAAAATAGTTAAGAGAAAGAAAACTTAAAAAATAAGTAACTTATATTGATAACTAGGTCAGTACTCTGTGTATTACATGTGATCAATAAAAAATATCATTAATTAATAGTTACAAAAAAAATTAAGCTATATAAGATGATTTTTTTAATATAAAATATGATTAAATACAATTTCATAGATTAAATTATAAAATAATTATATTTTTTATAAACACTAATAGCTTCAAAGTTTGTTTCTTTAAATATTTCGTTTTGTAAAATTATTTTTAAAAATTCAATATTTTATAATAATTTGTTTTTTTTAAAAAGTGTTTTTTTAAAATAAAATTTTTTAATGTATTAAATAAGTCTTATTTTTGATTTAAGAATGTGTGAAAAGTATATTTAATATTTAATATATGATATATTTAATAGGAAACAAAGACGAGAAAAAAACATCAAGATGCTCTAGGGATGTGCCAAGTGTTCGTTGAAAACTTTTATTTATTAGTTAAGTAAGATAAGATAAGTGTCCTTAATTATTTTTATTTATTAGTAAAAAGATTTCTTATATGTAATTTTGTAATAAAATAAACAAATAAAAGAGTATTTATTATTTATTACATTTTTATTAGTTTGTGTTTTTATTATTTATTATATAAATTTTATTAGTAAAAAACGGTTTTTTGACCAATTACACAAGTTAACCAATCTGGTTATGAACTAGTTCGGTTTCATAGGTTAAAGATTTCTTTGAAAAGACCTGGTGTTTACTTTTTTTTTTAACGGCACCTGGTGTTTACTTAAACTAGTTTCATATCAACGAGGCAGTGACTTAACAGTATCACGTGATTCTTTCAAATAGGAGGTCTCGGGTTTGAAACCCTTCTGCAGCAAAAAGGGGGTTTGTTGGGGGGGGGGGGTCAGAGGATTTTCCTGTGAGGTCTCCTAATGGGGTGGTCGTGGTGGTTCATGAGTGGTCCCGTTAATGTTTTCATAACCGGACCGGATGTCGAACCGGTCTCCTTACTGGTCAGAGGTCGGACCGGTCGAATCGGATTTAAAAACCGAATGATTTTATATACATTTTATAAATATATATATATATATATATATATAAAATCAAAAAACATTTAAAAAAATAAAAAAATTTAAAAAAAAAGGTTCAACCACCGGTCCGACCACTGGTTTTCCGGTCCGACCGCCGGTTCGACCGGCCGGTTCACCCAAAAACGGCCCAGTACCCCTAACCGGTCCGACCGGCCGGTCCGGTTTTCAAAATATTGCCGTTAACTAGACCTTGGTGACATAGACTGAAAACAGTGGGATCACACGATTGAGAATTTCGCCGTTTTAAAAAAAAACTTAAACTGGTTTTTTTCAAAACAAGGTTTAGTTATACCAAAACCGACTTTTATAATATATTTTTTTACATATTCACACTTTTCGTCTCTCACCTGTCTTCTAAAACTTCTTTCCTTCAACACGCCATCGATTTTCACATCGAGATGGAATTGGGACGTGAACCACACGAAACCCACAAACATCGAACGACAACACATGTTTGAGATTACAATTTACAGCCCTACGTAGTGACCTCTATCTCAATACTTTTTTTTAACAGCTAAACGAGTCCTTGGACCCAACAACCCACGCGCTGCAACCATAGACCGCTACCAACCACCGGAAACATTTAAAGCCGGGCGTTGGCGAGTGCCGAATCGAGGAACCGCCACACCATCTAGGAGGAAACTCACACTAAGAAAACCCCTAGCTCACCCAGAATATTTTTTGCTCCAGGTGAGACTCGAACCCAAGACCTCCCATTGCTGATGGTCAAGAAGTACCACTAGGCTCTAAGCCCAATGATCTCTGTCTCAATACTTAGGCTAGCTTTATTATAAACAAACCTCTCAATATATATTTTATATCAAATCAAATTATTGTTACCCTCTTACTACAAGTACACTAACCTCTCATGCGAGAAACAATTTGGTTGTTATCAGGGCCGTGTCTGAGAAAATTAGTTGTCATGTGCGAATGTTAAAAATGGGCCTATACGCGCTCACACACAAATTGACGATAATTAAAACAACAGTAAAAACAATATAAACAATATTGTTTTAGCAAAATGATGCATTTCAATGTTTCAAATAACTAAATAAAACGTGATGTTAATCTATCATTTTTTGATGCAAACTTGTTGATTAAATCTTCATAATCCGCATTGTCTAGTATCTCAATATCAATAATATCATTCAGTGAAGGAGCTTGAAAAAAAGCTTAGAGGGGGCCGAAGGATTTTTAAGAAGAAAACGGAGGAGGCCGAAGGATTTTTAGGAAGAAAACGAAGGGAACCGAAGGATTTTCGGACGAAATACTATTATATCGATCTTTCCGAGCGAAAAATAGAGGGCTGGGGCACCCCTGGACCCCAATGATCCTCCGTCCCTGGTATCATTGTCAATCCATTAAGTCTTTCTTGAGACATTATCGATCGTAAGTATGACTTCAACAACTTCAATTTTGAAAAATCTCTTTCTGCGATTGCTACAGTTACCGGAATAGTCAACAAGATTCTATATGCAATTGATGCATTTGAAAAACAATCAAACTTGCTTCAAATATTTTAAATATAATTAAAAATTGAATTGTTATATGTGTTTACTGTAAAATAAATTAAAATATATATAATATATACAATTTTTTAAAAAAATTTAGGGCCTCCTAAAAAATTAGACCATGTGCGGTCCCACCTCTCGCACTTGCTTTAAGACCCCCTTGGTTGTTATCTATACTTCTATACAAAGGTTATACGACATGTATGGGGGCTATATGGCCCATATACATCTGACATCCTTCTGACTGATTTCTTATGTTGCATTGCTATACGTCCCGTATATAGGCCGGTGGTGTATGAATAATGGGGATGATGCACAAGTACATTGGATTTTGTACCAATTAATCTCGCTAAGATTATATCATAATAAATATTACCATCTTTTTATATTAATTACGACTACGGAAATCTATCTGAAATGACATTGTGCACGTAAGCTATGGGTGTCAGTGTGGGACTAACTAGACATTGTCTTTTAAAAAGGAGGTTTTGGGTTCAAATCTAAGTAAATGATAAATATAGGGTGTAATTTACGAGTAAGATATTATGACTGTTAAAAAAAAACCTAAGCTATGGGTGTGACTGATATTTGATAACAATATCTATCTATTCTAATAAATAAATGTTTTCTAAGGATACATGGCATGTTCCTATATCACCCCAACTTAATTTTGCACTTCTCTTTCTTATAAAATACATTTTAATTAATTAATAATATTAAATATCAAATATGTTTTTTATACATTTTTTAATTAAATAACACAATTTTTAGAAAATCCAAATTATTAGAAAATATAAAATTTAAAAAACAGTGTTTTAAAACAAAATTTTTAAAGAAACAAAAATTGAAAAAAAAGTTATTGTTTAAAGATATAATATAACTATTGTATTACTTAATGTATTACATCATACGAATTTTTAATCATATATTATATTAAAAACCTATTTTATATTGCTTAAATTTTCGTTTATAACTTATCAATATTTTTTTAATCATTCCGTATAATACACGGTGTACTAACCTAGTACCATGATAAAAAAAAAGTCCGCTCTTGTAATATGCTAATTGATAACGCCAACCGGTGATGGTAACGTATAAGAATGTGCTTGCGCAATAGAAACACACGCTCGTGTTTTGACAGTAACCAATATAATTTTGATTATCTAATGGAAAAGAAAAGTGTCACGATAGTCTACAGGATATCGTAAAATCATAAAACGTATTCCGTTGCTACAATTAACACGTTGAATACTTAAGTTAATTCATCATACAATCTGGAAACACATTCAATTGAAAAAAAAGGTGAGAAAAAAAAAAGAATACAAACTTAGACTAAAAAATGTAAGAAAATAAAGCCTCAACAAAAGGTATTCTCTCTTTTTATACTTCAATGTATACCAATTGCCAAAGTTGTGTCTCTCTTTTAGGCTTTTAGCTATTTCCCAGTTCCCACAAGAGTAGAGGTGTTATCGAATCAAGCTGACTCGTTAAGTACTCAAAATCGGATTGCTAAAAAGCTCGAACGAGCCTAAATGATCCCAAGCCTGAGCTCAAGTCCAAAAATATGGCTGGTTTAGTTATCGAGCCCAAACCCGGGCTTTACATATCAAGCTCGACCTAGCTCGCGAGCCTAAACAAGCCTTTCATATATACAACTTTTATTTATTATATTAAATGTATATCTATAATTTTTTTATATATAGAATTATGATAAATATATTTAAATCATGTATTTTATGTTAATTTAGAAAGTGTAATTATAATTATATATTAAATTAGTAATTAAAATAAATAGACTAAATTATTAAAAAATAAAGGAGCCGAGCCAAACTCGAGCCTAAAAATTTTCTAAGGAGTCGGGCTCGTGCATTTAAAATAAAGCTCTTAACAAGCCGAGCTCAAGCCTCAACGAGCTGATGATCGGCTCGGCTCGTTTACATTCTTACTATCCACCACTTCCATGCCATCCTATCATTATTTTTTTCATCTTCAACCTTATAGGTCTATGTTGCTATAACCAAATCTGGGTCGGGCTTGAGTCGGGCTAGGTCGGACCTTGTTATCCCGAGCTAGATCCTAGCTGCAACAACATAGAAGATCTACATTAGAGGGCCTAAGGGGATTATCCTCGATGAAACTCCGACGCTCAATTCAGTAATCTATATAAGATACTAGAGTAAAGAATGCATAACTAAGTAATTAGAAAAGATGAAAGATGAAAGATGATAAAGGTGTCGTTGCCAAGACTGGCAATGAAGAGTTTGTGGTAGTAATGTTCTGATCGTTTTAGGACTAGGACCTTGTGAAGACCTTGCTAAGTTTGGCAAGGATGAAATCATAGATGTGTAGTTCATGTCGTATCACGACAGAAGATGCATGGATGTTGTCCCAGAAGGGCAAGATAACCAGGATCCTGGCTAATGCAGGCAAAGAACTCGATGCCTTACTAAGAACGACCAAGAATGAGGAGAATTGAGAGAAGCAAGTTCTCTGCGTGGAGGGAGAATGAGATGAGATGCTTAGCAGGGGTTTAATTGCTAGCAAATGGTGTCAAACTTGTGAAGTTAAACCTCTTATTTATAAGGGAGAAGCGGGCTTTACTCCACCTTGGCTCGACCAAGCTTCTTGAGCTAAGTTTCATGGGCCTTGCCAAAGTTGGCAAGGACGTAAATGAATTGTTAATATACATAGTGACACGGCCGATCCGATGGTGATTGGCAAGGCAAGGCATACCTTGCTAATATTGTTAAGGTAAGCCATACCCTACATCATGAGTCTACACACATTTTAATCGGTGGAAAATCCGTTTATAATAACTGAAACGATTAATCGAACAATATTTTTCAAAACAATTTTAAAAATAATCGGTTTTCAAACTCTAAAACTAAAATCGATCTAATAACATAACTCCTTAACTGTCAAATAACCAATTTGAATGAACCAAACCCCATGTCAACATCAGAACCATTGGCAAAGTTGACCACATCCATACCACCCTCACTATGACGTTCAACATCAGAACCATTGGCAAAGTTGACCACATCCATAACACCCTCACTATGACGTTAGCCTCCATCGGTGGAGGTGTCGCTAAAAAGTAGCCCTGAATTTGACATCGGCTTTGTGGTGGTGGTTTTTTTTGGTGGGGTTGACTCTGGCTTGTCCTGAACACCTCAATTCCCAGTACCACTCCTGCTTTTTTTCTTTACGGTGTTAACCCTAAACAACTAAAATCACATACTTGATTTGGTTTGGTTAGGTTTATTTGACTTTTAATTTGGTTTATTTGGCTGGTTTATTTAATTTTTAATAGGTTTATTCAGTTTAATAAAAATGAAGGATTTAGGTTGGGATTGTTGATACGTAAACAAGGCTGTTTTTATATGAGAATTAAACAACGTGATAATGATATGAGGATACATTATAATACTTGATGATAATTCAATGGTTTATGTTTTTCGTGTCCATGTTTTTTTTTCTTTCATTTTTTTCCTCCTTTTTATTTATAAGAGTTATTATATTATATATTGAATGTTTCACTTAGCAAAATCAATAGTGTAGTTATATTAATGTTTCACTTAACAAAATCAATAGTTTAGTTGGTAAGGTGTTCATTTTTCAAAATACTGGTCTTGGTTTTCATCCGCACTTGCATCAATTTTTGTATGCAGCCCAACAACACTTTCTAAGTTTGTAATTTAACCAGGGGTTCTCCCCGCGCGTTGCGACGGTAATCTCGTATTGAACAGAAAAATGAACAAAAACATAAGCGCAAAACGTAAAATAAAAAATATCTAATTATTATTATTTTTTAATTAGTATCATCAAATTAGAATTATTAATATTTAATAATTTTTTTTAACGTCAGGGGATCTTCGCATGCTAACAACCATAGCAAACCGGTCTATGTAGCCAAGGTCGAATCCTCGACCGTCACTAGACCATATCCCACGGATCAAATGAAACCGGATAAATCCATAAAAAATGTGATTAGTTGAAGATTTAGCAAACAATATATGTATTCGATCATAACAGCGATGATAACATTACGAATATATCAGAACACATGATATATACAAACGACGATATTAAAAATAAATAATTAAAATAATAGAGGTCTTTTACAGCGTTAAGAGACAATATTAAAGACAATAATAGAACACGCAAACAATTTCAAAAAAACATGATGGTCCTTTTACAGCGGTTCAAAACAACTATAAAAAAAATTTTCTAATGGTTCAAATAAAAAATAATAATTACCTTTTACAGCTGTCAAAACAATTTTTGTTGTTCACATCTTTTAGAGCGATTCTAAATGTTTTAAAACGGTTGTAACTAAGTGGTCTCAAATATTAAACTTATGTCTTTTACAGAGGTTTTAAAAAAATTTCTAATAGTTCAGATAAAAAATAATAATTACCTTTTACAGCGGTCAAAACAATTTATTAATAAAACTCAAAAACAATGGTTCTCAAATACGTGTTCACATCTTTTAGAGCGGTTCTAAATCTTTTAGAGCAATTGAACTATGTTTTTGAGCGGTCTCAAATACTAAATTATTATTAATGTTTACAGACAATGATTGCCTTTCCAAAATGTATATATAGTAATTATTCTAATTTTATAAAATATAATTTTCATTTATACATACAGTGACGTACCACTCTTTGGTTGGGGCAGCCGTCCTCTTTTTTTTTTCCGGTCGTGTATATATGTTAAAATTCTGATTGACCATTTAATATTTTGCAATCGTCCCCTTCAACTTGTATAATTGGGCTTGTGATGATAATTTAAGTGATATTTATATTTGTTTTTTTGGATAAAGAGTTACTCATAACAAAATAAATGCGTAGATTGAGTAAATAAATAGTGTATTTTGGGTTAAAATGGACAAAACTATAACATATAATGGGTTGAGATGATAACACCTTAATGGCTTAACACAATGTGGGTCAAGATGAATAACTTAAAAATTATGTGAATATAATGTATTCAAATGGATAAGAATGATTAATAATAAATTTGATAAGAAAATCACTAAAAATTATTTATTGAAACTATTTGTTTAGTTAGAATTCACTTTAACTTAAACAAAATTATTGTTTTTTATACTCTCATTTAAATCAAAACTGGTTAAAACTCATCCTAACTTGTACCCATCCTAGCCCGTACCTGTTCTGACTCGTTACATAACATAACCCAACCGGTCTATTTTTCAGGCATAAGAACATCTTTAGATGTATTGTAATTTTATTATGCTTTTACATATGGAATATAATTTAATTGCCTTATTTTAACATTACCCGACCCAATTTGACCTAACCCGATCTGAACATAAAAGAAAAAAAATTATTATATAGCAATCCTCAAATGACCATAAAAAAATTTCGCGTCCCATGAAAATTTTTCTAGAGTTTACAAAGTTTAGGATATAATTCTTTTGATTCTGAGTTGTTTCGTCTCTGCTCTTACGATTAACACTTTTATTTTTTAATTTTCTAAGAACTTCATAAAATGTCTTTTAAACCATATATAGTTTTCGACGTTTCGAATTTATCTTTTTCTTTCCTTAACTTAAAAAAACTTGTCTTACGTAATTACGTGTATAAACTTTTTTGGAAACGACTCGGATCATATATAATAAGTTTTCGTGTTTATTTTATGTACATTTTTCTTACGTGTTTAGTTTTATATCTATATGTAAGTGTGTGTTAGTATAAGTTCGAGTTGATTCATATTTTGATACAAACTTTCCCTGAAAACCACTCGGATAAAATATAAAACATTTTCTTGCTTATTATTATTTTTTAGAACTGTGAGAACTCATTTGTGTGATAAACCCCTAAGTCCCATTAATGCCAGACTAACCATGAAGACATGTAAAACACGGATACAAGCAACTGGGACAGTGACCTCCAAAGAAAACTAGGCTTAGTAGCGATTGCACTTGAGACCAACAGGTTATATCTGTTTCACTCAAACCACCATGTTACTTTCTTGGAAATTATATAGAAAAATTTAACAAGTTTTTATAATTTGCACTCACGACATGGTAATGAAGCTATAATGTTAAATATAAATTACATTTATTTGCTATTATAACTTCCAATCGTTTGCATTTTTGTGATAACCAAATATGGCGCTATCCCCTTTTTCTATATTCAACCTGATAATGTTTTTGTGTGGGATATTGGTTGTTCGGAATTAAGCCGTTAGTGGTTACGACGCACCTATTTGGTCATTTTTGCAACCATGTTGTGTAAAGGGCCTGTCCATTGGCTATTTTGGTGAAGCTAAGGCTTTGGGCCCCTAATTTTCGAAAATAAATGATTTATATTGGGCTATGGAGAAGAGTGGGAGTATGAGAACCTGAAAAATGAATGGAGTTGCCGTTGGAATTTGGAAGTTTCGAAGATGAAAGGAAGGCCGAGAGATGAAGCATCATGGACGATTGAGCAGGCAAACACTCCAACAACCCAGACTCCATTTAACAGATAGTCAGTCAGTAAGATATATGCTTGTAAAATTACATATAAAAATTGCAATCAACGTAGCACCCATTAATCTTGATTAATCCTTAGATGGTACCTCACCGCCCGGCTAGCGTGTAGCACCTTCTTCAACACTACTAATAATCAGTAAGTTAACCTCCGCCCTTGTCCAACCTTTGTTGTTCACGCAACGTCACCCTCATCCATGCGGACCAGGCTCCTTAGATTTTGCATTGTCTCCTAAGTCACAAATCTAAGTACTATTTCTAATTTCTTCCATCTTTTTCCTCATTAATTTCTTATCTATTATTTTGCCCGAAGTACTAACCCTAATTTGATATTTTGATTTAGTATTATCGTGGATCACTAATTTGATGTAGGTTTTACTTCAGACTTTTAAACAGGATTTATGCTTCTAAGGTACTATTGTTGTTGTGATTTGTGAATTAATTGATTATGTGATTTGATTATATATTAAACGTCAAACCAGAACTGAAAGAATAAATAGATAACCTATATTGTCAATTGAACAAGATTTGTTGTAAAAAATGATCATGAAACTTTTATTAAATATTTGTATCTAATAAAGATAGAAAAATAAACTTTAATTAAAAGTTAAGTATATTTATACATTACAACGAATTCTTTTGACCAGTAACTATAAACTTTTTATTTTGTTACTGCCGATCCCAAGCCCAAGCCCGAGAAAAGGAAAATGATTTATACTTTATAACATAACCTAAATATATGCTTCTAATTTTTAGCTTGCTTAGCGCTTTCAAAACCGTTGGACCGCCCCTGATTGTATGCATATGGAATATACGTCACAATGAATGCCGGGTGAACACTAGTTTTCCTTATATAGCATATATAATATATTATATAACTAGTATGTTCTACATGGGCGGATGTAGGTAGAGGGCAGTGGGTTCACGGGAACCTACCGCGCTTCGACTCGTTAGTAGGAATTTTTTTTTCCGAAAGGGTTAAACAATAGGATGAACCAATTAATATTTTAAGGATGAATCCTGAGATGGATCCATTAAGATTTTTAAAAGTATATTCTTAATGTAATTTTCACAACAAGTTGTCAACTTGATTGAGTCAAGTAATCTTTGTTAGAGAAGTCTCGATAATCAATAATTAGATTTGTATATGATCGTGTTAAAATTACTTTTCGGTCATATAAACTTAGCAAGCAAAATGGTAGTTATTATTAGTTAAACAATCGGATCAAGTTAATTTTGGTCATACAAACTTAGTATATTTCGTTTAGGTTTTGAGGCACTGCCCCGAACCTTACAACGGTCGTTGCCCCTTGACCCATGCTTGCTGAATGGCCAACAGGACCGCCACCTTGGACCTCATAAGGGCACGTGACCTCCTTGACTCCCTCTTGGCCTGAAACTCAGAAATCTTGAACAAAAATGCACTCTGCACCTTAGAACTCTTTAATGACGACGCTTTTTAATTTTAATCATTGACTTAATATATTACACTGTTATTACGTGAAGAACATTACAAGACCCAAACCGTCAACCCTATCCAAATTTTTTATGTCCAATTCTATTTAATTAAAGCATCGAAAAATAGTGAACCCATTGAAAAAAATTTCTAGAGTGATGTTAATCTATGCATTGCGAGAGAAGGATGTTGAAATTTGTAAGGCTCGGTTTCGGCATTTTATACATTAATATTTACCCTAGGGTTTTGAATAATTTTCAAATCAACAACTTTATTTTTTTAAAAAAATGTCAAAACAATGATATAACTACAAATTTAGATTTAATAAATTCTATATTTTTAAGAAGTTGTAACTGAAACAAAATTGAAGCAGTAAAACAGCTTTTATGATTTTTACATATGTTTTGATGACTTACAGATTATTACGCATTACTTTATTTTGAATTTAATTTATACCATAACATAAATAAAAATAAAAATAAAGGCTTTGCAACAATATATTCGAAATTATATATCTATATCATATTTTAAAGGATATAGAATAAAAAAAAATGTGCTTGGGCTATGTGTTAAAAGGTGATTGAAAAACACAAACAAAAATAATAAATGCAAAAATATTTCTGGTATAAACTTTTTTTTACAACAATGTTTATAATTTTTATAGACTAAACTTTTAGTTAAACGAGACTACAACATCACTTTTTAATAGACTATTTACTTCTTGGATTATAACGTTAAAAAAAAACAAAGAAAGATGGCATAAAAGATCTTCTAAGTGTTTTAGCTATAAAAGGAAAACGTACCTTAATAACCATGTGTTTTTTCCAATCAAGCCCCACAGGTACGTGATCCTTATTTTTCTCATTGACTCAATTTTACAGTTTTACTAGGGTCTCATCTTTTGTTAGTTTTTTTATTTTTGGTTACTGTGATTTATAAATTACACATATAGTATAAGTGTATAATAATTTAAATATTTGTAACACTATAGTCTTCTTAATCCTCAAAAAGTCAAAATGAAACCTAAGTACTATATGTGTTAAAAATATTTAAAAATTATAGATAATATGTGTAGTTTATGAAAATTAAAAAAAAAGAGTGATGTACTAATAAATCATAACTCACAAACATATTCTTGCTCTCAAATAAGGCTGGTAAAACTGATATTAACAGGTTTAACAAGTTTTAGACGACACAATTAATGTAAATATAAAACATTAAAACGAATTGTTTAACACTTGATTTGGTGATTTAAACATAACAGTTCTATATTTTATATAGCAAAAAAAAAAATATGAAGACTGATCTCTTAATTTTTATTATTTAAAAAAAGTATAAAATAAAATAGTAATTTTTTTGTTAAACAAGTCTAATCGTGTCTTAATAGTTACCCATTCTGTCCGCCTTACTCTCAAACATGAGTCCAACACGTAAAAAACCCTCACTCCAGATCGAACCATAGGTTTGTTTAACTGAACTGAGCTGCTCAATTCTCTCGGTGCCAGTGTTGGACCGGTGGGGGTGGGTGGTTCTGTCGCATTCTCTGTAATCCTACGCACCTACCCACCTTATATTACGCACCAACCCTAACTCCCTTCAAACCAATGCCGTCAACAGTGAAAACCCAAACAAGCCGTTTTCACAGGCCTTTCATGATCACCTACACTACACTGTCATTCTTCCACCTGGGGTTTCGTATAATCACCATTTTCAATCAAAATTATGATGCTTTTTATGATCATACCGATTGATGGTTCGATTTCATCAAACTTTTTGGATTCTGTTGTTTTTCGTGACCAAAGGTTAAAAAAAGTGGAACTTTCTTCAGGTGACCACTGACCAGACGTACGCCGGATTCTTGCAGCCATCGTGAAGTTGTTTTCTGGATTGCTGTTTTTGGAATTTACTTTTTGGCTTTTTGTACAGAATTCTCTGTTCTTTCGTGTCAAAATTACCTTCTGTCTTCTGGGATTATCTGGGAGATTCGTTACAAAAGCCATGAATCTGCATTCATCAAATGTGAAACATGGTTGAATTTTGAGCTGAAAGTGAACAAATTGCTTCCGAATCTGCAAAAAGAAAATGTTGTTGGATTTTAAGCAGAAAGCAGAGAAATTGAGCAGCTGGGATTTGAAATTTCTTGTGAATCTGGTTTAAATGTGAAGTTATTGGTGAAGAAGACGATGGATGACACTGTAAGCGTAACGACGTCGTGTTTAGCTATTTCGGATAAAAGACCCCGAAGAAATGGTGGATGTGTTGGTGTATTCTTTCAACTCTTCGATTGGAACCGAAGGTTCGCGAAGAAGAAGCTCTTCTCGAAGCGATTGCTTGCATCAGGTTAAACCTGCAACTTCATGTTCTTCTAAATTATTCAAATTAGGGTTCATTAAATGTTAATTTGACCAATTTTAGTTGAAGATTGATTGATAATTAATGATGCATTTGTTGTTTTGATTCCGTAGATCGTGCAAAACAAGCTTCAAAGAAGCTCAGAGGAGATGATATTCTATTGGTACGTCAATTTCGCCATTAATTTCCCCTGCAAATTGTTGCTACCACCTTCAGCTTCTTGTTCTTAATGTTCTACTGTTTCAGATCACTGATGAAAACAATGGAAGCTTCTCAAACAAGAATAACGATGGCGTTTCAAGCAGTGATCATCCTGCCGGAAACAATGGTATTCAAACTCCCAGTCTGGTCGCAAGACTCATGGGGTTGGAATCTATGCCGTCCGTTCAACATGATAAGCTTTTAAAAGATTCTTCCGGTGAATTCCGATGTGGAAGACGACAGAAACCTGTCGGTGATAACAATGAACTCGATAAGAAGCCATCAATGAAAGATTTCAGGCCTCAAAAGCTTCAAAAAACTGGAATGATTGATAGAAGAACAGTAACCAAATTTGGAGCAGAAGCATTACAGTTAAGAAATGTGTTATCTCGATCCAAAAAACATCATCATCATCATCCAAAACTTGCATCTCCTGTACAAAACAGTAATCGCCAATCCAAGAGGAACACTTCACGATTAATCGGTGCTGCAACTAGGGTTTTGGAATCTGGATTACAAGCTAGAAACAAGTCAAAATACGCGATTACCTACACTGCAAGAAATCGTATGAAAGGGGGAAATCTTGATTTATTGAGTCAACATGCATCTTGCAAAAACTGTGGCAGTTTGATTGAGATTTCAGAGTCTAATTCAAAAAAAGATGTCCACCCATCTATGTTGAATTTATCACTTGATCAAGAACAAGAGTTGCAGCCTCAAAATTTTGCATTTCAGTCAAAAGTTAACCGTTTGCCAGCCAATGGTGAGACTAAAAATTTTGTTGCATTGAATAAGAGCTTAACGGGTCAAACACGGTCAAAGGTACCGGGTAAAGTTGAGGATTTGAAGTTTGATAAGAGGGCAAAATTTGAAAACAGGTCGTTTCAGTGGCAGAAAAGGAAATTAATGCGTATCAGGCCAAGAACGGTTAGTAATGCTCAATCTACTGGAAAACAAATTGGGTCAGAAGTTTGGAAACCAGATTATTGTGGGCAAATTGGGAACAAAAACAGCGATAGGATGGCATTTAGATTCAATTCCCAAATGAAGAACAGGTGTGAAATTGCTACAAGATCAAAGAGAAGTACAGCTAAATCAGTTCAAACATGTTCATCGAAACGGGTTGATAAAAAAAACTGCTTGCAGAAATCATTCCCTTTAAAAGGGGATAGTTTGGGTGCATTAGTTGAGAAAAAGCTGCAGGAATTGACGAGCAAAGTCGGGTATAATTCAAGAATAAATGGGAATCAACCAAAGATGACACCTGCTACTAATTTTCAAGATTTATTATGTTTTTTAAACTCGGAGAGACAAATTACTCAGAATAACATGAATTTTAGTCAGAAATGGAACCATCTTTCACAGCATAGCAGATGTAAGTATGATCAAAACACCAGATTCTGTTTGCAGGTATGATTTCTTGCATTGCTTTAGTTTTACCACATTTGTTGAATTATCTTAATCTTGATTGGCATCTGTTTCCATGGCTATTTTTTCATCGTGGCATAAATTCTAATTTTTCCATGTTTATCATATGCTCAGACAAAGTTACAAACAACATTAGGCTTGATCGGGCTTAGAAATGGTGACCATCTTAGCCCAGGATCTGTTCTTGAAGCCTCCTTTTCAAACGAAAGCTGTTGCTCTAGCAGTTTGGAAGATAGCTCAAGTAAGACATTTATTTTCAACTTCTTGCATTACATAACTACACTCATCAATTTCGACCCGTTGATTAATAACGGGTCAAAATTTAAACTTTTGGTGAACATGTTCTAATTTGTTGTTTCACTTTTTGATTCAAGAACGAGCACAACACGCGGGCTCCATGAGTTATTCAAACGAAGAATCACAATTTCAAGAATCTGAAACAAATCCTTTCTATTCTGGTGTCTTGTTTAGGAAAGACAACACCCACAACAAGTTGGTAGTAGATCTTCTTACTTACATTTCACAAGTGTTATCCACCATTGATGTTGTTGATTCCAAAATAACGGGAAACATACGAGCACACGTAAAACAAGTCATCTTCAACTCTGAGCTTGTACTAAGCAACCAAACACCACATAACCCAAATGAACTCAATTCTTTCTTCATATGTGACCTTCTACTTAAACTAGACACCCTTGCAGAGGTATTAAAGACCAAATTTGTCAACTTTCTTGATTCTCAGAACTCGGGTGCAGGATATCAACAGAAACGGTTTGTGTTTGATGCTATAATAGAATACTTGGAATCAAGATATGCGCGATATTCAAAATGTGGGTTTAAAACATGGGTAAACCTCGCCCCGTTTATGGGTTTTGATGTTTTGATCCAAGAAGTTGTTGAGGAAGTGAAGAGGTGGATGGGTTTTGTTGGTGTGATATCAGATGAGTTGGTTGAAGGGGACATGAGCCATTGTTTAGGACAATGGACCGATTTTGAGATTGAAGTGTACGAGACTGGTGCTAAAATCGAGTCGGATATACTGCAGATGTTGGTAGATGAGATTGTTTTCGACATTTAGGTATTTCTTTTCGATGGTCCGATGATTTAACGATGGCGGTGAAACGCTTAGTGTTTGTACAAACTGATGGAGAAGCAAGATGTAGTGTTCGTTTTTGTTCCTTATGTTTTACTGAAAAAAATGAGGCATGTTTTGTGTTAAACATTTGTAATGTTGTAATGAAATGCTGAAAATTTGGGTGGCGCTAGTGTTGTTTTGCAAGCATGGCCCATGGGCGGAGCTTTGTAGGGAATTTGGTGGGGGGGGGCACCGTCCCCCTGTTTTTTCGTGTAGTAGTGTACAATTTTTTAAAAATTTTTATTTCGCCCCCCTAGAATTTTGGTCAAGCTCCGCCACTAAATTTGCATGGTATAACGTGTATTCGTTACGTGCCTTAATTTATCAATTGAAAGGTTGTATGTCCATATGTTTGTTGAACGTGACCCACCGACGCATTGCAGAGTGCAGACACACCTAAATTGAGTAAAGCCACCGCTGTAAGTTGAAAATTTTCTCATGGTTTAATATTTTTTATGTTAAATATTGAATTTTTTGGGTTAGTTTCAATCGGGGATGAGTTAGTTTAAAAAAAATATAAAACTAAATTAAATCACAAATATGTCTAATTGATTATGATGATATGACGAAAATGGGTTTTTTTTTTTTCCAAAAGGATTCGAAATAATACTATGGAAATCAACAAATTCGAGATTTAAAAAAGGTGAAGGTTACAATTTTTTTAAAAAAAATTATTTCATGTTAAATATAAAAATTATATTTAAATCAATCAAGTTTTTTTTTTTTATCATTTTAACAAGTTTCAACTTTTAAAATTACACATAAATTACATGAAAATGCAATTATTTAATAAATAATTGACAGGTGAAAGGTGGAGTACATATGACATTTTTTAGTTAAGGTATTTCCCTCTTTTTCATTAAAGATTCAAGTCTGTCATATACGGATTTGTATAGATGATTATTATTTAATAAAAAATAAATAAATCTAACAAATAAAATGTAGATATTTTTTTAACAAACACTGACCTAAATGTTTAACATGATATGCTAGTAAGAGTAAGTATATGAAAGAAGATTTACAACTCAGTCTGACATCTTTGATATTTTGGAATTTATCTATCATGGATTCTGAGTCAAAATAATTAGCATTTTATTTTTACATGTAAATCACCAAGGTATACATGAGATAGTCATTTGACATCTTATTAAGAAAGTGATTCTTAAACTATTTTTATCTTACAACATACAAGCCCTTATAAATTAAGTATTTAATATTAATGATACGAGTCAGTAAATTATAACCATTATCCAAAAAATTAACGCTACTTGCTAAAAAAATTTAAGATGTCACAAATATAACAAATGTTAGATTTTTTAAAACAGAGCGAAAATAAATCTTAAATTTTTACAGCAAGGGCAAAATCGATTTCTACAAAAATGTAACATAATGTTCAAAAAATCGACACTACTAACAAAAAAAGGAGGCTGCTACCCCGCCTAGACCCTTCTATGTTTCGCCACTGTCAATTACATGAATAATAAATAAAAGCTCTATTTTTCCTATCACATGTTCAGTTTTTTTGTTTTAAAGATGATGCTTTATTTCATTTTGATATAGTTTAGTTGATATAATTTGACATTTTCTTTTTATATAATATGTTTGTTTAATACGGTTTGGTTTAGCGAATCCTATTTGGATCGGCAAACGGGAATGGCCTTTATAACAAAAAAATAACCCAAAACATGATTAAAAGACCTGAAATTGGATTAAGAAAATAAATGAGCCCAACGAACCAAGTGAGCCCAATATAAATCCTATAAATGAAAAAGAGAGCAACATCTGAAAATGGTGGAGAAGCCCATCTGTAATAACAATGAACTGGCCCTTAGTGCCTTACTAACAGGAAGCTAAACAGGATAATTATTCTGGTCCATTTAGATTTAACTACAATACGAGATGATCTATTTATGGATTTTATCTTTCTGGTTCATTTAGGTTTTTTGTCCTCTCTATTTAGAGCTGCGCAAATCGGGTTTTTTTGAACCGGTTTCAGTCAAGAACCAGTTCCGGTCCCAGGTTCCTGGTTTTGATCGTTTCAGGCCAGATTTTTGTTTGTTCCGATTTGGTTTTTGGCTGAATACATGTGGAACCAATTTCGGTTTTTCCAGTTCCTGCTTTTTTGCCTACCTCTATCTCTATTTACCGTTTTTACTCCAGTTTGAATGTCTACCTTTCCGATCAAAATGTGAGGTGTAATAGACTTTCTTTGTGATAAGGTTTGTGCATATTTGGAGCTATTTAATGGGCTACCTTTGAATCGGTTAGAGGTTGGAATTGTTTGTTATATTTTAAAATACATCTAAATCAGTCAGTCAACCTCTTAACATTAAGTTTTAAACAAAGGTTGTTTAATAGTCTTTTAATGATTTAGACATATTACTGACTTAACACTTAATGAACCAAACAATCACTTACGCTTAGCCAATTCAGATCTTATATTAGGTGTCATATATATTAGTCTATGTATACTTTGTACATTGCTTATTTGAGACACAAAGATGCACAAACCTTTCATTGTTAATTTTCACTTTAAACCAAAAATAAGGCAAGGAAAAGAAACCGAAAGAAAAAACTTAAAATATTTGTTGACTTTTCTTGTCTTTGTTTCTTTGACTCGTAATTTTTGGTTTCTTTTGATTCAATAGCGACTCGTTTTGATTACTTCTTCGTATGCCTTTTTAGATTTAAAAAACTTAAACGGTTAAATGAATTTTTTTTGTTGCTTTTGGTTCCAATAAATATGTTTGTAAAGTGTGATAAAACTTGTTATTCGAATAATACATGTCCCAATAAATGCGTTGCCCCTTATTTGCTTTTACATAATATAAAGAGGAAAACATGAAGAGATCCCGCAACAAAGACCCACATCTCCATCATGAAAGTTTGGGCTATATTAATTTATCATAGTTTATTTGTAAATAAGCAATGTTTTGAAAACCGGACCGGCCGGTTGGACCGGTCCGGTTAGGGATAATGGGCCGTTTTTGGGTGAGCCGGCCGGTCGAACCGGCAGTCGGACCGGAAAACCGGTGGTCGGACCAGTGGTTGAACCGTTTTTTTTATTTTTTTATTTTTTAAATTTTTTTTATTTTATATATATATTTATAAAATGTATATAAAATCATCCGGTTCTTAAATGTGGTTCGACCGATCCGACCTCTGACCAGTAAGAAGACCGGTTCGACGTCCGGTCCGGTTATGAAAACATTGTAAATAAGATAAGAAATTATAATGTATTTTAAAGAAAAGTAGGAAAAAAGAAACTTATTATTGTTTAAAATATGTTTGTTTTTTATGTTACTAATAATAAAACAAAAACTGGAAGTTTAGAATTATTTTGAGATGAAAAATAAAAAGTGAGAGGAATGTAAGAAGAATATATTTTTTGCGAAGGCATAAATAATTTCGGGTTGGAGCTTTAATATAATTTAACATATGAAATCAATTGAATGTCAAAAGTTTCATATCTAATAACATTCAAATGTTTATCTTCATATACATATACATACATATATATTATAAATTTATCTTTAAACTTTATTAAACCTAACACATTTTCTTCTACATCTTTGTCTATCTCACTAATAAACATTTATTTTATTATTTTTCCCTGTCTTACACACACAAAAAGTTATAGTGATTGTGAATATGATCCTCTATATTTTGAGAATCCTAATCCAAAAAAATTAATTATGGAAATAGTTTTGATACAAATTCAAATTTTAATAAAAAAATAACCTAAATTATCTAAATTTAAGTATGAATTAAGATAGAAAATGAGATATGATAGTTGTAACACATGTAATGTAAATGTTATTTTTTAGTTAGTCTTATTATGTATGTAGTATACTAGTATCTTAATTAGAAGTGTCGGTGGCAAATGCCACCAACCAAACTCACCCTCTTCATTTTGAAAACTTTCAAAACACTTCATTAAAAATTGTAAATATTCTCAAGTTTCTAAAATTTAAATTTATCATCTAAAGAATATATAATCTAATTTTCTTTTCAATAACTTTTGTTCATTAATTTAAAAAAATTAATCACAGGTTTATTGAATTAAAATTACGTGTTGATACAGTGAAAAATAAGACTGATACTGACGAAAGAACAATCGTACAGTCATATCTTTTTATCTTTGATTCAAATCTCCATAACTAAGTCGTAACTTTGCATGTTTTTTATGTACTTAATCACGCTAATGTTATTGACACAATGCACATAATGAAGGCATGAAGCTAATAAACTCACCACATTGCACGATGTCACTTTTGATTTTTATTAAAAAAAATTTTACATTAATTTTTTTAAATTATTATACCACAACGAACAAATCATAATAGTGTTTTCTATCTATATTTCAAAACCAATAAGTGAGCTTTCATCATACTGCCTTAGAGTAGCGCGTGTGTAACATTGCTTGTTGCCTTGTTTAGCTCATTTCATAAAAAAGGCAGTGTTTATCTGACCTGTTTACTTCGTTTAATTAAATGTTTTGTCCTCGAATTCACTTTCTTAATTAACTCATTTTATTGTTAACTTGTTTAACGTATAAAAAGTATAAAAAAATAATAAAACTTATAAGGTCAAAATGTGTACAACCCACAACTCATTTATGTTTTGTTCAAACCCATTTACATCTGGTGTGCTTTGTTTAGATAAATTTACAAACTAATTTTCAGAGTACATTGTGTTTTTAAGTTTGTTTGGAATTATGATTAATGTTTTTAAAACACTAGTAATTATTATCTGCACAAGCATGCATAAAATTTAAATAGTTTAAATACATATATGTGCATAATGATGATATTGTTTCAAGTCATAACTAGATACGGATAAGTAGATCTTACAAGCCTTTCATTTGAATTCGAGATGATTTCCTTTTTTTTCAAATGAGTGTTCATAAATTAAAAAGATCATAATGTCACACACATATGTCCAGAGAGAGTAGCATGGTTGCATTAATACTTAATTTGAATTTTCCTGTAATTATTAAAAATTATTAAAAGTACAAATAAAAAACTTTAAGCATGTTTTTTAGGCATCTATTGCGATTGATTTTTATAATAAAAAATATAATCTAGTCTTTATAACTCTTGCATGTAGGTTAAGGCATTTTATTTCAATATTTCTTTTTTAAAACATGTGCATGGTATTAGAGAAAAGTTGAAGATTATAAATACTGGTCTCGTTACTATGCTAACATTATAGATAATATCTCAACTGGTGCTTTGTTGGTTCTTGAATCTTGAGGCTTTAGCTCTATAAGAAGTGTTCTTGGAACGAAGAGATGCTAAAACAATTGGTTTAAAGAATAAAAACCAATAAACAATTATTTATATATTATACACTAGATTATTACCCTGTGTATTACACGGATTGAATGTAAAATACTAAATAATTAGTAATAAAAATTTAAAAATTATACAAATTTTGTTTTAAATTAATTAAATTACATATTAATGAGTATTTTAACTAATAAAATAATAAATAAGATTTTCAATAACTAAAGAAATAATATGTTCTTAAACCAATTGATGTTAAAAGTTCATTTACTTTTCTCTCAAAAATTAATTGTTACAAATCAAGGAGATAATTTACAATTTATATAATTATTAAAGTTAGATGACTTAATTTGAATATATCATTAAAATAAATAACTAAAGTTTATTTTTTTCCAAACATTTTTACAATTTTCGGTTTAAGATAATTATTTTTTAAGCTTTTTGTTTTAAGAAACATCGTTTGTTTATAAAAATTTCATTATTTGAAAACATGATTTATGGTTTATTTTAATTTTTAAAATTTTTTTTTATTAAATTTTATTTTCTAAAAATACTACCTTAAAAATATTTAAAAAAAATTTGGAAAATATCATGTTTTATGAACATTTTTAAGTGTGCTATTTAATAAAAATATTCAATTTTGAATTTATTAGAAACTATTTTTTCATGAAAAAAGACAAATAATATTGTTACATATTAATATTATAAGTATTCAACATAAAAGAATATAATTAATTAACATGAGAGAGAATTGAATAAGTTGGTAGAAAAATGACAAGTGACAATAAACACATGAGAATTTGACAAATAGCAAAAATTATTTTTGTTTATTAGAATACAAAGATTTATCAAATGTAATGATTATATGTGAATAGTACCAATAAATTTTTATTGTTTTGTTTTACATATATCTAGATCAATTGGCACTAGGTCTGTAAACGAACCGAACAGTTCATGAACTGTTCGTGAACTGTTCGGTAAGAAGTTCGTTTATGTTCGTTTATTTAATAAATGAACGAACACGAACATAAATTTTGTGTTCGTTTAATTACATGAACGAACATGAACACACCTTGTGTTCGTTTATTTATGTTCATGAACAGTTCGGTTATGTTCGTTTATTTACGTTCGTTTATTTGTGTTCGTTAGTGTTCGTTTATGTTCGTTAACTATGTAATGTTAGTTTTTGTTCGGTTAACTAACTAATTTACAATGATATGTATTTACATTTAAGAGACTAATCGTTTGTGCTCGTTTATACTTGTTCAATTGTGTTCGTTTATGTTTGTTCAATAGTGTTCATGTTCGTTTACGATTGTTCAATGGTGTTAAAAAATTTTCCATTTAAGTTTGTTCGTTTATTTTAGTTCGTTTGTGTTCATTTATGTTCATATACAGTTCGTTTAATTTATTAATGAACGAAAAAAAACGAACACGAACATATTCAATTTCTTAATAAACGAAAACGGACGCAAAATTCATGTTCGTTAATGTGTTCGTGTTCGTGTTCGGTTAAGTTTAAATGAACGAACACGAACATGCCTGTGTTCGTGTTCGTTCGGTTCGTTCACAGGCCTAATTGGCACCTCTTGTTTGAAACAAACATCACAAATTGTTACATTATAAAATTCGAGAAGAGAAGCATTCATGCATTAATTTGTACTATAATCCTACCAAATATTTATAAAAAAGAAACAACTTGTAATCAAGCATAACTGACACGTTGATTTATGCTTAAGCGTTGGCCAAAAATCTAAATTTTATTCTTTAACTTCAATTAATAAAGTTGGAACTAATAAAATTTAGCTACCAGTAAGTTTTCTATAGTTTTAACAACTTTTTTTAACCTTAGTTGCATCATATGCATAAAGTCCAATTTAATTGTTGTGATAATATACCCAAAAAAAATGGTGAACGCCACCATTAGGTGCCCCTCACCGACCGGTCCTACGGCCAACATGAGGGAGGTAAATCGCGTGACTCAGGGAAAATTTGGTGGTGCCGGGCTTTGAACCTTAGACATCCGTTACAGATTACCACTCCCTTACCACTAGTTAAATATGCATTAAATAGTTCATTTATATTTGTCTTGTGGCACCATCATGCATTCATGCGTATAGTGAGTGAGTGAGGATGGAGGAAGGTGCCTATAATGGACAGATTGTAGGTGTTGTATCAGAATACAAGTTTTTTAATAAAAAAATTATAATGATTATGTCCTTGCAAAGAAAATAAACATTAGATTTTAGACACTGTAAAATATAATACAGATCGAATTTAAAGGACAAGGAGTGAGAACAAAGATCTAAGACCAAAACACGCTCCTAGTAGACCAGCCAATTTTAACCCATAACAAGATAAATATATATTTGGGTAAATAATTATTGTATTTTGGAATGAAATTGATGCTACTATGACATAAAATGGGTTGACATAAGTAACATCTTAACACAACACAGATCAAGATTAGTAACTTAAAATCGATGTGAATATAATTGATTTAAACATGATCAATAATATATATCATAAGAAAATTATTAAATTTATTCAAAATAAACCATAGTTTAGTTATAACTTATTTTAACTTAAACTAAATTGATTTTTTTTCAAGAATGATTCATCTAGACACAAACAGAGTTGACTTAAAACTAATTATGACCCGTTACCCAATACAATCTTTCCATTTTACCATATATAAATCAAAGTGATTATCAATCTACATAATAATCGAAACGATAAATGATACAATATATATATATATATATATATATATAAAATGTTTATAAAATCATCCGGTTCGACCGATCCGACCGGTCGAACCTCTGACCGGTAAGAAAACCGGTTCGATGTCCGGTTTAAGAAGATTGAGGCTGAATACAAAGTAGCATATTGAAGATTAGCGCTTTGGAAATCTAGGGGTAGAGGCAATAGCGTCTCTTTTTAATTATTTATTTATTATGATATTTATTATAATTATTCTAGTTTTAACACTCATTAAAAGATTCATTTCTAGTGTTTGAGCTAGAAGGATTATAAGTTGAAGTTAAATGTTCTCTTGGAATATATTAATTTTCCTATATGTTAAAAATATATGTCATAAAATTTATTTGTTTATTTTTTTATGATAATTATTTTTTTATTTGAGTAAAAATATATAATGAACAATGTAGTACCTAGTGCCTTAGTAAGTAACACAGCTATTCTTATGAATTAATTATCTTGAAACTCTAGTTTTTTTTTTTCTTAACAAGAATTTTTTTTCACCTTTTTATATACTATAAGACTTGAACCTTAACCTAGTTTAAGAAGGACACCTTAACATCATCTTAAAACTATTGGAACAAATATCATTTGGTTTGAAACTTTAGTTATACACAAAGATTTGTCACTTTTATTATAAAAACATATATTTTTTGTCTCGTTTGTTACATAGATTCTTTTTATATAATATACTTGACCAGTATCACATCTATTACATGCACGAGCTGCATAACAAATATAAGAAACAGTCACCGAAGAAAATTAGACAATTTAAGATGATTTTTAATGTAAAATATGATTAAAATTCGTATAATTTAATACTTAAATAATAAAATAATTATATTATTTCATTAAGGACTAGTTTTTATAGTTTGTTTCTTTAAACATTTCGTTTTAAAAAATACTTTGAAAATTTTATATTTTATAATAATTTGGATTTTTAAAAAAGATGTGTTTTTTAATATTAGTATATTTTTAATTTTTAAAAAATTTTGTTATAAATTAAAAATGTATATTTAACATCTAATATTATAATTTAATATGAAATATATTTAATTAAAAAAAAAGACGGAAATTAAAGTTAAGATTTATATAAACATGGCATATGTCCATAAAAGCTTTGATTTATTAGAATAAAAAGATAGGAAAAAGATTTCATAATATTTTATTAACTTCAAAACGGGTGTAATGGACTAATCATTAACAACCTACAAAAATTTCGATTGAATCAAACACCGTTATATCTAGCATCCGTATTGTGTTTATTTTAAGTTTTATGCATCTAAATTTGTGTATATAATCTTTTTAAATAAAAGGGAAGTAAATAATGAAACCTTTTGCAGGCCAAAAGGAAGCACTCTCGAGTCCCCTTTTCGCATGCTCGGTAAATGTTCCCTTGCCCTTTATTTGAATTTAAATTTGGTAGCTTGAATGCTTCATCTTTTAACTTACATATATTTAAAATTCACAGTAAAAAAATTCATATTTTAAACTTAAGCGTTAATTACATAAATGGTTTTTGTGGTTTGATCGGATTATAGTTGGTCTTCAAGATTTAAAAATTACATTTAGTCCAAACATTTGTGAGAAAGTTACATAATCCATATGATTTGGTCATATTACATGTTTAATTTCCCAACATTTAAATATTCCAAACTTAGTCAAAACATTTTTGAAAAGATTTCATGCATGATTGAGAGCAGGAACATAGTTTCATGTTTCATATAGACTACTTTTCATTACATAATTGTCGAGGTTCATGCATAAAGTTTTACTCAATCCGAACAATAAATGTGATGTCAATCTCTCTATATCAAGTAGTCTATTTCATCCATGTTTAGGCCTGTAAACGAACCGAACAGTTCGTGAACTGTTCAACTAGAAGTTCGTTTATGTTCATTTAATTAAATGAACAAACATAAACACACCTGGTGTTTGTTTATTTATGTTCATGAACTGTTCGGTTATGTTTGTTTATTTGTGTTCGTTAATGTTTGTTTATGTTCGTTAACTATGTAATGTTAGTTTATGTTCGGTTAACAATCTAATTTACGAATGATATGTATTTACATTTAAGAAACTTGTTGTTTGTGTTTGTCTATCCTTGTTCAATTGTGTTCGTTTATGTTTGTTTAATAGTGTTCATGTTTGTTTATGATTGTTCAAAATGTTCAATAATGTTCATTTATGTTTGTTAGTTTATTTTGGTTCGCCTGTGTTCATTTATGTTCATGAACAGTTCGTTTAATTTATTAACGAACGAACACAAATGAACACGAACATTTTCATTTTCATAATAAAGGAACACTAACACAAATTTCATGTTCGTTACTGTGTTCGTGTTCGTTCGGTTTGTTTACAGGCCTATCCATGTTAGCTATCTTCTTTCATGCTTGGCACTTGCTTAACTTTTAACCTAACAATTTAAGGCTGGCAAAAAGGGTTTTAACAGGTTTAACTGGTTTCAGTCGACGCGGTTAATGCAAACATAAAACACGAAAACGTCTTGTTTAACACTTAGTTTGCTGATTTAAGCATGACAATTTTATATTTTATGTAGGAAAAAAGAAAATGATAAAGTCTAACCTCATAATTTTTATTATTTTAAAAAAGTATAAAATCAAATAGTAAATTTTTTGTTAACAGACTTTATCGTGTCTTAACAGATAGTCATTTTGCCAGCTCTACCTAACATATACACTAAATCAGGTTTTATCAAGTCACATATCAATGAAAACCATGTCATAATCATTTTACAATTTCATGAATTTCATAAAAACTATCGTAGCAACATATGTACATCATTGTGCAAAATGTGTGCATAAAACATTAAGAAATGCACATTAGCTCAAAACTATAAAAAGAGAGAGCCTTCTAAACTCACTTGGTGTGGGCTACCAAGTACCAACTATTGGAAAGTCCGCCAAAGTCCCAACTTCTTGAACAAAGCTTTAGTAATCCATCATAACTCATAAGTTCATGTTTCAAACTGGGTCAACTTTCACATTACACAATAACACCTTAGAGATCGATTTTTTTATCTTAAAGTGCATGAAACGGTTGTTATTCTAACCATTTTTACTAGTTAACTAGTCTAGTGGTAAAAATGGTTATTTACCAGTTAATCGGTTTGATCAAACTTAACGAGCTAAAGGCCAATCAGTCTAATTGGATACGTTAATTAGCAAAGTAATAACTAAGTTCCTTGCAAACCGAATCCAAGGCAATTCCTACCTATCCAACCGAAACTTAATTGATGGAGTTCTTATTGTAAATGAAGTTATTTCATGGCTCAATAAGTCAAAGCCAAACGCATTCTTCTTAGATTTTGGTTAGAAAGAAAAGGAGTCATTTGATTAATAAACAAATTTAAGTTGATTAAATTCAATAAAGTTAGACTTCATGCTATAAAAATTGTACAATCTTGCTACACCAACATGTATATTCCTATTCAAAGATGAGAATTCTTAGTATATGTAATATAAACTCAAGGTTTGACTTTAGAACATACGGTTGTGTTTTGACAAAAATAATAATTTTGATAAAAAAAAATTAGTTGGACGAACAAATTTGCTAACATATGTGGCTTCAAATGATCAGATTACTTACGTATGTGGTTTCTAATGATTTAAATAAATGGCTTAAAAAATAAATAGTTTCAAATTGTGTAAGTTAGAGAATTTATATCAAATTCACACTATAAAATCTAGTCATGACCAACTTCATGTCAACGGTTGATTTTGGATAACTAGAGCTGAATTAGTCTTGTTGATGATAATATTGATAGTATTGCACATGTGAGTTGTTCAAAAGGATATTAATAAAAAATAATGAAAAAAATAATAATAAATGACTTCAAATTGAGTAAATAAGGAAATTAAATAAACTCACTCTAAGACTACCCGTAATACTAAAGGCTGCATTTACTACATGTGTGATGTGTCATAGTCATCATTATCACATCAACTTTTTACCCATCATTTTCACATACATCATCATTTTTCACATCTTTCAAACTTCTGTCTCTGCACTTGGTTGCACTTCCGAAAGTGCAAAGTAAGAGAAGTGCGGGAAACTCTATTGCATCCGTTAGAGAGGCAGCTGTCCACGTGATACAAGTACCTGCCCCTAAGGGTGCATTGGAGGGAGCCTAATAAATTTAGTCATGACCGACCTCATTGACAATGTCACTGGGATGATTTTGAATAATAGAGCTGAAATTATTGAGCTTTGAACTAACTTTAAGTATTCAAACTTTATTATAAAACATTAACCGTTTTGATGTATGTATCGCCAAGGTTTTTAACATCAAAATATCTGTTTTTTATGTATATGTTTGTTTTTAAGTGTCTAATTATTTACTTTGGATTTAAGTGATTTTGGATTATTGATACGTTTAGGTTCTTATGTATTTTAAAATTTAAAGAGTGTTAAATCATTTTCTATGCATAATGCACAAGTCAAATTAATCATATCACCACATATTATTTTTATTCAACTCTTTTTAATATATTTAATGATAATAAATAAAAAAAAGTTGATGTTATTTGTATAACGATGTACCAGTAAATTGAATCATTTTAAATGTATGTAACGTACTAGTTCTAGTCATCAGGTACATGTAGTCATTATTTTTATTTTTTTATGTAGTTATCAATCATTATGGGCGCTGCAATGCTCTCTTATATGTTGAAAGAAATGATTTTTTTTTTTCACAACTTGGGACAATGAGTTTTGTCCAAATTTAGATAAAAATAAATGTATATAAACTGATATTAATTTGCTTATTATTTTTAAAGTTTGTCTTATCTTATATATGGGAGTTTCACAAAAGACTAAACCTAGTCTAATAAATATATATTTTCTAGCTCTTATGTACAAACAACTCTGATTATGTAGATGAACATTCTTATAAATACTGATGAACATGTTTCTTCCTATGAATAATTATATAAACAAAATTTTTGTGAAACAATTTCAACTAATTTGAGCTGCAATAGAATCATTAAACACACAAACACTAGACATTGTTTCGGTTGTTATACAATGAGATACAAACCAATTCTCTTGGAGAATAAAAAACTAAATCAAAAAACACTATGTTAAACACAAATATTGGTCGAAAACACGCATCTTATCTTGTTCATTTTAATTCTATTTTAAGCTTTAATTTTTAATATTTATTGTAGTTTGCATATAAAAGTTGTGATTTATTTAATTTTTTTTTTTACGAATTGAACACTATGATGTGGATTGTACATCTTAGTTGTTCAAGCAATTGGTTGGATCCTCATCTACATATATCATACTTGATAAAGTTTAACCCATGCATTAAGGGGGTGTAATAATATCCAATTACTTATTTGTTCAAATATTGTAGAGTGTAACTATTATGATTTTTATGCAGGGGCGAAAACAAATCAAGCCAAGTCCGAACATGGTAAAGCTTGAGCTCAACTTAATTAAAATTTTACTTCTAAAGCTCAAGGTTGACACGTAAAAGAAATTCAAGTTTGAACTTGGTTCAACTTAACTCGTTTAATATTTAATTATTTAATTTATATATTTTTACTATTAATTATATATATATATATATTATAATTACAGTTTTCATAACTAACATAGTATATATTATTTAATTGTTTTTATCATAATTTTCTATATAAATATATGCTTTTTATATTAAATACAAATTGTATCATAAAAATTTATCTAAACTCGTGAGTCACTTTATTTGGGAAGCATGATATCAAACTTGATAATAAATGAATTATATTTCAAAGTTCGGTTACAGACTTGACTTCCTTTAGGCTTGACTTTTTCTAACATCGATCCAATTTCAATTAACACAAGAGGTAGGTTAGTTGGTTTATTAGATAGTGTTTGTTTGACGTTGCGGTATTCCCTTGGTTGGTCGTGAGTGGGGCAACCATGGGTGTGGAACACCGCCCTCTTTGGGGCGTGGGCGGGCGTGAGCGGGTTGGGCCTGAGTGGGGCAACAGGCTTCATGACCGTTGGACCGTTGACACCATTTAAAAAAAAATCTTACTTAAAAAAAAGAATACTATATATACAACCATAAATTAACATCATACACACTCTTTTTTCTTCACATCACGCAAAAAACATCAAATAAAAAAAAAGTTTTGTTAGAAAATGCAGTTTTTATGGGAAGATGGTGATTTTAGCGAAAGCGAAGATTTTTTAATCGAAGCAGCACAAGTTACTCTCGATATCGTCAGACAACAAGTTGAGGGACCCATTCTATCTAGAAGAGCACGAATTAATCGAGATCGTCTTGGAGCGCACATCATTCAACACCCTGCAAGAAAGGATATTGAACGAGCATGCGGCGTTCTTAAGCAGAAGTGACACATCATTCAACACCCTGCAAGAGCTTGGAAGCCAAGTTGGATCCGAAACGCGTTATACGCGTGTGTGATACTACACAACATGATAATCGAAGATAACGGTCGAGCCATATATGAATTTTATGAAGAAGACGATCCGAATTTGGTTGAGCATGTAGAGATCAGCGACGAGGAAAAACAAGCAAATCGTCAAATGCTTCGTAACGAGGATACACATGCGAACCTCAAAGCCGATTTGATTAAACATTTATCGAAAAATCGTGAAGTTTAATCTTAAATTTTAATTATATTTATTGTTATGTTTTTTTTAATATTTGATACAATTACTAATAATTAGCTTTTTTTTTTAATTTGTAATGTTTATTTATAATTTTATGTAATTTTTTTAATTTATGATTAATTATATCTAGTTATTATAATTTAAAAAAAAATGACATCATCTTGGGACCAAGGGGCATTCCCCCACTTTTAGTGGAGTGGGTGGTTGTGGTGGCTGCCTACGTGGCGCTTACGTGAAGTGGTTGGACCAATGAGCATACCTTATGGTCTTACTAAAATTTTAGAATAGTATGGTTGCACATTTTTTTTTTTTAATTTTTACTTTTCAAATAAGCTTGGCAAAACAAGTGAATTAGGTCAAGCCAAGTAATGAATCAAAACGAGTTCGTGTTAGAATGTGTGTGAATACGAATAAATTTTAAACAAAATAAGTTTAGGTCAACATTGTTCGATCTATTTTCAAAGTTCTAACTATACCGTGCCATGAGGCGAAGTGATTACTAAGAACATTGGTTAAACCTAGCAAAATGGATAAATTAGATCAGGTCAGGTAACGAATTAGAATGAGTTTGAAGCAGAAGTTATACGAGTACAAACAAACTTTAAACAAAATAAGTTTAAGTTAACATTGTGGTTTATTTTCAAAGTTCAAGTATACCATGTCAGAAGGTGAACTGATTACTAAGAACATTGGTTATGATGAACTACAACATGTAAAATGACTCACTTAATTTGATATAGCTTGATGAACAATCAATATATATTCATTCATGAATATGAGGCAAACCATATATTTGTCGAATTTGGTACGAAATCAGAAACGGACCATTTATCATCATCATCATCATTTCTGGAAATTATCTCTACATTTTCCAAGACAAAACAATAATTTACTCGGGAATCGTTACCAGCACCGGTCTCCAAGCTCGTCTAAGCAGCCGTTGCCGTAATGTCCCCGACAACGGCCTCAGCCCTCTCGAACCACCGCGCCGGATAATCAAACCACCACCACCGCTCCATCTCTTCGTTTCTTCTCCACCGTCACCGCCGTCCTCCGCAAGCAATCCAGCCGCCGGAGGTGAAGCCACAAGCAAATCCTTCAACTTCCGTCGCACACCGCCATCTTTTCTATTCTCTGACGATTCAATATCACCAGCTCTACGATCGATAAATTCATCACGCGGTGGCAATCTCCGGCTACCGCCGCGACTCAGGAACATCCGTAACGTTTTTCTTCGTCGGAGGTGAATTACCGGGCTTGTCGATGGACTCCGATTAGGACTTCCGGCGATGGCACATTGTGTCGCTAACAGCTTGAATTTTTGAAGTGTTGCCATTGATTCCGATCAAATTAAGCTCGATCAAACGGACTTATGTCGCTAAATCCTTCTCCAATTCCGATTGATTTAACAGATGTACGTTTTCCGGCGATTCATGTAAGATATCCGATCGGTGAATACAGGGTGAGATGAGAGTGGTTGAGGGATAAAGAGCAAGGGTTAAATAATTGAAATTACGGATGGGGGTGACGGACGTGGAGGTTAAAGTGACGGGAGGTGATACGGGAAAGATGGGAGTATTTTGACACGTGGCAGTAAAGACAGACTTTAAAACGGGTCTCTCTCGTGGGCCCCAGCATCTAGCCGTGCAGTCCAGTCGGATGTATGGAATGTAGCATTTTGTACATCGTGCTGTTTTGTTTGTAACTTTGTTTTTTATTGTGTAAAGTATCGACTGTGTCATTTTGTAATTGTCTTTTCAGAAGTAAGAATTTCTTTTTTGTCCCCGATAGGATTATTTATTAACCAATTACCAAATAGTTAGTGTAATAAAATGATCATTTTAAGTTTTACATAATTGTTTAGAACTTTAAAAAAGATAAAGTTTGTTATAACAAGTTAGTGTTTTTGATACTATGAGTAAATTTATATTTTCTACAACATAAATTTTTAAAATATAATATATAAGACACTCTAAATCGAGTTCAAATGACATGCAAAAGTAACTAAATCCATTTATGATCCGGATAAAAATAAGATGAGACATAGATACGTAGAGAGATTAATTAACCTTAGGTTAAACAAAATATGAAAATACATATAAAAGAGAAAGTTTATATGTATGTATGTAATATGTTTTGTTATGAAATAGACAAAAGGTTTTTCTTAGTTTTACGAAAAATAACTTGCTAAAATACTAAAATTGAAATATTTAACAATAATATTTCACTTTATTGTTCGATGTATTTAGATTATTTGCTTTACAACATTGACAATTTCATTTGATAAGAAACAAAATATGATCTTTTTATAATAATTAAATAGTGTCTTTACTAAATAGTTTCACAAATTTAAAAAGATATTTATAAAATCACCTTTTGGTATTAGTGGTTTGGGGGTATATGTATGGGACAGGTTGTGATATAAGACCATGTGTAGTTACCATCTTACTGAAATTTCATCCCATTAAAATTTTCTGCAACATCATCATCCCGCTGAAAATCTTAAAGCTTTATAATGGTCATCCCACTGAATAAAATTTCTCATTGTGCCATATCATCACCACTGAAAAACCTTAAAACCTCATAGTGGGTCCCAACTTTTTTAAACCCACCAATAGATGAAGAGGAGACCACACGGGATGCGGGGGCCGCTGGGAGATCAAAATGGAGGCGCAGTGGCGTACCCACCTTATAGGGTGGGGGGCAGCCGCCCTCCTTAAAATTTTTTTTCAGTGGTATATGTATGTTAAAATCTTGACCGACCCCCTTAATATTTTGCAATCGCCCCCCTTAAATTTGCATAATTTGACTTGATATGAGAAAATAAGTTATAGCTATACTTGTTTTTTGGAGACATAACTACTTAAAAAGGTCACCATAGATGTTGTTTTGAATAGATTTTAAAAAATAAAAACCCCGTAAAAAACAAATAGGTCTAACAATCTTAACTCATAACATGATAAATGTGTAGATTAGGAAACAATTATTGTATTTTGGATTGAAATGAGTAACATTATGACATACAATGAGTTGAAATGTGTAACACATTAACCAAACGTGGTTCAAAATGAGCACGTAACTTAAAAACTTATGTATATATAAATGGATTCAAACGGATAAGAATAATAAACCAAAACTGATTTTGCTTAAAACTCATCCTAATTACCTGCACTCGTTCTGACCAGCTACACAACCCAACCCGTCCATTTTGCCAGACATAAGAACAACTTTAGATGTATTATATTATTAGTATGTTTTTCTATATGAAATTTAGTTCGATTGTTTTTTAACATGATCGGACCCAATTCGACCTAACCCGATATGAACATAAGGGAAAAAAAATATTATATAGCGATTCTCAAATAACCTTAAAAAATTTCCGCCCCCCATGAAAAAAATTTCTGGATCCGCCACTGTGGAGGCGTGGTCTCCTCTTCATCCATTGGTGGGTTTAAAAATACCCGTCGAACAAGCAGCTGGGAGAAATACTAAAACCCTTACCCTTTGATGTAAGGGGTTTAACAACAAGTGTAAGGGGTTTTAGTATTTCTTAAAACTCAGGATAAAATTAGAAATATTTTTAGATGTAATTAAGTGGTTAAAGTGTAAATTTTAAAAGGATATTATGATAATTCCAACTAACTTTAACAAGTGTAAAGTAAACAGTGTCACCAGAAGTTGAATCTGTAAAAAAGTTTGAATGAGACCAAATTCTTTTTTTTTTCTAAATTAACAGACCAAGAATTAATTATAATACATATATAACACACAAACATACATTATTAATGAATTATTTAAGTAAGTTTACTCATATACATATTATCACCCACACTAATTTTTCTTTCAGTACACCACTATTTCTCTCTCACTTACAAAATTACACATATAGCACATGGATGAAGCATTTATAGGCTCACGGGCAACCTTCGCCCGTCTTTTTCTGTTCATAATGTTAATTATTTTGCCGAAATATTATTTTTTTCTTAAATATATTGGTTTCACTTCCTTATTTCAACAAATTAACATGTATTCTGAGTAATGTAAATTTCCGCCCCTCTTTTTAAACGTTCAAGCCATGTACTGATGTAGCAAAAAGTTTACTGATTTCTTCAAATCCTACAAGCTCAAATCTCACAATAGATCCACTCTTTGTAAATAGACCTGATAATGTTGACCCAAAGTAAGATAAATGAGTTCGTTTGAGTAAACAGTTATTATATTTTGTGTTGAGATGGGTAACACCATAACATAGAATGGGTTGAAATGATTAACAGTTTAATAGAATGCGGACTTCAAGATGTGTAACCTAAAAACTATGAGAATAAAATAAATTCAAACGGATGGAACTTATCAATAATATATTTGACGATAAAATTACTAAAAAATTATGCAAATAAACTGTTTGTTTACTTAAAACATATTTTAACTTAAACTAAATTGATATTTTTTAAAAATGACCCATTATATCCAAATTAATTTTGCTTAACCTGCCCATTTTATGAGCATTATTTGTGAAGCAAAAACTCAATATTTAGGGGGTGGTCCAACCCTTCACAAGTGTCATCACACCCCTAGCTACATGCGCCATTGCCACCCATCAGCAGTTCACTACATTTGAGCCCTCCAGTCCATCCATATAAAATCTATTTGAAAATGCTTGTCTATTCAATTACCATTTTTCAATTTAATGAATCTGAGAAGTTGATATTATTTAGCTACTCGTAATTTTATTATTAAAACCTATTTTCATATGCATTTTAATTTTTCCTTGATAATGATCTTCATTAAGTTTCTTTATGAGTACTATTTTTGTTGTTAAATATTTTTATGAATGTATTATGCTTTAGGTGTATTTGTAGATATTACACATCTCTGAATGAAATTTGAAAAAAGGAATTTGTACATGATGCATGCATACAAGTTTAATTAAAATCTAATGTTAGTTGACAATCAAAATGATCATTTATAATAAGAAGCTTTTCCATTTGAAACTAAAATAAAAATAAAGTTATTTGTATTCATGTTAACATAAATAATTGTTTTTAGTTATTTACAATTTGTTACTACCTACAAAAATGTATTTATCTATGTATGCATGCATGTAGGATATGTGCAATGGCGGAACTTGGTCGACTTAAGAGGGGACAGAAAATTTTGAAACTCAGAATACATGTTAATTTTTTGAAGCGAGAGAGGGCGAAACCCCTATTTTTAACCAAAAATAACATTTCGGCCGAAAAATTAACACTACGGACGGAAAAAGAGTGGGGGCGGTCGGCCCCCGACCCTAAAGAAGCTTCGCCCCTGGATATGCGTATCCTATCATAACTTAATTATCTTATAATCCCATCATAATCCAAACTTATAGAAGTAACTTTAAACTCATTTATAACACCTATTTTAAATCATTAAAAAATATATGGTTCATCATTAAATTATAATAAAATTAAAGTTTTTATTCTGAACCTATTTTTACTCTTACTGTAATATATACAAATAAATTTTTTTCATGATTTAAAATAGATGACCATAAATATGTTTTAAGTATTATCTTTTAAATGGTTAGTTATTATATGACGTAACTCATATATATATACATGTGTGTATACATGTGTATATATGTTTATATGTATTTACACACGCATAAAATTCTTATCCTTTGTTAACTTGGTTTAGAAAGTTAACTCTTAAATTCAATTAAAGTCCTTCATTTCTATTTTTCTAGTTATTTTAAATTTGCAATATTTTATGTTTCTTTTTCTCTTTGTAATTTGTATATACTTCTCACCGCATAAAAATAAGTAATTTTTTAGTTTTTTATCATTTTAAAAATATACACACAGCTTTTTATTTTATTTGTTGATGTGGCACATGATTTTTTATTTTTTATTTTTTTATTTCTTCAATATGGTACATGATTAGGTATTAAGTGTGCGTATGCACAATTATGTTTGCATTGGTAAAATTATGTATAATATACAGATGTTTAAAGTTATTAATTAATTATTTACTTTTTATGGTTCAACATCTAGTTTAAGTACACATACGTAAAGTTATATTTACATGTATAAGGTTATGTATGAAAACATGTGTAAATAATATGTTTTTTAAACCCTTCAATCAAAAAAACAAATTAAATAAAAATTTCAAATATTATTAATATGAAATTTTTAATAGAAATAAAAAATCATAACAAGATTTGATAAAATATAAAATTAAATTACTCTTTAAACTTTTAGTTAATCTAGATCCGTGTTTTTTTTATTAATATAAAATCCAGATTTAGTTACATTGTAGATTTTTTTCAATTATTTTAATACATGATTAAAAATAAGTTTAATAGTTAGCTCTTTAATTAAAGGTAATTACAAAATATACTCACCATAAACACACACACATACACACACATATGTATGTATGTGTGTGTGTGTGTCTGAATTAGGGGTAGCAATTCCTGACACGACCGGAAACACGACACGAACACGACACGAAAATAATCAAGTTTTGGGTTGGCAAGTATAACCCGTTTAAAAAAACGGGTCGTATAAACGGGTTGACCCGTTAACCCGTTTAAGGTTTCAAAATTTTTATTTTTTATTTTTTTCTTTCTATAACATATATTTAGTTGTTTTTTTTATTATTTATCATACTTTAATTGATTAAGTAACAAAATTTATATTGTTTTTCATCTAAAAAAAGATTTTAATTTTTTTCAGTTAACTATACAACCATTTTATTTTAAATTTCATACTTTATAATTATGGTTACATAATTATATTTTTAGTTATAATAATATTAATTTTTTGTTAAAATACTATACTAACTATTTGTTACTCATACACAAATACTAAGCACTTTATTATTGATGTACTTTCAAGCAACAACCAACTTACAAGATTTAACTTAGTTTGATTTATTTATATAAACGGGTTAAACGGGTCAGGTTCGGGTTGACCCGAATTTATGTCAATCCGAGTTAGGGTTGAAAACTTTGACACGAATAAATATATGGGTCAGGTTCGGGTTGCAAAATTCAACCCACCAACCCGCCAACCCTACACGATTGACACCCTTAGTCTGAATGTATGTATGCACGTACGTACGTAAGTACGTATGTATGTTTGTAGGGATTGCATCTTATGATATCCTAATTTCATAGAGTTTCATATCCAAACACATTTTTGATTACCTAAATTAAATTTTGAAAAAAAAAAAACAAGTATGATCTATATGATTCATACTAAAGTTGATTTTTATTTTTATTTTAAAACAATAAATAAGTAAACTTCAATGTGATTTACATATATTTTATAAGATTTATACTCTAACTTTTTATGATTGAATTATCATATGACACATTCTTGCATATATAGACACACACACTAAAGGATACATTAAAACGTTTATAATATATTTAAAGTAGAACCAATCGAGAATTTGTAACAAATAAATGAAGCTAGCTTGGAGTATCATCAAAGTAAAACAATAGTGGAGTTTGAAAAGTGGGCATGTGGTTGTAAAAATAAACGAGGTCTAATACGTGTCTAGACTTGGAGGCTAAGTAGACTCGACGGCCAAGCTAAAAACATACCATCATATATACAATTTTGTTATCAACAATAATATTTTTTTTCATGTTAGGTTTATATATATATTAATCGTTATTTTATATAAGATAATGAACAAAGCTATATTTATTTATATTTTTTTAGGTATGATTATATTTCATACTAATATTATAAAAAAAAATGGTGAACACCACCATTAGGCGCTTCTCACCGACCGGTCACACGGTCAACATGAGGGAAGTAAATCGCGTGACTCAGGGAAAATTGGGTGGTGCCGGGCTTTAAACCCTAGACCTCCATTACAGATTATCTCCTCCTTACAACTAGTTTATGTGGTTTAATTTGTAGAAAGTGAAAGGTTTAGATATATAATAAGTTGTGAGTTTAAGTTTTCTAATTTCAATTGTGTATTAAGAGATTCAAATGACAAAAATACCAAAATTTGAAACTTTAAATCTTATATAATTGCATAAATTTGAAATTTAAATGTTTACGAATATAAATGTATATCTTAATTTCATATGTGGTTACATGGGCGGCCCGGGGGAGGGGCAAACCCGACCCCTGTCCCGGGCCCATTTTTTACGGGGCACAAAATTTTTTATACATACGTATGTATATATATATATAGATTCATTCAAATGAGAATAAATACGGCGAAAAAAACTAAAAAGAAAACATTTATAAACACATTATTTAATGAGTGCAAAAAATCATTTTTTTTAAAGTATATGAAGTTACTTTCATGCCCTTTAAACTAAATATGTCCATTGGTTCGGTTAACGGTTTATTCGGTTTTCAATTTTTTTTTCTATAGCAAAAAATCGAACCGAATTCAAGAAGTGGTTCGGTTCTAATTTCGGTTAAAACCAAATAAACAAATTGAAAGCCATATAAACCGCTTAAAAGTCGAATAAAACGATCGAAATAAACCGAATTCAATCGAATAAACCAATTAAAAACCGAATAAACCGGTCTGAATAAACCGAATTCTACCGAGTAAACCGAATTCAATCTTATATATTATTAATAAGATAATAAATTTGAATTTGCATTCGGTTTAATCGGTTAACCAAACAAACCAAATTTATAAAAAAAATTGGGATTAAAAACCGAAATTCGGATATGGTTAGGTACCGAACCGAAAACCGAATTCGGAATTTGGATACAGCTGGAACCAAAACGAAAACTAAATTCAGAATTCGGTTTCATTTTTTCAGTTACGAATACGTTTCGGTTTTCGGTATTAAACGGTTTTTTGAACACCTCCACTTTAACATTTGATTTCGCTAGGGGGCTTTTTTACGGACTCGTCCTGGGCACGCCAATTTTCAGGGCCGCCCCTGTGTGGTTATGTGGTTGTTTTCTTCTACGCACAAAACTACCGCATCTTTACAGACAACACACCATCACGATGCAATGTTAAATTGTTAATAATTGGTGGTGTTTGGTTAATTGGTCCCAATATATACAGACCACCTTTTTCTCACGGTTGAGTAGGATGGCCATTGAAAAAAAATATATATAACAATTAACAAATTAAAATCAACAATCTGGTTGAAAGAATGACCCATCAACCATGAACCTTAGAAATCATGGCGCAACTTCGTTGGTTACCCATTAATTTTTTTTTCGTATAATTAATTTCTTGCACAGTTTAATAATAATCTAGAATATTTATTTTTGTTATTTTAAAATTTTAACAATTTTATTACTATTACTATTTATAACAATATGAAACTATGAACAGGAAAATACTAGGGTTAAAGCATAGTGTACAGCAAAAATATGCATAAGTTGATAAAGCATAATTTTGTTGTGGACGTATATGTATTTGGCTGTGCTATTAACTAAAGTAGCTCCATCCAACTGGTTTAGCCAACCAAGGTTTTCGCTTCTAATAGGCGTAGGTTTGATCCCTCTTTGTGCCTTTTTCCTTTTTTTTTTCCGTTAAATGCATTCCGCAAATCGTTGTAGATAAAAGGCGTCCGGCAAAGCTGGCAAGTCTTCTGATCATGATCCATCAATCGTTCCAAACAACATCGGCGGAATATATACTCACAATTGGTCGACTGCCGGATCCCATGTTTGACATCATACTCATAAAGACACACGACATAGCTCTCTGGTGGGTATAAAAGTTCGGAAAACTTCACCATCAGAAGAGGCTCACAGATGAGTTAAGTAGAAGCCGATTGAACTTGATTAATCAACTTTGTTCAGTTTGAATCCAGTAAAAATGTTAGTTATAATAAATCCAATAACTTCATGAGGTAACATTAAATGATTATATGCACGCAACAAATAGTAACGGCGCGGCAACGCGAGTCGAACTTGTGCCATCTAGTTTTTAATAAAATAGAATTATGAATAGTGATGTGTAACGTTTAATGCATAAGGTACAAGCTTGGATATGATTTCTTGTTAATGACGATTATTTCTACTTTAAAACCAAAAAGTATACATTAGTTTTAGGTTCATTTAGGTCAAATCCCTTTTCAACCGGTTTTTTTTTTTATTTTTATTTTTAAAATTTCCCTGGTTTTCTTTATTCCTTTTTTTTTTCTAGTTATATTTTGTTATTTTACTTACACGGCGGTATGAGTTTTTTTTTTTTTTTTTTTTTAGTTTTATTTGCTTCTTATTCATTAAAGTTTTCTAAAAATAGTTAACCGTTGACACAAAACAGGAAATGGAACCTTATTATTAAACACACGGGTCATTGAGAGGAGCACACGGTCAAGCTACATTGGTTTTCATTTAAAAACGAACGAAGTTATTTAGAAATAGTTATTTTTATTATTTTTTTTGAAATATTTTTTATTTATTTATTTTTTTGTATCCACGTTTTTGGTATAGAAACGACTAGCCTAAGAGCACATGGTTTAAGATGTGGTACATCCCACGTTTACCAAAGACATATCATGCTTGTCTTCGTTTTTGGCAAAAAAGATAAAATCTATCCATGTGGGGAAGGATGAACCCATAAACATACACATGGATCCCGTTTTAATATTTAATACAAAAAATCATTTCATTATTTATATGTAATAATAAATATGAAACTTTAATTTAATAACTATTTATTTGAATAATATGCTAAAAACCTGTGTATTACGTGTATATAAAAAGTAGAAAATATTGAATAATAAAGTAAGAACTAAAAAATTAGATAAAATAATATTAAATACTACATGATGCAAAAATATAATATGAGGAAGTGAAATAAGATGAGTGCAATTTTTTTTATGCTCATTTAACCGATGAATAATAAAATAAGAAATAGCTAACATAGATGGTTTAGGTTCTAATAAAAAACTAAAAAAGATTAGATTGGTGAGAAATGTAAGAATAATTGTGTGGTTGATAAGTAACAATTATCTAATTTTTTGAAAAATGATATTTTGGTCATTGTGTTTAATGATTCGTGTCATTGTGTAATATATCTTTATTATTGTGTTTTATTTTTTATATTATAGTGTGCTATTTCGTTATTGTTTTTATGCATTATATAAATTGTTGTTAATTATAATTTTATGTTTTATGTATTAAAAGTACATGATTGTGTTATTTTACCATTGTGTTTTAAAAACTCATCATTTTAAAAAACACAAATTACATTTATTTTTTGAAAAATAAATTTTGGTCATTGTGTTTCACGTTCATGTCATTGTGTAATATGCTCCTTATTTTGTTTTACATTCATGTCATTTTGTAATATACTTATCATTGTGTTTTACGTTTAGGTCATTGTGTAATATATTTATTATTTTGTTTTACGTTCATGTCATTTTGTATTATATTTATCATGACTCTTTCTTGTAGTAATGTTGACTGTCTTTCACTCAATATTCACTGCAACATAGATTAAACGTGTTAATGATTGTGGTTGAGGCACGTATTTCATACGCTTTCCTTCAAACAGATTTCGCGCCTTTTCTCAAATGAACGTGTTGTCTCCAAGGGTACACAACCAAAACAGTTTGTGTACTGTCGAGAATATCTACACACCCGAGGTATCACCGAATGTATAATATGCTTAGAATTGATAGGAAATATATAAAGTTTGTTGGTGGATGAATATCAGAGAGCATATCTCTCATGTTTTACATAAACTGGTTCAAAATTAAATCAACCAAAAAATAAACATACAAATTCATTATTTATACCCACTATTTGAAACTTGTTCATTTAACTTGTACCAATGAACTATCTCTTATTAATATGTATTTATGACTCTAATTTAAAAGTCATAAACACAATATTAAATAAAAACTTTATTTAAGTAATAAAATTTATTTAAGAATTTAGTTTAAAAGATGTAATAAAGTTTTGTATTCAACCTTTCAATCACTCAACGTGAGGATCAAATTCTCATTAATAACCTTAGTAAAAAACTTAATTTTACTAAATTTCCAATATGTTTCACCTGTCAGAGCCGTCTTCGAGAACAAAAAAATTCCAAGGTCTGAGGCGAGAAAAAATGGTCTCTTTTAGGGGCGGTCCTGAATTCGGTTTGTTTGGTTAAATGATTAAACCAAATTCAGATTTAAATTTATTATCTTATTAATTATATATAATGTTGAATTCGGTTTATTTGGATCGGTTTATTCGGTTTTTAGCCGGTTTATTCGATTAAATTCGAGTTATTCGATTTTTAACCGGTTTATTTGGTTTTAATCGGTTTATTCATTTTGGACCGAACCAAACCACTTCTCAAATTCGGTTCAGTTTTTTGATAGGGAAAAATTGAAAAACAATTCAACCGAACCAAATAAACCATTAACTGAATTGATGAACACCCAAAATTTAAAGGGATGAAAAAAATTTCCTATACTTTAAAAGAAATTACATTTTTACTCCTTAAATCATGTGTTTTTAAATAATTTCCTATAATTAAACCGAACCAAATAAACTCTTGTTTTTAAATAATTTTATTTGTGGTTAACCAAAATATTTAATGGGATAAAATTCAATTCTAATTGAAAGAACAAGTATGAAATTTATAGTCAATTTCGAATGAACCAGTGTTGATCGAATATACAACTTTGGAGACACGTAGGGTTGAAGAAAACTGCAACCTGGCAATTTTCAAGTTTCATTTTTTCTAAATTTGACACTAAGCTACTAAAATGAATTTTGTGTCAATTTCATAAAACTAATTTTTATATTGATTTGCCACTAAGCATAAACGGCCCCTTGGACCCCGCTCTATCTGGAGGCATTGCACCTGGACCCCGTCAAGGGGGTGTTTACCCCTTGCAACCTTCAATTGAATCATAAACCATAAACAATTGTACACCTCACACCCAACTTTTTTAATAAATTTCATGATTTACATTGATTAATCAAATTAAAATAAAATATGTAACATATTTCATGATTCAAAGAGTGGATTTTGACAAGGGAAACATATTACTTGTTGATGAAGTCTTATACTTGCTTCTTTCCATTAATTCATATATTGTAGTTTGCATGAAAAAATTGTGACATCGATCGACTGGTTTCACCTCGAATACATTTCAATGTATGAGAATGTCTTCTATTTTGAAGCGAATATTGGTGAAATCCATATCATTTACACACATTTAAGCATGATATATATATACGCACACATTGTCATGATGTATTTAGCCGGCCATGATACGCTTGCATGATCGATCTTTCAGTTGGACACTCCAAGTAATTCGTTTGAAATGGTTTTATGTTATGCAGGGCACTAGTGGCAACAGCATATATATAGCCGGTCATTTAAGGACGAAAACTTTAATCTTGAGTCACTTGACCAACCCTTTACAAGGTTTTCTGTAATCTAATGGAGCCACTTCACCCAACCATTTTTTCCTTCTTTCAAGCATCGATAGCGGACACTGTGATCTTGCTCCTCGAAGCGTATGAAGAGACTCTTGAAGATGATTATCCTCCAGAAAGAGAACTCTATGAGCATGAATGGACTCTTGAAGATGATTAAAAGTAATTTTTTTTATACTTGTATTTCTTGTTATAAAATTGTATTTTTAAAAGTACTAAAATCCTAAAAATAAATATAATAAAAATATTTAGGTTAAACAGATCATGTTTGTGCCAAACCTTCAATAATTATGTCGTCATAGGGTTTATATATATGACACCGTTTTCATCTATTTAGGTATATCTACAGGAGGAACGTGACTTTCTTGAGAATCACTATAGAAAAACAAGTATTAGGGACAAAAAGTCGTCGCTATAGGTCAAAAATTAGGGACGGCTTTTGTCGTCGCTATTAAGATCGTTTCTAAAGCCTACTATTGTTTTTTGGTGAATGTGTAGAAAAGAGTATAATGCAAGTTTATCTCATACACAAGGAATATGGCATAATAGGTTTATAATACAAAGAAGAGGAAGCATTCTTATTTTTTATGAAGCTTAATTTACTTGAGTATGGTGAAAAGTTATAAATGGAGTAACACTGCTACTTGATATGAATTGTCAATTGTAATAACTATAGGTACATGAAAACATAGGTATGATGATATTTATTTAGTTTGTAGGGTTCTCACCATGAAAAAAATAAAATAATTGAGCCCTTTAACAAATGGTATGAAGGACCATGTTTTAGAGATTTATCAATTAATAATTTTCATTATTTTGTAGCTCTTTTAGTGTTTTATCTGTTTTACAAATTTATACTAATCTTAAAATAAATATAAATATTATATTCATAACATATATAATTTTGTTAGGAATAACTTTACACAAATACAACAGCTATCATAACTGTCACGATTAAGTCACCGGAACTTTTTTGTCTTGCTTAGGTCATTAAACTTATTAATAGTGTTTTCTAATCCTATGTAAATAACCTGAATAACATGTTAATATGATATTTCTATATATCTAATTTATTTAATATGTGAAGTGGTGATTTAATCATTTAAAAAATAATCAAAATTAAATTTATAAAGCAAATATCAAATTTAAAATAACTTTTTTCGAAATACCATGCGTATATGTTGATGATTTTAAATAATTTTTAATTCAATATTTTCTTTTAATTTAATATTTTAAATAGCATGCATAAATATTTTTTTATTTACATAGGATTATAACGTCATTAATAAGTTTAATGACCAAATTGACTCAAAAAAAGTTACAGTGATTTAATTGAGACAATTATGTATGTTTGTTATATTTTCTGTAAAACATTAATCTATTATCCAGGTTATTTACATATGATCAGAACATCATTAATAAGTTCAATGGCCTAATCGAGACAAAAAAAAAGTTTCAGTAACTTAATTGAGACATTTATAAAAGTTGGTTATATTTTTGTAAAGTTATATTTTTGTAAAGTTATCTCAGTTTTGTTATTATGGTATTAAAATACTTAGCAATTGGATGGGGTATAAAACTAGTTTGGTGATAGGTAAGGTTTAATGACACATTTAGGGGATGTTTGGTAGCATCTGAATGGGTCTGAATGGGTCTGAATCTGAACCATTCAGATTCAGACCGTTTGTTTGGGACATCTGAACGAAAAAAAACATCTGAATGGAGGTCTGAATGGTTCAGATGTGAAGACAAGTCTGAATGGAGGAAAAGGGAAAAAAAAAAGAGGGTGTTCCATTCTACCCTCATTTTGTTTTTCCAGACCCCAACCCTATTTTCCACCACCATTCCCGTCGCCTCCCAACCCCTTCTTTCCCGTCGACTTTTCACCCCAAATTCCCGGTTGTCCTCCTCTCCACCACCGGTCGTCGGTCGTTTCCACCTCAGGTCGTCCTCCTCTCCACCACCGGTACCTATCGCCGCCGCTCACCACCCTCTCGCCGCCGCGCACCACCATCAGCAGCTTCGGCGCCGCCGCAAACCACCTCTCTCACCGTGTATATGGTTGGTTGTTGACCAACAGAAAGAAAGGGTTGCGCACCAGCTTGCGATTGTTGCTGTGAGTTTTTGAATTTTGTGATGCAATCGATAGTGATTGTGAGGTTCTTTTGTTCTTAAATTTTCCTATGTTCTGTGATGTTTTGTGATACATCTTTTTTTTTTTTTTTGCTTGCTAAAGTTAAATGGTTCATCTTAAATGTTGTAATGATGCAGCAACATCTTTTTTTGTTTGATTATGTTCAAATGATGCTGTAATGATGCAACAATATCTTGTTTTGTTTGATTATCCAGCAACATTGTTTGTGGTGTTACATGGTTTGTTTGATTTGTTTGATCATAAGTTTACAAACTTCAGAAGGGTAAAATAGTCATTTTGTATCTTCATTCAGATGTTCAGCCAAACAGTCTTGACTGATTCAGCACTTAACCATTCAGACCTCTTAACCATTCAGACCTCTTAACCATTCAGCACTTAATAAATCAGATGCTACCAAACGGCCCCTTAGTGAAGTTTTTTTTATGGTCAAGATTGGAGCCCTCTCTATGACGAGCTAAATAAAAAGAAAAAAACCATTCAAGAAAAAAAGGTAATAAAAGCAAGTGCCTTCTAGTTTCAAACCAAACACGTGCATAAACCAAACAATAGTTAATTAATATTATGTCCATCTCTCTCTCTTAGTCTCTTTCTTAAGCTGTAACAAAAATAACATTTTGAGCTAGTTGCATAGATGGTCGTGTGATTTATGTAAAATAACATGTTTAAATACTAATAAAAAACGGTACAAGTTTAGAGTAATGATTTTGACCACTAAAAGTAAATTTCATATAACTTTTTTTTGTTAAATTTAATGAAATAACTAAAATAGCTTTTAACTTTTTTTTTTTGAACGGTCGAGGGACGACGATCGACACCTTAGGCAGGATTTCATCTGTCTCCTCAAATTTAACGTTATTGGGCATTCACCCGATCACACCTTAGGAGAAAAAACACCACAACTAGGTAAACCTTCTGATATAGCCACAACAAATATGTATTAGCTCGGATTCGAACCCAAGACCTCATAGAGAAAAAAGAGGGTAGCATTAGGTTACAAGCCCTTGGTTAGAATCCCCAAACAAGATAAGTAGACAAGTGGAGAAACCCCAAACACAAACATACATATATCATATATGTGTGTCATCACACTAACAATGAAAGCAACTTTATTCAATTTCACATATACATTACTTCCTTTTATGTGTTATCATGACTCACATAGTACGTACGATCTCACTAGATCACTAATTAAGTAATGGATCTTTAACAGATTCTGAATCAAAAGTTCAAAACAGAAAAGTGTGATCTAACACTTAGGGAGGCCAACCCCACACTGACTAGCAACCCGTTTAGCATCCTTAGGAGTGACATACTGGCGAAGGGTCGGGTTCCGAAGGTATCCACAGAAACAAGTCTTCTGTTCCTTCACCTTGGTGCAACAATCTCTCGATGGTGGTTGGGAAGACGTGACTGCACCCGCACAAACCATAAGCTCCATGTAGTTGCAACTCACCGCCCCTGAGCCCGGGACTTGGACCATGACCATGACTAACATCAGCAATGCTGAAAGAACAACCACACAACATGTCTTCATTTTGGACTGGTGTTTGAAAGGAGTTAAAGTTTTATGGTTTAAGCAAAGAAGGGGGGGAGAATTTATAAGATGGAAAATTAATGTGAGTAGGTGAGAATTAACACACTACCGTCAAATATGGATAGATTTTCTTTTTGAACGGCAATTTGGATCACTGACGGATCATAAACCCATCCGATCATATCAACACCTAATAGGAGGAAACCCACCATAGGTGAGAGAAAACACCCTAGCCCAGCATGAAATTCCTATTTTGTCCATGATAGGACTTGAACCTGTAACCTCCTCAATATTGAAGCCACATAGTACCTCTCCTCAACCAGTTGAGCTAAAGATCATTGGTAAATATGGATATATTGTTAATTGTTTTTTCCAAGAACTGGTCACCAGGTATATCAATTAAATTACCGAATTAAATTGGTTATGGGTTGTAGCCGACCAAGGTGTCAATCTTCATTAAGCTTGATTACTAATTATTGTTTGCTAATTTGTTTTATTTTGAGTGTACTATTTTAGTATGATTTAAGATACAGCGTTTGCCACCACGGCTGATTTTCCTTGAAAGTCACTCGGTAGCTCGCGGTTATAAGCGGACCTAAATTATGTCGATCAGGGTCATGGGATCCATTGAATATCCACTTGTTATTATAATGTATATCGTGAAATTCCTTTTGACCCCATAAATATAGTTGAATATGATTTAAAACACTAAGATTGAATTTAATGTAATGGTTACGGATTTGTTAACCCGGACACGATCTGTAAATTGAAATATCGAGTTAGTAGAATTAAAAGTGCCCGTAAAAAGTGACCCTACAAGAAAATAATCATGGGTCTGCCATCACTTGTGGTTGCGCTCTAAATGTCCCCCTAGTTAATCTGTTATTGGGAGAACTCGGGTATTTACAATGTAAGTAGATACCCACGGTAATATAGAAAAAAATAAAAGAAAGATATATTGTTAGTTTAGTTATTTCTTTTCTAAGGTGAAGTTCTAGTATAAATGTAAACTTGGGCGTCAATGCGTCGTGATTGGATGGAGTCATGGAGACATGGAGTGGAGATTAGAGGTGGGCAAAAAAACGGACCCGGAACCGACAACCGGAACCGGAACCGGTGGGTACGAATGGGTACGGTTTTTTAGACAAATTAGAACCGGAACCGAAACCGGAACTGGTTCCACATGTCCCGGCCAAAACCCGAACCGGAACCGGTCAAAAACCGGAACCGGAACCGGGTCTTGACTTTGTTGACTGTAACTGGAACCGGTTGGAACCGGAACCGGTTCTGGCACTGGAACCGGTTCAAAAAAACCCGATTTGCGCACCTCTAGTGGAGATTATTTATTTGGGCCAATCTTCTCCTCGTATAAGCCCGTTCAACGAAAGTTTGGATACTGTGGACCTGTGGTTGGAGCTAAGGTTATTTTTGAGGTCAACTTTCAGGAGCCGTGCAACGGACGGCCCAAACTCATGAGGAATGGGTTCAAGCCTCAAGATGATGTCCGAGATCCGAGGGTCAAGCGGGTCCATTCATTTTATCTTTAATTCCTAAGGTGACAGGCCCTATTTCATTATCTGATTTTATATCCGTTTCCCTGATTGTAGTGATTCAAAAAGTCATTTAAAGAATTCTAGTCAAACAGCTTAAGGAAGATCATCGGGTGTTGATATTACCGATTCAATCGACGTTTTTAAAGGGAGAAACATACTGGATGGTCCATTGATTCTTAATGAAATTAACTCTTTAGGAAAAAGATAAAAGGAAAAATGTTTCTAAAGTTGATTTCGAAAAGGCATTCGATACTTTGAGTTAGAAATGTCTACTAACACTAATGACTCATTCGGGCTTTCCATCTAGATTGAAATGTTGGGTCTTACGTATTATGTTGGCAGTATGCTTGGCAAAATGGACGGGTTGGGTAACAAATCAGAACGGGTTCGGGTCAGAATGGGTGCGGGTCAGAACGAGTGCGGGTCAGAACGAGTTTTAAACAAAATCAATTCAGGTCTAAATGGATTGTTTTTAAAAAAACATGAATTTAGTTTAACTTAAGATGTGTTATAATTAACAAATAGTTCATTTGGATAATTTTTAGTGATTTTCTCATCAAATATGTTATTAATCACTCTTAAATGTTTGAATCCATTGCATTTACATAGTTTTTTGGTCACCCATCTTGACCCGCATTGTGTTTAAATGCTACCCATCTCAACCCATTCAATATAATGATGTTATTTATTTCAACCAATTATATTACAATTGTTTACCCAAAGCAATCAATTTTCTTTGATTTGGGTAAAAATTGACACCTCTAGTTAGCAGGAAGGATACTAGTTTTCATAAATGGTACGTCTTCAAAAAGGTCCCGTAAATGGAAATCCAATCCTTACACCGCCAACACCCGATTTGGAGATACACGTTTTCTCACAATGTCTGAGACGTTACATCGTTTTTGTGTTTTCAACAAGGGTGGGTCATAACTTCGTAAGATTCAAGCCAATTCTTAGCTCAACTTTATACGAACTATGAGCATATTTGGTCCATTTGGATACCGCTAAAAACATCTACCACTCATACATGATACAACCTACGTGTGATGCATACATGCCTACAAACGTCGATTTTCATATTTTAAATATGCCCAACATACATGTTTGAATAGGAAAGATCAAATAAAAAATATATTTTGCGTAAGAAGGCTAAAAAAGATTTTTAAAATCTTCAAAACTGACCAAAACGAACTCCGATTGAACTCATTTCGATGGCATTGGAACTGTCTTATCGAACCCTACAATATTAGATTTTAAGTTTTCGTTTTAATAACTAGATTTAGATTTTAGGTTTTACGGCTTGGTTTATAGCTTTTAAATTGTATCTTTATGTTAAAGATTTGTTTTTAAAGTTTTGGTTTTAGTATTAGGCTTAATTTTTTATGATTTAAGGTTTGAGTTTTAGGGTTTGAAAAGCCAGTTCCAATGGTGCAAAAATGAATTCAATCGGAGTTTGTTTGAGTCGGTTTTCGAGTTTTTAAAATCATTCTTAGCATTCTTAGGCAAAATAGACTTTTTAAAGGAACCTTACCCCATATTTGAATACCATCACATTTAATGACCGGTTATTAGTATCCAAGATAGGCTGTTTCTCATCACTTGTTTTTAAGATAAACCCACTAATTGATCTAGACGTAGCACTGTAACCCAGATAAAATGAATTTAGTTTATTCGATTGAGCACAAAATTTAAGCTTGGCAAAATGGGTGATTTGGGTAACAACCGATCTTGGATACTAATAACTGGCTTAATTTCTCAAAAAGCGCATAATCTTTAGTAAACAAATGATTTATAACTAAGCAAATAGTCTATATGAATAATCTTTAGTTAGTTTTTTATCAAATATATTATTGATAATTATGTTTAAATCAATTTTATTTACATAGTTTTAGGTTTCACATTTTGATTCGCATTGTGCTAACTCGATGATGTATGTTATGATGTTACCTATTAAAATCCAAAATATAGATGTATTTACCTACTGAAATCCAAAATATAATAGTTTTTTATCCAAGCCAACTTATACCAATTTATTTATTTTGATTTGGATCAAGATTGCTAAATTCAGAATAACTGAACCAATTTACCCAAAACAAGAAGTCAACAACATCCACTCATAAATCCTTAGCAAGGCTAACGAACATTTAGACAATCTGTTAAAATAATGAGTAACTAATTCAGTTAGTAAACATTGGTATTAGTTATGTTTAATAACTTACTTTGTTGCATAAGTGTTTGTTATGCAGATATTGGATTATCTTGAGGACTAGAAAATAAAAAGAAAAAGATGAAGGGTTCAACTAAAAAGTGAGGATATAAAGTTAATCGGTGTTCACATTCAAGAAGGGTTACTGTTCCTATTTCATCTTCAAGATGCTCTCTCTTTCATTCATATGATGACGATCTAGTTTTTCATAGTTATTTTTTTGTTATGATTCATCATTCATATGAATCATCTTTTATGTACATCTATATCGATCATCAGATTGTTTTATCTTTTTTATTTCTTTCACCAAGTGGTGAACAGATTGTGTGTCTGTTGTGGTTATTTTTTAGGGTTTGAGTCGATTGTTCTTAGATCGAGTTGTAATAGTTTAGGGTTGTTGATTCTTGTATTTGTTTCTTCGTTTTTATTGAACACAGATTCATTTGAATCTGTAAGTCGTTATTCAGCCGTGTTTTTGACACAATCCTTGCATCTATTTCTGATAACCAAATAATTGAAAACACATGGCAAAATTGCTACAAACCCAAAAATTAACAAAATTAAAGCACATTACACATTCAAATTTGAATCAAAATTCGTTTCTTTGAACCTGGATGAGGTCTGACTATCCTAGCTTTCAGAGTCTCCCATCTAGATCCGTACCCGAACCCTTGTCCGTATCCAAACCCTACTCCAACGCCGCACCCAAACCCAAATCCAAACGCAACCCTCACATGATTCCACGCCGAACCACCGAAACCCATGCCGCCCACCAGCCCTAACCCCACCCCGACGCCGCACCCCACCCCCGCACCACCTCCCGGACCCAGAACCGAATCTTCTAATTTAGGGGCGTTTTCGTGCAGGAAATCGGCGACCGAATAAGCCTTTTGCGTGTCGGCGGTGAGCTTTAGTCCCTTCCATTTCCACAACGGCGGCTCCTGTTTCTTCTTGTTCTTGGTGTGTGCGCCATTTATGTAACTGGAATTTGGGATCATTGATTTTGATTATGATCGAATTGGTGGGGGAGTTGGTAGATAAGGTTGTTTCTTTGATTCGATAATTCAATTTTTTTAACGAAATAAGTTGAATAGCGAATGGCCATAACGGGCCTTGGGTTTTTACACGGTGGATTATACTTTAAATGGTCTGAACGAAATAGACTAATCACTAAGCTTAAGACTGATTGGGCCTTATCATTTATGCTTGCAAATAATAATAATTAGAGGTGAACAAAAAACCAGTTTGGGATCTCAAACCGGTCCAAACCGACGGTTCGAAATAGGTTTGACATCCTCATCTCTCAAACCGGTTTTATAGGTTTGACATCCCTCATCTCCCAAACCGGTTTTGACCATTGTTTGACCAAACCAGACCGGTTTGAAAACCGAACCGGTTTGAGAAAAAAACCGGTTTGAGCACCTCTAATAATAATAATAATAATAATAATAATAATAATAATAATAATAATAATAATAATAATAATAATAGAAATAACAATAATAATTATTAAATGTTTGAAAATGTAGTGTGTTACAATTTATATTAATCAATCTTAAATAATTAGGTTTTAACATTTAAAATACATATCGAGAATAAATTTGCAATTGATCAAATCATAAAGGCCAATTATACTATCTTTTCATTAATGTTTGGACTTATTATGCAATTTCCAATGTTGGTGACCAAACTTGTATATGATCAAAGCACAAGGACCATGTATACCACATTTCTCACAAATGTTTGGATTAAATTGTAATATTTAAACCTTAAGGACTGAATTTGTAATATGATCAAACCATAGGGACTATAACAAAGTCTTTTTAGTTTTTTTTTTCAGTTTCCTTTACAAATTTCTTTAAAAATGATTCACATATTTTATAATTTTTTTTACACAACATACTACATTTGGTTCCAACACTATCCCATGATTCCAACATGTTTTATTTCGGACCTATTTGCATAACCAACTACTTAACATAATAATAAACAAGAGTTTTAGCTTTGCACACTAGCATTTACCATTCTAACCAATATTATTTTTTTATTGAACTTCTCGTCTTTACTCTTTAGTATAATGCAAAAGCACAATTTGTCAAGTTAAAAAAAATTATGTATTTGGTCCTTTTTGTCTTTTTTATAATTAGAAAATATTTTTAAAAAATGTAAGGGTAAAAGTAATGTGTGTTTGATATAATTGATTAAACTTGAGTATGGTGTATATATGACAGGATTAATAACGCCTTAAAAAATTACAGATATTATCGGGTGACAACCCTAATTTAACATGTACTAATTGATCATCATATTTTGAGTAAGAGATCTCTTACAAAGCAGTCTCTATACCACAATTTAGGTTAGAGGTTAGGTTTGTCTTTATCTCTTTCCTAGACCTCACAAAATGAGATTTTACTGGCTATGTTTGTTTATTTGTTTCTTGATGTTCATCATAGACACAAAAGTTGAAAGTTTGTTCTTATATATAATTATGTAGTTAGCTTTTAAACGATTCTGTAACTTTTAATATATCATACAATTCACTACCAATATTACTAAAGAAACTTTATAAAGGTTTTGGAGATCAAATAACTAATTTTTAATGTGATTGTGCCCATACACGACAATCAATATATAGGTGATTCGGGTTGGTGGTGAACAAAAACTGAACTCTTCAACCAAACATATACAAGCATATGGTGATACTTAAGTATAAGGTTGCAAAAGCTGCTAAACGCTCCCAGGTCGGAACAGCTACTTGAAGCGAGTAATCTCTCTAGGCCGGGAGTTTTCTAGAAATACTCGAGAGTCCTCGGGAAGTACTTGAACTCGAAACAATTCCTTGAAGTGAGTACTTGACGAGTACTCAACCTTGAAGGCTGACTTATACAACCATGCTTAGATACAATATAGGCGAAGGGAAGGAAAATATTTTGTTTGAATTTTTTTTTTTTGCAAGAAACATTTTATAAGCCTAATGACAATTATTTTTTTTTGTTAACTAGATTTTTGGTATGTACTATATTTTTAAGTTATTATGTATTGAATTTTTAGTATAATACAGTACATAAAAAATAAAACAAAAAACATAACACAAAATATGCATCACAAAAATATAGCAAATTAAGAAAAATAAAGTGCAAGAAAATATTCCGTAGAAAAATATTGTACATACATATATAGTAGAAATATTAACATACTGCATTTTTGAAAGGAAAGGATATCATTAATATACTTGTATACTTAAACAAAAGATGAAAAAACGTTCAATTTTATGACATGATTATTTTAAAATATTGTAATATAAAAAATTATGATTGTTTAAATAAAATGAAGGAATTAGAAAAAAATCAAAATTTTTTTTTACTATTATATCATTCCCCCCTTCTTTCATTACTTTAATCTTAAAAATTTAAAATTAAAATGTCAATATATTTTCTTACTTTTTTATGAAATCTAACACTTATATGTTTATGTATATGGTTAATATTTTATGTCACACATATTCAATAAAATTGTGTATTGCAATATTGAATAAATATAATATAAATGATAAATTAGAATTAGGTATATTTAAATTTTAATTATGCTTTTAACATAATTAAATTAACTTAAATTGCAATTTATGTTAATACATACTAAAATAAAGATCTAAAACTTGGATTTTCTCTAATATCACGTATTTTTTTTCTAATTTATTGTATTCTTCATATTCAAGTCATCAAACCATACTAAAATATTTGAAAATTTTCGAAAATTAAGCATAAAAACAATTGTTATCATTATTTTTTAAATAGTTTTACGAACAAAATTTGAATTGAATAATAAATAAAGACATAAATATATTTTCTTTAAAGAATATTAAGTTTATTTAGAAGCCACATAATGAGTTTTACATTAAATTCATTTTGTTAATAATTTATTACTTATTATCAATATTTATAATACAGATATATATACACAATGATAATAATTAAATACAGAAAGACCCAAAAACTAAAATATAAATAGCTTCGAATGATGATAAATTCTTATACTAATTTTTATATATTAGTATTAAAATTATGATGTATATAAACGAAGAGTAAAATATAGGTTCTAAATAGTTTTGTTAATTGTAAATTAGAAACACTTGTTTTACATAGGGTGAATAGTAAAATAACTTGAACTTCTTAAATACATATACAACCATTAATTAATGAGTGAATGCTTTAGAAACAAAGTCATTTACCTAATAAAAGAATTATGGTTTATATTTGATATGCTCAAAACCAAGGCCGTCTCTGAAAGATTAGATGCTCTGTGCGAATGCTAAAAATGGGCCCCTATATGTGTGCGCACACGCGCAAATTGACGATAATTAAAACAACAGTAAAATCGATAAAACAATATTGCTTTAGCAAAATGATGCATTTCAATATTTCAAATAACTAAATAAAACGTGACGTTTTTCTAGCTTTTTTTCATGCAAAGTTGTTGATTAAATCTTCATAATCCACATTATCTAGTATTTCATTCTCAATAATTATCATTATCAATCCATTAAGTCTTTCTTGAGACATTATCGATCGTAAGCATGACTTCTAACAACTTCAATTTTGAAAAATGTGACACCCCGTAATTTCCAGGTCAGCTTGTTATTTATTTAAATGTTTATTTAAATGCTTTATGTGACACCCCGTAAATTCCAGGTCAGCACTAACTTTATTTTAATAATAATTTATATTATTAATTCATACGTGGCACTAGAATAACTACTATTTAGTGTGACACGTGACACAACAGACCAAACACATCGATAATTCGAGAAATTATCGCACGAAACTCGCACGTGTCTTGAATGACGAACGTTGGTGAAACGGATCAAACCACAGTACACTTTCACTTCACTTAGGTCCTAGAAGACCTAGAGTAAGTAGAATAATGCTTAGAGTCGAGAAACGATGATCGTAATCGTTAGAAATGCGAGAATCAACCCAAAACTATGAAATTGGGCCTATTGGACTCTCTGCGGACCCATCGCGGTACGCGATGAAACTCAAGGAAGCTATATCGCGATACGCGACGAGTTTCGGGAAATTTGAATCCCGAAATCCGTCGCGCTACGCGAGGAATCTTTCTAGCCCATGTCGCGGTACGCGACGACTCCAGCACGCAAAATCTTTATAAAACCAAGACACCATCATTTCTTAGCCACTCTACTACCACAACTCTCGAAACCAGAAGCTAGTGGCCGTCCATTTTCACCTTGTAGCATCATCTTCTACCTCTAGAAGGCTGTTAGAACCAGTGGGAAGCCATTGTTGAAGGAGGATAAGCTTGTGGAAGGCTTAGAAGGTTGTCCACCATCTTCACGATCGCCATAGCAGCCAAGGGAACATCAAGGACGACCTGTGGAGCTGCCATTCTTGCCATCCAACTCGAATTCCTGCAACTAGAAGCTCAAGAAGGTAGACTCTATGCCCCTTTTAGCTTTTAGACACCACTAAACCCACATGCAATGCATGAAACACACATGCAAACACATATAGTGCACATGCACAAGTTTTTGTTCTGGGTTTGATGATTTAACAACTGTTGATGATGATCTAAAGTGTTATGATGACATACTTTGATGATCCATGATGTTGGGTGTTGATAAAATTCATGATTTGTACATAAGTGTTGAAATATTGCCATGCATGCATGATCCATGATGTTTAAATAATTCTTGATATTGAAATATGATTTTTAATGATATTGGGTATGATTTAAGAGAGTAGGAGTGTTGATTGTAGTCAAGAAATGTCAAAATGTGTTAGTTACTATAAATAGTAACTTTATTTGTGCAAGTAGGTGATTAGATGAATTTGTAACCACATGCATGTGATTAAACCTATGATTTATGTTAGGAAGGATGTTTTATGATGATATTTGATGCATAGAAATGTTTAGAATGGTCAAAGTCATGATTTTTATAAATGTTACTATAAATAGTAACTTTTTATCGCAAGTTTGCAAATGGTTGATAGGTATGATAATGTTATGAGTCTAACTTGTTTATTTGTTGATTATATGATGATATTGAAAGGATTATGTTGTTGGGAGACTTGATTTTGGTTATTTTCATAAGTTACTAAATATAGTAACTTTATTTTGCTAAGTCGATGAATTGTCACATGTTAATCGTAACGATCATGATTAAAGGACTATTTAGGATTAAGATAATGATGCTAGATGATGTTGGTTGTTAAAATTGTGGAAATATTTTTATTTGTGCAAACTTTCTAAATATAGAAACTTTTACGCGCAAACTATGCTAAACCGGCTATGTGTAACTACGTGCTATGTGATAACATGCTCATTTAGGATAAATATGCATGTTAGAATAATCGGAATCTGATTTTATGCTTGACTTGCCTAAATTAGAAACTTTCCTAAAATAGAAACTTACTATAAATAGTAAGATTCCTCATAGGAATGACTTTTGGTATCCGTACACTTCACACGACACTAAATCGCACGTTACACGAACACTTGATCCAAACCCGTCACCAACGGGTCGTTAGGTCAAACACGGTCAACACGACCAACACGGTCAACCACGGTCAACGCGGCCCACATAACAACCAGGAGTTGTTTAGACACGAATACGGTCCTGTGAGACCAACACAAATATGATCACAAACTCATAACACCTATGTGATATAGGTAACTACTAGCCAGCGAGCTACTCCGTTCTCGTAAGAACGCACTCAAGCAGACTCAGGTGAGTTTACAGCCCCACTTTTACTCTTAACTGTTTTACTAATCTTTTGGGGTGAGAATGCTATGCAACTGTTTTAGATATATGACTGGTATGTTGAAAAACTATTTTGAGTGTACTATTATCGCAGCAAGTCCTCTCCACCCTTACCGTTAGTTGTGTACAAACGAGTCGTTATTACGTAGTACTACTGGGTTTGACCAACCCCACTCGGCAACAACGTTGACAGGATGTCATAACGAGTGTAATATCGATGTTGATGTCGGGTTTAGCGATGACCCGCAGAGGCAAATGGAAACAGTCGAGTTTCGGTAAGATGACATGACACACTCCACGGATCGTAGATCTAACAAAACTATTTAACATACCCAGTATATATAACTGTTTTACTGCTTTCCAATACTTAAACCTGTGAACTCACCAACTTTATGTTGACACACTTTAGCATGTATTTTCAGGTAACTGAACAGCACGAGTTAGGATGCACATGGAGATGCACAAGAGAGTCTGCATACATATAGACTCTAATCCTAGGCTTATGTTTTGATTTTTGTCATTTTAAACAATGTTACAATGTAGATCTGATTACTTAATTCCGCTGCTTTAATGATGAACTTTTCCGCTGCTTGATTTATGAAACAAGTCTTATTTTACAAACTGTATGGTTGAGTTAACTCATATAGAGTCGTTCTATATGACCATGAGCTGTGATCCTGGCCACGTCACACCCACGTGGACTAACACCACGAGTGGGAATTTGGGGGTGTGACAGACTGGTATCAGAGCTTTGGTTATAGGGAACTAGGTTTGCATGTAGTGAACTTAGACTATAGCCACTGCTCTATAATAGACACTACACTAGTTTCACACAACACATTATGTGCTTAACTTAACAATATGCTTCGTGACTTGATCTGACTCTTACGATCATGCCTATGGCACCCTTAGTGGGCGTTAACACTCAGCTACACATACGAACTGTGCAAGGGAATTAGAGAAAAGGCGAACTCAAGACCGAAGAGAAACTCTTCTATGCTATGAAGAAGACTCCTATAGCACAATCCAACTCAAATCGAACGCCTTTTCCAATCTCTTTCTTGAGTGTAAACCCAGTCAAATGACGCATGTTTATGGATTGTAACCTTAGTATCGACACTCAGGAAGCAAAACTTCGAACCCGAGATTGTTAAGTAGCTTGAGATTGAATGAACTAGAATGACTGTGTAAGATAAATTGAAGATTATGGTGGCCAACGTAATCGTGAATTTATAGGTACATACGAATTCTGGCAAGTTCAATTGATAAGCTACAACCAGCTGGGAAACTGTATAGTACACCTCTGAAAGTGGAGATTCGAGCTCCGTTGTTTCCACCGAGTAGTTTATTTCTTTACTATATATAGTATTGTACTATTGTTAGAACCGATATGAGCGAGTTGTGCTCATACAAATCATGTTGGTAGTAGTAATCTCGTCAAACCTACGATCCTACTTTTGAAATGATATCCTAAGCTTATGATATATTTCCTCCCTACACATGCTTACACGCAATAACTCTAACAGTGAGTAATACAATATCTATTGTATATAGATACCAACAAATGGATGGTCAAGGAACGTATGTGCGCACTGACAACCTGTCAATCGATTCTGCGACTGTCGAGGCCATGGTAGAACAACTGGTTAACAAAGCCATTACGGATTACGAGGCTGCATGCTTAAACAGTGAGACAGGAAGTGAGACTCACAACAACAGCTCAAGAGGATGCACCTTCAAAACTTTCCTCAGCTACCATCCTCAACCATACTCGGGATCAGAAGGAGCGGTAGGACTGCTCCAATGGGTTAAGAGGGCCGAATCAATCTTCCACATGTGCAAGTGTTCTGAAGAAGACAAAGTGAAATTTGCTACCGGGACTCTAGAAGGACAAGCCCTCACTTGGTGGAATTCGCATGTCCAGACACTGAGTCTGGAGACTGCTAACTCAATTCCCTGGGAAAATTTCGTCAAAATGTTGAAGGAAGAATACCGTCCACAGAACGAAATCAAGAAACTGGAGGGGTTCTGGAATCACAAAATGGAAGGATCTGAAATCGAACAGTACACCACTCGATTTCACGAATGGTGTAAACAACACCCAGAAATGGTGACCCCGGAATACAAAAAGATTGAGTCGTACGTCAGTGGATTACCCGAACAGATCCAAAGCTTGGTTATCATGATAGACCCCACTCTCCTTCAACCCACCATTTGCCTGGCTCACCATTTGACTAACCAAGCGGTAGCACAGGGTAAGCTACCCAAGAAGGGTGAACACCTTAAGCCTCAGGATCGCAAGCGCAAGTGGGAGCCTAGTCACAACCAAACTCCCTATTCCCAACAATTGCAACTCCATAACCAGTCAGCAACAACTAGCGACTCTACTGCTACACAATCCAGCACGAAGGGAAAGAATGTCTACCAGGGGAAATACCCTAAGTGCAACAGATGCCCCTATCATCACAACGGCCAGTGTGAACGCTATCGATGTCGGAAATGCGGAAGAAACGGTCACATGGCCAAGGAGTGTAGACGCAAGCCGATTGATAGCAAAGACAACCAGAATATCATTAAAGGGTGTTATAGGTGTGGCAAGCCTGGGCATTGGCGCAGGGATTGCCCACAGCTGAAGGAAAAAGAAAGCGTGACAACAGGCCATGCATTTGTAATTGACTCCAAAGAAGCAAAAGACGATTCCATCATCGTGACCGGTACGTTCCTTTTACATAATGCCTATGCTAGTATGTAATGTGATATTGGTGCTAAGAGTAGCCTGATGCTTAGCGAATTTAGTAAAATGCTTAACATTACCCCGACATCCTTAGACTATAAGAGTTAGCCGACTGTAAGCTGAATGAGACACAACACATTTTCAAAGGACGCGCCTTAGTGTTGACGGGTCATGAATTTGAGATCGACCTAATTTCAGTAAGTCCCGAAAACTTTGATGCAGTGATGGGGACAGACTAGTAACTACAGACCAAGCAGAGAGTGTATGCAATAAGAAGATAGATCAATGTTACGTTGCCAAATGGAAATCAGATCCCTATTCAGAGAGAACGACGGAGAATAACGCGAAACACCACGTCATAGGCTAGCAAGTACCTACAGAAAGGATACTCAACGATATTAGTTCGTATCACGAAACAATCGTAGAAGGAAAGGAAGATGGAGGATATTGAAGTTGTTTGTAATTTTCCCAAAGATCAACCTGGACTACCCCAAGTGACAAGTGGAGTTTCAGGTAGAACTCATACCGTGAGCCGCACTAACCGTCAAAGTGCCATACCAATTGGTCCAACTAAGATGCAAGAAACTGACTAATCAATTGCAAGAGTTGTTAGACAAAGAGTTAACCAGACCAAGATTATCAACATGAGGAGCACCAGTCCTGCTTGTGAGAAAGAAAGACAGGTCTTCCCGAATGTGTATCGATTACCGAGAGTTCAGCAAGGTGACAAACAGGAATCGATACCATTACCACGAATGGACGATTTGTTAGACTAGTTGTAAGGGACAAGCTATTACCCGAAGATCGTTTTGAGATCCGATTACCATCAAACGAGGATACAAGAAAAGGACATTCCTAAGACGATCTTTAGGACGCAAGATTGACATTACGAATGCTTGGTCATGCCCTTCGGACTGACCAACGCACCGGCAGTATTCATGGATCTCATGAATCGGGTGTGTAAGCCGTATCTGGACAAATTCGTAATCGTGTTCATAGATGATATCCTGATATACTCCAAGAACCAAGAAGAACATGCCGACCACTTAAAGCGTGTCTTGGAACTACTGAAGAGGGAACAACAATACGCGAAGTTTTCCAAATGCGATATTTGGATTCGCGAAGTCCAGTTTCTTGGACACGTAGTAAACGCAAAAGGAATACACGTAGATCCAGCCAAGATCGAGGCCATTAAGAACTGGACAGCACCAAAGACTCCGACTGAGGTGCGACAGTTTCTGGGATTGGCCGGATACTACAGGCGATCTATTGAGGGATCCTCGAAGATCGCAAAATCATTGACTTCCCTTACGCACAAAGACAAGAAATTCGAATGGGGAGAGAAACAAGAAGCTGCTTTCGACTTGTTGAAGCAGAAATTGTGCAGTGCACCTATTCTATCACTACCGGACGGGTGCGAAGACTCTGAAGTTTATTGCGACGCATCAAAACAAGGACTCGGTTGTGTATTGAAGCAACGCGAGAAGGTGATAGCTTATGCGTCACGACAATTGAAAGTGCACGAAAAGAACTACACGACTCATGACTTGGCAAGGGAGCCAAGGCGTTCGCTCGAAAGATCTAGTGACACTACCTATCCGACACGAAATGCACGATATTCACCAATCATAAGAGACTGCAGCACACCTTCGACCAGAAGGGGCTGAACATGAGACAACTCAGATGGGACTAGCTGATAGGAGATTATGATTGTGCTATCAAGTACCACACTGGAAAAACTAACGTAATGGCCGACGCGATGAGCCGGAAAGAAACAACCAAGGGCGTACGAACACTACAACTTACGATTCACTCGGAGCTACCCAATCAGAATCCACACAACAGGAAGCTCTGAAGGTCAAGGACCTCACTCACTTACCCCTGCGTGGCACGGATAAACAGATGAAGGTGAAGGCCGACGTAACCTACTATCTTATGGATCGGAACTGGATTCCACACTACGGAGGACTGAGAGGCGTAGTGATGAATGAAGCTCAAAGGAGCCAACATTCTTTACACTCGGTCCCTGACACAATATACCGTGACCTAAAGACGACCCATCGGCGGCCGAGGGTGAAGGCAGAATTAACAACTTACGTGGGTAAGTGGTTAACGTGCTCATAAGTCAAGATGGAGTACCAAAAGCCATCAGGGCTGTTTCAACAACCCAAGATACCAATGTGGAAATGGAGGTAGAGTCCTATGGACTTAATAACTAAACTGCCAAGGACGGCAAGTGGTTGCGATACTGTTTGAGTAATTATTAACCTACCAACGAAGCCTGCACACTTTGTACCCATCAAGGAGACCGACAAACTAGAAAAACTGAATCGAATTTACCTGAAGGAAGTGGTCACTCGACGGGTAGTGCCAATCTTGATCATCTCTAACCGCGACAACTGATTTACGTCACATTTCTGGAAATCCTAGCATCAGACCTTGGGCTCGAGATTTGGGTATGAGAACCGTTAACATCCGCAAACTGATGGGCAGAGCGAACGAACTATACAGAGATTGGGAAACGCACTTTGAGCATGTGTCAATGACTTTGACAATAGCTGGGAGACTCGCTTACCGTTAGTTAAGTCCTCGTACAACAATACTTATCACACGAGCATACAAGCTACAACGTTCGAAGCACTCTAGGGACGTAAGTGTCGATCATTCATTTGTTGGGTGGAAGTTGTGAAAGCCAACTGACAAGCCCCGAACTTGTGCACGAAAAGACCAAGAAAATCGTGCAAATACGTAAACAAATGGCAACAGCTCGGGACAAACAGAAAAGCTATGCCGACAAGAGGCGTGAAACCTTGGGATTTCAGGTGGGAGACAGAGTGTTACTCGAGGTCTCGCCTTGGAAAGGAGTTATACAATTTGGCAAACAAGGGAAGCTGAATCCCCGTTACATCACACCTTTTGAGAACACCAAACGGATAGGCCCCGTGACCTACAAATAGAACTTGCCACATGAGCTAAGTAACATACACAAAAGTCCTTCATGTATCTAACCTCTAGAAAAGCTTATGCGACGAAACAATAGGAAATCCGAGTCGATGAGCAACCGCACTTCGTTGAGGAATCAATAGGGGTTATGGAGCGAAAAGTCAAGAAGCTCAAACTTAGTCATATACCGATAGACAAGGTATGATGGAGCTCGAGACGTGAATCGAAATTCTTCATTGAAACGATAGGACCAAATGAAGGGGAAATATCTTCACCTGTTCACAAACTAGCCAAACACCGACAACACGAACTGAATTTCGGGACGAAATTCCTATTAACTGGGGGATGATGTGACACCCCGTAAATTCCAGGTCAGCACTAACTTTATTTTAATAATAATTTATATTATTAATTCATACGTGGCACTAGAATAACTACTATTTAGTGTGACACGTGACACAACAGACCAAACACATCGATAATTCGAGAAATTATCGCACGAAACTCGCACGTGTCTTGAATGACGAACGTTGGTGAAATGGATCAAACCACAGTACACTTTCACTTCACTTAGGTCCTAGAAGACCTAGAGTAAGTAGAATAATGCTTAGAGTCGAGAAACGATGATCGTAATCGTTAGAAATGCGAGAATCAACCCAAAACTATGAAATTGGGCCTATTGGACTCTCTGCGGACCCATCGCGGTACGCGATGAAACTCAAGGAAGCTATATCGCGATACGCGACGAGTTTCGGGAAATTTGAATCCCGAAATCCGTCGCGCTACGCGAGGAATCTTTCTAGCCCATGTCGCGGTACGCGACGACTCCAGCACGCAAAATCTTTATAAAACCAAGACACCATCATTTCTTAGCCACTCTACTACCACAACTCTCGAAACCAGAAGCTAGTGGCCGTCCATTTTCACCTTGTAGCATCATCTTCTACCTCTAGAAGGCTGTTAGAACCAGTGGGAAGCCATTGTTGAAGGAGGATAAGCTTGTGGAAGGCTTAGAAGGTTGTCCACCATCTTCACGATCGCCATAGCAGCCAAGGGAACATCAAGGACGACCTGTGGAGCTGCCATTCTTGCCATCCAACTCGAATTCCTGCAACTAGAAGCTCAAGAAGGTAGACTCTATGCCCCTTTTAGCTTTTAGACACCACTAAACCCACATGCAATGCATGAAACACACATGCAAACACATATAGTGCACATGCACGAGTTTTTGTTCTGGGTTTGATGATTTAACAACTGTTGATGATGATCTAAAGTGTTATGATGACATACTTTGATGATCCATGATGTTGGGTGTTGATAAAATTCATGATTTGTACATAAGTGTTGAAATATTGCCATGCATGCATGATCCATGATGTTTCACATAATTCTAGATATTGAAATATGATTTTTAATGATATTGGGTATGATTTAAGAGAGTAGGAGTGTTGATTGTAGTCAAGAAATGTCAAAATGTGTTAGTTACTATAAATAGTAACTTTATTTGTGCAAGTAGGTGATTAGATGAATTTGTAACCACATGCATGTGATTAAACCTATGATTTATGTTAGGAAGGATGTTTTATGATGATATTTGATGCATAGAAATGTTTAGAATGGTCAAAGTCATGATTTTTATAAATGTTACTATAAATAGTAACTTTTTATCGCAAGTTTGCAAATGGTTGATAGGTATGATAATGTTATGAGTCTAACTTGTTTATTTGTTGATTATATGATGATATTAAAAGGATTATGTTGTTGGGAGACTTGATTTTGGTTATTTTCATAAGTTACTAAATATAGTAACTTTATTTTGCTAAGTCGATGAATTGTCACATGTTAATCGTAACGATCATGATTAAAGGACTATTTAGGATTAAGATAATGATGCTAGATGATGTTGGTTGTTAAAATTGTGGAAATATTTTTATTTGTTCAAACTTTCTAAATATAGAAACTTTTACGCGCAAACTATGCTAAACCGGCTATGTGTAACTACGTGCTATGTGATAACATGCTCATTTAGGATAAATATGCATGTTAGAATAATCGGAATCTGATTTTATGCTTGACTTGCCTAAATTAGAAACTTTCCTAAAATAGAAACTTACTATAAATAGTAAGATTCCTCATAGGAATGACTTTTGGTATCCGTACACTTCACACGACACTAAATCGCACGTTACACGAACACTTGATCCAAACCCGTCACCAACGGGTCGTTAGGTCAAACACGGTCAACACGACCAACACGGTCAACCACGGTCAACGCGGCCCACATAACAACCAGGAGTTGTTTAGACACGAATACGGTCCTGTGAGACCAACACAAATATGATCACAAACTCATAACACCTATGTGATATAGGTAACTACTAGCCAGCGAGCTACTCCGTTCTCGTAAGAACGCACTCAAGCAGACTCAGGTGAGTTACAGCCCCACTTTTACTCTTAACTGTTTTACTAATCTTTTGGGGTGAGAATGCTATGCAACTGTTTTAGATATATGACTGGTATGTTGAAAAACTATTTTGAGTGTACGTATTATCGCAGCAAGTCCTCTCCACCCTTACCGTTAGTTGTGTACAAACGAGTCGTTATTACGTAGTACTACTGGGTTTGACCAACCCCACTCGGCAACAACGTTGACAGGATGTCATAACGAGTGTAATATCGATGTTGATGTCGGGTTTAGCGATGACCCGCAGAGGCAAATGGAAACAGTCGAGTTTCGGTAAGATGACATGACACACTCCACGGATCGTAGATCTAACAAAACTATTTAACATACCCAGTATATATAACTGTTTTACTGCTTTCCAATACTTAAACCTGTGAACTCACCAACTTTATGTTGACACACTTTAGCATGCATTCTCAGGTAACTGAACAGCACGAGTTAGGATGCACATGGAGATGCACAAGAGAGTCTGCATACATATAGACTCTAATCCTAGGCTTATGTTTTGATTTTTGTCATTTTAAACAATGTTACAATGTAGATTTGATTACTTAATTCCGCTGCTTTAATGATGAACTTTTCCGCTGCTTGATTTATGAAACAAGTCTTATTTTACAAACTGTATGGTTGAGTTAACTCATATAGAGTCGTTCTATATGACCATGAGCTGTGATCCTGGCCACGTCACACCCACGTGGACTAACACCATGAGTGGGAATTTGGGGGTGTGACACTTTATGTACACGTGGCACTAGAATTAGTTTAATTTAGTGTGACACGTGGCACGACAGTACGAACACTCACACACAACTGGATAATTCGTGGAATTATCGGCAAACAGCACATACGTGTCAAAACACACGAACGTTGGTGAACGTCTAGCACATTGTGTAGCACAACACTCAAAACCTCACGAAACACTCACACATTGAACTAGGAGGTTCAAACGACGCCAAACGATAGTTCGGAAGCGTGAAAACGGTGACGAACGGATCAAACTCATTGAATTGGGCTTATTGGGCTCTTCCGGGACCCGCCGCGGTACACGGTGGCCCAACAAGAAGCCCATTCGCGGTGCACGACCAACATCGCGGGGGTTTGACTTCCGGAATCCGCCGCGGTACGCGGAGAAGAAATGGAGGCCCCATCGTGGTACGCGAAGCCGCCCAGTCGACAAAATCTTTATTTAACCAAGAACATCATGCCTAGGCTACCTTTTCTCATCATTTCATCGACTCCACACACTACCCCTCGGCAGAACTCGTCTTCTACCTCCATTTTCAGCCATTTTCCACCATTGTTAACCTTATTGAAGCTCCACATTTGAAGATTGAAGCTCATTTCTCACTTGGAAGCTCGAAGGATCATCACCACCACCTTGTTTGTCGAAGAAGCTGCTGTCCAGAAGTACTTGGGAGCCTTCTAGCTCGATTCCAACATTCAGTCGTTAGGGAGCACTCAAAGGTAGTTTCTAGCCTTGAAACTCACTTTCACACCTCTTACACACACATGCAAGGCATTATACTCACATGCATGCACCTATAGTGCACATGCACGAGATTTACTTCCGGGTTTGATGTTTTAAATGCATTTCTTGATGATCTATGATGATATCTTAGTGATTTATGATGATCTATAATATTGGGTGTTGATAGAAATCATGATTTGTATAAAAGGTGTTGAATGATCGCCATGCATGTATGATCCATGAGTGTTGGGATGATTTTGGATGTTCATAGATGTTTATTGATGATATTAGGAGATGATTTCATGGTTAGATTGGATTGAATGGATTAAAAAGAGGATTTTTGACAAACTTTCTATTATTAGAAACTTTTTATTTGTAAAATGGTGCTATGGATGAAATGGTGCACATGCATGTATATGAAATGGTTACTTGAATGATATTATGGTGAGTAGGATATTTGAAAAGTGATTTTGATAATGTTTATGGTCATTTTTAGCAACGTTACTATTTATAGTAACTTTTATGAGCCAACAATTGCTAAGTGATGATTTAGACCATGTTGGTATGTTTAAATGATGTTAAATGATCTATTGTGATGATTGGTGACATGAAAATTGATTTAGAAGTGTTAGATTGATCATTTCTATGCAAAAACCACAACGTTACTATTTATAGTAACTTTATTTTCACAAAAACCAGTTTGTAAACATGTTGAATGAATCGAGCATGCTAAGTGGTTTATTATGTTTTAGTATGATAATTAGATGCTAAGTTAGATGGTTTCCGATATCACGTATGCTAAAAATGGAAACTTTCCATTTTAGGAAACTTTTATGTGCTAACATGTTATAAACGACCAATGTGACTTCGTATGATGATGTGTTATGTGTTAACATGATCACGTAGGACTAACGAGCATGCTAGAACTCTAAAACCGTTATGCTTTGTGAACTTTTCATAAATGGAAACTTACTATCAATAGTAAGTTGTCCATAGACGCGACTTGCGCGTTTTGCACACGACGAGCACTTACACATTTGCTACACGATTCACAACAGTCACACGGTTCACCAACGGGTCGTTGACTTGACACGGTCAACTTTGGTCAACTCTAGTCAAACACGGTCAATGTGGACCAACACAGTCAAACACGGTCAATGTGGACCAACACGAGCAAACACGGTCATTGTGGACCGACACGAACAAACATGAACAACCGAAGGTTGTCGGGCACAAACATGAGCACTAACACGAACACTGGCACGACCACTTTCACTTTCACAAACTCACGTACGGTGTACGATATAGGTTGCCGGTGACCGACGCGCTACTTTCTCAAGGAGCTTACGCTTACACTTGATTACTTCACTAAGGTGAGTTTACGGCCCCTCTTTACTCTTTTTCAAACGCTTTTAAATTGGGGGAGAATACTAGTTGCATCGAGTCAAACATTATTGCTATTACAAACATTTTTGTGTATGCTGGTTTATTGGACAAACATTAAGTGTTGAACTCGTAACAAGCTCTCACAAAGTCTTACCGTTAATGTACGAACAACGTGGTAGGTTTGAATGGATCCATTAGGGAATGACTAACCCCACGGGGCACTATGTTGACTGGATGTCATAACCCGTGCAAACTCTGACCTAACTTGCTATGTATACGAGACATAGCGGAGGCAAGGACAAACAAGTCTAGTTCGGTAGTGACGCACTGACACTTGGAGCCTAGGGCTCGGTACTAACATTTGATAAACAGCATGACACACTTTCTATTACTATATGTATATCAAAACCTGTGAACTCACCAACCATTGTGTTGACACTTTTTCTAACTTGTATTCTCAGGTAACTAGCAAGGCTAGCATGAGGACAGGAATGCACACCTTAAGGACGAGCATTAGGGACTTACATGCATTCTGTCATGACTTTTCATAAACAATTGAACTTTCATTCTGTTTAAGACAATGTTGTATTAAACTTATTTCATTCCGCTGCATGTATCAAACATATTTATTTTCCGCTGCTATAAATTACTTTTCTGCTGCAAACCATTTTGTTATGTGTATGTATCAAACATGGGATTTGTAAACGCATATAGAGGTGTTCTACATGACCTTGAGCTGTGATTCTGGCCACGTCACACCCACGTGGACTGACACCACGAGTGGGAATTTGGGGGTGTGACAAAAAAACTTCTTTCTACGGATGCTACAGTTACCGGAATAGTCAACAAGATTCTATATGCAATTGATGCATTTGGAAAACAATCGACTCGCTTTAAATATTTTAAAACATCAACCGGGTTTAGAATCTCACTAGGTAATAAAGTATCCAACAACTTTAACTTTATATCTAGCTTATAACCATCAATATATGATCTTCCATCATACTTCAAAGCATTCTCAAGAAGAATACAACATGAACTAATGTCATTGTCGTCCAATTCCTTCCTATTTTTAGGAAACAAAAATCCAAATAATTTTTCATACTTTTTGTTTTGTTCAAATCTTGTTTGAAGTGAGCACTTACTTAATCAACAATATATTAAAAGCCCACTTTGGTTTTTGGTAAGTAGTTTTTAATTAGGTTAAATATATTTAAGAATTGGATTGTAAATTATATGTGTTTGTTGTAAAATAAATCAATATATTTAAAAAAATTTAGGGCCCCCTAAAAAAATGGGCCATGTGCGGTCGCACCTCCTGCACATGCTTTAAGACCCCCTGCTCAAAACATGAAATAATGAACAAAATGATGTCTATTTTGGCATAGAAAAATCCTTATAAAAATTCATTTTACATCAAGTAATAGGCAAAAAAGATTAAGAAATTTGAAGTGTTCAAAAACTAAAAAGTGTTGTACAATATAAATATATTAAACGGCAATGTAATTTTATGAAATATAAAACATAATACATACTTACAGCCTCTAACTATAGCAAGCAAGTTGCTATGAAAGGAGGCCCTAAATATTCTTCTAATTTATATAAAATATTTTTTTATTAGTCTAGAGAAAACTAGGAAGATATGAATAATTCTCAAAGCAACAATCTGGACATAGAATATAATCAACACCAAACTAGATGCTGATTGAAAAATATTTGTATGCCACTGTTGACCAACCAAAATATTCTCATTGTTTCCAAACTTGAATAGCGGCGCCTTCATAGCATTTACATCATTACGTGCATCATTTTTTTGACTATATTCGATGTGGTAAGTCTCACCTTATTCCTACATCAATCACTGTCATCCTATACTGACTGTTATTTTTATAAGATCTCGTATAATCATATACGAGGCGTTTAAGGTGGCAATAATTGTTTATTACAATTACTAAGTGTTAATGATTGAGCTTCTATACTATGCATCGTATAAGTAATATACGAGGCGTATAATATATCAATAAATGTCAAATCAGTAGATGTCAGATGAGGTTATACGCCTTGCATAGACCTATACGAGACGTATAGAGTCGGTGATCGAGTTGTTCCAATAAAAAGTTAGCTATGTAAATAACCAAGCCCGAATAAAATTATAAAGGTCTATGGATTTGTTGTGTCAGAACGTGTCTATTGACCGAGAACTATAAAAGCCATATAAAGTTATAAAGGTTGTGTAGTTCTTCGTACATATGCACGAACCGTTAGGTAATAGTGAATCAGTTTTGAAAATAATCGGATAGTTAACCGAACAGTCTTATCCAAATTGGTTTTACAATAACTAGTTTGGCTAATAACCAGTTTCTAAACCCTAAACCCTAACCGATTAAATAAATAACATGTTATACGAGTTTGTTTTATATGTCATATCATTAAAAAAACATGTGCAGGAATGCAACGACATATAAACTATTTTGGTGAATATACAATAAATTTTTAAAAGCACTGGTTACTTCATTTACCCTATATAAATGAATACAATTATTATAATGTAAAAAGCAAGAAAATAACTTATGATGAATTATTTTTCCTTTTTCAATTGTCTTTACACATACATGACTTGCAAATAGTTTTGAGCATAGACGTACATGTTTTGGGGTTCAATTACCATAATGATCATCGTATTATGTCAGGTTTCATGTTAATTATGCTTTGACATGTTCTCCATCAAACATTTTTAACTGTGTGACTATCGGTTAATCTCATTGATATAGATGCCACTCTAGTTGTTAATTAAATTCGTGATTACGTTTGTAACTTTCAACCGTTAAAACTTTTTAAAACATTCTTTAACCAACTGACTACTTTTTAAAACTTTCTTCAACCAACTGATGACAATCCTTATTGAAAAGTTAAAATTACTTTATAGTTACCGCGAGGAGGTCCGATTTAAATAACATCTTTTCAGATATTATGAATATTGTTGAAGTAAAATATTCTCAAAAATTAGCGTTTTCACATAAATTTAGTCATATGCAAATCAAAGTAACATGAAAATTTTGCTAAGAAAAAAGAAAAAAAAAGTAACATAAAATTTATTTCATTTAAATGAACATCCTACATTCACGATTTTTTTTGCGTTGACCAACGTATTACATATTCACACGTGTAAATTAAGGTAACTAAAGAAAATTTTGAATTATTATAACGATGACATGTCGTCGTCATAAGTATATATGTTTACAGCAACAACATTTGTCGTCGCTGTAGATGTCGTCGCTACAATTGTCTTTTCTTGTAGCGTATAAGCTAAGAATACAAATATAATTAATTAGTTGCCATCAATTAAGCATGCAATTAATTAATCTGGCAAACAAAATCATATCGTGAAATGAGATAATGATCAAAATGGATCAAAATCCATCCATCCATCTTAATTAATTATTATTTTTCATAACGAACAACACCAAATTGAAACAGTTTAATTAGTTGTACATGGAAGATAGTTCATGAGAAGCTGACAAATTCTTATAAATCTCATACATCAGCCTGTTCTCGAACTCATCATTATTATAATTAGATCTTGAAATCTTTGATTTGTGTTTAATTTTGTTGGATTGTTGTTGTTCAGAGGGTGGGTCCAAGTTGAACAGCAGCTTCTTGATCTTCCAAAATCGGCCATGGTGGGTTTCTCCGAATCTTGCAGTCTTCATATGATCTTTACGAAGATCAGGGGTGATGCACCCATCTGTTTTTCCATCGTACACTTTCCTCCTCCAACCCTTGTTGATATCAACTGAAGTGGTTGAAAAGCTTCTTGTTAGCCTCTCCATTTCTCTTTTAGCTCTGTCTACCTATTACTTCAGAGAGAGAGAGAGAGAGATTGAAGGGGGAAGTATACACACACACATATATATATATATAGGGGAAGGTTCCATTGTTAACCCTCCCTTATAGCGTTAACCGCTTAACCCTAGCGTTTTTTGCCCGAATCTTAAATTTTTTTTTTCATGGTTTTTATTTTGCAAAAATAGGAGGGTTTCTTTTTTGTGTTTTTGCTAATTCATCACCGTTTAGAAGTTATTGTAAGTGTAAGTTACTTACACTTACTTACAATCCGTATCTGATGCAGTAAATGTAAGTAAGTGTAAGTAACTTACACTTACAATAACTTTTAAACGGTGATGAATTAGCAAAAACACAAAAAAGAAACCCCCCTATTTTTGCATAATAAAAACCATGAAAAAAAATAAATTTAAGATTCGGGCAAAAAAAGCTAGGGTTAAGCGGTTAACGCTATAAGGAAGGGTTAACATTTGAACCTCTCCCTATATATATATATATATATATATATATATATATATATATACAAACACACATGTATACACACACCCATATATAGGATGATGATCAAATAATAACCCACTTGGAAACCCGATTAACTCTTATAAAATTAACCAAAATATTTGGTTTTTTTCGTAATCTTTATTATAAATGTACAAGACTATGTTGTTTTATGTGTTTATACAAATTTATCACCGTTTTGGACATTACGTCAGTGTAAATTGTCGTAACTACAAATAAATATTTATCATGTAACGCAAAATTTCACTTATATTAAATCCCAAATGATAATGAAGTTGCATATATATATATATATATATATATATATATATATATATATGGAAGGGTTTAATTGTTAACCTTTTCTTATTTCGATAACCGAATAATTACATCTTATTACTTTGGGGTTCATATTAAAGCAAATCTAAAGATGTATATTTTTTCTTCTTTTTTAATTAATATAATTAATGTGAGTCCTATTTACATTGATTAAAAAAGAAGAAAAAACATACACCTTTATATTTACTTTAATGTGAGCTCCAAAGCAATAAAATGTTTCGGTTATCGCAATAAGGAAGAGTTAACAATATATATATATAGAGAGAGAGGATCAAATGTCTACCCATGTTTATTACGTTAACCGAATAACTACATCTGATTACTTTTGAGCCCGCATTAAAGTAAATTTGAAGTTGTATATTTTTTTCTTTTTTAATTAATGTAGGGTTAACTTACATTAATAAAAAAAAGAAAAAACCTAAAACTTTATATTACTTTAATATGTGCTACAAAGTAATATATATAGTGGATTGTTCGAATGTTAATCTTTCCTTATTGCGTTAACCGAATAACTACATCTTATTACTTTGGGGCCCATATTAAAGCAAATCTAAAGGTGTATGTTTTTTTTTATATTTTTTTATTAATATAAGTTATATATATATATATATGTATAGGGGATGGTTCCATTGTTAACCCTCCCTTATTGCGAGAACCCGTGTTAACCCGGCATTTTTGCCCAAATCTTTGTTTTTTTTTCATGGTTTTTGTTATACACTATACTTACTGTAAGTAACTTACACCTACTTACAGTTGTAAATAATTTCTAAACGGTGATGAATTAGCAAAAACACAAAAAAGAAACCCCCTATTTATGTATAACAAAAACATGAAAAAAAACAAATATTCGGGCAAAAAATGCCGGGTTAACACGGGTTCTCGCAATAAGGGAGGGTTAACATTTGATCATTCCCCTATACATACATACATACATACATACATACATACATACATACATACATACATACATACATACATACATACATACATACATACATACATACATACATACATACATACATACATACATACATACATACATACATACATACATATATATATAGGGGAGAGTTCATAAGAAAACCACCATTTTGGAGAAACTAAGAAAATTAATCACAATTGTTATCAATCAATTTCGTTTTTTGTTTTATATTTTGTTTTATTATAAGGTTATATTTGTTAACAAAAAGAAAAACATAATTTATGTTATTACATATATGTAACTTGTAAACTACATATATGAATTACATATATGTAACTTATATGTTACATATACGTAACTTCGTGATCTACAAATTTTTATTGAAGCTTTTTTTGTTGTTTATAACATTTCTAAGGTAATAATAAAAAAATCATGAATTTTTTTTTTAAAAAAATTGATTGGTTAGTAGGAGTTTTCTCCAAAGTAAGGGGTTTTCATTTGAACCCTCCCATATATATATATATATATATTAAGAAAGAAACATATGATCACGAGTTGCCATTAAAAACGTTTGCTTTTCTGACCAGTCATGCGTGTCTTTAAATTAAATAGCAAAGTATAGGAAGAAATTATGGACCACTGATTATAGTTTTAATGTTTAAAATTTAGATTTGTGACAAGGTCTTAAATTAACTAATACTCCTAAGTTAAAATGACAGAAATGAAAAATAAGAATAGTCACTTGACCTTGTTTTTTATATGTAGTTTTATCGATAGTTTAAAGCCAGATTGTATGTAGTTTATCATTTTATTCATAAAACTTCTACCATAAATTCAATAATCTCCTAATTTTTATTAATCCGACAGCATTGTCACAAAATATCTATGTTAATCAAAAAATAATAATATTATTAAAATATTTCTTTTTTGTATATGGATTGCTTTGGGTTATAAATTGGGTCATGGGTTCCAATCTTGCTTTACTTTTTAATATATGGTGTTCTAATTAACTTTAACCCCTTCAATAATCAATACATAATGTTTTTAACCTAACGTGAGTACTATATATACAATAAGTTTAAAAAAAATAAAATAGACCTAAAAGTATTGATTGGTTAACCTCCCACTCTACAAATTAGGTTTCTTCATCCTTGTTTGTCACACAATTTTGGTATAAAGTATTTTTTTTTGTTTTTCAAATGCGAATTTATGTCTAACAAAGTCAGCAGTTTAATTTGTGCATATTTTTGAGTTTAATTACTTTTAACTTTCAATGTTTTTTCGAATATGATAATAGTTGTGTTTAACAGAGTCAGTTTGTGCATATTTTTGAATTTATTTTTAACTTTTAATTTATTTTTAGGATATGATAATATATTTATACGTGTTTCAGTATTCATAACCCACCATATTGATTTCCTAATGTTCTTAATAATACTATCAGGCTGCACTGCTTAATTTCCTATTCTTCTTAATAATACTATCAGGCTACACGGCTTAGGTTTTAATTGTACCACACACTAAATTTGCAACATTAGGCAACACTGCTTAGTTACAGTGAATTTCCAATGTCAGTGATTCAAATCCTTTTTATTATATTTTCGTCAATTGCGCTCAGATCTTTGGATTTAATTCAACTTTTCTTTCCCGTGACTTTTAAAGTTTCAGATTTACGCTTTTTGTTTTTTAATTGTGTGGAATTTTACACCGACAATTGCTTCCCTCAACTTTCTAAATTTACGCTTTTAGTCTCTTAAATTTTTAATAAACTTTATAGAATATATTTTTTTATCCGTTTGAGTTTCTAAAATTTTGGATTTACTGCATGGTGTGAAAAGCTACTAGCTATATATTAATTTGTATGTTACTTGACGTGGCTCTATACGAACAGTCCATGTTTTAGATGCATACATGATTTTATAGATTATTAACTTGATTTGTGATCTATAATTATTTGAATCTTAAACAATATTCGAATATAATTGAGATATGTGAATTAGCACTCAATTCAAAATTAGATGCTTCTTTTTTTTTTACCCCCCCTTTCAACCAGACATAAATAAAATAACATTAACGTGCACCATTACTTTAGCGTTATTTAATGTTGCTTCACTAATTTAAAGTTAAAGTTACTCTAGAACTACCACGAGGTCCAATCGGGTCCACAGTACCGTCTCATATTTTATGAGAAGGGCTAAAATTAGATGTTAGATAACATATAATTAAATTAATAACATATTTGATTATTTTGTCTTTTGTTGTTATAAGTTTATGTTAAGCATCAATGCCAACGATAATATGGAGTACATTTTCTATTGCTTTTTCTATATTCATACCTCTTTCGTCTATTGCTTTTCTATATTCATACAAGTCTACAGAAATTTATGTTTATAGTTTTTCCACTAACGTATTTAATGGCAATTTATGTATTTATCAGAGGAAATTAAATATCTTGCATTATTGTAGAATGCCTTTTTTGCATATAAGAAAATATCTAAAATATTAAATTTTGGCTAGAGCCATTGATCTATATATTTATACTAATAAATAAAAATAATTTTTATTTGTAGGCAGTTTATTTTAAGTTCATTTTATAAGACATTTAGGTTATGTGTAGTAGTAAAGCTTATATCACTCCACATAGACGTTACGTAGGCGTCAAATAAACAACAAATATCATCACCCCCTTCACTTCACGTCATCATCACATGTGTTATCACCACCCTCTTATCAAGCCCCCATCACTCCTTTTTTCTGATTTCTACTCCTCTCACACGGTGACCACCCTCACGTCTTATCTCTCACACCCTTGGTCACGCCTCTATGTATAGTGGGGGAAGGGGGCTAATGGGGCGTGACTAGCCCCTCTCACACCACCATCACTGTCACTACAATGGTTTTATCTAGACGTGTACAAAAAACGGACCGGTTTGAAAAACCGGTTTCTAAACCGATTTAAAGCATCAAAAAAACCGGTTTCACCCGAACCGTTTTGGGAACCGAACAGACCCCCCGGTTTGTAATAGGTTTGGATTTTTGACCGTTTGGACCCGTTTGGAACCGACCCGAACCGAACCGGTTTCGGAACCGGTTTCAACGGCTAGTTTGTATATTACCGTTATATGACCGTTTTTGACCGTTTGGGACGATTTTTGACTTTTTTTTGGTGTTTTAGACCCCATATCTTCACTATAAATAGGTAGTGGTTGTTTAGGTTCAATCACACAATTCTCATACGCAAAAAAAGGCTCTCAAAACGCTCTCAAAACGCAAAAAATGCTCTCCAAACTCTCAAAACGCAAACCCACTCACAAATGGCTTCATCAAGTGCTAACTTTTCAGTTGGTTGTGGTGCTTCAACAAACCTTGAAGTTGTTGAAGTTATTCCTACGAAGAGGAATCCCGAAATATGGAAAAACTACGATTTGTGTAGGATGTCGAGCGGTTCGAATAAAGCTCGTTGCAAGCTTTGTGGTAGTTTTTTCAAACACGACGCGAATAGTACTTTGAAAAATCATCACGAATTCAAATATTGCAAAGCTTTGAAAAACGAAGCGGCACGAGGTCAACTGACGATGTCTAACGATGGAAGTATTTTCGCGTATAGTGTGGATGTGGTTCGGGAGCAAATGGAGCAATTCGTGATTCAACAAAGTTTGCCATTTAACCACTTTGACAACCCTCGTCTAACTCGACTTATTCAACAAACTCTTCAACCTCGTTACACACACGTAAGTCGTTCTACCATTAGAAGAGATTGTTTAAAAATGTGGAAAAAAGCTAAAAATGAACTTATTTTGGGTTTTGACAACTTACAAACCAGCGTTAGTTTAACTTGTGATGTCTGGTCCACTCCACATGGTTCACCCGACTCGTACATTTGTGTTACCACTCTTTGGGTACAACCCGATACGTGGCAATTAATGAAACGTACAGTCGCGTTTGAGTTATTTGACTATCCTCACACGGGTGAGAATTTATTTTATGTTTTAGACAAAGTTATAAAAACTTTTAAATTGGAAAACAAAATATTTTCTATCTCATTTGATAACGCGTCGAATAATACGTGTGCGGTCCAACAACTAATTTTAAAATACAAACCTATTTGCGAAGGTGTTTTTTTCATAGTTGATGTGTTGCACACATCATTAATTTGGCGGTTCAAGACGGGATTAAAACTATTGAAGAAACAAAAGATAAATTTAAACAAATGTTACACGACGTTTTTAGCTCAACCAAATGACATACTATGTATCGTCGTTTTTGTAAAGAATCGAATTGTAGATACCTAGGCCCAAATTGGGACGTAACAACTAGGTGGTATTCGACATATAACATGTTTGAGAAAGCTATACAACAAAAAGATAGCTTGATTGTTTACCATAATCTTTTAGCGCAAAAGGGTCGGGTTGAAGCATTTAATCCGTCGGGTTGGGAAACTATTGAACAAATAGCCATAATGTTTCATGTTTTTAAAACCGCAACAACATTTTTATCCGGTGTTTATTATCCAACAAGTCCTTTGGTACTTAACAAAATTTATTTAATGAGTTCAAAATTAAGTGAATTGTCTTTTAGACCAAAACCTTTAAGTGATATGGTTTCACCAATGAAATCAAAACTTTTAAAATATTTTAAAGAAATGCCACCGGTTATTACTTGTGCCGCCGCTTTAAACCCTTGCGTAAATGTTGCGGGGGTTGAAACTTTACTTGAAAAAATTTGTTACAATTTAGATTTACATGATGAAGATCCATTTTACACTCAAACATTACAAACAAATTTTAATAAACAACTTTCAAATATGTTTGATGTTTATGTTCAAAAATATGGAACAACATCAACCATACACCAAACAATGAGAAACGCGGCATAAAGTTCTAGTAGTTCCGATCCACAAATCGCTTTTTATAATTTACTAATGAACGAGAATAGTAAAAGACAAAGAGGCAATACTCCAAGTAATGAACTTGGAAGATATATTGCCACCGACTTTTTGTCGGGCATGACTCCTCAAGAGTTTATGTCCTTTGATATCTTGGCTGGTGGAAAGGTAAGGAAGACCAATTCCCGATCCTATCCGCTATGGCCCGAGATCTACTAAGCGTCCAAGCTTCTACGGTAGCTTCGGAATCGGCGTTTTTCTATTAGTGGCAGGGTCATTTCACTAAGAAGAACAAGACTCACTCCTCCGGCGGTAGAGATGTTGATTTACTTGAAGGATTACTTGGATGCGGCGGAAAGAGTTCAAGATAAGTCTCCACTTGAAGGCGAAATGGATTACGTGAGCGAGCTAATGCAAGAGGAGGTCGAGGCGGGTTTGTTTGAAGGAATAACCGATGAGGAAGAAGCTGCATATTATCAAGTTAGCTCGGAAGAAAATTAAGCGTGAAGAAGACGCATGTATTTCATCATTATGTTTTACAATTTGGTTTATTGTAATCGTTGAAGACTTTAACTCTTTAAGTAATTTAATTTATGTTTGACTTCAATTGGTTCATTATGTTGTATATTCTTTTTTCAAACTAATCAAATCATAAACTAATCATTACTAAAAACCCTAATGTTGGATCGGGTTGTTAACTCTAAACAACACTTTGCAAGTATTTATATCTTTCAATCTAACAGATGCGGAAGTTCTGTTAGAAGGATCTCACAAACACTCAAAGGCAAACAAATAATCTTTGAACATAAGATAAGAACACAAGAACAAATTTCAAGCTCAAAGATATATTTATCTCAAAGTATTACAAGTGTTACAACAAGCAAGCACACTTATACAGGTTTACAATGAGAGGTTATATAGCCAAGGCTACAACCGTATACTCGTAGGAATACAAGTTGGGTATACTAGACAATACATAAAGTAAAGCTTATTCTAGTATCTAAAGTGTCTTAACAGGCTAAGACACTTAATTACAATCATTACAAATATAGACATTGACTTTACAAAAGACTAGCTAAATACAAAAGACATTTAATGTTCTTGATCTTCAAGGCTTCAGATGATATTTTGCATTTAATGCAGCTGAGTAGAAGTAAGGTGTTGTGTCTGACTCTCGGTATGTAATCTTTGTTGTAGTCAGATCAGCATGTCTGTTGTCAGCACCTTTGTACCATAAAAGGTAATCAGCTACAGTCTTTGTCAGAGTGTACTCTTCGGAAGTCTTTGTCTTTGGAAGATGCTGGGGAGAATCTTCGGAAGCCTTTGTTCTTCAGAAGCTTTCTGTCTTCGGAAGCTCTGAAGCTTTAAATCCTTTAAGTATTTGCCTTCTAAAGTGGTTTGTCGTGTACAGCCTTCGGTAGGAGTAAGTTACCTTTCGGAAGCAATGCTGCTTCCGAAGAGTAACTCCTTCCTTCCGAAGGCTGTGTGTCTCTGTAGAGTCTGGTACGTAGACAAAATAGAAGTTTGGTGAGCATCAGCCTTTATTAGTCTTTACAGTCTCCCCCTAGGCTGATGCTACCAAAACTTCCTATACAATTATCCTTGTCACCCTCTCTCCCCTCAGAACTTGAGCTCTAGCCTTCACTCATTTGATGGCTATTCTCCCATCTGATCCATTGTCAGGATTATCAAGAGGGAGTTTCTCAAGATCAAATACAAATGGTGGAGACAACACCATCAGCTGCATTATATCCAAAACATTTATTCCCCCCATTGACTTTAGTGAGTGTGAACATCTTCTGTTGTGCATTAAAGCTCCACTTCACAATCTGAATGTATGAATGTGTATGCATTAAGGAGCGAATATCCTTTGGATGTTCCTTAGGCTCTGATTGCTCTGGTGTGCCTTTTGGTTCTGAGGGATCTGAATCAGGCTCAGAGTCAGAGGACATGTTGGTAGTTCTCTTTCTTCTCCTAGCCATGGTCTTTCTTCTTGTCATTCTTGGTTTGGTTGTGACCATGGCTTGACTCCTCTGTTCTCTGGCCTGTTGGTCTTCTTCATTGGAGCCCACTGCTGCATCTGTTCTTGCAGTGGGCTTTGGACCTGCATCCTTAGATCTAGGATGCTTTGTCCTCCTCTCATCTGCCTTTGATTGTTTCTCAGGATTAGGGTCTTTTGATTTATCTTTCTTTGCAGCCTTTTTACCCTTGTTGATCTTAATCCCTGAGGAGATTGGCATGTTGTCCATAGAAGGGCTAGATGGAGGAGAGACTGGTTCTTCCTTAGGGTTTAGAGGGAACATGTTGGGGAACATTGCCTTTGTAGCCTCCCCACACATGACTTCTTCACCCTCTCTGATTCCTGAACCAGAGAGAAGTATTTCAATTCTAACTCCTCCCCCTAACCCTAAGCCTAAGTTTAGGCTTGCGCTTTGAGCTTGTATCTGCTCCATAGAAGGTAACTCACCTTTGGAAATCTTGGCCTTGATGTCCCTGACATGCATGTCCATGGTTGAGTTCTTCATAGGGCCTAGCTGTCGAGCATGGAAGCCATATTGTAGGAGGATGGCCTTCATTTTGTCTCTGTAGGCTGTCTCCTTTTGTTTCTTTGTAAGTGTAACCATGGCTTTGGATGCAGCAGCTGCTTGTTCTTGCTGCTGCACCCTATCCAGCTTGGCAGCCATTTCAGGTACCGACCAGAGTAAGACTTCATCTATATCATACCCTTTCTCCTGGAGAAGACCAGAAAGTCTGATTAGCTCATCATCCAAGGAAGTGTCTGGTCGGCCCTTCTTCTTCTTGGGCATCCTCTCCTCTAGTTCTGCTTCCTCCTCTGGGGTTAATTTACTTTTTCCTTTGTCCATTAATTTTGCCCCAGAGGAGATGGATCATGTAGCCTCACCAGCTGGTTCATTGGCAAGTAGCTCCTCTGCGGAGGAATCATCAAGAATGACCGGGCCTTCGGAAGCAGCTGCAGCTTCGGAGTTAACCTTAGCATTCACTGCCTCCTCCAGTTGACCAACCAACTTGGGTGATTCCTTAGCAGCATCCACAGAGTGCTGGTCTTCAGCAGCCTTGTTCCTAGAAGGGGACACAGGTTCCATGGAAATAGGTTATTGTTCTTGAGTGGGTTCCTCCATGGCAACCTGAGCTGCAGTCGCAGAAGGAGACTTAGTCCCAAAAGGGGACTGAGGCTCCATAGAGAGATCTGTTGTGAGCTCTTGCTCAATCTCTATGGCAGCCTCACCATTGGCAGAAGAAGAGAAAGAGGAAGTAGTAAAGTGATGAAAGTAAGTGCTCAAGAATTCATCCCATTCATTAGTCAAGGTGACTATGGATGGGTTGACATCTTGTGCAATGATATGTTGCAAAACACATCTGTTTTTCTAATTGTTTCTAATTGATTCTGTACAGTTTTATTCAATTTTAGAGTCGATTGTTGCTGGTTCTTCACATTTCCACAAATTGTTGCTTGCAGGTAATAAACATGCTATTTTGGCATAAAAGATCAAGAAAACGAGCTCCCGAACGGACGAGAACGAACTGAAGATCAAAGGAAGAAGAATTCTGGAAAATCACTCTGTCGCGTAACGCGACACCCATAGAAAACCCTGTCGCGTAGCGCGACAGGTGGAAATGACCATTTTGCCCCTTTTAATGATTGCGGGTTTGACCCGACTATTTTTTCGGGTAGTGGGTACCCTCACGTAGCGCGAAGGGTTTTGAGAAGCCTGTCGCGTAGCGCGACAGGGTTAAATTTTCAGAATATCGAGTTAAGGTTTTCAAACAGCTGGAGGCGTGAATTATTCGATTTTTGGACGACCAGAGACAACTTGGGAGGCGACTAGAAGCAAGGATACAAGATTGGAGTCGATTTGGACCATCGGGAAGCCCTAGACGAGTGATCCGAAGGGTGTAACGTGATCGGTTCTTCTTCCCTTCTTGCTATTCTCTTTTGACTGATGTTTGAGTTGTGTTTTGACATTACTTATAACTATTTATTTAGTATGACTAGTGGCTAAACATTCTAGACCACCTAGGGTTTTACGAATATGCATGTTTGATGTGATAACGATTGATTGTGGAACAAGTTTGGATTTTTAATGGTTTAATGATTTGGTTTGGATTCTTGGATGTGTATGAATGTCTGAGATGTTTATGATTGAGTTATTGTTTCCTCATATGCTTTGGCGAATGTCTTTCGTGTAATGAGCATGTGCTAGGTCATTTACTTGGTGTTTATGATTTGTGGATGTGTTACTAGACGTAGTAATTCATAGGAACAATAATTAGGTCATAAATGAAATGAATGTTCAACTAAATTCAATAGCTGTGAGGTGAGGATTTGTTAGTCTGTCTTGCGTGTTTAAGAACTAGTTAAAGTCTTTGTGAAAAGACTAAGATTAGGTTAATTAAACATAGTATTGTATGCTAAATCTAAGTTGAATTTCCTTATTATCCTTTGCATTTGATGTATTGAAACTATCATTTCCGTGAGGTAGATGGTTTTTAGGATATACCATTAGAGGGTTTGTTAACTTGTGAGAGTAATCAATCTAAACCGGTGTTTAAGATACTTGTTGGCATTTTAGTTGAAATCTTTAAAAAGGGTTAAAGAATCTCTAATCTGTTAATGAGTTAATATTCAAAGATCCCGGTTCCAAACCAAGTTCCATAATCAAGCTAAACACATTAGACATGTATAAAGTAAACCCTAGGTAGTCTTTTCATCATTAGTGAGTTTTAGTTGCGTTTTCCCATTCGAGTCTTAATTCGGTTTTCAAAATTTTATAAATTTCAGTTTGATTAGTTATTTACAAAACCCCCTTTTAAAACAACTAATTTAATTCAAGTCTTTTGTATAGATAAGTCCTTGAGTTTGTTTTTGCACTTTCTATAGGAGTTTGTGGGTTCGATATCCGGACTTGCTTTTCTGTACTACTTTTCGATAGGTTCACTTGCCTGTTAGTAGTTTAGTTTAGAAAGTCTAGAATATTACTTAGTGTTTAGGTTAGTTTTGATTTTTATTAGTTTTAATTAAACTACTTTGCACACATCAAGTTTTTGGCGCCGTTGCCGGGGACTTCTTAGTCGATTGTGCAGTTTAGTCTTGTGTCTTATCTGTGCATATTTGTTTTTAGTTTTAGTTTTATTCTAATTTATTTTTATTTCTTTTTAATTATTTGTATTTTGTTTGCAGGTTTGGTAGTTTATGCCACACTTACGCTCACACAGACCGCCACCTGAGCTTTCTTTGCCTTCAAGGAGTGATTCGCGGGACTTCTCTGAGGGTTCTACGAGCGAGGTAAGTGCTTCTACTCCAGCATCTGCAGATTTTTCTGAGCACACACCACCACCTTCTTCTAGTTCTTCCACCCATTCTAGTCCACGTTTGCACTTTATTCCACCCATGGCTGAGCGTCGCACGGTTCACCAGCAGGCTACTGCAGGTTTCACGGGACTTAATAATCCCATCACTGTGCCAAATATCACGAATGAAAATTCGTGGCAGATTCCTTCATATATCATGACAGCCATTAATAACACTCAGTTTAATGGCCGGGATGATGAGGATGCTCCAGCACACATAGCTTGCCTCACTCGCATCTGTGGTACCTTCAATCTTCAAGGTGCCACTGAAGATGCTATTTTTCTGCAGCTATTTCCTTTTTCTCTTGCGGGTAGGGCCGCCACTTGGCTCGATTCGCATGCACCGGGATCTTTCACTACTTGGGGCAGCATTAGGGATGCATTCCTTAAGAAATACTTTCCACCTGCCAAGGCAGCTCGCCTTCGTGATGAGATCCACTTTTTTTGTATGGCACCCGATGAGCCATACTACCTTGCTTGGGAGAGATTCCAGAATTTTCTTAGCAGATGCTCCCAGCATGGTCTCTCTGACTGGGCCCTTGTAGAGAAATTCTACAATGGTCTAACTTATGAGACCCGGGCTCGTTTTGACACTTCTGCGGGTGGTCATCTTATGGGAAAGAGGGATGTTGCTGAGTGTACTGATATGCTTGAAAGTTTTGCTCAGGCTGAGTATGAGCAGAGGTCTGCTAATAGGAATTCAAATCCTATTTCTAGTTCATCCTCTTCCACGAGAGGAGTTCACCACGTTAATGTGGATACTAGTGTGGCAGCTGCTCTCGAGGCTTTTCGAGGGATGTGAAGGAGTTGAAGATGAAGGTGGATAGGTGTGAGATTTGTAGGGGTGGCCATGCCACATCTGAGTGTTTGGTGGTCAACCAGGAGCAGGTTGACTATCTGGGGGGTCAAGGTAGGGGTAACACGAACCCTTTCAATAATTCCTACAATCAGAATTGGAGGAACCACCCGAATTTCAATTGGCACTCTTCCGGTCATCCCCCTGGTTTCCAATCTGGGTCATCTCATAAGCAGGGGCAGGGTCATTCTTCGGTTAGTCATCCGAGTCATACACCGGGGGCGGGTAGTAGTAATAGTGGTGGTAGTTCTGGGGGTAGCATGAGTAAGATTGAGGAGTTACTGACCCAGTTGGTTGCTAAGGATGCTAATACTCAGAAAACCCTTGCTGAGCATGACATCCTTTTGAAAAACCAACAATCTGCTTTCCTTGATCTTCAAAGATCTGTTGGTGATATTGCTAAGCGTTTGGATGAGAGGCCCCAAGGCCAGTTTTCGGGCAGCACTCAGCCTAATCCTAACGCTCATGTGAAAGCAGTGTCTACTAGGAGTGGTCGAGGGGGTGTGAGTGTAGTGCCACCGGTTGAGGTAGATGATGAGGAACCGGTGGATGAGGAGATTGAGATGGAGACTCCTGGGGGGGTACACATGAGGCCAGTCCCAGCAAGTACAGTACCGACCAGTGAGTCTCCTGTAGTGGTCCCGGTTGAGAAGAAACCGGTTGAGGTTAGGCCAAGTCCGAAGATTGATCATTCTCGACTTCCTTACCCTGCTCGCTTAGCTCACCAAAAGCATGCTAAGGAGTATGGTCATTTTCTTGACATGTTCAAACAGTTGAAGATCAATCTTCCATTTATTGAGGCTCTTCAGCATATGCCCAAGTATGCCAAATTCCTTAAGGATTTGTTGAAGAGCAAGGATAAGCTAGGGGAACTTTCTAATGTTCCATTGAGCGGGGGGTGTTCTGCGGTGATTCCGAACAAGCTACCGGAGAAATTGACAGATCCTGGGATCTTTACAATCCCATGTTTGTTTGGTAGTGACACTCAGAGGCACGCATTGGCAGATTCAGGTGCTAGCATCAATTTGATGCCCTATTCTTTGTACGAGAAGCTAGCACTTGGTGAACCTATGCCTACGCGCATGACATTGTCCCTTGCTGACCGAACGGTCAAGTGTCCACGGGGTATTGTTGAGAACCTGTTGGTGAAGGTGGACAAATTTGTGTTCCCCATGGACTTTGTGATTCTTGACATGGAGGCCAATGAGAGTGTGCATATCATTCTAGGCCGTCCATTCTTGAGGACCGCCAAGGCCATCATTGATGTGTTTTATGGGAAGCTCACTCTTAGAATGGGTGATGAGACTGTCACATTTGAGGTTGTGAAGTCTATGAGGCATCCCGGTGATCATGATGACTTTAGTGGCCCATGTCATTCTGTTTATATCATAAAATCTTTCATGTCACACGTAGATAGGTGTCTTGAGTACGTGTGTGGTGCTGATTTGGTAGTTGAGAGGAGCGAGGAGGAGTGTGAGATTGTTGATGAGGGTGTTGGTATTATTTCAGATGTGTTAGAGATTGATGCGTTGAGGGAGGAGAGTAAGAAGCCCTCGGTTGAGTCACCACCCGCTCTAGAGCTTAAGGTTTTACCTTCACACTTAGAGTATGCATTTCTAGGAGAGGATTCCACTTTACCTATTGTCATTTCATCTAGGTTAAGTGAGGAGGAGAAGAAGAGATTGCTAGGTGTGCTGAGGATGTATAAGGGGGCTATTGCTTGGAGACTTTCTGATATCCAAGGCATTAGTCCTGCTTATTGCACACTCAGGATACTCATGGAGGATGAGTATAAGCCGGTAGTCCAACCTCAGAGGCGTTTAAATCCCAATATGCAAGTGGTTGTGAAGAAGGAGGTGTTGAAGTTGATGGATGCGGGCTTGATTTATCCTATCTCGGATTCATCATGGGTGAGCCCTACTCAGGTTGTCCCTAAAAAGGGAGGGATGACAGTCATCACGAATGAGAAAAATGAGCTCATTCCTTCTCGCACTGTCACGGGGTGGCGAGTTTGCATCGATTATAGGAAACTTAACGATGCCACCCGGAAGGATCATTTTCCCCTTCCTTTCATTGACCAGATGTTGGAGAGATTGGCGGGACAACAGTTCTATTGCTTCTTAGATGGCTTTTCTGGGTATTTCCAGATCCCCATTGCACCGGAGGATCAGGAAAAGACCACATTCACGTGCCCCTATGGCACCTATGCTTACCGTCGCATGCCATTCGGGCTATGCAATGTTCCTGCTACATTTCAAAGGTGCATGGTAGCCATCTTTCAAGACATGATTGAATCATCCATGGAGGTATTTATGGATGACTTCTCAGTTTATGGTGACTCATTTGATCAGTGCTTGGTGAATCTTGAGAGGATGTTGAAGAGGTGTGTAGAGACAAAGTTGATGCTTAATTGGGAGAAGTGTCACTTCATGGTGACCGAGGGGATAGTTCTAGGTCATAAGATTTCGAGAGTGGGTATAGAGGTAGACCAAGCGAAGATAGAGACCATAAGCAAACTCCCACCACCTTCAAGTGTTAAAGCCATTAGGAGTTTTCTTGGTCACGCGGGTTTTTATAGGCGATTTATTAAGGATTTTTCCAAAATCACTAGGCCTATGACCCATCTTCTAGAGAAAGATACCCCATTCGTGTTTGATGATGAATGCATGAAGGCATTCAAATTTTTGAAGGAGAGGCTCGTGAGTGCTCCTATTTTGGTTGCCCCCGATTGGAGCTTGCCCTTTGAGCTCATGTGTGATGCTAGTGACCAAGCCGTTGGGGCGGTCTTGGGGCAAAGAAGAGAGAAACATTTTCACCCGATCTACTATGCTAGCAAAACTCTCAATGATGCTCAAGAGAACTACACTACCACTGAGAAGGAGCTTCTTGCGGTAGTGTTTGCTTTTGACAAATTCCGGTCTTACCTAGTGCTTTCAAAGACCACCGTTTTCACCGATCACTCGGCTTTGAGGTTTCTTTTTGCAAAGAAAGATGCAAAACCTCGTCTTATTAGGTGGATTCTTTTGTTGTCGGAATTTGACATTGAGATTAAAGATAAGAAAGTGGCTGAAAATGTGGCGGCCGATCATCTTTCCCGGTTGGAGGACCCAGAGAGAAGTGAGATTCGTGAGGAGGAGATTGGCGATAGGTTCCCTCACGAGATGATCGACTTTGTAGAGGCGGAGAATCAAGGAATGCCATGGTTCACCGACTTGGCAAATTTTCTTGCTCATGGAGTAGTGATTGAAGGGATGACTTCTCAACAAAAGAAGAAGTTCTTTAGAGATGCGGGTAAGTATGTTTGGGATGACCCGTATCTCTATCGTGTGGGAGGTGATAGGATTCTTAGGAGGTGTGTGAGTAGAAAAGAAGGCCTAGACATTCTAAGACATTGCCATGAAGGCATGACGGGTGGACACCATGGACATCATTCCACCGCCCAAAAGGTCTTCGATTGTGGGTTTTATTGGCCTTTGGTGGTGAAGGATGCACTTGAGTTTGTGAAGAAGTGTGATCCTTGTCAACGCACCGGGAACATCTCCTCTAAAGATGAGATGCCTCAAAACCCGATTCAAGTGTTAGAGGTTTTTGATGTTTGGGGCATCGATTTTGTTGGACCTTTCCCTTTGTCCAAAGGGAATAGGTATATACTCGTGGCCATAGATTATGTCTCAAAGTGGGTGGAGGCTCAAGCCTTACCTACAAATGATGCCCGAGTAGTTCTCAAGTTCCTTAAGAAGTTGTTTAGTAGGTTTGGAACTCCTAGAGCTTTAATAAGTGACCGTGGCACGCACTTTTGTAACACCATGTTAGAAAAGGCTCTACAACGCTACGGTGTCACTCATCATTTAGCAACCGCTTATCATCCTCAAACAAGCGGTCAAGTGGAGAATGCAAACCGAGGGGTGAAAAGGATACTTGAGAAGACCGTAGGGAAGAGTCGGAAGGATTGGTCCGACAAGTTAGACAATGCATTGTGGGCGTTTAGAATGGCTTACAAGACACCTTTAGGAACCACACCATACATGGTTGTCTATGGCAAAGCATGCCATCTTCCCGTTGAATTGGAACATAGAGCTCTTTGGGCTCTCAAGACGGTCAACCTTGATCTTACCGAGGCGGGTAGGAAGAGGTATTTCCAAATTCATGAGTTAGAAGCCCTTTGTGATGCGGTTTATGCACGTTCATTGAGCATTAAAGAGAAAACCAAATCATTGCATGATAGGAAGTTGAAGGGTTTGAAAGAGTTTAAGAAGGGAGATCGGGTTTTGCTTTATAACTTCCGATTGAAATTATTTGGAGGGAAGTTGAAATCCAAGTGGACGGGTCCATATGTGGTTGAAGAGGTTTTTCCATATGGAACCATTGAGTTGCAAAACGAAGTTGATGGGAACACTTGGAAAGTGAACGGTCATAGATTGAAACATTACATCGGAGGACCGATTGATGAGAAGGAGGAGGGGGAAGAGATCCTCCTAGAGAAACCTGAATGAAGAAAATGTTGAGGGGTTCTTGGTATGAAACCCAAGTGTAGAGTGTGTAAATGGTAGGTTTTAGAGTTTTTGATGCATTTTTAGTGTGATTTTCGTATTTATTTTCCGTTTTTCGTTTTCGTTTTTGAGTGTTTTCTTGAGTTTTGCAGGTGTTTAATCATTGTGAAGCATGAAAGATGGAATTGAGCTACCAGGTATGTATATTTTACCTTAGAATTGAGTTTTGGTGTTTAGGAAGGAAAAAAAGAGGTGAAAATTTGGCTAAGGCATGAAAATGAAAGAAACTCTCTGGAAATTTGACCCCGTCGCGTCACACGACACCCACAAGCCAAATTGTCGTGCTATACTACAGATCTGGTCAAACGCGCGGGTCAACGAGTTGTCGCGCTACGCGACAGCCTTTTGGTTACCTGTCGCGGTACGCGACGCTCGCCCAGACGGGTTTTATTTGATTTCAAGCCCTAGATTTCATTTTCATCTCCATTTCTCCTCTTCTAAACCGTCGCCCACTTCCCCTTCACCACCATTTTCACTTTCCATCACCATTTTCTACCAATTTCATCACTTTAAACCATTAACCATCAACCCCAACTTCGATTTTACCCATTTCTTCCACCATTTCAACCCCATTTCAACCCCATTTCACCATTTCACCATCTCCATCCTCCATTGACGGGTCCAAGCAAGAACACGAGGGTTTTGCTTCAAAGCTTCAATTTTTCTTCTAAATCTCGTTGTATAAGTCGATTCTAAGGATGTCTGGAGCAAGCTCATCAGGTGCAGGGGGAAAAAGAAGAAGGGGACCAGTTCCAAGACCCCGGGGAGAACCCAGTTCCCCAGTCCAGCCACAAAGGGATGAAAGGACGATCCGATATCTTGAAGCTGAGCGGATACCAGCCATAAAAACCAGAAGACTGAAGGACCACACCCTCCTAATGTTTGAGATGGGCACTTTTGAGAGTGACATGCTTGATAGGTTTGTATCTCTAGAACTCCTACACCATAGAAATATCAATTGGGAGTTAGTTGACCAGTTAGGCCAGAGAGACAGGTTAGAGAGGCTATTAGGGCCCAAGTGGAGGCGGGTATTGGCGTGTGATTGGCCTCAATATAAGGAATTAACCATAGAGTTTCACTCAACCTTTATGTATGATGATTCGGAGTTTGAGTCCTTGGATGCTATTTCCTTTTCGTTGGGGAGGCGGGTTTATGAGATGTCCATTCCACAGTTTGCTGTTGTTTGTGGTTTTTATACGGAGGACGAGGCCCTATCCCCTGATTTTGTGCAGGTTTTGAGGGGAGCCACCAAGAAGGACAGAGATTTCTGTCTTTCTGAGGTGGATTTGAGTGAGTTCTGGGCCACGATTGCTGATGCCCCGTTTTCCACCAGTATGCTAGAATCGAACATCAGAGATCCCTTGTTGAGATATATTCATAGGGTTTTAGCATGTACTGTCGTAGGTAGGAGTTCAGGGGAAGAAAAGGTCAACTGGATTGACCTTTTCTGTTTGTATTGTATGGTGACTGGAAGGGAGGCGAATGTGGCATGTGTGTTGGCCACTTCTTTAGCTAGAGCTAGGAGAGGGGGAGGACGAGCTAGATTAGATATGGGCCCATATATATACCGGATGGCGGAATATTTGGGAGTTTTTGACAGATATCGTCCTGACTTGATGATCTTAGGACCGTTGACCACACCTATAGACTTGAGGGATTTGCAGAGAGCAGGGATTGTGGAGAGAGATAACCCACCAAGGTGGGCTGGATTTATGGTTGGGCCTCAGGTGATGCTTCCACAGGGGACACCTGAAGCAGATGTAGTCATGGGTTCGATCCCAACTCACAGGCAGAGGCCTGTTTTTAGGAGAGATTTCCCACCGAGACAGTACCCACTCCGGGAGCCCATCCCTGATCCACTTACATTGGAATCTTTATGTCACAGGATGGATGGGTACCACGATCAGTACCAAGAGTGGAGGGAACATGATCAGAAGAGGCAGGATGATGCTATGAGGTATTTGATGAGCTCTCTTCACATCAACATACCAGAGTTTTATAGGGCCCCTGAAGAGCTTGATGGTGGAGAGGATGAAGACTAAGTGTGGGGAGGTGTTAGTAGGTTTATCCGCCACAGTTGGTTTTTGATTATTGAACATTTGTACCTTTTGACAGTTATGGTTGGGTTGGCTAAGGGTTGGTGGATTTTGAACTCATTTTGGTTGTGGTTTATTACTGTATTGGAACTGATGGTTGATTATCTTGATCTTTGTTATGCTTGTTTCATATGGTTGTTTGTGGCTTGTGGAGCAATTTGTAGAAGTGAGGAGCTTATGTGGAAAGACTGGCACATGACAGTCTTCTTGTTAACCAGCTAAGTCATTTTCATTTTTAACATTCTTTTTCTTTTTAGTTTCTTTCTGGTTTCCTTTTCTCTACATTGAGGACAATGTATAGTTTAAGTGTGGGGATGGGAAAACTTAGGTTAGTTAATTTTGTTTTTAGTTTAAATTTGCTTTTATTTTGCTTTATTAGTAGTTTTTGAGTCAAAAATTTTGTTTTACATCTTTAGCTTAATTCTTTTTGTTCCTTATTTAAAGTTGGTTGCAAAACACATGATGGGAAATGATAGAAAAGTTAGGTTTTATGGTTTCTTTCATGGTTAACTTGTTGGTTTGAGTTTTATGATTTGGTTATGGGATGTGTAGGTAGGCTCAAATTATTGTTTTCATCCCATAGGATCGGTTTAAATTTTACTTAAATGCATGAATTTCATGGGAAACATCTTGGGGGTTTGGAATTGATGAAACTGTTTTCTAGCCAGAAAGAAGTCTTTGCATAATAACGGATTAGAGTTTTGAAAATCTGATTTTTGATTGGCACATAAGTACTTTTTTATGAGAATAAATCCGAGTCTTATGGCGCCACCATTTCACCAAATAAGCCGAGTAAAAAGAAAAAAAATAATAAAGAAAAGAAGTTGGACGAGAAACTTATGTGTCACACGCCGGGTTGCAGCCTGGTTGAAACACCACTAAGCTAAGTTCAATAAAAATTTTGAATAAAAGAAAAATGCTCACGCTTTCATCTGCTTCCATCATGAAAAGTCTGATTTGAGAAATTTCTTGTTTGTGTATATGTAAGGATGACTTGAAAGCTAGAATCCAGGAGTGATTTGGTTTTAAAATTTCCTAAGTGTGGGTCTAATGAAATGAAATGTAGAACATAAACATAATGGACCATGAATAAGGGACTGAGAAAATTAGTATGGGTTTAGTTGGATAACAATACTTGCAATCTTTTCCAAAGCATTTAATTTTGAATTAATGAGTTTAATTGTCTAGAAACCATTTTGCCTAGCTATGATCCCAGATTTTTGCATAAGTCTTTTCCAGGGACGAAAAAGAGATAAGTGTGGGGATGTGATGTGTTGCAAAACACATCTGTTTTTCTAATTGTTTTTAATGATTATGTACAGTTTTATTCAATTTTAGAGTCGATTGTTGCTGGTTCTTCACATTTCCACAAATTGTTGCTTGCAGGTAATAAACATGCTATTTTGGCATAAAAGATCAAGAAAACGAGCTCCCGGACGGACGAGAACGAACCGAAGATCAAAGAAAGAAGAATTCTGGAAAATCACTCTGTCGCGTAACGCGACACCCATAGAAAACCCTGTCGCGTAGCGCGACAGGTGGAAATGACCATTTTGCCCCTTTTAATGATTGCGGGTTTGACCCGACTATTTTGTCGGGTAGTGGGTACCCTCGCGTAGCGCGAAGGGTTTTGAGAAGCCTGCCGCGTAGCGCGACATGGTTAAATTTTCAAAATTTCGAGTTAAGGTTTTGAAACGGCTGGAGGCATGAATTATTCGATTTTTGGACGACCAGAGACAACTTGGGAGGCGACTAGAAGCAAGGATACAAGATTGGAGTCGATTTGGACCATCGGGAAGCCCTAGACGAGTGATACGAAGGGTGTAACGTGATCGGTTCTTCTTCCCTTCTTGCTATTCTCTTTTGACTGATGTTTGAGTTATGTTTTGACATTACGTATAACTGTTTATTTAGTATGACTAGCGGCTAAACATTCTTGACCACCTAGGGTTTTACGAATATGCATGTTTGATGTGATAACGATTGGTTGTGGAACAAGTTTGGATTTTTAATGGTTTAATGATTTGGTTTGGATTCTTGGATGTGTATGAATGTCTCAGATGTTTATGATTGAGTTATTGTTTCCTCATATGCTTTGGCGAATGTCTTTCGTGTAATGAGCATGTGCTAGGTCATTTACTTGGTGTTTATGATTTGCGGATGTGTTACTAGACATAGTAATTCATAGGAACAATAATTAGGTCATAAATGAAATGAATGTTCAACTAAATTCAATAGCCGTGAGGTGAGGATTTGTTAGTATGTCTTGCGTGTTTAAGAACTAGTTAAAGTCTTTGTGAAAAGACTAAGATTAGGTTAATTAAACATAGTATTGTATGCTAAATCTAAGTAGAATTTCTTTATTATCCTTTGCATTTGATGTATTGAAACTATCATTTCCGTGAGGTAGATGGTTTTTAGGATATACCATTAGAGGGTTTGTTAACTTGTGAGAGTAATCAACCTAAACCGGTGTTTAAGATACTTGTTGGCATTTTAGTTGAAATCTTTAAAAAGGGTTAAAGAATCTCTAATCTGTTAATGAGTTAATATTCAAAGATCCCGGTTCCAAACCAAGTTCCATAATCAAGCTAAACACATTAGACATGTATAAAGTAAACCCTAGGTAGTCTTTTCATCATTAGTGAGTTTTAGTTGCGTTTTCCCATTCGAGTCTTAATTCGGTTTTCAAAATTTTATAAATTTCAGTTTGATTAGTTATTTACAAAACCCCCCTTTAAAACAACTAATTTAATTTAAGTCTTTTGTATAGATAAGTCCTTGAGTTTGTTTTTGCACTTTCTATAGGAGTCTGTGGGTTCGATATCCGGACTTGCTTTTCTGTACTACTTTTCGATAGGTTCACTTGCCTGTTAGTAGTTTAGTTTAGAAAGTCTAGAATATTACTTAGTGTTTAGGTTAGTTTTGATTTTTATTAGTTTTAATTAAACTACTTTGCACACATCATGCGACTTCCTCTTCTCTTGCTTCTGATCCTGACCCTGACCCTACAGATGGTACCTTCTTCCCCTTTTTGGTAGCATCACAGGAGATAAAGGTAGTGGTAGTAGGATCAGGACAAAAGGGAGCGCAAACAATGGGTGGTCTGCTCCTGAGGTCCAGGATAGTAGCCTCTTTGGCCTGGACCTCAAGCCGCAGGGTATCAACCTCAGCTTCTAGGAGAGCTACCCTGGCTTGGAGAATAGAAATGGTGGCCGTCAATTCCTTAGTTGTGGTGCCTTCATCCACTTGAGTGGAATCATTTGGCGATGGAGTCCTGAGCCTTGCTCCCGCACCTCCACCACCAGATGTGGTTTCTTGGCAGCCTGGATTCCCCTTATTGATGAGGGCTTCAAAGAAGTCCTCAGCAGTGTGGGTTGTCGCAGGTGAGGTCCTAGTGCCTGTACCACTGTCCTGAGGATCCTGAGAAGGATCAACAGTAGTTGCAGCCTCAACTGCATTGACCCCTTCTGAACTCCTGTGGTCAACTGCTGAAGTGGTAGGCTCTGGGTCAGGGAACCTTGCTTGTAACTGTGTCACCACTCTCATAAGTGTTTGTGTAGTAGGAGAGTGTGGGTCATCCAAAGCTACACCAGAGGGCCCTTGAGCCTGGGTGAAAGGATGGGTGGGGGGCATTTCTGGGTGATATGATCCTTGAGACTTGGGAGACAGTCTCTGATCTAGTGGAGCTGCTTCAAAAGAAACAGACTCAAGCATTTGGGTATCCCTTTGGGTATTCTCAGGTATGTATGGTGACATACTCTGAGGGCTTTCAGGCAGGTTGAGGGCAGCCAAAGGTTCCAGAGGAAGAACCTGTGGAGTAACAACAGGTGTGTTCTTCACCTTAGGTGGAACTGTGCCCTTGGCAGTTCTTTTCACCTTTTTCTTAATGGGTTCGGAAGAAGGGGCCTGAACAGCTGTAGATAGCTGTTCAGGGGTTCGGCGGATTTTGTAGGTGATTTTGATGGGATGGGGAACATATGTGGAAGGTGTGGGTTCAGCATCTGTGGGTGCAACAGAGCTTTCACCTTCTGGAGTAGGTAACTCCATAGAGTGAAGAAGAGGAGTGAAGTTCCCATAGAATTGGGCACTCTTCTTCTTCCACTGAACAAAAACCTTGGAAGAGACCAAGGGAACTTTATATGTATCCCCAGTTAGTGAGAGGACATAACCCAACTCACTATAAATATATGCTGCAAAAACCTGGGATACATACAAAATTTCTTTGGAGACGAGATATTGTCTGCCAAATTATTGAAAATAAAAGCAGAAAAGTTAAAGAGTTGGTTAGAGACCAAGCCATGAATAGCCGAAGCTAAGTCAGATGGAACTTGATCCCAACCACCTGTCTTATTAGATAGACAGTGAAAAAAGACATGTATGAGATACTTGTAATTATAGGACACTCTACCCTTCAAATAGGTTGTTGTAGGGAGAGGACCTTTGTATCCCATAGACCTAAAGGTCGATGCTACCTCATCTTTTGTGAATGAGACCCTTCCCCCGGCATCACTGAGTTGAAGATGCCGACAGATGGTATCCACAGTGATAGAGATAGGATGAGCATCAATGGTGGCATGCAAGATCCTACCATTGGAAGTTGTAGAAACGGAACATGAACTCCAAAATTGCTGGTGATGCGACTCATACACTAGGGGTTGAATAGTAAGAGCGAACAAATACCTGCTCCTTCGAAGGAAAGAGATGATCGAAGCAAAATCAGCGTCATTATCTGCTGATAACTCCGCAGGAATATTGTGAGCAGGTTTGAATGCAAGAAGAGCCATGGTGATCGAATAATTTTAGGTTTAGTTTGGAGAGAAAAAGGGAAAATCAATTTGAAAAGAAACGGTGAGAGAAGATGGACGAGCGGGGGACCTTTTTATACCTTCGGATGTCAGCATTTAATATAGAGGCACATTAAATTTTGAGATCCGGATGTCAGAAAAAGGTCTTTCGAGAACAGCTGTTTTAAAGTTCAAAATTTGCTAAGTACAAAGTTTCTTCCGAGGGGATTATTCATCGGAAGTAGTTCATAGGACCAAAAATGTTCTTCGGAAGATACTTACTTCCGAAGTATATATAAATATATTATCGGAAGTGTATCTTCTGAAGGTTTAGATAAATTTATCAGGAGAATTGTTCTTCGGAAGATATCTTCTTCTGAAGAGTAAGTTCAGAAGATTGGGCTTCCGAAGGTATAATGTATCGGAAGGATAATACTTCAGAAGAGAAATTTTCTTTTGAAGTGTGACTTCTTCTGATCTAAGAAAGGAAGAATGCTTCTGAAGACTTAAACTATCTTCTGAAGAGTAATTACTCATCAGAAGATAATCTAAGTTTTTCTTCCGAAGAATTGTTCATTTCTTATAAGTTCATTTACTCAAAGTTAATCATGCCAATGGCTGTTATTAAATACCTGAATCTTCCTTCATCAAATGCCTTGGTGAAGAGATCAGTCAGATTATGTTCTGTATCAACTTTGACTAGATGAATCAATTTCCTCTCTGCACAATCTCTGATGAAATGATACTTGATATCAATGTGCTTGGTCTTGGAATGCTTGACAGGATTATTGGTGATAGAGATTGCACTGGAATTGTCTATCTGTATAGGAGTATAGAACAGCTCTACTCCATAATCCTTCATCTGATTTTGAATCCTTATAACTTGTGCACAGCAGCTAGAGGCAGCTATGTATTCTGCCTCTGCAGTAGAGGTAGAAACACATGACTGTTTCTTGCATTGCCAAGACACAATTCTGGATCCAAGAAATTGACGTCCTCCTGATGTGGATTTCTTGCTAATATTGCAACCTCCATAATCACTGTCAGTATAAGCCATGAACTGAAAGTCTTCATTTCTAAGATACCATAATCCTAGACCTGGTGCTCCTTTAAGGTATCTAAAAATTCTTTTCACAGCAAGCATGATTGAAACTTTGGGATTTGCCTGAAATTTTGCACAGAAGCAAGTTGCAAACATTATATCAGGCCTGCTTACTGTGAGATATATCAATGAACCTATCATTGCTCTGTATTGATGTTGATCAACATCCTCCCCCTCAAGGTCAGGGCTAAGAGATGTTGTCTTGGACATTGGAGTACCTAGAGCTTTGCAATCAGTAAGCTTGAATCTTTCAAGAATATCCTTGACATACTTTGATTGACTAATAAAAATTCCTGTAGAAGTTTGTTTCACCTATAGTCCAAGAAAGAAAGTGAGTTCTCCCATTGAACTCATTTCAAACTTGGACTTCATCAATGATTCAAAGTCCTTGCAGAGAGATTCGTTAGTACAACCGAAGATAATATCATCAACATATATCTGGACTAGCATGATATGTTGATTGGACTTCTTGAAAACATTTTTTTATCAATTGTTCCTCTCTTGAAGTTGTTAGCCAATAGAAAAGAAGATAACGTTTCATACCATTTTCTGGGAGCTTGATGCAGCCCATACAGAGCTTTATCAAGCTTACAGACATGATCAGGAAACTTTGGATCTTCAAATCCAGGAGGCTGACACACATACACCTCCTCATCAATTCTTCCATAAAGAAAGGCACTTTTCACATCCATTTGAAAAACCTTGAAGTTCTTGGCAGCTGCAAAGGCTAAAAATATTCTGATTACTTCAATTCTTGCAACAGGAGCAAATACTTCATCATAATCTATGCCTTCTTCCTGAGTGTATCCTTGAACAACCAACCTTGCCTTGTTCTAGATGACAATACCTTTGTCATCCTTCTTGTTTCTGAACACCCATTTTGTTCTAATGGCATACTTTTCCTTAGGTAAAGGGCAAATCTTCCAAACTCCATGCCTTTCAAACTGAAGAAGCTCCTCCTGCATGGCTTCTACCCAACTGTTGTCTTTCAATGCCTCAGTAACTTTCTTTGGTTCTATTTGTGATAGAAAGCAAGAAAACAAACAGATGTTTGATTCAAGCATAGAGCTTCTTGTTCTTACTCCTTCTTCAACATTACCAATAATGTTCTCAACTGGATTGGTGTTATGGATGCGAGTTCTAGGAATCACATCTAGCTGAGAAGCTAAATCCAGATTTCTTGACTCAAGGTTAGGAAGTACCACCTCAAGATGGATTTCTGGCAGATCTTGTGGTTTTTGGGATTGGACTATTGCAGGATCACTTTCTCTGGGAGAAGAGGGTCCCAAAGTGTTAGTTTTAGCTGAAGGACTCTCACTTTCTTCTTGCTTACTGGTACTGAAGTAGAGTCACTTAAAGGAACAACATGAGATGTGTTCACTGTTTCAGACTGAGAGACATCATTATGTGCTGAAGTGGATTCTGCCAAGATTTGTTTTGAAGCTATTGGCAGTTCAACACGAAAAATCTTCTTCTCTGGTGGACTTGGAGGAGTCTATGGTAGTTGACTGTGAAGCTGGAACATACTCTTTCACAAGATTAAATGCAGATGTAAAGCTATCAAGATCAAACAACCAATCAGGGCCAGTTCCAGGCTTATTGATAGTATGTTCATTGAACTGAACATTTGCAGACTCTTCAATAATTCTGGAAGCTTTGATGTATACTCTATATGCTTTTGCATGTGAAGAGTACCCAACAAAGTAGCTCTCTGCTGATTTCTCAGCAAACTTGGCTAAGTGATCTTTATTATTCAAGATGGTGCACTGACATCCAAATGGTTTGAGAAATCCAATATGGCTTTCTCTTATGCCAAATTTCATAAGGAGTCATACCTTGTGTCTTAACTACCAATACTCTATTTTGGACATAACAGACAGTGTTGACTGCTTCTGCCCAAAAAGTTATTGGAAGTTGGGCATCAAACAACATGGTTCTTGCAGCCGCAATTAGTGTCCTATTCCTTCTCTTAGCAACACCATTTTGTCGTGGAGTCCTAGGAGCACTAAATTGTCTTGTGATACCTTTATATTCACAAAAAGAATTTAAAACATGATTCTTGAATTCTGTTCCTTGATCTGATCTGATTATTTTTACATGGTGATCACTTTCATTCTCCACCCTAAGTATGAATGACTTTAGGGTCTCAGCAGTTTCATCCTTGGTACTTAAGAAAAATACCCAGGTGTATCGAGAGAAATCATCAGTGACTACCAAGCAATATGATTTTCTACCAAGACTTTTAACACTTGTGGGGCCAAACAAGTCCATATGAAGCAAATGCAGGACTGTTGTGATTGAATTTATCTCTTTGGCATGATGAGATGTTTTGTGCTGCTTACCTTTCAAGCATGCAACACATTTATCAACACAGATGAATTCTTTTGTTGGTAAACCAGTTACTAGATTGTTTTTGACAAGTTTATCCATATTTTTAAGGTTTACATGACAAAGTCTCCTATGCCAAAGAGATGATTCATCAAGTGAAGCTTTTGAGACAAAGCAACTTATATTACTAAGTGGTGCAACTGTGCTGATGTTTAGCATGTACATGTTGTTTCTTCTTGGAGCCCTGAGCATGATTTGATCATTTGGAACTACAAATCCTGGTTTCAGAACTACGCATTCATGCTCAGTAAACATGTTGTGCTTTTGATCACACACCTGTGATACACTCAGTAAATTGTAATTTAGTTCCTTTACAAAATGCACATTCTCAAATCTTACCTTGCCATTTGTGATTGTGCCCCTACCTATGATATAACCTCCCACTGGATCACTTCCAAATGCAACAGACCCTCCAAAGAATGGTTCATATTTGTAAAGGTGAGTCTTGTTGCCTGTCATGTGCCTGGAACAGCCACTATCAACTATCCACAAGTTGCTCTTTGATTCCTGCTGTCCCTGCACATGACCAGAAGTGAATTAGAATCTGATGGGAACCCAAGCCCATGTGGTCTTGGGTTTTCCATTTGCATCATTGTAAGTAAATTTCTTTGACATCATCTTAGGTGAAACATATGATGATGTTGGTGGGACAGGTGGTTGAACAGATGGTTCAGCTATTTCCTTCTTCTTCCATATCTGCTTGACTTTAGAGATTGTAGGAAGAGTTTGGTTCTTTTGACTGTCATTGGAAGCAGTTTTAGTCTTTCCTTCCGATGTTCTTCTTCCGAATGAATAGGCTTTCTTGGGTTTGTAGGAAGACTTCTTTGCATGTGCTTCCGATATTCTCTTTCCTTCAGAAGCCTTCTTTTCGGAAGCCCTCTGATTTGTTTCTTCCGACTATCAGAAGTACTTGCTTCCGACGCTTTCTTTGCTGAGTTTCTTCCTTGTTCTTCCGAAGAAACAGATGACTTGCTCCAGCTTTTCTTTCTTCCTCTTCCTTGTGTTTCTGAAAACATCCTTCTTCTTGGATTATAGAAGCAATCAGCAGCAAAGTGATTCTTTTCACCACACATCAGACACACAGTCTGATTGTGTAGGAATTGTTGATGCTGATCTTTGTTGAAGAAGGTTGAGCTTTGGTTCACAGAAGATGATTGTTTGGATGTTTCAACAGACTTGTTGGCTGGGTTATTTACCTGCTTTCCTGAAAAACTGGCTCTTCTCTCCTTTGATCTTCCCCTTTTGGATTTGCCAGATGGACAAGTAACATAGTCATCTGAGGAGGTACTCCCAGTTTGTATATTCTTAGCTTTGACAAAAACTGATGAATGTTTCTTAGTTTTCTTATTTCTTTTCTTAATTTTCAAAGCTAGTTTTTCTGTTTCTAAGTTAATGGGAGTATCATCCTCATCTGAACATGTTGAGTTACTAGTGTTCAGATCAGAGAGATCTTCATTTTGAGCCACTTTGTGTATATCTAACTCATCATCATACAAAAGTTTAGTTACTGGTTTACACCTAATCTCCACCATAGGAGTATAGGCAGATGGAGGCTCCACCCTGTTATAACCCAAACCAGCCCCCCTATTTTCTTTACCAATTCAGCTGTGTTACTCATTTTGAAAATTTTTTCATACTTTTCACCTTGGCTTAAAAATTTGTCTCTGTAAGACTCAGCCAATACAAATTCTGTCTTGGTAGTGGTTAGTCTTTCTAAAAGATTGTTAATTTGACACTGTTTGTTAGTGTCTTCATGTTTTAAGCTAGAAATGGTCTTTTCCATTTCTTCAATCTTTTCTTTGTAATTTCTTTCAGATTCAAAGAAATTTTGCTTGACAACTTGTAATGACTCAAGTTCATTACAGAGTTGAGAATTTATTCTTTTAAAAACATTTAACTTCTCTAAACATTCAGGTGTGCACATATCATCAGTTACCTTGAATGAAGAAGTTGAGTCATTTGCCATCAGAGCACTATTGGAGATGGAAGCATCTTCAGCTTGGAAGCTCCAATCTGCAAAGTCTTGCTCTGCAGTTAGCACTGTTTGAGGAGCTTCATGGTCTTTGATGTGGTTGCCCAGAAGTTGATGGCTGAGTGCTAGATGATTTGCACTCTTTGGCAAAATGCCCTAGTTTTTGGCAGTTGAAGCATTTGAGCTTTAGACTTGTCGAGCCCAAACCCAGTCTTCATGTGTGCTTTTTGAACTGCCTGCCAGTTCTTTGATAGAACTTCTTTGCTCTATAGGAGATCATTACCATCTGATAATTGATGTCCATCTCCTCAAGATCATCTGCAGGAATGCAATCTAAGTCTTCCTGGCACAGGTGAAAGTATTTGGTTTCCTCAGCCATGAAAGCTCCTTGCCCAGAGGTCAAAAGTGGAGTTGGGTTTGAAAAAGGGTTTGTGTGTGTGGTTGATGGAGTTGGTGTTTCAGGAAAGGTGACATTGGGTGTGGAGGTAGGGTGGTAGATAGGTTGATAACTCTGGTAAGGAGAATTGTTGATGGGTGCATAGAGTGCTGCTGAACCATAAGTTATATGAGTGGGTTTAGGTTCCTGGGCATCTATTTCCATCTGGTAAGCACTGAGTATACCAAACAGTTCACTAAGTTTTAAAGTTCTTAGATTTTCTGTCGTCCGGATTGCAACAGAATATATGTTCCAAGCTTGTGGAAGTGATCTAAGAAACTTTCTGATCACATCTTGGTTCTCCATTTTGACACCTGCAGCTACTAACTTATCAACATGCTGAACATACCTGAGATATTGAGAAGTCATCTTCTCATTGTTTTGTTGACAGAAGTTCAGCATGTCTTTCTTATTTTCTTTGACATCTTCAGATCCTTCATACATTTGCCGTAGAGAGTTCCACAGCTCTTGAGCAGATTTGCATTTCTTGAATGCATGTATGATCGAGTTAGGGATGGCCATATGGATGAGCCACAAAGCCTTCGAGTCCACCTCCATTCTCTTGTAGTCTTCATCTGAATAGAGAGCTGGATCTTTTGGCACAAGAGCTCCACCTGCACCAGCAGCAGGAACAGTTAGGATGAAAGACCCTTCAAGAACTGACTTCCAGAGCTTGAAGTCCTGATTCCTGATGAATCCCTCCATCCAGACTTTCCAGGTGTCATAGTCTTCTGGAGTAAACATCGGTGGCTTGTTGAGAGTACCATTCTCTGTATCATGTTTGTTTAGAGTAGCCATTTGAACAAACACAGAGGATATGAGTTTTGACTTAGTGAGATTTTAGAAGAAATAGAACTGGTAACTTAAGGATGATTAATCACTTAAGTTCAAGACCCAATGCTCTGATACCACTTGTTGGATCAGGTTGTTAACTCTAAACAACACTTTGCAAGTATTTCTATCTTTCAATCTAATAGATGCGGAAGTTCTGCTAGAAGGATCTCACAAACACTCAAAGGCAAACAAATAATCTTTGAACAGAAGATAAGAACACAAGAACAAATTTCAAGCTCAAAGATATATTTCTCTCAAAGTATTACAAGTGTTACAACAAGCAAGCACACTTATACAGGTTTACAATGAGAGGTTATATAGCCAAGGCTACAACCGTATACTCGTAGGAATACACGTTGGGTATACTAGACAATACATAAAGTAAATGTAACAGCCGGCCGTATTGGATATTGTCCGCTCTGCCCCACCGGGCTCACGGATTTGCTTTTGGTTACCCGGGTGAAAACTTCCCAGGGAGGTCACCCATCCCTGGATTGCTGCCACCTGAGCACGCTTAACTGTGGAGTTTTCATGTGCTCCACATCCAACTAAGCCCAAAACGTGTCCAATAGAGAAGGTCTCCACTCCCTCTTATAAGGAAGTTTCGTTCCCCTTACTCAACCCATGTGGGATTAGCCAGCCGCGCTGGAGTGGAATTCCTCCCCCACTGGGGAATCAGCGTCCCCGCTGATCACATGGATTCGGCCCCTGTCTCTAATACCATCTGTAACAGCCGGCCGTATTGGATATTGTCCGCTCTGCCCCACCGGGCTCACGGATTTGCTTTTGGTTACCCGGGTGAAAACTTCCCAGGGAGGTCACCCATCCCTGGATTGCTGCCACCTGAGCACGCTTAACTGTGGAGTTTTCATGTGCTCCACAGCCAACTAAGCCCAAAACGCGTCCAATAGAGAAGGTCTCCACTCCCTCTTATAAGGAAGTTTCGTTCCCCTTACTCAACCCATGTGGGATTAGCCAGCCGCGCTGGAGTGGAATTCACCCAAAGGTCTCCCCTTGTTAAAGAAATTTCGTCCCGAAATTTAAGAATTGTTATCGGGTACAACTTCCTCTTCAAACAGTTGGGGATACTTTAACTTCATGTGATCTTCACGTTCCCAAGTAAACTCGGGTCCGCGTCTTGAATTCCAACGAACCTTTACAATCGGAATACGGCTTCGTCTCAGTTGTTTGACCTTGCGATCCATAATCTCTAAAGGTTCTTCGACAAAATGCAACTGATCATCAACTTGAATCTCTTCGAGTGGAACGACGAGTGATTCGTCAGCAAGGCATTTCTTTAAATTCGAGACGTGGAACACGTCATGCACACCACTGAGTTCATCTGGTAATCTCAGTCTATACGCCACAGGACCAATACGTTCGATGATTTCGAACGGTCCCACGTATCGTGGTGCTAACTTGCCTTTCTTTCCAAAGCGCACTACACCCTTCCATGGGGAAACCTTTAACATGACACGGTCCCCCACTTGGAATTCCAACGGCTTACACCGCTTATCAGCGTAGCTCTTTTGTCTGCTTCTTGTAGCTTGCAATCTTCTCTGAATCTGCGCAATCTTGTCAGTGGTTTCTTGAATAAGTTCTGGTCCAGTTATACGGTTATCTCCCACTTCAGTCCAACAAATCGGTGATCGACATTTCCGGCCATAGAGAGCCTCGAATGGTGCACATCCGATACTGCTATGATAACTGTTATTGTAGGAGAACTCAATCAGTGGCAAATGAGAATCCCAATTCCCACCGAAATCTAAAATACAGGTCCTTAACATATCCTCTAGGGTCTGAATCGTACGTTCGCTTTGGCCGTCCGTTTGTGGATGGTAAGCTGTACTCAGATTTAACTGTGTCCCTAGAGATTTCTGCAGTGATTGCCAGAACCTTGAAGTAAATCTGCTGTCTCTATCAGAAATAATTGACAATGGCACGCCATGGCGTACCACTATCTCATTGATGTATAATCTTGCCAGTTTATCCATCGTGAAGGTTTCACGCATCGGCAAGAAGTGAGCAGATTTTGTTAAACGATCTATGATCACCCAAATCGTATCGTGACCACTGGAAGTGCGGGGTAGCTTGGTAATGAAATCCATAGCTATTTGTTCCCACTTCCAGAGCGGAATCTCAGGCTGTTCCAGTAAACCAGACGGTCTCTGGTGTTCCGCCTTTACCTTCGCACACGTCAGACACCGACCGACGTACTCGGCTATGTCTTTCTTCATTCTCGGCCACCAATAAAATCCACGCAAGTCTTGGTACATTTTATCAGCGCCTGGATGAACTGAGTATTTAGTCTTGTGTGCCTCATCGAAGATAAGTCTTCTCAATTCGTCTACCGCCGGAATCCATATACGATCCTGGTAGTAGATCATTCCATCAGACTTGGTCTCTAAATGTTTCTCTGCTCCGCAGTCAAGTTCTTTCTTCAAGTTTCCTCTGTCAACTGATTCCTGTTGTGCTTGAATGATCATGTCTTGTAAACTGGTCTGCACAGTCATCCCCATAGCTCTAACGCGTAAGGGTTTGACTCGTTCCTTCCGGCTCAAGGCATCAGCTACAACATTCGCCTTTCCCGGATGGTACTTGATCACACAATCATAATCATTCAGAAGTTCAACCCAACGGCGTTGTCGCATGTTGAGCTCCTTCTGATCAAAAATGTGCTGCAGACTCTTGTGATCTGTAAATATGGTACACTTAGTGCCATATAAATAATGTCTCCAAATCTTCAATGCGAAGATTACTGCTCCCAGTTCAAGATCATGAGTAGTGTAATTCTTCTCATGAACTTTTAACTGTCTTGATGCATAGGCTATGACCTTGTCCCGTTGCATTAAAACACAACCGAGTCCCTGATGGGATGCATCACAATACACAACAAAGTCTTCACATCCTTCTGGGAGAGATAAGATTGGAGCATCACACAGTTTCTGTTTCAATGTCTGAAAAGCATCTTCTTGTTTCTGTTCCCGGACAAACGGTTCACTTTTCTGAGTTAACTTAGTGAGAGGCAAAGCTATCTTAGAAAAGTTCGAGATGAATCTTCTATAATAACCTGCCAATCCCAGAAAAGACCGTATCTCCGTTGGTGTCTTCGGAGTGTCCCAGTTCTTTATTGCTTCAATCTTGGCAGGATCTACGTGTATTCCCTCACTGTTGACTACGTGACCAAGAAACTGAACTTCCCTTAACCAAAATTCACACTTAGAGAACTTGGCATAAAGTTTTTGTTCCATCAACAGTTCCAAGATTTTCCTGAGATGTTGTTCATGTTCTGCTTTGCTCTTGGAATAAATCAGTATGTCATCGATGAAGACGATAACGAACTGATCTAAATACGGCTTGCACACTCGGTTCATGAGATCCATGAAAACCGCTGGTGCATTTGTCAATCCGAAAGGCATCACCAGGAATTCGTAATGCCCGTATCTGGTTCGGAAAGCCGTCTTCGGTATGTCTTCGTCTTGAACTCTAAGTTGATGATATCCGGACCGTAGATCAATCTTCGAGAAATACTGCGCTCCTTGTAACTGATCAAACAAGTCATCAATCCTCGGCAATGGGTACCGATTCTTGATAGTCAACTTGTTCAGCTCTCGATAGTCGATACACATTCTAAACGATCCGTCTTTCTTCTTCACGAACAAGACCGGAGCTCCCCAAGGTGAGTAGCTCGGTCTAATGAATCCTTTATCCAATAACTCCTGCAACTGGTTCGACAATTCCTGCATCTCCGAAGGTGCTAACCGATAAGGAGATTTAGCAACAGGAGTTGCTCCAGGAACTAAATCGATTCGGAACTCTACCGGTCGCGCAGGTGGCAAACCTGGTAGGTCTTCAGGAAATACTTCCGGATACTCTTTCACTACAGGTACGTCTTGTATCTTCTTCTTGTCTTTCTCTTTTTCCACTACATGTGCCAGGAAAGCTACATACTGCTTCTGTAAACACTTACGCGCCTTTATGCATGAAATGATTTTGACACTTCGTTTTGCTTGATCCCCTTTGACTTCCAACACACGATCATCTGGTAATGGAACTCGAAGCAGCTTCTCAGAACAGATGACTTCCACTCGGTTAGAGGAAAGCCAATCCATTCCAACAATGATGTCGAAACTACCCAACTCCATCGGTATCAAATCGATAGAGAATGTATAACCGTTAAGTGTCAATGGACAATTCCTGTGAACTGTACTAACTGTGATCTGTTTTCCGTTAGCTACTTCTATAATGTAAGGGGAGTCTAACTGTTCTTCTATAGAATCTAGTTGGCATGCAAAATCGGCAGAGATAAAACTCTGATCCGCACCAGTGTCAAATAGAACAGATGCATAAAAATCATGTAAGAGAAACGTACCAGTGACCACATTCGGGTCCTGGCGTGCAGCTGGTGCTCCAATAACGAAAGCTCTTCCACGAGGAGCTTGAACTGCTTGTTGTGCCTTCTTCGGGCAGTTCTTTGCAAAGTGGCCTTGTTCGCCACAGTTGAAGCATCCACCATTGTTCTGGTTGGCTGGTGGAGGGAGAGCTAGTGCAGCATTGTTGACTGCTGGATTTGGTGTCAGTCTGCACTGCTGAACCCAGTGCCCTTTTCTTCCACAACCCGTGCATTGACGGCACTGGTTGTTTGCAGCATGGTGATACTGGCATTTAGTACACAGAGAATGGGTGCCAGTATACTGTTTCTTGGGCACATTGTGTTGTGCCGCTGCTACTTGATTTAGAGGAGTAGCCACAGTGTAGTTCTTGATAAACTTCTGCTTCTTCTTTGGGTGTTGCTGAGGTTGTGGCTTCTTTGAAGACTCTTCTTTTCTCTTGCCAGTGTCTGCCTCTTTCTTCAGAACTCCCGAGGCAACCATCAAATCAGTGAGTTTTCCAGACAGTCTCACTGCAGATTCAACAGTAGTAGGGTTGGCTGAAACAACCATGCCCTGGATGCAGGCGGGAAGTCCACCCACATATCTATCAATCCTCTTCTCCAAAGTAGGTACCATGTCGGGCACCAAAGCAACTAACTCGTGGTAACGAGTTGTATACCCCATGTGATCAGCCCCCTTCATCACATGGTTGGATAATTCAACCTCCAGTTTCTGCAGCTCATTCTTGGGGCAGAACTCTGTTCGCAGCAGTGTCTTGAAATCTTCCCATGGCATGGCCATGGCTTCTTCTCTTCCTCGGGCGTTGATCTGACCATTCCACCAGGTCAGAGCCCGCTTGTTGAATGTTCCAGCTGAATAACGGACTTTATGATGCTCTGGACAACTGCAGAGATCCAGAGTAGCTTCAATCTTTTCAATCCATTGGATTAATCCAACGGCTCCTTCAGATCCGCTAAAGCTAGGCGGCTTACATCCTACGAATGACTTGTAGGAGTAGTGTGAGGTACCACCAGTATTCCCACTGGCTTCTCCAGATGAGTTGCCAGTGTTGTTCATCTCATTACGGAGAAGATTGAACATCTCCGGTATCGCTTCCTTCATCTGATTGGTCATCTGGTTGCTCAGTAGAGTCATCAAAGCGATGGTGGTAGGATCCAGTAGGGGAGTCGTGCCTGAACCTGATGCCTGTGTGATCAGTGGAGGAGGAGGTGGAGGCGGTGGAGGAGGTGGCGGTGGTGAGTCATTTGGCGATGGCGTCGAGGAGTGTGGAGCTTGGTCTTGTGTTGATGTCAACAGCGGAGGTTGTCTTCGTGGCGGCATTCTGATCATAACCAAATGAATATTGGTTAGTGCAATGATCGAATGCAGAAGACGCAATGCAATAAGTCTTAAATCCTAAGTTCTCTACATGCAGGGTCCCTAGGTTATAGTCTAGGCCAAACCGTTTAATTAAATGACCTATATTTCTCTATAACCATGGCTTTGATACCAATCTGTCACACCCCGAGCCGGCGGGATAGGATCGGTTGTCCCGTCGGGCGGAAAGTCCCCGGGGCGCGATATCGTGAGTGATAATCGTAATGATCAGATTGTTTACATTGCACATGATACAAATGAGAAATGCTAAATATAATAGAATTACAAAGTTAAATTACATCAATATTGTTTATAATTTAACAATGTAAATCTATCATTAACATCATGTATTTCTATCTTGTATTTACACAAGATATACAAAATAATTTGCATAATGATGTCTTCAAAAATAATGCAGGTCCAAAAGCTAAGCCTCCTATCTGAAGTCCTAGTACGAAAGGAATAACTCCTTAGTTGACCTGTTCGTCACCTGAGAAGTCATGCAAAAATCAAGTCAACACATGGTGGGTGAGTTCATATAGTTTTATGATTTGAAAATGATTTGAAAACCTCTTTCGGTAAAGACCCTAACCTCATTAACATCAACTGTATCATCCAGATCGGTATGCTTATATATAGGGCATACCCCTGGGTCAAGGCTACAACCCCGCCCAGACGACGTCCCACCACATACTAATCCGCATAGGACATTGATATTAATGATAATTAAGCATTTTTACCTAACACTCTTCTGATTTAGATTATGATTTTGAAATCTGATTTGCCTTTGATCCTCTTGATTTTGATCGTAGATATATGATTTCCCAAATGTCAGTGATAATAGCAAAATGTCAAATATTTAGTTAAATAACTAAATAAAACATTTAAATACAACTAAGACATGATGATTGGGTATGATTTTACTCAATCAGTTAGACTTAGTTGTTGGTGGTTGTCCAAGTTGTAACCTCTCACACGTGACCCATACCAGGCATAACTCACAAGGAGTATACCTGGGCGTGACGGGATTTTAATGATTTGCCCTTACAGCTTGACCCTAAGGTCTTCTGTACATGCGAGGACTTTAATGTTTTGCCCTTACAGCTTGACCCAACGGTCTTCTGTACATGCGGGGACTTTAAGGATATCCTTTGTTTCTTGATCTCTTGATTCTCTTAGACTTTGATAATGAATTCAATGATTGTTCACGTTGTTGCCCGTATAGCCTGACTACAAGAGTCTTCTATACCTGAAGGGACTTTATATGTGTGTTACACCTGGTCTTGATTCCATATACAACTGGCATCCACCTTGAATTGAGTATTAATGAGTTCATTAGATCATAATGATTTCATTACTTCAATGATTCACACACATTTATGATTTCTGATTCCTTGAGTCTCTTGATCTTGATCTTTTGACTTTCCCATGATTCACAATGATAATTGATTTGATATTGATTCTTGGGCCTCAGATCACACACTGAGTTATGATTCCCTTGAATATGATTTATTGATTTTGTTCATATGATTTCACTTTGAATTTAGATTCTTGAATTTGAACTTGATGGACTAAGGGTTGATTTAGAGTTTAAATTTAAGGTATTACTCATGAGAGTACTTAAATTAATTTGACAACTTGAACTGTGTAATAATTTCCTAGACAGGAGTCTAGGAGTATTAACAACATATATATATGTAAAACATATAATAAGTAAAAGCATTTAAATAAACAGTTTAAATAAAACAGTTTACGCATGCTTCTCAGCCCCGCGTTTAAAACAAAAATGTTTAGAAAAGGGGCAATGAACTCACCTTTGTTGCTGTGCAAATGATTCACAAAAGAGAATGCGCACTCTTTGACTGTAGCTTAGGTATCTTTATCACCTGAATTAATTTAAGAAGATTCGTAGACGATAAGTATATATATTAGACGTCATAACTGGGGTTTGGTCTCGGTGTGCAACTAAGTGTCCTAGATTACTAATGTGATTCTAAGGCTTCCTCTAACTAGACTACCCGTATTACCCATTAATAACCCATATCCCCAGTTAATCCTTTAAAGACTTTTAGTAGAACCTTTCCAATTTATCCATTTTAAGTTAAGCATTTATTTAAGAAAGTCATTTAATTACTTTAAGAAAATTTATAATTTAATTTCTTTTATGAAAAGCATATTTTATTTAAGAAAAGTGTAATTAACATGATGACAGGCTTAGATTAAGCCCATTGGGGCCATACTCTGGTCCATTTATTAGACTTTGATTCTCACTTGGTTCCCTTTTTCCTTGTTTTGATAACTTCGTCTTAGGTAATTCAAATGAATTACCAAGACTAGTTATGTGTTTCTATAATCCCAAAAAGGTTAAGGAGTTATTTCATAAGAACAACACCATCACCTTAGACTTAAGATCTATGTCTCCTAATGGACTTCAAATGTGCTAATTCTCAAAAAGGCGATGACTTTGATGTTACCTTATGATTTATTCACTTACTTTAGTAAGGTCTTACTATAGATTTCAATGGATAACCCATGTAACTTAACCCACCACAATAGAAATGTCTACTTTGATCATTTAAAGAGGAGTTTATTTCACCCAAGATTAGCTATGTGGAAGGAAACCTTAATACACTCCCATGCACACACTCACACTAACACACATAACCAATTCCATGCATGCCCTATGTGGGGTTCCATTTTCCTTCAAAACCCTAATAGGTGATTCCCCCATACATTCGGCCGAATCACATGTAACCAATTCCGACCGACTGACATATGATCCCGAATGTATACTAAGGCCGAATGAGAGCTTAGCTGATCGAATGGTCAGTGGTGAGGGTGATGGCTTGAGCGAATGAGGGAGTGGTCGAATGTGATGATCGAATGAGACTCAGCCGAATGATGTCTGCCGGTCAAATAAATCCTAGGCCGAAGGAAAGTGGCGAATGATTCTTGGTTCGGCGAATAGGACGATGGCGAATAGGCTTGGTCGAATGAGAGTTCATACTCAACTGGGTTATTCGGCGAATAGGAACCTCATGTGGCCAGGGACCATTCGGCGAAAGAGAGTGGGTCATTCGTGGGTTGGCCATTCGGCAACCTGATGGTGGAGCCATTCGACCAATCGACTCAGTCAGATGCAGTCGAGATTTCTAACAAATCGACCAGGTGAGATGAGGGAGTTGGTTCCTACGCATCCTAAATGTGATCGTGTGTGAATTTCAGGGGTTGAAATGACCTAAAACCGGTTCCAAGAGGGGTTCGAAACTAGGGTTTTGAAACCCTCAACCCGAAACAAAGACATGATTTTTACCCCGATTTTGATGGATTTCAACTCCGATCTGTTGTACTTCCTTGATCTACACGTGATGGTGGTGATTTTGACACCAAGAACACCTGAAATGGTTGAGATTTGAGCACAAGATCTTAGAGAGAAGTGGTTTTCTAGTGAGAATTTTAGAGAGAGAGAGAGATGAACGAGTTTAAGCTTGAATGGCTGGTAGATGGTGATTGTTTGGGGGTTGTTGTGGCATTAAATGCCACAATAAATGTGGGGAATAATACCGGGTTCGTTCGGGTTCGTTCGGTTTCGCGTGATTTCGCGTAGAAACGTCATTTTCGCGTCGTTTTTGTAACGAAACGGCTCGGTTATAAAATAAAAATCATAAAATTATTTTAGGTTGTGATTCCTAATAAATTAACTAAATATCTTTTAATTATTTAATTTACAAAATATTTATTTAACGTTTAAATCGAATCGCGCGATCATCGCGCGTATTTGTTCGAATCAAATACGACGATAACTACACTTTTCAATATTGTTTTCTAATTATCGAATATCATTCAGAACGTTAAACTTTTAGATTTATTCGTACAGATCGTCACCTATACGAATAATCTGTCGGTTTAGCATTCACTTAACGATATTCGTGTTGTTTTGTCCTGTAAGGCCTCACATACGTTTATACATAATAAAATCCTAACAAATAAATCACATGATGATTCTGTGTTGCCAGATAATTATCTGACTCAAGAATCATTGTTCTGAACTGATTTCTCTGAAATGACTGAGAATTCACTGTTTTGATAATATGAAATGATACTAAGACTTGATATGAACATAAAATACACTGAATTACATGAAATTTGTACCTGATTACTGTTCACGCACTGTTACGATCACTGTTCCGGTAACGGTTCCGGCACTGACGTTACAGTAAAGCTTATTCTAGTATCTAAAGTGTCTTAACAGGCTAAGACACTTAATTACAATCATTACAAATATAGACATTGACTTTACAAAAGACTAGCTAAATACAAAAGACATTTAATGTTCTTGATCTTCAAGGCTTCAGATGATATTTTGCATTTAATGCAGCTGAGTAGAAGTAAGGTGTTGTGTCTGACTCTCGGTATGTAATCTTTGTTGTAGTCAGATCAGCATGTCTGTTGTCAGCACCTTTGTACCATAAAAGGTAATCAGCTACAGTCTTTGTCAGAGTGTACTCTTCGGAAGTCTTTGTCTTTGGAAGATGCTGGGGAGAATCTTCGGAAGCCTTTGTTCTTCAGAAGCTTTCTGTCTTCGGAAGCTCTGAAGCTTTAAATCCTTTAAGTATTTGCCTTCTAAAGTGGTTTGTCGTGTACAGCCTTCGGTAGGAGTAAGTTACCTTTCGGAAGCAATGCTGCTTCCGAAGAGTAACTCCTTCCTTCCGAAGGCTGTGTGTCTCTGTAGAGTCTGGTACGTAGACAAAATAGAAGTTTGGTGAGCATCAGCCTTTATTAGTCTTTACAGTCTCCCCCTAGGCTGATGCTACCAAAACTTCCTATACAATTATCCTTGTCACCCTCTCTCCCCTCAGAATTTGAGCTCTAGCCTTCACTCATTTGATGGCTATTCTCCCATCTGATCCATTGTCAGGATTATCAGGGTTCAGATAGTTTTCAAAAAATAGAATTCTAAAAACGACTCTTAAAACATTAATAACTGCCTTATAAAACAATACAAACCTATAACAATAAAAACCTCCCCAAATAAAAATAAATACGACAATAGAGAAACCACGCCAATTAAAAACTACCATCTCCAAATAATATTATATGCATCGCATTTGAGGCGTTAGATTTCTTTTGAGGCAGCTAAATAAACCACCCCAAAAAAGCGTTCAATTTTTTTAATCGCACCTATATGAGGCACTCTCTTAACCGTCTTATAAAATTAATTTCACCGCCCAAAAAACGCATCGACATATCAGACACACGTTCTACATACAAAGAGGTGTCCATAAGGATAAAACCATACCTAAAAATCGGGTCTCTATCCTACACAAATTCTAGAGATCTCAGACTCAACAAAAATGATTGACAAAAATGAATCTATTGACATGTTTATGTATAATTGTATAAAATCAATTTGTATTTTCGATTGGGATGTATGGATGAAAATGTCTACGAGTTTTACATTTTATCCTTATACATGTTGAATTAGTTTATGTTGTATAAGGTTGAAAAAGGGGCATGAGCAGCTATTGTGGAGAAAGTGCCACACTAAAAGAAGAAGTTTTACAAATTTGATTAAGTTGAACATCCAGTTTATAGATGGGTTCTGTTAAAAGTGTCTAAGATACATGCAAATTAGTAAAGTAAGTATTTTCACAAACGGATCAAAATAGACACTTAGATAAATAAAATATCGAAAATGGAAACCCTTTCATTTGATGTATTTTTTGATGAACAATGGATTGGGCATATCACACTCCATCCAGAAGACGGTACACAAGTTAGGGGTTACCATGCGACAAGGGTAGACGTCAGGGGTAGTATAACAGTAAACTTATGAGATCCATTCAAAATGTAATACGTCACATTTGCCATTTTTTGGATTTCATTTAATATATTGGGACCTTAATATTTATGCTTCTAATTCAATGTTTTTGTTGGAGGTCGTTCAAATGGATCTCAAAATACTTTTGAGATCCATTTGAACGACCTCCAACAAAAACATTGAATTAGAAGCATAAATATTAAGGTCCCAATATATTAAATTAGAAGAAAAAGTTTAGAAAGATGTTAAATATTTAACATTAATTAAGGTTAAAATAAATATTGTTTTATAATAAGTGAAATCTGTAGCATAAAATTTTTTTAAAGTTATTGCATATATGTAAAAGAATGTTCTCTTTAAATATGCAAATCTATACGTAATTACAACTAAAACTCAATTCATATCCATGATTAAACCTTAACAAATGTTTACAACTTGTGCGTTGAATAATGATAATGAAAATCGTAATAATAAAATTAAGAATGTTAATAAATGGTAATAATTTCAATTGAAATAAAAGGAATTAAAAATTAAAATATTTGTGGTATCTAACTTCTAGCTTGAACATAGCTCATGATTAGATGATGTGTTCTTATAAATTTCAATAAGTAATCTATTTTGGAACTCTTCATTCGAACTCGCAATCTTTGATGATCGACGTGGTTTGGACAAATCTTTTTCTTGGTTTTTAGACTTACTGAAGTTAAACATTTTCTTGACTCTCCCAAACCTGCCATCATTGTACTCTCCAAGACGTATCGATTTCATGCTCTTCGCACCATCGAATCCATCGTGTGTTGTTCTCCTCCACACTTTGTTTGCATCAACCGAACTCGAAACACTTTTTGAGAGACTTCTTGAAAGGCTTCTTGAAAAGTTTTCCATTGTTTGGGCTTAGGTTTGCTTGAGGATTTGTGTTGAACGAAATGGTTTTGAGTATTGCTATTTATACATATGTTGATTAAAAGGAGGGTCCTACTATTTGGAGGGTTGGTGATCAATTAGCCCATGTTCATTCTAGATGTTTGACCGGCCTTTGTTGACCGTATTATAAAGTCAATTAAGTCGATTTGTTATAAATAAATAGAACGAGCCACCATCATGTTGCTAACCGCAAGCCGAGGGTGTTACATTCTGGGTACATCCACTAAATAATTCACTTACAACTATAATATTTATAGATATTAACTTTCACTAAAGTCGAGTATGTTTTGTGACGAAGTAAATATATTAATACAATAACGGATGCAAATAGAGAGGGGAAAAAACCGGTTCCAAAACCAGAACCGGTCATACCCAATTGACAGGTATAGGTGGTTTTAGTTTTTTAGACAAAACAAAACCAAAACCGGAATTACTGAAACCGGTTCCACATTTACCCGGTCAAAACCCAAATTAGAATCGGCCAAAAACCTTTCGAAACAGGTTAAAAACATAACCGAAATTGGTTATTGATCAGAATCAAAACCGATTTAAAAGAGAAAACGGTTAAAAAAAACTGATTTGCCCGCCTCTAGATGCAATTATACATCTGTACCCAAGTTAAATATATATATTTTTGTTTTACTTTATGAAAAAATATTCATAAATAACAACTTTGACAATTGAGGTTGAACATATATATAATTGTACTATTTTGCCTTTATGTTGATTGTTGACCAAGCATAATAAGTTTAAGACGAAAAGCCACCTTCTAGATGGGAGCATGCCTCTTCATGTGAGAATAGTCTTTTTAATGAAGGTTTTATCTGAAAAAAGGTTCAATCATGTAATTTAATTTCGGATAGTTTAAAAGTAAAATAAATCTATAACTCAGTAAAAAAATAAAGTTACCTTGACTCGCTTACGCTCGGCCCTCCACAGTCCACATCCACCCGTTCAATCTTTTATTACTTCCAAGTTTTAATTCTTTTTCACATAAATCGGTATATTAAAACTAATTAATGGAGTAAAAAGGGAAGAGGGCAAGAGCTGATCACACGCGTATTACACAGACTTATTAACAAAACACAATACAACTGAAAATTTTTAGTAATACATATAGATCGACATGTTTATGGCATGAATAAGATTGTGTCTAAACATGTGTAATTATCTACTTGAATGGCCAAAATAATAAAAATAAGACTCGGAGGGGCCCTTGTGTTATTAATAGAAAGATAATTTTTTTAGAACAGCGGTTGATGCAACGGCAAGACCGTTGCCTCAGAAGCCTTACACTCATGCTACAATTGTAGCGATGCATTTTCAGTGGTATTAGAGAGGCTCCCCATGCTGCGATTGCAGCGGATGCTACTCCCAATCCTCCTGACGGACCAAGTTGGTTGGAGTTAAAGACTCGTCAACCAACCGTTTTAGGGAAAAACCGGGCAGGAAGCTTTAACCATGCCGCGTAAAACCTTTTTGGCTTGGACACAAAGCTAGATGATTGCCCGGGTCGCGCGTCATTGCTATGTCTCACAAAATTTTGACAATAATAGGAATTGAACTCACAACCTCCACTAGAAAGTGTGGGCCTTTTACCGGTTACCACTACCAAATCTTGAGGACTAATAGAAAAATACTTAAATTGGTATATTTATGTTTAGAGCATGCTTACTAGAAGAAGCTTCAAGAATTGCAAGTGTGTGAAGAAAAATTGATCCATGACATCCGAGAGAAGAATTTGATGATTAAATTCAGCAGCTTTGGGATTTGAATCAAAGATTGTTAGCATATATCAATTCTTCATCTATGGTAATGAATTTAGAAAGTACTCTCTTTGATGAGTATGAAGAAATCGATGCATTGTCAGGTAGTAGTGAAACATTTGAATGAAGTAAAGTATCTTGATGATATTAGTTTGAACTTGACACATGTGTGCTTTGATTGTAATATGGATTCTTGAATCGTATCATTTATATTGGTTTACTAGTAAAGAAAATTGAGTATGGTTGTTTTTTTTTTTTTTTTTTTTTTTTTTTTTTTTTTTTTTTATAAATTATGACCTAAATTATATTAATATGAGTTCAGATATGTAAATGACACTTGAAATATTCCTTATGAATGTGAATTTGATTATTTTCAACTAAGATTCAAAGTTTTTGGTTAGAAATTTTAAACATTGGAGTAGTTTTATTAAGAATTTAGTAATGTGCATGCCAAGTATTTGATGAAATTCTTGATGAATTATGTTAATGCCCTGTTTTGTGAAGATCATATAAAATTAACCTACGAAACCGAATAAGGTGTAATTTATATCACGCAAAAGCCCTTTTAATCTATTATGTTTCATCTTTGAACATAAGAAGCTAATTCAAGCCAAAAATGGGTCAAAACAGTCGCGGACAAGTTGCATAGAAAATGCAGCAAAGCTGAATGGAATTAATCAATTCATGCATGATCTGTTTTAACAAAAGTCGTATTAAATCATATAAAAACATCATTAAGGTGATTATTTTTGGGTTATAAAGCTATGTGACACCCCATAAAATCCAGGTCAGCATCTTATTTTATTAAATGTTTATTTAATTGATATTTGTACACGTGGCACTAGAATTAGTCTAATTTAGTGTGACACGTGGCATTACTGTACGAACACTGACACAACACGATAATTCAGTGAATTATCGCAACACGCACACACGTGTTTAAGGAAACACGAACGTTGGTGAACGTCAAAGCACATCGTGTAACAAAACACTAGAAACCTCACGAAACGCTCAAACCTTGAACTTGAAAGTTCAAACGAGGTCGAAAAATAGTCCGTAAGCGTGAAAACATCGAAGAACAGATCAAACCATTGAAATTGGGCCTATTGGGCTCTTTTGGGACCCGTCACGGTACACGATGGACCTCAAGGAACCCCATGGCGGTACACGATGGATGGGCGGGGAGTTTGAACTCCCGAATTCCATCGCGGTACGCTAAGCAACTTTTTGCCCCTCTCGGCGGTACGTGACGACACCCAGACGCCAAATCTTTATAAAACCAAGACCATTATGCCTACACTACCCACTTTAATCATTTCCCTTGCATCTACACGCCATCCCTCGACATTATCTTCTGCAACTCACCAAGAACAGCCCCTGGAAGCCATTGAAGGATCTCTTGAAGCTCTAAACTTGAAGGATTGAAGGCTTGAAGCTTGAAGGACCATACTTGGGGATTGGAACCACCACCATCCTTTCAAATCTGCATCATCCATTGTTCCAGGAGCTTGGGGGAACTGATATCATCACCATTCTTACCTCTTGAAGCTCTAGAAGGTAGCCTTGCATCTCTAGTAGCTTAAAAACACCTCTACACTCACATGCATGCCTTTGAATACACATGCAAGCACATATATTGCACATGCACGAAATTTTAATCTGGGTTTGATGATGTTTATATGATATTTGATGATTGATATTGATTTAATGATGTATCTTGGTGATTCATGACGATCCATGATAATGTGTATTGTTATAATGCATGATTTGGTCATAAATGGGTGAAATACCCACATGCATGCATGATCTAAGGTTGTTAGATGAGCTTTTGATGATTATTGGTGTTATTGGCAATGTACTACATGATTTGGTATTGTCAAAATGAGTAAAACATGAACATTTGCAATACTTACTATTATTAGAAACTTTTTGTTACAAAATGATGATGAGGAATGAAATATGATCATGCATGTGTATAGATTTGTTATTTGGATGATAAAATGATGTTATAATGCTAAAAGATTTGGTTTGAAATTAAGTTGTGGTCATTTGAGATCAAGTTACTATTTTTAGTAACTTTTGTAAACTAATATGTGCTATATGATGATTTTGACCTAATGAGAGTATCTAGATGATGATTCATGATGATATGAGATGTTATTTGATATAAAAATGGATTAGGAACGCTTAGAATAGTAATGTGAATGATATTGGTTATAGTTACTATCTTTAGTAACTTTATTTTGGGAAATATCGATCTAAGAATGCAAGATATGTTTTGAGCATGCTAAATGGCTTAATATGATTTAATATGATTATCGCATGCTAAGTTAGATGATTTTCGATGATACTTGTGCTATATTTAGAAACTTTCCTTTTAAGGAAACTTTAATGTGTAAAATGGCTTACGTGCTTATTTGACCACCCATGATGATGTGATATGTGTTAACATGATCATGTAGGACTAACGAGCATGCTAGAACTTTAAAAACAATATGTGATGTGAAACTTACCATAAATGGAAACTTATTATATATGGTAAGTTGTCCATGAACGCGACCTGCGCGTTTTGCACACGACGAGCACAAGCACAAATCGCAACCGACACACGGTTCACCAACGGGTCGTTGACTTGACACGGTCAAACATAGTCAAAAACGGTCAAACACGGTCAAACACGTTCAAAGACGAGCAAGCATGGTCAATGTGGACCAGGACGGACAAACATAACAACCGAGGGTTGTTGAGCACAAACACAAGCACGTATACAAACACAGTCACTTACATGAACTCACGTATGGTATACGATATAGGTAGCCGGTGACTGACTACCTGACGACGCAGGAGCTTACGCTTGCACTAGTTCTTTATCATTAAGGTGAGTTTACGGCCCCTCTTTACTCTTTTACAAACTTTTAAAATAGGGGGAGAATACTTGTTGAATCGAGTCAAACACTATTACCGTACAAACATTATTTGTGTATGCTGGTTTATTAGACAAACATTAAGTGTTGTAATCGTAACAAGCCCTCACAAAGTCTTACCGTTAATGTACAAACAATGAGGTGAGTTTGAATAGATCTATTTGGGTGTGACGAACCCCACGTGGCACAATACTGACTGGAGGTCGGGACACGTGAAATCTCGACCTACCTAGCTATGTTATTACGAGACATAGCGGAGGCAAGGACTAACAAGTCTAGTTCGGTAGTGACGCACTGACACTTGGAGTCTAGGGCTAGGTACTAACATTATGATAAACATGACATGTGTTTTCTTACTATCTATGTATATCAAAACCTGTGAACTTATCGACCATTGCGTTGACACTTTTCTTTTTAAACTTGTATTCTCAGGTAACTGACAGGTATATGGACTCAGGGAACACACCTAAGGGCACGAGCATAGGAACTGCATACATTTATGTCGTGTCGTTTTGATCAAACAATTATAATTTATGTTATGTATTTTAAACAATGTAGTGTCTGACAATTTAATTTCCGCTGCTTAATAATTATATTTCCGCTGCATGTTTGAACAACTATTATTCCCCTGTAAATTATTTTGATAACATTTATGACAAGCAACGTATTTTGAAAACGCATATAGAGTCGTTCTATATGACCATGAGCTGCGATTCTGGCCACGTCACACCCAAGTGGACTGACTACACACGTGGGAATTTGGGGGTGTGACAAGCTAAAAGAGTCTTCTACATTTCATATTTGAACATATGGATCTAACTCTAGCTGTGGGAGGGGGAAAAATGGTCGGTTGCAGCTGCAACACAAAAGTGCAACACTAAATATGGTTCATTAGTCAGATAATTATCTGGCAATACAGAACCATCATGTGATTATTTGTTAGGATTTTATTACGTATAATCATATGTGAGGCTTTACAGAACAAAACAACAACGGATGTCGTTACGTGAATGCTAAATCGACGGATTATTCATATAGGTGACGATCTGTACGAATATATCTGAAAGTTTAACATTCTGAATGATATCCGATAATTAGAAAACCATATTGAAAAGTATAGTTATCATCGCGTTCGTACGGGTGACGATTCGAACGAATACGCGCGACGACTGTACGATTCGATTTTAAACAGTAAATTAAATATTTCTGAAAATTTAAAATGAACTGAAGATATTTAGTTAAATTACTAGGAATCACCACCTAAAATAATTTTATAAACTCTTCTTTTAAAACCGAGAAGTTTCATTACAAAAATGAAACGAAAATGACGATTTACGCGAAACCAAGCGAAACCGAACGAACCCGAACATAACCGGGTAATTTGAGACCATTTAATGTGGCATTTAATACCACAACAACCACCACCTACCAGCTCTCACCCCCAATTTTCGTTCTCTACTTTCTCTCTCTACTCTCTCTAGAAAGCATAGCTAGATCTTCTTCAATCCTTCACGAAATCGTGTGATTTTGGTGTCAAAACGACCACCATCACTTGTAGATCACGAAAGTACAAGGGATCTAAGCTTCCATCCATCTGATTTGAGGTAAAATCCATGATTTGGTTCGGTTTTAGGGTTTTGAAACCCTTTGAATCGGTCCATTAGACAACCGGTTTCTACACCACTTTAATCCTTAGGATTCACACTATTGCACCCTAGAATGATGTAGGAACAAACCTCCTTTCATTCTCTGGTCGATTAGCTCGAAAATCCTGTGCTGCCACACACTAGGCCGCTGCGGCCGAATGGCCAACAAGCAGCTTGCCAAATGGCCAAGTTCCCTTCGGCCGAATGGCCAGGCTTCTCCTTCGTTCGACCGGCCTTCATTCGGTCGGGAAACCGGTTAATTCTGTCGCCCAGCAGCCTCTTTCGGTCGTCCAAACAATCACTCATTCGGGTGAAGACCTAATCGGCCAAAGGCCATGCGGCCGGCCCTCATTCGGTTTAGTCCTGCGCCTCAACCCCATTCGGCCCAGGTCTGGTCCAGTCGGCAAATCGCATAGGTCAAACCCCTTTCGGCCGTGGGTCATTAACAAGGGGAACCGGTGTCACACCGCCACCTCTCGTCACCTGAGATGATGTCACTATGTACTCTGATATGGTTGCGGAAGCATAGTGGTGATGTCTCAGAGATGAGGTGTGACTTACTTGAACCGATATCACAGCACACAGATTCACTTAAAATAAATATATTACAAGGGTTTCGTAAATACATCAACATTACAGCTTAGTTTAGTACACAATCTAATATCCCTTAATTACAAAAGTGTGATGTGCATCCTTACCGTGTCGTCACTGTTGCCCTGCAAAAATGTTGAGTTTAAAACGTCAGCACAAAGCTGGTGAGTTCGACAACTTATTTAAACAATATGATATGAAATGTAAGTTCTCAAAAAGTTCAGGTACGGATAACCATGGGACCCGTATGTAGTTCCTTTCGGACAGTTGTACGTTTCACGAAGATACTACCCGTCGGTAAATATCTTATTGCCTCATTATCTTAATGTCTATCACTAACATTAAGAATGTTGTTATGGAAACAGGTGCCAAACATTCACACAAGGGGAGATGCAATCCACCCAGCGAATGGGTTGTCAGCCAATAGTACTATCAATGATTCCTGTTCGGCCCCACATGGGTTCACTAGATATAGTTCAAGAGATGAGGTCTTTTGATACTGTGATAATGATGCTAACGGCAAACCCATAAAATCACACAAAAGTCACATGAAATCACACCGATATCAGTGATGCATATCATATGTTCAGAAATAGTTAGCAGAGTTACCCCGATGTTTATAAAACATTAAAAAGAAAAGGGGTTGTACGAAACTCACCTGATGATTCAGTGGTAGCAGAATATCACACAAACTGGTAATAATATGATGATTCTGCATTTAGTTTTATTTAATGAGTTATTTATGTTCTATTTTACTGATTAGATCTTTCTGAACGTTCAATGTCAAAGACATTGCTTAGTAAGTCATCAAACCGATATTAAATATTTAATTGTTTAATTTAGCATTATATCATACAATGTATGATAATGTAGGAACCTACATTTCATTAGATTCCTAATACAAGGTTGATGATATTCTTGGTTAATCAGAATAATCCCAGATTAACCAAATAGTTAATGTTGTTGATTATGATACTGTAACAGTTTCTAGATAATTTAATGGCTTAGGAATGATCAATCCTTGTTATTGATTACCTAATTATCATGAAATATCACAATGTAGCATCAGAATAGGTGTAATAACCATGTTTAACATACTAATCTGACTGTTATCATAAACATCAGATAATCGTTCCAATGAGTATGTTAATGGTTGTGATTAGTTTGAAACACTTGGATTTAACCTTGCATTTCAAGGATTAACCCAACTAATCACCTACATTGTTATAATCAAATGGATTAAACCATTATAATCATGGGTATGGTTTCGTGCAAACCGGGCATTATAACGGATCAAAACAAGGATTTAACCGTTAAAACTTCGTGTTCTTTGTTTATAATCAATCCTATCCATCATCTAGGCAATAATCAACAATCCTAACTATGTCATTACGTTCAAAATCAAGATCTAATCAATCAAAATCAAACCAGAAAGTTTAAACGGATCATTACCTAATCTGACGGATATCTGGCTTCAAAACAACGATCAGTACTCGTAGAGATGATCCCTGGTGCGTTCCTTGCGTTTAGAGGGCTTGAAATTGGTGATCAGATGATAAAATGGTCGAGTTTTTCGTCTGGTGGTCGAAGAAGTTCGAGAAGAAGAAGAATAATCTTCTTTTGCATGCAATCTGATAAAAGGATCAGATTTCTCCACCGCCTCACCCGTCGCGTACCGCGGCGGGAGGCCAATTTGGGCTTCGCGTACCGCGAAGATTTTCGGGAGAATCTTAGATATTTTCCAAGCATCGCGTACCGCGGAGGACCCTCAAGCCCACCTCCGCGTACCGCGACGAGCCCATTCGACCAATACTTAGAAATTTTTCTTCGTTTTTCGATTTCGGGCAATCCAGGACTCCGTTTTGAGCGCGGTTTTCGCCCACGTTCATCATTTCTCACCTACTATCAACCTGTAATAATTACGATTGTTAAATCAACGTGGATTTCTAGAACGATCAAATGTGCTCACGTCATTGATGACGTAAATCCTCGTATGCAACTGTCACAACCGGGACGGCCATCTTTGCATGGATTGTGTGTGTGCATGGGACCATATTAGGGTTTCATTGTATGCAACCAACTTTGGGTAAACAAAATTTCGTTTAAATGACTAAGGCAGTCATTTCAATTGAGATGGGTTAAATTTCATGGATTATCTATTTAAAATCTATAGTAGGGTTGTACTAAAGGGAGTTTTCATAATCACGTTATAACCTATACATAAATGTCAATATCAATAGAGCCAAACACTATTGGAAATCCATTGAGAATCAAAGATCAAGCTCTAAGGTTGTGGTATTGATTTAACTATTGACACCTAATACCTAGACATTTTATAAGAATGTATGAATACCTTGGGTAGTTCAGTTGAACTACTTAAGGTGGGTTATACACAGAATCGATCAAAGAATCAATGAACAATTAAAATCTAGTAATGGGCCTGAGGTTAGTCTAATGGGCTTAACCCAAGCCCATCATGTGTAAAATTCACTTTTCTCAAATTAATTATTTTTTAATAAAAGAAATTAAATTGTAAACTTTATTAAATTAAACTAAATGATTTTCTAAAATAAATGTTCGATTTAAAGTGAATTAACTTAAAAACATTTAATTAAAGTCATATAATGAATACTTGTGGAATAAGTGTTACTAATGGGTAATGAGTTAGACTAGTTAAAAGAAATTCTAGAAACACACTAGTGATATGGGACACTTAGTTGCACACCTAGACCAAAGCCATAGATACGGCTGTTATAGATACTTATCATATGCGAATCCTCTTAAAACAACACAGGTACTGAAGATACATAAGCCACAAGTAACGAGCGCGCATTTTGTGATAAATCATTTGCACAGCAACACAGGTGAGTTCATTGCCCCCTTTCTAAACATTTTTGTTTTCAAACGCGGAGCTGAGAAGCATGCGTGAACCTTTTTATTTAAATATGTTTTACGCAATTGCTTTTACTTATTGTATGCTTTATATATACTTGTTTATACTCCTAGACTCCTGTCTAGGTGTTTGTTATGCATAATTAACTAATGAATTAATTAATTACTCTTACGAGTAATATCATAATTCTAAAACTCTAAAACAAACCCTTAGTCCATCGAATTCAAATTCAACAATTGTGACACCCCGTAATTTCCAGGTCAGCTTTTCATTTATTTAAATGTTTATTTAAATGCCTTATGTACACGTGGCACTAGAATTAGATTAATTTAGTGTGACACGTGGCACGACAGTACGAACATTGTTACATAACATGATAATCCAAGGGATTATCAGAAACTGCACACACGTGTCAAAACACACGAACATTGGTGAACATCACAACACTTGAGCACAGAAACACTTCACAAGTCAATTATGGCTAGTAATTGACTATTAGAGTCCAAACGACGCTCGAACGATGTTCTACAGTCGAGAAACGGGCAAGAATGGGCCCAGAACATCAAAACAAGCTTATTGGGCTTGATAATTGGGCCAGGCGGTACGCCTGACCCGAGACCCTAACCTCAGGCGATACGTGCGGATGGAATAAGGAGCGCCTCATCTGGCTCACCCGCGTGCTACGCACGATACCACGTGCCCACGCTAGGCGATACGCCTGGGGTGTCAGAATCACAGAAATCTTAAAAGGACCAACCAGGGACTTGATACAACATCTCCACTCATTTCTCTCGAAACTACCAGCTATATTTCGGCTCAACACACTTCCTCTTCATCATTACAGCCTGTGGAAGCCATTTTTGAGCATCTTGAAGCTCAAATTTGAAGAGGAGAAGCTAGGACCACACAAAGAACTTGAAGAAGAGGACTTAGAAAGCTTGACCACCACTTTCACCTTCATCTCCCTGCAAAAGCTTGCTGTCCAGGGGATCTGTAGAGCTGCTACTACAACATCTAAGAGTTTCAAGACCGTGAGAGGTAGTTTTCATGGCTAACACGCACTCTAGCCACCTTTAAACACACATGCACACATCCTAGCACCACATGCACGAGTTCTTGTGATTTGAATCTGGGTTTATGGTTAAATCCATTATTAATAATGATCTATGATGTTATTTTGATGATTTGTGATGATCCATGATGATGTGTGTGTAAGGATTTCATGATTTGTTCATAGAATGTTGAAAAGATGCCATGCATGTATGATCTAAGGCATTCTAAATGATTTTGGTTATATATAAATGATTATTGCTAATGTACAAGTGATATTGCAAGGCTAGATCGTGATTTTGATGATTAAAACATGATTTTTATGGATCTTTCCATTTATAGTAACTTTTTAGTTACAAATGGATGTTTTGATGGAAAATATGAACATGCATGTATCTAGATATGTTATTTGAATGTATTTAGGATGATATTGATGCTAAGAATGTGATTTAGAAGTTGGTTATGGTCATTTTGACATGGTTACTATACTTAGTAACTTTTCGGGTCAAGATGTTGTTAGATGATGTTTTGGACCATGTTTGTATGTTTATATGATGCTAGATGACTTAGAATGATGATTGGTGATATGAAAATTGGTTTAGATATATTAAGATGGTCATTTTATACAAAAACAACAAAGTTACTATTTTTAGTAACTTTATTTTTACAAAAACCGACTTAGGAATATGTTGAATGATTCGAGCATGTTAAATGGCTTATTATGTTATAACATGATGATTAGATGCTAAGTTAGATGGTTTCCGATGTCACATATGCTAAAAATGGAAACTTTCCATTTTAGGAAACTTTTGTGTGCTAACATGATGAAAACGACCTATGTGACTTCGTATGATGATGTGTTATGTGTTAACATGATCACGTAGGACTAACGAGCATGCTAGAACTTTAAAACCGATATGCTTTGTGAACTTTCCAAAAATGGAAACTTACTATAAATAGTAAGTTGTCCATAGGCGCGACTTGCGTGTTTTGCACACGACGGGCACTTACACGATTGCTACACGATTCACAAACCGTCACACGGTTCACCAACGGGTCGTTGACTTGACACGGTCAACTCTGGTCAACTCTAGTCAAACACGGTCAAACACGGTCATTATGGACCAACACAGTCAAACACGGTCAATGTGGACCAACACGAACAAACACGGTCATTGTGGACCGACACGGACAAACATGAACAACCAAGGGTTGTTGGGCACAAACAAGAACACTAACACGAACACTAGCACGGTCACTTACACGAACTCACGTACAGTGTACGATATAGGTTGCCGGTGACCGACGCACTACTACTTCAGGATCTTACGCTTGCATACTACTTTCATCACTAAGGTGAGTTCACGGCCCCTCTTTACTCTTTTTCAAACGCTTTCAAATAGGGGGAGAATACTAGTTGCATCGAGTCAAACATTTATTACTGTACAAACATTTTGTGTATGTTGGTTTATTGGACAAACATTAAGTGTTGAACTCGTAACAAGCCCTCACAAAGTCTTACCGTTAATGTACGAACAACGTGGTAGATTTGGATGGATTCATTAGGGAATGACTAACCCCACGGGGCACTATGTTGACTGGATGTCATAACCCGTGCAAACTCTGACCTAACTTGCTATGTATACGAGACATAGCGGAGGCAAGGACAAACAAGTCTAGTTCGGTAGTGACGCACTGACACTTTGGGCCTAGGGCTCGGTACTAACATTTGATAAACAGCATGACACACTTTCTTACTATATGTATATCAAAACCTGTGAACTCACCAACCATTGTGTTGACACTTTTTAAACTTGTATTCTCAGGTAACTGACAGGATGATGGACATCCAGGAATGCACATTTAAGGAACCGAGCATAGGGACATTCATGCATTTCTGTTTATGTTTAACTTTTGAAAACAATTACATTCGGTTATGTATTCAAACATATTCATTTCCGCTGTATAACAATCATTTTCCGCTGCTATGATTTGAAACCCTTATTCCGCTGCAAACTATTTTATTAAGTGTATGTGTCAAACTTTGGATTTGTAAACGCATATAGAGGTGTTCTATATGACCTTGAGCTGTGAGTCTGGACACGTCACATCCACGTGGACATACGCCACGAGTGGGAATTTGGGGGTGTGACAGACTGGTATCAGAGCCTTGGTTATAGAGAACTAGGTTTGCATGTAGTAAACTTAGACTATAGCCATTGCTCAACTTTAGACACTACACATAGAACCTTGCACATTGATGATATTATTGCTTATATTGAATTATAGTTTACTAACTTGAGACTGACAGGGATGGTCAACAACGAAGACACCAACAGGAGCTCGAGCAGACGTCCGGCGACAGACGACCTGACGATAGAGAAACGCTGACGCGTTCACGACATTGTGGTGCAGGTAGACGTCGAGATGGACAGGCGAGCTAGGGACGCAGTACGAGCCCGACACTGGGGATGGCTACCCACGATGATACAGGAGTGGATTACCGGGGAGAGGGTACCTCCATACCGTTTCCCTAGCGATACCACTCCAGGCCGTCGATTACCACCACTCGGGGTACCACTAGAGCATGCCTTCGCGGCCCACGTTGCTTGCACTCGACGAGAGATTTGGAGGAGTGGCGAGCTGTCCGATGAGGTTCGAGTTCTTCGCGAGAAGAACGATCGCCTGGAAAGGCGAAACGATCGACTGGAGGAGCGAAACAGTCGACTGGAGGAGCAGGTGGAGACCCTTCGTCTCCAGGTATCCCAGCTGATGAGTCAGCATGGGCAGATGGTGGACATCATGCAGGAGCATGATGGACGTATTACGTAGAACCGAGTCGCCAACGAGGAGACTCAGGCGATGGTACAGGCTAGTGACGCCATGCTCAATGCATGGGCTGCACAGTTTATAGAAGAATCTCCACAGGAGGATGGTCCTGAATTCGAGGTCAATGACCTCGGAGAAGAGGATTTTGATGAGGATCCCAACGAGGATCCTGAGGTGGACGATGATGACGGAGACACTGCTAGTGACATTTCACATGTCTCCATGGACTCGGATTAGTGGATTATTTTATTTTGTATTTCTTCTTATGTTGGCCTAGACGAGCGGGATGTGCTCGAAGAACTTGTATTGTACTTTCTTTTAAAATTTTTGTATTTCAAAAATCTGGTATTAATGAGAATTATGCCTTGTTATTATCTATTGTATCATTATGACTGTTGCTAACTTAACTTCTGACATGACATCTGACTTGACTCCTAACATGACATTTGCTAACACTCTAACTCATGCTAACTAACATTCTAACCTTTCCATATAGCAACATGTCTGGAAGAGGATCCAACGCTCTCAAACTCAAACGCAAGGCCGAAAAGGCAAGGATCGACATGATGGTCGAACGTAAGTTCAACAAAGTACTCGCGGAGTACGAAGCGAACCGACATGCTAGTGAGACTAGTGGCACTAACAATGGTATTAACTTCTGCCTAACGTGACTAGCATAGTATAGGCAGCATAGACACTAACACGTTACATTGAACTCCGATGCACAGGATCTCATGGTGGCGTGGCAAAGGGATGCTCGTTCAAAACTTTCCTAAGCTGTCACCCACATAAGTTCCAAGGTACCGAGGGAGCAGTGGGACTGCTTCGCTGGATCGAGAAGCTGGAGTCAGTCTTCTCTATGTCTGAATGCTCGGAGGAAAACCGAGTGAAATATGCTACGGGAACTCTGGAGGGACCGGCCCTCACATGGTGGAACACCCATGTCCAGACTCTTGGACTGGAAACCGCCAAGTCTATTCCTTGGGAGAATTTCACAAGGATGCTCCATGAGGAGTATTGCCCTCGTGACGAAATCCGGAAGCTTGAAGAGGAATTCTGGGTGCACAAAATGGTGGGATCGGAAATCGAGAAGTACTGTACTCGGTTTCACGAACTGTGCAAGCTGTGCCCGGCAATGGTAACGCCAGAGTATAAGAAGATCGAGCAGTTCATAAGTGGACTGCCGGAACAGATTCGAAGCACGGTAACTGCTTCCGACCATACCACCATCCAACCACTGATTCGCTTGGCTCACAAACTGACTTACCAAGCGGTAGCACAAGGCAAGCTACCCAAACGAGGCGAGCATGTAAAGCCTCAAGAGAGCCAAAAGAGTAAGTGGGAACCGAGTCAGCACCAATCTCATCAACCCCAACAACAACAGCGGTCTGCACCGGCAAGAGCCTTTACTGCAACCCAACCTGACGACAAGGGGAAGGGTGTGTACCAAGGGAAATATCCCTTATGCAACCGTTGTTCTTACCATCATTTTGGGCAATGCGAGCGATATCGTTGCCTGAAATGTGGACGGCATGGCCACATGGCCAAGGATTGTAGATCAAAGTTTCCTGTCAACAACAACAACCCCAACCACAACCAGAACCACAACAACAACAATCAAAACACTCCCAGAGGGTGTTATGAATGTGGCAAGCCGGGGCACATGAGGAGGGATTGCCCTCAGCTGAAGAAGGCCGGAGGAGGAGCGGCCAAGGGTCGAGCTTTTGTGATTGGCTCAGGGGAAGCCAAGGATGACCCGAACATCGTGACCGGTACGTTTCTTTTAAATAATGTCTACGCTAGCATATTATTTGATACCGGTGTCGATAGGAGCTTTATATCTAGTGAGTTTAGTAAATTGCTAGACATTACCCCGACACCACTAGACTATAAATATACTGTAGAGTTAGCCGACGGCAAGCTGATTGAAACACAACACGTCTATCGAGGATGCGTCATGGTGTTGGCGGATCACGAACTCGAAATCGACTTGATGCCGGTAACTCTCGGAAGCTTCGATGTAGTCGTTGGAATGGATTGGTTATCCGCTAACCAAGCCGAGATTGTATGCAACGAGAAGATCGTATGAGTGATGTTGCAGAACGGCGAACAGATCTCGATTCAGGGGGAATGACGAGGAGTACCACTGAACATCATGTCATGCATGAAGGCGAACAAGTATCTACAAAAGGGATACACCGCTATACTAGCCCTTATCGCAGAGCAACCGAAGAAAGGAAGGAAGATTGAGGACATCGCCGTAGTCCGCGATTTTCCCGACATATTTCCCGAGGATCTACCTGGACTACCTCCGAAACGACAAGTCGAATTTCAGATAGACCTCACACCAGGAGCAACACCGATTGCTAAAGCTCCATACCGACTAGCACCAACTGAGATGCAAGAACTGTCAAACCAGTTGCAGGAACTGTTAGACAAAGGATTTATCAGGCCGAGCTTCTCACCTTGGGGAGCACCGGTCTTGTTTGTGAAGAAGAAAGACGGATCATTCCGTATGTGTATCGACTACAGAGAACTGAACAAGGTGACGATCAAGAATCGATATCCATTACCGCGAATAGATGATCTGTTTGACCAGTTGCAAGGGTCAAGCTACTATTCGAAGATCGATTTAAGATCGGGTTACCATCAACTAAGGATACAAGAGAATGACATTCCTAAGACTGCCTTCAGAACCCGATACGGACACTACGAATTCTTGGTTATGCCCTTCGGACTAACCAACGCACCGGCAGTATTCATGGACCTCATGAATAGAGTGTGCAAACCTTATCTCGATAAATTCGTAATAGTGTTCATTGATGACATTCTGATTTATTCAAAGAATCGAGAAGAACATGCTGAACATCTGAGGCTAGTCTTGGAATTACTGAAGAAAGAGCAACTGTACGCGAAGTTTTCAAAGTGCGACTTTTGGATTCGCGAAGTCCAATTTCTTGGACACGTGGTTAATGAGCAAGGAATACACGTAGACCCTGCCAAGATTGAAGCTATCAAGAACTGGGAAGCACCCAAAACTCCGACTGAGGTGCGACAATTCCTAGGTCTGGCCGGGTACTACCGGAGATTCATTGAAGGATTTTCAAAGATTGCTCAATCACTGACATCTCTGACCCATAAAGATAAGAAGTTTGACTGGGGAGACAAACAGGAAGTTGCTTTCAATTTGTTGAAGCAGAAACTATGTACTGCACCTATCTTATCCTTACCGGAAGGATGCCATGATTTCGTGGTGTATTGCGACGCCTCAAAACAAGGACTTGGTTGCGTGCTTATGCAGCGCGAGAAGGTGATAGCATATGCTTCACGACAACTGAAGGTGCATGAGAAAAACTACACGACTCATGACTTTGAGTTGGGAGCCGTAGTATTTGCCTTGAAGATCTGGCGACACTACTTGTATGGCACAAAATGCACTATCTTTACCAATCATAAGAGCCTACAACATTTCTTCGACCAGAAGGAGCTAAATATGAGGCAACGAAGATGGGTCGAACTCATCGGCGATTATGATTGCGCCATCAAGTACCATCCCGATAAAGCAAACGTAGTGGCCGACGCGTTGAGTCGAAAAGAGACAACAAAACGAGTGCGTGCTCTACAACTCACGATTCATTCTGAACTACCAAATCAGATTCGAATCGCACAACAGGAAGCCCTGAAAGCTGAAAATCTCACTCTGGAAGCCATGCGTGGTATGGATAAATAGATGAAAGTAAAGGATGACGGAGCTTATTACTTAATGGATCGAATTTGGATTCCACACTACGGAGGATTGAGAGAAGTAGTGATGGACGAAGCACACAAGAGCCGGTATTCCATACATCCGGGCTCTGACAAAATGTATCATGACTTGAAGACAACCTACTGGTGGCCGAACATGAAAGCCGAAATAGCAACTTACGTGAGTAAGTGTCTAACGTGCTCAAAAGTCAAAGTGGAGTACCAGAAGCCATCAGGGTTACTTCAGCAACCGGAATTACCAATGTGGAAATGGGAGCAGATTTCCATGGACTTCATAATTAAACTGCCTAGGACGGCAAGTGGTTGCGATACCATCTGGGTTATCGTAGACCGACTGACAAAGTCCGCACATTTCCTACCCATCAAGGAGACTCACATGTTGGACAAGCTCACTCGTATCTATATAAAGGAAGTGGTCACTCGACATGGAGTGCCAATCTCGATAATCTCCGATCGCGACAGTCGCTTTACATTGCATTTCTGGAAGTCTTTGCATAAGGCTTTGGGCACGAGATTGGACATGAGTACCGCTTACCACCCACAGACGGACGGACAGAGTGAACACACCACACAGACACTAGAGGACATGCTTCGGGCATGTGTTATTGATTTTGGTAGTAGCTGGGAGACTCATCTACCATTAGTTGAGTTCTCGTACAACAACAGCTACCACACTAGCATTCAAGCTGCACCATTCGAGGCACTTTACGGACGTAAGTGTCGATCACCCATCTGCTGGGTGGAAGTTGGAGACAGCCAACTGACCGGTCCAGAACTTGTGCACGAAACGACTGAAAAGATAGTGCAAATACGCAAACGAATGGCAGCGGCTCGAGACAGACAGAAAAGTTACGCCGACAAACGACGCAAACCGTTGGAGTTCCAAGTAGGGGACAGAGTGTTACTCAAGGTCTCGCCTTGGAAGGGAGTAATACGGTTTGGCAAACGAGGCAAGTTAAACCGTCGCTACATTGGACCTTTCGAGATTACTAAACGAATAGGCCCTGTGGCCTACGAGCTAAACCTGCCAGACGAGCTGAGCAGCGTTCACAACGTGTTTCACATCTCGAATCTCAAAAAGTGCCTGTCTGATGAGACACTTGTTATTCCTCTCGAGGAAATTCAGATCGACGAACAATTAAACTTCGTTGAAGAACCGGTTGAAATTATGGACCGGGAAACCAAGAAACTCAAGCTCAGCAAAATACCGATTGTAAAGGTGCGATGGAATTCGCGTCGTGGACCGGAATTCACGTGGGAACGTGAATATCAGATGAAACAAAAATACCCACACCTGTTCGCGGAACAGACAAACACTGGCAACGTAAGTTGAATCTCGGGACGAAATTCTTTCTAACAAGGGGAGGATGTGACACCCTGTAATTTCCAGGTCAGCTTTTCATTTATTTAAATGTTTATTTAAATGCCTTATGTACACGTGGCACTAGAATTAGATTAATTTAGTGTGACACGTGGCACGACAGTACGAACATTGTTACACAACATGATAATCCAAGGGATTATCAGAAACTGCACCCACGTGTCAAAACACACGAACGTTGGTGAACATCACAACACTTGAGCACAGAAACACTTCACAAGTCAATTATGGCTAGTAATTGACTATTAGAGTACAAACGACGCTCGAACGATGTTCTACAGTCGAGAAACGGGCAAGAATGGGCCCAGAACATCAAAACAAGCTTATTGGGCTTGATAATTGGGCCAGGCGGTACGCCTGACCCGAGACCCTAACCTCAGGCGATACGTGCGGATGGAATAAGGAGCGCCTCATCTGGCTCACCCGCGTGCTACGCACGATACCACGTGCCCACGCTAGGCGATACGCCTGGGGTGTCAGAATCACAGAAATCTTAAAAGGACCAACCAGGGACTTGATACAACATCTCCACTCATTTCTCTCGAAACTACCAGCTATATTTCGGCTCAACACACTTCCTCTTCATCATTACAGCCTGTGGAAGCCATTTTTGAGCATCTTGAAGCTCAAATTTGAAGAGGAGAAGCTAGGACCACACAAAGAACTTGAAGAAGAGGACTTAGAAAGCTTGACCACCACTTTCACCTTCATCTCCCTGCAAAAGCTTGCTGTCCAGGGGATCTCTAGAGCTGCTACTACAACATCTAAGAGTTTCAAGACCGTGAGAGGTAGTTTTCATGGCTAACACGCACTCTAACCACCTTTAAACACACATGCACACATCCTAGCACCACATGCACGAGTTCTTGTGATTTGAATCTGGGTTTATGGTTAAATCCATTATTAATAATGATCTATGATGTTATTTTGATGATTTGTGATGATCCATGATGATGTGTGTGTAAGGATTTCATGATTTGTTCATAGAATGTTGAAAAGATGCCATGCATGTATGATCTAAGGCATTCTAAATGATTTTGGTTATATATAAATGATTATTGCTAATGTACAAGTGATATTGCAAGGCTAGATCGTGATTTTGATGATTAAAACATGATTTTTATGGATCTTTCCATTTATAGTAACTTTTTAGTTACAAATGGATGTTTTGATGGAAAATATGAACATGCATGTATCTAGATATGTTATTTGAATGTATTTAGGATGATATTGATGCTAAGAATGTGATTTAGAAGTTGGTTATGGTCATTTTGACATGGTTACTATACTTAGTAACTTTTCGGGTCAAGATGTTGTTAGATGATGTTTTGGACCATGTTTGTATGTTTATATGATGCTAGATGACTTAGAATGATGATTGGTGATATGAAAATTGGTTTAGATATATTAAGATGGTCATTTTATACAAAAACAACAAAGTTACTATTTTTAGTAACTTTATTTTTACAAAAACCGACTTAGGAATATGTTGAATGATTCGAGCATGCTAAATGGCTTATTATGTTATAACATGATGATTAGATGCTAAGTTAGATGGTTTCTGATGTCACATATGCTAAAAATGGAAACTTTCCATTTTAGGAAACTTTTGTGTGCTAACATGATGAAAACGACCTATGTGACTTCGTATGATGATGTGTTATGTGTTAACATGATCACGTAGGACTAACGAGCATGCTAGAACTTTAAAACCGATATGCTTTGTGAACTTTCCAAAAATGGAAACTTACTATAAATAGTAAGTTGTCTATAGGCGCGACTTGCGTGTTTTGCACACGACGGGCACTTACACGATTGCTACACGATTCACAAACCGTCACACGGTTCACCAACGGGTCGTTGACTTGACACGGTCAACTCTGGTCAACTCTAGTCAAACACGGTCAAACACGGTCATTATGGACCAACACAGTCAAACACGGTCAATGTGGACCAACACGAACAAACACGGTCATTGTGGACCGACACGGACAAACATGAACAACCAAGGGTTGTTGGGCACAAACACGAACACTAACACGAACACTAGCACGGTCACTTACACGAACTCACGTACGGTGTACGATATAGGTTGCCGGTGACCGACGCACTACTACTTCAGGAGCTTACGCTTGCATACTACTTTCATCACTAAGGTGAGTTCACGGCCCCTATTTACTCTGTACAAACATTTTGTGTATGTTGGTTTATTGGACAAACATTAAGTGTTGAACTCGTAAAAAGCCCTCACAAAGTCTTACCGTTAATGTACGAACAACGTGGTAGGTTTGAATGGATCCATTAGGGAATGACTAACCCCACGGGGCACTATGTTGACTGGATGTCATAACCCGTGCAAACTCTGACTTAACTTGCTATGTATACGAGACATAGCGGAGGCAAGGACAAACAAGTCTAGTTCGGTAGTGACGCACTGACACTTTGGGCCTAGGGCTCGGTACTAACATTTGATAAACAGCATGACACACTTTCTTACTATATGTATATCAAAACCTGTGAACTCACCAACCATTGTGTTGACACTTTTTAAACTTGTATTCTCAGGTAACTGACAGGATGATGGACATCCGGGAATGCACATTTAAGGAACCGAGCATAGGGACATTCATGCATTTCTGTTTATGTTTAACTTTTGAAAACAATTACATTCGGTTATGTATTCAAAGATATTCATTTCTACTGTATAACAATCATTTTCCGCTGCTATGATTTGAAACCCTTATTCCGCTGCAAACTATTTTATTAAGTGTATGTGTCAAACTTTGGATTTGTAAACGCATATAGAGGTGTTCTATATGACCTTGAGCTGTGATTCTGGACACGTCACATCCACGTGGACATACGCCACGAGTGGGAATTTGGGGGTGTGACAAGAATCTAATCAAGAATCTATAATCATTGTGGAAATCATGGAAGTCTAAAGATCAGAATCAAGGAGATCATAACCGTATGTGAATCATTGAAATAATGAAATCATTAAGATCTAATGAAATCATTAATGCTTAAGTTAAGGTGTGTTGGACTAAAAGAACCAATGAGCCTGATCAGAAAAATCTCTAAGTCTCACAGCACTTATAACAACTGAAGAAGAACACAACGGCTGACATACAATGTACAGAAGTTACAAGATCTGAAGTGATATACAACAGCTGAAGTGTAATTCATCAGATGTTGTAGTGTGTAGTTTAGTCTTCAGTAGTTTTCTTTCAGTTCTTGTAAAAGTCTGATGAGTAGTTTACTCATCAGATGTTTTAGTTTATTACTTCAGTAGTTTTAATACTTCAGTAGTTGTAAGAGAATGTCTTCAGATGTTGTAGACATTCTCAGTAGTTTAGTTATTTCAGTTGTTTTGTTTTGTCTGTTAGGTGTCAACATCATGTGACATCACCAGACGTCACTGTCTTTATATAAGGGCAGTTGACAATTTTGTAAAAAAAACGAAGTTATTGCGATTGATTGAATTATTCCTTTTACAGAATTCTCTCTCTATAACAAACTTGTGCTTTACTGTTTGATTGAACTTTGTTCTTGCTATGATTGTGCTAATTCAACTTTGAATTCCGCTGCTATACTCTATTATTGAATCAATTGAGAACATCTGATCCTACAATTGGTATCAGAGCAGGTTAATCATTGATCGATTAAACAATTGATCTCTGAAACTGCTCAAATTTGTTCTCTAATTGATCGAATTAGCTGATTGAGTAAGAATTTGTTATAGATTGAAGTTTTCTGTTAACTTCTGTTGATTTGTCCTTCAATATTAATTTGTTTTGAATCAATTGATCGAAATTTGCATTAGCTTGTGTCTAATTGCTTGAATCTGTGATCATGACGACTCCAAACAATGATCCGCACAATACAGGCTCCGCAACCAAGCCTCCGATGCTTGTGCGGAGTGAGTACAACATATGGCAACGTAGAATGCTACATCACCTGTCAATTAACAGCGCCGGATGTTGGAAATCTGTAGTGCATGGTCCTTATAAACCCATGATTACTGATCCTGAAACTAAACTAATGATTCCGAAACCTTCGGATATGTATTCGGATGAGGATATCAAACTGTTTGAAATTGATGCGAAAGCTCATGGTATTCTGGCCATGGCTTTGCTGAATGAGATTTACTCTGGCTTAATGCATCATGATACTGCTCATGATCTCTGGGTTGCACTGAAAGAACAATTTGGTGGAACCGATGAGGTTTTAGCAAACACAAGAGAAATCCTCGCCCAACAGTATGAGACGTTCTCTCATAGGAAGGGTGAATCATTGACTCAACAATTTGAGCGTTTCTCATGTTTAATTTCTGAGTTGAAAATGGTTAAGCAAGAATATACTAATAGTCAGATGAATAACAGATTTCTCAGATCACTGCCTGAGAGATGGGATACTTATACTATTATCCTACGCTCCAGTGCAACTCTAGAACATCTATCTCTCACCCAACTTCATGGGAAACTCTTAACATTTGAGAGAGAGGTAGAACAAAAGAGAAAACTGTCTTCATCTGGAAAACTTGCTGATGATTTTGTTCCTGGTAACACTGCTTTGATAGGTCAGGAGTCAGAGTTTAATGGGTCTGAATGTTCTTATGATGAACATATTGATTTTTCTACTAACAATTCTGAACATGCTTTTGTGGGAGTTGATGGTAGTGCAGGAAATTATGGTGATAACTTGTGTTTTATGATGGATGATTTGAAAGGAATCCCGGATGATGATCTAGAGGAGATGGACATTTTGAGTCAAATGGCATTAATCAACATCAGATCACAAAAGTTCTATAAACGAACAGGAAGAAAGTTTCCTGGATTATCTGGCAAAACCAAAGTTGGATTTGACAAAGGGAAGCTGAGGTGCCATAAGTGTCACAGACTTGGTCACTTTGCTAGGGAGTGCAAATATACTGGTTCTAACTCTGCTGCACCTTTTGTGACTTTTCCAAGCAACAACCCATCAAGCAAAGGACCACAATCCTCTGGTACTAGTCAACAACAATTCTATCCAGCTCACTTTGTTCAACAAAATCCTATGCCATATCCATATCCTTGTTTCTACATGCCTCAACCTACACACACTCCAGCATTAATTCCTTCACAATCACCTGCTCTTCCTGATACCAGCAAATCTCAAACCAATCAACAGTCTCAACAACAACAGCATCAAAGTTTCTTTACTCCTGGAGTAGTTGATTGGAGTAGTCTACCTGATGATTTATCTGACTTCAACATGCAGCCTTATTCTGAAAATGGTCCACATGGTGGAGACAATCCTTTTGGAAATCTTGCATTGATGGCTATTGATTCAACTGACAACTCTTGTCAATCTTCTTCAACATCACAGGTATCTTCTGAATCAAAAGCTAAGTTATGCTCAGAGTCATGTATTTCAGCATTTGCTTCCATTAGGGAAATAAATGTAGAATTGATAAATGAGAAATTTGAATTAGAGAAGGCTGTGGCTAAAAACAAAACTGAGTTTGAAAAAGCTTTAAATGAAAAAGAGTCTGATATTTATAAACTCAAATGTTTGTTATCTGATGAAAAAGCTAGAGTGGAAGTCATGCTTGTGAAGCATAATGATCTGAAACAAACACTTGCAGCAACCCAAGTAGAATGTGCAAGATGGGTTGAATCTTGCAAGGGGTTTGAGTTGCTGTTAAACAAGCAAACAGCATCAAATGTGAAGTTTGGTATTGGATACAATCACACTGCTCCTCCAACTGATTATACACCAAAAAATCTTAACTGTGAGTCTGAAGGAGACAGTGTATACCAATCCACCAAATCTTCAGAAAAGTCTGATGCTGAAGAATCATTTGAAAGTGATTCAAGTGCCTGCAAATCTGAGTCTGAAACTATTGACATTGAAACTTATTCTTATTCTCTTGGATGTACAAATGTTATCCAGGATGAAACATGTCAGGATAGTGTTTTAATTGAGATTAACCCTGATGAAAAGGTTTCAAATGAATTAAATTTAAAACTGGTTAAGTCAGATGGGCATGGCACTGGAGAGAAAGATGCACGGCTTCTGATAAGTCAGAATCACTCATCAGTAGTTGTAGAAAAAGCTGATGGCACAACTACTGATAAGTGGAAAAGGGTTGATAGACAAGTGCTGAAGAATACCTCTTCAGAGGTTGTCAGCACATCAGCTGTTATCAATTTGTCTACAAATACTGATGTTCCAAATGTGCTGAAGAACAAAAACTCAGTATCTAAGTCATCAGTACTTGTAGATAATCACAAGGGAAAGCAAAAGAGGGTGCCTTGTGAAATTTGTAGGCTGTTTAATCATTCCACTGATGATTGCTGGTACAGAAAAGGTTCTAAATTCAACAAAATAAAGCATAAAAACAAAAACCTTCTCAAAATGAAAACTGAATTTCGTTCCAAGTTTGTACCAGAATCATCTGTCAATTCAAAGACTGGAAACATCTCACATGGAACTGAATCAAATAAGTTCAAGAAAGGTAAGGAGGTGGTTCCAGATTCAAAGAAACAACACTTGAAAAATTCTTCATCAGTTAAAGAAACTAAAGTGTTAAAACCCAAAAATCCAAAGTCAGGTCAGAATGTGTCTAATGAAATCAAAATCTTGACACAAAATCATAATCAACTGATGTTAATGATGCAACAACTGCTAGGAAGAGTCAATCTGGCAGAGGCATCTGTTGATTCATTTCATAAAAAGAAATCAAAATCAAAAGTCAAAGCAAAATCTTCTGATAAGAATGCTTCAAGTGTTGCTTCAACTGACACTGCTCATCTTGTTTATTCATGTGTTAACAGACCCAAAACCAAAATGGTTTGGGTCCCAAAGTCTAACTGAGTGTGTTGTTGTATGCAGGGTCCTTCAGCATGCCAAAATAGCATCTGGTATGTTGACAGTGGAGGATCCATGCATATGACTGGGAGCAGATCTCTCCTTCAAAATTATTTTACTGGAAGGAAGGGATTTGTATCCTTTGGAAATGATGCTAGGGGTTACATTATTGGGAAAGGTATGGTAACAAATGGTGAAATTAGGTTTGATGATGTGAATCATGTTGAAAATCTTAAGTACAATCTTCTGAGTGTTAGTCAAATGTGTGATAAGGGTCATGTTTCTCTTTTCACTAAACAAGATTGTAGGATTTTATCTTCTGATGTGATGCCTTTGATTAGCAAAGTTTTAGATGAGTATACACTTCTTAAGGCTAACAGAGTGGGAAAGGTATATGCCTTTGATTTATCTAAGAATATCTCTGTCAAGGGTCATCCTTGTTTATTCTCTAAGGCCTCTTTCAAAGAATCAAATCTGTGGCATAGAAGATTAGGTCATGTGAACATCAAAAACATGAATCAATTGGTGAAACATGGTTTGGTTAGAGGTCTTCCTTTAAAGGACTTTAGTTGTGATGAGAATTGTATTGCCTGCTTGAAAGGAAAGCAACACAAAGTCTCTTTTCCTCCAATTGGAGATTCCAAATCCACTGGACATTCCTGCAAGCTAGTTGCTTTTTCTGATAGTGACTATGCAGGATGCAAACTCTCAAGAAAATCTACTTCTGGTGGGTGTCAATTTCTTGGAAATTGTCTGGTTTCTTGGCAAAGTAAGAAACAAACATCTGTAGCCACTTCCACTGCTGAAGCCGAGTACATTGCTGCTGCAAGTTGTACTTCACAAATTCTCTGGCTTTAGTCTCAACTCTTGGATTATGGCATCAAAGAACTGAAGACACCATTGTTAATGGATAGTGCTTCAGCTCTTTGTATTGTCAAGAATCCAGTTCAGCACTCTAGGACTAAACACATTGAGATCAGACATCATTTTATAAGAGATTGTTATGAAAAGGGTCTGATTGATCCAAAGTTTGTTCCTAGTGCTGATGAGCTTGCAGACATCTTTACTAAGCCTTTAGACACCTCAACTTTTCAAAATTTAGTTCTAAGGCTTGGTATGCTGCAACTTGAATAGATTGGTTTTTCATCAAATAAATTTTAATTTCTTTTCAAAAACCCAAAAATATTTTCAATTTTTCTTTTCAAATAAAATTTTTTTTACCTTGAAACTTTTTGATATTTTTAGTAAATACTGATACATATCAAAAGTACTGATTCAAGGAAAAATATGACCTTTTCTAATACTCTAAGTTACAAGTACTGATGAGTATTGATTCACTAAGTACTGAAGGTCAAACATTGTTTACAAAGTTCTGATGAACACATTGTTTACAAGTTCTGATGAACACATTGTTCACAAGTTCTGATGAACAAAATTTCCACAAAGTCTGATGAACAACTGATGACAACAACTGCTGACCAAAACTGTCGACAACACCTGATGAGTAATTTTACTCTTCAGTTGTTTTAACTTCTGTTGTTTTCTCTATTTAAATCAATCTTCTTCAGTTGTTTCATTATCATTTTCTCAGAACTTTCCATCTTTTTCAAAAACCTATTTTCCCTCTCTAGTCTTTGCATCCATGGCGTCCGTAACCTTGAAACCGCGTCATAACTCCATTGCTTATCTGACCAAATCCTCCTTCTGGTCAAAGTTTGATGAAGCTGTGGATTTGATGAATGCTTCTCAATTCAAAACTGCTTTTCTCATCAATCCAACACTATATGTTGACTCTATTCATCAATTCTGGATGAATGTCGAACTGATCAATGTTGGCACAGGAGTAATCTCTCTTCGATCCACTGTCAATGGTCATAACGTGCACATAAGCCCAGCTGAACTGAGGGACGTTCTTCAACTCGATGATGCTAATCTGGTCACCCAATTCCCAAAGAATCAACTTGACCTCTGTTTCACAAGTCATGAATACCAAGGTGACCTAAGTGATTCCACTCTGTACAAGAAGAACTTCAATGACCCAGAGCGACTGATATTTCATATGATCAACATTTGCTTGGCTCCAAAGTCTTCTTCATGGGATCAAATGTCTTCCAGATGGCAACAGGTATTGTATTCAATCCTTGAATCTCAAAAACTAAATTTTTCTCAAATCCTGTTTTCTGAATTAACTGAACATGCTGCTAAGCCTGTTTCTTCTAGATGGCTACTCTATCCACGTTTTATCATGGCCATCATAGAGAAACAGCTTCAGCAAAATGGCCTTGTTGGTCAGGGGATCTCTGCTCCAGCAGTTTTGTTGGAAGTATATTCCCGACACAACTCTAACCCTACTCTCAAAGAGGCTGCCCGAAAGCTAAAACCCAAGCAGAGGGAACCCACAGCCTCCACCACAAAATCCAAATCCAAAGTCCCCACTAAACCAAAATCCAAACAAACCAAAAAGGCTGCTCAGGGAAATGAGTCCCCTGAGTCTGCCCATGCCTCACCAAGGCATGACATGGCCACTGGGAGTAGTCAACCAGTGGTCCATCAGACTCCACCGGCTCAAACCGCCCAGGATTCCTCTCAACAGGAACCTGGTGCAACCTTTGAAGGGGCAGACACATTTCTAGAACCTCTTTCAGTTGAAAAGGTTTCTATTGAACATCACCAATCTCCCCGGGTGCACTCTCTTTCAAAGCCAATTCCTATGGAAACCACCCCAGATAGTCCCACTTTTGTTATTGAAAACATCCTGGATCAGTTGAACACTCCTATCCCCTCCCAGACACCTATCACTACTGGGATAAGCTCCAACATTGAGGGGGAGGATAAAAGTGTCTCTGATAGCCCACAGGATTATGACTACCACATCAGATCTCCTAGTGTGGAAAGAGAGATTCTGATATCTGACAAGGCTGCTACTTCATCACCTCCATCATTTGGAGTGATTGATAGTGGTACCATTGCTAAGACCTTGTCAGAGGCAACAACTGATGAAGGGGTTACCCCTGAGGTTGGAAGTCCCCAGAACCAAGAAAAAGGGGCACCTGATCATGTTGAGCCACACTCAACTCAGGTAGATCCTGATAATCTCAGGAGGTCAGTTGATTTAGCTAAGGCTACTGATGACCAAAGAACACTTGCTGAGGTTCTGAAACAGAATCAAATCCTTGAGGCTGAGGTATGTAGACTCAATGAGCTACTCACCAAAATGTCCAAGGACAAAAGACCATCTTCCCCAATTACCCCACAGATGGCACCTTCTCATCCTGAAGGTCACCCAAACACTTCCACCACTACTTCACAATTTCAACTGCCACCAGCCTTTGCTTCAGGCACTAATCCTTTGGGTTCTAGCCCCCCAGAGGCATTAGCTGCTGCCCTTCTAAATGTCATCCCTCTCATCACTCCTTTACTGAAAAACATCATTGTTCAAGCCCTTGATGAGAGGCTACCCTCCAAATCTCAAATTCAGCAGATGGTATATGATGCTGTGATTGCCAGACTTGCAACTCTTCATACTCCTTCTTCCCCTGCAGCCAAAAAGGGGGAGTTAGGAACAGAGTCAGTCACAACTTCAGCTTCCAAAAGGCAAAGGTCTGACAATGAAGATATTGTTTCTGAAAGGTCTCCTGCCATTCAAGTGACATACAAGAGACAGAAGAAGAATAAAACTGCTGAGGTTGTCAACAGAGCTGAGGAGGAAGTTGAGCTAGAAAATGTAGAAGGTTTGGAAAAGGCTGATAAAGAAGTTGAAGTAAGTTTTAAGAAAGTAAGTACTGCACAAGTTACAACCTCTGATGTACAAGAAACTGAACAAGAGGAGATGCAAGAACAAGAAGTTCAAACTCAGAGGGTTGAGGTTGAGAAATCATCTGAAAGTGTGGAGGTAAGGGCTCCTCTAAAGAAAAGAAGGCAACTGAGAATTCAAGAAGATGAAGATTCTGATGAGGAAGACAGGATGCCTATCTCTACAGTCATCAAAACAAATGTTCAAAAGCCTGATTCAGCAACAACTGGGTTAAGTCTGGCCATTCAAAAGAAGAAAGTATCTTTACCTGCCAAATATGTGCCTGAGAAGCCACTGGTGTTGGGACAACATCCAAAGCTCACACCAGAATCTCAAATGTTGGCAGTAAAAGTGAAGCTTGAAGAAGAAGAGAACCAGAAACAGCATGATGAGCAAATCCTAAAGATGGTTGACAAGGATTATCCTCAGACATCAACCATTATTGCAATGAAGAAAGAAGCTCAAAGGTTGTATGCTCTGAGGTTCACCTACCAGTATAGGAAGGAACAGATTAGAATGTGGCCTGATCCAAGAATCATTCATAGGATCCACAAGAGAGAGGCTCCAGCATCTTATGTCAGAAGAATCAGAAGGGTCTTAAGTGCTGACATTATGCTAGGGTCAGTACTTGATCCTTGGGAGATAATCAATGACTTCAAGAGTGTGTACAACTCTGGTTCAAAAGCTCCAAAGTTTATAGAAAACAAAATGATCAAGAAAGGCTTGGTATATAGGAAACTTGAAAATGTTCAACAAAATGAGCTTTCTCTGTTTTTGGAAGGGAAGCATCCTGATGAGTTTGTATACAGAGAGATTACTAGAGTTGAGCTGAATGATGGGACAACGGCCAGGTACTTGTCTGAGTACTATGGACCTGAGTCTTTCTTTGAAGGTGAACCTGAGAGGCTGACTCCAGAAGAGAAGGTAATACTGCTTGAGGCATATGTCAGGGAGTCCTTCAGGTTAGTATATAATCAATAGCTTTAATGAGAGGGGTTAATGCTCATAGTCCATTTCCCCAATGGAGTTCCCTCTCATATTTTGCTTGTTAGATTTTTTTGGAAGCTGTTGATTATCAGGCATACACTTTAACTGGTCATTTTGATACTGATCTCAAAGAAAAAGACTTATCTTTCAGCCTGGGAGTAAATAAGTGAGACCATCAATAAATTAGAGGTTTTTGGCTGCATTGGTTCAGGGGGAGTTTGTTGGACTAAAAGAACCAATGAGCCTGATCAGAAAAATCTCTAAGTCTCACAGCACTTATAACAACTGAAGAAGAACACAACGGCTGACATACAATGTACAGAAGTTACAAGATCTGAAGTGATATACAACAGCTGAAGTGTAATTCATCAGATGTTGTAGTGTGTAGTTTAGTCTTCAGTAGTTTTCTTTCAGTTCTTGTAAAAGTCTGATGAGTAGTTTACTCATCAGATGTTTTAGTTTATTACTTCAGTAGTTTTAATACTTCAGTAGTTGTAAGAGAATGTCTTCAGATGTTGTAGACATTCTCAGTAGTTTAGTTATTTCAGTTGTTTTGTTTTGTCTGTTAGGTGTCAACATCATGTGACATCATCAGACGTCACTGTCTTTATATAAGGGCAGTTGACAATTTTGTAAAAAAAACGAAGTTATTGCGATTGATTGAATTATTCCTTTTACAGAATTCTCTCTCTATAACAAACTTGTGCTTTACTGTTTGATTGAACTTTGTTCTTGCTATGATTGTGCTAATTCAACTTTGAATTCTGCTGCTATACTCTATTATTGAATCAATTGAGAACATCTGATCCTACAAGGTGGATGTCAGTTGTATGTAAATCAAGACCACGTGTAACACACGGAAAGTCCCGTCACATTAATAGACTCTTGTAGTCAAGCTATATGGGCATAAGTAAAACTATCAAATGAAATCAAGAGAAACAAGAGAATCAAGAGAATCAAGAATCAAAGGATATCCTAAAGTCCCGACATGTACAGTAGGCCAGAGGGTCAAGCTGATATGGGCAAATCATGAAAGTCCCGACGCATACAAGTAGACTCATTTTGGGTCATGCCTGATATGGGCCACGTGTGAGAGGGTACAACTTGGACAACCACCAACAACTAAGTCTAATTGATTGAGTCCAATAAGGCCCAATCATCATGTCTTAGTTGTATTTAAAAGCTTAATTATTAACTTAATTAAACATTTAATATTATTTTTCTACAAGTGTTTTGAGTAATCATGGACACATGACGACTCAAGAAATCAGAGGTGATTCTATTTGTGGAAATCAGAAATCTAAAATGAAGGTGAATGGAGTGAAACGCTTAATTATCATTAACAACAATATGCTAAGTAGTCCGGTATGTGGTGGGACGGTGGCTGGGGCTTGTCCCCTACATATGCCCTATATATAAGCATACTTGATTGGATAGCATAGGTGGTCGTTGATGAGGTTAAGGTTGTCATTTCGGGGGATCAAGGTAAACATTTTTAGGGTAATCAAATGCTATGAATCAAGGTTGTGGGATGAAATGCTTAATTATCACCAGGAGCAATATATCATGTGGTTTGGTATGTGGTGGGACGGTGGTTGGACAGGCGGTAAGTTCGAACCCTACATATGCCCTATATATAGGCATACTAAGTCGGATGGTATAGGTGGTTAATGGTGAGGTTAAGGTTGTCATTCAAAGGTTATTCAAAATCATTTTTATAAAACTACATGAACTCACCAACCATGTGTTGACTTGATCTCTTCGCATGACTTCTCAGGTGACGAACATGTCAACTAAGGAGTTATTACTTTTGGACTAGGATACCAGTTAGAGGACCTAGCTTTTGGACCGGCATACTTTTGAAACATCATTTTACAGATATTTTGTATATCTTGTGCAGATACAAGATAGAAGATTTATGATGTTGATAGTAGATTTATATTGTTAAATTATGAACTAACCTGATGTAATTTAACTTTGTAATTCTATTTTTATTTTGCAGTTTCTCATTTATATATCATGTGTAATGTAAACAATCTGATCATTCCGATTATCACTCACGATATCGCGTCTCGAGACCATTCAGCCCGACGGGACACACGATCCGGCTAGCCGGCTTGGGGTGTGACACATGCCCCACTACACTTGGTCTAAGACTACCAGCTAATAAAGATTCAAATGATTAGAATGTAGAGCTTAGTCATCAAAATAAATTACACACATTGATGTACATGTTCTTTTATAATGAAATTTACTTCTTTGGTTGGTTATGAGCCTTGATGGGGGCTAGACTAATGCCACACAAGTGTCACAGAGGCGCCATGCAGGCGGCTTGATACATGTGTAATTGTGGGAGAGAGGGGCTTGATGGAGGGTGATGTGGGTGTTTTTTATTGGTTTAGGGAGAAAAAAGCCTTCAAGCCGTTTCACGCTTGTGACCTCGATCTCTCGAGACTAGTCATAAGGCTTGTGTAATTGGATTGGAGGTGTGACAGCAAGCTTGAGAATGGTCACGGGGTGGGGATCATGCCCCACTACACATGGTCTAAGATTACCAGCTACTAAAGATTCAAATGATTAGAAATTAGAGCTGAGCCATCAAAATAAATAACACACACTGATGTACACAATTTTTATAATGATATGTACTTCTTTGGTTTTATTACGAGCCATGTTGCTAGGTCGGTTGCCCGGACAGTTACGAGTACTAGGCCTAAGCAGGTGCACAATGAGGAGAGATTAAATATGGTAGGTTATAAAACAAATAATTTTTAGGAAATAATATATATATATATATATATATATATATCAAATATTATGAGTTTATTAATATCTATAACAAATAAAAGTGAATATCAATGTAAATAAGAAAGATACATATTTGAATAAGAATATAATTCAAAAATTGATGTTTATTTTTTAATATTATTAACATAGTAGGCATTTAATTATCATCTTTTAAGGTATCTTAATAGAAACAACGATACTTAAACAATAATCAATAAAAAAAATGAAAATCGGTGAAAAACAACAAAAATCCGACTTGACCAAGTTGGTCAGAGTTTGACCGATTTCGAGTAATGTTGACCGAGTTGAAGAAAATCACGTCTGTGATTACTTGGCTTCCTAGACCAAGTTTTACGACATAGATTATGACTAAATCATCATCTATTAATTAGGTCAATATTAGTATACAATAATGTCATGGGACATGGTATCGAAAAGATTTATAGAGAATTAATGATAACGAGTCAAAGATATTGTTTCTAAGAAATCATTTGATGAATGACTAACGAATGTTTATAGAACGGTTGAAACATGACCTAAAAAACTCATATCGAGTATAATTAATTAACTTGAGATGTTGTGTATAGCATATGAGCTTTAAAATGAAGTTTAGCATCAAAGGTATGAAATTGGAGCTATGAGGATTGCACACTACGCCCACCCCAGCATAATGCCCGCCAAGTGCCTTACAATACACCACCTGAACCACTTTTGTACGCCGCTTTGAACACGAAAAGTGGTATATGCTATGCTGGGCTTCATGTAGCATACACTGAGCTGATTCTGGATTTTAAATTCTCATGTTTTCAAGTATTGGAATTGATGTTGTTTTGTTCTATGATATGATAATAATCATCACTAATTTATGTTGAGTTTGATTGCATTATGTAAAGTTCCCAAGCAGGATGAAGGATGATGATCAAGGCTCGAGACATTTTAAGGATAACAAATCTCGAATCGGATTTACATAAATTTATATATTTATATATTTACGCCCCATTTGCGATGAACGTGTATAATGCATATATGTGTAGGCCTCAATGAACAAAAGTAAAATTGCACTAATTTTAATATTATTTTACATATTTTTAGAAAATAACGTTAAAAGCGTAGGGATGATTAACTTCAAAGATAACTTTAAGCTGGGAAGTCCTTTAGAGCAACCTCTCTATCTCAACTAGGATAGGGATAAGGTTTGTCGTTATATTTTCCCTCACACCCTACTGAAGAGTTAGAATATAATGGTAAGTTGTTTGTTTATATATTGATATATTTAAAGTAGTCCAGACTGTCCAGTCATATTGTTTTCATGTAGTTATTAATGTGGCTAACCGGCTACTTTGACTACATAAAGAACCAATATGGGTATGTTTTAAGTAATTTTTAAGGTTGAACTTCATGAACCTGATGTGAGTTGTTTTGAAATGAAAAGGTTGGAACTTATTTTTGCTGCAAAGTTTTAAATCTAGTGGTTATTTCTAACTTTTGTGTTACATGACTTGTTGGAAATAACCTGTTAGTGTGGTCATACGGATCATTTGAATAACTTTACCAAGATGATATAACTAGTCCCTAACAATTACTTGATGGAAGTAATTGCAAGTATTGATTAGTTGAGGGGCCTATAATTGATTTCCTTTTAGATATCCTAGTATAAATATAGAGAACTACATGAAAGTTCATTATGTAAAAATCATCAAGATCAACAGGGGCGGCCCTGAGATTTGGCGTGCCCAGGACGAACCGGAAAAAAGAAGGCCCCTAAATAATTCAAATATTAAAGTAGAGGTGCTCAAAAAACAAAAAAAAACGTTTAATACCGAAAACCGAAACGTATTCGTAACAGAAAAATCGAACCGAATTCTGAATTCGGTTTTCATTTTGGTTCTAGCTGTATCAAAATTCCGAATTTGGTTTTCGGTTCGGTACCTAACCATATCCGAATTTCGGTTTTTGATTCCAATTTTTTTATAAATTTGGTTTGTTTGGTTAACCGAATTAAAATTAAAATTTATTATCTTATTAATAATATATAAAATTGAATTCGGTTTACTCGGTTGAATTCGGTTTATTCAGATCGGTTTATTCGGGTTTTAATCGGTTTATTTGGTTTTAATCGGTTTATTCAATTGAATTCGGTTTATTTGGATTGGTTTATTTGACTTTTAAGCGGTTTATTTGGCTTTTCAATCTGTTTATTTGGTTTTAACCGAAATTAGAACCAAATCACTTCTAGAATTCGGTTCGGTTTTTGATAGGGAAAAAAATTGAAAACCGATTAAACCAAGCCGAATAAACCGTGAACCGAGCCAATTGACATATTTAGTTTAAAGGCATGAAAGTAACCTCATATACTTTAAGAAAAATGATTTTTTGCACCATTAAATAATGTGTTTATAAATGCTTCTATTTAGTTCGATTCGCCTTATTAATTCTTATTTGAATGAATCTGTATATATACGTATATATAAAAAATTTTGTGGCTCCCTAAAAAATGGGCCCGGGATGGGGGTCGGGTCCGGGACGGGGGTCGGGTTTGCCCCTCCCCCGGGCCGCCCTTGAAGATCAATTACAAGAATTTTCATCAAGAACACCACTTTTGTCTCTGTCAATTCTCCATCAATTCGGGACATCATAACGGGAATCATGATATCGAATCTTCAAACAAGTTCTCAATTTCTTTTCAACAGGTATGTTTGTTTATGTATTATTTGATTGAATTGATTAACGATCCGCTCATGATATTGAAATAATCAACATGTGGTATCAGAGCCATCCGTTAATTAATTCAATTCAATCATGTTATGGGGGTGCCGCCATTCATGCGATGCAAATTATCCGATTTAATTTGTTCCAGTAAATTTTTTATGATGATCAGTGTTTACTTGAATTTAATTTTGATAAATCCTAATTTTGAATTAATGTTTATCCAAACAAAATGGAAATTCTTAGGCTGCTTTGTCGGCAAATTGATGATATCGTGATTCAATAGTTATCCAATTTCCAATAAGCAATATTTTAATTATTGAATTTAGTATCAACATACGGTGACGATTTTATTATGTTATTGTGGCAAAACATTTTCCGTTTTGTTTTGATAATAAAGATCAGTATTCAATAATTTGACAATTTGACAATTTGACATCTAGATCAATTTTCTGGAATCATGTTATCAATTCCAATGCATAAGAAATGTGATTACAATAAACGGTTCAATTTTGTTTTATGTGGCACCAAGATATTTATCAAAGTTAATTGATGCTAAGAACATTATATATTTGGCGAATTTATTGGATTGGTGGTGAGTTTTTAAAAGAGTGCAGAAAGAAAATCACTATTAACACTTTTTCTAAGCAATGTTCAATCAAAACCCGTAAATATTAATCGATCATCAAATGAGAGATTCCATCGAATGAATTGATTATAACCAATTCGGGTTGATCACTAACTATTGGCAAAAGAATTTGATTGAATTTATATTGGTCTGACATGGATTATGAATGAATATTTACTCAGATGTGTTAGAATTCAATCTAATTTATTTGATGATAAATCGTTCCAATCACCAATTTGTGTCCATTTAATAGGGTTCAAATGCTTTTCAGAAAGTATCCATATTAAATTTCTTTAATTTGAATACAAACAAATTAAACATTAAATAGAAATTCGATTTTAATATGGATATCCATAGTAACGGTATTTTGACATCTTAATCCAGTTTTCTTTTGATGTCATAAGTCTATGGCACTTGAATTTTCATTAAAATGGTGAAAAATCCATGAATGAATATGTAACTCTTAGCAAACATATGAAATCTAACATTTGAAAATCCATTAAGTTCTACGGATTTGTAAATCAAATATTATCAAATAATGTTATGGTTTCAATTACAAAACGTGATTGAATTCATTTTTATTAGATACACATTGTACTAACTATGAACTAGCAAAAACAATGTTGTTTGTATTACGATTAATTGTAACTTCAATGGAGGATCATATGATTTATCCAAAGGAGATGTGTTGTATTTATATTCCTTATTGTTTTTCTTGTTATGTTCATAATATTTGAATGTTGGTCATAGCCAATGCGAAACCTATATTCAAGTAGAACCTTATTTTAATGTGTTGAAAACACCTGAATTTTGGTCATAACTAAAGCGAAGCTAATGTTCAAGTTGTAGAGCCCTGAAAGCGTTGAAGACTGACGAAGTCAACATAGGAAGAGCCAAAGTCCAGATTTTGATTATTTTCGTGTACAGCAGGTTCGAGTACTCCACAGGTTCGAGTACACCATGTGTTCGTGTACTCGAACTATTTTGTATTAGATTTCGAGTACACCTAGGCCTAGTATAAATAGACGTATTTTGTACATGTTTAGGTTGGAATCCCGAGGCATTTGCTTTCTAGACGTATTGAGGCACTTGTACTCGAATTTTCAGTATTTATACAAAGATTACATTTTTTCTACTTGCTTTCTTGATTAGAACTTGGGTTCCGCACTTGTTAGAGATCATTGATGATGATTTAGAAGATAAAGTTTCGTTCTTGATCCGGATTGAGACCTACAAGTGGTATCAGAGCGAGAGTGCTCTTTTCATCGTCAAGGTAACAACTTTCTAAAACAAGTTTAATACTTTATCATTCTTCTCTACTCCATCTAGCTACTGTGTAAATTTGGGACTCCAAATCTTAAGAAATATTTTTATAAAATTTTTCTTAAGTATTTTCGAGTTCAAAATTTTCGAGTTCAGCTATTTCGAGTATAGATAGAGTGTATTCGAAAGATAGCTACAGTTCGAGTACAAGAGATTTTCGACTACAAAGGGTATTTCGAGTACAAGTGACTTTCGATTACAGACAAAACTTCGAATACAGGTTCAACTTCGAGTACAAGATAATTTCGATTACAGTCTTATCTTTGGGCAGTGTTTGGTGATTTGTTCTACAGGGACTTCGTGAACTACACTTAGAAATCTCTCAGTCATGGCATCTAAGAATCTGACTAACCTGTCCAATCTGCTTAATCTGGACAATGAGATCGGCACCAGAACAAAGCCACCAAGGCTCGTGTCGGGAGATAACTTCCAAGATTGGAAATTCAGATTCCAATCCTTTATCAAGTACACTGATCCAAAGCTTTGGAGGTCCATTGAAGAGGGTCCCTTTGTGCCCTCATACCAGAGTGAAATCAATGGTCCTCTTGTTGCTAAGGATCCTGAATTGTACACTGACAATGACATCCTTATGATGGAAAAGGATGAAAAGGCATATGCATCAATCACAATGGCTCTATCAACTGAAGTAGCTCATGGTTTTAAAGAGCACAAGACCGCAAAGGAACTATGGAATGCCTTGATTGAACGGTTTGAAGGAAATGAAGACATGCGAGAGAGTCGCAAGGATATGCTGAGACAGAAGTTCAACATGTTTAATCACATTAAGGGAGAGTCCCTTGAAGCACAGCTGAACAGATTCACCAATTTGATGACCGAGATGAAAAGTTCTGGGATTGTGATGACTAAGGGAGAAGTGAACAAAAAGCTTCTGAACTCACTACCTTACACTTGGAACTCAAACTGCACAATGATCAAAAGAACAAAGGATATGTACAAGACCTCTCTGAGTGAGCTAATCTCAATCATCAACTCCTATGACATGGATGATAAACAGAGAGCACTAAACCATGCCAGCTCAATGGGCATTGCACCCGTGTCTGAAAATTCTGCTCTTTTGTCAGCTATCAATCTTCAAGCTTTAGGGATACAACACTATAAGCCTTCCTCATCTCAGTCAATTCCTTTTGAGACTGCATTCCTGTCATCTGGACAAGCCGGATTAGTTTCCAAGATCAATCCAGAAAGTGAAGAAAATCTGCTGTTGTTTAAAGGTTTTATGAATAGCTACAATGCATTCATAGCAGGAGAATTGGCACCTGCCAACCTAACTCAGGACAACTTAGAGCAGATAAATCCAGCTGATGTTGAGGAAATGGATATCTCTTGGCAATGGCTGTTTTTCGGGCAAAGAAGTTCATCAAGCGATATGGAAGGAATAGTTTTGGAAATAACCCGGGAAAGAAACTTGGATTTGACAAGTCAAAGCTGCGGTGCTACAACTGTGATCAACCAGGTCACTTTCCTAGAGAATGCAAGAAGCCAAAGGTGGACAAGGAAGGAGAAAAGAAGTCTGAAGAGAAAGCTGTGACTGCAGTTGCAGGAGGAAGTGCTAGCACGTCTAAAGCACTGGTGACTCAAGAGACTGACTCCTATGATTGGAGTGATCAGGTGCAGGAACTGGAACTAACTCTGAGTCACGCCTTCATGGCTGAGGTGGATGATAAGCAAAAGGAGGTAACTGAAAATCTTTGCTCTACCTCATGCATAGATAAAGTATTTAAGTACAAGTCACACAATGAATCATTAATCAAAGAAGTAACTAAACTTAAATACTTTAACTCAGAATTTCTTAAAAATGAGGGAATTTTTAAAAGAAAACTTGAAGCCGAGGGTAGGGATGTGGCAAGGCTAAAAGAACTTTTGAGTGACAAAGAGTCCAACTATCGTGATGCTAGACGCAAAATCGATGAACTCACTTTGGAGTTGGACCAAGTCAAAACTCAACTTTCTAAAACCTCAGTAAAATGTGAAAAATTTGATTATTCAAGCAAAGTTTTGGAAAACATGGTAAGCATACAATACAGGGAAAAGAGGGGTAAGGGTCTTGGTTTTAATGAGTGTGAACCACCGTTTAACCATAATTACTCAAGCATGCCAAGGATCAACACATCAGTTGATGACTTGAAATTGGATTCTGATAGTGCTTGTGATTTTCCCACCAAACCTGTTATACTCTCAGTTGACCCTGTTATGACTAATGATTCTGAGGATTGTGCAGAAAAACTAAGTGTTACAGGTTTAGAGGAGAAGGAGGTAGAAAGAAGTGCTAGGAGGAGTACAGATTGTTCAACATCTACAAGTCAATCATCTTTTGTCCAAAAACTGATTTTGTTGGAAAATTTGATGAAATTAACATTAAGCCTAATGATATGTTAAAAAGTTTTCAAAAGACTTTTGCTATAAATCACGTCTCACAATCAACTTCCTCTCCTTTGACAAAGCAGGCAGCACTGGCTCATTCCACAGTTACCAAGGAGGAAGGTTCACAATTAAATCCTAATTGTGAACCTTATGTTCCAACTGGGTCCTTGGAACAAGTTTATTCAAACTTATCCTATGGCCAAAGTAACTGTGATGTAAGGCCCTTTGACCCAATTGAATTTCACCAGAAAGTCTGCTGCTTTGCATGTGGGAAACCAGGCCATATTGCTCGACACTGTCTACACCGACCTACTGAGTTCTTCTATGGGAAGAATCAGAAGGTCACACCTAAGGTTAAACTGGTTAACAAACATGTGAGGACTGTTCCATCCTCCAAGCCTAATGTAACCTCTCAAAAGGGGACTCAGACTCGGACTCCTTCCATTGCCAAAAGGGAAAAGAAATCAAACAAAACTCAATCTGGTTTTCATAAGCAAACTCCAAGAATTTTTAAAACTAAGAAAAAACCAGTTGACCATGGTAGTGGAAGCAAGTCAAAATACATTGAAAACAAATCAGACAGACCCAAGAACAGATCCAAACCCAGAAACAAAGTCTATGTAATTTCCAAAGTACCTAAGTCCATTATGATTTGGTACCAATCTCTCATTAATTGATTGTATGTGATGCAGGGACGACCAAGCAAGCTTAAAAATGTTTGGTATGTTGATAGTGGTTGCTCCCGGCATATGACTGGGGATTTCTCTCAGTTACACGAGGTCACACCTTTTAATGGCGGATATGTCTCATTTGCTGGAGACAAGGGAGGAAAGATAAGCATGAAGGGCACGGTGACAAATGGAACTCTTAGTTTTGAAGATGTTTATTATGTTGAAGAACTCAATCACAGTCTGTTAAGTGTTTCTCAGATATGTGACAAAAGTTTTTCAACTCATTTCACAAACAAAGAGTGTCTTGTTCTGAAGCCTGGCTTTGTAGTGCCTGAGAAGTGGATTCTGATGAGAACTCCAAGATTAAACAATGCCTACATTATCAACATGAACTCAGATTCATTCACAGAGAACACTTGTTTGCTCTCAAAGGCATCGGACCATGATTGTCTGTTATGGCATCGGCGACTGGGTCACGTAAACCTTAAGAATTTGAACAGACTCGCTAAGGGAGATCACGTCATCGGTTTGCCTTCTAAAGATTTCTCCACTATTGAGAAGTGCATCGCTTGTGCCAAGGGGAAGCAACACAAGAGACCCCACAAGCCTAAATTGTTCAATTCAATCTCTTCAGTTCTTCAACTTCTTCATATGGATCTCTTCGGACCAGTCAACGTAATGAGTATCGGGAAGAAGTCATATTGTCTTGTTGTGACGGATGATTATTCAAGATTTACTTGGGTGTTCTTTCTGGCCAAGAAGGATGAAACGCCAGAGATCCTGAAGAAGTTTATTACCTTGATCGAAAATCAGAAGAATCTAAAAGTCAAGGTAATTAGGACTGATAATGGCACTGAATTTAGAAATCAGACTCTTATAGACTTCTGCGATGAGAAAGGAATTGCTAGACAGTACAGCGCAGCCAGAATGCCTCAGCAAAATGGAGTTGCTGAAAGGAGGAACAGAATGCTTATTGAAGCTGCACGAACAATGCTGTCTGAATCCAAACTGCCAATTTTCTTCTGGACCGAAGCCGTTAACACCGCTTGCTATGTTCAAAATCGAGCACTTTTGAACAAGCGCCATCAGAAGACTCCCTATGAGATTCTTTCAATCAGAAGCCCAAAGTTGGTCACTTTAAGTCGTTTGGATGTCCTTGTACTCTTCTTCATACAGAGCCTAACCACAAGTTTGATGATAAGGCGGATGAGTGTTACTTTGTAGGTTATTCGTCCGAGAAGGCAGCCTACAGAGTTTATAACAAGAAGACTCGGATGATCGTGGAATCATATTATATTGATTGGCAAGAGATGAACTCTACTGATGTCGGTTCTGGTCCAAACTGGCTGTTTGAGTATGATTCCACCTTTAGGCCTTTAAACACTACCTCCGAGAGCGTAGGAACATCTGAGCAAGCTAATGATTTCTACAAGGATGATGATGTCGACTATAGGGTTGACTATGTTCCTTGTGATCCAAAGCTTCTGTCAGTTGATCCTCCAGGCATGTATACCCGAGCTCCTCCAGATCAGCCCACTCCGATACATGAAGTTCTTCCATCAGAACCAGACACTTCTCAGTCTGTTCAGCCACTTCTAGAAACAGATCAAGCGTCATCCTCCTCTCATCAGACCTTTGATAATCCACTGTTCTCAGATAACATTCCTGAGGAACACTGTATGGATCAAGGAGCTACAACAAATGAAGCTGCTCCTACTGATGATCTATCTTCCTCAAATGACAATCAGCTGACACACCTTAGGAATCTACTTGACAACTTAGCTGTGGAAGAAGTGCCAACTCTTAACATCAACAAGTATCATCCTATGGAAAACATCACTGGACCTCTTTCAGAAGGAGTCCTCACCCGGAGCCGGTCAATTCCAGCTCCGAATGTCTTGCCTGAAAGCACTCTTTCACGAAGCCAATCAGGTCCAATTAATTCTTGTTTATACTCATGCTTCATTTCGCAGGTTGAGCCCAAGAATGTCAAGATGGCTCTCAAGGAATCTAGCTGGGTTGAGGCGATGCAGGAGGAGCTAATGCAGTTTCAGAAACTTAAAGTATGGAATCTGGTTCCCCTGCCCAAAGGAAAACTGCCTATAGGAACAAGATGGGTTTTCAGAAACAAAAGAGATGACTCAGGAGTCATTATCAGAAACAAGGCACGATTGGTAGTTCAGGGCTTCTATCAATAAGAAGGGATAGATTATGAAGAAGTCTTTGCACCAGTCGCAAGACTTGAAGCCATACGGATCTTCTTGGCCTATGCCTCTTACATGAACTTCATGGTGTATCAGATGGATGTGAAGACTGCTTTTCTGTATGGGAAGGTTAAAGAAGAAATCTATGTGTGCCAGCCCCCAGGCTTTGAAGATTCTCAGTTTCCTGACCATGTCTACAAGTTAGACAAAGCTCTCTATGGTCTTCTTCAAGCACCGCGAGCTTGGTATGCTACACTTACTGATCACCTGCTTGCAAATGGATATACCCATGGAGCCATTGATCAGACTTTGTTCGTTCTCAAGGATAAGGATGATTTGATTCTCGTCCAAATCTACGTGGATGACATTATATTTAATTGGCTCCACAAGCTCGGCGTTGTGCAAGGAATTTGAGGGGGTAATGAAGAAGAAGTTTGAAATGAGTGCGATGGGAGAAATGACCTTCTTTCTGGGTCTGCAGGTGAAGCAAGATTCAAAGGGTGTGCTGATTCACCAAGGAAAGTATGTCACAGATATTCTGGCCAAGTTCAAAATGATGGAATCCAAGCCGGCATCCACTCCCATGGTTGCTCGTCCTGTCTTAACTTCGGATTTGGATGGTGAAGATGTTGATCAACATCTCTATCGCTCGATGATTGGTTCCCTGATGTATCTGACTGCTAGTCGTTCAGACATCATGTTTTCAGTTTGTCAGTGTGCCAAATATCAGGCAAATCCGAAGGCATCTCACCTTATAGCTGTCAAGAGAATCTTTCGGTATCTTGTCGGGAAGCCTCGTCTTGGTCTTTGGTACCCAAAGAACTCTGAGTTTCGTTTATTTGCATACTCAAACAGTGACTTTGGTGGATGTAACCTGGACAGGAAGTCAACCACCGGCGGGTGTCAGTACCTGGGAGATCGCCTTGTCTCATGGCAATGCAAGAAACAAACGACCGTATCCACATCTACTGCGAAAGCCGAATATGTTGCTGCTTCCAGTTGCTGCTCTCAGGTTATCTGGATGCAACAACAACTCCTCGATTATGGTTTGAACTTTCTTGACTCTCCTATTTATTGTGACAATGAAGCCGCCCTACAGATCGTCAAGAATCCGATACAACACTCCAAAACTAAACATATTGACATCCAGATTCATTTCATCCGTGACTGTTTCGAACGGAGACTAATTCATCTTGAAAAGGTCCACACAGACGATAATCTAGCGGACCTTTTCACAAAACCGTTCGACACAGCACGCTTTCATCACTTGCTTGCCTCTCTCAAACTAATAAGCTTTAACTAAAAGCATCTTTTGTAAATACGTTAAAATTTGTGTCTTATTTTTTTCACAAATTTAGGGGGAGAAAATTTACAAAAATACAAAAAGATTTTCGGTTATTGAGTTAGTCTAAGATGATCTACGAGTTTAGGGGGAGTTGAGTTTTTGAAAATCTAAGAAAAGGAAATCCTGCCTCTTGTTATTCAAAGAAAATTACAAAAATTTTATCTTTTCTAAGTTTTAAGAAAATACGAAAAGAGTTTATTTGGACAAGCATTGTGAATCGATCAAATTGGGAAGCGAAATAATTTCTAAAGATCAAAATTTCACTATCTTAATGAGATTTCTAAAAGAATAACAACTTTGAATATCTATTATACACTAAGAAGTTGAAACTAGTTTTCCAAATGAAAGAATCAAACTTGATCAAATTAAAATAAATAAGTATATAAATAAAATAAGTGTGAAATTGTGATCATTAGACAACTAGAAATGTGTGACAACTATTTGACCTTTTGTTTAATCTTTGAGTCAAAACAAGATTGTGTTTCAATAAACTTGACATAGTTTTGAAAAACTCGGGTATTTCCTATGTTTTGTGCAAACAAAGAGCGGGAAATATCTACTGAAGCATCCTCTGTTTTGCATAAGCAAAGACCTGGATATGTGACTTTAAGGCCAATGTGTCTACAGATCAGTAAATAAAAGATGCCAATGAGCACAAGATGATAGAACCCCTTTTTGTTATTGATTCTAATCTAATAGATCTGTTCTTTTCTTTTCTCACCTTGAACTCTGTCAAAACATTTTAAGTTCGTTGATACACAATCAAAGTTTAAACAGAAGATTTAACAGAACTGATAGGTTGCATGATAATCTGGTTTTACAATCTAATTGTTCACAAATTTCCCATAAGATGTTTTTACAAAAACTTGATCATTTAACTGATTTTTAAGAAATGGAATAACGAGTAGAAATCATTGGTGGGAATAGCTATTTAAAGGTTGTGCTTCATTAAGAAATTAACTAAGCTAGTAAAATTTTGACAACAGATTTGATCCCACGAATTTGACCCGACTAAACTTTAGACTTGTCCAAAGTTTCTAAGATTATTTTATTTTATTTTATTTTATTTTATCTTATCTTATCCTATCTTATAAAAAGTTAGATTTTTAATTGAAATAAATAAGTGGGTGTGTACTCGAAATCGAGTACACGAAAAATGCATACTCGAAATTCTCTCTATAAATAGACCAAGTTCATTAAATTTCGAGTACCATTATTTCGTGTGCACACTTTCTCCATTTCGAGTACAGACTTGGTGCCATTAGGCGATTTCGTTTTCTAGAGCTCCTTTCGAAAATCCACTCCGGCTATCTTATAGATCATCAGTAGGCGACCCTAGGTATGAATTTTCATCAAGATTTGACCGTGTAATCGAAAGTTATGGACAAAAATGTATTTCGAATACGTGAATTTCGAATACAGAAAGTTTTTGGTCAAATTGATCATGAAACACCTAAAATTGAAAGGCGATTACAAGATATGATGGTCGCCTAGTAATTCTGAGCATGTCAAATGGAACTGGAAGTTCTAAGGAGCCAAAAATGATGAATTTTGAAAGGACTTTTGCGTACTCGAAATTTAACACTTCGAGTACAGATGCACTTCGTGTACATAATGTATTTCGAATACAAACAAATTTCGTGTACATATGTATTTCGTGTACAGCATGTAGTTCGTGTACAGACTGTACTTCGTGTACAGCTTGTACTTCGTGTACAGTTTGTTATTTCAAGTACAACTGTTAGTTCGAGAACAGAACACTTCGGACTTAGAAAATTTTCAGTTAATTCATTTTTCTTGAAATTGAACCAACTTGATATGTTTGTGTTTTTCAGATGGCTGACCTACGCTTTGTATCGGATCACAACATGACTGCGTATCTTGGAGATCCACCCGTGAAACATTCTGAGTTCAAGACTCTCGTTGAAGGATTGATCCTGTCACCGGTCAATTATGCCATCATGGAACACCCGACTATTGTGACTGATTTTATTCAGAGTTTTTGGAGCACAGTGGAAGAAAGTATTGATGCAGATGGGAACATCAGTATCGTTGGAAAGATCCAAGGTCATCCCATCGTTATCACTGAGCAGATTATCAGAGAATGTCTACAGTTTGGAGATAAAGGGTCTGACCCAGTTGAGCTTGATCAAGCATTGGTGAACCGAACTGTATTTCAGATGGGACACGAAGGTGCCTACCCTCCAACAGAGAAGAAACTGCTACATCCCTACTGGAGGTACCTGGCACACGTAGTTACACAGTGTCTCTTCGGACGGAAAGGAGGATACGATGCCCTGAACCAGACTCTTAGCTCCTGTCTGGTGGCTTTAGCACTTGGAATGAAGTTTAACTTCTCAAAGATGATTTTTCTTGATATGCACGCGATCATCAAAGGAAGACGGAAGGAGCTGTTCTTAGCTTTTCCAAGATTTCTGCAGATTATCATCAACAAGAGATATCCCTCTCTGACTCCCACTCTTGGCACCTTGGAGATCAAGAGAATGCGAGATGACATTTTTGGATATATGAAGATGAATAAGAGAGGAAAGAAGCAATATACAGGATAACGTCCATTGATAAAGTTTGGAAGATTTGTGGGAGATGGTGCAGATGAAGATATGCCAGGAACCCCAGTAGCCATAGTTGCTAAAGAACATGATGTTCCTACTGGTACACAGACTGGCACGACTCCCGAGGGACACATCTCCGAGACCTCATCATCTTCCAGTGAAGATTTCATTGTAGAGAAGCCTCCACCTACAAGACAAGAAAGAGAGGAGGCACAGGATGTTGACTATGCCCCAACCCCAGAGTCAACACCTAAGAAGAAGAGGCAAAAGACAATGGCTAGGAAAACCAGAGATCCCCGTCTGCAGAAGATGTTCTCAGGATTATCATTTTCTTCGGCTGCATCGATCATATCACAGGCACCTACACAACCACGTCCACCTACACAACCCAATCCATCTACTCAACCAACACCCACACAACCTAAACTTTCAACTGTTGAACCCACACAAACCAAGCCACTCTCAAAACCTAAGCCACCTTCTCAACCAAAACCTCCAACCAAACCAGCCAAGCCAAACTTAGTTATCAAAATCCCAGCCAGATCCACTAACTCTGCTCCTCACTCCAAAACTGCTTCATCTCCGCCTCGCTCAAGCAGTGACAAAGGAAAATCTCCTTTGCACTCAGATTCACCATATGAGCCGAAAGAAGTGCCTGTTGATCTTGTGGATTAGCAAGACAGAGTATTCTTGCTTGAAAAGGATTCTGAGCGCAAGGATAGTCTTATCAGAAATCTGCAGGAGGGAATGATTAAGATCTGTGGGAAGTTGAACAAATATCATGGGAAAATCAAAGCACACCGAAGGGCTATTAGATTCCTATCTTCAGAGAACCACAAGATGAGAAAGGAAATCAAAAGACTGAAGGGAGAAGAAGTCCCAGAATCAGATGACGATGTCAAAGAAGATTATGATAGTGATGATAGTAATAATGATGATGATGATGGTGGTGACGACCAGAAGAAGGATTCTGAAGAAAAGAAGGATGACAGGGATGATGATGACAGTGGGAACAAGAAAGAAGATGATTCTACTGATGACCAAGATCAAGGAGGAGCATCTGAAAACCATCATCTTCAGGAAAACCAACCAGCCACTATGATGATCTTTTTGGCAATATTCCCGATGACATTTTATTTGGTGACAGCCTTCCAGGAGCTAACATGGAGAATGCAGGGCTTGATGACTTCTTCAAGGAGTCGGTAAAGAAGCCGAAGGCAAAGTTGAATCTTCTGCAGGAGCATGTGTCGAAGAAGAACCGGAAAACATTGTGCTTGGAAATGTCTCATCCGATCCATATATCGATTATTTGTATGCCCACAAATACATTGATGCTCTGGGACAGGAGGTCACTTCTCTTCATGAAGTGATTGTTAGTTGGTTTGACAAGAAGAAGGATTGGACGCCATCCCCTCCTGTGAGTAAAGACACTTGGTTTAAGGAGATGAATGACAAACATCCAGAGCATACGTTTATTTCAGATGACAAAAACTTGTTCGCTGTTTGCAACGACAGATCAGAAGTGTGCTGCTGGATGTACGATAAAGAAAGAGACATTTACCTAATCAAGAGAAGAAATGGCAAGGTCGATTTCTTCAAGAAACCACAAGATTTTTGCTCACTGCCCAAGGTTGATATACGAAGCATAGACAAAGCAATGTTCTTCAACCCTTCCAAGGACTCGCAGGCCGATTTATTCGCCAAATTCATTAAAGATCAATGTGAAAAGGACTTCCCGGTGATGCGTACTGCCAAAGGAAAGCGCTTTGTTTCAAAATGTATTATTGATCCAAAGATGAAAAAGCCATGGATATACTACAAGTACCCTCCACCACATGTTGAGCAAGCAGTACAGGTCTCCTCAAGAGTTCCTGATAATTCATTGGCTAACTTCTTGTCTTGGTATTTTGATGATCTGAACCTTGCAGCAGTTATCGTCAAGAACAAGGATAACATTGATGACATTGATATGATTCTTGACCCTATGGATTTATAGAAGTACGGAAAGGAAGACATGATGAAGCTACATGAGTCTCCAATACGAGTATACTCTGGGAATGATGAGGAGGCTAAGCCATTCACTCGCATAGTTGCTTATGCTATCGAGCTGAAACTTTATGCCGGAGCTGGACCACACAATGTCACTCTTCCTATTGGATGACTTCGCCAGTCTAGGGGGAGTTTGTAGAGCCCTGAAAGCGTTGAAGACTGACAAAGTCAACCTAGGAAGAGTCAAAGTCCAGATTTTGATTATTTTCGTGTACAGCAGGTTCGAGTACACCATGTGTTCGTGTACTCGAACTATTTTGTATTAGATATCGAGTACACCTAGGCCTAGTATAAATAGACGTATTTTGTACAGGTTTAGGTTGGAATCCCGAGGCATTTGCTTTCTAGACGTATTGAGGCACTTGTACTCGAATTTTCAGTATTTATACAAAGATTACATTTTTTCTACTTGCTTTCTTGATTCTAACTTGGATTCCGCACTTGTTAGAGATAATTGATGATGATTTAGAAGATAAAGTTTCGTTCTTGATCCAGTTTGAGACCTACACAAGTCGAACCTTACTTTAATCTATTATTTTGGTGTTTTAACCCTTAAACCTTTTGTGGACCATTGATCAAGATTTAATTAGATTATCCTTTTTTTATTGGTTATTTTTTGTGGTCCATATTTTTTCTGAGTTTTTTATTCAAAAAATAATGTTAAAATACCAGTTTTACCCTTTAAAAGGGTAATACAATCATTTTCTCATTTGTACTCTCATATCTCTTCCCTCCTCTCTCTCTCTCTCATCTTTCTCTCTTCTTCAGTCTCTCTCTATCTCTATCTCTATTCTCTATATATATTGAAATTATCCATATATTACACATGTGTATTTTTTTAAGTTAAAAAATATTTTTTATAATATTAAAACAACAACAAAAATGTATAATTTTCATACAAAAAAAATATTTTTTTCAAGAAAACAAAAAATATGCACATGTGTATCAAAAAAAAACTACAAAATGTGTATTAAACACAATTTTCATTACATAAACACAAACATATTCTGAATCATAATAAACATTACACATGTGTATCTTAACATATGAAACAAACACTATACATGTGTAATTTTATTACATGTGTAATAAAAATTACTAATTTTACTGCATAAAGTACACATAGTCAAGCAAATACATATAAAAATGTACAAGCCTTTAAGCACTTAGTACTGTTGGGATTTTAGGTTACTTTAATCGTTTTCAATTAATCACATTAATTGACAAAAATCAGTTTTCATAAAACCGGATTAAACAGACAGATTAGATCCGACACAGTGGAATCTTTTAAAATTTCATAACCTTTCGATTCGTAATCAAAACAATTCCCAAATCAGGATCCAGTTACAAACAGTTTAAACAACAATTAAATCAAACAACACAACCATAGGAGGTTTTAGAAATCGACCTTTTACGAAGCGGTTCCAAATCTACACGATGGATCAAGCAACAGTCTCGCTAGTTGACTCACTACGATCACCCTAGTCTGGATCTCGTCCTACAAAACTTCGTAATATTCCAAAACATCTTTTGGCTTGGTTTGGCGCACAGCTCGACACGTGGTCCGGCTCGGTGGCCTTGGCTCGTGCAAGGCAGCCCTGTTGCGGTTCCTTTTGGCCCCTTGGTTTGGCCCTATGGCAACTCGGTCGCTGTCCCTTGGTGTGGCCTACTTGCACCCGATGAAGCACTTGGTGCGGCCCGGCTAGATGGCTCGGTAGTGGTGGTGTACGCCAGCCACATGACCACCCTAGTGGTGGTGATGGTTGACGGCTCCAAGGGAGAGGAAGAGTGAGTGAAAGAGTTGTTCTCCAAAATGTGGAAGGTTGGATCTACTTTTAATGTCAAAAGTAGATCCACCTTTTTAGGATCTAGAAATTACCAATTTAAAATTGGAATTCCCACCTTTTCTTTTGCATTTTAAATTAAACTCTTTTAGTAATTAAACCATTTAATTACTACTTTCCAAATATTACTAACTAACAATTAGTTACTAACATTTAATTAAAAGTCTAAAGTTTAGCTAATTCTCAATTCATTAATTAACATTTAATTAACAATCCCATATAATAAAGTTCAAAACTTTATTTGTTTATTGAATTAATTATCTCTATAATTAATTCCCACCGATTTATTATTTTACAAATAATAAAATCACCAAATCCTTAAAACCGGTAATTTGTGATCGTATATTATGTTTCACAATTAAACATCAAGTCGTCGCATTCCAAAGTGTAACTCTTTGGATCATACCTATCATAGTACGTTGAACTTATCGTTAATCGGACATCCAATATCTGTCGCACCCCGGCCTTCCCGAAGGGCGTGACTGGACCATCAGGATCGCAGTCTCTGGTCACACTATTGCGAGACCTACATATCTGGTTACATAGGTGAGTCCAAATGCTTGGACAAAACAGTTTTATAAAATCAGAGTTGCTGAAGTAAGTGTTTTTACAGCGCTTTAAATACAAAAGTTGCGGAAACGTTCATAAAATAGTTTTCAAAACAAACCAAGAAATAGTTGCGGAAGCGATTACAATTAATTAACACTACAAGACATAACCAAAAGTTGTTAATTATTCAATGGTTGCGATGGCCTAAGACACTAAAGCTGATGCATGGGACTCCATCCTAGCATCCTATCCTTGTGTGCGTGCCTTAGCTACCTGAGAAAACATGCGAGTAAAAAGGGTCAACACAAAGGTTGGTGAGAGCACATGTTTTTATATCGGCAATAAATATCAAAATGTTTAAAGTAAATGTTAGCAGGTTTACATTTCATTACAATGCAATATCCACTGATAGCTAGTCAATATGAGTTATACCATATGCTGGTTCGCAACTGAAGCTAAAATGTTGCCTCCCACCATATCCATCCAACAAGATATGGCAATGTTGTTTGGTCAATTTTGCACTATTCTGACCTCCAGTCGGGGTGGCCATACGGCGCGCAACAGTAGGGCTTGTCAGGCCCAAATAGTACTATTCAGAATTACCATGCTAAGCGCCACGAGCTATTAACGGTTCGAGATGTGTTTAATGAGGACTTACCAGTTTTGTGGATGAGTGCCACACATATGCATATACGTGATATTAGCATGTACAAATGTTACCAAAAAGTATGTTTGTTGTTCAAAAAGTGTTGTATGCAATGTTTTCTCCCCCAAAGGTAGAAAATAGAAAAAAGGGGGTCGTTAACTCACCTGGTAAAGTAGTTCCGGTTTATGTGTTGTTCGCTACATGCGAGTGCTAGCAATCCTGCTAGTAAGAACCTATAACCATATAGGTGTGAGTATGTGTTTTGTGGTGTGTTGTATGCCATACAACTCCAAGTGTCGGTGTGCTCAACCGAATGTGTGTGTGTTGACTGGTGTTGACTTGACGAATCGTTGGTGACACGTTGGTTACGTTTAGTTTGCTTAATGTGTCATAAACACAAGTAGGACACCTACATGCATCCTATGACTCTAATCGTACAACGTTCACTTAGGTGACGTTAAGAATCGTAAATGTTTCCATTTTTGGAAAGTTTCCATTTTAGGAAAGTGTAGTTATGAAATCCAATTTCATAAAGCTAATACCATTAGTATGTTTATAGAAACACGTTTAAACACATAAAGTATATCGTTTGCGCGTAAATCGCCATTTATGGCGTTTCCCCAAATAAAGTTTCCTTATTTGGAATGTATCCATATAAAACCTCGTTTTTACAAATCGAAGTTTCCAGTATGCTTAGAAATCATTTTTAAACATATTTCAATAATCAAAGTTCATCTAATCATGACAAAATATCAAAAGCCCTCTTTTGATTTACAAAAGTTTCCATAAATAGTAAGTTCTTACAAAATCATGTTTTTGACAAAATCAAATACTAAAATGTGTTTCTAAACACTTCAATATACATTTGACAACATCTAGACATGTCTAACATGTCTAGATCTTGACCAATCTATGACATGCAACATAAAAGTTTCCTTTTATGGCAAGTTTACCAAAATCACACAATAACCTATCAATACTCAATCCAAACACTTATCTATTCTAAAATCAGTAGATCTAAATCAAATAACACATCAAATCACCAACAAATTCGTGTACAATAGCCACATGGAGTTGCATGGGTTCAAACACACTTGCATGTGTGTTTTTACATCATGCGTGTACGATCTAACCATAGATAAGTATAGGAGACTACCTTAGAAGCTCTTAGGTGACTAATTTCGAGTTAAGACAGAGGTTGTGGAGCTCCTAATATGGCTGGATTCGATCTTCTTGTTGATTGAGAGCTTCCCAAGCTTCCTTGATGTTTCTATAGCTTCCAAACACCAAGAACTAGCTCCAATGGTGTTTTCCGAAGGTTGGAGGACTGATTCAGATGGGTTTTGGTCGAGATGTGATGTACAAGCTCGGAGGAAATGAGAGAAAACCAAGTGAAAGAGTTTGGGGTTTCTTTTATACTATTTTTTGATCTGCATGTCCTTGGCGTACCGCTGAGACCGATCATGCTTAGTCTTAGCGTACCGCCGAGGATTTCGGGGCACCGACCCCTGTTTCTTCTTCCGTACCGCCAAGCCCTTTGTCGAGGAGCCTCGGCGTACCGCGAAGGCTCTATTTCCTTGTTTTTCGATTTCGTTGATTTGGTTTCGCTCGTGTTCGATTCCCAACGTTTATCCTAAACATCTAATGCATGTTTAGCACATAGTCATATAATAACACATAAGTTTGATTATTTTTTGATCACCAATGTTCGTGAGACTCGTGTGTGTGTTTCGATAATTCTTCGAATTACCTTCGATAGTTTGCGTTCGTCACTACGAACCGTTTGCATACTTGATTAACCACAAGAAACATGTATTGCACAATCCAATAATTCCACGAATTATTATTTTGCGTTTGTGTTTGTCACACTTGGTTTCCAAAACCAATGTGCAATGTACGATTCGATAGTTCCTCGAACTATCGTTTCGCAGTTGTTTGTGTTTGACTCATCTAATTAAACATAACTAAATGAAATGAAACAAGTATGAATGTGAAATACATAGAGTGTAAGAGTTGTAATTTACCTGAAATTGCCGGGTGTCACAATATCCAGCAGACTCCCACTTGGACGATTCATCGACTAAGTCATTCAACGTAGACAGTCTTGGACGCCTAGCTGCATCACGTTGCCCCTATTAAGATATGACTTCTTAAGTCGACTAAGACTCCTTAGTTTAAGTAACTCTTTACTTTAACTAACAATTATAGTCTCATATAACCTTTATCTGTATATCCTTTTTATTTGATATTCCCTGAACATGAAACATGGATCTCTCTTCAATCTCATATATTCTTCAAGTATTCTCATTCTCGTTCCCAATTTAAAATGCTCCAACAAACTACTTTTAGTTTGAGCGTGGCCACGCGTTTACATCAGTTTAATTCAACGAGGGTGTCAGAATATCTTATCTTATATGTATAAGAGTATAGAATCCCTTTGGCAGCATATAACTCCCACTAAATCTTAGAACCACTCCCAATCGTTACCCTTATTACTGCTTATTTTTCAAGACAACGTTAGGTAAGATCAAAGAGTGACCTTTGATTAATGTTATTTCAATATACCCCTTAGATCTAAGGATATTTGTGTATATCGAATATACTTTAATATCAAAACATCTTATGACAACGATCCATGAAGAATGTTTTGAAGCGAGTTACGTCCGACATCATTCTCTGATGAATGTCTATGAATCTTGGTTCATAACACTTGAGCTTTTATCCCTATAAACTAGCCAAGCATTCAAGTAGTCTTAGTCCAGATTGATTCCCATGAATCTGATTGACTACGGACATTTAGAATACTATATTCAAGGATACTAAAATGTACAAATTTTGAATTTAGAAACATTATTCATTTTTCCTTTAACCATTAAATCAAAATGAACATTCACTGTTTCATGTTTCGATTGTAAAGCACCCAATACTAAATTTAAATCACATTCCCTATCTAGCATATCTAATATATATTTATTAGCCTTATTGTCATATTCAGCTCTATAAATAGATTTAGTGAACTGCATTTCTAGATTCTGATTTATGAATTTTATTTATTATTATGTCTTTCTTTCAGTTCTTTCTCATAATGCTTCTCCTATAATATGACTACAATTTCATAGTCTTAGCTATGCTATATTGTTTTCATATGATTTCTCAATCCATTCCTAGTCATTAGGAATCTTATTGAGATTAGTAATGAACACTTTCATTCTAAGCATTCTGATGCGTTTATTTGTGTTCTCTAACCTTTAGTGAACACTTCATGCTTTGACATAGTCAATTTGCATGTGACTCTTCATCTTATGAAAAATTTATCTAAGATTTCTTTTCAATCTCTATTGAAATTGTCACTGGATAATTTATATATTATCCATTAATATGTATTCAATTTTATCAAATAAAATTGTTACTTATTTTGTTTGACATCATATGTTAAAGTTTATGTCTTTATTATAGAAACTCCTTTCTATAATTAATATGTCGTCTACATACTTACATAATGTTATCATTAGAATTTATTATGCTCCCACTAGCCTTGACATATATATATATATATATATATATATATATATATATATATATATATGTATATGTATATATATGTATGTATATGTATATGCAGAACATCTTAGTCTTTTAGGTAAAACCAACACTTTGGTTTCATACCAAGACATAGATTTCCCACTTGAGATGCTTTTATCAACCATGAATTTAACACAAGTTTGCCATATTAGGATTTCAAAACTTTCTAATTACTTGTAAGAATACTTAGTTAAGGTGTTCTTATAGTAATTCAGTTTTGATGTTTAACTACTTACCTATCAAACAACTCTTGCTTGCAGGATTTGTAGTATCCTAATACACCCATGTTGATCTTGTCATTGAAATTCTATAATTTCAACTGCACAACATCTAAATGTTGTTAAAAAATCTCTTACTTTGTTTTATCGCATCTTAGTGTTTATGGTTTTTAACCATTTGTCGTATTTATCAATCAACTGTTACAGCTCTGCAATTTATGGTTTCACAGTGATCCTATGAGCTTCTACAAATGTCATGTGTAACAACTGGTTTTTAAAATCATTTAAGATCCATTCAAACACTTTGTGTTGATTGAAACATATATATATCATATCTTTGCAGAATTGAACTCTTTCAATCTGCCCTATCTAATTTTCAACCATACAGTTCATTGTATTAGGAAGCAATTGATGAAAATTCTATTTATTCCATTTTACGGATTTATGATAACTATCTTTATCATTTATAAGGATCCAATTTTAAATAAATGGTTAATAACTCTTTGTTTAATCCTCAAACCCCAAATAGGAATTTATACATGTTTATTTTATAACTCTTTATATTTACCTGTAATTAAGCTAGTGTGGAAATTCATATGATTTGTTCATTGGGATATTTATTCATTGGATCATATTGAATAGAAAACAAAACACGTATTGGTATTTATTAAATTACCTACATCATTGTGTACTTGGTTGTGAAACAGTTTCACATTATATGCATTAATTTGGTAACCTTTAGTTATATCTCATATATAACTTTTGATGCTTTTAGATCTTCATTTTATTGAAATGTTCTTTGAACTCTTTCAAAGATTTCATTAGGTTCAAAATATTATGAAGTATTCATATTAATCTTTAGACATTTTGTGGAAAAGAATTGCATATTAAAGATCACAATCTTTTTAACCTTCATTAAGCATGTCATGTAATCATCAAACTCTTGTAACAATGAATTCCATTTTCAATTGTTTAGAGATTCATGTATTACACCTTTCTTTAAAAGTTAATCTTGTCTAATTATAATATTTAAACACTTTAAATAATTCTATTAAAATGAATCATGTGTATTGCCTTTATTAGTGATTCTATCATATAGAATTCACTTTGCATTATCAATAATTATTACCAATTATGCTATCAAAACAATTTATCAAGCATAAATATAACTAATCAATCAATGGATAAATAATACCGAAAGGAGTATTCTTAGTCAAACTAAGAATTTCAAAATATTCATAATTATTTTAAACAATTTAAACGATTAATGAAAAATGAAAGAATAAAAGAACATTTCTTCTATTTGTCTTGTATTCAATCCCATGGAATTCAAGACTCAAGCTCCCAGCTTATCAACCACCTCGAATACCTGCAAATAATTGAAATTATTATTATCAAAGATTTGCCAATTCAAGAAATACGTTGAATGAACAAGGCATACCTGAAGATCCCTTCATATCTGAACTCTTCTGATGCCTAGCAACAATGTACTAGACCTCACCCACCTCGGTCTAAGGTCTCTTCCTCCCACTGCTCACCTCTATAATCATCTTGGTTTCCTTAACCAAGAGCATCCCCTTGAGTTCATCAATTGTCCCTCCAAAGATACTTTTTTTGTAACTCGTTACAAAAGATTCATATTCCTTTGGTAGGGAAATAAGGATGAAATATATAGCAATCTCAAGGTTCATAGGATAACCTTGTTTTCCTAGCCTATCAAAATATCCTTGCAACATAGCAACGTGAGCTCCTACATCTCCACCCAGTCTCAAACCCTTTTGGACCTCTTTAAGAATTTCACATCGCCAAAACCTGTTTGGCAGGAAACTCTTCTTGTTCTCCTCAATCATCTCATGACTAGAGATATACATAAGCTAATCCACATATTCAGGAGACACCGAAGTCAATATGAGATATTTTATCTCACATTCTTCTCCAATGTGTTTCATCCTCTCCGATGTGGTGCAGCCTATAGGTAGCTCAGGAGTAATGAGTGATGGTTTGGGTAATTTCATGTGATTTAGGTGCGTAATGATGCATTATTGTGAGTTAAATACATGGAATGTGGTGATTGTTTGTGTATTTTGATGATTTGGATGTTTTCAAGCGAAGAATATATAAGTGTTTGATGTCCAAGAATCAAAGGGTGGCTGAGGAATGGTGTTTGGAAGGCCAAAATATCCAAAAATGAAGGTTTTCACGAAGTGGCGTATCAAAATGGCGTATTGGTGGCGTATCACAGAGCCAAATCACTCAGAAACACAAAGCTGGCGTATCATACGCCGGGTGCAGCCCAATTCGCGGATTTTTCCCGTTTTGCCACCTATTTAAGCCCAAGAACCTAGGGTTTCGACCTATCTTCAACTTTGATGACTTTTAGAGGTTCTAGGGGGTTTCCAAGGCCTAGGAATTCATCAATTAACCATTCCAAGCACCTCGAAGATTCCCGAATTGATGTTAGCACAAGACCGAATGACGATGCAAGGCTAATTCCGTTGAAATCACGCCCAGGTGAATGGTTAGTTAGGTTTAGGGATTTCTATGATTTCAATTGTACTTGACTACAAACAATAGTGGGTTTCTATCTTTTTAATTGTTTGTATTTTGCTTTTCGTATTGACTCGAACGATTTGACTTTCCTGATTCGATTGCGTGTTCATCATTTTTCAGTTTACAATTGTGAAACATTGAATATCAATTGGATTATCACTTTCAAATTGATATTGGTAATTGATATCCTAGGATTAACATTAGTTGGTTTTCATCAATTAATTCCTAAAATTAGGTTTTCTAATTATGAATGTCTGTTTATACGAGAAGTAACAAGTCATGTCTATGTGATTGTATTGGTCAATTAAATCATAAAGGTTCCTACTTTCCTTCTAATTCAAATCCCGGGTGTGATTCGTTTTCATAATTAAGTTACAATCCATTTGCTTTCATTGTTAATTTGTTACAAGATCAATTTTTTACTAAAATCAAACACCCATTAATCAATTTTACAATTTCTTGTCTAGTTAGGTTAAGTTAAATCAAATAACGATACACCATCCACCTAAACTCTTCGTGGTTCGACGCCCTACTTACCCTACTGGTAAAGGTAGCTAGGAACACTCTCATTAACTCTTATTTGATCGGTACTTCGTCGTTGGTCAAATTTTGGCGCCGTTGTTGGGGAGTTAGTGCGCTTGGTGTTTCTTAATAGATTTCTTAGGTTTTGTTCAATTTTGTATATTTATTGTCTTTTCCTTGTTACGCGAGGTTTGTTAGTGTGCAGGTAACATGTTGATTGCATGCATACTTGGTTTTCAGGTCGTGACTCGCCATTGGAATTTGATCTAGAGATCGAGAAAACCGCGAGGATAAATCGAACACTACAAAGGTTAGAGAGGATTGTTACTCCGGGTTCGAGAAACACCAACCATACCGGAGAGAGTTCAACTCAGTCTATACCTATGGCTGATCAGAACAACCAAAACCCACCACCACCACCACCAATTCCACCATTTAATCAGTATGCTCACATGCCACCACCAAACCCAAATCCAGTTATTCCACCAAATCCATTCAACCAAAAAAACCCACCACCAAACATACCACCTAATGCCATGCCTAATCTTAGAATGGCACAAAACCCACTGTTTAAAAATCCAAACCATGGAGTCAATCTGAGAAACAAACTTCATGAGGAAGATCACCTTTCAGGTGGTGGGAGTAATTCGGGCGAACATGGATCTTGGCATGAGGAATTGCACGAAGAAGAAGACAATAAAAAGTACCCACCTCATGGGGAATATCATGATGAGAATTGGCAACCACAAGGCCCACCGAATCATCTAGTTCACAAAAACTATGGGCATGGTGGATGGAACGGAAAAGGGGGATGGAATAGGCAACCACCCATGAACAATTACAATGGAAGATGGGGTTACAATAACCCTGGTAAAGGATGGCACCAAAGAGATCCTGTTCAAGGAGTTGACAGTCACTTCAGACCAAGGGTGACTCAAAATCCTTCACCAATTGTACCTCCACTGCTGCGAGGAAGGTCATTTGAGATAAGGCCATAGTACTTGGCCATTATTCCAAATTTTAGATGGACAACAACAGAAGAGCCGTATGTCCATCTATCTGAGTTTGGTGCCATCTGTAGCACCATTGGTGGCCAAGGATTCACCCCAGATGAAGTTAAGTTGAATTTATCCCAGTTCTCCTTAAAGGAGAGAGCCAAGCAATGGTTTCACACACTAAAATCTGGTAGTGTCTATACATGGGAAGAGATGCAACAACTGTTTTTAGAGGAGTACTATCCCATGAGCAAGACAAGTGAAGCTAGAGATGCCATCAGAAACTTCCAACAACAATCGGGTGAATTGCTACACAAAGCATTCACTCGGTTCAAGGAGTTGCTTAGATTCTGCCCACACCACCTGATTCCAAAGAGGGAGTTGATCAAAGCCTTCTGTGATGGCTAAACACCAGAAGACCTGAAGTTTGTCAGTTCTAGCAGTAATGGAACATTCTTAACCAACTCAGAGGATGATGATTTGGAATTGCTTGAAAGGTTAAGTAAAGGCTCAAAGACACAAGCTTCAGCAAGCAGGAAGGTAAAGCATGTTATTGGGAAGCCAGGAGGGGAGTATGTGACAAAAGAGAGATTTGAAGCCCTCGAGAGACAAATAGCAAACTTCAATAGAACCATAGGTAAGAACAATTCTAATGTGGCTAATGTTTATGATGTTTGCAATTTTTGTGGTGATATAGGTCATTTGGAGTCGGAGTGCATGATGAACATGAACAGGAATGAGGAGGTGAACCAAGTCCAAGGCTCGTTCCAGAATGACAAGAGAAACAATGACATGAACTCCAACACATATCACCCGGGTTTGCGTAATCACCCTAATTTTAGGTATGGTAATTCATCTAATCAATTGAATCCTAATTTTCAGGGTAGCAACCAACAAGGTGGAAATCAAGGGCCTTCATACCAGAATCGACAACAGAGTTACAATCAAGGTAACTACCAAAGAGGGAACTACAATCAAGGTGGTCAAGGAGGTGGACAAGGTGGCTACAATCAAGGACAATCAAGGAACTTCCAACAAAACCAAGGAAGTCAAAGTCAATTTCAAGGTGGTCAACAAGGAGAAAATGTTTCAATGGAAGACATAGCCAATCAAATCAACAAGCTGATGCTAATGCTAACTGGAGTGGTGCAGAAACAAGAGTTTCAACAGAAGGCAAATGAGTCCCATGCAAAGCAATTGGGGCAATTGGCTGAACAACTAGCTGCAAGAGACAAAGGAAAACTGCCAAGTGACACCACACTCAATCCTCAACATCAACCATTGGGATCAAAAAGCAAGAATGCTCAGGTAAGTCATGTAACAACTTTAAGAAGTGTTAAATCTTATGACAAAAAGGTTGTCCCTCCACCACACTTGATAGAAGGAGTGGTGGAAGATGTGAATGAAAGTGAGGAGAGTGATACCGAACAGGAACTTGTTCCATCTGAGTCTAAAAAGAAAGTATCTTTTAAAGAACCCATTGAAAAGTTTTGAACTCGGATGTAGAAACATCCAAAGGAAAGGATGTGGAGGACAAAACCACCATTCCTTACCCGTCTGCGTTGAATTCACCTAATTCTAACATCAATAAAAGGGGCCTACAACAAGACGAGATGTGGGAAATTTTTAAACAAGTTAAAATCAATCTACCCATAATTGATGCAATCAAACAAGTTCCCGCATATGCTCGGTATTTGAAAGATATGTGCACCCAAAAACGAAACCACGAAATTCCTAAAAAACTTGATTTGACTGATAATGTGAGTGCTGTTTTGTCGGGTGCCCTTCCACTAGAACTTCAAGATCCGTTAGCTCCTTTGATTTCAATTCAAATTGGGGACTTTAAAATTAATAAGGCGCTCCTTGATCTTGGGGCAAGTGTTAATATATTACCGGGAAGTTTATATGATCAATATGAGTTTGGGCCTTTGCAAAAAGCCGAAACCACCGTGGTTTTGGCAGATTTGACACTTAAACTTCCACGTGGTATATTAACTGATGTCATTGTAAAAGTGGAAGATTTTTACTATCCAGTTGATTTCTTGGTACTGGATTATGCATCTCCTACTAACTTCACACAACCTAATGTTATATTGGGTAGACCATTTTTGAAAACTGCTCAATGTTTGATAAATTGCATGACCGAGACAGCGGATATGGCTTTTGGGAATAGAAGATTAATGTTGAATGTTTTTTCCCATACATCTAACCCTCTGGTCAATGATGAATGCTTCATGACGAACATCATTGATGGGTGTCATTCTCATGAAAATGTGAAAGACACCACAGAGTTGTGTGTTCTTTGTGACAGGATTGAAGTTAAGTGTGCTCAAAAGCTACTTGAAGCTGAAAAGAAATGTGAAGTGTTGGCAATTCAAGAGGGCAAACCAATGTGGACACACCAAATTGAAAGTTTACCGGACCACATAGACACTCAACTGAAGCCCTCATTGGAAGTCCCACCAAAGGTGGAGTTGAAGGAGTTACCTAAGCACCTGAAGTATGATTTCTTGGGTGAGGATCACACATTACCGGTAATCATTGCAGCAAATCTAACCGAGAGTCAAGAACAAGAGTTGATGAAAGTGTTAAGGGAGAATAAAGCAGCTATCGATTGGACCATAGCAGAACTGAAGGGAATTAGTCCGGCTATTGTGATGCACAAGATTATAACCGATCAAGATGTCAAGCCGGTGAGAGACACTCATAGGAGGTTAAACCCTAATATGAGGGAGGTGGTCAAGAAGGAAGTTTTGAAATGGTTGGATGCAGGGATTATCTATCCCATCTCAGACAGCAAATGGGTGAGTCCAACACAAACAGTATCCAAGAAGGCAGGAATTCAAACAGTCACCGATGAGAATGGGGAACAGTTAACAACACGACCTGTCACAGGATGGAGGGTATGTATCGATTACAGGAGGCTAAACACTGCTACCTCCAAGGATCACTTCCTTTACCCTTCATTGATCAGATCATTGAGAAGCTATCAAGTCAGGAATTTTACTGTTTCTTAGATGTCTATTTCGGTTACAATCAGATTGCAATTCACACAGATGACCAACAAAAGACCACATTCACATGCCCATATTGTACTTTCGCATTCAGGAGAATGCCATTTGGGTTGTGTAATGCCCCAGCCACCTTTCAAAGGTGCATGATGAGTATCTTTTCAGATATGGTTGGGGATTCCTTAGAAATTTTCATGGATGATTTTTCAATATTTGGTCATTCTTTTGATGCTTGCCTTACTCAACTAACTAAAGTTTTGAAAAGATGTGTTGAAACAAATTTAGTGTTATGTTGGGAAAAAAGTCACTTTATGGTGCAAGAGGGCATTGTGTTAGGTCACGTGGTTTCAAAACGTGGGATGGAGGTAGATCATGCAAAAATCAAAGTCATTTCTACTTTACCACCACCCACAAATGTTAAAGGGATAAGGTCATTTCTGGGACATGCGGGGTTTTATAGACGGTTCATTAAAGGATTTAGTACAATCACTAAACCTTTATGTAATTTGTTGTTAAAAGATGTCCCATTTGTTCTTGATAATGAATGTCTAAATGCTTTTAACACTTTAAAAGACAAGTTAGTTGAGGCCCCTATCCTACAAGCGCCCAATTGGTCACTACCATTTGAAATCATGTGTGATGCTAGTGACTATGCAGTTAGGGCGGTTTTGGGTCAAAGGATTGACAAGAAACCAATGGCTATTTATTATGCACGTAAGACTTTATCTGATGCTCAACTGAATTATACTACCACTGAAAAGGAATTGCTTGCTGTAGTTTATGCTCTTGATAAGTTCAGGTCTTACATTTGGGGGAGCAAGGTGGTGATATACTCAGATCACAGTGCGGTGAGATACCTCATGGAAAAGAAGGATGTGAAACCAAGGCTCATCCAGTGGATACTCTTGTTACAAGGGTTTGATTTGGAGATTCAGGACAAGAAAGGAAGTGATAATGTAGTTGCGGATCATCTTTCAAGGATTGGGATTAACAGTGATTAATGTCCAATGATATCAATGAATCCTTCCTAGATGAATACTTATTGGCTGTTTCTAAATTACCTTGGTTTGCTGACATTGTAAATTACTTGGCTGCATGTGTACTACCCGAGCATTGGACAAAGCGGAAGAGGCAACAATTTCTAGCTCAGGTATGGTATTACATTTGGGATGAACCCGACCTCTTCAAGGTGGGTTCCGATCAGATAATCAGAAGGTGCATACCAAAAGAAGAAGTGCCAAAAAGTTCTATCACTGACACATGCATTCGCATGCAGAGGACATTTCAGTGGCCAAAAGACGGGTCATCGGGTTCTATCTTGTGGTCTATTTTGGCCTACATTATTTAGAGACGCATCTGTGTTTGCTAAACAGTGCTTGAGATGCCAACAACTTGGTAGCATCTCAAGACGGGATGAGATGCCCAGGAAACCAATCCTTGAAGTCGATATCTTCGACGTATGGGGAATTGACTTCACGGGACCCTTCCCGAATTCTCATAGTAACTACTATGTTTTGGTGGCAGTCGATTACGTGTCTAAATGGATTGAAGCCTTTGCCACCAAAACAAATGACCATACCGTTGTGTGCAAATTTGTGCAATCCAACACTTTTTCAAGATTTGGCATTCCCCGTGTGATCATAAGTGATGGGGGATCTCATTTCAAAAATTTTAACTTTGGGAAATTGCTCAAACGATATGGTGTCAATCACGTATAGCTACTCCCTACCACCAGCAAACTAGTGGGCAAGTTAAGGTTTCCAATAGACAAATTAAGGAAATTCTTCAAAAAACGGTTCGCCCGGATCGTAAGGATTGGTCCTTACGATTGAATGATGCATTATGGGCCAACCGAACTGCTTTTAAAACACCTATTGGAACCACACCTTACCGGTTAGTTTATGGGAAAGGAAGTCACTTACCGGTGGAAGTCGCTCATCGTGCTTTATGGGCGGTGAAATCAGTTAACATGGACTTTGATGATGCAGGTAAAGAGAGAAAGTTGCAGCTGTGCGAATTGGAGGAATTGAGGAATGAGGCATACGAATGTGCATCGGCGTACAAGGACAAGATGAAACAAGTGCACGATGCCAAAATCCGAAACAAGGTCTTTGAACTCAATCAAAAGGTATGGCTGTATAATTCTAAGTTGAAATTCTTTCCTGGAAAGTTGAAAAGCAAACGGTTTGGGCCACACGTTGTCACACGAATTGGAAGCTTTGGCGACATTGAAATTGAAGACATGAAAGACAAGACTTTCCGTGTGGTGAATGGACATCGCCTCAAACCGTACTTGGAAGCGAGTGTCATCAACAAGGTACAAATAGACTCGGTGAATTTCCTTGTAGATTTACCAACATATGCTATGGAGTAACCAGGTATGACCACGTCGAGCTAACGACATTAAACTTAGCGCTTGCGGGAGGCTACCCGAGAACTTTGTTGGTATGTTCACTAGAAACCCTCACGAGACTTCACTCGTCCAACCAGGCTACCGGGGGTTTAAAAGGCTTGTTGCATGCGCTAAATGCAATCGTGCACCCTATGAAAGTGAGGTTTAGGTTAATCGTTCGCCTCGGGCGATTTCATTCACTTTCACTCACAACAAAACGGGTAGTTCTCAATGCGTAATGCGGATTTCAGGAATTTCTAAGGCACAATTGTACCTCGGGGCGAGGCACTGAAAATCGGCGGGTTGGCGGACGTTCATCATATGGCGTATATGTGGCGTATACATTCGTGGCTACTTAATTTTAGTTATAAGATAGGTTTGGATAGTTAATTCATTTTAATGTCTTTTTCTTTTGTTTTAATTTCTTTTTTCTTTTGTTTTATTTTATTAATGTCCTTTTTTATTAAAAATTGAAAAAAAAGGTAGTTGGCGTATCATACACTGGCAGGGGCGTATGATACGCCAGGGAGCCACAAACCTCTGCCATACGCCACATTCTAAGCCCCCAATACGCCACTTTTCAGCTATGTTGGCGTATGATACGCCAGGGGGAGGCGTATCATACGCCGGGTACCCCTTTGGCCCGATTTTGACCCGTTTTGACCACTTTGACCCGTGTTTTTTCACCCCACGACCCGGAATTTGACCCACAAACAACAAATACGGGATTCCTCATGATTCCCACCCCATTTGCTTCCAAAATATCACCTCTTTCTCCTCTCATCCACCAAGAACACCCAAAAGAACCCTAGATCCTAACTTCTTCATTTCTCCACCAATCCTTACAAACCTTATATGCATTTTGAGAGATTTTTCGAGGGGAACAAGATTATCCACCCAGAATTTTAAGATTCCCCCTGGTTTGTTAGATCTAGTGACCTAAAAGTGACGAACTTTTTAGGTTTGTTAGGTTTTGCATCATCCTCTTCTCCAAACTTTAAATGTCTCATTCAACAAGGCAAAGGTATGTTATTTCACTTCTATTACAGCAAGTAGAATGTTAATTTGAGATATGCATGCTTACTTTAGTACTTTGAAGCTTTCATGGTGAAATGGGATATTCCTAGTGATTGAGTTAACTTGAAACATGGGCTTTGCTTGAAATTAGTGAGATGTCATACTAGACACTTTAAATCATAAATGGGTTTTGTTTTAAAATGTGATGATGCTAACGGGAATTGCATGATACTCAAAAGAAAAAAGGTTAGGATGGAAAATCATGGGTTTGAGATTGTGTTAATGGATAAGTTGAGTTGGGCTAAGGTATCATATTTTAAAGATGAGTGGGAAGTAAATGTGGGGATGGGGGGAAAACAATGGTTGCTCGAATTATATGATTGAATTATCACACCTAGATGAACCATTATCTTGAGTTGTGTATCGTTTGTGATGGGTGTTGATAGACATAATTGTGAGTGCTGTAGTTTGTTGGCTTCATTGGTTTACCAGTTACTCACTATGTATTGGTTGTTTCCAGGGCATGGGTCGCACAAAGGCTACAAGCTCAAAGGGAAAGGAGGTTGCTTCATCTTCCACGCCATCAAAGCGACAAAGGCTTTTCGAACAGGATTTGGATTCAGACTTCGAGATGGAAGATATGACTATGTATGATGAGGATGAAGACATTATGGTGGGGGACCAGCCCCAATGGACTGAAAATGTCCCACTGAGCACGTTTGATCCTATATGGCAACCCATATTATACATGAAGAAGATGCAAACAATCCCAAGAATCAAGAAGGTCCTCGTATGCGAACGGGCAGTACAAATTGATCAATTCAGCATCTTTGGAGTAGTGCAATGCTTTGAGAATCTCGGGTGGGAAAATGCTTTGAAGTTCAATAACAACAGTCTAGATAATGTCTACATGAAGGAAATTGTAGAGTGGATGGCCACTCTAAGGAAGGATGAACGCAACAGCCCACTTAAGACCACCCGGTTGATTGGGACAGTGAATGGGAAGGACATGACACTCTCGTTTGAGACAATGAACAAAGTAGTGAAGTTTGATACCAAGCCACAAAGGGAATATGTGTATCCCGATAGGCAGCAGATTCTGGGTGAAGCCACAGCAGATGAGCAATGGAAGGACATGGTGCAAGTATTATTCGCCAAACCGCCAGAGGACTTGGCAAGGAAATTGTTGAGAAGTGATCTGAAAGTTCTTCCAAAACTCCTCTATTTGAATTCTGGATTTAATGTGATACCAAGGCTAGGGGATAAGTTATTCATCAGGAATTTTGAGGTTAGGGTACTGCATGCCCTAGTGACTGGCCACCCCAAATTATCCTTCCGTCACCTGGTTTTGTTGAATGTCTGGGAAAGTCGGGTAAGCTGGACAAGGTGTCTGTTACCCCACTGCAGGTTGTTGTCCAGCTTGATGGTGAAACAAAAGGTGGTCACCGTTACCACTCCATTCGAGAAGTTGACACAAAGGTACTTCCGATTTGATCGGTTAACTGCTTTTGGTTGGATCTACCTGGAAAGACCAATCGAACATGTGCTAATTGATGACAAGACCAAAAGGCAACTTGTTGTACCAAAGGAAGGAGTGACCCAGACTGAGGAAGAAGAGCCCGAGCAGAGGGAGCCTGAAGGAGCAGGGGGCTCCCATCAACCCCATCAGTTGGCATTTGACTCAGCATCCTATACTGAGTCCATTTTACATGGGAGACCCTCAGGATTTACACGGTGGCCCGAAGATACACGGGCCAGTTGGGACCAGATGACAACGTGGAGGGAAGAAGACATACGTTACAAAGAAACACAAAGGCAATACGAAGAAGAACTCAGACGAGAATGGAGGGATCAGGCAGAGCAAGCAGAGATTTATGCCAGAGCTGCGGCCTACAGGTTAGAGGAATTTCATAATGACTATTTTTTGCAGGAGGAAGCATTGCACCAACATACTGATTATCTGGCCGGGTACAACTCTCAAGTCCGATCGATGCAAGAAGACTACCCAAGCTTACCGCCATATGTGCAAGGAGATCAACCCCCGAGGTACCCACAGCTTTTCAACCCATCTCCGTGGGTTCCGTATCAACAACCCGAGGACCAAGGATCCAGCACTTCTGGAGGCACAGATCCTTTCAATATGCAATCCCTCCAAGAGAGCCTGATGGGAAGATGGTTTGGGCCACCAATGCCGATACCTCCATATGATGATGACTTCCATAGCACTCACTGATCGCATGTGATCAAGTCCATGTGCTCTCTCCTTTAAACTTGTCATGATGATTAAACAATTAAACTGTGGTGTGTTGTAGTACTAAACTTGAAAACTGCTGTTGTGATGGGTTGGTTTGATTTGGGAATGAAGTTAGGGTACTAATTCATAGCTCTCATCTTACACTCGTGATGGAAAACATGATTACATTGGGGACAATGTAAGACTACATGTGGGGATGGGGGAAAATTGGGTAATTTTTAAAAATTTTGCAAACTGTTCCAATGCAAGTTGATATGTGCATGAAAACATGATTTGAAAACAAAATGGGGAAAACATGACCAAACCAATTATTGAAGCAAATTCTTAAGTTGTGATTAATCTTTTAAGTTGCGGAATAAAGTCTTCTTGACAAGCAATCCGTAAGTGCTAGTAGCAATACATGACTAAGGATTGGAAGTGGAGAATGAGTTGTTAGATGTGTCACATGTTAACCTTTAACCACCGTTTTCGTGAGGAATTGAGCCTATGTTGAGGAAGAAATAATACATGCTCATTTTTCTGTGATGTGTGATGACCATAGTGAACATCTAAAGTAGAATTTGTACGTTTAATGCAATTTGAGACCATAACCTAAGGTATGCATAGAAATGATAGGGGCAGTAGGAAAACCCAGTTTGTTAGCATGTGTTGTTTGTTTTACCTACCCATAACAAAATCCCCTAGTCGCCTTGTTGAGCCAAATACCTATTCGTTTGCTAACCCATGAATTTAGCCACAGTTAGACTCGTTAGCTGTTTACAATTTTAACCCATGTGGTGAGTTCAACGAAAGATATGTTAATGTTCTGATATGAAAAAAAAGAGAGAGAGAGAGAAAGAAAAGAAAAGAAACATAAATAACACGAATAAAGATTGTGCAAAAGAAAGAATAAAAGCAAAGAAGCAAGCACAATACAAAGCATGTGCACAAGTTAAGTATGTCAAAGTGTTGCACTATCGAGTTGGATTCATTGTCACCCGTCACAACAACCAACCATACCTACCCTAGCCACAGCCAACCCGAAAAGTCCTCTTGATCTGTGCATTACTTAGTAATTAGTGGTGGAGATTTGATTACCTTACAAGCTTATGCTAAGGGTGTTTCACTATAGGAATGAGTGTCATAAATATACTAGTCTTAACTACTAGTCCATATATGAAACCTAGTGGAGTATGCATTGTGAGAGATGTGAACACATGTAATGACTCATTCGAAATGGAATAAATGTAGTTGTGTAGTGTGTTGGAACTTATGGATTGCTCGATAAATGTAAATCTATTGCACGTAGTAAGTCTTGGGGATTGATCATGATTTTTGAATCTCTTGGTTATTGGGGAGGTTATGGTTAACTCACTCGTTGAATAATCATTGTTGGATTGTGCACGAGACTCTGCTTGGGGCACGCAAAGGGCAAATGTGGGGATGTTATGGTTTGGGTAATTTCATGTGATTTAGTTGCGTAATGATGCATTATTGTGAGTTAAATACATGGAATGTGTTGATTGTTTGTGTATTTTGATGATTTGCAGGTTTTTGGGCGAAGAATATAAGTGTTTGATGTCCAAGAATCAAAAGGTGGCTGAGGAATGGTGTTTGGAAGGCCAAAATATCCAAAAATGAAGGTTTTCATGAAGTGGCATATCAAAATGGCGTATTGGTGGCGTATCATAGAGCCAAATCACTCAGAAACACAAAGCTGGCGTATGATACGCCAGTGGGAGGCGTATCATATGCAAGACGCAACCCAATTCGCGGATTTTTCCCGTTTTGCCACCTATTAATGCCCAAGAACCTAGGGTTTCGACCTATCTTCGACTTTGATGACTTTTGGAGGTTCTAGGGGGTTTCCAAGGCCTAGGAATTCATCAATTAACCATTCCAAACACCTCGGAGATTCCCGAATTGCCGTTAGCACAAGACCGAATGACGATGCAAGGCTAATTCCGTTGAAATCACGCCCGGGTGAATGGTTAGTTAGGTTTAGGGATTTCTATGATTTCAATTGTACTTGACTACAAACAATAGTGGGTTTCTATGTTTTTAATTGTTTGTATGTTGCTTTTCGTATTGACTCGAACGATTTGACTTTTCTGATTCGATTGCATGTTCATCATTTTTTAGTTTACAATTGTGAAACATTGAATGTCAATTGGATTATCACTTTCAAATTGATATTGCTAATTGATATCCTAGGATTAACATTAGTTGGTTTTCATCAATTAATTCCTAAAATTAGGTTTTCTAATTATGAATGTCCGTTTATACGAGAAGTAACAAGTCATGTCTATGTGATTGTTTTGGTCAATTAAATCATAAAAGTTCCTACTTTCCTTCTAATGCAAATCCCGGGTGTGATTCGTTTTCATAATTAAGTTACAATCCATTTGCTTTCATTGTTAATTTGTTACAAGATCAATTTCTTACTAAAAGTTCAAACACCCATTAATCAATTTTACAATTTCTCGTCTAGTTAGGTTAAGTTAAATCAAATAACGATACACCATCCACCTAAACTCTTCGTGGTTCGACACCCTACTTACCCTACTAGCTAAGGTAGCTAGGAACACTCTCATTAACTCTTATTTGATCGGTACTTCGACGTCGGTCAATGGGGTTATCCAAAGCATACAACTTCCCACTTCTCTAAGGTGATGCATCCAAGTAGAAAAATTACTCCCATTGAACTGATTTCGAAAAAAGACTTATCCTATGAGGTTTAGTAGCATCAATGAAAAACATGTATAAAATTCAAAAGAAAGGTTTTAGTATTTCATGCTTTTTATTTTTCCAAATTAATCATGACTCATTAACAAAATTAATTTAGAATGCGAGATCTTGTTTATTTTAATGAACAGTGAATTGGCTAAGCTCTCTGTTTACTGTTCACAACAATACAGGAGGGTTACGATAACCAATTATGACAATCATAATCCTCTAGTTTTGAGGTTTGTTAAAACACTCATTTCTAACTTTGTACATTTACCCCAACTATACAAACTTAACTCTTCGAGTATACGCCTTACGATTTTTGACTGAATAACCAGCCTAAGTGTATTAGAAATCACGACCATTCCTTTTCAATAAAACCATAGACCTAGTGCAGGGAACACTAACACTAAATTATAGGTCAAATTGATAAAGTGTCTCAAATCTAAGGTGGCATTTAAATCAAAATGCTTATCCTTTTCTAGTATATAAATCTATAGCAGGGTAAACACTAACTCGAGGTTTACATATTTAGAAAATAAACATCTTGACCAATGAGTCATTTAATTACTTTAATTAATCGCTCTTATGTTTCAAAAACATTATGGACAACTAATTTTAAATGAGGATAGTTGTGCATTTTATAAAATCTCTATTTTATTCACTTGCTATCTAATTGAAATCCTATTTCAATTTTGACCTAACTTGTTTTAATACCTTATTAAAACTAAATAGATCATTATCGCGAATTTGTAAATCTAATCAATCATATTGATTTTATTGTTTTAGTTTAAAACTATTGAACGATTTGAAGCATGACACAAATCGTCCAATCTTATCTTAACAAAATCATATTTTGTTCTTGATTTGCGATAGTTTGAAACTCGTTTCTACTCTCGACTCGATTAGTTTTAAATACCTTATTTAAACTAAGTCGGTAACTATCGCTAACCATTTTAAACGAACAAGTTCTAATTTTATAAAATAAACATTTTATTTTATAAACTGTTTCATTAAAATAAAACAATTTTATTTTAAAACCCTTTTAAAGTAACTACAAAACTCCTTTTGTATTACTTACTATTTTCCAATGATTGTGAAAATATTTGTTTTTTACTAGTTTTATATTTCCTAAATATTAAACAACCATAAAAAACAAAGCGTAATTATGAAACAAGCCAAAATCTCATTTGTTCGGTTTAGTTCGAGTCATCAAACACAAACCGAACAATACTAGGGTTTACAATTCAACGCCTTGAATCTTGTCCCACACTTGATCCAAGATCTCCATGTTTAAGCTCCATGATTGTCTCTATCTTCCGTCTTGTATCCATTGTTTGATTAAAACTGTAAAGTACAAATTACATTACAAAATTGAAACCTAATCTATTACATCGGGTCCAAATACCCGTAAAAATACAAGATTTCAAATAAACCAACCAATCAAACAAAACAAAAGATACAATCACATGGGTCGGATCCTAGGGCTCGATTCATAATCATAATCACAATCATCACATTCACAGTTTTGATCTTTTTGTCAAACAAAAGTTTTGACAAAACAATAAACAAAGATCGATTATTAATTGCATTTAAACGTTTATAAAAGCCACTCTGATGCCACTGTTGGGAATTGTAGGTTACTTTTCATTTAATCGTTTTTAATTAATCACATTAATTGACAAAAATCAGTTTTCATAAAACCAGATTAAACAGACAGATCAGATATGACACAGCGGAAGCTTTTAAAATTTCATAACCTTTCGATTCGTAATCGAAATAATTCCCAAATCAAGATCCAGTTACAAACAGTTTAAACAACAATTAAATCAAACAACACAACCATAGGGGGTTTTAGAAATCGACCTTTTACGAAGCGGTTCCAAATCCACACGATGGATCAAGCAACGGTCTCGCTAGTTGACTCACTACGATCACCCGAGTCCGGATCTCGTCCTACGAAACTTCGGAAGAGTCCAAAACTTCTTTTGGCTCGGTTTGGCTCACAGCTCGACACGCAGTGCGGCTCAGTGGCCTTGGCTCGTGCAAGGCAGCCCTATTGCGGCTCCTTTTGGCCCCTCGGCTTGGCCCTATGGCAACCCGGTCGCTGCCCCTTGGTGCGGCCCGGCTAGATGGCTCGGTGGTGGTGGTGTACGCCAGCCACAAGACCACCCTAGTGGTGGTGATGGTTGACGGCTCCAAGGGAGAGAAAGAGTGAGTGAAAGAGTTGTTCTCCAAAATGTGGGAGGTTGGATCTACTTTTAAAGTCAAAAGTAGATCCACCTATTTGGGATCTAGGAATTACCAATTCAAAATTGGAATTCCCATCTTTTCTTTTAAATTTTAAATTAAACTCTTTTAATTTAGTTAAACTCTTTTAGTAATTAAACCATTTAATTACTACACTCCAAATATTACTAACTAACAATTAGTTACTAACATTTAATTAAATGTTTAAAGTTTAACTAATTCTCAATTCATTAATTAACATTTAATTAACAATTCCATGTAATAAAGTTCAAAAATTTATTTGTTCATTGAATTAATTATCTCTATAATTAATTCCCACCGATTTATTATTTCACAAATAATAAAATCACCAAATCCTTAAAACCAGTAATTTGTGATCGTATATTATCTTTAACAATTTAACACCAAGTCGTTGCCTTCCAAAGTGTAACTGTTTGGATCATACCTATCATAGTAACGTTGAACTTATCGTTAATCAGACATCCAATATCCAACAAGTACACCTGGCCAAACTAAAAACCTATACATGTGTAGTAATAAAAATGTACAGCTTTTACTGCATAAAATACACTTGGTCAAGCGATACCTATAAAATCATAAAATTACACATGTGTACGAATAAAAATGTACAAGTTTTTAAGCACTTAGTAGACCTGGTCAACTAAAAAGTATACATGTGTAGTAATAAAAATGTACAACTTTTACTACATAAAGTACACCTGGCCAAGCAATACCTATAAAATCAGAAAACTACACATGTGTACGAATAAAAATGTACAAGTTTTTAAGCACTTAGTACACCAGGTGAAGCATGTGTTTGAACCACCATCTCTTGAAACCGCCACAACCACCATCGAACCACCACCACCTCCACTATCAACAGAGAATTACCATCACCATCATCAACCACTACCATCATCGACTTTAGAGAGAGAGAGAGTAGAGAGATAACAACCACCACCACCATCACCACCGCCTAAACCCACTGTCGCCGCCTAAACCCACTGCCGCCGCCTAAACCCACGGCCACCACAGTCTAAACCCACGGCCACCACCCCTAGCACCGTCTAAACCCACCTCCTACACCGATGTTGTTGTTGCCGATCACCACCACCCACCTATTGGTCAACACCACCCACATTCCTTCCATTTTTCTGGTGAGAGCACTGTTCATCACCACCTTCCTCCAGTCACCACCAACATCCGCCGCCCGAGCACCTTCTTCATCGGTAGAGGGAGATAAAGTTGAGAGAGAGAGAGAGTAGAGAGATGGATGGATTTTAAAATGAGGGAGAGAGAGTGGAAAATTAATATATATATCAGGAGAGATTAAAGACTAAACTACCCTTATCAAATAAATAAATCAGAAAAGCAAAGAGTTTGATCTAACGGTCCACGTAGGGTTTAAGTGTTTTCTCTTTAAGATCGGGTTTTCACAGGATTAAATCCCTATATATATATATATATATATATAGGGTAAGGAGTAAATGGTAACCAATGTTAATTGAGGTAACTTATAAACCCAATTTGATTGGTTGTCTAATTTAATGAATTTGAAATGTGTGGTTCATATTAAATCTGAGAAAAATGAGTAGTTGAGATTTCTTTAAGGGTATTTTGAAAATTTGTGAGGTGTACTTAATTTGATTTTTAAAATAAAAGTTTACCCCCCATTTTTTAAACCTTCATAACTTTTATATACATTATTATTTTTTTAAAAAAATTACACCATTAAATTTGTCACATTTTTATCTTTAATTCAAGTATAGTTTTATCAAAAAATTTTAAAGTTTTCGAAATTACACTGATGTAACGAGCTGAATTTTTTCAAAGTGTTCATAATTACACTGATGTAACGAGCTGAATTTTTTTAAAGTGTTCCTAATTACACTGATGTAACGAGCTGAATTTTTTCAAAGTGCTTATAATTACACTGATGTAACGAGTCGTTACACTGATGTAACGAACTGTAACTTATTATTTATTTTATGTTACAATTATCTAACTTTCTATCTTATTTGATATACATTTATCTAATTAACTAAATTTTATAATAAAAAATAAGTTTGTAATATATATTTAAGATGAGAGAAAAAAAATTGATGGAAAATTTTTGAAAAAACAGAAAAATTATTGTACTTATGTTTTTTTACGTTAGTGTAATTATGAACGCCCGAAAAAAATTTGGCATGACTATAATGAAATTAACGAGAAAAATATGACGAGTTTAATGGTGTAATTTCTATAAAAAAATAACATAGTATAAAAAAGTTATAAGTGTATAAAAATCAAGGAGGGAAACTTTAATTTAAAAATAGGAAAATAGATGGTTTTTTAAGAGTGTGACACTTGTCACTCTTATATTAAATCTGATTTTTGTAATTAAGACAAAAGACCATAATGCCCTTTTGTATTAAAAATTAATTAGTGACACATGTCACCATTAGATTTAATCTTGGAAATTTGAACAATTGGATTTGAGTTATTGAGTTTTTTCAATTAGAGAGGGTTATTATATGATCCATTCCCTATATATATATATATATATATATATATATGTATGTATGTATGTATATATATATATATGTATGTATATATATATATATGTAGGGGAGGGTTATTTTGAAAACCTACTTGAGTTGAGAAAACTTTGAAAACAATGAAAAAACCATCAAAAAAAAATTTTTTCATTTTTTTTACAGTTAGTTTACATCATCAGGGTCATTTTTAAAAAAAATAATAATAAAAAAAGCGCCGACTAGTTTTTTTTTAAATTAATAAAAAATGGATGTAACACAGACGTAGCATCACTGTACAGGACTGAAAGAATGAGTTACGTCAATGTTACATTTTCGTTTTATTAATTTTTTTTTAAAAATGGGTAGGAGCTTTTTTTATATTTTTTTATAAAAATGACCCTAATAATGTTACAAAACTATAAAAAAATTAAAAAAAAAAACTTTTGTTACATAGGGTTTTTTAAGGCTCTTTCAACACAAGTGGTTTTCATTTTATACATGCCCTGTGTATATATACATATAGATAGGGTGTGGTTCCTTTGTTAACTTATATTTATTGCGTTAACCAAATAACTACATGTTATTAATTTGAGACCCACATTAAAGTAAATCTAAAAGTATAGGTTTTTTTATTATTATTGTAAGTAGGCCCTACATTAATTACAATAATTAAAAAATAAGAAAAACTTACATCTTTAGATTTACTTTAATTTGGACCCTAAAGTAATAAGATATAGTTATTCGGTTAACGTAATAAGGAAGGGTTAATAATTGATCATTCCCCATGCATCATTTGGGTAAAGGACATTATCGTCCATATAAAATTCCACATCGTACTTTATAAAATTACAGACTAACATTTAACACCAAAATCAAGTATCACCGGGATAATCACGGACCAATAATTATAGACAGCATACAAACCGTAATTTATGTCACACCCCCAAATTTTCAACTAACGGAATCACACCGTTTGGGAGCGTGACAAACCAGGATCTCAGATCATTAGACATAACGAAGACCTCTATATGAATTTTTCAAAACATACTGTGGTCTTTAAAACAATACATCAGAGTTTTCAAAAGTTGCGGAAGCGTTATAAAACCAATAACAGTTGTAAGTAAACATTACAAATCAAAATACTGAAATATTCAAATTCAAATGTTCAAAGTGTTTATAATGCATGAGACTCTATCTTCCTAGTCCATGCCAGCTGTTACGCGCGCCTTAGCGTCCTGAGAAAACATGCAAATCAAGTCAACACAATGGTTGGTGCATAACACAGGTTTTTTTTTTAATAATCACAATGTTCAAAACATCAGTTTGAATAATAAGTTGTAGATAACATAATCACAAATGCACAGTCATGATAGCTAGTCATATATACTATTTACATACGTGTTCGACACCGAAGCTGACTAATTGCCATGCTATAGCATGTTTTCGCCTTGCCACTATTGTCTATCACAACAATAGTAAAAATTGTGTTTGGTCAGTCAAACACCTGCGTAGATCCCATCTACCAGGTGAGGTTTGTCAAACCTAATAGATCTATTTCCAACTACCACGCTTTGCATTACAGCAAACTAAACGGTTCGAGGTGTGTAAGGACTTTCAAGTTGATATGTTGTCACATAATGTAAACAGATAACTCATGCAAGTGATATGTATCTAAAAATAGTTTGTTGCACATGTTTTCTCCCCCAAAACAGTTTAAAATAAGAAAGGGGCCGTGTACGCACCTTTGATAATAGTGGAATGATCAAATACGTGTGAACTTGCGTAGAAATCCTCTACGAAGAATCTGTGATTTAAATAATAACCTAAAGTTATTCGGATTGCCGTTTTGTGCTTGAAATCACATACGTATCAACATACGTATGTTAAAGTGTGAGAATTAGGCATACGGAAGTACGCGTGCTTTTGAAATCGTTTAAATAAAATCACATTTGATTTTATTTAATTAAACGTAATTATACGCGATTTCGTGTTCGGATTAAAATATGGATTTTATCATTTCAACACGTTCGTATTCTCGTTACGGTTCCAACGCAACTTGAACGGATTAAAACGGAGTTCGTATGTGGAAGATATTTCAAAAATACCAAAAATGTAATTTTTATCAAAAACCGGCCACCCCCCGGCTCGAACCCGCGACCTCATACTCGCAACACACTATCCCTACCATCTGATCTGCCATGTTTTTATTAACAGCCTATAGAACTTAATCCTTTTAATTACATTTCAGTTGGTTCCCTTGAGTTTACTTTGACCGAACCCTATTATAACCCAATTGACCCGAAATTCAAATCCGATCGACCCCTAGAACATAGGGCTTTGGCTGTAAAGATCCAAACGAGTCCCACTACAGTTATAATTCGATCAAGTCATCAATTTAGAACCCTTATTTGTGATATAATCAGTTTCGAACGTGGGTATCTAACTCATGATTCAAACTTGCTAAATTCGATTGTGTTGATCTACAAAATGATAGGGTTTTCTTTAATCAAGATGTTTCGAAACCTTCTGTTGGAATAAATTTGAATATCAAATGCACTAGCATCGAAATCCCCAATTTTGGTTTCTTCTTATGAACCCTATGATCGAAATCCATCAAATCATTGTAACACAATAAAATTGGTACATGGTTTAGCTTATTCGGACCCTTATGAAACTACTAAACAGATTTAATTTGATTCTTAAACTCGTTTATACATAAACCCCCAAACCGGTTTCAAAGATAAACTCTAGCAATCGAACTTGTGCAATTCGAAGTTAGAACCAGAAATTAACATAGGGTTATGCTTAATCGGTTGTTTTAGGTGGTGTAGGAACGATTTATTACCTGTTTTGATGTAGAATCGTTGTAGTTCAATTACAAGCCCTAACTTCGGCCACCCCGAGATCGAATCCTCTATCTGGAACTGTTGGGATCAAATTTCTACTTGAAGATGCTTCTAATAATGCCGACTCAAGTGTGTGGATGCTCAATTTTGTGAAATATAATCGAATTGATATAGAACGTCTATAAACTTGAGGTTTGGTCGCTCCTCAACTCAATTTCTTCAGTCTCGATGTTGTTAATTCCAATTCTCATATGCACAGCGTACTAAAAGTGCCGACTAAGAGATATGAATGCCCAATTTGAATTGTTAAAGTCGAATTATTGGTGTACCATAACTTCACTTGTCGGTTTCGACTTTTAAGATCAATTTGGGTTTAATTCGACAGTTCATGAACGATGTAACTGATAACAAATGTTAATAATCATTAATACTATGATTAGGAGCAATAAATTTCGGTTTTAATTTGAAAGAGATGTGAAATTCGATCTTTCAAGTGCTAAACCATACGAATTTTGACTTTGGAAGTCAAAATTAAGGTTTTTACATAATTGCAATATATTCTCTTGTATTTTTGATGATAACAACTTTAGTTTGTGTGGTATAAACCCTTTAAGTTGTTTCTGTTAACTTTCGTATTGTATCTGCTAATTTCTGATTACACGCGAATTGCCGGATTGTCACTAAGTGACCACTTGGAACATTGTTGGGCTTGATTAATCCAATTGGGCCTCCTAAATACAACTGGGCCTATCCTGGACTCATTGGGCCTACCTTGGCCTTATTGGGCCTACTTTGGCCTTATTTGGCCTACTTGGGTCTTAGTGGACCTTCCTTGTTTTCATTGGGCCTAACTTGATCTTATTGGGCCTACTAGGTTTTGTTAAGCCTTCCTTGACCTTACTGGGCCTTCCATGTCCTATTGGGCCTTCCTGGGCCTTCCTTGGCCTTGTTGGGCTTTTATTGGCCTTATTGGGCCTACGATAGCACCAACTCCCGTTAACAAGGTTAATGTAAAAAGTCGGATTGTCACATCATCCCCTTGTTGAAGGAATTTTCGTCCCGAAAATTAGTAAGTGTTAAGAGTAGTTAGGAAACTACTTACGAGTTTAAATCGTACGTGTTAGTGTGATTTGATCATTCTGTGTGCTTGTGTGTACTCACACACAAAGTCTAATGCTTGCAACATCACAACTCAATTGTGATCGTTCAATGTAACTGTTTTGCGTGTTCACTATTTAGTTCACCTAACTGTGACTGTTTCTGTTTGATCATACTGTGTTGTGTAGCCTCACACATAGTGAGTGTCTATAACTGTTTGTACTATGCAACCCCGCACATAGTAAAATGTATGTAACTAATCGTGTATGTACTACCATAACATGTAACATATGAAATGTAGCACATAAAACATATAGAATGTAAGATAGCACAAATGTTTGTAACAAAATCAATTGAATAAAATGTTAGTGCTTACAGTTTGAGATTTGCAGTGTTGATGTGTGAAAGCATTACGTCATCCCCTTGTTGAAGGAAATTTCGTCCCGAAATTTAACGTGCGCTCTCAGTGTTAGCAGTAGCTGTTTTGAATAGATGAGGATATTTCTTCATCATTTGGTCTTCCCGTTCCCATGTGAATTCAGGACCCCGTCTTGAATTCCATCGGACTTTAACTATTGGAATCTTGCTTTGCTTCAGTTGTTTGACCTCTCGATCCATGATTTCAGCTGGTTCTTCAATGAATCGCAACTGTTCATCTACTTGTATTTCTTCCAACGGTACAATCAATGTCTCGTCAGAAAGACATTTCTTTAAATTCGATACATGAAATACATCATGAACTCCACTGAGTTCATCCGGTAGTTTTAATTGATACGCAACCGGACCAATCCTTTTCAGAATCTCAAAAGGTCCTACGTAACGTGGACTAAGCTTCCCGCGCTTGCCGAATCGTATCACACCTTTCCAAGGTGATACTTTTAGAAGAACTCGGTCTCCTACTTGAAATTCCAACGGCTTGCGACGCTTGTCTGCATAACTCTTCTGTCGATCTCGAGCCGCTGCCATACGGTTCTGGATTTGAACTATCTTCTCTGTCGTTTCGTGCACCAGTTCAGGACCTGTTATCTGACTGTCACCAATTTCAGCCCAGCAAACTGGTGAACGACATTTGCGACCATACAAAGCTTCAAACGGTGCTGCTTGAATACTTGTATGATAACTATTGTTGTAAGAGAATTCTACCAACGGTAAATGATTCTCCCAGCTATCACCAAAGTCAATTACACAAGCTCGTAACATATCCTCGAGCGTTTGAATCGTTCGTTCACTTTGACCGTCGGTCTGTGGATGATAGGCGGTACTCATATCCAAGCGAGTCTCCAATGACTTATGAAGAGATTTCCAAAAGTTAGAAGTAAATCGAGCATCCCGATCAGATATGATAGAGATTGGCACGCCATGTCGTGCTACTACTTCCTTAATGTAAATGCGAGTCAATTTCTCCATCTTGTCAGTTTCCTTGATTGCTAAGAAGTGTGCAGATTTCGTTAATCGATCGACAATTACCCATATCGTATCACAACCACTCGGTGTACGGGGTAACTTAGTAATAAAATCCATCGAAATCTGTTCCCATTTCCACATCGGTATCTCTGGTTGTTGTAGTAAACCAGATGGCTTCTGATATTCAACTTTGACTTTCGAACAAGTCAAACATTTGCTAACGTACTTAGCAATATCAGCTTTCATGTGAGGCCACCAATACAGTGCCTTCAAGTCATGGTACATCTTGTCTGATCCCGGATGGACTGAATATCTAGACTTGTGTGCTTCGTCCATCACGAGTTCCCTTAAATCTCCATACAAAGGTATCCACATTCGATCAATGAAATAACGAATTCCATCAGGTTTAACATTCAATTGTTCTTCCATTCCTCGTAAAGATTCCGGTACTAAGTTTTCCGTTTTCAAGGCCTCAATCTGAGCACTGTGTACCTTGTCAGGTAAGTCGGTATGTATTGTCATCATAAGTGCACGAACCCGTCTTGTTCCTGTTGTGTCTTTTCTGCTCAGAGCGTCAGCTACTACATTAGCTTTTCCCGGGTGATATTTAATCGCACACTCATAATCATTCAACAACTCAACCCATCGTCGTTGTCTCATATTAAGCTCCTTCTGATCAAAGATATGTTGCAAACTCTTATGATCAGCATAAATAGTACACTTAGTTCCATACAGATAATGCCTCCAAATCTTTAAAGCAAAAACCACTGCTCCTAACTCCAAGTCATGAGTAGTGTAATTCTTTTCGTGTGTTCTTAATTGTCTGGAAGCATAAGCGATCACTTTATTCCGTTGCATCAACACACATCCTAAACCCTGTCCAGATGCGTCACAATACACCGCAAAGTCTTCCGTTCCTTCCGGTAAGGACAGAATCGGTGCACTGCAGAGTTTCTGTTTCAATAACTGGAATGCAGCTTCCTGTTTATCAGTCCAGTTATACTTTGTTCCCTTGTGCGTAAGAGCTGTAAGTGGTTGAGCGATCTTTGAGAAACCCTCAATGAATCGTCGATAATAACCCGCCAAACCAAGGAATTGTCGTACCTCGGTAGGGGTCTTTGGCGCTTCCCAATTCTTAATCGCTTCAATCTTCGCCGGATCAACATGTATGCCCCTTTCATTAACTATATGCCCCAAGAACTGTACTTCTCGCATCCAAAAATCATATTTCGAGAACTTAGCATACAGTTGTTCTTGTTTCAATAGCTCTAGTAGTAATCGAAGATGTTCAGCATGTTCCTCCTCAGACTTTGAATAGATGAGAATGTCATCGATGAAAACAATGACAAACTTATCAATATAAGGTTTACAAACACGATTCATGAGATCCATGAATACAGCTGGAGCGTTTGTCAACCCAAATGGCATGACCAAGAACTCATAATGGCCATAGCGCGTCCTGAATGCCGTCTTCGGAATATCCTCCTCCTGGACTCTTAGTTGATGATAACCCGACCTGAGATCAATCTTCGAGTAGTAACTCGAACCTTGCAACTGATCGAACAGATCGTCAATCCTGGGTAACGGATACCGGTTCTTGATAGTAACCTTATTCAATTCCCGGTAATCGATACACATACGGAAAGTCCCGTCCTTCTTCTTGACAAACAATACTGGAGCTCCCCATGGTGAAAAACTAGGTCGTATGAAACCCTTATCCAACAACTCTTGCAATTGTGTAGATAACTCTTGCATTTCTGACGGTGCAAGTCGGTAAGGCGCCCTAGCTATCGGTGCTGCATCTGGTGTAAGATCGATTCGGAACTCCACCTGTCTGATAGGCGGTAATCCCGGCAAGTCTTCTGGAAATACCTCCGGATATTCACAAACTATTGGTATATCTTCAAGCTTCTTCTCAGCCACTGGCTTTTCAGTTATAAGGGCTATAACTGCTGTATGACCCTTACGTAGACACTTGTGTGCTTTCATACAAGATATGAGACGCAGTGGCGTACTGCTCTTCTCGCCTTGTACATATAATGTCTCTCCCTGCGGAAGAGGTATGCGAACGATCTTTTCATGGCATACAATTTCAGCCTGGTTCTTGGACAACCAGTCCATGCCAATGACTACATCAAAACTGCCTAAGGCAATAGGCATCAGATCAATCTCTAACGTTTGACCCATCAAATCAAGAATACATCCCTTATAAATGTTTTCCACTACAATTAACTTACCATCAGCTAATTCCACAGTGTAGGGACTATCTAAGGCAGTGGGACTAACATCTAGTGACTTAGCAAGTGAACTAGATATAAAACTCCGGTCGGCACCAGTGTCAAATAACATAGAGGCATAGTGATTATTTAAGAGGAACGTACCCGTAACAATGTTGGGATCCTCCCGCGCTTGACGTCCTCCGATCACAAACGCCCTGCCTCTAGCACCGTTGTTGTTGTTGTTATTGTTGTTGTTATTGTTGGTGCCATTTCCATTACCGTTGCCACCTCCATTACCATTACCATTGTTGTCCCCGCCTTTCTTAAGTTGTGGGCAATCTTTCTTGAAATGGCCCATCTTGCCGCACTCAAAACAACCCTTCTGCGCATTGTTCTGATTGTTATTCTGGTTGTTATGGTTGTTCTGCAGTTCCCCGCGACAATCCTTAGCCGCGTGCCCAATCTTGCCACACCTCTGGCACTTAGCTCTGTCACACTGGTTACCCGCATGATGATAACCACATTTGTTGCACTTGGGGTGCTTACCAATATAGCCCCCCGATGATGATGATTGCTGACCACTGTTGGAATTATGATAGGACTTGTTTGAGTCCTGTTTCCTGTTCTGCTGTTGGTTGTTACCCTTGAAGTTGTTACTCTCCCACTTTCTCTTATGGTCTCCCACCTTGGTAGCAGATGTTCGCTTAGGCAGAGTCCCCTGTAACACTGCCTGGTCAGTAAGCTGATGTGCTAAACGAACAGCTTGTTGGATGGTGGTGGGATTCGCTGAAGTAACCAACCCTTGGATCTGAGGCACTAGTCCTCCAATGTATCTTTCAATCCACTTACTGGCTGGAGTAGCCATGTGTGGTAGCAGTCTGGCCAGTTCATGCGACCTGGTCGTGTACTCTTCAATGTTTGACCCCTCCATCTTGAGGTGCCAGTATTCCTCCTCCAACTTCTGCATTTCATTGCGAGGACAGTACTCCTCTTGCAGTAAAGTTTTGAAGTTGTCCCATGTCAATGCATTTGCTTCTCCCAACCCCAGAGTCTGAACATTGGAGTTCCACCAAGTCAGTGCTGGACCCTCCAATGTTCCAGTAGCAAATTTCACCTTGCTGTCATCAGGGCAGTTGCACATCTCGAACACAGACTCTGCCTTTTCAATCCATCGGAGAAGTCCTATGGCTCCCTCTGACCCTTTGAAATTGTGTGGTTTGCAGTCCAAAAACATCTTGAACGTGCAAACTTGTGGATTAACCAATCCCCCAGCTGGACCCTGTGGTCCCGTGTTGTGAGTCTGAGCATAATGTGCGATTGCCTCTGCAACTCTGTTGTTGATTAGCTCATTGAGCTCAGCAACAGTCATATGTACGTTTCCTTCAGCCATTAGTTTCCTATTTATAAGAAGTGTTAGCACAAAATCAAAATCCAATGTGACATGTGTAAGTAAAACAACAAACACAACATGTAATATAATCAACACAGTTGTTGGAAATAAACGATAACTTTTCAATAGATAGAAACTTTCTTTGAGTACAATACTTTTGAAATGAAATACAAAATTTCAAACTACTAATGTAGGAACACAACCCGTTCCTAATAAGTTTAAATAAAACAAGAAATAAAAGAAAAATAATCAGTCGTCCTCGACGGTGGACTCAGGATCGGACTCAGCATCTGGTGCTGGTTCCTCCTCCTCATCCTCATCCTGTTCCTCATTCTCAACTACCACTAAGTCCTCCAAAGCTTCAATCCTGCCTGCCAAAATCTCCTCTCGGTTCTCTGACTCTTCTAGACGACCAATCAAATTGATCATCTCATCCCGCATGTCATGAACTAGATGGGCAAGTTCATCTTGCCTCTCAATGGCATCCCATAACTCCTGAGATCTCTGTATAAGCTTGTCTTCTGTCTCATCCAAGTCCTCGCGCAACTTGGCGATCTCCTCCGCGTCCGTCCTTCGCCTCTTAGGCTCAGGAGCATCTAGTGCTGGTGGTGGGTGTGTGGAAGGTCCCTCAGCAGGAATCTGCTGAGTGCCCTCCTCCTCCTCTGCCGGATTCTCATCCGGGTCCTCCTCTGGATCCTCGTCTGGATCCTCGTCTGGATCCTCCTCCGGATCCTCCTCTGGGTCTTCCTCCGGGTCCTCCTCGGGATCGGAGTCCTCCATCTCATACGGTGGAGGTGATGGAATAGGTGGTGGTGGTGATGATGGTGGTGCCGGAACCATCGGCTCCTCGTCCTCGGAATCATCAATAATGATATATGGGACTGATGATGAAGCCATGCCTGTTACATAATACCATATGTAAGTACAGTGCCATGGAATACGTAAACAAGTCAATTACATAGTGTCATATGTAATTTCTAAGCAATACGTATTAACAGATGTGTCTAATGTCTAACAGTCATAGTCTAGGCCTACAAATGCAAACCTAGTTCGCTATAAACCTGGCTCTGATACCAATCTGTCACACCCCCAAATTTTCAACTAACGGAATCACACCGTTTGGGAGCGTGACAAACCAGGATCTCAGATCATTAGACATAACGAAGACCTCTATATGAATTTTTCAAAACATACTGTGGTCTTTAAAACAATACATCAGAGTTTTCAAAAGTTGCGGAAGCGTTATAAAACCAATAACAGTTGTAAGTAAACATTACAAATCAAAATACTGAAATATTCAAATTCAAATGTTCAAAGTGTTTATAATGCATGAGACTCTATCTTCCTAGTCCATGCCAGCTGTTACGCGCGCCTTAGCGTCCTGAGAAAACATGCAAATCAAGTCAACACAATGGTTGGTGCATAACACAGGTTTTTTTTTTTAATAATCACAATGTTCAAAACATCAGTTTGAATAATAAGTTGTAGATAACATAATCACAAATGCACAGTCATGATAGCTAGTCATATATACTATTTACATACGTGTTCGACACCGAAGCTGACTAATTGCCATGCTATAGCATGTTTTCGCCTTGCCACTATTGTCTATCACAACAATAGTAAAAATTGTGTTTGGTCAGTCAAACACCTGCGTAGATCCCATCTACCAGGTGAGGTTTGTCAAACCTAATAGATCTATTTCCAACTACCACGCTTTGCATTACAGCAAACTAAACGGTTCGAGGTGTGTAAGGACTTTCAAGTTGATATGTTGTCACATAATGTAAACAGATAACTCATGCAAGTGATATGTATCTAAAAATAGTTTGTTGCACATGTTTTCTCCCCCAAAACAGTTTAAAATAAGAAAGGGGCCGTGTACGCACCTTTGATAATAGTGGAATGATCAAATACGTGTGAACTTGCGTAGAAATCCTCTACGAAGAATCTGTGATTTAAATAATAACCTAAAGTTATTCGGATTGCCGTTTTGTGCTTGAAATCACATACGTATCAACATACGTATGTTAAAGTGTGAGAATTAGGCATACGGAAGTACGCGTGCTTTTGAAATCGTTTAAATAAAATCACATTTGATTTTATTTAATTAAACGTAATTATACGCGATTTCGTGTTCGGATTAAAATATGGATTTTATCATTTCAACACGTTCGTATTCTCGTTACGGTTCCAACGCAACTTGAACGGATTAAAACGGAGTTCGTATGTGGAAGATATTTCAAAAATACCAAAAATGTAATTTTTATCAAAAACCGGCCACCCCCCGGCTCGAACCCGCGACCTCATACTCGCAACACACTATCCCTACCATCTGATCTGCCATGTTTTTATTAACAGCCTATAGAACTTAATCCTTTTAATTACATTTCAGTTGGTTCCCTTGAGTTTACTTTGACCGAACCCTATTATAACCCAATTGACCCGAAATTCAAATCCGATCGACCCCTAGAACATAGGGCTTTGGCTGTAAAGATCCAAACGAGTCCCACTACAGTTATAATTCGATCAAGTCATCAATTTAGAACCCTTATTTGTGATATAATCAGTTTCGAACGTGGGTATCTAACTCATGATTCAAACTTGCTAAATTCGATTGTGTTGATCTACAAAATGATAGGGTTTTCTTTAATCAAGATGTTTCGAAACCTTCTGTTGGAATAAATTTGAATATCAAATGCACTAGCATCGAAATCCCCAATTTTGGTTTCTTCTTATGAACCCTATGATCGAAATCCATCAAATCATTGTAACACAATAAAATTGGTACAAGGTTTAGCTTATTCGGACCCTTATGAAACTACTAAACAGATTTAATTTGATTCTTAAACTCGTTTATACATAAACCCCCAAACCGGTTTCAAAGATAAACTCTAGCAATCGAACTTGTGCAATTCGAAGTTAGAACCAGAAATTAACATAGGGTTATGCTTAATCGGTTGTTTTAGGTGGTGTAGGAACGATTTATTACCTGTTTTGATGTAGAATCGTTGTAGTTCAATTACAAGCCCTAACTTCGGCCACCCCGAGATCGAATCCTCTATCTGGAACTGTTGGGATCAAATTTCTACTTGAAGATGCTTCTAATAATGCCGACTCAAGTGTGTGGATGCTCAATTTTGTGAAATATAATCGAATTGATATAGAACGTCTATAAACTTGAGGTTCGGTCGCTCCTCAACTCAATTTCTTCAGTCTCGATGTTGTTAATTCCAATTCTCATATGCACAGCGTACTAAAAGTGCCGACTAAGAGATATGAATGCCCAATTTGAATTGTTAAAGTCGAATTATTGGTGTACCATAATTTCACTTGTCGGTTTCGACTTTTAAGATCAATTTGGGTTTAATTCGACAGTTCATGAACGATGTAACTGATAACAAATGTTAATAATCATTAATACTATGATTAGGAGCAATAAATTTCGGTTTTAATTTGAAAGAGATGTGAAATTCGATCTTTCAAGTGCTAAACCATACGAATTTTGACTTTGGAAGTCAAAATTAAGGTTTTTACATAATTGCAATATATTCTCTTGTATTTTTGATGATAACAACTTTACTTTGTGTGGTATAAACCCTTTAAGTTGTTTCTGTTAACTTTCGTATTGTATCTGCTAATTTCTGATTACACGCGAATTGCCGGATTGTCACTAAGTGACCACTTGGAACATTGTTGGGCTTGATTAATCCAATTGGGCCTCCTAAATACAACTGGGCCTATCCTGGACTCATTGGGCCTACCTTGGCCTTATTGGGCCTACTTTGGCCTTATTTGGCCTACTTGGGTCTTAGTGGACCTTCCTTGTTTTCATTGGGCCTAACTTGATCTTATTGGGCCTACTAGGTTTTGTTAAGCCTTCCTTGACCTTACTGGGCCTTCCATGTCCTATTGGGCCTTCCTGGGCCTTCCTTGGCCTTGTTGGGCTTTTATTGGCCTTATTGGGCCTACGATAGCACCAACTCCCGTTAACAAGGTTAATGTAAAAAGTCGGATTGTCACAATTTAACACACATAATCAAGGATTAAATATATAATCACGGACCACGTTACATGAAAACTACGGACCGTCAGTTAACTAGCATGCATGTTCAAAAAACCATACGGACCGTCAGTTAACTAGCATGCATGTTCAAAAAACCAACTGTATAATCAAATACCAATAATCATGTACTAAGCATAAAAAATCACAGAGCACGTTGATTGTTTTAAAAAACTATAACAATATTATACTCAAATTAAAGATAATAAAATCCTCTATTTTATGGTGTAATTTTTTTAAAAAATGATTAAGCGTTTAAAATTTATTCGATTTTTTAAAAAATAGTGGAACTTGATTTACCCATAAAAAAGTCAACAAATATAGGTAATTCTTTTTTTTTGCCTTTTCAGTTTTAACTCACGCAAGTTTTAAATAAAATGTCGGGACCATTAAATTTTAACCATTTATTTATTTGATCAAGGGCCCAGATTTCTTCCTACCTTTCTCACGTTAATAAACCTTTGTTTTGATCTTTTTCCTCTCTCTCTCTCTCTCTCTCTATATATATATATATATATATATATATATATATATATATATATATATATATATATATATATATATATATATATGAGGAGAAAAAAATAATTTCACACAAATTCAAGTGTTTAACTATTGTTTATATATCATTAATATTTAACATAAAATAATAACAATATTGATAATAAATAACAAATTGTTTATATATGTTGGGTGGTTGGGTAGATTGGTGTAATAATAAGAAAATCATATTTTGATGTTGACTTATGTGGTCGCAACCTGAAATTGTGATCAGATGTAGGGTTGTAGATGAACTGAAAGTTCAGCGAACAGTTCGTGAACTGTACGAATGGAAGTTTTTTTATTAAATGAACAAACACGAACAAGAAATTTCGTGTGTTTAATTAAATGAACAAACATGAACAGAGGTCGTGTTCGTTCATTTGTTTTCGTGAATGTCCTAATGTGTTAGTTTATATTCATTTATGTTTATAAATTATATTTATTCATTAAATGTGATGTATATTCTTAAAATTTTTATTTTTAGTTTATTACCATAATATTTAAGCTATTTTTTTTAGTTTTATAACATAATATTTAGAGTAAATTACCCAGATGGTCCTTGTGGTTTGATAGAATTTCACTCTTGGTCTATATATTTCATAAATTACCCATATGGTTTCAAACTTTAAACATTTGTAACATATATAATCCTTACATGAGGGTAATTTATGAAATCTAGGCACCGAGAGTGAAATACTAACAAACCACATGGATCATATCGGTAATTTACTCTAATATTTAACCTTATATTTATATAAATGATTATCTCCAATGCTTGAAATTAAGAATGTTAATTTTTATTGTTTATATAATATGTGTTCGTTTGCGTTCGCGTTCGCGAACCGTTAATGCAAGTTCAATTCCTTAATGAACGAAACCGGACAATATTTTCTTTCGGTTATCGTTCATAAACCATTCGTGAACAAGTTTAAAGTTAAATAAACGAACACAAACAATGGTTCGTTCAGTTCGTTTACAGCCCTAATTAGATGATTAATAAGCTGAATGTTTTTTAAAAGAAAAATGCTAAAAATGGAAATAAATAAATAAAAATAGTGTTGGAAATTTTAGTAAAATGAGTTTTTACTAAACTTTAATAATTATATGTATTTGTTAAGTATTTAATTATTAAAAAATAAGTTTATATTCTACAATGTGAGAGGATCACAACGAACTAAATCGGGTTCAAAGAGGAGCTAAGTTGAATGAGATATCAAAGCTTAAAAGTGTGTAGTTGAAGCTACTGAAAGAAATCCGTTGTTGTAACCTTGGAAATGAATCAGCTGTTATAACCTTGGAAAAGAATCAGTGGATCCGTGGTTATCTGATCAGTGTTTGTGGATCAGTGGTTCCGTGGTTATATGATCTGTGGTTATGGTTCAGTGGTTCCGTGGTTATCTGATCCGTGGTTGTGGATCAGTGGTTGTATCCAAGGTTGTGATCAGTGGTTGTATCCAAGGTTGTGATCATTGACTGTATCCAAGGTTGTGATCAGTGGTTGTATCCAAGGTTGCGATCAGTGGTTGCTATCCAAGGTTGGGATCAGCGGCTGTTTACCAACTATTAAAGATCAGTAGTTGTTGTTTAACAGTTTTAGATGTTGCATTGAATAATCAGTTTTAACTGATTAATTCAATTTTCTGACCGTTAGAAGAAATTAATTGTTGTTTATAGAGCAGACTTTAATTTTTGTTATTTCAGATATTGATCTATCAGTATAAATACAAGGTTGTGTTTCTTGGTTGAAATAGACGGAATATACAGAAAAACCACTGAACACACTGAGAAAAATTCTGAATATCACTACACACTTTCTTTTCTAAAATCTATCTTGTTATCCATACTCTTGTTTTCAGGTATAATTTCAGGTGCTAGGTTAATTTCGGCAGTACATACTGCTCCGGCTGTTGTACCTTGGGAGACAGACGAGATTCACATTGGTGGCCCGAAATCTGTTTTAAGAGACCTCTTTTGAATAAAAATCCTCAGCCAACACTTTTTTTGTTATTGTTTTAATCTTTTGTTTTTCATTATAATTATATTTTCATTGTAAGTGCTTGAGCATTCAGTTTTGTTTGAAATTGTATTGTAATCTGGAAATATTAAATTTATAAAATATTTATATTATTCTGTGAACGGTGTTCCTACAAGCTTAAAACAGATTTCTGAAAACCACCGCTCATAGTTTTAAGAAATTGAATCAGATTGCAAAAAAGTGGATCAGTTGTAACATCTATGCCGGAATCATTACCGGAACAGTAAGTTGCACTGTAGATTGCACAATAGCTCCGGTACACGTTACGTAAAACTATGTTGATACTATTGATACATTATGCTTAACACGATACTATTATACGATTGTCTGACAATCTGATTTAAAACCTTAGGGTTTAACAGTCAGAAACATGTCAGACAACACTGTGTTGGAACATAGATACTTGATTTGATACTATTGTGTATAACGTATGTGAGGTTAAACAAAACAAAACTATAACGGTTGTTGTTACGGAATGCTAAACCGACGAGTTATTCGTATAGGTGACGATCTGTACAAATGATTCTGAAAGTTTAACGTTCTGAAATAATGACTTAACAGTAGAGAACAAGAATCAGAAAGCCAAACTATCGACGTGTTCGTTCGAATGACGATTCGAACGAATACGCGCGATGGTGACGCGATCCGACGAAACGAAAACAAATAACGATATGAACGATCATAAATGTAAGGAAATAAAATATTTCCTATTTTGCAATTTTGAAACTCATCATAAATAAAAAAATTAAACAAAACTATTTTATTAAATCGCGAACGAATTAGTGAAACACGTAAAAATAATTTAATTCGAAAAATAAATAAACGCAACGATATTTAAAATAATTTCTAATAGTATTCGTGTTCTAAATATCCTAAAATAATCCTTCTATTTTATTTAAAAAAAACACGCGTAACGATCCGGATACACGACGAGAATATGAACCGAGCACCCGAAACGAACCCGAATACCACGGGGTATTTAAACAATAAGTAAGGTTAATTTCCTCACTTTTACACAAACCCTTTCTCTCTCTACCTTCCAAATCCGTCATCTTCCTTTCTTCCCAAGACTTCATCTTCAAAGCTCAAGAACTAGATCAATACTTGATGAAATCTTGTGATTTTGGTGTCCACACGAAGCCCTCAACAATCTCTACATAAAAGTACAGCTAATCGGAAATTTTACACAACCAAATAAAAGGTATGGAAGCTTTAACATTCGAAATAATAGGGTTTTAAGCACCCTAGTCGACGAACATCTTCAACCGGCTAAAACCTTTGCATACGCACACCTTTTGTATATACAACACAAACATGGGAGCAGCTTAGCAACAGAATGAAGCCGATGATGTGATAACATACAGATTCACGAGGCAGCCAGTGACGAACCCTGTGTAGCTGAACAAGGAGGGCTGCCGAACCTTCTTGGTGGACCTACGAACCTTTTCAGTCATCCTCCTTGCATCTACACGAACCCTAGACGAACCCTTCTGCTCAATCACGAACCCATGCGACGAACCAGAATGTGAAGGGAGCTGCGAACCTTCTAAGGTTCGCCAACCGTTTCCATATGCGAACCCTAAGCCTTGGCCGAGCCTTTTCAACCATGGTGTCGAACCTTTCTGATATGGCCGAACCATGCTCCTCCAACTAGCCGAACCTTTGAGGATCGAACGAACCCTGGTGTGGCTAACACCGAGCGAACCTGTACAACCTGATGCAGCTGAACCTAACCCAAGGTGGCGAACCTATGATCATGGGAATGATAGGTTCGCTGGTTTGATAACCTAATAGCCACCTTAGTCTAAACTCGATCCATGCAACACACGGTTAGCAGGGCCCAAACTTGTTCGGCCCAATCTTTTACTTTTGTTTTGCAGCCCATAGAGTGATTCGGCCATAGCCCATTTCTTCGGCCCAAACCCCCCTCGGCCCAATTAGGTTCTATGTGGCCCGAATGACACTTGGCCTAACATAAAAATCATCGGTCCAAGTAATAAAGCTCACACAAATTTGCATTGGGCCATGCATTGCAACCGACCCATCTCCTTGCCTAAGCCCAATCTTTCGGCCCAAGAACAAATGAGAAATCACGATATCATGACCGGGCTCAATCATATTTAGTCGGCCCACACATATACCCTTAAAGCCCAATTTAATTAATTGGCCCACATTATATAGTTGGCCCAACATGAGGCCCACAAGGTTTAAATATTAATGAACATCAATGGGTACTACAATGTGCTAAAATTCATAACGTTCATATTAAAATCTAAGTTTTGATTTGAAATTAAATAGAGATTTCAATAAAGTTTATAAATCAATAATAAAGTAGTTTAATTTAAACCTAGTGGGGCAATTGTTATCAAGGCCATAACAAATGACTTGAAGCAGAATAAAGACCGTAACACACTAGTGTTAGCCAACTATAGAGCTAACACCAACACTCATGCGCACAACAAATTCTTACAAGCAAATGCTTATCAACTACAAATACTATGAAATCAATACAGGAGCTTGAACATCATAACAAGAGCAAACAAAGAGCGCGTGCATTCTTACTATACTTAGTCAATCACTGCGGACATAAGGTGAGTTCATTTGTCCCTTTTTCTAACTATTTTGATTTTACTTCGGGACTGAGAAGCATGTTATACATTTTAAACCAATGATTTATAAAATGCTTTTACACTTATTCTTGATGCTTATGCTACAAACTTAAAACTTAAAATAGATGCTTAATGCTTGTGCTATAAACTATATTTCTAAACTAGATGCTTAATGCTTATGCCATAAACTATATTCTTAAACTGGATGCTTAATGCTTATGCTATAAACTATATGCTTAAACTATACGCTTAATGCTTACGCTATAAACTATATGCTTAAACTATACGCTTAATGCTTACGCTATAAACTATATGCTTAAACTACATACTCGACACTAAAGCTCGAATACTAATTCCATATGCTAATACTAATTGCTAATGCTATATGCTATTGCGTAACACTAATGCTACATGCTAATGTTTAACACTAATACTATACGCTAACGCTTAATACTAATGCTACATGCTAAGGCTTAACATTAATGCTATATGCTAATGCTACACTAAAAATTCTATATGCTTATCATGCTTAAATGCTCGAAATGCTTGAAGTGCTCAGAATGCTATAAACTTTGAATGCTATAAACTTGTCATGCTAAAGCAACGGTTTGGCCTCTCAGTGCTTGCCTCTCCGGTTGTGAAACTATTTGAATGCTATAAACTTGTCATGCTAAAGAAACGGTTTGGCCTCTCAATGCTTGCTTCTCCGGTTGTGAAACTATTTGAATGCTATAAACTTTTCATGCTAAAGCAACGGTTTGGCCTCTCAGTGCTTGCCTTACCGGTTGTTAAACTTTGAATGCTATAAACTTGTCATGCTAAAACAACGGTTTGGCCTCTCAGTGCTTGCCTCACCGGTTGTGAAACTATTTAAGTTCTATAAACTTGAATGCTAAAGCTATTAACTATGATAGAACATACTAAATTGGCCTCTCAGTGCTTGCCATGGGGTGTTCTACATAGTTGGAACTTGAAGGAACAGATCGTTGGCCTCTCAGTGCTTGCTATAGGGTGACCTTCATAGTCATGACTTGAGGAGTAGACTGATGGCCTCTCAGTGCTTGCCATACAGTGATTCCTCAATGTTCACTCATGCTATAAACTTAAACATAATGCTAAAGCTATAAACGAAATGGATGGTAGGTAAGACGCTTAATTATCATTAACAGCAATGTCCTATGCGGCTTAGTATGTGGTGGGACGGCGTCTGGACGGGTCGTAGGCTCGACTCAGGGTATGCCCTATATATAAGCATACCGAGTTGGATGATACAGGTGGTGTTAATGAGATTAAGGTTGTTACCGAGGGGATGCATGAATGCTTTTGGGTTAATATCATAAAATTATAAACATGATGCATTTAAACTAATATTGAAGCTAATACATATGGATGCTATAGACTTGTAAACTTTGAAACAGTAAACTAAAGCTATGATGAAGAATGAATCGAATGGTAGGTAAAATGCTTAATTATCATTAATAGCAATGTCCTATACGTCTTAGTATGTGGTGGGACAGCGTCTGGGCGGGTCGTAGGCTCGACTCAGGGGTATGCCCTATATATAAGCATACCGAGTTGGATGATACAGGTGTTATTAATGAGTTTAAGGTTTTACCGAAGAGGTTTGCAAAAGCTATTTTACAAATACTAAAACTACATGAACTCACCAACCATTGTGTTGACTATGTTTTCTTACATGTTTTCTCAGGTGATGCACAGGAATAGGCTTAAGCTTTTGGATTGCATACTAGGATGCCAGTTAGCAGACCTAGTAGACTTTTGGAAGCACATGTTTTGTTATGGATACGAATCACTTTTGATATCTTGTACAGATACAAGATAGGAAACATATGATTCTTTTGTTAGGTTTACCGAGTTAAATTACTGAACATTGATATTGTAATTTAACTTTGTAATCCTATTTTAATATTTGATTGTGCTTTAGTTATTCTTAACATTGATGCTATGTAAACAATCTGATCATCGCGATTATCACTCACGATATCGCGCCCCGAGAACTTTCCGCCCGACGGGGACTTCGATCCAGCCCCGCCGGCTCGGGGTGTGACATCAGTTATTTATAACAACTGTTCAGAATTTTGTTCAGCACTTAAAACAAGCAGTCTTATTCTAGTTAAGTAAATTTTGGTTTTGTGTAAACCAGAATTTATTTAAGTAAAGATCAGTTCTTTACTTTGGTTTTGTGTAACCATAATTTATTTAAGTAAAGATCAGTTCTTTACTTTGGTTTGTGTAAACCAATTTTCTGATTAGTTGAGTCTTGTACTCTTGTTTTAGAGTTGGCTACTATACCAACTTCTTCTTCAATTTCAAGAGATGGTAGCAAAAGATGTTTTATTTGACAACTTTGAACATTGCAAGGTTCCTGACTGAAACTCTTCCTGCTGCTACTGAAGGAGATGTTCAAAGTGTTAGCGCCATGGAAGCATGGAAACACTCCGAATACTTGTGCCAAAACTATGTGTTGAATGGCCTTGTGGATGCATTGTATAATGTGTACTGTAAAACAACAGCTGCTAAAGAATTATGGGTGTCGTTGGATAAAAAATACAGAACGGAGGATACTAGCACAAAGAAATTTGTGGTAGCCCGTTTTTTGGATTATAAAATGGTTGACTCTAAAACAGTGTTAAGCCAAATCCAAGAATTATAGATTATACTCAGTGACATTCATTCTGAGGGGATGACTCTTAGTGAGACATTTCAGGTTGCAGCTATGATTGAGAAACTGCTTGCTAGTTGGGTAGATTTTAAAAACTACCTAAAACACAAGCGGAAGAAAATGACAGTGGAGGACCTTTTAGCCCATCTTCGAATAGAGGAAGACAATAGGTTGGCTTTAAAAGGGAATCAATCTCATGTTGTTAATGTTCCAAAAGCCAACATGGTTGAACATGGTCAATCCTCTCGTGGGTATAAAGGTCAAAACAAGAACAAAGGCAAGGTCGTTGATCTTGGACCTAGAAAAGGAGTTGTAAAGAAGCATGTTGTCTCTTTTAAAGGGAAATGTTACAACTGTGGTGATCTTGGTCACCGTGCTGATAAGTGCAAGGCTCCTAAACAGGACTGTGCACATATGGCTGGTTGAGGACAATATGCCTCTTGTGACCATGATTTTGACCTCACTACCATGATAGAGGAGGTAACTTGGTGACTAATGGAACTAATGAGTGGTGGGTTGACACTGGTGCGACCCGTCATGTTTGTCCTGATAGGAATCTCTTTAATACGTGTAAAGAGGTCATTGGTGATCAAAAGTTGTTCATGGGGAATGCTGCAACTGCCAACATCAAGGGTGAAGACAATGTGATCTTGAAGTGGACTTCGGGGAAGGTGGTTTTCGTTTAGTTTTTGAGTCTGATAAGTTTGTATTAACTAAACATGGAATGTTTATTGGTAAGGGATATGCCCAAGATGGTATGTTCAAACTCAATGTAATAGCTAAGAACGTGAATGAATATATTTCTACTTCTATTTACTTGATTGAGTCTTCTAATGTTTGGCATGGTCGTCTTGGTCATGTTAAGTTCAATTCGATGCGTCGTTTGATTAAATTAGATTGCATACCAAAACTTTCCATGAACTCAAAATACAAATGTAAAACATGTGTTGATGTTAAACAAACAAGATCATCATTTAAATCAGTTGAAAGAATAACTGAACCCCTTGATATAATTCACACAAATGTGTGTGATTTAAAATCGATTCCCACAAAAGGTGGAAATAAGTACTTCATCACGTTTATTGATGGTAGTTCAAGATTTTGCTATGTATACTTACTCAAGAGTAAGGATAAAGCAATTGACAAGTTTGTCTTGTACAAAAATGAACTTGAGAATCAACTTAATAAAAAGATAAAAATTTTAATGAGTGATAGAGGAGGTGAATATGTTTCACCATTTGCTGATACTTGTGCACAAAGTGGAATTATCCATGAGTGTACAACTCCTTATTCCCCACAACAAAATGGCATTGCTGAAAGAAAGAATATAACCTTAAAAGAAATGATGAATGCCATGTTTTTAAGTTATAGGTTGATCCAGGACATGTGCGGGAAGCCATTTTGTCGACTACTTATCTTTAAACAAAATACCATTCAAGAAAAAGGATGTAACTCCTTATGAGTTGTGGATGGGAAGAAAGCCATCTTACAAATACTTGAAAGTGTGGGGGTGCCTAGCAAAAGTGGTGGTTCCACCACCAAAGGTCCAAAGAATAGGACCCAAAACCGTGGATTGTGTATTCATTGGTTATGCCCATCATAGTAGTGCATATCGGTTTCTTGTACATGATTCAAAGAATCACGACATACACAAGAATACTATTATGGAATCAAGGAATGCATCATTCTTTGAAGAAGTGTTTCCTTGTTTGGAAAAGGAACACGCAAGTTCATCATCACCTGTTGGTGAGATTGTTCATGATGAAAATCAAGAATAATCAGAGGCTGAAGAAGTTGTGCCAAGAAGAAGTAAGAGACAAAGGGTGAGCCTCAAACCTACCATGAAGCAGTCACTTCTTCAGAAGGACCTCAATGGAAAGAAGCAATCAAGATTGAAATTGATTCGATATACAAAACCATACTTGGGAGTTAATATATCTTCCACCAGGTTGTAAACCACTTGGATATCGATGGATATTCAAAAGGAAGATGAAAGCTGATGGTTTCATTGATAAGTACAAGGCAAGGTTAGTGATCACAGGGTTTAGACAAAAAGAAGGATTAGACTACTTTGATACTTACCCGCCTGTGACTAGATAACCTCGATAAGGTTGGTGCTTACAATAGCGGCTTTAAGAAATTTGGAAGTACATCAAATGGATGTTAAAACTGCTTTTCTAAATGGGGATTTTGAAGAGAAGATATACATGGAGCAAGCTGAGGGTTTCTCAGCTCCAGGCCAAGAGGGCAAAGTATGTAAATTAGTCAAGTCATTGTATGGCTTGAAGCAAGCTCCAAAACAATGGCATCAAAATTTTGACCAAGTTATGCTTAACAGCGGTTTCAAAATGAATGAATGCGACAAGTATGTTTATGTGAAAAACAAAAGGAGAGGTTATGTCATATTATGTCTTTATGTAGATGATATGCTTATCATTGGGAATGATGATCAGATGATCAAATCTACTAAAGACATGTTGAAAGCGAGATTTGACATGAAAGATATGGGTCTAGCTGATGTGATTCCTGGTGTAAAGATCAATAGAACCCAAAATGGTCTAGAGCTAAGTCAATCTCACTATGTTGACAAAATCCTTGAAAAGTTTAATTCGGGGGATACGAATGTGGCTCAAACTCCCGTAAATACCACCCAACATCTATCAAAAAATACAGGTGAGGGTGTTGCTCAGTTGGAGTATTCAAGGGTTATTGACAGCCTAATGTATCTGATGACATGTACATGGCCAGACTCAGCATATGCTATGAGTAGGCTAAGTAGATATACTAGTAATCCTAGCTCTGAACATTGGAAGAGCATGACAAGATTACTAAGGTACTTAAGATACACAAGGAACTATGGGTTGCATTATGGCCGAAATCCAGCTGTGATAGAAGGATACAGTGATGTGAACTGGATATCCGATATGAAAGATCCCAAATCCACAAGTGGTTATGTGTTCACCTTGGTGTAGCAGCTATAGCTTGGAAGTTGTCCAAGAAAACTCTTATAGCTAGATCTACAATGGAATATGAGTTTATCGCATAAGATAAAATTGAAGAAGCAGAATGGCTACGTAGTTTATAGAAGATGTTCCAGGATGGCCAAAGCCTATGAAGGCTATTTGTATACATTGTGATTGCCAATCAGCTATTGGTAGAGATCAAAATGCAATGTATAATGGCAAATCAATGCACATTCGATGTAGACATAATACTATACGACAACTACTCTCAATGAGTGTTATCTCAATTGACTATGTGAAGTCAAAGGATAACATAGCGGATCTGCTTTCAAAAGGCTTAAGCAAAGAGTTATGACACAAGTCGTCGAGAGGAATGGGACTAAAGCCCTTGGAATAAGTTTGTACAAAGGAAGACCTATCCTAGAAGGCTGGAGATCCCATGATTTAGGCTCAATAGGACAACCTACTTGTATGAATAAGGAAGTTCACTATGAGGTAGTACCTCAAATATAGAAAGGGAGTTGCATATTTCCTAATTCATTCTTTTATCAAATCAGTGATAACAATTGAGGATAAGCATAATGTGGTTAATGATTCTGTGTCAATCATAAAGAACCTGATTCTTATAATGATCAATGGTGATCACCTATGTAAAAGAAAATTTGGGTCGCTTCGAATGGATTTGTGGCGTGCGCAAATCCTAGAGCTCTTACAGAACTAGGCTAGTGTTCCACGACCATAACAGACACAACAATGAGGCGTTAACCAGACCAGGAAGAGTCTTATGTGAACTGAAATAATGTTTACGGAAACAGGGATTGGTTCAAGGACATCACGTCTACTAATCGCTAGGAGACAAAGTATATTTTACAAAGGAGGGCTCCAAGGGATCACCTACATCTCCTGCAAGACTTAACCGTTGAAACTATATCTTGACACTTGAGTGTAAGGATCGACACCCATTCATGTGGGGGATTGTTGGAAATTTTAGTAAAATGAGTTTTTACTAAACTTTAATAATTATTTGTATTTGTTACGTATTTAATTATTAAAAAATAAGTTTATTTTCTACGATGTGAGAGGATCACAACGAACTAAACCAGGTCCAAAGAGGAGCTGAATGAGATATCGAAGCTTAAAAGTGTGTAGTTGAAACTACTGAAAGAATTCAGTTGTTGTAAACTTGGAAAGGAATCAGTTGTTGTAACCTTGGAAAGAAATCAGTGGATCCGTGGTTATCTGATCAGCGATTATGGATCAGTGGTTCCGTGGTTATATGATCTGTGGTTATGGATCAGTGGTTTCATGGTTATCTGATCCGTGGTTATGGATCAGTGGTTGTATCTAAGGTTGTGATCAGTGGTTGCTATCCAAGGTTGTGATCATTGGTTACTATCCAAGGTTGGGATCAGTGGTTGCTATCCAAGGTTGGGATCAGTGGTTGCTATCCAAGGTTGTGATAATTGGTTGCTATCCAAGGTTGGGATCAATGGTTGTTTACAAATTGTTAAAGAAACAACAGTTTTTGTTTAATAGTTTTAGATGTTGCGTTGAATAATCAATTTTAACTGACTAATTCAATTTTTTGACTGTTAGAAGAAATTAATTGGCTGTTTAAATAGCAGACTTTAATTCTTACTGTTTCAGGTACTGATCTATCAGTATAAATACAAGGTTGTGTACCTTGGTTGAAATAGACAGAATATACTGAAAAACCACTAAACACATTGAGAAAAATTCTGAATATCACTACACACTTTCTTTTCTACAATCGATCTTGTTATCCATACTCTTGTTTTCAGGTATAATTTCAGGTGGTAGGTTAATTCCGGCAGTACATACTACTTCAGTTGTTGTACCCTAGGAGACAGACGTAATTCACATTGGTGGCCAGAAATCTGTTTTTTGGGACCTCTGTTGAACGAAAATCCTTAGCCAACACCTTTTTTTCTGTTATTGTTTTAATCTTTTGTTTTTCATTATAATTCTATTTTCATTGTAAGTGCTTGAGCATTCAGTTTTATTTGAAATTGTATTGTAATCTGGAAATATTAAATTTATAAAATATTTATATTATTCTGTGAACGGTGTTCCTACAAATATATCAGATGTTACTCCATCATGTAGTGTAAGATCAATTAAGGTAGATGCTCACCAAAAGTATGTCTTTAACAAGTCTTGTACTCATAGCAGACAAACAGCCTTCGGAAGCAAAGATTAAACTCTTCTCCTGAAGGCTATACAAAAGACTCAAGCTTCCGAAGCTTCCTCAGCAATAAGAGCTTCCGATAAAGACCAAGATGCTTCCTAATACAAGTACTTCCGAAGATATTCTTCTGCCTAGGTATGCTCCACATAAAGAAAGATTCAGAGATGTTTTCTATCATCAAGACCAACACATAAGACATTCTAATGATAGTCAGCAGCAAAGTATACCTGTCAGACTTGCAGAAGTATCTTCGCATTAATGTGTTTTGTAGTGTAGATATTTAATGTAAAAGTCAAAGAAGTTATTTGTAGTAATTGTAATAAATATGGCTTGGACTGTCAAGCCATAACAGTATACTAGCTTTAGCATTAGTTTGTTTCTAATATTTTGTCCAGCTTTGTATTCCTACGAGGATTCAGTTGTAGATTTTAGTATATATATGTTCATTTTTAACTCAACAAAGTGTGCTTGGGCAAAGAGTTTTGTATGCTAACATTTTTATGAAATATACTTTAACATTGAATTATTTCTTTCTTGTGTGTAATTTAATCATGTCTGTAAGCATATTTACGAATAGAATTGATAGAGGTTCCGCATCTATCAATTCGATAGAAGATAACTTGTGTAAGTATTGTGCAAGTTGCATAACCCGATCCAACATGTGGATATTCAAATCCCTTGCTACGTACAAAAGTGTTTGAATTTTTAGATCCACACTTAACAACTCATGACTTTTGCCCACTAGTTTCAAACGTAACACGCTTATATTAAAAAAGGAAATCATTTATGAGGGTTACTAAGCTTTATGTTAAAGATGTTTACTATTTATGAGAAAGTTAGATGACCACTTAGTGTACAAACACTAAAGGAGCCGGATCATGAATAGTTTTAAAGGAGGAGCGAAAGGGGAGAAAATTTAAAAGTGGGGGCGAAATCAATAGTGAAATCAATACCTATAAAAACTTTTAATTTATCCACCAAAATTAACACTAAGCTTTGTCCTTGTGCACAAATGAGTAGGTAAAAGACATGAGATATATGGGGGAATTCACAAGTTTCTATGACGTAATCTTCCCAATAACGTAATTTACAACAAATTGTCAAAGAATGCCATGAAAAAAAGTTATAAAATGTCAACTAACTAAAAGTAATTGATCAAAAACTCGATGTGAATAACTTAATGAGAGTGTTAGTTGCTATCTATGTTTGGAACTCTTTTCCAACTTGTGTGGAATCCGTTGCATGAACTTTAACAACTACATCACTGGTATATGGGCTCTATAATTAATCGAAACAAATTCCCTTTGGCTTATCAAGGAGGTGAATTTTTTTTCTTGATCTAGAAAAGAAAACATGATAAGAAAGATATGCCAGAAATAACCTGTCATGTGGCCTAATCATTTTATTAACTTTATCAATATGACATCCCGAACAATTGTTTGATGGAAGTAATTGTAAACATTGATTAGTTGAGGGCCTATTATTGATTTTTAGATGTTCTAATATAAATATAGAGAACCACATAAAAGATCATAATGTGAAAATCATGAAGATAAATAATAAGGATTTTCCTCTAAGAACATACTTAAATTCTCTGCCAATTTTGGGTATATAATTATAACAAGAATCATTGTATCATCATCATCATCCAAACATGTCAATTCCTTCAATAGATACGCTCTTTACTGATGTTTGTTTATCTTTATTTGATTGATTTGATTAACAATCCGTTCACGATATTGAAATACTCAAGAAGATTTATATAATTAGAAACAATAGCATTGACTATCAAGCATAAATTATTTGAACACAAGATATAAGGTTGACGAATATTAGACAAAAATCAATGTGCTTGTAAGAATGCTCAAGAATTTCCAAATAACCGACCTTACTATATTGGACTGATTAATCAGTTTGAAAAATCAGTTATTAACTGGTTTGGTCTTTTGAAACCTCAAATCGGTTTGAAATGAAGAATAGAAATCGTTGTAAGAATAATGAAAATCACGAAATTAAGCCTCCCATATATGCGTTAGGTTTTTTGATTTTTGATCAACGTATGTTCATCCACTTGAATTACATTGCCCAATTTGTTGACCTGATTTAATTCAATGTGTTACCTAATTTTACATCAAATGAATACCTTGATTATATTATAGTGTAACTATATCTTTAAGAGTATATTCTCGTAAGAATACATGGCTGAACTTATAATAGAAACAAAAGAAAGCTTAATATAGTATACTGTTGACTATTACATAAATGTTTATAATACAAAAGATCTAATTATAATAGTCTTTAATGATTCTGGAGATCTTCTGCAATCAATGCTACACTAGTAATAGCAAGTTGCTTTTCTGACTAACACCATAACAACTTCTTAGTTTATTCAATCTTCCTTAATCTGCTCTGCCACATTCTTTAAATAGCTTCATCATTGGCAGAGATTGTTGGACAGAAGTAGCTTTATAGTCGGAAGTTGTCGTGCATCTTAAACTTTAGTTTTGTCTAAATCCTTGTTGTCTTCAAAAGCTTTGGAGGACATCGGAAGCCTTGTTGTCTTCTGATGCTTCATGTTCTTTTAAAGTTTTCTTGTCTTTCGATGTTTTGGTATCTTTGGAAGCATTGCCATCTGTCTTATAATCAAAAGTGTAGAGTTATTTTTGAAAAGCTTTCAATCTTTTGAAGGTTAATTATTCCTTCTAAAGACTAAAGGTTTTTGAAAAATAATTTCATCCTTCTTATAATATTTCGTAGACATTCATGGGATTGGATACTTCCTTGGACACCTTTGAGTTGTATTCAACTAGAGTGTATATGTATTGATAAGCACTAGTCATCTTGATCTTATAGAGAGTTTTACTTAAATATAACTTTTAAATCACATTTTGCAACATTTAAAACTAAACTAAAAAGTTTTAGACTTTTTTTTTTATCTCTTATTAATGCTTTATTAAAATGAAATAAGATAAAGTGATTATAAAAAAAATGAAATCAAATGAATCATTTTCTCAACTCTTTTAACACATTTGATTCTTCTAAAACATTTAATCTTTTAAATTGAGATTTTTAACCTTATAGTCATTATCAGTTAAAAAATAAAATTAAATTAAATAAATTAGCTTAACGAGCCACTAGATGGCTGGAGAAAATCTTAGTTTTTCCTTTGATGTAATTATTTGATTCATTGTAATTTCCAAAACCGTTAAAAGACATAAATTTGTAAATTAACCCCACTTTATTACGTAAAATAAAAATAAATTGGATCTAACACATTTACAAAAGAACGACTAGAGAATGGAATGGTATAAATGTATAAACGAAATGTAAGTTTGCGTTACACTGCGACACTTATATATATCTTCGCAGTGTAACACAAACTTACATTTCGTTTAACTTTTAAACGCTTGTGAATTAGCGAACGCTTAAAAAAGGAGCCCCCTTATTTTTGTATAAAAAAGACCATGAAATTTTTTTTTTGCGATTTGAACGTTTTTTGCCAGGGTTAATGGGTTACCTAAATTAATGAGGGTTATTATATGATCTCTTTCCTGTATATATATATATATATATATATATATATATAGGGGATGGAATTTTTAATAACCCTCATCTTTTGCTACAACCCATTAACCATCATCCAATGGTTACTTGAAAAAGGTAAGTGTGTAAGATCGTGCCACGTGTCAATTCCTTTGTCTTTAGTATGAAGGGCATTTAGGACATTTGTCATTTATGTAAAGTTTACCCCTTTTTTTAAACATTCATAACTTTTTTATACTATATTATTTTTTAAAAAAAATTGCACCATTATACTCGTCTTATTTTTCTCTTTAATTTCATTATAGTCTCGACTAGTTTTTTTTTTTATTTTTTTGATGTCATATATTTACATCATTGTAACGAGCTTAAAGATAGCAAATTAATTAGAAATTTTTTCTAACAATGGTAAATTACAGTAATGTAACTCAAAATGAAGTAATGTAACACAAAATGAAGTAATTTACAATGACATAATTAACGGTGACGTAACACATTATTTACAGTGATGTAATTTTCTCTTTAATTCCCGTTATAATGTTGACTAGTTTTTTTAATTTTTTTCTCATTGTCCATTATTAAACATCGATATAACGAGCATAAATATAACACATTATTTTGAATTTTTTTCTAACAATGATAAATTACAGTGATGTAATATAACACATTATTTTATTTTTTATCTAACAATGATAATTACAATGATGTAATATAACACATTATTTTGATTTTTTTCTCTAACAATGATGATTATAGTGATGTAATTTATCATTGTTCGAAAAAAATTCAAACTAATTTGTTGTATTTAAGCTCGTTACAAATTAGGGATGAGCAAAAAGCCAAAAAAACCGAACCGAAACCGAATTAACCGAAAAAACCGAACCGGAACCATATTAACCGAAAAAAACCGAAACCGAATTTTACGTCAATGTAAATTACATCACGATAAATTACGTCAATGTAAATTACATCTATGTAATTTATCATTTTTTAAAAAATTTCAAATAAATTTGTTATATTTAAGCTTGTTACAATGATGTAAATATAGGGCATTTAAAAAAAAGTAAAAAAAAATTAGTCGAGACTATAACGGAACTAAAGAGAAAAATGAGACGAATATAATGGTGCAATTTTTTTTAAAAAACAATATATTATAAAAAAGTTATTAATGTTTAAAAAAGAGGGGGGAAAACTTATAAAGGTAAAATGACTATGATGCCCTTTTTAATATTTTAATAAAATGCTTATGTGTAAGTTTATGATTTGTTGAAATAGGTTATGTAGTTGTACCAAAAGATGAGGGTTATTTTTTATACCTTGCCCTATATATATATATAGGAAAGGGATCATATAATAACCCTCATTAATTGAGTTAAACCCATTAACCCTGACAAAAAACGCTCAAATCGCAAAAAAAAAATTTCATGGTCTTTTTTATGCAAAAATAGGGGGGGCTCCTTTTTTAAGCGTTCGCTAATTCACAAGCGTTAAAAAGTTAAACGAAATGTAAGTTTGCGTTACACTGCGACACTTAAATAAATGTTCGCAGTGTAACGCAAACTTACATTTCGTTTAACTTTTTAACGCTTGTGAATTAGTGAACGCTTAAAAAAGGAGCCCCCCCTATTTTTGTATAAAAAAAACATGAAAATTTTTTTTTTGCGATTTGAGCGTTTTTTGCCAGGGTTAATGGGTTACCTCAATTAAGGTAGGTTATTATTCACTCCTTACCCTATATATATATATATATATTTCTTCGTGGTGTACAAAGTTTTCATGTGCAACATTTGTCACATGTATGAAGATCGAAAACATAAAGAAGATTGTTTTAGTCATAGTTGTAGAAGTCTCTAGTCGCTAGTCGGGCGGAGAAGGACCGCCTACGGATTAATCGGGAATAATCGATGCTAGGCGGATTGAAATTTTTATGTGTAATTTTACAAATATATATTATATACACACATTAATATCAATAATTTAATATAATACTTCAAATAATTTAAAAAATAAACTTAAATATACTAAATAAAGTACTTTAAATGCAAACTTAAACACTGAGTTCAAACTTTACAGATGAATTTCAATGTTAACTGGCTGGATTCGATGTTCCAGAGACATATTAATGATTTTTGGTTGAGAAATGTCTAAATAATCATGAAATTGGTCCCTTTTTACAATAAAAAAAGTCGAAAAAAGTCAAAAAAGTAAAAAAAAAAAAAAAAAAAAAAAAAAAAAAAAAAAAACTGCCTAAACCGCCTAGGCTAAAAATTAGACAGTTCTCGGGCGCTTAGCGCCTAGGCGGCCGCCTAGGCCGATTTTTACAACCATGGTTTTAGTTATGATTATAACTTAAAATAATACCGAAATGTGTATAACTTAAAAATCACTAGCTTAAGTGTTTATGTTTTTTTGCCATATCACACAAGCACTCCAATAGTAATTGTATTTAAGTTTGATTTCCGAAATTGTTATGTCTTCTTTTTTTTACTTAGTTTGCAAAGAATGTGTATGGTACGCGAAGTAAATGGATAATCCTTTTAAGTGAATGTAAATCTCATACGGGATATAGTGTCGCATAACATGAGATTTAACCAGAAATATATACGAGAGAAAAAAATATAAAGTATGTTTTATGTGTGATGCAATTATTATGCAAAAAAAACCACTTGTGTGATCACGTAGAGATGTATTAATAATCACGCATATCACACATTGATGGAATTATGATGCAGTGATATTATGCGTGATAATTCATTCCCATGAATATTACCACACATAATTTCATGCAAATTTCGTGCATTAGTAAGTAAAATTATCCTTTTTTGGATTGCAATAATTAGCATCGTAAGGTATAGGTATAATAGCAAAATCAATATTAATTTTTATGATATTCTAAGGGTCTGGTTATTCACATGCATTTTTTTTTTAAATTTAACATCTCACAGGCATTATACATCTCGCATCTCGTATATGTCTATGACTCTATACTAGACATATGACCCTCTCTGTCACACAATTTTACGACAATGATTGGTCTCGTATATGCTTTATATAAAACATATAAGCCTCATATACGTCTTTACGAGACGTATACAAGTTCAATAATTAACGTTGAGATATTCTGATAAATAGTGATTAACCTCATGTGCGATTCGATACAAAACGATGTAATTTGAGGAGTAGGTGTAAGAAAAGGGACCTGTTAGGGAGACGCCAGGCTGGTTCAACATACACCATCCATACGACTCGTATGGGCCTATACGGGTCGTATGGATATTTTATTTCTGACATAACAAGACACATCAAATCATGTTTCTGACAGAAACGCACCCCATACGGCCCGTATGGGGTCATACGGCCCGTATGGGTTTTATTTTTAAATTTTGCACAGACACCAATATTAATTTGTTCAAGGTCGTAGGTGGTATTTTGAAAACGTTATCTCATTATGATTGGTGGAAGTTCAATTTACTTGTCTTTTCAGTTTTCCATTTCATATCCTTCAAAATTTATAGTTAGCTCCACCATGGAGCTCCTCCAAACACAAACGCAGCTCCTCTCGTCCCGTCACCCACCGTCGGAGCTCCTCCCCAAACGGAGCTGCTCTCGTCCCGTCACCGACCGTCGCCGACTGTGCTAACCAGATTTGAGCTTGTGTTGTAGAATTTTCCTCCCCAAAAATTTCAAATTTCTTGTAAAAGAATAAATCTTTCTGTATGAACCACGTGACTGGAAGTGATGATGGTTTTTCCAGCTAAACACGTATGTACTTTTTTTTTAGATCATAAATATTTAACAACTTCGAAACAAGTTACATCAAAACAGCAGGTAGACGGGCAACAAGCTGCGCCGCCAACCCTTTCTGAATTGCAAATCCTAACCTTCCAAACACAAACTCCTGCCCCCTTGGGGTTGAACAATTGTTCTGGACGACCCGTTGAACCCTCGTCAAGAAGTGGATAGCCTCTGATTTTGGTTTTGATTTTGGTCAGATTTTGGTTTCGCTTGATATGGTTTTTATTTTGGTCCTATACGAACCGTATAGGGCCACATGGCCCGTAAGACATTAACCTGACAAAATCTGACACCCATACGGGTCGTATGGGTTCATACGACCCGTATGAACCTATGTGGTGTCAACTGATCCATAAAAGGTGTCCAAATAACCTGACCTGTAAGAAAAACATGACTACTAATTTTCTAAAAACAAGACAAACAAGAAAGGAGCAATTAAGTCGGCTTTTGTGAAAGAGAGAAGGGATTAAAATGAAAGACGTCCAAAAAGGGGAAGTTTTATATTCTACCACTAAAGCCCTGAATGGGAACAGATAGCACAAAGGGAAAGTTTCATATTCTATCACTAAAGCCTGCAACAGGAACATGAGAAAATTCCATAAATGCCCCTTATCCCACCCACTTGTGGCCGATCTTTACTGTTCATACTCATGACTAATTTGATTCCCTCATCTTTACCCAACCGCATCCAGCTTGCTACGTATTTGGTCATAAAATAACACATTGATATTTCATCACCTAGCCAGCAAGTGGCTCAACTAACTATTCTTTACACACACACACATATGGAGGGTAGAATCCGTTGTTAACTCATTTTATTTTATTTGCGGTAACCTGAGTACCTACGATAACATCAACCCAAAATTTTGGATAATTTTTCATAACCATTATTATTATTATTATTATTATATATATATATATATATATAAGACTATGTTCTATTATGTGTATGTGTTAATTCATCATCGTTTAAGATTCAAAGAAAGTATAAGTTTGCGTTACACTGTAAATAATTATTTGTTGTTATAACAACTTACATTAACGTAAGATTCCAAACGGTGATGAATTTGCACAAACAAATAAAAGAACATAGTCTTATATATGTATAATAATTGATTACTGATTATGGTCAAAGCGTATAATGTTAATTAAATTCTTTTCAAACTAAAAACGAATCTTATCACCGCAATCTATTAGTCTTTAAGTACATCTTTGTCTCTCATATTCGTTTAATTTATCTTTGTTTTATTTTTAATTTATTTTAATATTCTTTGAAGATATGTTAGAAGAAAGACAAAGGATATTATATTATTATGTAGACAGTTAAGCATGGGGGATTGACGGGTGGAGTGGTGATGAGACTGGAATATTGTTGACGATGATAAAGCATGCAATAAGCTTTTGTGGGATTAGGGTTTGAATCATTTGCCGGCCTTTATGTCCATCTTCTTTTTAATTCCCACTTGTGTGCTCAATACATTGGTTTTGTGCAAACTTTGTATGTTTTCGTAATGGACAAACTTAATTTATTACAACAGAAAATATACTCTTTAACAATTTTAACTCTACTTCTTCATTTTGTAATGCATTTGATATGAATTTCCATTCATTTGTAAATTTGTTTAAATAACTCATATTGCGAAAACAAAACTAAATTTCAATTTCAATGTATGGTGTTTTTTTTATAACATTACCATATATACATTTGTAAACTTAATGAACAGTAATAATAATGTAAAATAATAATAATATAATATTATAATATTAATATAATAATATAATAATAATAATAATACTATTATAATAATAATAATAATAATAATAAGTAAAATAATAATATAATATTATATAATCTTATCTTTTTGATTTTTACGGATAAATGAGACTTATATATAATTATGTGATGCAAGTTTAGGCATTTTTTATTTATTTACAATTATTTTTTAATTGTTTTCTGTTTTGATTTAAAGTTTTACGACGTATGACAACTTTATGCTATATGAGTTTCAATTTTTAAGATCATGTTTTTTTCCTGTTTAATATGGGGTTACCGCCGCAACACGCGGAGTAACCCTCTAGTTTTAAATATATGTTAAGACATTTATTTTTATTTATTTTACGATATATGACACATTGTTCAAAAGCAACTTGTCTTTTTCTTTTATAACTTTTGATAACATTTTATAAAAATTAAAGTATACTATTACAAAGAAGTTATTATGCTAAAAGGGGCTTGTAACGAATTTAAAAGTCCATATGTTTTACGTTTATCAGGTGGTAAGTTTTAACCTGCACCCACCGAGTTACGTGAGTGTAATAACCTATGTCTTGAAATTTTTATCTAACACCATGTATCATATATGGCCAGTATTTTGGAGGAAAAAAACGAGTAATAAAATTAGGTCATTGTAGTAAAAAAAATATCTTGTTTTCAATTCTAGTATATGGTAACAACAGACGTAACATATTATTTTTTTGATAACAACATAATAAATATTTAATAAGTTATTTGCAAATAGAAGAAACAAAATTGTATTGAATATGAATAAAAATGCAACTAAAAATATCGTGTATTATTAATATTGTCATATCAACTAACAATTGAATATTTTAACATAACATACAGTTATAAACAATTTTAGAAGACAATGCAGTGAGTTGAAATAATAAAATGTGTCGTTAATAAAACTGAAGAATTCAAAAATCAAAAATATTAGCATCAATCGGTATCAAAATATCAAATAAATAAACAAATAACAATAGAAATCAATTGAGTTCACTTAACATTTTAGAAACACCTGAAAAAATTCAATAGAGGACTGTAATAAAAATTTTAAATATCACAGTAATCAAAGATGAAGAAGTAAAAAAATCAAGAAAGAAAAATCAAAAGTAGTTGAAGAGTTTAATTTCTAAATGAGTGAAAAATTGACGAATGAGTGATTAAAGTTTTCAACCAAAAACTCAAAACTATCGCACCATAAAGTATAGAATTCTTCAATTCTTCAATCTTTTTTTTTCATTTTACATCAACTCAACAAAAGTACAACGTATAAAGTAAATTCTCAGAAATCAGACCAACCATGCCATGTAAAAACTATTTCTTAAAGTGCACACTAAGGGGGGAGGGAGTCATCCCATTTCTTGCCACTGCCACATCAGCGTCACTTCAATTTTCCCCACTTTAGGGATATTGCATGGTGTTGTCTCATTTTTTCCCACTTTTCCCCACATTTTTAATGATTTATTTTAATAAAAATGAAATACATTCATTAAAAATAAAATATAAAATTACATTAAAATTTAAAAGGATATTACATTAAATTAAAAAAAACCCACAACGATTCTAAAAAATAAGAAACAACGATTAAAGACATTTAAAATACTAGTTATTCGGGTTATTGGCGTGATATTGTTGCGATAAATGCTGCAAATGCTCGATAAGGTTGGCTCGAAGGTTGTCATGAGTTCTTCTTGATCGTAGCTGACAAAGAATGTCTTCTTCTGGCTGTTTATCGCTAGGAGGGTCCTCTATGTGTTCTGGTGATATTGATTGCCCAGTCCATTTTAAAATCATATTGTGTAGAATGATACGAGCATATATAATGTCACACCCCCAATTTTCAACAAACGGAATCACACCGTTTGGGAACGTGACAAACCAGGATCTTAGATCATTAGACATAACGAAGACCTCTATATGATTTTCAAAACATACGTTGGTCTGAAACATCAAAGTTTTCAAAGTTTGCGGAAGCGTTTTAAACCATAACAAATGTAACAGTTGAAAACTGTAAATTACAAAACAGAATTTCAAATGTTTAGTTCTAAATAACAGAAATGTAAAGACATGCATGCGACTCGATCTCCTAGTCCATGCCTGCTCTCTTGTGCACCTTAGCGTCCTGAGAAAACATGTAAATCAAGTGTCAACCCAAAGGTTGGTGCATAACACAGGTTTAAGCATTCACAAATGTTGAAACCACAGTTTGAATATAAAGTTTGCAGATAACATAATCACACGTTGCATAGTCAGGATAGCTAGTCATTGTACTATTTACATAAGTGGTCGACACCGAAACTGACGAGTTGCCATGCTATAGCATGTTTTTGCCTTAACACTATTGTCTAGCACGAACAATAGCAATGTGTGTGTTTAGTCAGTCAAACACTTGCGTAGATCCCATCTACCAAGTGAGGTTTGTCAAACCCAATAGATCTATCTTCAACTACCACGCTTTGCACTCCGGCAAATTAAACGGTTCGAAAGAGAAGGCTTTGTAATGCTATGTTTGCACTTAATGTAAACAGCTAACTCATGCAAGTGATATGTATCTAAAAGCGTTTGTTGCACATGTTTTCTCCCCCAAAACAGTTAAAATAAGAAAGGGGCCGTGTACGCACCTTTGATTGTTGCAGAATGATCAAACACACTTAAATTCGTGTAGAAAGTCTTCCTACGAAGAACCTGTGTTTTAACAATAACCTAGTGTTATTCGGAATGTCGTTTTGTGTATGAAATCACATACGTGTCAACACACGTATGTTAGACTCGTTAGAAACGTGCATACGTAAGTACGCGTGCTTTTGAAATCGTTTAAATAAAATCCTATATGATTTTATTTAAATAACGATAATTATACGTGATTTCGTTTTCGGATTAAAATATGAATTTTATTATTCTAATACGTTCGGTATTCCGTTACGGTTCCAACGCAACTTGAATGGATTAAAACGGAGTTAAAATAAGAAAGTTATGACAAAAATATCAAAATAGTTTTAAATATCAAAAAAATGGTGGAACCCGGAATCGAACCCGCGACCACTCCCTAACAACACACACATCCTACCACTCCATCTGCGCCCAATTTCATTAACAGAGTTCGTCTTAAATTGTTTTAACTAATAAGGAATCAGTTTCCCTTTGTTTTATTAAACCGAATCAAATAGTTTCCAATTGGGCCCGATCCGAACCCAAATCAAATCCACTATCATGGGGCTTTTGTTCCATTACCCAAGTCGAACTCAAGTATGGTTTTAATTTGAAAATTGATAATACTAACCCGTTTAAATCGATTATAACTAATTCGAACTCAAGTTCATCCAATTCCAAATTCGGATTCAATTGAATTGATGATCAATAGGTTCTGAATTGATAGGGTTTTTAATAAATAAACAATTTCGAAACACTCTGTAATAATTAATTGCCATATCAAGTTCATTTAAATCGAAATACCCAAATCGTTCTTGTTCAAGAACCCTAGAAATCAAATTTGACTAATTCGTTATTAAAACATGAAATTAGTATAGGGTGATCTTTGATCAGAACCTTCTGAAACTGTAGGTGCCATTTAATTTGATTTTTAAGCTTGTTTTGATCGAAACCCCCAAACCGTTATCTAATATGAACCCTAGAATTAAAACTTCATCAAATCGATGTTAAAAGCCGAAATTGAGGTAGGTTAACTCTTAGTCGGTTGTTTTAGGTTGTGTATGAGTGATTGTTTACCTGATTTGGTGTTGAATTGATTTGATTCGACTGTTGGGTTGAAATTCGGCCGACTCCTACTCGAGATCTTCAATCTAGAGCTTCTACAATCAAATTGCTGCTTGAAATATCCTCAGAATATGCCGAATAACGTTTAGGGAAGTGCAATTGTGCGAATTAGGTTCGGTTTATAGGCATTTGATGCAAATGGGTAACGGTTACGCCTTTTGAGTTCTTTTTTTTTTGGGTTTAATTCGACTATTATGGCATAATTACCAGGTTATAACTGCTGATAATCATTAATGTTATGATTATTGATGGTGTATATTCGGTTACAACTCAAATTTATGTGAAATTCGCATTTAGTTGATCTTTTCACTCGAATTTGACTTTTTAAAGTCAACATTTCAATCTTTTGTTTGATTCCAATATTAATTCATATAGTTTAGATGTTTATAACCATATGTAACCATCAATGGATTGTTTTAGGATAGTTTAGCTTGATTGTAGTTGATTATAGAATCCATTTTGAATTCCAATTAACTCCTAAACTTGAATTTTGACCATAAAGTCAAAATTTGCACTTTAATTCCATCTTAACCCTAATTTATATAAATTAGCAACTTATAAACTTGTTTTGATCAATGATAATCCTTCACTTATGATTTCGTATCGTTTCAGGACATTTCTCGTTAATTTTTGTTAACGAGGTTAACCCGAGAATATCGAATTGTCATTAATTTTGCCAATTGAATTATTTTTGGGCTAGGTTAATCCAACTGGGCCTAATAAATACAATTGGGCCTACCTGGGCCTACCTTGGCCTTATTGGGCCTTCCTAGACTTCATTGGGCCTACACTGGCCTTATTGGGCCTAGCTTGATCTAATTGTTTTCAGTTCGCTAAGTTAACTCAAAAAGTCGGATTGTCACATCATCCCCTTGTTGAAGAAATTTTCGTCCCGAAAATTAGTAAATGATAGGAGTAGTTAAGAAACTACTTACGAGTTTAAATCGTATGTGTTAGTGTGTTTTGATCATTCTGCGTGCTTGTGTATATTCCCACACAAAATCTAATGCTTGCAACATCACAACTAAGTGTGATCGTTCAACGTGACTGTTTGTGTGTACACTAGTTAGTTCACATAACTGTGACTGTTTGTGTTTGATCATACTGTGTTGTGTAACCTCACACATAGTGAGTGTCCGTAACTGTTTGTACTATGCACCCCGCACATAGTAAAATGTGTGTAACCAATCATGCATGTACTACCATAACATGTAACATATGAAATGTAGCACATAAAATGTATAGAATATAATGTAGCACAATTGTTTGTAACAAAACCAATTGAATTAAAGTGTTTGTATACTATACTATGTAATCTCACACATAGCAAATGTTTGAATGTAGTCGACAAAATAGAAATTTCCAAAATTCATGCGTACCTATAAATTCACGATTACATGGGCCCCTGTACTCGTCAATTTACCTTACACAATTATTCTGGTTCCTTCTATTTGTAGTACTACTATTGTTTAATCGCTCATGATTGTACCACCATGAAATGTAGTATGATTGTACCACCATGAAATGTAGTACATTGTTTGAAATCAACATGTGTGTACTAATATGAAATGTTTGTGTTTGCTGTGCATTCTGCAAAACTGGTGTTCAGCCCAGTTGTTTATACTAACATCAATAGTATAAGGTGTTTGTGCTTGTTTGTGCTTACAGTTAGAGTGTGAAATATCACATCATCCCCTTGTTGAAGGAAATTTCGTCCCGAAATTTAACGTGCATTCTTAATGTTTGTTGTTGTTTTGAATAAGTGGGGATACTTTTTCATCATTTGATCTTCCCTTTCTCATGTGAATTCAGGACCACGTCTTGAATTCCACCGAACTGTGACTATCGAAATCTTGCTTTGTTTGAGTTGTTTGACCTCTCGGTCCATGCTTTCAATTGGTTCCTCAACGATTCGTAACTGTTCGTCCACTTGCATTTCTTCAAGTGGTACTACTAATGTCTCATCAGAGAGACATTTCTCCAAGTTCGAAACATAAAATACATCATGAACTCCGTTGAGTTTATTCGGTAATTGAGTTGATACGCTACCGGACTAATCCTTTTTAGGATCTCAAAAGGTCCTATGTATTGTGTCATCTCCAAGATGACACTTTTAGAAGAATCATGTCTCCTACTTGAAATTCCAACGGTTTGTGGCGTTTGTCAGCGTAACTCTTTTGTCGATCCCGAGCCGCTGCCATACGGTTCCGGATTTGTAAGAGAATTCCACCAACAGTATGTGGTTTTCCCAGCTGTCACCAAAGTCAATTACACAAGCTCGTAACATATCCTCAAGCGTTTGAATCGTACGTTCACTCTGACTGTCGGTCTTCAGATGATAAGCGGTACTCATGTCTAAACGAGTTCCCAGTGACTTATGGAGAAATTTCCAAAAGTTTAGAGTAAATCGGGTATCCCGATCTGATATGAAAGAGATTGGCACGTCATGTCACGCTACCACTTCCTTGATATAATTACGAGTCAGTTTCTCCATCTTGTCGGTTTCCTTGATTTCTAAGAAATGTGCAGATTTCGTTAATCGATCGACAATTTCACATATGTAACACAACCACTCGGTGTACGGGGTAACTTAATAATGAAGTCCACACCGGTATCTCTGATTGTTGCAGCAAACCAGATGGCTTCTGATATTCAACTTTGACTTTCGAACAAGTCAACCATTTGCTAACATACTTAGCAACGTCGGCTTTCATGTGAGGCCGCCAATACAGTGCCTTTAAGTCATGATATATCTTGTCTGATCTCGAATGGACCGAATATCTAAATTGGTGCATTCCATCAGGCTTACATTCAATTGTTCCTCCATTCCCCGTAAGGATTCCTGTACCAAGTTATCCTTTTCTAAAGCCTCGAGCTGAGCACTGCGTAACTTGTCAGGTAGGTCAGTCCGTATTGTCATCATCAGTGCGCGAACCCGTCTTGTTCCTGTTGTATCTTTTCTGCTTAGAGCGTCAGCTACCATATTAGCTTTTCCCGAATGGTACTTGATAGCGCATTCGTAGTCATTCAACAACACAACCCAGCGTCGTTGTCTCATGGTCATTCTGATCAATGATATGTTGCAAACTCTTATGATTAGTGTAAATGGTACACTTAGTTCCATACCAGTAATGCCTCCAAATCTTCGAAGCAAAAACCACTGCTCCTAACTCCAAGTCATGAGTAGTGTAATTCTTTTCGTGTGGTCTCAGTTGCCTTGAAGCATAAGCAATCACCTTATCACGCTGCATCAACACACATACCAAACCCTGTGCAGATGCATCACAATACACCATAAAGTCTTCCGTCCCTTCCGGTAAGGATAGAATCTGTGCACTGCAGGGTTTCTGCTTCAACAACTGGAATGCAGCTTCCTGTTTATCCGTCCAGTTATACTTTGTTCCCTTATGTGTAAGAGCTTTGAGCGATCTTTGAGAATCCCTTAATGAATCGTCAGTAGTAACCCGCCAAACCAAGGAATTGTCGTACCTCGATAGGAGTCTTTGGTGCTTCCTAATTCTTAATCGCTTCAATCTTTGCTGGATCAACGTGTATGCCCTTTTCGTTGACTATATGACCCAAGAATTGTACTTCTCGCATCCAGAAATCACATTTCGAGAATTTAGCGTACAATTGTTCTTGTTTCAGTAACTCCAGTAACAATCGGAGATGTTCAGCATGCTCTTCCTCAGTCTTAGAGTAGATAAGAATGTCATCAATGAAAACAATGACAAACTTGTCAAGATAAGGTTTACAAACACGATTCATGAGATCCATGAATAAAGCTGGAGCGTTTGTCAACCCGAATGGCATGACCAAGATCTCATAATGGCCATAGCGCGTTCTGAATGTTGTCTTAGGAATATCCTCCTCCAGGACTCTGAGTTGATTTTAACCTGACCTGAGATCAATCTTCGAGTAGTAACTCGAACCTTGCAATTGATCGAACAGATCGTCAATTCTGGGTAACGGATACCGGTTTTTGATAGTAACCTTGTTCAATTCCCGGTAATCGATACACATACGGAAAGTCCCATCCTTCTTCTTGACAAATAAGACTGGAGTTCCCCACGATGAAAAATTAGGTCGTATAAAGTACTTGTCCAACAACTCTTGCAGTTGTGTAGATAACTCTTGCATTTCAGATGGTGCAAGTCGATAAGGCGCTCTTGCTATCGGTGCTGCTTCTGGTGTAAGGTCAATTCTAAATTCCACCTGTCTGACCGGTGGTAATCCTGGCAAGTCTTCTGGAAACACCTCGGGAAATTCACATACTACTGGGATGTCTTCAATCTTCTTCTCAGCTACCGGCTTCTCAGTTATAAGTGCTATAACTGCTGTATGACCTTTACGCAGACATTTATGTGCTTTCATACAAGACATGAGACACAGTGGCGTACTGGTCTTTTCACCTTGTACATACAACGTCTCTTCATGCGAAAGAGGTATACTAACTATCTTTTGATGGCATACTATTTCAGCCCGATGTTTGGACAACCATTCCATGCCAATGACTACGTCAAAACTGCCTAAGGCGGTAAGCATAAAGTCAATGTCATGTGTTTGACTCATCAAGTCAAGAACACTTCTTTTAAGAATATGGTTTACAACAACTAGCTTATCATCAGCTAGTTCTACAGTGTATGGGTTTTCTAAAGTAGTAGGACTAACACTTAGCACTTCACATTACTTGCTAGATACAAAACTCCGATTTGCACCGGTGTCAAATAGTATAGAGACAGAGTGATAATTCAAGAGAAACGTACCCGTAACGACGTTGGGATCTTCCCTTGCCTGACGTTCTCCAATCACAAGAGTTCTGTTCTAGCAATATCTGTGTCATTGTTGTTGTTTCCTTTCGTGGTTATGTCATTAGCCCTTCTTTTCTTGAGTTGTGGACAGTTCTTCTTGAAATGTCCAGGTATGCCACACTCAAAACATCCTTTCTGTGTGTGACTCCGGTTGAGTGAGCTTGCCTGTAATTCCCCTCGACAATCTTTTGCTACGTGTCCCATCTTTCTGCATCGCTGACATCGGTATTTGTCACATTGATTCCCAAAGTGATGGAATCCACATTTGTTGCACTTTGGGTATTTACCATTATACCCTCCAGATGACTGTTGGTTATTGCTTAGATTGTGATGGGTCTTGTTGGACTCCTGTTTGCGATTCTGCTGAAATGACCGCTGAGTGATATTCTTGCAATCAACGCTATCCCATTTTCTTTTGTGGTCTCCCACCCTAGCTGCTACTGTTCGTTTGGGTAATGTTCCCCGTTGCATCGCTTGAGCAGTCATTTGGTGTGCCAGTTGAACAGCTTGCTGTATTGTAGTAGGATTTGCAGATTTGATCAATTCTCGGACATGGGATACCAATCCTCCAATGTATCTCTTGATCCACTTGTTAGGCGGGCTTGCCCTATGCGGTAAAAGTCTTGCTAACTGCTGGAATCGAATAGTGTATTCCTCAATATTAGAACCTTTCATCTTGAGTTGCCCGTATTCATACTCTAGTTTTTGCATTTCATTACGGGGACAATACTCCTCCTGCAACAGGATTTTGAATCCGTTCCAAGTAAGAGCATTGGTTGTATTCAAGCCGAGTGTCTGTACGATAGAGTTCCACCATGTCAAGGCTGAACCCTCCAAAGTACTAATAGCGTATCTGACCTTGTTTTCTTCCGGACAATTGCACATCTCAAACACCGATTCTGAATGTTCAATCCATCGAAGAAGTCCAATAGCTCCTTCCGATCCTTTGAAATTACGTGGTTTGCAATCCAAGAATGTCTTGAACGTGCACACTTGTGGGTTTACAAATTCCCCCGTCGGATCATGTGGTCCTGTTTGGTGTGTTTGCGTATAGTTTGCAATTGCCTCGGTGATTCGAGTGTTAATAAGTGCCTCAAGTTCCGTTGTGTTCATGTTAATGTTCTCTCCAACCATGACCTTCATATTTACAAATATACAAAATGAGACTACACCCAACGTATAATCATCATTCATGCATAATGTAACACATTACCATAACCATTAAGATAACCATCCTTAATCATTTATGATAAACTGGTGCTTACAATTGTTTGTCAAAGAGATGCAAAACAACTAAACACGAAATCTACTTTTATGAGTACAACCCACTCATATAAGTTTGTTAATTACAAAAGTAAATGAAATAACTAGATTCCATCGTTTGGTGGACCAACAGTTGATGATGAATCTTCCAGTTCTTCCGGACCAGTCACTGCACCATGCTGGTAACGCATATGCCCAGTGATAAGTGTCATGGCCTCCCCCGCCAAGTCTCTCACTGCATTGGCTTCATTCGCCGCTATACGAGCCCGTTCATTGGCTTCTTCAGCCCTTGCCTCAGCTACAGCTACACGTAACTCAGTAGTTTCTAGTCGGGCAGTGAGTTCGAGGATCGTCCCTCGCATCATCCAGATCGTTTCCACCAAATTTGCCTGTTCCTCATTTGTTCTAACCAACTCCCCAGTGAGGTTATCCCACATTTGTGTCAGCCAGTTATTATTCTCAAGTAACTCTATGATCATCCTTGTTACTTCCCGCATGTTGCGGATTTCACGCTCCATGCGTGCAACAAAAGCAGCAAATGCCTGTTCCAGTGGATATCCAAGAGCAGGCAACGTCCAAAGACTATTAACAGTGTTGACAGTTGGTGGTGGTGGCACTCGCTCTTCACGCACCCAGCTGCGTATGAGGTCAGGAACCCATTGCCAATACTGGTTGTTCCCCCTTGAGCGAACATGTTCCTCCTCACCATAGTGAATTGTTTCATGATTAGGGGTAGATGATGATGTCATGTCTGTTACATAATGCCATATGTAAGTGCTATACAAACTATCGTGTAAGCAAGTGTCTAATGTCTAACAATTATAGTCTAAGTCTCTAAAATGCAAACCTAGTTCGCTATAACCAATGGCTCTGATACCAATCTGTCACACCCCCAATTTTCAACAAACAGAATCACACCGTTTGGGAACGTGACAAACCAGGATCTTAGATCATTAGACATAACGAAGACCTCTATATGATTTTCAAAACATACGTTGGTCTGAAACATCAAAGTTTTCAAAGTTTGCGGAAGCGTTTTAAACCATAACAAATGTAACAGTTGAAAACTGTAAATTACAAAACAGAATTTCAAATGTTTAGTTCTAAATAACAGAAATGTAAAGACATGCATGCGACTCGATCTCCTAGTCCATGCCTGCTCTCTTGTGCACCTTAGCGTCCTGAGAAAACATGTAAATCAAGTGTCAACCCAAAGGTTGGTGCATAACACAGGTTTAAGCATTCACAAATGTTGAAACCACAGTTTGAATATAAAGTTTGCAGATAACATAATCACACGTTGCATAGTCATGATAGCTAGTCATTGTACTATTTACATAAGTGGTCGACACCGAAACTGACGAGTTGCCATGCTATAGCATGTTTTTGCCTTAACACTATTGTCTAGCACGAACAATAGCAATGTGTGTGTTTGGTCAGTCAAACACTTGCGTAGATCCCATCTACCAAGTGAGGTTTGTCAAACCCAATAGATCTATCTTCAACTACCACGCTTTGCACTCCGGCAAATTAAACGGTTCGAAAGAGAAGGCTTTGTAATGCTATGTTTGCACTTAATGTAAACAGCTAACTCATGCAAGTGATATGTATCTAAAAGCGTTTGTTGCACATGTTTTCTCCCCCAAAACAGTTAAAATAAGAAAGGGGCCGTGTACGCACCTTTGATTGTTGCAGAATGATCAAACACACTTAAATTCGTGTAGAAAGTCTTCCTACGAAGAACCTGTGTTTTAACAATAACCTAGTGTTATTCGGAATGTCGTTTTGTGTATGAAATCACATACGTGTCAACACACGTATGTTAGACTCGTTAGAAACGTGCATACGTAAGTACGCGTGCTTTTGAAATCGTTTAAATAAAATCCTATATGATTTTATTTAAATAACGATAATTATACGTGATTTCGTTTTCGGATTAAAATATGAATTTTATTATTCTAATACGTTCGGTATTCCGTTACGGTTCCAACGCAACTTGAATGGATTAAAACGGAGTTAAAATAAGAAAGTTATGACAAAAATATCAAAATAGTTTTAAATATCAAAAAAATGGTGGAACCCGGAATCGAACCCGCGACCACTCCCTAACAACACACACATCCTACCACTCCATCTGCGCCCAATTTCATTAACAGAGTTCGTCTTAAATTGTTTTAACTAATAAGGAATCAGTTTCCCTTTGTTTTATTAAACCGAATCAAATAGTTTCCAATTGGGCCCGATCCGAACCCAAATCAAATCCACTATCATGGGGCTTTTGTTCCATTACCCAAGTCGAACTCAAGTATGGTTTTAATTTGAAAATTGATAATACTAACCCGTTTAAATCGATTATAACTAATTCGAACTCAAGTTCATCCAATTCCAAATTCGGATTCAATTGAATTGATGATCAATAGGTTCTGAATTGATAGGGTTTTTAATAAATAAACAATTTCGAAACACTCTGTAATAATTAATTGCCATATCAAGTTCATTTAAATCGAAATACCCAAATCGTTCTTGTTCAAGAACCCTAGAAATCAAATTTGACTAATTCGTTATTAAAACATGAAATTAGTATAGGGTGATCTTTGATCAGAACCTTCTGAAACTGTAGGTGCCATTTAATTTGATTTTTAAGCTTGTTTTGATCGAAACCCCCAAACCGTTATCTAATATGAACCCTAGAATTAAAACTTCATCAAATCGATGTTAAAAGCCGAAATTGAGGTAGGTTAACTCTTAGTCGGTTGTTTTAGGTTGTGTATGAGTGATTGTTTACCTGATTTGGTGTTGAATTGATTTGATTCGACTGTTGGGTTGAAATTCGGCCGACTCCTACTCGAGATCTTCAATCTAGAGCTTCTACAATCAAATTGCTGCTTGAAATATCCTCAGAATATGCCGAATAACGTTTAGGGAAGTGCAATTGTGCGAATTAGGTTCGGTTTATAGGCATTTGATGCAAATGGGTAACGGTTACGCCTTTTGAGTTCTTTTTTTTTGGGTTTAATTCGACTATTATGGCATAATTACCAGGTTATAACTGCTGATAATCATTAATGTTATGATTATTGATGGTGTATATTCGGTTACAACTCAAATTTATGTGAAATTCGCATTTAGTTGATCTTTTCACTCGAATTTGACTTTTTAAAGTCAACATTTCAATCTTTTGTTTGATTCCAATATTAATTCATATAGTTTAGATGTTTATAACCATATGTAACCATCAATGGATTGTTTTAGGATAGTTTAGCTTGATTGTAGTTGATTATAGAATCCATTTTGAATTCCAATTAACTCCTAAACTTGAATTTTGACCATAAAGTCAAAATTTGCACTTTAATTCCATCTTAACCCTAATTTATATAAATTAGCAACTTATAAACTTGTTTTGATCAATGATAATCCTTCACTTATGATTTCGTATCGTTTCAGGACATTTCTCGTTAATTTTTGTTAACGAGGTTAACCCGAGAATATCGAATTGTCATTAATTTTGCCAATTGAATTATTTTTGGGCTAGGTTAATCCAACTGGGCCTAATAAATACAATTGGGCCTACCTTGGCCTTATTGGGCCTTCCTAGACTTCATTGGGCCTACACTGGCCTTATTGGGCCTAGCTTGATCTAATTGTTTTCAGTTCGCTAAGTTAACTCAAAAAGTCGGATTGTCACATATAATATTTCGTAAACTTCGTGGATGCATTTGCTTTGCGGGACGATGCAATATTTTCCTTCAAAACACCGAAAGCTCTTTCAACGTCCTTCCGTGCTGCTTCTTGTGCTCTCTTGAATCGACGACGTTTTGAATCATTCTCGGGAGGATGCTGCAACGATTTCACTGTAGTTGCCCAACTAGGATAAATCCCATCACCAAGATAATATCCAAGCTTGTATTCGACGCCGTTAACCATAAACGGGCACTTTGGGGCTGATCCATCAAGTATGTTGCTGAAAACATACGAACGATCAAGAACGTTGAGGTCATTGTTGGAGCCGGGAGGTCCAAAGAAAGCATGCCAAAACCAAGTGTCTTATGATGCCACCGCTTCAAGCATCACCTTTGGAACCTTGTAATCACCCCATTTGTATTGTCCGCGCCATTCAATCGGACAATTCTTCCAAACCCAATGCGTACAATCTATACTTCCCAACATCCCCGGGAATTTGTGTCTTTCAGAATTGTCACACCCCGAGCCGGCGGGACAGATCGACTTCCCCGCCGTGCGGAAGGTTCCCGGGGCGCGATATCGTGGGTGATAATCGTGATGATCAGATTGTTTACATAGCATCAACATTGAGAATAACTAAAGCACAATTTAGCACTAACTATGATTACAAAGTTAAATTACAACTGTTAATGTTAGATAATTTAACTAAGTAAACCTATCGAAATAATCAAATGTTTCTATCTTGTATCCGTACAAGATACCAAAAGTGATTCACAGCAATCATCAAAACATGTGCTTTTCAAAATCTACTAGGTCCTCTAACTGGGCATCCTAGCAAGCATTCCTTAGCCTTAGCTTAATCATGTACGTCACCTGAGAAAGTATGTAAGAAAAACAAAGTCAACACAATGGTTGGTGAGTTCATATAGTTTAATAGTTGTAAAATAGCTTTAGCAAACCTCTTTCGGTAACAACCATAACCTCATTAACATCACATGTAATATCCAAATCGGTATGCTTATATATAGGGCATACGAAAGGGTCGAGCCTACAACCCGCCCAAACGACATCCCACCACATACTAATCCACATATGACACTGTTGTTAATGATAATTAAGCGTTTTACCTACAACCCAATCCCGTCTTCGTCATAGCTTTTGCATACTGTTTAGAAGTTTACAAGTTTATAGCATTCACATAGTTTAGCCTTTAAGTATATTGCACAAGGATAATAGTTTAACAAAATCGTAGTTTAGCATTCACGAATCTCATGCATGGGTACAAGCTTTGCTCTAGCATAGTTTAGCATTTACGTAGCCCATGATCAGATACAAGCTTTGCTCTAGCATAGTTTAGCCATTACGTATCTCATGAATTGATTCTAGCTTAGCATCAGAATAGTTTAGCATTCACGTATCTCATATATGTAGATACAAGCCTTGCTCTAGCATAGTTTGGCATTCACGTATCTCATATATAGACACAAGCTTTGCATACACATAGTTTAGCATTCACATATCTCATATATGCAGATACAAGCCTTGCTCTAGCATAGTTTGGCATTCACGTATCTCATACATAGATATAAGCTTTGCGTTCGCATAGTTTAGCATTCACGTATCTCATGCATAGATACAAGCTTAGCATTTAGCATATAATCATGGCTTGTAGCATTTAGCATCGAGTATTAGCATATAGTTTGGGCATATAGTTCATTACCTTCACATTAGCACATAGTTTAGCATATAGTTTGCAGCATTAGCTTTAGCATATAGTTTGAGCATAGAGTTTGTAGCATTAGTGTTAGCATATAGTTTGAGCATAGAGTTTGTAGCATTAGTGTTAGCATATAGTTTGAGCATAGAGTTTGTAGCATTAGCTTTAGCATATAGTTTAAGCATAGAGTTTGTAGCATTAGCATTGAGCATATAGTTTGAGCATAGAGTTTGTAGCATTAGCATTGAGCATATCGTTTGTAGCATTAACACATAGTTTGAGCATGTAGATTGTAGCATTAGCATTAGCATCTAGTTGTAGCATATAGTTTATAGCATTAGCACTTAAGTTAAAGTCTTAGCTTTTAGCCTTCAGAATAAGAATACAAGCTTAAGTGTTAGTATTAGCATCATAAATAAGTGTAAAAGCCTTTATAAAACATTTCACTACATTTTTAAAATGTATAACATGCTTCTCAGTCCCGAAGTAAAAACAAATATGTTTGAAAAGGGACAAATGAACTCATCTTGTTGTTGAAGTGGTTGACTTAGCTTAAACTAGAATGCTCGCGCTCGTTGTAGTTTTTGTTGTTATGTTCACGATCCTGTATTGATTTCATATTGTTGTAACTTATAAGTATAAGCCATAATGAATTGTGTGCGTGTATGTGTTAGCCCTAAAGTTGGCTAACACTCGTGAGTCTCGGTCTTTATTAGGCCCTGTTTACTTTTTATTGACTTTAGTAACCCCTAACCCAATTAGCTTAATGTTAATATACTTTGTTATTGAGTTTATGCTCCTTGATTCAATGTCATATTATTAAAGGTTCTAAATATAAAAACTTAGGTTTTAGATGAAAGGTTAGTAACTCTTAGCATCTTGTTGATCATATTCAACCTACCATGTTTTTAGATTTTATGAAACTCATTGAACCCAACTTGTCACCTTTGTAGTAAATCATCCAATTCTCTTGCATGATTACCCATGAGTTTTGGTTTAACCATATTCTTATAGTTTTTGTTATATGGGCCGCATAAATTGTTATTGGGCCGATTTAGCTATGGTGACCATATAAACCCTTGGGCCTATAGTCATTTGGGCCGTAGAAGTTGTGTGGGCCGATTAACCTCGATTTTCAGATGATAACTCTTCAGATCGGTTGTACTTCTAGGTAGAGAAGGTTGAGAGCTTCGTTTAGACACTAAGAACGCAAGATTTCACTAATAAACGAGTGAATTATGGAGCTTGGAAGATGGATTTTTCTAGAGAGAGGGGAAAAACGGTTGGAGAGTTTTAGAGAGAGAGAGTGTGTGAATTAAAAGAGAAAAAGGCCTCATTCAAGCCTTATATACCCTGTGCATGTTCGGGTTCGATTTCGTAGCTCAATTCTCGTTTTCGTCGTGTTTCCGGCACGTTATACGCGTGTTTTGTAAATTAAATAAAAAGAATTTATTTTCAAATGTTTTAGAAGATTGTGATTCCTAATAAACGTTTAATATTTAATTTTCTTAAATTATTATCGTTCGTTTCGTTGTTCATTTTTGTTTTCGTTTCGTCAGAACGTGTCACCTTCGCGCGTATTCGTTGGAATCGTCACCCAAACGAACACGACGTTGGTTTCACTTTCTGATTCTTGTTTTCTACTTTTCAGTCATCGTTTCAGAACGTTAAAGTTTCAGATGTATTCGCACAGATCGTCACCTATACGAATAATCCGTCTGTTTAGCACTTCTGTAACGACGTCCGTTATTACTTTGTTTTGTTCAACCTCGCATACGTTTATACAAAATAGCATTAAATCAAGCATTTGTGTGTCAGTTCAGCGTTGTGTAAATGTGTTTCTGACCGTTAAACCATGAGATTTAATCAGACTTCAGAAACGATAGCATAATATTTAGTGTCAAGTATTAAATATCAATAGCATACAATAGTTCACATAGTTTGTACCTGAGTTACTGTGCAAGTTACTGTTGAGATCACTGTTCCGGTAACGTTTCTGGCACTGATGTTACAGTCTCCCCTTGTTAGAGAAATTTCTTCTCGAAATTTAAGAATCATTATCCGGTACGGCTTCCTCTGTAAACAGCTGGGGATACTTAGACTTCATGTGATCTTCGCGTTCCCAACTCGAGTCCGCGCCTTGAGTTCCAATGAACCTTGACAATCAGAATACGGCTTCGCCTCAGTTTCTTAACCTTGCGATCCATAATCTCCAAAGGTTCTTCAACAAAGTGTAAATGTTCATCCAATTGAATTTTCTCAACTGGTATAACGAGTGATTCGTCAGCAAGGCATTTCTTCAAGTTTGAGACATGAAACACGTCGGGTACACCACTAAGTTCATCTGGTAATCTTAGTCTGTACGCCACAGGACCAACACGTTCAATGATCTCAAACGGTCCCACGTACCGTGGTGCTAGTTTGCCTTTCTTTGTAAAACGGACTACGCCTTTCCATGGGGATATCTTTAGCATGACGCGGTCTCCCACTTGGAATTCCAACGGCTTGCGCCATTTGTCGGCATAGCTCTTTTGTCTGCTTCGGGTTGCTTGTAGTCTTTGTTGTATCTGAACAATTTTTTCTGTAGTTTCTTGAATGAGTTCTGGCCCAGTTATTCGATTATCTCCCACTTCAGACCAACAGATTGGCGATCGACATTTTCGACCATAAAGAGCCTCGAATGGTGCACATCCGATGCTATTATGATAGCTGTTGTTGTAGGAGAATTCGATCAGTGGTAAATAAGAATCCCAATTTCCCCCGAAGTCTAAAACACAGGTTCTCAACATGTCCTCTAGGGTCTGTATAGTGCGTTCGCTCTGACCATCCGTTTGTGGATGGTAAGCTGTACTCAGATTTAAGTGTGTCCCTAGAGATTTCTGCAATGATTGCCAAAACATCGATGTGAATCTGCTATCACGATCTGAAATGATAGACAATGGCACACCATGTCGTACCACTATCTCGATGATGTAGAGTTTTGCCAGTTTATCCATCATATAAGTCTCACACATTGGTAAGAAATGAGAAGATTTGGTTAATCGGTTAATGATAACCCAAATAGTGTCATGTCCACTAGAAGTGCGGGGTAGCTTGGTAATAAAGTCCATAGCTATCTGTTCCCACTTCCAAAGTGGAATTTCAGGCTGTTCCAGTAAACCTGACGGTTTCTGGTGTTCCGCCTTCACTTTGGCACACGTAAGGCATCAACCAACATACTCGGCTATGTCTTTCTTCATACCCGGCCACCAATAAAACGCCTGTAAGTCTTGGAACATTTTATCAGCACCGGGATGCACAGAGTACTTGGTCTTGTGCGCTTCATCAAGGATAAGCTTTCTCAATTCATCCACTGCAGGAATCCATACACGATCCTTGTAGTACATGACTCCGTCTGGTTTTGTTTCAAATTGCTTTTCTGCTCCACAATCTAGTTCTTTCTTCAGGTTTCCTCGTTCAACTGCCTCTTGCTGTGCTTGTATAATGTTGTCGTGTAAGCTTGTCTGCACAGTCATCCCCATTGCTCTGACGCGCAAGGGTTTGACCCGTTCCTTCCGACTCAAGGCATCAGCTACAACGTTTGCCTTGCCAGGATCATACTTGATCACACAATCGTAATCATTCAGAAGTTCAACCCAAGGTCGCTGTCGCATGTTGAGTTTCTTCTGATCGAATATATGCTGCAGACTCTTGTGATCAGTGAATATGGTACACTTGGTGCCATATAAGTAATGTCTCCAAATCTTTAATGCAAATATCACTGCTCCTAGTTCCAGGTCATGACTAATGTAGTTCTTCTCATGAATCTTCAGTTGTCTCGAAGCATACGCGATAACTTTGGCTCATTGCATCAGTACACAGCCGAGTCCCTGATGGGATGCATCACAGTACACTGCAAAGTCATCACAACCGTCTGGGAGAGATAAGATTGGAGCATACATAGCTTTTGCTTCAAAGTCTGAAAGGCATCTTCTTGCTTCTGTTCCCAAACAAACGGCTCGCTTTTCTGTGTTAACTTGGTGAGTGGCAGGACTATCTTAGAAAAGTTTGAGATAAACCTTCTATAATAGCCTGCAAAGCCTAGAAAGGAACGTATCTCTATCGGTGTCTTCGGAGTATCCCAGTTCTTTATTTCTTCGATCTTGGCAGGGTCTACATGTATTCCCTCGCTATTGACTTTATGACCCAGAAATTGAACCTCTTTTAACCAAAATTCACACTTGGAGAATTTGGCATAGAGTTTCTCTTCCTTCAACAGTTCCAAGATCATTCTAAGATGTTGCTCGTGCTCTGCTTTGCTTTTGGAATAGATCAGTATGTCATCAATGAAAACAATGACAAATTGATCTAGATACGGCTTGCACACTCGATTCATGAGATCCATGAAAACAGCGGGTGCATTCGTCAATCCAGAAGGCATCACCATGAACTCGTAATGCCCGTATCTGGTGCGAAATGTCGTCTTTGGTATGTCTTCGTCTTGAACTCTGAGCTGATGGTATCCAGATCGCAAGTCAATCTTCGAAAAGTACTGAGCTCCTTGCAGTTGGTCAAACAAATCATCAATCCTCGGTAATGGATACCGATTCTTGATGGTTAGTTTGTTTAGCTCCCTGTAGTCTATGCACATATGAAAGGATCCATCCTTCTTCTTCACTAACAAAATCAGAGCTCCCCACGGTGAGTAGCTCGGTCGGATGAAACCTTTGTCGAGTAGCTCCTGTAGTTGATTTGACAATTCCTGCATCTCTGAAGGTGCTAACCTGTAAGGAGATTTAGCAACAGGTGTTGCTCCAGGAATCAAATCAATGCGAAACTCTACCGATCGCACAGGTGGCAAACCAGGTAAGTCTTCAGGAAACACTTCGGGTTATTCCTTTACTATCGGCACGTCTTGTATCGTTTTCTTGTCTTTCTCCTTCTCCACCACGTGAGCCAAGAAAGCTATACATTTCTTCTTTAGACACTTACGCGCTTTTATGCAAGATATGATTTTGACACTACGCTTCGCTTGATCCCCTCGAACTTCCAATACACGATCATTTGCTAATGGAATCCGAAGTATCTTTTCAGAACAGATGACTTCCACTCTATTGAGAGATAGCCAATCCATCCCAACAATGATGTCGAAACTGCCCAACTCCATCGGTATCAAGTCGATGGTAAATGTGTGATCAGTGAGTGTAAGTGGGCAGTTCCTAAGTATAGTGCTAGCTGTGATTTGTTTCCCATTTTCTACTTCGATAATATAAGGGGAGTCTAGAGTTTCCTTAGTAAGGTTAAGTTGGCATGCAAAGTCAGACGAAATAAAACTCTGGTCTGCACCAGTGTCAAACAGAATTGATGCATAAGAGTCATGTAAAAGAAATGTACCAGTGACCATATTAGGGTCTTGGCATGCTGCATTGGCTCCGATTACAAAAGCCCTTCCAGAGACTGCCCGAAGTGGGATGCATAAGAGTCATGTAAAAGAAATGTACCAGTGACCCTAATCTTTCGAATATTTCAAGCCTCATACCTCGATTTTCAGATGATAACTCTTCAGATCGGTTGTACTTCTAGGTAGAGAAGGTTGAGAGCATCGTTTAGACACCAAGAACGCAAAATTTCACCAATAAACGAGTGAGTTATGGAGCTTGGAAGATGGATTTTTCTAGAGAGAGGGGAAAAACGGTTGGAGAGTTTTATAGAGAGAGAGTGAATTAAATGAGAAAAAGGCCTCATTCAAGCCTTATATACCCTGTGCATGTTCGGGTTCGATTTCGTAGCTCAATTCTCGTTTTCGTCGCGTTTCCGGCACGTTATACGCGTGTTTTGTAAATTAAATAAAAAGAATTTATTTTCAAATGTTTTAGAAGATTGTGATTCCTAATAAACGTTTAATATTTAATTTTCTTAAATTATTATCGTTCGTTTCGTTGTTCGTTTTTGTTTTCGTTTCGTCAGAACGTGTCACCTTCGCGCGTATTCGTTCGAATCGTCACCCAAACGAACACGACGTTGGTTTCACTTTCTGATTCTTGTTTTCTACTTTTCAGTCATCGTTTCAGAACGTTAAACTTTCAGATGTATTCGCACAGATCGTCACCTATACGAATAATCCGTCCGTTTAGCATTTCTGTAACGACGTCCGTTATTACTTTGTTTTGTTCAACCTCGCATACGTTTATACAAAATAGCATTAAATCAAGCATTTGTGTGTCAGTTCAGCGTTGTGTAAATGTGTTTCTGACCGTTAAACCATGAGATTTAATCAGACTTCAGAAACGATAGCATAATAGTTTAGTGTCAAGCAGTAAATATCAATAGCATACAATAGTTCACATAGTTTGTACCTGAGTTACTGTGCAAGTTACTGTTGAGATCACTGTTCCGGTAAGGTTTTCGGCACTGATGTTACAAGAATGCGCTTGGTATAGCAACTGAACATCATTGTAAGTGGGTCTTCGAAGAAATTCTTTTGAATACAAACAAATAACACCGTCACAAAATTGGTTGAGGCTTTCACACGACGTTCTTTCAGACATTTGTAAATACTCATCAAGAGCATCTGGAGCGTCACCATAAGCTAACTGTCATATCGCAGACGTGCACGTTTGAAGTGCAGTAAAACTTTGATGACCTCTTGCATCAAAGTTGTTTGAAAGTATTGGTAATTAATTTCAATGTCGCCTACGATACGCAAAAATAAATCTCTAGGCATACGAAATCTTCTTTCAAATAATTCCAGGGTGAATGTTGGGTTGGATTCAGTGCTAAAATAATGATCAAAAAGCCTCTTGTGTGATTCGATACGATCGTCCCGATATATATACCTTTTAAAAAATATTGTAACATATATATCGTAAAAAACATAATAAAAAAACAAATATACTAAAACAATTGTTTATACATTCTCGAAGAGGATGCGGTGGATCCAAACTCGTCTAAGTTCGTAGCCACAAAGGTTGACAAAAACTGAAAGTTTTGTTGTGTGATATTGATCTCGTCTTTTCTAGAACTTGACGATTTACTATCAAATGGTACATAAACGGATCCTTTTGTTTAAACTTTATAAAATTTGATTGTAGAATGAAGGAAGAAAATGATAAAAAGTGAATTTTGATGTAATAAATGGTAATATTTATAGAGTTTGATTTTTTTTAATATTCCAACGGTCGAATTTTTGATTTCTCCCACGTCCAGCCTCAATCGGTGACCCAACCCCACTTTCCCCCGAGTTGATTCCGGGGATACGGTGTTCCTGACCAGCCCCGGATCGGTGAGCAACTCCCCGAATTGTTCCCGTTGTCCACTCCGAGTCCCCTAATAGGGACTTTTCGTAGTTTCTTATTTCTTTCAAATTATGGAAGCACCCTTGGAAGTAAACTAGGCGTTGGGGACTGGTGTTGGGGACTGGTGTAACCGGTTAACCGGTCGTGAAAAATTCATGAACTAGCCATTTGTAGCCGTTTAAAATCTTTTTTTGGAGCATTTTGCCCCTAAACGAAAGACCATTTGGACGCAATGGAACGCGCACAATACCACACAACACTTGAAGGCGAGTTTGAGGTATAAGAAACAATACACGTGATGGAAATTGAGGAAGGAATGACTTTACCACTTTCTAATGAAAAACAAACAATGGATGAATGGATGCGGAACAATAGCGCGGAACACCGAAGGCTAATTACGATTTAGATTTTATATTTCTTTTTTTATTTATAATCTTGTGTAACACCCAAACTTTACACACGATTACACGTGTCCCATTTTTAGGTCCCAAATTAAACTTTATCAAAAATCATGTTCGGAAGCGTGAAATTTCATTTTCACAAGTTAAACACACTTAATTTCAATCATTTACATTTATGATTAATAAAAACTGGTGTGTTTAAGTTTAATACTACCACATACTTTACATAACGTTTGGTTCTGCTTCACAACGTGCCCGATCTGATTGCCCAATGCATATCTATCTTGACCTGTAACATCACATATAAGGTCACAATTAGTTCATATGAACTAAGTAAGTAACCCCTCCCAAAATTCCCAAAAACTTATTTAAACCCATCCACAAACATATCATATGGATGTTAATCATTTTTAGATAATAATATATATCATATTCAAACATCAACTTGCACCCAACACATATGGTGCATTTATTTCCCTTAGTGGGACATTTTCACAATATGAATATATCATCTAATTCAACTCTACCACCAGCACCTCTGGCTAAATTTAAAACACCAAATATACATATATTTTATTGGCTTAACCAATTATCCACACATCTGTGGTTTCAACAATTTAACTTCCGGATTAACCGGTTATCCACACATTTGTGGTATCATACATATATTAAGTCTTAAGATGTTCACCAACCGGTACTTCCATCTAAGACAATTGACAGCACCTCTGTCTATCCACCATTGTGGAGTCATATTTATTTAGTCTTAAGATGTTCACCAACCGGTACTTCCATCTAAGACAATTGACAGCACCTCTGTCTATCCACCATTGTGGAGTCATATTTATTTAGTCTAAGATGTTCACCCACCGGTACTTCCATCTAGACAATTGACAGCACCTCTGTCTATCCACCATTGTGGAGTCATATTTATTTAGTCTAAGATGTTCACCCACCGGTACTTCCATCTAGACAATTGACAGCACCTCTGTCTATCCACCATTGTGGAGTCATATTTATTTAGTCTAAGATGTTCACCAACCGGTACTTCCATCTAAGACAATTGACAGCACCTCTGTCTATCCACCATTGTGGAGTCATATTTATTTAGTCTAAGATGTTCACCCACCGGTACTTCCATCTAGACAATTGACAGCACCTCTGTCTATCCACCATTGTGGAGTCATATTTATTTAGTCTAAGATGTTCACCAACCGGTAGTTCCATCTAAGACAATTGACAGCACCTCTGTCTATCCACCATTGTGGAGTCATATTTATTTAGTCTAAGATGTTCACCCACCGGTACTTCCATCTAGACAATTGACAGCACCTCTGTCTATCCACCATTGTGGAGTCATATTTATTTAGTCTAAGATGTTCACCAACCGGTACTTCCATCTAAGACAATTGACAGCACCTCTGTCTATCCACCATTGTGGAGTCATAACAACAAAATGTAGAAATACATTTTTCACAATTAAAAGTCAAGCTGAGTCATTTCTATTCGAATTGACTCTCACAATGTAATAATGTCATATTACCAATCATCAACTATTAATCACAATAGTTTAATCAAAGTTACACTATGGTGTTCACAATCATGTACTTCCACCATAGCTATTTGTCAGCACCTCTGACTAATCACACATTTGTGATATCATAGTCAAACACCGGCTCATCCGGTTATTCTTATGCAATCTATGTTGCATAATTAATTTCAATCGTGACATAAACACATTGGAACTTAACATTTATACATTAGAGTCTATTAACTCAATTAGTTCCAATCTAGTTATGCCCATTCATTCAAATCAACCAAAATATATACATCAAAATCAAGTAGACTCTTTCTACTACTTATATGTAATGTTACAGTAAGTTGGGTAACTTACCTGGTTCAAGCGGTTGTTCACCTCCTACAACCTCTTTTCCACTTCTGTGAATCGTCCTTTGACTTTCACCACCAATACCTAGTTGTATTCACATATATGCAACTAGTTTCAATACATATAGCACATACAATCAAGTTCAACGCACTTGACTGATTTGACTTCCTCAAAGTCAATTTATCACATAATTGACTCTATCTTACTATATTTAGTAAGTTTTAGTCAATTAATCATATCCCATGCCTTCCTTGGCATTTCATCGAATAATTGATGTTCATTATACTAGTTACGATCTTTAATCACTTTTTATTATTCAATATTTATTTTTAGATCAATAACTATTAATAATGGTAACATCAATTCATCATAATCATCGTTTAATCCATGGATTATAATCCATGTTTCATTTAAAACCATAATCTACCCATTCCTACTGGTTATCACACCATGATATGGATTTCATAACAACCGGACATCATCCCAGCTTCAAAACGAAGATTTCACCATCAAAACAACAAGTTCTTCGTTTCTAACAATCCCTAGTTATCAACTAGGCAATAATCAATGCCCATAATCATACTAATACATTTAAAACTAGATTTAATCCACAAAATATTGAACCAGTAGGATAAAACAAACCGTTACCTGATCTGACGGATTTCTACGGTTAAAACAACGATCGGAACTTGAAAACACGATCCGTGGTGCGATCCGGATGATTAGAAGCCTTCAAAATGAAGGTTTTTGACTTAGAAATGGTGGGTTTTTCGTAAGGGAGGATAACAGGTCGAAAGGAATCAGAAATCAGCTTTAGAAATACGATCTGATCGTTTTAAGATTTTTTTGCCGACATAGGTCCTGGGGCGCATCGCCCCAACTGGGTGCGCCCCGCCAGGCGTACCGCCCCACGTCACCAGCGTCATCATTTTCATTTTTAACTTCGTTTCGCGATTCCGGACAATCCGTAACTCCGTTTCGCGCACGGTTTTCGCCCACGTTCATCATTTTTCACATACTATCAATCCCCAATAACAAAAATTACTAAATCCTCATGGATCTCTAGAACGATCACATGTGCTCTTGCCATTAATGACGTAATTCTCACATGTTTTCAAATCACAACAACCACCATCGTTCAATTAACGATTATTTACAATATATTCATTACTAAAAACCGGTTGTTACAAATCTCCCCTCCTTACAAAGGTTTCGTCCCCGAAACCGATTAAACCTTAAAAGAAAGGATAAAATTTACTTCCTCTCATCTTCTGACTCCCACGTGGCGTCAAATCCCCTTATATTATTCCATTGAACCTTCACCTGGTTCAGGGATTTGTTTCTCAACTGGTTGACTTTCCTGTCAATATAGTTATCTGTTTTTCCACATATTTCATCTTGTCATAAATTTCCAAATCTTCTAGTGGCATGTAAACCGATTCATTAGTCAGACATTTTCTTAGATATAACACATGAAAAGTATCATGTATACCATTCAATTCCTCCGGTAGCTCAATACGATAAGTAACACTACCTATCCGAGCTATAATTCAGAATGGTTTGATAAAACGTGGCTTAACTTCCCTTGCTTTCTAAAACGTATCACACACCTTTCCACAGTGAGACTTTTAACAACCCAATATCTCTCACCTGGAACTCAATAATCCTCCTATGCTTATCAACATAGGAATTCTGACGGTCCTATACCGCCTTCAAATGAACTAGAATCTAATCTATACGTTCATTTGTCACTTTAACTATCTTTTTATTTGCCAATTCTCATTACCCAATTTCTCCTCAACACAGGAGTACGGCATTTTCTCCCATACAATATTTCATATGCAGGCATTCCAATACTGGAATGATAACTGTTATCGTATGAGAATTCAGCTAAAGGTAGATAATCATTCCAACTATCTCCAAAATCAATTATGCACGCTCGTAACATACCTCCAGTATTTGAATAGTCCTTTCATCTGACCATCAATCTGAGAATGATACGCCGTGCTTATCCACGATCCTAATTCTTCCTGAAAATTTCTCCAGAAATGAGAAGTAAATCAAGTGTCTCGATCCAAATTAATCGTCACTGGCACACCATGCCTAGACACCACTTCTCTAACATATATTTCAATTATAATTGAACATTTATCTTTAAATAACATGATCATTATACATGATTCTACATAATCAATCCACAATTGATTATTTGATTTGATTTTCCTCCTCCAAGCCAAATCATACATTCAAGTGTATTTCTACATACAATAAATATCCTATTTCTTTACAAATAGGCTTAACTTTGACTTTTTAAAGTCAAATATCATGTATAATGTATTTAACACACAACAACAACCGAATGACTTAACATTCGCGTTATTCGTCTGCCTAGATAGACATTCTCATCTATCATTCATGTACAACCCTTATCACTTAACACAGCACCTATGTGCACACAAAACTCCATCTGTGCATCAGATTTCCCAAAAGTCAACTTCACAATTTGACTCTTGAAATTTGATGTCTACATTCTTATGGATCATCTTTTGTTCACACACCTTGTGAAATCTAAGCCTGCACATTACCAATTTAATGTCTACACATTTGTAGATCACCAAATCCACAATATGATGGTTGTTTATACTCTTGTAAATCAACTCAATCATTATCATTAGTTGAATGTTCACATACTCTGTAAATCATTCAACTACAATAACCACACTAACCCTACCCATTTACCTCAACTTCAATTAAAACAACAATTCACATATATGCTACATGCACATACAATTGTAGTGTGGACTCACCCAATCCTACAACTACAAAACAATCAAATGGGTAATTTACACACCATTTGAATACATTCACAACACTTGTGATTCATTATCACAAGTTTAAACTCAATGGTCACAGGTGACTTACTATCATGTACATGTACATGGTTTACCCCCAATGCCACAAAATGTGGACTTACATGACAAATATTAATGCCACGCACCAGTGGTCTTACATCAGTTTCACATAAATGTGAAGCGTCACCCATTATCTGTGTCAGTTATTCTAAACCTACAACGACACTTTTATTAATTATGCCATTGATCGTTACATTAATCAATTTCAACAAAACTCAGGTTGTTACATTCAATATTTTATTCCATAATCCCAAATACCACCCCATGTGGTTTCATATTCATATACTTCCACACCATGTGGATTATCATCATTTTATAGTGTCAACTATAAATTATCATTTAGTAACACTTTTCAAGCTAAGCATTTAGCACATAACATTCATCTAATACTACAAGACATTTGTCAAATAGTTAAATACCACCACCATGTGGTTTTATATTTTCAACATTTCATGACACACATGGTCAATTTACCATTCAAGTTATTACAATTACTACAGGTCAATTTCAAGTAGTTTCAACAAACATAATCACACAACACATAAGCACCAATATGTCTTATGGTTGCATATTAGTGAGTAAGTAATTCACCTATTCACATTAACCATAACTTTGACTTTTAAAAGTCAACATCGTTCAACACATACTCACATATTGACCAATCCACACGCATGTGGATTTTTCCCCAATGCCTCATTAAGGAGGAATTACATGACAACTCAATGTCATTCCAAGATGGTTTTACACATCTAACACAAGGCCACTCACAAGTAGTCTTACAAACAATTCAACACCACTCACAAGTGGTCTTACATGTTAAACCCAATGCCACCCACCAGTGGTCTTACATGTTAAATCCAATGCCACCCACCAGTGGTCTTACATGTTAAATCCAATGCCACCCACCAGTGGTCTTACATGCTAATTCCAATGCCACCCACCAGTGGTCTTACATGTTAAATCCAATGCCACCCACCAGTGGTCTTACATGTTAAATCATTACATTTAAAACTTAAACATGTATGAACACATAAACATAATTATGTGTCTTTTCCCCCATTTTACCCTAAACGGGTCAAATTTCACATTTTTAATTCATGTATACACACCAAAACATTTTCCATGTTCAAATGGATTAATTTTCCCCAACACATCAAATGTTATAGCCTACACTCATGTAGGTCTTTTCACATTAATTTTCCAATTCATTTCTCTTGAATTGGTAACACTATTACACACAAGTAATAGACACATTAAACTCATAACACCTTACCTAATCTCAATAGCCTAAGTATAAAATGATCCCCATAAGTGCTTGTTCATATCATGTTTGCACTAGTAAGTTGGCCAGACGTACTAGTTCATTCATTATATGCCCAATTCCTTACTTCCTTCATTTCATACCAAGACATTGATTTCGGTTCCACAAGATCACTTAAATCACATTTTAACATGTAATGATTCACATTACATTTAACAATTATAACACAGGACATAGATATGCTAACCTCATACATTCGGCATCATGATCGGGTCTTCGAATCAAACGTTATGTTTTCATATCAAGAGCATAAAAGTTTGAGATCAAGTGTTCATGACGCACTTGATTCACTCAAACCATTGCTCTGATACCAACTCTGTAACACCCAAACTTTACACACGATTACACGTGTCCCATTTTTAGGTCCCAAATTAAACTTTATCAAAAATCATGTTCGGAAGCGTGAAATTTCATTTTCACAAGTTAAACACACTTAATTTCAATCATTTACATTTATGATTAATAAAAACTGGTGTGTTTAAGTTTAATACTACCACATACTTTACATAACGTTTGGTTCTGCTTCACAACGTGCCCGATCTGATTGCCCAATGCATATCTATCTTGACCTGTAACATCACATATAAGGTCACAATTAGTTCATATGAACTAAGTAAGTAACCCCTCCCAAAATTCCCAAAAACTTATTTAAACCCATCCACAAACATATCATATGGATGTTAATCATTTTTAGATAATAATATATATCATATTCAAACATCAACTTGCACCCAACACATATGGTGCATTTATTTCCCTTAGTGGGACATTATCACAATATGAATATATCATCTAATTCAACTCTACCACCAGCACCTCTGGCTAAATTTAAAACACCAAATATACATATATTTTATTGGCTTAACCAATTATCCACACATCTGTGGTTTCAACAATTTAACTTCCGGATTAACCGGTTATCCACACATTTGTGGTATCATACATATATTAAGTCTTAAGATGTTCACCAACCGGTACTTCCATCTAAGACAATTGACAGCACCTCTGTCTATCCACCATTGTGGAGTCATATTTATTTAGTCTTAAGATGTTCACCAACCGGTACTTCCATCTAAGACAATTGACAGCACCTCTGTCTATCCACCATTGTGGAGTCATATTTATTTAGTCTAAGATGTTCACCCACCGGTACTTCCATCTAGACAATTGACAGCACCTCTGTCTATCCACCATTGTGGAGTCATATTTATTTAGTCTAAGATGTTCACCCACCGGTACTTCCATCTAGACAATTGACAGCACCTCTGTCTATCCACCATTGTGGAGTCATATTTATTTAGTCTAAGATGTTCACCAACCGGTACTTCCATCTAAGACAATTGACAGCACCTCTGTCTATCCACCATTGTGGAGTCATATTTATTTAGTCTAAGATGTTCACCCACCGGTACTTCCATCTAGACAATTGACAGCACCTCTGTCTATCCACCATTGTGGAGTCATATTTATTTAGTCTAAGATGTTCACCAACCGGTACTTCCATCTAAGACAATTGACAGCACCTCTGTCTATCCACCATTGTGGAGTCATATTTATTTAGTCTTAAGATGTTCACCAACCGGTACTTCCATCTAAGACAATTGACAGCACCTCTGTCTATCCACCATTGTGGAGTCATAACAACAAAATGTAGAAATACATTTTTCACAATTAAAAGTCAAGCTGAGTCATTTCTATTCGAATTGACTCTCACAATGTAATAATGTCATATTACCAATCATCAACTATTAATCACAATAGTTTAATCAAAGTTACACTATGGTGTTCACAATCATGTACTTCCACCATAGCTATTTGTCAGCACCTCTGACTAATCACACATTTGTGATATCATAGTCAAACACCGGCTCATCCGGTTATTCTTATGCAATCTATGTTGCATAATTAATTTCAATCGTGACATAAACACATTGGAACTTAACATTTATACATTAGAGTCTATTAACTCAATTAGTTCCAATCTAGTTATGCCCATTCATTCAAATCAACCAAAATATATACATCAAAATCAAGTAGACTCTTTCTACTACTTATATGTAATGTTACAGTAAGTTGGGTAACTTACCTGGTTCAAGCGGTTGTTCACCTCCTACAACCTCTTTTCCACTTCTGTGAATCGTCCTTTGACTTTCACCACCAATACCTAGTTGTATTCACATATATGCAACTAGTTTCAATACATATAGCACATACAATCAAGTTCAACGCACTTGACTGATTTGACTTCCTCAAAGTCAATTTATCACATAATTGACTCTATCTTACTATATTTAGTAAGTTTTAGTCAATTAATCATATCCCATGCCTTCCTTGGCATTTCATCGAATAATTGATGTTCATTATACTAGTTACGATCTTTAATCACTTTTTATTATTCAATATTTATTTTTAGATCAATAACTATTAATAATGGTAACATCAATTCATCATAATCATCGTTTAATCCATGGATTATAATCCATGTTTCATTTAAAACCATAATCTACCCATTCCTACTGGTTATCACACCATGATATGGATTTCATAACAACCGGACATCATCCCAGCTTCAAAACGAAGATTTCACCATCAAAACAACAAGTTCTTCGTTTCTAACAAACCCTAGTTATCAACTAGGCAATAATCAATGCCCATAATCATACTAATACATTTAAAACTAGATTTAATCCACAAAATATTGAACCAGTAGGATAAAACAAACCGTTACCTGATCTGACGGATTTCTACGGTTAAAACAACGATCGGAACTTGAAAACACGATCCGTGGTGCGATCCGAATGATTAGAAGCCTTCAAAATGAAGGTTTTTGACTTAGAAATGGTGGGTTTTTCGTAAGGGAGGATAACAGGTCGAAAGGAATCAGAAATCAGCTTTAGAAATACGATCTGATCGTTTTAAGATTTTTTTGCCGACATAGGTCCTGGGGCGCATCGCCCCAACTGGGTGCGCCCCGCCAGGCGTACCGCCCCACGTCACCAGCGTCATCATTTTGATTTTTAACTTCGTTTCGCGATTCCGGACAATCCGTAACTCCGTTTCGCGCACGGTTTTCGCCCACGTTCATCATTTTTCACATACTATCAATCCTCAATAACAAAAATTACTAAATCCTCATGGATCTCTAGAACGATCACATGTGCTCTTGCCATTAATGACGTAATTCTCACATGTTTTCAAATCACAACAACCACCATCGTTCAATTAACGATTATTTACAATATATTCATTACTAAAAACCGGTTGTTACATCTTGTGTAATTAAAAGTTACATTTTTTTATTTAGTTTTGTTTTTAATTTATCTTGTTGAAATATTGTTATTTTATTTTAATCGTAATTAATTTTTATTCTTTTAATTTTATATACATTAAGTTTGTAAATTAGTAATAATTTTGAATAAATATGCGTTTTTTATTTTATTTTATTTATATAAATTATTTTTAAATTTTTATTTGTTCGTCTTTTTATTTATACAACAAAAAGTATAAAGAAAGGTAGAAAAAAAATTAAATAAAAAAACCGGTTTTTGAACCTGTTCCACCGGTTAACCGGTTCAGTTCCTTTGGTTACTAGAAATAGGTTATAGAAACCGGTTTTTAACCTAACTGATTATTTGGAAAAACCGGCAAGACCCTAATACCGGTTAACCGGTTCGGTTATTGGGAAACCGGTTTCCGACCGGTTAACCGTTTTGTGCATGTCTAGTCACGGGCACCGACCCCACCCTAACATTTATGGACGTTGGCGCCTATATACATTATTTAATATTTTTTACGAGCGACGCTTTACAGGCGCACCCTAACCTTGTGTATAGGTGCCCGAACCTAGTTTATGGGCGCTCTACCTAGTTCATTGGCGGAAGGACATTGGTATTTTGAGGCAAGGGAGAATCAAACAAACATTTTAAGAAAAAAATTGATCAACTTAAGACATTTCGAGGATTCTCTTTTATTTCCACCGCATAGGCGCACACAAGGAGTGGTGTTCCCATTCAGTGAGATTGGCCCAAAAGCCTTCCTTAACTTCACTCTCTGTGACCATTGAGAGAAGCCGACAAGGAAATTGCCCATCCATTTTACCGTTCTTTCTCTCTTACATAACAAGTATTCAATTTATAACTAAATGGTTTATAGTCTGATGGTATCCCATTGACTTTCTGAATAGGAGGTCTTGAGTTCGAGTCTCACCTGGAGCAAAAAAATGCTCTAGGTTGAGCTAGGGGTTTTCACAGTGTGTGTTTCATTCTAGATAGTGATGTCAATGTGCCCGTTTTAACAGTGGTACCTGGTGTCAGCTTTTAAAAAAGTACTCAATTTATCAGATTTGTTTTCTCTTTCTCGATTCAAAACTAATTTTCATATAGAATTGTTTTAAGTATATAAAACAATTATGTAAAATAATTAATATAAACAAAATAAAATTTCATTTTTTTATAAACAAATTAAAAGACTAAATAAAAACAATTGAAATTAATAACATTAGATTATCATCCCCAATGTTTTTTGTTTTTCATAGTTGGGGTGGGGGTTTGTAATTCTTCATATTGTTGTGTGTCTAGTATGATTTCATCACTTACACACATCGGATTGTTGAAATTGGGTGGCTAGTTATGGACTTAATTGTAGTTGTTCTTAATGTAGAAGATGGGTTCACATTTTTATTATAAAACAATAATAAAATATACATAATAACGATACACTCGTTATTCGTAAGAAATAATTTAGTACATTACCGGTTACAAGACTAAAATAAGAGAATATAAACTACTAATTTATATACGAAACATGTTTTGATGCCATGTCTTCGTTGGGTACTCCAAATAGCGAGTCTTCAATCAAGCATCTTGATGAGCCGGTCACAAATACTTCAATACGCTTATGTCTTCCACCTATTCTTCATTGACATAGAATAAGCATGTTGATTATTATGGTTGAGGCACGTATTCAATACGCTTCCCTTAAAACAGATTTCGCACCTCTTCTCTAGACGAACGCGTCTGTCTCCCAGGGTACAACAACCGAAACAGTTTGTGTACTGCCGGGATTAACCTAACACCTGAAAAGAATATCTTAAACAAGAGCTTGAAGAGTTGAGAAAGTTGGAAATTCTTGTGAGATTGTATGTAGTATCATTTTCAACACCTTAACAAGACAACATATGTCTTCTATTTATACTACATGAATGTAATACCAAGAGTCTTGACATAATACATATAATAAATATATGTAATTTGAAAAGTCTTGACATCATACATATAATAAATATATGAAATTTGAAGAGTCTTGATTTAATTGAATAATATGAAAAGTCTTTGATTTTAATTCATATTAAATTTGAAACTATTCAAATTTCCAACAGTCCCCCACATGAATAAAAATCAACTCATACACTCAAGTGTTAAGACATAATTTCAGCGGTTGAGTATTGCAGGAGAAGTAGGTATTCCCTTTGAACTTCCCTTTGTGAAGTATACTTGGTCTCCTAGAGGTTAGTAGACACGATGTCCTTGAACTAAACCCCTTTTTACGTAGACGTTATTGCACTTCACACAATACTCTTCCTGGTATGGTTAACCCCTCATTGTCGTGTCCGTTATGATCATGGAACACTATCCTGGTTCTGCGAGAGCTCTAGGAATTATGCCCCACAATTCCATTTGAAGCGACCTTACTTCTCTCTAACATAGGTGATTTGTCCACAAATCATTAAAAGCATTTTTGTTATCATGATTAACACAGATCGTTAACCTTATATTATGCTTAGCCTCACACAACAATGTCACTCATTGTTATAGGAATGGACGAGGACGTATTTAAACACCCTTTTATAGTTTAGGAGGATATATATCAATATATGTATATATATATATTAGCTTATACATTCATTGTACAACTATGCCCCCATAGTGACCACCTTAGATATATGAATTAGTTTTCCTATTGAACCTAGATCATGGGATCTCCAATCAACAAAGTTAGGTTTCTTTCAAATATCTCTTTACATGGGCTTTAGTCACATTCCTCAACTTAATCTCTCATGTTATTGGATCCAAAATATTATCTTTGACTTCACCAAGTCAATAAAGATAATTTGCAACTGAGATAAGTTGTTCTAACGTGTTCTTGACTCACAAGTCATACTTGCCCTTTTGTCAATTTAAAAGACTATAACCAGTGATCTCAACTTGGATCAAGTTTTATAACCATCTCTTTAGAATGATTTGAAACTCATTTCAAGGCTAAACACGTTTCACCATGCCTTTGGTAAACTTTTCCAAATATCTAACTATAATTTGAACTTTACCAATTGACTCCATATAACCATCGTGTACCCCCACTTGGCCACAATTTGCAATATTTATTTGGATTACTAAAATCCTTATTACAAAATCTATCACATACTTGTATTAAGTGCAAGCAACTCCCACATTTGAGTCTTATTAGATAACCATTTTCCAATTATTAAAATCATGCTGTGAAAAGTTCTCCTTTTCCATAAGAGATTGAGAAACTTCTCAAATACTATCTCTTACAAACTCTAGAGGGTTGTTTCATAAATGACACATTCCCCCACATTGCTTCCACTTTGATTAAGTTTAAGCAATTTATCTTTTGATGACTTTGACACATATATACATCATTGTGTCACTAAGTTCATCCATACATATTACTCCATGAGTTCTCATCATATGAACCAAAACTCATTTTCATGTCATCACATATATTGAATGTTTAAAGTTAATTTAATCTCCGCAGAGCATCTAAATTAACAATTATTAGTCTAGCCTGCTTTAGACTAAAATATTAGCACGTGAACAGAAGATGCATCATTCAAATCAATCACAGCTCCTAGAGATAACACATTATCTCTACAAACATTCATACCTTACTTTAGACAAGAATGATGAGATTTTTTAAATCCTTAGTTTAAGGAAAACTCATAACCATATTTAACTTCATCCATTATGTAGGATCATAACTCATTTGCCTTTAATCTCTAAGGCTTCACCATTTAATCATAAGAACTTAAACATATGTCTTAACTCAAGTCACTTTGGTGAACACATTCATCAACATATGATGAATGCTATTTGTATAAAATCACTAGACTCATGAGATATAGACAACAAGATTGATACTCAACAATATGACATCCCATTTGTCTAAAGTGATTTATACATTTATATTGTTGTTTCAATGAAACCATGTATTATGATACTCTCCCAAATTGAAGGATAAATCCTCCACATAGTTTCAATAACGTTAATGGTTGTAGCATAATTTACAAGACCATCACTATTATAAGTATCTTTAATAAATGTGCAAAATTTATTAAGATTATTTACAATAATAACATATATTTATTTCATATGTTATAGTAATCAAAACACACTTATGAATTTCCATGTTGATGCTCTCAACATTAGACGACATCTTTCGTTTTTGTGTATTTCATCTTAATGCACTCACCACATTACATTTGATGTTTAATTTGCGACTTGCAACATAAGTAGTGATCACAACTCCCCCGTTGTATTCATGTAAATCACTACTTGTACTTTCTATTAAAATATGTATTTTTATTTAAAATAAAAATCCTCCAACATTTAAATATCATTTTATTATCTTTAAATCAACTTGTAAACTCAAGTCATAATTGAACATAATAAAATATAATAAATAACATATTTTAAATGGATACAAGTATGATATATACACATCAAGTCTCAAAGTGTTATTTCTTCAACACTGCCATCATTTCTCAAAATCATCGTAAGTGACCTCGTCACATGGTATGTTTTGAGGTCCTCCCTCAATAAAACACATACACCTATTATTACAAATTAAATTCAAATGTTCATTTGTTACACATAATCTCATACTATGTATTTATGATTTTTTTTTAATTAGTAGACACATAATCCACATAATTTCAAACACAATGAAAGAAATAGAAGCATCTATATGTCATCTTCACTTTATAATAAAATCCCACATAATTTATTAATATAGTTAACTATAACATATATCCTTTTCATATGTTATAATGTCACACCCCCAATTTTCAACTAACGGAGTTATACCGTTTAGGGCGTGACAAACCAAGATCTCAGTCATTAGACACAGTGAAAGACCTCTATATGATTTTCAAACATAGTTTTGGTCTAAACTGTAATATCAAAGTTTTCAAAGTTTGCGGAAGCATTTTAAAACAATAACAAACGTAACGGTTTGTAAAATGTAAATTACAAATCAAAGTCTTAAATATCCAAATTCAAAACACAAGACTTAAAATATATGCATGCGACTCCACATCCTAGTCCATGCTCGTCCTTACTTGTTGTCACACCCCGAGCCGGCGGGGTTGGATCGGAGTCCACGTCGGGCGGAAGATTCCAGAGGCGCGATATCGTGAGTGATAATCGTGATGATCAGATTGTTTACATTGCACATGATACAAATGAGAAATGCTAAATAAAATATAATTACAAAGTTAAATTACATCAGTATCGTTTATAATTTAACAATGTAAATCTACCATAAACATCATAAAGTTTCTATCTTGTAACTGTACAAGATATACAGAATAACTGTATAATGATGTTCCCAAAAGTATGCAGGTCCAAGAATACTAAGTCTTCTATCTGAAGTCCTAGTCCAAAAGCATAAGCTTCTTAATTGACATGTTCGTCACCTGAGAAGTCATGCAAAAAGACCAAGTCAACACATGGTTGGTGAGTTCATATAGTTTAGTAATTGAAAATGATTTTGAAAACCTTCTTTTGTAAAGACCCTAACCTCATTAACACAACATGTAATATCCACATCGGTATGCTTATATATAGGGCATACCCCTGAGTCGAGCCTACAACCCGCCCAGACGCCGTCCCACCACATACTAATACGCATATGACACTGTTGTTAATGATAATTAAGCATTTTTACGTACCATACACTTCGATTCCACCATAGTTCTAATGTACTCTCAAAACATTTGTTAAACCCTATGGAAACAACCTTAATCTCATTAACATCACATGTATCATCCAGATCGGTATGCTTATATATAGGGCATACCCTTGAGTCGAGCCTACAACCCGCCCAGACGCCGTCCCACCACATACTAATCTGCATAGGACATTGGTGTTAATGATAATTAAGCGTTTTACCCCTACCATTAACCCATTTGTTCTTCAGTTCTTTGTTCCTGTATATACAACAATTTGAAATCTCTATTGATTCCTTAAGTTCATCACACAAATATGATCAACCACAACAATTGTACAACAGTGAAATAAATGCTTAATTAATTAAATAAATAAACATTTAATAAAATCTAAGTCCTAATGATTGGGCCTTGGTCAACTCGAGTAGAATAGTATAGCAATCCGGTACTTAGTAGTAAAGGAGATCTGTAAATCTCATCAAACATGTGACCTATAATCAATCAGTCTAGCTAGGACATCTTTTGATATATAGGCTTTTATAGTTCTTTAGACCGTCCATAGTTTGTATAGTTCTTTAGTTCTTTGGCACATGTTATCTTTGAGCATTTCCCAGATGTTCCTCAAAACAGTTAGGGAATACTGTAAATATCATCAAACATACGTCTCATATTCGATCAGTCTAGCTAGGACATCTTTCAAACCTGAGAATGGCACATGCTATCTTTGATATTTCCCAGTTAGACCCTTGAAATAGTTCTTTGTATTTAGTTCTTTGAAATAGATCGTTAGTTCTTTGAAATAGATCGTTAGTTCTTTGAAATAGACCTTTGAAAATAGTACTTTGTTTTAGATCTTTAGTTCTTTGAAAAGAGTTCTTTGATTTGAAGAGTTATTTACTCATGACGAATAGATAACTCATTTTAAGTCCAATAAACAGTTTACCTAGACAGAAGTCTAGAATAACAGTTATACATGTAAAACATATACAAATTAAAAGCATTTAAGTAAACAATTTAAATAAAAACAGTTTACGCATGCTCCTCAGCCCCGTGTTTTAAAACAAAAATGTTAGAAAAGGGGCAATGAACTCACCTGTATTGATGTGTAACTGAATCACAAAAGATAATGCGCGCTCTTTGATGGTTGCTTATTTATCTTTAGCACCTGAGTTGTTTTAAAAGATCCGAATATGATAAGTGTTTATAATAGACGTTGTATCTAAGGCTTTGGTCTCGGTGTGCAACTAAGTGTCCTAATTTACTAATGTGCTTTTCTAACTCCTTCTATCGAGTCTAATACATTACCCGTTAACAACCCTTATCCCATGATTATTCATTTACAGTCTTTATTTAAAACATCCTTAAGTTATTTTATTTTATTAAAACAGAATTAATTTAATGAAGTGAAATCCACACATGTTGGGCTTAGGTTAAACCCATTGGGCCAACTTTGGACCCAACATTAGTTCTTTGACTAACTAAGTCTTGATAGTTTAAATAAACCATCTAGGTTAGTCACTTGTCTTTATAGATTTCCCGAAGGTTTAGGTGTTAATATTTATATTAATCCCATAACCTTTAAACTATTGTCTTTGATTTCCCAAAGTAGAATTTGATCATCTTGGTTTTGATGATGCACGACTTTATGTAAAACTTTCATTAGTTGACACCTTTATTCGTTATCTTATTAAAAAGAATTTTTATCATTAATCATCCCCCATGAATTAACCTCATAGTCATTCAAAAGAACTTAAACTCTTGATTTCATAAATGAAACCCTAATGTTGATCCCATGCACCCGCTCATGTTCGGATATAAATAAAGTTTTGAGATAACTTTTCATTAATCAAGACCCAATTTCATGCTTACATATATGCTCTATGTTTGTTTCTTTGATAATACCTACTTGAGTGCATGCCATGAAGCCTAATGTACCCATGCATGCACACTCACGTGGTTCCCATTCACACACACACAATCCCCATGCCATGCGTAACCCATCCATCCATGCCATGCTATCACTATCTCATGATCATACTTACTTCGCCTTGACCCCTCATTCGGCAGAAAGGGAACTTATGTGACCAACCATATCCGACTGAAAATGATCTTGACCGAATGACTTAATCCAATCGAATGGTTAAGGCCGAATAGGGTTTGACCGTATAGGTCTCGTCCGGATCATGGTTGGCCGAGTGAGTCAAATCCCGACCGAATGTGATTCTGGCGAATGGAGATTCGAGCCAAGAGTCCTTGCTGAATGAAAGGAGTGCCGAGCGAATGGGATTAGTCCGACTGAATGGGTGGCCGAATGAGAGTGGACGAATGAGGTCCGATTGACTGTGGTCGAATGATCCCTGATTCGGGCGAAGTAAGGAGGGTCGACTGAGCCTAGATATTCGGCCGAAGGTGGCCAGAAAGGGCTCATTCGCCAAGCTGGTAGGGTGGTCATTCGGAGGTTCGAGCAACTCAACCATGGTGGCTCTAGCACCGATCTACGGGCTAATCTTTGGTAGCAATACTTTCCTAACTGATCTTAGCCTAGTTTCGTGCAAAACCTAAGGGTTGAGAAAGGGAGGACCCGGCTATAGAGTGGTTCGACTTTAGGGTTTTGAAAACCCTAAAACCGAGTTAGATTCTTGGATTTTACCTCAAATCTGGTGGATGAAACTTTAGATCCGTTGTACTTTCGAGCTCTACAAGTGATGGGGGTCGTTTTGACACCAAAATGGTTCAATTTCGTGAAGAAATGGTGGTGAAATCTTAGAGAGATGTTGAGTTTTCTAGAGAGAGAGTAAAGAGAGAGAGAGGACGAAATTTGAATGGTGATGGCTGGTTGTGGCTGGTAGTTGTGGCATAAATGCCACATTAAATGAAATAAAAATACTCGGGTTCGTTCGGTTTCGAGTAGATTCGCGTAAAAATGCCGGTTTCTCGTCGTTTTCGTAACGAAACGACACTGTTTTAAAACAAGAATTTGAAATTTTATTTTAGGTTGTGATTCCTAATAAATTAACTAATATCTTTCATTTATTTAAAAATTTCAGAATAATTAACTTACAGTTTAAATTGAATCGCGTAGTTGTTACGCGCGTTCGTTCAGATCGTCACCCGTACAAACACGACAATAACTATGCTTTTCAATATGGTTTTCTAATTATTGGACATCATTCAGAATGTTAAACTTTCGGATGTATTCGTACAGATCGTCACCTATACGAATAATCCGTCAGTTTAGCATTCACGTAACGACATCCGTTGTTGTTTATTCTGTAAAGCCTCACATACGTTTATACATAATAAAAGCCTAACAAATAAACACATGATGGTTCTGTGTCGCCAGATAATTATCTGACTTACGAACCATTGTCCTGAACTTTGTTTTCAGAATTGATTTCTGAATTTGTTCGTTGATAACATGAAATAACAATGAAACATGATATGAATATCATAAGCAATGAAACACATATAGTTCGTACCTGATTACTGTAGAGATCACTGTTCCGGTGCCGGTTCCGGCACTGATGTTACACTTGTGCTTTAGTGTCTTGAGAAAACATGTAAATCAAGTCAACACAAAGGTTGGTGCATAGACAGGTTTGCATAATCATAAATGTTTGAAACAACTGTTTGAAATGTAAATGTTGCAGATAACATAATCACACATGCATAGTCATGATAGCTAGTCATTTGTACTATTTACATAAGCGGTCGACACCGAAGCTGACTGTTAGAATGTAATTTGCCTTTCCACTATTGTCTAGCACAAACAATAGTAATGTTTGAATTGGCTAGTCAAACACTTGCGTAGACCTACAATCTACCAAGTGAGGTTTGTCAAACCCAATAGATCTATCTTCAACTACCACGCTTTGCACTACGGCAAACTAAACGGTTCGATATGTAAGGACTTGTAATGCTATGTTCGCACTTATCGTAAATAGCTAACTCATGCAAGTGATATGTATCTAAAAGTGTTTGTTTGCACATGTTTTCTCTTCCAAAACAGTAAAATAAGAAAAGGGGCCATGTACGCACCTTTGAATGTAGTAGAATGATCAAACACACGTGAAATCGCGTAAATTGTCTTCTACGAGAAATCTGTGTTTTAACAATAATCGTTGTGTTATTCAGGATGTCATTTTGTGTTTGGAATCACATATGTGTCAACACACGTATGTTAGAATGTTTGAAACGTACATATAAAAACATGCATGGTTTTAAGTTCGTAGGTTTAAATCGTTCAACCATATATGATTCCGTTAAACACGCGTATTTATACGCGATTTATGGTTTCATGTCAAAATATAGATTTTATTATTCTAATGCATTCGGAATTGAATTCTGGTTTCAACGCAATTCGAATGGGTCGAAACGGAGCTAAAATGAGCATTTTAGGATGAAAATACTAAAAATGGTTTTTAAAACCCAAACATGGCAGAGGCAAGGGTCGAACCCTTGACCTCTCACACACACAACCCACGCTTAAACCAGTTGTTCCATATCTGATTTCGCAACAAAAAACCCAAGTAATTCCTTTTAAGCGTGAAACTCCTGGTTTCCCTTTGTTATTTAACCTAACCCAATGGAGTTCGATTCACCCTCGATTCCACCAAAATCGGTCTTAAAACCACAGGGGTTTTGTTTAGTGGATCCAAACGAGTCCATCAGTGAGTTTAATTGGATTATTGTTGATCGAATCATTTGATTTTATAGTCTACACCGATTCAAACCTAACCTCTTTATCATTGATTCAAATTGACTCAATTCTTTAAGATTACACTATAAATCCATAGGGTTTTCATCTAGTAAAGAATTTCGAAACTATCAGTAATATTCAATTTGATTTTTAATCTAGTTTACAATAAAATCCCCAATTCGTCTTTGCTAAGAACCCTAGATTTCAAAATCACGAAATTCATTGTTGTTTTATAGAATCAACATAGCGTTATTCTTAATCGGAGTTTTCTGAAACTAACAGTAACATTTAATTTAATTTTTGAATTCATTTCGACCAAAATCCCCAAAACCGTTATAATGATGAACCCTAGAACTTGAAAACCTCCAATTCGTTGTCATAGTGTAAAATTTCCATAGGGTTTTCATTAAACACCCTATTTCGAATCTGTTGATGTAGTTGGATTTGGTTTTTGAGTTCACTTGATTAGAAATCCCCAAATCCCTTTCACATAAGAACCCTAGAATTCGAATTGGTATATGCTGGAACTTCTAAAAGTGCCGACTAGGAGTTCTAAAATTCCAATTTTGTGAAATGTAATCGAATTTCATGGTCTTGAGAGTTAAAGGCTACGGTTTCGACCTTTGAGGTCGTTTTGAGTTAAATTTGATCATTAATAACCTTAATAACGTATGATTACTGTTAAGGATCATTAGTATGCGTTATTGGAAGGTTTAATTCGATTAATTTCATTGAACTAGTATGCATTTCGAATTTACTTGCTCATATGGCCGAATTTTGACTCTTCAAAGTCAAACTTGAACCATTTATATAATTATAAGTTAATTTATTATATTTTAAATGTGTTTGGGCTTATTTTGTTCAGATCAACTCCTTCTAATTTGATTTCGTATCATTTCGTGTCATTTTCTGTTAATTTTTGTTAACGAGGTTAATCCGGAATTGCCGGATTGTCACATATAATGATTATTGTGCATAAACTCATGTGTTATCTTAAGATATTGAACACAACTAACGCACCAAAACAAAGTTTTATTTGTAATAGTTTAAAAGACATATAGATGAGTTCTAAACATCAAGTCATATAGTGTTACTATCTTGAACACTTTCGGTATCTGACATTTCAATGTCATGTAGATCAGAATATGCATGAATGGTTGCACCTGTCATGAGGAACCATCCTCGATATGCAATGACACATGTCATTTGGGGTAAACCAAAAATGACCCTAATAACATCTCCATTCTTTTGTTGTTTCATTTTGAAACTTTAAATCAAACAGTCACAAATCTGTTCAAAATAAAACGATTGCACAAACCGTGTCTAACTTTCATGTAAGATAATTAAATTGTTTACATAAAACAATTTATTGTTTATAACATAAACTTTTTCTAATAATCATATTAGAATTTAGTCGATTATAAAAATCGTATCTAACGTTCACGTTAGAGAATTGAAAAATGCTTACATAAAGCAATCTTATTACAGAATGCGTGACTAACACGCATATGAATAAAATGTTTACTTAAACATTTTTATCCAAACATACTTCTATCTCGTCATGAAAACTAACAGGTTAAAAATTAACAATTTTTTTATGACAAACCAGTTTCTACTGTGCTCGTTTGAAAATAAATAACAAAATTTTCAAAGTTTTTATGTTTATATATAACAAACCAGTTCTAACACTCTTGTTAGAAATAAACGATGACAAATATCGTTTCTAAAGATTTTCATTTATAAAACAAATCGATTCTAACACGCTTGTTAGAAATAAACGATTACTCGAACCGTTATAAAGCCTTTTTGTTTTAAAAAAAACTGGTTTTAGCACACTTTGTTAAAAAAAATAAACGATTACCAAAATCGTTATAAATCTTATTATTTTTATACAAAATAAATTGATTCTAACATACTTGTTAGAAAAAAAACGATTACCAAAATAGTTATAAAGCTCATTATGTTTATACCAAATAAACTAATTCTAAAACACTTGTTAGAAAATAAACGATTACCAAAATCGTTATAAAGCTTATTATGTTTATACCAAATAAACAAACTCTAACACATTTGTTAGAAAATAAACGATTACAAAAATCGTTATAAACTTATTACTTTGCAAGTAATCTTTTATAACACGCTTGTTATAAAATAAATAAAGTGTTATACAAACACTCTTGATTCTAACATGTTTGTTAGAAATATAAATGCATAAGAACTTTTTCAAACACAATGTTTTCTAATGTGTTTGTTACAATATTTATTATTTTATTCAACATTATAATTTCTAACACGCTCATTAGAAAGATAAGTTAAATGTTGATAACCGATTATACGGTTTCGAAAACCACCTTATTTCTAACACGTCAGTTAGAACTTAAATTGTTCAAACCAATATTGTTTACCAAAAACAATAATTATATCTAACATGCTTGTTAGAAAATGTAAAGGTTTCGTAACCAGTAATATTTTTAAAAATAATAATAATAATAATAATAATAATAATAATAATAATAAACCTCTAACACGCACGTTAAAAAAAATTGTTTACAAACATTTTATATATGTTTCAAAACCACCTTTTTCTAATAAGATTATTAGAAAATGAATGCTCAAAAACATATTTTGAAGCTAACCAAAAATTGCTCATGGTTAAATTCACAATCAAAACCCATGAACTCAAAACAATGAATCAAAACATGTCTTGTAACACAGTATTCGGATCAAATATTGTACTTCAATTACAAAATCCGACCAACTTGTACTAAATATTTCTCAAAAATATTTACTAGATTTTATAAAAAATCTCAATTTATATTTAACTTTCATGAACCCAAAATCCTTATTTATAAGGTTTTTCACGAAATCTGTTTTAAGATTGTAGGAGATGGGTTCACGTTTTTATTATAAAACAATAATAAAATATACATAATAACGATACACTCGTTATTCGTAAGAAATAATTTAGTACATTACCGGTTACAAGACTAAAATAAGAGAATATAAATTACTAATTTATATACGAAACATGTTTTGATGCATGTCCTCGTTGGGTACTCCAAATAGCGAGTCTTCAATCAAGCATCTTGACGAGCCGGTCACAAATACTTCAATACGCTTATGCCTTCCACCTATTCTTCATTGACATAGAATAAACATGTTGATGATTATGGTTGAGGCACGTATTCAATATGTTTCCTTTAAAACAGATTTTGCACCTCTTCTCAAGACGAACGCGTCTGTCTCCCAGGGTACAACAACCGAAACAGTTTGTGTACTGTCGGGATTAACCTAACACCTGAAAAGAATATCTTAAACAAGAGCTTGAAGAGTTGAGAAAGTTGGAAATTCTTGTGAGATTGTATGTAGTATCCTTTTCAACACCTTAACAAGACAACATATGTCTTCTATTTATACTACATGAATGTAATACCAAGAGTCTTGACATAATACATATAATAAATATATGTAATTTGAAGAGTCTTGACATAATACATATAATAAATATACGTAATTTGAAGAGTCTTGATTTAATTGAATAAAATGAAAAGTCTTTGATTTTAATTCATATTAAATTTGAAACTATTCAAATTTCCATCACTTAATTATGGAAGATGGAACTAATTGTATCTGCAAGAACGGAGCTTTTTGCCCGAGGGTGCCCCGGCTCCTCTCGTTTTTCCGTTCACAATGTCGATTTAACAGTATTTTTGTCGGAAAATTTTATAGGTACTTAATTCGGCCTTCTCTGCTTTTCTTGTTAAAAAACCTTGGGCCCCCTTGTTCTTTAAAAAAGACTCCAGTCTTTTAACAATACGTTTAACGATTTATGGTTTAAACTTATTCATAAAACCCAAATAACTATGCTAATGGAACAATAAAGCTGAATTTATAAAATGTTGAAGTTGTAAGGGGTAATATCTAACATTCTAATAAAATAAAAAAAAAAAAAAAAGCAAACATGAATTAGACTTGAAAGCTTGTGGTATTGCCTAATTGCTTTTATCATCAGCCTACGTTGTAATTCTTTTTCTGGATACTCACCATTTCATCTTAAACATTTTATGTCTTGTTTGTTAAAATGTTAAAAACGTATTTAGTTTTTTTGAGTGCAAGTAAAATTAGATATTTAAATTTTTAAATGTTTGACCCGACCCGAATATATTATCCGAAACATAGCGATAGGAAAAAAATTTTGAGTTCGTGATTTTCGGACCCCTTAAGAGTTTTTTCAAGCTCCGTCAATACGTATCTAACTATATTAAGGTCACTATTGAATTCTTATCTTATAATCTTTTATCACAAGTTATTTTCATAGTCACTCCTTTTTTTCGTTCATAACAAGGCATGCCACGTGTCATACAGGTGACCACTTTCTTATTTTTTCTTCGTCTTCTTGTTACTAAAGAATAATTTACTTTTCTATTTAATAATATTGATTTAAATATATAAATTATATAATTAAATATATAAATTATATAATTAAATATAAAAAATATAAATACTTTATCCTTATATATATTTTTTGAACGGTAATACTCGATTGTTTAACATATTCCTGAAGAAAAGCTTGTACAAAAATCACACCATTTATATCTCACAAATTCATGATGAAACCCATTACTATGGTAATATCCCTGAAGTCAGGATTAGAACCTGAGATCTCATGAAGGCCAAACTATATTCCTTATTTTCCATATCATTAAACCATAAGGTCATTGTTATTCTTAATAAATCATAAGAAGAGTTTGGACATTTCTTATCTATAATTTAATTTTATGATTCTTAAATATTCATTGTTTATTATACAAGATTTATAAATATTTATGATTTCTGAGAAGAACCTTTGTACATTTGAGATAAATTAAAGAAATTACACACGGATAATTAAAATATAATGGGAAAAAAAATTAATTTGCAACAGAAACACAGGAAACAAAATCATTCTTATTTGTCAAAATGTATGGATGAGATCATCAAATAATGCTTTTTTTTAACCGCAAAGGTGTCAATCGTATTAGCCTACTGTTTTTAGCCTATGTCATCAATGTCTAGTTACTAGGACCTTCTATCAGCCCTCACAGCCAACCCAGGAGGAAACCCAACTGGGAAAACTCATGACCCCCTACAAACCCCTCTTTTGCTAAAGAATGTTTCGAACTCGAGACCTCTCATTTGAAAGAATCTCACTGTCTCGTTCTTACATAATGCTTGACCACTCTAAAAGTAGGAAGTATATACTTTTGAACAATCTACAATATTTTGATTTGATAACTCATAGCTTCAGCGGCTAGGTGCGATGATATAGAACTAATTCTATTGGTGAGATTCTGCATTATGTTTTCTGAGTCATCATCACCAATATCTATTGGATGTGAGAATGACACCTTTTATCAATGAGCCACAAAGTACATGTTACTTGAGTTAACCCTAATCACTGTTCTAGCTCCTATGTAACTGAAAGATTTTTTTTTTATTTTCTCAAAAAGAGATATTGGCCTATAAATAGAGAGACCATGTGATCTATCTAACCATTAAATGGAAACTTTAGGGGTTCCTTCCTTCCTGATCTCTCTATCTCTCTCTCTCTCTAGATATATAGCTAACTTGTGGGTGTGAGGGAGGCAGTCATGATAAGGTAATATGATGACAGAAAACAAAGAACAGTACGCATCTCACTTGTTAATTTGTGTTCTTGATTTCCTCTAATTCATCAGGGTTTTTCGGTGCGTTTTCCTTCTGGGATGGTGGTGGGATCTCAACGGAGCTCATAGTAACTAGACCTTGGGGACATGGCCTGAAAATCAGTGGTTCACACGTTGAGATCAAATGCCGTTCAAAAAAAATGTATTATCTACTTATGTTTAGTTTCTTAATTATGATGATATATATACATGACACACACATGTTAAATGTATATGTCTTGCATGATCAGTAAGCAGAAATTTGGGAACATAATTCACGGTTTAGTTTGAATTTGTAAGTATGCCAAGACTAAACAAGATCCAACACTTGATAGTTTTTCATTTGTCATAAACCTTATAATCTGATCAATTTCTATCTTTCCATTTTTGTTAATTCAATTATACATCGTTTAATTAAGAGGATATAATAATTGATGTTGACAGAAGATAGAGAGCACAGAGGCGCATGAATTGCATCATTGATATTGCATTTCACTTCTTCGTGCTCTCTATGCTTCTGTCATTACCTTTTATTTTCTCATTCCTCTTGTATATGCCCTCCTTTTGTTAATGTCAAAGAACACCACACAAAAGTGCAAAGTTCTTTTAGATGCATCATTTGGTGATCTATTTATTTGATCCAATTTCCAAAAAGTCTCATTTTTATTTGGTTTTGGTATATGTTTATTTATATTATAATATCTTTCTTATGTACAGCAGAAATATATTTGAGATTAACCTCGATCTACCAATATCATTTCTAAAGCTGTTGTTTTGAAAATGAAAAACTCACATTTGGTTTAGAGACAAGCAAGCGTGGGTAATTGGATTGCAGATCCACTATTTAGGCTGTCTTTTTTTGAGCTATGTCTTACAAATTTTACTCCCTTGGACTTACAACTGTCATGCAGGAAACACATGTTAGATTGCTTGATTCTTATCTAAATGATGTTGATTACATGCTAAAATCAGGGCTAACTCAATGAGTCAGATAGTTAAATCGCTTAGGACTCCTAAGAACTTAGGTAGCATTTGGTATGCATGAATGAATGGTAATAAAAAGAAACTAGTTTGGTTGACACATATGAATAAAATGTACTGTTTCATAAGGAATGTGATTCCTTCACTTTTGATGATTTTCATTTCTTAGAGTAGTGTTTTTTTTCATTCCTTCTCTTGAAGGAATTATTCGACCAATGACCTGACACATTTCAAAACCATTACCCGACCCTTGACCTGAACCATGACCCGAACCATGATGCAAACCATGACTTGACTAATAGCGCGAACCATGATTCGAACTATGGCCGGCCTAACCCATAACCAAAGCCATGACCCAAACAATAACCCGAACCATGAATCGATTTATGACTCAAACAATGACCCAAACAATGACCCGAACAATGACCCGAACCATGACCCAACCCATGACTCAAACCATGATCTGAACTATTATCCGTCACATGACCCAAACCATGACCTAATCCATGATCTGTCCCATGACACGACCCATGATCGAAACATGAGCTATACAATAACCAACCAATGAACCGACCGATAGTCTGAACCATGACTTGCATGGGCGAAGGTTTGAAGGGACCTGGAGGGGTGACCGCCCCCCCCCCCTTTTTTTCGTCAGTAGTGTTAGTTTTCGGGCCGAAAGATTAATTTTTTAAAAAAGTTTTGATTTCGCCCCCGCCTCCTCATTTTAAAAAATATATATATTACCATCCCTTCTAAATAAAAAACACATTTTTTTGAAATCAGTAAATAAAAAAATTAACTTCAAAAGTTACCCATATATTAAAATCTCTAATTTTTTTTGTTCCCCTTTATGTCTCCTAAATAGAGTAAATTACGGTTTTTGCTCTTGTAGTTTGAGTGTTTTAACTATTTTAACCCAAAATAGAAGCTTCTATCATTTAAAGCCACGTGGTTTAAACAACTAATAGTTTTGGCCTCCAAACTTGACTATTATAACAGTTTTGGCCTCCAACTTTATTGATAGAAGATTTTATTTTTGGTTGAATTGGTACATAACTTTTGGAACAATATATTATAGGAAATGTGAAAAGTATTGATTTATTTTTCAAAAGAAATGTTGTTGATTAAGAAATTGTTGATGCCAATCAAGATAAACGTAAAAAATCCTCAACTAATTTCAAATGTTGTCGAACTGAATTGTAATTCTTCTTTTAGATACTTACTCTTTTTTCACGCATAATAATTATTATAGTTAGATACTTATATTTTTATTATTTGACCCGACTTGACCCGAACATTTAACTCGATTAACCGAGACATATCGATCGGATGGAAAAAATTATGTCATGTAAATTTTTGCCCCCCCCCCCCAAACATTTGTATGAAGCTCTGCCACTGATGACTTGACCCAAAAACATGACCCGACCCATGATTCGAACAATGATTAGAACCACGACTCGACACATAAATTGTATTATGTCCCTTTATCTTCTCATGTCTAACGAAAAACTTGAAGTACATCAAAATAAGCAATTTTCTTTATTATAATCGGTCATAAGCTCTAGTTAAACACAAGCTTATAACATGAGTTTTAAATTTTTTGTTTGCTTAAGCGCTTAAACCTATTGAGCTGGCCTATAAAAAAAAAACATAGCCTGACGTATCAATAGTCATTGATCAAATTTATAATAGTAGATTCTTAAACATCATGCATATTCAGCTAATCACGACGTGACTTCTGTCCAATGAACATTACCTAAAAATTGGCTTGAGTTGTTGTGATTAAAGCTATTAGATGATTGAAGCTTTATTTGATGCGGGTTTAGTAGTTGTAACTAAAACCTCACTCCTAAAAATTTCATAGTAAGAAGATGATTTGAACCATCTTATTTGTATAGGTACGTGTATTTTTTTTAAATCTTTCATTTTTTTTCATATATTTGCAAGGTTTTAAGAATTTTTTATGGTGATAGGTTTAATTTGGTGCTTGTAAATTGTTGGATACTTCTCATATTTCGTAGGTATGTTTTTTTTGTGTAATTTTTCATTTTTTCATATGAATTGTTGGATACTTCTCATATTTCATAGGTTTACTAATATTTTTTCAATTTTTTTTTGCAATGTATGTAATTATACAAGGTTGATTTCGTGTTGAAGATTTTTGGAACCTTAATTCGACATAGATATGTTAAAAGTAGGAGAATATTACAGATGAGTTAAACAAAGCAAAATCAACATCCGGTGGTAATGACACACCGGTGGATGAAGTGGAAGTGCTGCAGCGCTCACTGGGTGAGCGGTGTGGGCATGTAAGGGGTGTTGCTAGAAAAGTTAAAAGTATAACCCCAGACCTGCCTCCACACATGTATGCGCCTGCAGCAAACGAGCTGCAACAACAACTTGCTGAAGCAAATGCTCGTTGGGCGGAGCAACAACGCATCAACGAGATGATGCAACAACAAATCAACAAGTTGATGTCAATGCAAGGAGGCCAAGGCTCTAGCTCTTTCTACTATCCCGGATTTGAAACAAATCAAGAAAAAAATCAAGATCAAGAGGAAGATGAAGATGAAAGTGAATAGATGAAGTTGTGGATTTTAAAACAGTTATAACTTTTTTATGCTTGGTTGGTTGATAAACAAACTTAAACTTGTTATGCTTGTTTGTTTGGTTAACTTTTATATTTGGATGTAAACATAAGAATGTGAATGTATTTTGATGTTTGATAAAGTCTTATTTGAAGCAGGTTCAAACTCGTATTAGTTGTTTAAACAGGTTAAAAATTGGAAATTTCAGAAAGAAAAAAAAATTGAAAATTTTTCGTAGGGCTATAGCGACGAGAAGTCGTCGCTATAGATCAAAGTCTGACTTTTTGACTTTGATCTATTGCGACGACTTGTCGTCGCTATAGCTCTCTGTTTGACTTTTTGACCACTGTCTATAAAGACTATATGTCGTCGTTGTATGTGAATGTATTTTGATGTTTGATAAAGTCTTATTTGAAGCAGGTTCAAACTGGTATTGGTTGTTTAAACAGGTTAAAAACTGGAAATTTCAGAAAACAAAAAAAAATTGAAAATTTTTCGTAGGGCTATAGCGACGGATCAAAGTCTGACTTTTTGACTTTGATCTATAGCGACGACGACTTGTCGTCGCTATAGCTCTCTGTTTGACTTTTTGACCACTGTCTATAGCGACTATATGTCATCGCTATAGATGATTTCAAAAAAAAAATTCTTTTTTTTAATCATTAACAGAATAAAAATAAATAAAAAAAGAAAATGTGTTAGGTCGTCGCTATAAAGTAACCAATAGGAACGACACGTGTAGCGACGACTTTTCTGAGCTATTGCGACTAACCTATAGCGACGACTTTTCTGGGCTATTGCGACGACTTTTGTTGTCGTCGCTATAGGTGACTTTCCTTGTAGTGAGTTCTTGACAATGTACTGTAATAACCCGCCGCAACGCGCGGCGAGAAAAAACCTAGTTACCTTAAAATATAAACTATAATTTAATTTAAATCTGCATGGATATTTCATAGAATTAAATCTTGGAATTAGCATTTGATGGAAAATATGAAAATGAGTTTTTAATTAAAAACAATAGGTAAATGGGATTAAAAACGATAGGTAAATTAGATAAAAACAATAAGTAAATGATCGAGGTTTCTTTTTTTCCAAAATTTGTACAGAAAAATTTTATGTAACTAAGATTAACACACACTTTATGAGTTTATACTTTATATTCTATTCTATTGTATGAGTGTTTAATAACAAATCAAACCATGTATATGTACAATTTGGTACCAAGGTACAAAGTGTATACAAAGTTTGTACCTATGAAGTATTGTACAAAGTTGGTCCTTCTATTCAAAGTTGTACAGATACCCAAGTTTGGTAACGATGTTCAAGTTAAAAACTACCCACGTATATATGTTGTAATGAACTGAATTAATAAATCGAAAAGTAGTTTGATATAAGGAAATAAGATAGAATAAAATGCATTGAATGCTTTTAAATCAATTTCATTTTTGTTTTACCTCTTTTAGTAAGATGATTCAACTTATATGAAATAATGTTTGGTTAAAACATACACTTAACACACACAACAAATGCTTTTTAGCAATTTCTTTTATGCACTTTTTTATTCAAAGATATAATTTTAAGTGTTAGTATCTTTCTTTATATACAGTAAGTATTAGGTTCTACACTCGTGTATTACACGAGTTTACGAATATATATATTAGTTATACACCCGTGTATTACACGGGTTTACGAATAAAAAATATGTAATTTTATAATTATGTCTTCATAAATTTACATATTAAAATAATTTTACTACATCTTTCTAAATTTGCATGATTATGTTAAAACTAATAATATTAGCTATACCTTTTTTATATTGAAAAACTTTAAAAATAAAAATTTGTAAAAAAAGTTCTTAATATATATATATATATATATATATATAAAACATTAAACATAGATGTATTACATATGCTAAATATTTGAATTTTATAATAATTTTTTTAAAATAACATAATATATATTTTTCAAAAACATTTTATAAAAAAAATTTAAAGAATAGATTTATAATTTAATCATATTATTTACTAAGTTAAATAAAATCATTAATATTTAGTAGGAGAGAAGATGAAAAAAAAATCAAATTTTAATAAAAAAATGACATACATATATTTATTATGAGAAAGATGCGGGAAAATAATCTCTAAATGGTCTAGAAAGTTGACACGTGACATATCAAAACTTTTATTTATTATATAGTATAGATATATAAGTATAGATTAATTGCTTCAAGTGTTATATTCTAATAATGAGACGTGTGTTAAACCTAAATCCTGAGCTACCACTTAGACCCATTCTTGATCTTGTTTGTCTATATTCTTAAACTAGACTATTCCCCATATATCACAAAGATTTAATATAAAATATTAAATATTTAGTAATTGATAACGGGGGTTTGGATCGGTAATTCAAATGGTTAAATGGATGCTCTTATGTGTTTTGACATGCTTATTCATTCGAATAAAAGATACTGTGTGTTTGTAGGTTAAACGAAGCAAGATGATGATTTTAGAAGGAAACTAGACAACGGGAAGCAAGAACGAGTGCATCTGAATATGCAAACACATGAAGTAGAAGTTGGAAATTTTGAAGAGACATATCTTGGGATAGGAGAAGAGTTACGAAACCCAAAATATATGAAAATCGAGTTTCTCGACGAGACGAAGCTAAAAATGATGTCTGCTCGATCGTAACTTACGCCCACGGGGGCATCACCGTAACTGGAAGCGTAAAACAGAGGGTAGGAGGCGTAAGATGGGGGTCTGGGCGTAAGTTACGCCTGATGGAGCGTAAGTTACGCCGGGTGCATCCGGAAAACACTGAATTTGGCAATTTTTGAGGCATTTAAGGTCGAAATCAACCCTAGTCACATATCACAGCTTGGGGGCAAACTCTTGGACAATTTTAGAGCATTTTGGAGCATTCTAAAGCCCCAAATCATTAATCCACAGAGGAAATTGAAGATCTAATCATGCAATTCATCTAAGAATGTGAAGATTCAACCATTGGAATGTCCGGCTAATCCTTTCGTGATCATCTCCGGGTGAATGGTTAGGTTTGATAACTAGGTTTTCTTTTCATTTGTTAAACATTGGTATTGAATTTGTTTTCATAGATTTACAAGTTCAATATTGGTTGATTGTGAAACGATAAACGAATTCTGGTTTATTTTACAACTTTGAATTCAATCTTATTGCTTGCTTTCATCTATTGTCAAGTTTAATGTTATTGGTTTGATTTTAAAGTATTCTAGAAATCCCACATTTTGTGAACAAGTAATTAACTGAGTCAATAACATCGGTCTAGTTATCGGTTGTCAACAAAGTCATTAACTTGGTTCCAAATCATAATTGTTTAATAATCTAAGCATGAATCATGTCTATGTGATTTCCAATTAACAAATCAAGATATACCTAGTTATTTTACTAACTTGAAACCTGGAGAGATCACATTTTACATACATTGTTACAATTCTTTAATTTACGTTTTAGTTTACCTAAGTTTGTTTTACATAAAACCCAAAATCCAATATTCAAGTTTATTTTCTTAAATGCATTTAATTAGTTAAACGGAATTATATAACATTGACCATGTGTTCCTCGTGGATACGATACCTGATGTACCCTAACTACCTAGGTTAATTAGGTTTTTGCATGACCCTAACGACATGTCATCAAAATGGCGCCGTTGCCGGGGAACTAGTGCGCTTAGTGTTAGATCATCTTGTTTGATTTTATCTTTACTATTTTCCTTTAAATCCTAAAAAAAAACCAAAAAGATTTTTATTTTCATATGTGTTTTCAGTTATTCTTATTTTTATTTATTTAGTTTGTTCAGGTTTACGTGGGTATTTTTGTGTATGTGCGCAGATTCACTATGGATTTTGTGCAATACTCATGTATGTGCTGCGGGAGTCCATGTCAGCAGAAAGATGATTGCCCTGAGTTTTAGCAAAGGGGAGAGGATATAAGGAGACGATTATATCTGGCGTCTCTTTAATATGATGATGTATCCTATCCAGATACCGTTCCAGCTTCATCAACTTACCAAGAAGTTTATCAGTTTAGTGCTGACAATTATAGGCGAGAGTGGGATTGCAATATCTATGAATCCGAGATGCCACCTTAACTTTTAAATAAATTAAAAAACGACATTGTTTATAAAAATCTTATTGTTTAAAACTCTAGTTTTTTTTTAAAAAAAAAATCATTTTTATAGAAAACTTGTTTCTTATATCACTTTGATTTTCTAAAAAGAATTTTTTTCTTATTTAAAAAAATAATATTTAAAAATTTCATATCTTATAAACTCTTTTTAAATATTTTTTCTAATAAAAAGATAAATAATATTATTATTTATTAGTATTATAATTATTTAATTAGAAAGAGAATATTATTATTTAATAAGAGAGAATTAAATGAATTTGATAGAAAATTGACATGTGACAATAGTGTTATAATATTATAACAAGTGGTAAAATTTATTTTTTCTTTATTATTATACTAAGATAAGATAAGATTCTTGTATTTTGATTATTTTTGTTGTAACCAAGTATCTCAATTTAATGCTTTCTTTTATTATTAGTATTTTAATTGTTATAAAAAGCTTATTTTGTATTTTACGAACGACTCTACTACAAGATTATAATCCTTTTTATCATATGACTAATCTAGAAGAACAAGTGATCAATACAATTATGATAAGAAAGTTATATGCATATCATGACAACTGATAATAAATAATTTAATTATAATATTATCTTAATATACATAGTTTTAATACTTATAATTGTTTAATTAATTGAATTTTAAATGCTTGAATAATTTAAATTTTGATTTTTTAGCTTAGATTCAAATTCGAAATAGATTCAAGGGACTTGATTAGAATTTAAAATTCGAATTCATCTCTAATTCAACTTCGATTTGATTCGAATTCATTCAACTTCATATACTTTAGTCAAAGTCGAATATTAGATTGAATAATTAAACATGAGCTAGCCTTGAAATAGGTTAGGAATCTCAATGTAGATGGTGTGTTTGGATAAGTTGGTTTGACATAACAATCAACTTACTTTGATCATTGAAATTCTTTTTCTACTAGTATATTTTATGTTGAAAACATGACCCGTCCTCTTAATACTTTGTATATGTCCTCCTTAATTTTAGATGATAATTTTAGTGATAGTTATGTTTGTTATTTTTTTTAAAAAAGTTATTTAAAAAAGCCTACATAAATAATGTTGTTTTGTATATATCTTAAAAAATTAAACACATAGAAAACATCTAAAGCTTTATATATGAAAGTTAGTTTGATTGTTTTTTTTTAATATGACTTGACCTGATTCGATTCAATTCGATCTGAAAAAAAAAAACAGAGTGATAAAGTGTGGGGATCGATCTGAAAAAAAATAATAAATTGATAAAGTGTTGGGATGGTTTGCAAACAAGAGAGAATGCATCGAGACCAAAGTGTATTAATGACTTGAGTGTGGTATCTTGTGAGAGAATATGGAACTCTCTGGAAAACTAAACTGAAGATATTCGATTTTGAAGTTCAGTGATATTTTTTTTTTTTATTTTCAGAATGACCCTTTAACAAATAATAATATGTTTAAATATCCCTTTTGTATGTATTTAAAGTTTGAGATTTAAAATCGAAGCCTTGAAATTTTACCTTTTTACATCCATTTAAAAATATAATAATTGTAATAAAAATGTTATTAATTATATTCTTGTAATACTACTAGGGTTGTTCACGAGCCGATCCGAACCGAATGAGGGTATGTTCGTGCTCAGCTCGTTTACAAACCGAGCGGCTCAACTTGGTTCGGATTTTCAAAATCGAGCCAAATGTTGTACTCGTTGCTCGGCTTGTTTTAAAACGAGTGATTTGGTTTGATTCGGTTTGGCTCGGTTTCAAAATAAAATTTAATGCAAATTCAAAATATTTATGTCAATTTTAAACTAAATAATTAAAAAAATACGTTAAACCACATACAAATTCAAAACAAAAATAAAGTTCGTAAATTACAAATTATCATAATACAAAAACGTAATAAAGTTTAAAATGTTTGAATAGTTTATCAACATAATTATTCATTATCAACGTATACATTCATTAGTTCGAACTGAATCTTTTCTTCGAATAAGAATTAAGATAAGTTTTTTTTTTGATTTGGGATACGTTTCGTATTTCAGATTTTTTTAACACTCTACCAACCAAGAGTTGTATACTGCCGTGAATTGTCTCAAACATACCTGTAATCCCTACAAATGCATTTCTTTTTGTTCTTGTCCTTCATGTATCAAAAGCGACATGTGAATAAGACGAAGAAGTTTCATTCTATCAAACTCACGTATTTTTTTTATATGAAAAATAATAGAAATACAATATGTATTCGTCTTACATGAAACTCAAAAACTTAAACAGATGAAAAACAGTTATAACACGATCCTGATGTTGTTCAGTTGTTTTTTGTCTCATTTTTCACAACACCAGTACTTTAACATTAGTCGATATAATTCACAAGTATATTTTAAAAAAAATTAATAACAAACTTTACTGAGGACGATTAAATTATATAAACTAGATTATTGCCATTGGCAACCAAAGTTGGATTGTGTCACTATTCAAAAAATAAATAAAAAATTGCTAATTCTCTCCGGTCATTTCGACGAGCAAGGTTGCAACCCAATTAGTGGGCTTATTTTTTCTTTTTCTTTTTTACCTTATAATATTTAGTTTTAGTTATAATCTTAATTTTTTTAATAACTACTAATAATTAACATTTTTAAAAATTCTAAAAATACAGTCTTGATCTGTTTTTTTATAAACATGTTAGTATATAGAGCAAAAAAACATAAATACAATAATTACATAATTAATATTATTAATATTCTTCAATTGGTGTCGGTTTCATTTTTCACGATACTACCACATGACTGTCACTTGATATAACCTACTATTATTATAATTATTTTTTTATATTAACAAACAAAAGTTATTGAAAAAAAGATTAGATTATATATATGCTATAGGCAATAAATTCTAAACTTTTAAAAGTTAAAGGGGTCAATATTCTTCAAAGTTTGTTAATACATAAAAACTAAAGGGTCAAACTTAAAAGTTTTGAAAGTTAAGAATGTTAGAAATGACCAGTGACAAATTACCACCAATATTCATATTGAGTGTAGAGATAAACTCAAAATTCTAAGAACTTGAGAGGGTTAATATAATTTTTAAATGGGAAACCTAAAATTTTAAAAAGTGAAACTTAAAAATTTTGAGATTGAATATATGCTCTGAACTCTAAAACCTTGATAGGTAGGGCTTTAACGAACCGAATGTTCAGCGAACCGTTCGTGAACCGTTTGGCGGAAAGTTCATTTATGTTCGTTTGTATAATAAACGAACGAACACGAACAAGAAATTCCGTTCGTTTAGTTAAATGAATGAACATGAACAGATGTCGTGTTCGTTCATTTGTGTTCGTGAACGTTCGGTAACATGTTCGTTTATGTTCGGTTAAGTTCATTTATTATATTTACTCATAAAATGTGTTGTTTATATTAATTTTTAGTTTAATATCATCATACTTAAGTTATTTTTAGTTTAATACTATAATATCTTAATTTATATCTTTATAAATGATTATCATCATTGCTTGAGATTAAAAATGCTGATTTTTATTGTTTAAATAATATGTGTTCATTAGCATTCGTGAACAAGCTAAATTTTTTAATGAACAAACACGAACAAGAATTTTCGTTCGGTTAGCGTTCGTGAACCATTAATGAACAAGTTAAAAGTTAAACGAACGAATACAAACAAGGGTTCGTTCGTGTTCGTTCGTTTACAGCCCTATTGATAGGGTTAAAATGGCATTATGCAAATTATAGGTTGAAACCTAAAAATTGGATGCTTAGCGTTAAAGTTATAAAAGTAAAAAGTTTATATTATTTGAGGCCAATATGGGTTTTATAGTCAATTTCACAAATGTTTAAATTTCGCTTGGGGATCATATGTATGTAACAATTGTAATACTTTTGAATGAATTCTTTGAGTATTATTCAAAGATTTTTAAAGAAGAAATTACAATAGAACAAATTACAGTGGCGGGTTTAGAAAATTTTTTTTGAGGGAAAAATTTTTTTTAAAAATTTTTTAAGAACGTTTGATAAACATTATATAATAAATTTTTTTCTGTTTTGTTCAAGTCGGCTTGTGTCGAATCAAGTAGGGTCATGTTAAAAAAAGAAAATTAAACTAAATTTCATATTTAAAAACATAAAATAATACAATACATCTAAAGTTGTTATTTACGGTGTTTTATTTTTAGAAATCTATCTAAAATAACAACTATAGAGACCATTTTAAGTAACTTTTTCTTAAAAAAAAACAAGTAAACTATCACTTAAATTCTCATCGCAAGTTTGATTATGCAAATTTAAGAGGGGCGATTACAAAATATTAAAGGGGTTAGTCAAAATTTTAACATGTATATAATACTAGAAAAAAATTCAAGTAGTGTGATTGCCCTCTAGGATTCAACATGGGTACGACACTGGAACACAACCTCTATAGAATAGATAACAAATATAATACAATGATAATTAATATATTCAGTCTAATATTCCCTGCAGTTGCAGTGCTAGTAGAACGAATGTTCAAACTGGAATAGAAAGCTTGATACAGGTTGTTACAGATTGAAACCATTGTAAGGGATGAGAATTGTCTAACATCGGTTGTATGGGCAATTTATGTGAGGTTTATAGGCCAAATGGGCTTTCTCAGCCATCAGACTATTCTTTTGGGTTGAGTTCTTATATTTGGTCTGTAACAATGGTACAGAGCCAACTCGGAGTGGTGGCCTAGAAGGAGTCAACCATGACCAACATGGTTGTGACCAACGACGACATTAGCCCTTAAGGAGGGTCAATTCTTATTGATCACAACTAATGCAAGGTATGTGACTTGTCTCACGTACATCGGTTGTATAGACAATTGATGCGAGTTTTATAGGCCAAATAAGCTCTCTCAAACCCATCAAACTAGTCTTTTAGGTTGAATTCTCCTGTTTGGTTTGTAACACAAACGTTCTGGTCAGTGGCGGACCCAGAAATTTTTTTCATTGGGGGCGGAAAATTCTTAGAGGCGTTTGAGTCCCATCGTGTTCAAAAAACAATCCGACTAAATTTCATATATATAAGCATAATAAAAATACAATTTATCTAAAGTAGTTCTCTACGAGTTTTCATTTTTTGAAATCTATCCAAAACATCGTCTAAAGAGACTTTCCTAAGTAACTCTTTTTCCACAAAACAAATACAACTGTCGCTTAAGTTTTCATCACCAATCCGATTGCGCAAATCTGACTTCAAGTACTTCATTGCCGAAAAACATCTTTCAACGGTTGAGGTTGCAACGGGTAATACAAGACCTAGCTTCAATAAACGATAGACCAATGCAAATGAAAGATGTTTCTTTGTTTCAACCAACAATTTAACAAGACATGATAAACCATCCAAGTTGGCAAATCGTGTATCCGCTTTTAAGTTATCAATATAGGTTGCTAGTTGAATCGGAAGTCTTCTTTTATCATTTTCATTGAAATCATACGGGTACATATCGGATAATCTTAGTATCTTTGGAATGTCAAACCCACGAAAATTATCACATGGACTCAAACTACTCAAACAAACAAGTAACTCAGATGTTACCTCGTTAAAACAATTCCCAAACTCTTGTATTTGCATATCTAGAACCGCATTGAAGCAATCATACTCAAAGTAGTGACGATATGTGATATTTGTTTTTTGTCGTGGCGACTTTGGGTTAATGTATTCATCATTCATGTTCACCACTTCAAGTTCATGTTTCTCACAAAAAAGGTTAACTTTGTCGAAGAACTCTTTAAAACCCTCCATTCTAAACTCCTCAAGTTGGCGCTTGGTAGAAGAAACCAACGAAACCGCATTCAACAAATCTTGCTCCTTTCTTTGAAGACATTGTGACAATGTGTTTGTGACGTCTAAAATATGCAACATCAAGTGTAAGTAAAATACAAAGTTGTATTTTTTCATCTCCGCTTGAAGTCCATCCGCTTGTTTAGCACTAGCAAGATTGACACCAGTTTCTTCAACGTATTTAAGGACTTCCATAACCTTCGGATATAAGGTAATCAAACGAGAAAGTGTTTTGTAGTGGGAATTCCAACGTGTATCTCCAGGCCTTGCAAGAGACATTTCTTGATTCAAACCACTTCCTGTCTCGAGTTCTTCTTCCAATTCCTTTTGACTTTCACGAAGCTTATCTTGTCTTTTGCAAGATGCACCAACGACATTTGTTAGACACACAACCGTTTCAAAAAGTTTCCAAACACCTGTATGTTTGTTTGCAACCGCCACAACAACAAGTTGTAATTGGTGAGCAAAACAATGTACATAGAATGCAGAATCGTTTTCTTTTAAGAATAATGCTCGTAATCCATTAAACTCACCTGACATGTTACTTGCACCGTCATAGCCTTGGCCTCTAATCTTAGCCACACTCAACCCATGTCGGCCAAATAAATCATCAATACCGGATTTCAGTGCTAACGCCGATGTCTCCATGACATGAACAAGCCCAATAAACCGTTCCTTAACAATCCCATATTTATCCACATATCGAATGACCACCGCCATTTGTTCCTTTTTTGATACATCACTTGATTCATCAACTAATAAAGAAAAAACATCACCATCAAGATCGTCAAAAATTTGTTTAAGTACCTCTTGAGCAAAGCAATGTTTAATATCTTGTTGAATTTTTGGACTTGTCATTTGGTTATTCCTAGGTGCATTCCCTAATATAACCTTACCAATTTCTTCATTTACTTCACCAATTAGTTCTAACCATTCCAAGAAATTCCCTTTATTTGACGATTCATCTGATTCATCATGGCCACGAAATGCTTGTCCTTGATTCAATAATTTTTTTGCAACCCTCATTGAAGTACTTAATCTAAGTCGGTATTCTTGCCTTTGCTTTGAATCTTGTTTCTTAAAAGCGGCTCGTATAGATTGATTTTCGTTAAGCAAATCATCACACTTTTTCAAACACTTGTTGTGTACACTATTAACCTCACCCTCGTGTTTATACAATCTTTCTTCTTTTTTCCAACCGTTAAACCCATCGGTAACAAACGTGTCTCTATGATCTCCAAAGTACCCTTTAAACAAGTAGCAACATAAGCAATACACGCTATCATTTTTTATACTATACTCTAACCATCTAGGATGATTGTCATACCAACTTACACTAAAACGTCTTTTATCTTTTCCGATCATTGTTTGTGGGAATGTTATATCTCTTGGTTGACATGGTCCTCTAAGTAAATATGCCCTTCTAATTTCATCTCGTTGATTAGGGTTATATGATAAAAGTGGTTTCCGATCTGCGGGATCCGATGGAAGAGTATCCAAGTCAACATATTCGGGTGTTTTAGAAGATGATTGATCATCTTTAACCTTCGGCTTGAAGAATCGTTCCATTAATAATATTTTTAAACACCTAAACAAAATTAATCCAACAAATATTTAAACTTATCCAACAAATTGATGTTAATATTAACAAATTGATGTTAATGGTTGCTGTGCACGGTCCAGTGAAAAGTTGTGCAATTGTACAATTAATATTAATAATAATATAGTATGCAAATATTTGACTATTTGGGTTAAAGCACTACCTCGAAAACTAAAATTAGGTCTAAATAAGACTTCTTCTTCTTCACAGTACCGCTCGTCACAAGCTCTACGGCTCTCCGACTTTCGGTCTCTAGTATTTCGTTCCACTCTTCACAACACGATTCTTAGTCTCGAATTCCAGATCTACGGTCTCCTGCTCGGAAAAACCTTACGGCGACTCCCGATCTTCCGCCGCTCGTCACAAATTCAAGGCAAGTCGGTAACTCCAGGTTTCGCCGTGATTATGCATACATATTTGAATTGGGCTATTGTGATGGGTTTAGTTGATGTAAAAACTGTTTAATGTGGGCTAATGCTAATTAAGCTTGATTTTTCTTTTTATTTGTTTTATGAGCAATAGTGTGAAAATTAAATTGAGGGGGGCGATTGCAAAATTTTAAGGGGGTCGGTTAGGATTTTATCATATATATACTATTAAAAAAAAATTTTCAAGGTGGGCGGCTGCCCCCAAAGCAATACGTGGGTACGCCCCTGGTTCTGGTAACCCTTTCATGAAGATGAAGATGTATGCATGTTAAAAAGAGGAGGGAATGTGAAGCATTCTAACATGATTGTTACAAATTAACTCTCTTCATCTCTTGTGTTTGAGCATTGGTGTTGAAGATGATTGCTGGATAACTAAATAGCTGAGAACTTATCGCAATGAACAAGAGTGGCTTTCTGCAATGGCACATGGAGATCAAGTTAAAAGTTCCACAACCACAGTTTCGGGTGTAGTATTTGCTGCATCCAATTCTCTCCCTCTGTACTAGAACATGATACGGTGGGCAGGGCTGGCCGGGGCATGTGCAAGGTGGGTGACCGCCCATAGCTCATTCTTCAAAGGGGTAGTGGCGGAGCTTGGCTCGATGTACAGGAGGTCAGGAGCAAACTCATATATCTGGCAAACCCTAACGTGTATTAAATTTTCAGGTGAAAAACGCATAAAATTATACGAAGCGAAAAAAGAGGGGCCGCGCCGGCCCTAACTATCCTTCGCCCATGCCAAGGGACTCGAGATTATAAAAAAGGTTATGTATTTTATATATAATTTGTTAAATAAGAGCTTATATATTAATTTTAAAAACAAAGTGTTTTATTTTTGGACTATTCTCTTACGAACATTTGATTTATTTTAAATCAACGTAACATTTAAATATACTTTTGCCAAAACTCATTTTGCAATTATCTTTTTTTGAACAGCTAAACGAGTCTTCAGACCCAACAACCCACGCCCTGCGACCACAGACCGCTACCAATCCCCGGAAACATTTAAAGCCGGGCGTTGGCGAGTGCCGAATCGAGGAACCGCCACACCATCTACGAGGAAACTCACACTGATAAAAACCCCCTAGCTCACCCAAAACATTTTTTGCTCCAGACGAGACTCGAACCCAAGACCTCCCATTGCTGGTGGTCAAGGAGTACCACTAGGCTATAAGCCTAATGATCATTTTGCAATTATCTAATTAGCATTAGCCCATTTAAATTTGAGTCCAATAAAAAATTATATCAAAGGGCTAATTTATCATTATTTTTTGTTTATTTTTGTCAAGTTGGATTTATTTTAGTTACACTTAACATTTGAACGTTTTTTATGATTTTTTTTTTTGCCACAAGTATCATCATGGTATTTATTTTTTATGATAAATCAACTTCATATTTTAGGAGCTTTTTTTTCACTTGCACGTCCTGAATTATTAAGAGGCTGTTTGGTTAAGTCTGAATTATTAATATCACCGCTAAGCATGGATGTGGCCATTAGGTAGCACATGGTGTGCATTATACGTGAATGCGTGCTCCATGGTGTCTCAAGTAATAATTTCCCTAAGATTAAAAAAAAAATACTTCTAAACTCAAGTCATAAGAATAAAAAGAAAATGGTGAAGATTGCTTAGGTCAATCATTGCAAACTTTGTTGAGGGTGTTTCAATTATATCACACGTAATAAAGTAGATTCAGAAGTTGTAAAACAATGGTATTCACATATAAATAATATAAATGCTCATTTACCCCCTTGGCGATAGATAGATACTTACCACATGTATTACAATGAAACCTACGTGATATGATACAGTTGTACTATGTCAAGGTGTTATTTGAACCCTTGTAACGATTTGCTCATTCGATAGACATGTATGGGAGTTTTTTGATCATTAAAATGTGGACGTCGATGCATTTATAGCCAGAAACGTCTCTATGACATTCCACCCCTACAATTTGGAATTTGACATTAACCACCAATAGTGTTTTTATGCCTGTCCAGAGTGCTAATAGCCTTAAATTTATGTTGAAATAGCCGCATACATCGGGTAACTGTAGGACCAAGTGACAGGGAACTAGTTCCCCAATGTAGTTTTCCAGCAAGGACCTAAACTTGTTTTCCATGGGAAGTGACCAATTTGGGACAGCCTGAGCTTGGGTGTAAGATATAAGTAGACGAGATAGGTGTGGTGTGGATGTGATGTGTAGCTTAAGAAGGGTAATGAGTTTGGTGACGTTAGCCTTAACCCATGTGGTTATGTGTTGAGTGTCGGTTGAAACTAGTTGATGGGTGGGAGGTGTTGTAGATTTGGGTAGCATGCCTAGTTGGGTTGAAAGAAGGGATGTGAGTGATGTAGGTTATGTTGTGCCAGTCTATTTGGTGTGGTCAAGTGGTGGTGGGATGTTGAATGGTGTGGTTGAAGGGTTAACCGGGGATAGGGTCAAAGAATGGAATATCAGATCATTGAGAAAGGTGGATGATGAGTTTACCAAGTCATAGCATATTAGCATTGGTAAATTGGTGGAAAATACATTTGGTGAACGGAGATTGAAGCTTGTGTGGTTGAGCAACAGAGGTGTCAGAACAATACACACTCCCAAACTTACGACGACGATCATAAATTGGGTGATAAAGATACAGGGCAAACGCCATGTTAAAAGATCGTGTATTGGTGTGTAAAATATTATCAAGGTTTGTGAATGAAGGAATTGCATCCTCTAGATATGGATTCTTTGAGTGTTATTCATAAATCCTCCATATACATGTAGGACTTTCAAAAGAATACATCCTCTAAATATGTAATGGAAAATAACAAATAATAATAATAATACAATGACAAATATATATGGTCTAATAGAGTGAGCAAAAAGGTAACATCCTTCCTAAAAGTATCCGTTTTGAATTTGCTATACTTTACAAGAATTGAAGAAACTGATTCCACAAGGTCTATAGTGGCATTAATGGTAATTTTTTCAAATTTATTTTAATACACTACTCAAAATACACAAACACACACGTTTCTTTTGAGGTTTAGTTGGATTATCTTCATTTTATCCTTTTGTAGTTAAGAATGTTGTTTTAAAAATAGGTAAATAGTATCATATTTAAGTTCATACAATTTTCCTAAAATAACATCAACTTACCCATACTGAACAGGTATAATACTAGCTACAGGTGCACAAATCGGGTTTTTTTTTTGAACCGGTTCCGGTTCCGGTTCCAATAGGTTTAGGTTCCAGTTCCGGTCAACAAAGTCAATACCCGGTTCCGGTTCTACTTCCGGGTTTCGACCGGTTCGGGTTTTGGCCGGGTACATGTAGAACCAGTTCTGGTTCCGGTTTCGGTTTTAATTTGTCTAAAAAACCGGACCCGTTTGTACCCATCGGTTCGGGTACGACCGGTTCCAGGCCCGGTTTTTTTGCCCACCTCTAATACTAGCTGTACTGTTGTAGTGTGTTATGGGTTTGTTCCCTATGATCTCAATTTGGTCTTGGATCAGTATATCGTTCAATCGTGGGTTTGATCCTACAAGTCACCAGAGCAACATAAGTTCAACTTTTTAATATTAATCTAAAATTAATCATTGAAAAACTATTGTCTGTGTTTGTCTCTAGAGTATTGATCGTCAAGTACTCAAGTTTTGCTCATTCCGGAAACTTGGGACTCACATTCACAGAAACTTCTTCAAAAAGAACATATAGATTGAATTGAATATAAGGCTCAACCACATTTGCCCAAGTCAAATTCAGAATCTTCAAACCACATCTGGATCAAGATACAAGATCGTTAACGTTTTAATAACCACCACCGATCTGACACTGGCCATTAACTTTTACCATGAGCAGGGGAGGTCATCTGGGGGTTCGCCACCATCTACAGTAAGAGGACTCCGACAGGTTCCTTGGTTTGACTAAACCGGCAGGAATAGGGTGTACGAATAGCACTGATCGTAGACCATCCAGATGCTTATGGGGCAGAACAAACCGATTGATTAGTTCCCGGATTTTTTTGTATAAGTATTTTAGATAGACTTGAATGAAGCAGGCTGAAAGTCGTATATATTACTCTATTTCGAAGTTAAAAAGCAATATAAATGACCAAAAACAAATCAACAAACATCATTTCTTAACCATCAGCACCAGACCCAACAGTTTGATAAGCAACAAACCAAAAAACCAAACCATGATCAATTTCATGTTAACAGCTCAGTAAAACATCACGTAGAGAGAAAACCAGCATGATTAGGGTTGCATCTTACCTAAAGGACTGCTACCAAGTGAATCAGGTGGTGGTGGTTGTGGTTGTGGTTGTGGTAGTTCACTTGTTTCGCCTTCAGGTGAGGTTTCACTGTTTTCAGGGTGAAAATTGATTGGAAACTTTGTAACCCTTGGTTTGTCAGTTAATATGTTTCTTTGAACCTTATCGATAATCACCTTTTGTGGTGGTTCTTCTTTTAGCTTCTCGTCATCATAGTCATTGTTCACATAATAACCCACACGCACAAATTCTTGACCCACATAAGAGCACGTCAGCAAAAGCACAGTAACTCCAATTATATCTTCTTCACGAATCTTTGATGGGTCTGGCGGGTCTGCCTACCAATGTTCAAGATTCATCTGTAATTGCAGTATTATTTATTAAGCCGTATTGAAAAGGTGGGTAGTAAAATGTACCTGAAAAACAAAACGATAGTTCCCCACATTGACAGGACCAACTAGTACACTTTCCAACAGTTGATCATAAGTTTCATCCTCAGCAGATCCAACATATATCAGTTTCCACTCCAGATCTGCAAACAAAAAGTAGTGATCTAGGTTATGAACTTATGATGTATGGATTGGAATAACCACATACGAGAACAGAAAGTTATAAAGATATCACTATATCAGTCAATAAATCAACATCAGATCAGAGTTGATGTAAATAAAGTGTTTCAGGAATAACACAGTCAATCAAACACTCGTAAACCACAAAAATGGTTGATCATATTTGAATACGTTAGATGCAATTGTGAAAACAACAAAGACACATAAAGCTTAACGAATTGAATGCATTATCAAATTATAATGAAAAACATTTCATTCTATGATCACACTATGAATTAGATGCCCTGCCATCTTAATAGAATGAACCAAAAGGCTGCTTCTTGTACACAAGATGTGACACCTTAACCAAAATCCAACACTGTTCATCTATAAGAGAGATCATTGATGCATTTTGGATGCATTGGATGTGGAAAAAAAGAGATTTTCATAGCTAGGTGTGTTTGGGTGAAAGAAATTTTAGGATGGATGATGAACACACTAGGCAAATCACACATTAGTTGTGGATATATTCAACTTCAAATGCCACCAAGATTTTTGGATGCATTGATTGTGGATGAGTTGATGACTTCACATTTAAGCATAGTTTGGGTGGAAAAACATAGATGCTGAAAAGTTTCCACTCGGGTAAACAAAAACACATATGTGTGTTCTTTGTGGGCGACGTGGACAGTATAGCTTGGTATGCAAAATCTCCCAAGACGTCTTCACCCAAGGAAGCCATAAACAAATCTGTGAGCTCCTGGTGTGCAAAGCTGATGTTACAGTAGAAGTATCACCATATCAAGAAACCACAAAAGGGTGGTTTTCCCCCATTCTATTGCCAAACACCCAGTATTATGATGCTATATGTGAACACAACCAAATTATCAAGAATTACACAACTATTTAACCTAATTTCTAATATACTTTGATACAAACAGCTAATCAGAAGGGAAATCATCCACATTATCTCTTACTCACGTAATCAGACAAACTTCAATCAACCAGTTCCGGGTCCAGAAACCCTAAAACCCAAATCGAACTACTCGATTACGTGATTAACCCTAACCGAAACTACAAATTCAAGAACCAACTTCAATAACGAGCATGCGGTTGATCAAACATAAAGGGATTGCAATTGTTACCTTCTTTAAGAGACGAAACACACTCGTACGAGATTTCAAACTGGAAAGGCGTGAGAAAAGACGCCGGATTGTCCAACACCGTCACGTTCGTAATGTTCACTGCGCTCATTGTGGAAACTGAAAAACAAGCGAAATTAAGTGTTCGAATCGTAGAAATTGTGAACCCAAAATCGTTGGATGTGAAACCCTAGCTACCTCTTGAATCTTCTCATTCGGAATATTTAAAGAACATGAGATGAATTGGAGACGATGATTGAACGAAAGGGGTACTCGAGGAAATAAGAGTGTCGGAGAAGAATGGCGTATGATTTTGTGTTCCGAGATTTATTTATAGCGTTGACCGGCTATTGACAGTGTCTACCGGGAAGAGCCGGTGGAGGAACTGCTAAAGGGGTCCACGTTTAGGCGTTTTTTGAGTCACGCGATGGCGGGAAGTAAAGCATGTGAGAGTCACGTGTTACACAAATTAAATTGTAAAAATGATTTATTTGGTTATTATGAAATATGAATAAACTAACAAATGATCATGTTTGCATGGTCTAATTTTTAATTTTATAGTGTAGAACTATATAAAAAAAATACTAAGTATTATGTTATAGTATAAATCGGCTAAATATGTTAATTGGTCAAATTACATGTTATAAACATGTCCTAATCTTGGTATGTCTAACATGTCCTAATCTTGGTATGTCTAACTTGGAATGTTTGTTTAGGGGTGTTTACGAGCCGAACCGAGCCGAGCCAGGGGTCAGCTCGGACTCGGCTCGTTTTTAAACCGAGCCTGGCTCGGCTCGGATTGTAAACCGAGCCTGAAATCTCGGCTCGGACTCGGCTCGTTTTTAACCGAGCTGGCTCGTCTCGGCTCGTTTTTGGCTCGGTTTTTACATAACAAATTTAATATTTGAATCGCATTCATCTTAACTCGGCTCGTTTTCTCCATTGAGTCCTGACTTCTACAAAGGCCACATGCGAGAGAGGTCGAGCTGTCTGTGACAGACTGACGTCTGGTTGTGACCGTGTTAGATCCGACCTGCATGTGGCTAAGACCAACCGTCATATGGTTGTAACCGTGCGCGAAACGTCTGGTGTGAGGATTGTGGCTCCAACATATTTGGGATTTATGGTTTGAGAAGTAAGAGTAAAGAGACGTGAATATGTAGAATTGAGAATTAAGAATATGATTTAGAAATGAAGGATTAGTGAAACACCTGAGAATTGAGATTCATTTCATATTTCTATCATCTTTTCTTTTTTTCTTTTTCTTGTTTTATCATACTTACAAAATAACACTAAAGTATAGTTATTATTGAAAGTAACCATATAATTTTATATTTTAGTATTGCATGTTGTACAAACGAGCCGAGCCACGAGCCGAGCAACGAGCGAGCTACGAGCCGAGCCAGCCTTCGCTCGGACTCGGCTCGGTTACAAACGAGCTTTATTCGAGCCGAGTTTTATCCGAGCTTTTTCCGAACGAGCTACGAGCCGAATCAGAGCTTCGAGCTTTTTGGACAGCCCTATGTTTGTTGTGATTGTGTAAATTTCAGGTAGTAGAGGGACTTATGATGAAGATATAAGAAGGTGTAGGATACTTGCTAATTTGTTAGTAGAGATGTCGTAAACTACAGGTACTGATTGCGTATTTTCTCTAAGTACATATTGTGTTTCAGTTAGAATATGGTGAGATCGATGTGTATCTTCATTCATGTATGCTCTTGTTCTTGATGAACAAAATCCTATTTAGAGAGTCTTATTCATTGGCCAATTGCTTCAATAATTTTAAAACAAGTGTTTTAATTAAAATATTATTAACACACTATGAGTAATTAAATTTTAGAATAGTATAAATTGTTTGGGTTTTAGTGTCTAAGAAAATTATCACAAAAGTGTTTGTATTATTTTATTTTATGTCTTTTTATTCAGATTGTTGTACGCAGATATTATTTATATTTGGAAACAACTAAATAGAATTTGTGTATAAACAAATCACAATACGTCAATAGTCAATACCTAATTGAACCTTTAAATTTGAACATGCCGTTTTGATGAGTTTTAGCGTGCCAATAAAGATGTTAGACATCTCTATAAAATTACCTAATTGTATCTACACAAACTTTGTAAATGTGAGCAGACCATTAAAAGATTTTAGAAGAATCGTTATTAACTTGTGTGTCAAAACCAATACCACACCAGCAACTTAATTTGAAAACTTGTATGCACTGCTGTAAAGAGTTTGGACGCATTGTTCAACGACCTAAATACACCATCTTTTGAGTTTGAATGCGCTTTAGAAAAACTATAGCATGCCGTTTAAGTGTTTAACATTTAACTTGTTTAGACTCAACTGCTCCCTAATTTGTAGACATTTTTTAATAGATCATGTTATTTTCACAGCCAACTCACACGCTCTATGTCTTGTATACATGGGGCAATCATTTTTGTCAGAATTTCTAAGTGTCATAGGCCTATATAAGAGTGTATGGGTACTATACAAGGCGTATACGATACCAATCATTAACGAATCAGTAGGTGTCATAGGGGGCTATACGCCTCGTATAAGCCTATACGAGACGTATGGGTCAGTGGGGTGTTAAAATAGAAAGTTAGGTGTGTAAATAACCCCCTTTTATTTAATACATCTCACCCTCTTTCATATAAGCAGGATAGGATGATTGGGAGTTTTAAAAGGGTACAAATGTACAATGAAGCGGAATCAGTTGAAGACTAGGATTTTACTATTAGCTATGCCTTTTTGGCATATATTCATCAAAAAGGTTGATGAGGAAATTAAAATATTGAAACTATATAATTAATAACAATTTCTTAGTACAAATGTGTGCTTCAACTTCAACTTGAGATTTTGATCTATCCAACGGTCATACAACTTCTCAAATACCCGATAATCCTCGCATCAAGAACGACTGAGGAATGTAGAGTTTGATTCAACAATTTCTTAGTACAATAAAAAAGCTAAATGAATGATAAACTGTGCAGGAAAATATCAGTCATCATAGGAAGAATGAGGGGAAGCTGTACAGCCAGGATCAAATGGATCTTCAGACCCACAACAATGCCAATATTGAAACACTTTACCAGATTCAGGTGTGTTCATGGTGCCACCAGTATAAACACTCTCGAATTTTCGCTTTGTTTCTCCTGATATTAACAAAAACAGAATGGATTTTTATCATGATGCAACACCCTGAAACCTATTCAAGCTTATTTTTAATAGATTTAATTGACACAACAAGAAACCAACTTTGCTTTGAAATGTCATATACTCACATATAACTTGTTTAATAAGCAGGTAGTGTTCAGGTTAACTTGATGAACCATATCAAGATTACTAACATTCAAATGATAACTTTTAAAAGATCGCAAATTTTTCATCAAGATGAATACGTGTTGATCAGCAAGAAATACTTCTCATATCTAAATCAGAAGAATGTGGATTGGGTGGAAAGATAACCAGGGTCCCTCTCGAGTTTCATAATTTGCAGATTGTGTGAGATTACATACAAAAACATGAAAATTAGCTTCACATGTAAATTCATAGAAACAGGTGAAAATATATAAGTAAATTCAATTGTAAAAAAACGAACATAAGAATTACCGCCAAAATGCGCAGTGTGGAAACGACAAGCTTCGGGATGATTGAGTGAAGGATCGAACTGTGTTTTGCACAGCTTGCAAGTTCTTAAATTCGTTGGCTTAGTTTCTTCCACCGAGCATTGAATGGGGTACTTTCTGATCATACGATGAATTGACAGACGTGAAATCTTCGTTGAGAATCCAATTAAGCGATGAAAATTGACAGGATTCCGATGAATGAAGGAATTCGTTGAACAGATTTGTGTCGCCATTGATGAGCTGGTATTTCCTCGGTGAAAATTGAAATCCCTAGAATTTAGGGGAAAATGAAAACCAGGCCATTATGTCAAATGAGTTGGTTCCTTTGCAAAATGACCCCTTTTAATTTTATTTAAATGGTTTTGTTATTCTCACACTCATTCACACAACTCACATCCCATGTACGTCTCGTATATGTCTATAGAAGACGATATACGAGACGTATATGAGGACAGTCATTAGGTTTCAGATTTTGTCAGTGCCTTGGACTCCTATACGCGTCGTATAGGTCATATATGCAGCTCTATATGTGACCAATCATTGTGTGTCAGTGTCAATAATTGGACTAGAGCATAGACCTATACGTAAGGCTATACGTCTCGTATACACATATACGAGCTGATGCGTATAGGGTTGGTGAAGATGTTAATATAAAAAAGTTGGGTGCTTAAATAAGAGTCCCATTTTAAATTATAGGTTTGTAAGTTTGCCCATGTAAGCATTTACTGTTTTCGCATCAAGAAAAGGGGAATAATTTTTAGAAAGTAAATAAAATAGAGAAATTAGATATGATAATGAAATTTATTGAGAAATATAACATGAGAAATTAAAGAGAAAGTCAATTTGACTATGTGGTATGGAGACTCAATACACAAACTATCTTTTGGTGTATGATCTTTTGTTTCTTACCGGACATATATATAAACGAGGATCAAATAACATAAATAGAAACATGAGGACAAATTTGAAATATAACTTTCCTAAATGGAATTATCTATCACTATGAGATTGCAAATATATGAAAAGCATAAGACCCACCAAGGCGAGCTATTGGCTTATGAACATATACATTGATATATATCATTTACTAATATGATATTAGAGAGTTATTATTATTGTTTATTGTATACACTCAAAATCATTCATCTATAATTCTTTTTGATTCCGTCATTGATATATGTCATCTTGACAAGCAGTGACACATTTTATTAAAGTCACATTCATGACTAATCACTCGTAATATTTTACTTATATCTCTTAAGACATGTTGGAACTTTAAAAAGTTGTTTTATTATTAAAATGTTTTGTGTAAAGTGTGAAAAAAAAGAAAAAGAAAATGATAAACTTTTCATTACCAATTAAATTGTAATGGATTGGTCATGAATATGCTTGTTAGTGGGCATAATGGCAACCTTTGAAATGACATGACTACAAGTATATATAGAGGCATTTGGCCTCTTGTGAAAGTTGCTAGTATTGAGATCGTTACACCACTTGAGATACACACACATAAGCTTCAAAGGTTCCAAACACAATCATATACTTTGTTGAGTTCTCAACAACCTACAACGATCAGTTCCTCGTGTTAAACACTCTTGTTTTAGGTGACGTTTTGTGTTTTCGGTTAACTCCTGCAGTACACACTGCTTCGGCTGTTGTACCCTGGGAAATAGTCGGGTTCACATGGGTGGCCCGAAATATGTTTTAAGGGACCTCTGTTGAACAGAAATCCTCAGCCGCCGAACTCATTTCAATTCGTTACATCTTGTTTATACTTCTTCTTGTAATTTCAATTTTAGCATTTTTTTTATTTCTTGTCTAACCTTATTTTATATTCTGTATTTTTCTGAATTGTAATTCGAGTAATTGAATAATAAAAGTATTTGTTTATTTTATGAATAGTGTTCCTACAAGCTTAAAACATATTTTAAAAACCACCGTTCATAAGTTTGTGTTTTTAAAATTATCGGATTACAAAACAGAAATATAAACTATTTAGTTCCGTACAAATGTTTGTTTATCAAGAAATTTAAAATGTATTTTTAAATTTTGTTTTTAGTAAACAATTATTGTTTTTTTTATTAATAGGAAAATTCAAACATTTTGTTTTGGTTTTTTTTTTGTAAACCATAACTGATTATTTTCTATTTTGATAATTGTTAACAAAGTTTGGTTTTATATAATTCAATTTGTTTTTGTGTAAACCAAAAGTTTTATAAACCGTTTTGTTAACGTTTATTTAACGAACATATTCAAATCAATTTTTTTTGTACGAATTTTATAAACGATAGTTATAATCGTTTATTTCTAACTAGCGTGTTAGAAAAAGGTTTTTATGATATAAAAACTGAAATTATAAAACGCTTGATTTTTTAAAAAAAATATATAATTCAATTTTGGGGTCGGTTTTGTGTAAACCATAATTCCTCAAATAAGTGTCAAATTTTAATAAAATTTGGTTTTGAGTAAACCATACGGTTTTTTGTAAACCACAAAATATTTTGATAAATTAAGCTCATCAAAGTTTAAGCTTAAAGCGACGGACTTGTAGTAACTGGAAGGGTGGACATCGTTATCTGAGTTTCCTGTCTAGGAAAACAATTCGCATATATCTCAATCAGCCAAGAGACCTGTCTTGCTTTCTTGGGGATTCTTAAAGAGAGTGTCTTAACCTATTAGGCCAAAACAAGTAATGCAAACGTCGCATAAACTCAAATAATTTTGTTTGAGTTAAAAAGTTTAGTTTATACTTTGGTTTTGTGTAAACCTTATTTTTGAAAATCTGACTTGCTTAGTTTACATTTACACTCTTGTTTCAGTAATAACAATTGTACCTGCTCAAACTTCAACACCTATGGGACCATTAGTTGGTACCCAAGCTGCCCAGACTGTGGCAAATCATGCTGAAAGACCTGAAAAGTTTTCGGGTTTGGACTTTAAGAGGCAAGAAAAGATTTTGTTTTACTTGACCACTTTGAACCTTGCGAGGTTCTTGACTGAATCCCCTCCTGCGATTACTGATTTAGTTGGGGAAGTGTTGTACTTGCATGCCTGTACAGAAATTTGTGTAAGGCAACACATCCCGACGCTGTAGAAATTACCGGACCTGTATATTTATTACAATTGTGGGCATTGGAGAGGTTTGTAAATATTGCCCCGAGTATACACTCGTTGTATACGTATGATCAACCAATCGGTTATCGGTACTTATTTCAAGTCAACTATATTATTTTATAAACAAAATTGTCCGTTTAATTTAAGATTTTTCATAGGTGGTTCAAGAATTTAAGTTATCGAGACAGCCCGTCTCATGTCTTGAAAGCTTACCGATCGCAACTACAATCGTTACGAGATGAGTAGGTTATTTAAAAAATTTTCTTTTTAATTTATTAACACATTGTTAGTCTTAATTGTGAATTTTTTTCGTAGTTTACATGGACCCCCTACGATAGCATAATGGAAAGACTACCTTTCATTTGTCGTAACTGTGAAGCTAGTTGGACGTGCGAATGCTTTCTCATTCTTTGGGAAGTTGTTGAGCCTCATCACTCTTCTAGAGTTAGGAGACAGTTTGGTTTGTTGCAAAACATTCCAAACCCAATTCCTCTAACAATGGACCAACACCACACGATTCATAATTTGAATCGTGGTGGTAAATTAAATAAGGATTGGTTAAGGCATCATCAGCAATATGTGTCTTCTTGGAACCTGCGTTTAACTAACACGATTGACGGACAACATGTTCCGGCACCAACTGTTAGTGATGACTACATGAGGTGGTATAGGTCTCGTACCGTCCTCTATATAACCAATCCTAGATCAGAAGAGGTCAACCCGCGGGGATTTCAAAATGACGGTGGTGCATATCAACTAATGGTATATTTATAAAATATGAGGGGAATATTTTATTTATTTTTTTAAAAGATATTTAATTTATATTTTTTATTATAGACGGATGGCATGGTTCAAATATACCAAAGTACAAGACAATTTATTGGTGACAATCCTGAAACGCAAAATCAATTTCAACGTATACAGGACACAGTTTCACAAGTGATGGGACTTGCACACGAGGGTCATCGTTTGGAATTGCCAACACACTTGACAACCCAATCTGTTAACTCTATGGGCAATGAGAATGTATCCCAAGTTGTTCGTAGACGTGGTAGGAGACGTAATACACGTGGTGCCGGCCGAAACAACGAAGATATGGCCGATGAAGCAGGACCGTCTGGCTTTCAAAATTTCGAAGCAGGCACATCTCGCTTTCAAAATTTTGAAGTAGGAGGAACATCAAACTTTCAAGATGAACCAAATGACCAAAATGTGTTTGTAGGGCTTGAATCACCTTATATACCTACATTCAACAGCCCTAATTCACCTGCTGGTTCATATAGTGAGTTTGGTGTGACACCACAGCACCACATGGATTATACCGTTACTCCAAATGTGGTTCCTACGTATGGACAACAGTCTTCGTTTGATTATTTTGCTGAAGATCTGTCTATGTATGAACAACCACTTCGTTTGGTTACCGGCAAACCGTTGAACATTTCTAATAACTTCAGGGAGTCGTGCATCGCATACAGACGATTCATGGCCGACCAAATGTACTTTTGGAGATGTTTGCCACGCCCGGGGTGATTCTTAGGATTTAGTGTTTTATTTTTAAGATTATTATATATTTGTATTTTTCCATGTCGTATGTGTTGTAACAACTATGTCATATGTCTTTTCTAAGGATTTAGTGTTTTCTTTAACTGTTGCTATTTATTAACCCATGTGAAAACACATACCAACTTCAAATAACATTAAACTGATTTAAACATTTCCTCATAAAGAAAACACATAGTGATCAAATATGATAACCATACATATATAATTAATCATTAAATATTGAATCAAACGAGCAATCCGAATCTGTACTACGTTCGTCCTCCCATGGGTCGTGATTCCTCCAACGATTTAACGTCTCTTCATCTACATCATCATCAACTGCCCATGGATCAGCCGGCACGTACTCATCTTCTGGTTCTTCCTGATCTTGATTATCTGGAAATAGGTTATTGAAAGCCCAATTCCAATACACATCATTGCCTTCTTCATTCCATTCCTCAATGCTTGGAAAGTTTGCAAGAATGTTTGTAGGCGGGTTTACAGGAGTGATTAAATCCAGGTTTACATGAGGGTTTATAACCGGGTTTACAATCGGAGGCTGGATGTCTGGGTTTACAATCGAAGGCTGGATGTCTTCCTCATCACTAGACGTTTCTGATAAATTTTCAGGTGGTGGTTTTGGAGTAGAAAAAATATCGTTTCTTCTCCTATACATTTTTCTATCAACATGCAACAATAACACCTACTTACAACTTTTTATACAACAATAATAACTAATTTTAAAATTAAAATAAAAAAACATGCGTGCTATGCTTTCTACCACATTAGAAAAAAACAAAAAAAAAGGAAAAAAACATTCAAAAAAAACGTGAAAGCCCATCAAAACGTGAAAGCCTTTAATTTTTGCATGGCATGGTGCATGTGCTGGTGTCAGATATCTGCGACTGTTGGATGAAAACAAAAAAAAAGCACATCACATATGAATCCGCTGGTGTCAGATGCGGAACCCTAGGGTCCGCTGGTGCTAGGTGCGGAACCCATAGGGTCCGCTAGTGGTAGCAGCGTATGCAATGGCTCCGTTTAAACCCCATCCAACCACGTTGAAGTTTTCCAGAAAATGTTGGAATCCTCTTGTGGGAGGCTTGGATCCGCTGGTACCAATTGCGGATCACCGGTTGACTGTTTGAGTCCGCTGGTAGCATTGGCGGACCACCCATAAACCATTAACATTCGTTGACCAACCCGGTTTTCATTTCAAATGTGAAAAGTACACCATTTTTCCAAAAACTTCGTTTGTGATATCGCATATATAAAGTTAGAAATAAGGGCTCAAACGTAAATAGAAAATTCGCTTGGGAGTTTCCTGCATGTTTCTTAAACATGAGGGATCATTCATGCAACAAGAACGATAAACATCGTGGTTCAATTCAAACGCGAATCCATCAAACTTGCCCCCAAATCGATATTCTAGGGCTTCAATTTAGGACCGCACGACTTCAATTAAGCAGTGTAATCAGGCTGAATAAGATTCGATCAATGGCTAATACTAACAGAAGAGAAGAACCACTAACAGCTCCACCGGTCGATCAATGGTTTGACCTGACCTTAGGTTCCTCTTTCCAAGACAACCCGTCTTCCAAATTCTGCACTCTTCGCTGTAAGTGTGTGTGTTTTTGATTATGCAATATTCGTGTTATGTGTAGAAAGATATCTTTGGCTTGCCTCATCGAATAACGTTTTCTGTGAAATTTGATTAGATGAAATCTTCTGGGCAGAAAGTATTGTTTTATTGCAATTTAGATAATAATCTATAAATTCAGGATGTTTTGTCATACAGGAAGATGTGATCATTTACTAATTTGATTTTAGTTCATGGATGACCGCTATTATTAAAATCCAAATCTTCTGATTAATCTTGATATTTTAGATGAATTTAAGCCTGCATCAATCGATAAGAACCAACCTGGGAAATTGCATAAGAGTAAGGATAATAAGGTGGCTGTTGAATTTCAAAACAACCAACCAGGGAAACCCAAAGTCAGTTTTGAAGGTAGTATTGAAGATTACAAAGATAATGATGCGGTTTTGTTCTTTGATGGGACAAGTTTTAGGTTAGAGCGGTTGCATAGATCGGTTAAGAGATTAAGGCATGTTCGGCAACCTGGCGAGGCTGCTGCTGCAACCAGTTTATCAGTGCCGCCACCTGAATCCAGCTCACCACCACTTGGGAAGGGACCTAAAGTACATCCCTCAAATAAGAGCTTACTTCCTCCATCTGTAAGTTACTCTCTTGTTCTTTCACTAACTTAAGATATTACTGTTTCATATATTTGAGCATATTTTGTATGTTTGTAACATGTATAGGTTGAAGTTGAACGTATCGAAATTGGAAACTATAAAGGTTTTGGTATGCTCTTGATTCTCAATTCTTTTACATTATGTGTTATTTGATAAATTCACTACATTTCTAAACATTTTTAACTTTTCCCAGATGGGAAAGCTAGAGAAGAAAAGGTTATTGCTAATCCATCAGTCCCTTCAAATTCATTCTATGCATCACCAGATCCCAAGACCGATGATGACCTGGATGAACAGCTGGACATACTCAATGATGATGATGAAATTGAAATTGGTAGAACCGATAATATGGAAACTGTATTACCGGAAAGACAACCATTTACTGGAATTGATATTAATATCCCTCATCAAAATGAAAGTGATGATGAGATTGCAGAGGTTGATGTTAGTGATGATGATGGGGATGGGGTTGCAAATGCTGCAGAAGCTTTGAGAGCACAACTGAATGCCGAGGAAAGAAAAGAACCATCTTCAAGCTCTGGTGATAGTAGTGGAAGTGACAGTGGCAGTAGTAGCAGCAGTGACAGTGATAGTGATAGTGGAAGCAGTGAAGGTGATTCTGTTAACTCTATTTAAGAAATTCTTTAAGTTTTCATTTGATGTAACCCTTTTCAATTACAATCTATATATCAAGGAACCAAAAACACCCAGAAATAAACATTAAAAACAAAAGAAAATATTTGAGATTGACAACTGGAATTCTTCTTGAAATCAAGTTCTAGAGTGGGTTATCGATGAAAATTGTTCTTTTTCGGAAACATAATCTTTGAGTCACTGATTAATCTCATATGTTCATCTTCAAGACTCACCACAGCTTCATCCCCATATCCATCTAGTGTATCATACAAAATGAAAGTGTTCTCCAAAACATCTACAAGGTGCCTCATTTTAGATTTCCCCACCCAAAACTCATCTGGTAAAACGACCCGCCATGAACATGACTGCACCTATAAGCATCAAGATTATCACACAACTCTTGTGCACTGTTTACAGACCCTCCTTCACCCAGCAACCAATCATCCAACCCATTAACCGCAAGTTCTTTGATTCCTTTCTTCAATTGGATCACCAAATTTCCTAAATTGTTTCATTATGATGACTGTTTGTACCGAGTGAGGTTTCTGATAGAGATCTGGCAACAGAGATTCCATTTGTGGCCTCATGTATACTAGGTGAGTCAAAGTCGAATTTTTGAAACAACCCATTTTTTAGTTGAAACAGCCATTGCATATTTGTAGAGAAGTGTTGTTACAAGTGTGATTTTAGTATGGTTTTCCACTAACCTGGTGACGGTTGTTTCAATCGGGCTATATTGTGCGCATCAAGTTTGTGGATTCACTCGTCTCAAGCTCTATCTCGGGTATTATGTATGCAAGATCTAAATGAGAGATGGAAAGTGAGGGTGCGTCTGCAACCTTGTCGGGAACAGATACTGTTAATGCCTTCCTCTACCTTGTGGGAAAAGTAATCTTCTCTGAGCCATCCTGCAAATGGGTAGTAATATTGTATTAGGGTTTTGTGTAAAGATTTATTCAAAACGTCACTGCAAGTGACAGTTTTGGATTTCTATAAGAGGATGATGGGAGAGTACGAATTCAAGGTGGGCTGTTGAGCAACGAGAGTTTAAAAGTTTTGTGGTGATCGGGTGTTGGGACGACGGTTTGATGACTTCTTCTCCATTTTCGATGGTTATTTTGAACATAACGACCATAGATTATGGTATGGCCATTGAACACTTCAATATGCTGCCTATTTCCTAAATTTGCATAGTAAATCTGTAAATCATTGATATGATGCTTGTGGTTTGCTAGTATTTCACTAATCTCTAGGTTTCATAAATTACTCATATCGTCCCAAATTTTAAACATTTGTAACACATATAAATCTCAGGTCATCAAACTATCCTCACATAATTAACCAAATTATCCTCACATAAATTTTGGGACCATATGAGTAATTTATGAAACCTAGAGACCAATAGTGAAATAATAGCAAACTACAAGTACTCTCTCGGCAATTTATTCTTTAAAAAAGAAACTAATAAAATGTTAATTTGGTTATGAATTTTAAGTTGATTAGGGTAAGTTTTTAACCGTCTTGACGAGTAACGACCATTATCAAATGAACATAAAAGTACAAAACAGGGAATGGTCTGGGTCGGGCTTGAAAAGAGTAACCTGGGTGGAATGGTGGTCGGTAGCAAATCAAATTGAAAAACTCATGGCCAGTGAACAGCCCTTGCTTAAATAGTGTGAGTTAAAAGAATATATAGTGACGGTCGAATTTGGATAGTGTGGGCATTTTTTAACTCTGAAACAAGAATATATAGTGACGAAGTTGAAGGCTGATGAGATCATGCCCATGAGACTAAAATGGCTCAAAAGTTCAATGTTAAAGGATATTCTATAGTCTTTTTTGTTGACGGTGTTCATGTGTCATGTAATAGTTCAACTAACAACCATAATCATACCTAGTAAATTTCACTCATTATATGATTGTTTGTAAGGTTTTAAGAGTATGGGATATAAATCTTACATCTATAATCTATCTTAGATGAAAGACAACTTTCAAAGAAACCCTCCCCTCAAGTTTTAATGGTTCAATCTGTTGAGTTATTTTGTTTGACATATGAGAAACCTCAGACCTTGCGGTATACTCCTTGGTTGGGCGTGAGTGGGGCAACCACGGGCGTGGAACACCACCCTCTTTGGGGCGTGGGCGGGCGTGGGAGGGTTGGGCGTGAGTGGGGCAACGGGCTTTATGACCGTTGAGGGGGGATGCATTCGACCGTTGACAACATTAAAAAAGAATCTTATTTAAAAAAAAATATTATATATACAACGAGAAATTAACATCACACACACTCTTTTTTCTTCACATCACACAAAAAACATCAAATAAAAAATCTAGTTTTGTTAGAAAATGCAATTTTTACGTGAAGATGATGATTTTAGCGAAGGCGAAGATTTTTTAATCGAAGCCGCACAAGTTACTCTCGACATCATCAGACAACAAGTTGAGAGACCCATTTTATCTAGAAAAGCACTAATTAATCAAGATTGTCTTGGAGCGCACGCACGGTCGAGCCATATGTGAATTTTATGAAGAAGACGATTCGAATTTGATGGAACATGTGGAGATCAGCGACGTGGAAAAACAAGCAAACCGTCAAATGCTTCGTAACGAGGATACACATGCGAACCTCAAAGCCGATTTGATTGAACATTTATAGAAAAATCGTGAAGTTTAATCTTAAATTTTAATTATATTTATTGTTATGTTTTTTTTAAATATTTGATACAATTATTAATAAATTATTTCTAGATTTATATAATAAAAATACTTACTTCGTTTTTAGAAATGTAAAATAAAAATTAAATTATTGCATCATGATGACATCATCACCAACCAAGGGGCATTTTCACCAAAAGTGGTTATGGTGGGCGCCTACGTGACGCCTACGTGAAGTGGTTGGACCAAGGGTCATATCCCATGGGCCCATGGTCTAATAGCCAATTTTTGTTAAATCAGACACCTTTTTATGTTCAATGGTCTAATCAATTTGGCAAATGAAAGTTGGAAGGATGTTCGTTACTTATTTATAGGTTGTCGATTGAAAAAGAATTGTTCTCTTTCAACAAATTACTATTTGAATGGGTCAAATGGATACCAAAAAAAGTTAGTTTTTGTTTTCTTTTGTTTCATTTTCATTTACATGAAGGTTGGGTCTAGATAGAATTCCTTCTATAATTGTACTTGCAAAAAACTAATTTTTACATGGTTTTAACTATATGTGAGGTTATCAACTCAACGGATCGTCTTCTCATTTCTCGCAACTTTGCTAATGGTTTTGTCATTTGGACCTAACGCTTGCTCCATTTACATATTAAATATAATCTCTTATAAAACCTAGTTAGTTAGGAGGGGTTAAGTTAGATAGCAAACATCTTACAGAATAAGTTATACATACGGTGTCACAATTTCATGATTAAAGGATTACCGACAAGATGATTCCATGTTGATCCTTATACACAACATTACACACAAAATTTAATGACGATGCACATTGCTAATTTGCATTATTATGATAATATAAAACAAGTGGAATATTTGCTCCTTATCTTTAATATAATTAAAATAAAGAAGATTCGATTTCAAAAAAAAAAAGGTACTTAACAGGAGTGAGGTACTGAGGTCTGAGGTGTCCTCCAAACTATAGATAATACATTAAAACAAGATCAATAAGTTGCATCATTACAGTTTTTTTTTTTTTAAGTAGAGTAAATTATACACCGGACAAACCTAAAACAACAAACATTTATTTTATTTTAGGTTAAAATAGATAATACATTAAAACAATGCGAGTCAAGTGATTAACTTAAAAAAGATGTAAATAAAACGGACTTAAATTGGTAAATATAATTAATAATATATTTGATAATGAAATAATAAAAAATTATTTAATTAAACTGTTTATTAGTTACAACTTAGTTTAACTTAAACTAAATTGTTGTTTTTTATAAACGATTAATGTGGAAAGTAAGTTTAGCCGTTCATAAAAAATATATTAGACACGTAATTCGCTTAATTACCACAGACTAAAATTTACAAGTATCACAATAATTTTTTAAAAAAAACTATAAAAATCGTTAAAGCTTATGATTTTTTGTGTTTCTAACATTTTAACAATTAACTTTATTTAATTTTAATAGTTAATGAATCAATGTATTTTTTATAAATTCATTAATTATATATATATGGTTTGTACTATGTAAAAACTTGTTCTTATAGAGAAAACCCTTAAATTTTATTTGAGACGTCTATTTGAAATCTTGAAAATAAATATATAATCCAAATCAAAGTTGAATAAAAAAATATGGTTTGAATAAACAAATTAATTTTAATATGATTTAATGTGAACCACATGTTTATTTTTAAGATTTTAAATTGACTACTCATATATGATTTAATCATTTAAGGGTCTTTTATCTAAGATCAAGTATTCTCTCTAAGATCAGGTTTTCATTGTATACAAATCATATATATATATATATATATATATATATATATATATATATATATATATATATAGAGAGAGAGAGAGAGAGACACACACAGTAATATTAATGATAATTTAAGCAAAACCAAGTTTGAAGTATCGGTAGCCCTGGCCCCGGTAGGTGTTCGTGGATTCTTCACCAAACTAATCTCACATACGAATCTCATATGATCGAAGAGACAAAAACAAACTAAACTTATTATCGTATGAGATTTTTGTCATTGCAAGACACTGCACCATGTTGCATTCCATGTGATTAGTCGCTACTCTTAATATAATTAATGTGGGTTGAGTTATTTTTTTATTTTTTTAAACGGCCAACTAATCAACTACTGGGTACTCCGTACGCAACCTCAATGGCAAAAGGATGCCCAAGCTGGCCACCAGTCCAGACGGACGGAGCCTGGTGAAAGGCCGGTAAAACCGGGTGGGATCAAGAATCGAACCCATGACCTGGGTCTTCTATCACTTCCCCCATACCACCATCTTACCACTAGGACAAGACATCATTGGTGGTTAAGTTATTTTAAAAGCGGTTTTTGGGTTAAAAAAACCTAAATTTAAATCATAACCATCAATTTTTTAATAAACGGCTGACACTAAATTATAAGGGAAAAAAAAAGTTGACTCAATGATGTTTTAATTATGATCATTTTTATTGATTTTTTTTCCTCAAGTTTACTTATATTATTTAAGTGTTTATAAAAAAATCGAATCCATGACCTGTGTCTTTTATCACTTTTCCCATACCTCTATCTTATCACTAGAATAAGACATCATTGGTGGTTAAGTTATTTTAAAAGCGGTTTTTGGGTTAAAAAAAACCTAAATTTTAATCATAACCATCAATTTTTTAATAAACGGCTGACACTAAATTATAAGGAAAAAAAAAGTTGACTCAATGATGTTTTAATTATGATCATTTTTATTGATTTTTTTTCTCAAGTTTACTCATATTTTTTAAGTGTTTATAACTTTTATATATAACATAAAATAAAACGTTATTTCTTTAAAACGTTTATAGCCTTCTGTTTTCTAGCATGTCATTTCGTCTTTCAATTCATTTATTATGTTTTAAAATATTGAAAATAACAACATTGTTAACTTCTAATATTTAAAACATAATATTAAAATAATAACAAAATTACTATCACATAAAAAATAGTAATAAAATAACACGAAATGAGATAAAAACGTAACAACACTATATTATAAATTATAACCTAAAATATAAAAGAATAATTAATTTGACCCTCACTTAAAAATAAGATAAGAACATGTTTTAAGCCTTGGATGTTTCACAGGCTTTTAAGACTTAAATTTTTTTTAGCTAAATATTAATTAATTTATATTTGACTAAGTAGTAAATAATATATACAAGGCATATGTGCATTGTAACATTCAATTAAAAACTGAATTGTACCCGTAACTAAAAAACTGAATCGAATTGTTAATATAATTTTCAATTCAGTTTATAACCATATACAAACTAGTTTTATACCCATCCAGTGGCCGGATACCATAGTATAATCGAGTCAATTTAGTAAAATTTATTACAAAAAAATAATTGTTTAATCGGGATAAATATTGTGATAGTGTGAAAGTGGAGATAAATTCTTTTTACAACTACCTCCTAAATTGAATTTACAAGGATGAGATTTATTATTAGCCATTTTAAACGTCTTAGATCTTCTTTTAAGGTAATTGAATTGACTGAGAACCATATATATACAATTCTGAATTCAGTTTTCAGTTCCATCAATTTATTTATTTATTTGAAATCGGTTTGTTCGGTTTACTTTAAACTAAATTTGTATATAAATTTATTTTTTTATTAATAATATTTATGGTTGAATTTGGTTTATTCGGTTAGGTTTCTTCGGGTGTTTTAACCAAATTATTTGGTTTTTAATCAGTTTATTCGAATGATTTTGTTTGCTCGGTTTTTAACCAAAAGCAAATCGAATTGATTTTGTTTAAATTTGGTTCGGTTCACAATTTTTCAAATTTAGTTAGATTCGGCTTTTGGTAATGGATAATTTTTTTTCAAAACTGATTAATTGAATCAAATAACTGAACAAACGCTAATAACCGAATCGATTAACACCCCTAGTGGATTAGTCTTGCTTCTCGAAAACTATATGTTTAATTCTGTATATTTTCTAGCACATTCACGACTCTCTAAGATCTCATCTCTCATAGCTTTTTTAGGTGATGAGGTAATCCCATTAGTACTTTGCTTAGACTATTGTATAATGGCAGATAAACAGGTTTATCTTGTGTTACTTAAAATCTGTTTTTATAGACTTTTGTTGAATAAAAAGTTTCAACCAACAACCCAAAACATGTCTATATTGATTTTTTTTTGTATTTACGTTTTTTATTTTATTATAATTTGAATTATTGAATTAATAAAATATTATTATCATTATTTTGTTACTGTAATGCTCGGATTAATAAATCTTGCTTTCTTGGGTTTTCGTTTTTAAATAACAGAGAGTAAATATGAGGTTGTTCAATATTTAACTTAAGTGCTAAACTCATCCAAACGTTATTTTGACTAAATCTCATAAAAAAAATTACCCCCCCCCCCCCCCCATTTTTACTTCATATATTTTGTATTTAAAAATCAAGATAAATCTCGTTAAAAATTAACTTTATCCTTTTTTTTCTTTTCTATTTTCACTTCATTAATTTTAAAGACTAAATATTTAATCAAAACTATATCGTTTTAATATGTTTACACTCTAGTTAAGTGTTTAACAACCCTATATTTTCTCTTTAAATAAATACATTTCAATTCCGTTTTAGTTTGGTTCAAAGTAAATTAGAAAACAACGAATTTAAAAGAACAAACATTCGACTCATTTAACCGCTAAAAAATACTCACAAAGCAAGACATTCCATTATTCCATATACACTCTTTATTCTTCAAAGAAATTTTGATCTTAGTTAGACCTATAGTTTTGTTATTATTATTTTTTTTTTGAAAGATTTCAAAATGAGCCGATGTGTATGATGTATAATAAACGCAAACATTAAAAAACATCACTGTTAGAATTAGGTGTTATTAAGCATTTTTTAGTTATCAATATGAGAATAATGTATGTGAAGATACGGTGATATCACGAATGCAATGCAAAAACAAAAGATAGTTTGCTTCAACCAGTTTAAGAGTAAAAACATAATAGATTCTTCTTTTAGAAAAATGTATTTTTTTTTAAATTACCTTATTAATATTATATTATTACACTAGCCTACAAACTCGTATATTTTACATGTGGAAAAATTAAAAGATATAATTCATTAATATCAAATAATAATACGTATTTAAAAATTATAATATTATACTTTAAGATATGATAAAATTGAAATATTCTTATAGTTTATTTAATTTTAATAAATTAGTAAATTACATTTTTTAATATTTTTATATATAATTTTCATTAGCAAATATTATAAGTATTTATTATAAGAGAGAGGCGGAGAAAGGTTGTTGATTTCACCAGCTCGTGAACGTGTCTTCTAAAAGTACTACTTATTAGAGCTAGTATGTAGATAGTGATGCACAAAAAAACCGGTTAACCGAACCGGTACCGGTTCGTAACCGGTTAGAAACCGGTTTTTAAACCGGTTATTGCAATCGGTTATAGGTTATTCAAAAAACCGGCGGTTTGGGACCGGTTTGAGGTTTCAAGAGACCAAACCGGTTAATAACCGGTTAACCAAACCGGTTAACCGGTCCAACTCACTAAAAAATCGGTTATTTATAGGTTAACCGGTTCGGTTAACCGGTTTCGGTTATTATACGGTTTCAGTTTTTGAGCTTGAAAAACCGGTTATTAACCGAACCGGTTATTGGAAAAAACCGGTTTCTAGCCTTTGACCGGTTAAGCGGTTCGGTTATTCAAAAACCGGTTTTCGACCGGTTAACCGGTTTGTGCACCTCTATATGTAGATGTAGATATGTAGACGTTGATGTAGATTTATTTAAATGTATACTATATAACAAAAAATAATAATATTGTCATATATCATATTCTTACACCATTATCGTCACTTGTCAAATTTTTATCATTACACCTAATTCTCTATCGTATTAAATAACTTTATTTTCTCTCTTATTAAATAGTTTTTTTCTCTTATTAAATAATTATAATATAATAACTAATATATTATTCATCTTTTTATTATAAAACACACTAAATTTTTTTTTATAAAATACGAATTTTTTAAATCAAAAATTTTAAAATAAGAAATATTTTATTTTCTAAAAACAAAATTTATGTAAAACAAGTTATCTTAAAAAATGATTTTTTAAAATAAAATATATTTTAAACCGGTTTTTAAACAATGATATTTTTATAAACAAATGACGTTTTTTAATTTATTTAAAAACTGAATTAATAAAAGTGATAGAGAAAATTACAGTTTTCATACGTTATGTTTAACACTATTTTTAAATTGGGTTTTTTTAACTTTAATAAATACAAAAGTTATATTTTATATTATTGATTTATAAAAATTAGTTTTTAATATAATACGAACTAAAGATTTTAACGTCAGTTATTTCAAATATATCAATTGATAAACATCAAGATGTCATGTATCATTTGTATACTGATTAAAATTTTTAACTATTTTTTTATTACTTAAAATATTTTTTAATATGTAAATTAATAATTTTATATCAAAATATCGTTTTATAATTTTTAAATTTACATTATTAACTCTTTAATATTTTATATTAAATTTATATAATATACGAATAAATAAGCTAGTATCCATCTTATATAATAAATCAATGTTTTTGTTTGTCACATGTCATGCAATGGAGCATGTTTCATTTTGTTTCTCACCTAAAACTTTGAGCATTAAATCATTTATTAACACTCCTTAATTAATAGTGTTAATTAATAAATTTGACAAATTATTACTTTAAGTTATTTTCTTATATCTAATAAATTATGTATACAAATAAATAATTAAGTCATGAATATCTTACACTTTCAATGTAAAAATTTAATAATATTTTTTAGAGTATATTGAAAAAAAAACAAATAACTAAACAAAGTAAAAGAAAATAGACACATTATAAAACAAATTGTAAACTATACAAATAATGATTTTATTAAAAATGAGAATATTAAAAGCCTAAATTATTACATGTATATTCATAAATTTTTATATTTTAACTTACTATTTTCATTGAATAATATAAAACTTTTAAATCTTTTCATTTTTTTAGGTAAGTTACAAAAACTAAGCACTTATTTATATATTTTACAAATTATGGTATAATTATAATTCATAAAAGTTAATTCTTTTTATGTATTGTAATATTATTAAATGTTAGTATATAAATATTTTTACTTATTCAGTTAATTATATAATAAAATATGAAAATTAACTTTAATATTCATATATTTTTTTTACCACAACTTATTTTAAATTGTTATTATATGTTTATAACTCTTAATTTAAAAAATATATATAATTGGTAACATTTATTATCATTGTAGTCATTTAGTTTTTGGTTTTTTAATGTGTATCTATTATTTAATTATTGATATCTATTATTTAATCATGTATTGTGAATTATATATATGAAAAATAATTAATATATTATTAAAAATGAATTTAATCTGCAATTAGTTATAAAGTTTTTAGTTAAACTTTTTTTCTTATCTAAACTTCTATTTATGTCTCTTTTTATCATTAACTTCAAATTATGTTCATTAAAATATACAATAATAATAACAACAACAACAGTAATTACCATGAATTATTTTAAAATATTTTAAAATATTTAGCTAAATAGGATTATTTGAATGTTAAAATAAAATATGTATAATTATAAAAAAAATCAAAATGTAATTCTTATTTTTTATAGATATAACTTTATTTTTTATTAAAAAATATATAACATTTTGTATATCAAACCCGTATAACACACATGATTTAACCTAGTTTAATAATATAAAACATGCATTTAACCATCTCTCTTAATATATTGAATTTGGCTCACACCACCAACACCACCACCGTCACAAGAAGACCTTTTCTTTTATAATTTAGATCCCAACGCGGATACAATCCCAATTGTTTGTCAACTCGTTTCACATCCCAACTGTCATGTTTTATGTTTAGTTTCTGCCTATATATTTACAAACACGTATATCTACATAATAAACTTTCACGGTTGATATGATCGAGTAGCACACAATCGATCGGAGCAAATGGGTAACTACGTTTCGTGTACACTCACTCACCATATCGGAAAAAAGTCAACGGAAACAAAGGTCATCTTACTCAACGGTGAAATCCGTAAGTTCCAAGAACGAGTCAAAGCTGCCGAACTCATGTTGGAATCGCCAAACTCGTTTGTTGTCAACTCAAAGTCCTTACGCATCGGAGCCCGGTTTTGTGCCCTCAATGCCGACGAAGACCTTGAATTTGCATCTGTGTACGTCATGTTTCCGATGAGTCGGGTTAACTCGGTCGTCACTGCTGATGATCTCGGCTCTCTTTTTATAACCGCTAAGAAGATCGGAAGGATTGCGCCGGAAACTGTGCCGAGGTTGTTTAATTTGGTGGAGATTGAACAAGTGTCATCGGTGGAGTTTAGACAACGGATTTCGATCTGTAGATCGAAGAAGCCATTGTTAGACACCATTGATGAAGAACATGTTTGCTCAAAATGACTTTTATTATTATAATTATTATAATTAATAGTATTCTAATTCTCTATTCAATTGCCAGTCTTGGTTGACATAAATTTGTTTTCTGGGTTTTGTTAATTGTAAAAAAACGTATTATTTTCTCCCATTTCTTCGATTAATTTAAATCCTCGACAAATGTTTTTGTTGCAAGCAAATTATAAAGTTTATATGTGTGTAATATTATATTTGATCGTTGTAAATTATCATTGTAACATTTTGATCATCGAATGGAACAACATATCATATAATATATTTATTTTACTTTATTTTGATAACTTGTGTAATAAAATTCAGAAATCATAAGGTTCTGGATTTAAATTTTATAAGAAGATTTTCTTAAAATATTGAGTTTCTTTCTTATGAGTTGATGATGATATGATCATGTGGTGGCGTTAATGACATGAAGATACTCCACTGATCAATCCGTTATGCAAATTAGTTGAAAAAAAGAATTAGCATTGGTAATTTAGTTATCACTCAAATCCAAGAAATTATGTACATAATTAGGTCATTGGAGACTTATTTCGAGAAAGCACAAGTTGACCAATAAATTTGACATAGGACATTAAAAATATTTTGTTTGCGTTCAAATCTAAGATGGTCAATATATCCAAGCCTAACTAGATGGATTATAATGTCACACCCCCAGTTCTCGTCACCTGAGATGATGTCATTCGTCACTCTAATGAGGTTGCGGAAGCATAGTGGTGATGTCTCAGAGATGAGGTGTGACTTACTTAATTCGATATCACAACACACAGATCGACTTAAAATAAATACATTACAAGGTTCGTCATTACAACCAACAGTACAGTTTACAACTAAGTTTATTACACAACTAACTTATTTAATTACAAGCGGTTGAAAGTGCAGCCTCACTGACGTCATTGTCTCCCTGCAAAAATGTTTGAGTTTAAAAGATCAGCACAAAGCTGGTGAGATCGTAAAGTTCAAGTTCAACAATATGATATGATATGTTCGTTCTCAAAATGTTCAGTTCAAGATAACCATGGGACCCGTATCTAGTTCCTTTCGGACACTCCGTTCTTGTTCTATAAAGATACTACACGTCGGTAACATCTTAATGCCTCATTCTCTTAATGTCTATCACAACATTAATAAGTTCTAAAAACAGGTAACAAACATTCACAGCAAGGGGAGTTGCAGACTCCTAGCAAATGGGTTGTCAGTCGATAGTACTATCATTGTTTCCTGTTCGGCCCCACATGTGTTCACTAGATACAGTTCAAAAATGAGGACTTTTAAGTGTTGTGATAGAGTTCTGTTTTCCAGGCAAAATCCCATAAAATCCACAAGTTCTCAACAAATCACATGTAATCACATAGATATAACAGTGATACATATCATATGATCAAGAAAAGTTCTACAGTAATACCCCAGTGTTTATAAAACATTAAAAAAAGGGGTTGTACGAAACTCACCTGATATCTCACTGGTAGCAGGATATCACACAAACTGGTAATAATAGGATGATTCTGCAATAATTTATGTTTAATTAGTTATTTATGTTTTAATTTACTGATTAGATCTTTCTGAACGTCCAATGTCAAAGACGTTGCCTTGAAAGTCATCAAACTGATATTAGGTTTTTAATTAATTATTTTAGTGTCATATCATACAATGTATGATAATGTAGGAACCTATACTGATTCAGGTTCCTAATACAAGGTTGATGACACGTTTGATTAATCAGAATAATATCAGATCGACCAAATAGTTAATGTTGTTGATTATGATGCTAAAACAGTTTCTAGATGAATTTATGGCTTATGATTGATCAATCCTTGTTATTGAATACCCAATTATCATGAAATATCACAATGTGACATTAGGATAGGTTTAATAACCATATTTAACATACTAATCTGACTGTTATTATAAACCTCAGATAATCATTCCAATGAGTATGTTAACGATTGTGATTAGTTTGAAACACTTGGACTTAACTTTGTATTTCAAAGATTAATCCAACTAATCACCTACATTGTCACAATCAAATGGTTTAAATCATTATAACCATTGTTATAATCCCATGCAAACCGTGCATTACAACAGATCAAAACAAGGATTTATCCGTTAACATATCGAGTTCTTCGTTTATAATCAATCATAGCCATCATCTAGGCAATAATCAACAACCCTAACTATACCATTACGTTTAAAAACAAGATCTAATAAACCATTATCAAACTAGAAGGTTAAAACGAACCGTTACCTAATCAGACGGATTTCTGAATGTAGAACAACGATCAGAATTTGCAGGTACATTCCCTAGCTTCAAATATACGATCTGAGGGTCTTATGATGGAGATTTTATGGTAAAAATGAAGTCTTGTTCGTCTGGAAACGAAGAGAGTTCAAGATAGAAAAAGAACACATATTTTCAACATAAAATCTGATTTTTGAGCTAATCCACCAAACCGACGTACTCCAGGCGTACCGCCCCGCGTGGCTGCTTGGCCTGGGGCGTAGCGCGCGAGACACATAATATCAGTTTTTTTCTTCATCCGCGCGTACCACCTAGCGTGGATTTCCGGCGCTAGGTGTACCGCCTGGGACCACGGACTTTGATATTTTTGTTCTTTTCTTCGTTTTGCTATTCCGGGCAATACGGAACTCCGTTTCGTGCACGGTTTCGCCTATGTTCACCATTTCTCGCATACTATCAACTTGTAATAATTACAATAGCTAAATCAACGTGGATTTCAAACACGACCAAATGTGCTCACGTCATTGATGACGTAATTCTCAAATGCAATTGTCACATATAGCGTCTAAACATCATTGTTAAATTCAATCTTAGGCGGATATTAATCGATGATTAATCAATAGTCAACCATCAATTAAAACAATTTTACAAAATTGGTGGTAGTAATCAATGTTTTAAAAACCAGTATTTTAGGTGCATCGGATTTGACACAAAAATGGTTCAACTAGTTGAACCGGGTTGTACCGGACGGTTCAACTGTACACACTAATTAACCATGATATTATATAGAAATACAAGTTATACTCAAATAAATTTCCAAAAAGTATAAAAATTCATTCAAAAACAATTCGAAAAGTACTCAAATTCATCTAAAACAATCTAAAAGTACTCAAACTCTAATAATTTTTTTAAATAAAAGTGCATAATAGGATTATGACATTGGCTTGTTAAACACATTAAGTTCACGATGGATTAAAAGCCGAAAATCGCTTAAAAACCTCAATTGGCCTGTAAAACCGGATTAACCCGTGGCACAATTGATCGAAGGAACCTGCATAATACCGGAGTATTTCATACCGAATTAGTAAGCGGCATCCGGTTGAACCGGCCTGTTCGAACCGGTTTTTAAAACATTGGTAGTAATGTTAGTCGGTCAAGTCGTGCAAAAGTGACGTAGACTAGACATAAATCCGGCTAGTCTGGCAAAAATAAAGGTAGGCATCATATCAGAAGAATTTAACATGTCAAAGGCCGATTTTTTGAGCATTAAACATTTTTTGGATTTTAGCAACATTTTTTAGTTCTCGATCAAAATTGGCTAATATATTTAAAATATGTAAAAATTATACTTATTTTGAAAAACTATATATAATTTTTTTGTGTAAACATCTTATTTTAGAAAATTAAATATAAAATTCAAATGCTATAAAATTATAAATGACTAGCTTCTAATGATTTATACAATGTTGCGTATAAAATTACAAATGAATTAATATTTACAACTGAGACAATTATAAGCAAGCATAACACTAATATACTTTGAAAAGTAACAAATTAAGTCTGTATTATCTTTTCTAGGGGTGAGCTGGAAACCGAAAAAACTGAACGGGAACCGAATTAACCGAAAAAACCGAACCGAATGAATAAACGGGAAAAACCGAACCGAGAAAACCGAAACCGAATTTTTCGGTTCGGTTTCGGTTTCGGTTTTTCATATTATAAAAACCGAAACAAACTGATTTTTAATCTTTTTTAAAAATTAATATATATATGTTGCTATTTTCATACTTATTTAATGGGGAAAAAACACAGAAAAAGTCTACCATTGGAGATGATAAATATTTAGATTTGATGAAATCTACGATTTTAAAAGGCAACTATCGGAATTATTGCATATTTAGTTATTGACTTTTGATTTTTTTTTTAAAACGTCAGAACTGATGGTTCAGAAAGCCAAAGATTATGAGAAAACAATAGCTCAACAGATTCTTATTTATTGAAAAGATGATGAAAAAATACGTACAGCAAAAGGCTGTATTTATAGGAAAAGTAAATTACCAGACTACCCTATAAAAAAGGGATAAACATAAACAAATAAACAAATAATAAATCTTCTGTTGAGCCTTTTACGTAGCCTACCATGCACCCAATTAGCCCGCATGCATATTCTTGATTGAAGCATTCTCAATACCCCCCTTTGCTTCAAACTCCCGAACCCCCATCATATGTCTGAAATACACAAACTTCTCACGAGTGACTGTCTTTGTAAGAACATCCGCCATCTGGTCATTTGTACTACAAAACTCCAAGCAAATTTGATCAGTAGTTACTAGGTCTCGTATGAAATGATACTTCAACTCTATGTGCTTTGACCTGCTATGCATGATAGGATTCTTGGACAAGTTAATGGCAGATCTATTGTCGCAATAGATAACTGTAGGCTTGTCCTGAGTTAACTCGAGATCCTCTAACAGTCTTCGCAACCAGACTCCTTGACACGCAGCTGCAGCAGCCGCAATATACTCGGCCTCTGAGCTGGATAGGGCCACCGAGTTCTGTTTCTTCGAGCTCCAGGTTACTACTCCACTACCGAGAGAAAAAGCATTAGCCGATACACTCTTGCGATCATCCACGCTACTGGCCCAGTCGCTGTCAGTGAATCCGACCAGTTTTAAGTCACTTCCTTTTTGATACCAGATTCCAAATTGCAAGGTTCCTGCAACATACTTGAGTATTCGTCGAGCCGTACCTAGGTGAATCTTGGAGGGCTGTTGCATGAATCTTGACACAAGACTCACCGCGTAGGCCAAATCTGGTCGAGTGTGAGTGAGATATATCAGTCCTCCAACTAGGCTTCGGTATAGGGTTTCATCAACCTTGTCGGCCCCGTCGTACACCTGGAGTTTTTCGCTGGAGTTCATGGGAGTGATCTCTGGAGAGCAATTCAGCAGGTTGAATTTGGATAACATGTTCTTTGCATAGAGTTCTTGTGACACAAAGATGCCATTGGCTACTTGTTTTATCTCCAGCCCTAGGAAGAAGTGTAGGAGCCCCATGTCTGACATTTCAAATTCACCTTTCATACCTGCCTTGAACTCATGTATCAGTTCCTCGCTAGGACTGGTGCATATTATATCGTCTACGTATAGGCATACATAGATTAAGCCCTTCTCCTGAGCTCGTTTTACGTATAGTGTTGGTTCGTTGCGACTTCTGGAGTATCCATGTTTGATGAAGTAGCTGTCTATTTTGGCGTACCAGGCTCGGGGAGCTTGTTTCAGGCCATAGAGGGCTTTCTTGAGTTTGTAGACCTTGGTTTCTTGTCCGGTTATCTTGAAGCCTTATGGTTGTTCAACATATATTTCTTCTGATAGCTCCCCGTTTAAGAAAGCTGTTTTGACATCTAGTTGGTGCATGCTCCAGCCTAGGCTGGCTGCGGCTGCTATGATGACTCTGATTGTTTCAAATCGTGCCACCGGTGCGAACGTTTCGTTGTAGTCTAATCCTGGTACTTGGGAGTAACCTTTGGCCACGAGCCTTGCCTTGTGTCGCAATATCCGCCCATCAGATTCGATCTTGGTTTTGAACGTCCACTTGACGCCTACTAGGTTCTTCCCTTTGGGTAGGTCCACCAGGTCCCATGTGTTGTTTTTTTTCAGTGCTCGTAGCTCTTCTTGCATGGCTAGGACCCATTCCTTCTTTGTGCTTGCGTCATGGAAGGATTGTGGGTCGTGAGTGTGAAGTGCGAAGAGTTGGGTCTCCTCGTCGGATAGCCCGTCTCCTGTGTGGTAGTCTTTTAACCAGCTTGGTGGGTTTATGGTTCTTCTTGAGGTGCCTGGTTCGGAGGCATGGGTTCCTGTTGAGGGGCCTGGGATTGACATGTTTGGCGATTGTTGGTTGTTGGAAGGTGAGTGGGGTATATTGGGGTTAGGTTGTGTCACGTGATGGGAGTTTGTGGGTTGAGAGGATGGTTGTGTGATGTGAGGGATACCAGTTGTGGGTACTGTTGAGGGACCGGTCAAGGATGATGTTGGGGTGTCAGAGTCACATGTTGAGTCTTCCTGGGGAAATGGGTCTAGGTATAGGGTGTTCATTGGTGCTTTTGAGCTTGTACTTTCTTGTGCCCAGTTCCATTTTAGACCCTCCATGAATACCACATTTCTTTGCACCAAAAATTTCTTCGTGTCTGGACTATACAGACGCATTTTATGGATCTTTTATCAAGTTTTTGTCTTGCCTCGGTTGGGATCAGCCCATAGGCGATGCACCCGAAGACTTTTAGGTGGTGTACTGTTGGTCTGGTTCCTCCCCAGGCTTCTAGAGGTGTTTGGTTGATTACTGCTTTGGTGGGAGACCTGTTGATTAGGTAAATCGCGGTTGCTACGCTTTCTGCCCAGAAGTAGTTTGGCAGGCCTCTCTCCTTCAGCATGCTGCGAGTCAGCCCCATAACGGTTCTGTTTTTTCGCTCGACTACGCCATTGTGTTCGGGTGTGTGGGGAACAGTGAGTTCCCTTTTTATCCCGTTGGTGCTGCAGTAGTCGTTGAAGGCTGTTGAGCAGAATTCACCTCCCCGGTCTGTTCTGAGGGTCTTGATGGTACATTCACTTTCTTTTTCCACCAGGGCCTTGAAGGTTTTGAATTTGCTGAAAGCCTCGGACTTGGTTTTTAGGAAGTATACCCAGCACATCCTGGTGAGGTCGTCAATTAGGAGAAAGTAGTAGAGGCTTCCTCCTAGGCTTGGTGTTTGCATGGGGCCGCAGAGGTCTGCATGCACGAGCTGCAGTCGGGTTGATGCTCTCCACGATTTGGAACTGAAGGGGGCCTTGTGTTGTTTGCCAAAGATGCACCCTTCACATGAGTTGTTGGGTGTGATAGATGGAAGGCCGTACACTAGTCTTAGGTCTGATAGTTGCTTCAGTCCATGGTAGTGAAGGTGGCCGTACCTGAGATGCCATAGGTTGGCAGTGGCATTTCTCCTCGGCTCAGGCTCAGGCGCAGTGGCTTTTGTGGTGTCCAGTAGAAACATGTTGTTGTTTGAAACTTTAATGGTCATCAGTTCGTTTCCTGAGTTTTTGTCTTTGATCAGGCATTGGCCGTTGTCGAAGGTGAGCATGTATCCTTTCTTCATCAGTTGACCTACACTTAGCAAATTATATTCAAGATTAGGGGCGTAGTATACCTCACTGAGCAGTCTGTGTTGATTGTCATGGGATCGGATCTTCACGGTTCCTTTTCCTTCCACTTTGAGCTTTTTCTTGTCTCCAAGATTTACATCTGTCTTGAATGTTTCATCGAGTTCCAGGAATGATTCCTTTGATCCTGTCATGTGGTTAGAGCAACCGGAGTCGAGGAACCAAAGGTGAGTGTTTTTGTTTTCTTCGTTTGTGTGAACCATGAAGAGATGCTGCTGTTGTTCCTCTGGTTGGGGCTCGTCTTCATCTGCGGCTGCAACTTGCGCTTGGTTGTCTTCGTTGAACCAGCAGTCTTTCTTCACGTGGCCAAATCGATTGCATAGGTGACATTGGGGTCCTCGACTCCTATCTGGGTTTCTGCCACGGCCTCTTCCTCGTGTATGTCCCCGGCCTCTTCCCCTGCGATAGCCATTGTTCCCACCGAAGAGGGCATTACTTGGTTCACCGATGACCTGCAGGGCTTGTTCTTCGGTCTTTTCTGCCTTCTCATTGGCCCGGCTGTTTAGGCGAGCCTCATGGGACATGAGGGAGCCCATGAGTTTAACCGGGCTGAGTTTGGATAGATCGAAGGCTACCTCAATGGAGGGAACAATGTAGTCGTACTTGGTGCTGAGGCTCCGCAGAATTTTCTTGACCACTGTTTGATCTTGAACTATCTCACCGTATGATCTCTTTTGGCTGACTATGCTCATGACTCGTGAGAAGTAGTCTCCGATTGCTTCATCCTCCTTCATGTTCAACACCTCGAATTCTCGCCTGAGACCTTGTAGCTTCACCGCTTTGACCTGATCGTCACCCTGGAATTCAAGTCTCAATGTCTCCCATGTTTCTTTTGCGGAGGTGGCTGCGGCGATGCGGGAGAAGAGCTGGTCATGTACTGCCTGCTGGATAATGGCCATGGCATGTGCATCCTTCTTCAGAGAAGCTCTTAGGCAAGGCAGATCTGTGTCGCTGGTGTTTATCCCAGTTTCGACGAGATCCCACAGATCTCTTGATCTTAGAATGGTTTTCATTCTTATGGCCCAGAAGTCATACCCATCACCTTTGAAGATGGGAATCGGAGTTGGTTGAGTGGGGAGAGCACTAGTTGGTTCGGCCATGAGGGGAGTTGTGAGGAGGCTGATCATTCTTGGGTGTGGGAGCACAATCCAGGCTCTGATACCACTGATGGTTCAGAAAGCCAAAGATTATGAGAAAACAATAGCTCAACAGATTTCTTATTTATTGAAAAGATGATGAAAAAATACGTACAGCAAAAGGCTGTATTTATAGGAAAAGTAAATTACCAGACTATGATGATAATTATTTAGTTTTATTTTAATTAGTTAGTGTTCGATCAATTAATTTATTAATTATTAACTATTAAACATGTTTGCATTTTCAATGTTGGGCGTAAGACAGAACAAAAAAAAAACAAAAAAAGTAAAGAAAACCGAAAAAACTGAAAACCGAACCGAAACTGACAAAAAAAACCAAAAACCGAAAACGGAACGGTTTGTAATAATTAAAAACCGACTATGTCAGTTTCAGTTTCGGTTTTAACCAAAAACCGAACCGAACCGAACCGTGCACACCCTTAAATTCCCTTCAATATAAGCTTTATAATCTCTTATGTTACGCATAATTATGAGTGCACTACTAGAAAATAAAAATTTTCCGACGCCAATTTGCGTCGCAAATGTGTAGGAAACACGTTTTTCCGACGACAATCTTTTGTTGGAAAAAGTCCCGTACAAAAAGGTTGCGACAAATTTCCGATGCAGATTTCCGAGCTTTCTCGTCGGATATACGTTGGAAAATCCAACACATTTGCGACACAATACATTTCAAAAAGAAAAAATTTAAATAAAAAACTGTGTCGTCGGAAATGTGTCGCAAATTCCTACTCATTTGTGACACCATGTGTTTTTTAAAGAATAATTTAGGTATTTTAAAATTTTGTTATTGTTGTTATTACATTGTTTTTTAATTAATGTAAATATTTTTACTTTTAAACATGGTTGTAAAAATGGGCCTAGGCGCTAGGCACCCGGATTCCTTCTCGATTTTGTCCTAGGCGGTGCCTAGGCGGCCTAGGCGGCCTTTTTTTTATTGGTTTTTTTTTGTTTTTTTTGGCTTTTTTCGAGTAAAAATGACACAGATAAGTGATTATTTGAGACATTTATCCACCCTAAATACTTAATATATCTCTAAAACATCAAATCCAACATCTGAAACATTGAACCCTGCCACTAAATATCGAAATCTATCTATAAACTCAGAATTTTGTGTTTAAGTTTGTAATTTGAAGTACTTAACTTAGTATGTTTAAGTTTATTTTTTAATATATTTGAAGTATTATATTAAATTATTGATTTTAATGTGTGTATATAATAAATATTTGTAAAATTACATATAAAAATTCCAATCCACCTAGCGCCGATTAATCCCTAGACGGTACCTCGCCGCCCGACTAGCGCCTAACGACTTCTACAACCATGTTTTTAAATGAAAAAAATATTATTCTAATCATTATTATTTTAAGAATATTATTATTATTATTGTTATTTTTATTGTTATTGTTATCAATTTAAAAGATTAAAAAGTTGGTGTTTCTAATGTTCTAGATTAGTTAAATGAATATACTTCACATATATTGAATTTTATAGAACATTGATTGAAAAAAATACGTTTCGCTTAACAAAAATTAAATTCTAGTTGTCGATAATATGTTGCAAGATGTTCAGCATAATCGACACTTAGAACGTTTTGTTTTGTTTCTTGAGCCTTAGATGTTAGATTCTTCATATAATCTTTTATATAGCTTAATGATCAGTGAAATATGTTCATTTTACAAAATTATACACATTGTTGACTTAGGTATATATGTATATGTCGTTAGAACTTAATACTTAAACGCTCTTTTATAACTCTATACTATAATGGCATACATGTATGTATGTCACTGTATAGATGTATAACTTTGTGAAATTAAAATATTTCATGTATATCAAAGTTATACATCAAATGAAATATAAAATTGATGTTTGTATCAGGATACATAAACACAATACTTATGGCTATAATTTGTTTTACATATTTGAGGCTCAAACTTCGTTTTATCGGTCTATCTTTTGCACAACTTCAATATATGTACATTGATACTATTCGAACTCCTTATTTAATAACTCATTTATTATTCTTTAAGGATGATTATAATTGTGTGTACATATATATATACACACACACACAAAACATTATAATCTGAAGAAGTTCGTGAAATAAAAATATTTCACGTATAAAGTAGTTATAAAAAAAAGATTGCATAAGAAACCCGATGTTTGAACATTCGAAAGCGAAACACATAATTAATCGAAATCTACGACACATTTGTGAAACAATATACTTTTAAAAGAATAATTTAAATATTCTAAGGTTTTGTCATAATTGTGTCGGAAATTCCAACACATTTGTGACACAATATATTTTTGAAAAAAATAATTTAATTAATCTAATATTTTGTCGAAAATGTGTCGGAAATTGCGACACATTTGCGGCACAAAAAAATTTCAAAGAATAATTTTATAAATCTAGGGTATTTTCAAAGGAATAATTTGATTAATCTTCAGTATCGCCGGAAATGCGTAGGAAATTTCGACACATTTGTGACACATATTGAAGAATATAGTTTGCGTCACAAATGTGTCGGAAATATTGTGGTTTTTCTTTTTTATACATTCTTTTACGCATTTTATTATCAATATATTTTGATTAATAATTAAATAAAAAGAAAAAAGGAGATTTTGTGACATATTTGCGACACAATATTTAATAAACTAAATGTAATCTTTTTGTGTTGGAAATGTGTCGCAAATTTGCGACAAAAATTAAAGATTTTTTGTTTTCGTCGCTATTTTGTCGCAAAAATTGCCACAAACTTAGGGTTTTACTTTTCGTCATAATTGCGTCGGAAATTTGTCGCTATTTGCGACACAAATATTTGCGACGCAAATTTCCGTAGGAATATGCTCATTTTCTAGTAGTGGTGTGCTTGATGGGGGTTTGACCGGTGCCTAACAATGACACAACACACAGAAAGCTTGATGGATGCTAGACATATGTGTAATTAATAAGGAACTTGATTGAGGCTTGATGGATGGTGATGTGGTTTTTATTGATTTAGAAAAAAAAAAGGTCAAGCTTCTTCACACTCGTGACCCCATCAACATAAGATTCGTCTACGCCCCGGTCAACCGGTTGGTCACGACTGTGCCAAATAGGGTGGTCACAATGGGCTTTCACTCCCCACTGCACATGGTATTAGAGAGAAGAGGTGCCCTTCGGTCCTCCCTTTTAAGTAGTTTAGGTCTTTTGTTGCATCAGTGTTATTGTCTTGTGTTCCTTTATCGACTCACAAACTAGGGTAAGGGGCTGTTTGTTTTTTGAAAAAAGGTCTGCGAAGGTCTGCGAAACCTCTTTTGTCTGCACCTCGCAGACCAAGGAAAGATGTAGGGTGTTTGTTTTCTCGCAGACATTTCATTAAAAAACGTTTGCGAGACCTCTTCTTGGAGAAGACATGGACCATCATCTTCAAACCACTTCTAGGTTTCCTCCACAACCTTCCATTTCCGCACCCCATCTCCAAGCCGTCGCCCTCCACAGCCGACGCCTCCTCAAGCCACCACCGCCGCCGCCGCCGTGAGGGTTCCTCCTCAACCCACTGTCGTGAGGGTTCCTCCTCAACCCACCGCCGTCGCCCCCTTCTCAGCCACCATCTCCACCATCCACGATCTGCTACCACCAGACGCGATCTCCACTGCCGCCACCCTCCACTGCCCTCTCTCCTAGGTGGGTTTGGTTCGATCGCGGTCTCCTCCTCCTCGTTCGATCTCCACTGTCGCAGTCTCCTCCTCGTTCGATCGCCTTCGATCACCTCTGGTTCGAGATTGATGGTGACAGTGGTGGATGGTGGTGGCTCAACAGGTGGAGGGGGACGATCGGAGGTGCGGCGGTAGGTGGGATCTTCGGTGGTCGACGGGGGTTGAAGACAGTGGGGTTGGGGACGGTGGGTTGGGAAGACATTTTTTTTTTGAAGAGGTTTTTAAAAACAAACACCCTCATAAACTCTTCTTGCAGATGTTTGATCCACCTCTTCTGCAAAAGAGGTTTGCAAATGTGGTCCGCAGACCACATACATTTTACCTCTTAAAAAACAAACACCACCTAAATCTTGAGAGAGAGAGAGAGAGGTAGGTGGATTGAGAAAAAAAATTATTTTAGGAATTTTCTGGTTGCACTACAAGTGATATAGTATATATGTGCGTATGTGTATATATAATTTAGTATATATATAGGGTAAGGATCCGTTGCTAACCCACCTTAATTGCGGTAACCTATTAACCCTGACAAAAAATGCTCAAATCGCAAAAAAAAAATTTCATGGTTTTTTTTATGCAAAAATAGGGGGGGCTCCTTTTTTAAGCGTTCGCTAATTCACAAGCGTTAAAAAGTTAAACGAAATGTAAGTTTGCGTTACACTGCGAACATTTATTTAAGTGTCGCTGTGTAACGCAAACTTAAATTTCATTTAACTTTTTAACGCTTGTGAATTAGCGAACACTTAAAAAAGGAGCCCCCTATTTTTGTATAAAAAAAACCATGAAATTTTTTTTTTTGCGATTTGAGCGTTTTTTGCCAGGGTTAATGAGTTACCGCAATTAATGAGTGTTATTATATGATCCCTTTCCTATATATATATTACATATTATGCCAAGCCACGAGCTGAGCTCGAGTCAAGCCAATCCTGGTTCGGCTCGTTTTAATCAAGTTTTTTTCGATCCGAACATTTTTTTGAGCGTTTTTCGAGTGAGCCTAGACTCGCTAGCTTTTTGAATAGTCATATCGAAGTATACTATAATTGAGGGTGTAAACGAATCAAGTAATCTCGTAATAAATTTGAGGTTGGGTTGATAAAAAGCTCAAAGCCGAGCTTAAACAATCCTAGCCTGAGTTCTTACTAACTCACAAACCTAAACGAGTTTTTATTAATTTATTTTTAATTAAATAAGTGTATTATTTAAATAAATAATTGGTTTATATTTAATTTCAATTTAATAAGTGTATATTTAAATAAATATTTTTTTATATATATATAATTATGGTGAATACAATAAAACCATTCAGATTATGTTATGTTATATATGAAAGGTATAGTTATAAATATATTAAAAATTAACAATAGATAAAATTCAAATACGATAAATCCCAATTAATTTTGATAATCACGATTAATAATAAATGAACCAAATCTAGCTCAAATTTGAAAATTTTCTTATGAATCAAGCTCAAGTATTAGCATTAAAGATACTAACAAGCTGAGCTCAAGCTGATAAGCTCTCTTAAGTTAATGAGCCGATCTCAAGACTTAGAGAGCTTTATATCAACTCGGCTCTTATACACCCTAATTATGGTTATCAGTAACGATATTCAGAGTTTGATCTAGGCGGCCCTCTACTGCATGTGTCGATTTTGTTCTAGGCGGTGCCTAGACGTTGTGGTGTCTAGTCGGCTTAGGCGACCTAATCAGATTTTTTATTTTTTCTGACTTTTTTGACATTTTTTCTGGTAAAAAGGGATAAATTTTATGATTATTTAGAAATTTCTCAGCTCAAAATCCTAAATATGTTTCTGAAATATCGAATCCAACCACTTAAAATCGAAATTCATTTTAAATTTTGCAATCGGTGTTTAAGTTTAAACATTGAAGTACTTGACATATTGATGTGTGTATATAATATATATTTGTAAAATTACATATAAAAATTCCAACCCGCCTAGCACCGATTAATCCCTAGACGGTACCTTGCCGCCCGACTAGAATTTAGCGACTTCTAGAACCATGCTTATAGTTTGTAACAATGCTTCTATTCAATTAATTTTTTAGTTTACGTAAATCCTTTTATACAAAACAAGTTCATTAAATAAAATCACCCAACTAATAACAAGTTCATTAACTAAAATCACCCAATTAACTAATAGTTTATCATATTCACTTCGGTATTTGGCAACTTATTCAGTGCAATTAATTTATACTTGAGATGTAAAAATATAGAAGTAATGTCTTCACTTATACAGTTATCAAATGATGAACAATTAGAATTATTTAAATAAGATCACCATTTTCATCTTCCAGCTAATAGAAATATTATATTAATATATAATTAAATAAGAGATTTCCATAATATTATATATATTCTAAGTAGTTGAGTTTCACGATTTTTCAACGTATTGAACGATAATGTACGTCCAACTAACTTGCTTTTAACACACGTCTTATAACCAAGCATTGTGAAACCATACCCAACTTTTTTAGATGTTAAATTCAATATCTAATTGTTATATTCTTTTCTATATATATTTTATTTTTTAAAAGATATTTTTAACATATATAATCAATCAAGTTTAATTCTTCCTTTTATTTTAGTTATATCTGACCGAGCTAGCTATCATTAAATTTCATCAATTTATATAAGATTAAAAGAATATGTAATTTATAATTGTAAAATAAATATTAAGAGCATATTTTTAGAACTGTATCTTTTTATCATGTAAACACTTGCAGCTTGTTATAAAGATAATTTAATCACCGAAATTCGTTGATTTAATTTCAAACAGAAGAGGTTCACCTTTCATTATCCAGTACATGCAAATAGTCAAGGCAAATATAAAATCAATGTCAATGCGGATCCAGGGCTTGCTATTCCATGACTTTGCTATGAAATAAAAAAAAGAGTAAATTGCCTTTTTGCTCCTGTGCTTTTGTTGAATTAGTTATTTTCATCCAAATTTTCAAATTTTGCCAATTTGACATTGTGGTTTTTGTTTTTTTGCCATTTTACTCCACTATGTTAAATTCATCAAATTACCCATTAAATGTAAGGGTATTTTTGTCAATTTTATAATAAACTCATTAAAAAAAGATAAAAGAAAAAGGAAATATTCAAATATTTTGGGGAAAAAATAAAAAAATAATTTCTATAGCAATATCTAACATCAAAAATATATTTCAATAGCATATATGTTATAGTCAAGTATATTCGATTATCTACGTTATACATATTCTTAGCTAAAAAAACAAAAACAAAAAAGATTGCAACAAAATATAAACAACAAAAATAATTTTACGAGATACATCCAACATAAAAAGATTGCAAAAACATGCAAAAATACATAGACCGTCCAAATAGTAAAAAAATAAGAATACATATAACCTATATAATCGAATATGTTAGTGTTGGGTACTTAATTTTGGTTGTTAGTGTTGGAAGTAGGGATGTTCAACAGTTCGGTTTACGATTTAAACGGTCTATTTGGTTTGATTTAAACAGTTTTGAATTTTTTTAGCTCAATTGGAAACCGAACCAAACCAAATTCAGGTTGGTTTCGGTTAAAGCCGAACAAACTGAATGCAACCGAATAAACCGATGAAAAACCAAATTAACTGGTTAAAACCCGGATGAACCGAATTCATCGTTATATATTATTAATAAAATTAAAAAATTTATATCTAAATTTGGTTTAATTGATTAACCAAATAAACTTTGAATTTGATTTGCTTACGAATACGGTTTGATTTTCGGTTTTAAATGGTTTTTAGTTTTTTTGAACACCCTATAGTTGGATGCCACACCCTTATAACCTATAAAAATAATTTTGGTTGTTAGTGTTGGATGCTTATGTTTTTTATATAACCTATAAAAATAATTTTGGTTGTTAGTATTATATGCTTACTTTTTTATGTTTGTGATGAGTTAGTATGCTTTTTCATGTTTTTGCAATCTTTTGAAGTTGGATGTTGCTTTTGAAATTATTATTTTTTGTTAATGTTATGTTGCAATCTTTTTTTTAACTAAGAATATATATATATATATAGGGAAGGGATCATATAATAACCATTTCTAATTGAGAAAACTCAATAACTCAAATCTAATGGTTCAAATTTCCAAGATTAAATCTAATGGTGACATGTGTCACTAATTAATTTTTAATACAAAAGGACATTATGGTCATTTGTCTTAATTACAAAAATCAGATTTAATATAAGAGTGACAAGTGTCACACTCTTAATAAACCATCTATTTTTCTATTTTTAAATTAAAGTTCCCCCCTTGATTTTTATACACTTATAACTTTTTTATACTATATTATTTTTTTATAAAAATTACACTATTAAACTCGTCATATTTTTCTCGTTAATTTCATTATAGTCTTGCCAAATTTTTTTCGGGGCGCTTGTAATTACACTAACGTAAAAAACATAAGTAAAATAATTTTTCTTTTTTTTCAAAAATTTTCCATCAATTTTTTTTCTCTCATCTTAAATATATATTACAAACTTATTTTTTATTATAAAATTTAGTTAATTAGATAAATTTATATCAAATAAGATAGAAAGTTAGATAATTGTAACGTAAAATAAATAATAAGTTACAGCTCGTTACATCAGTGTAATTATGAACACTTTGAAAAAATTCAGCTTGTTACATCAGTGTAATTAGGAACACTTTGAAAAAATTCAGCTCGTTACATCAGTGTAATTACGAACACTTTGAAAAATTCAGCTCGTTACATCAGTGTAATTTCGAAAACTTTAAATTTTTTTGACAAAACTATACTTGAATTAAAGATAAAAATGTGACAAATTTAATGGTGTAATTTTTTTTAAAAAATAATAATGTGTATAAAAGTTATGAAGGTTTAAAAAAATGGGGGGTAAACTTTTATTTTAAAAATCAAATCAAGTACACCTCACAAATCTCCAAAATACCCTGCAAGGAATCTCAACCACTCATTTTTCCCAGATTTAATATGGACCACGCATTTCAAATTCATTAAATTAGACAACCAATCAAATTGGGTTTATAAGTTACCTCAATTACTATGGGTTAACATTCACTCCTTTCCCTATATATATATATATGAATATGTTTACTATAATATATGAGCTATTGCAAAAAAAAATTGATGTTAGTTGATAGTGAAATTATTTTTGTTATGTTTTTACCAATTTGAATACTCTCTTCTTTTCTTTCTTTTTTTTTTTTTTTACTTTTTTCTTTTGTTATTAGTTTAGTATTAAATTGACATAAATACCCTTATAATTAATGGTGTAATTGGATGGAATTAAGAAGATGGAGTAAAATGACAAAAAAACAAAAAGCATATTGTCAATTTGGCAAAATTTAAGAATTTGGATGAAAATGCCAAATTCAATCAAAGCACAGGGAGGAAAACGACAATTTACTCTAAAAAAATGTTAGATAGAATTTTAAAATAAAAAATTGCTAAAAAAAATTCTAGTATGTATCTGCTATGAATTTTTTTTAGTTGTGGTTTTAAACAAATTTTAGTCGTAGCTGGATCATGATTTTTTTTTTTTCGCGGTTTTTGTCATATTTCGATTACTTGTAGACACTGTTTTGGACCTTTTGGTTGCGAAATCACATTTTGAGGCGATTTGAAACAAAAATAAATAAATAAATAAATCAGAAATTAGGCCAATCAATTTATTATAACATAACCACAACTAGCAAATCTTATATTACATAACCAACAAATCCTTCAAAATTCACAAGATAAATCAATATAATCACCAAACTTTCACGATTAACTTCTCAAAATGCAATAGCTTTACTAGATTTAAAACAATACTCTATTCAACGAATACCTAACTTACAAAAGTTGTGGCATCATGTTTTTGAGTAAGCTTTTAATATATGTTTCTGTGGTAGCACTCATGTCTTCTCACATCTAAAAGAAAGAAACATATATAAAAAATTAATCTTAAAAAAAAATCAAACGATTAGTAAAATATAATATACTTATAACTTATAAGGTGGGGAATTTTTTCTGATAATAAATCAAACATATTTATTCTAAGATGTCATTCCCAACTAATTTCTTGTTATTTATACTACAATATATCAAAATTAAAATTTTAATTATCATTTTGACATAGTATTAGAGGCAAGGTAGTTCTTAATTTAAACAAAGTGATAAGCTGTAATACCAGGCGGCCCATATACTTATTAGACTATACACGTTTGTGACATAACTCAACCCAATCTTTCATTAAAAAATAAAATATCTCTTTTCTACATATACAAGTTACAACTCAACCTAACTTAATTTTTCACACACATTCACAATCCAACCCAACTCAAGTTTTATTGATATCTTTATTATATAATTATGATTTATTATTGTTTTTAAAATATTAAAAAATTAATCTATCTAAAAAAAACTTATTATTTTTCTGAAAAAAAACAAAAAACAAAACAAAAAAACATTACATTAATAAACCAAATTTATATAATATGTGAATATGAGATGTGCTAAAAGTATAAATTATTAGGATAATCTTGAAAATCTCTAAGATTCATGCAAAAATTTGGAAATAAAGAATCATGACAGATATTATAAAATCAAAACAAATTAGAAACAAGAAGAAATATATGAATATGAGATGAGTTAATAGTATAAAATATTTATAGAGAGAAAAAAACCTAAATTTTGAAAGTTTTTATATTATTTAAATCGGATAATGTAAGATTTTTTGCATAAAAAAATTTTGTTAGAAAATCTAACGAACTAATAATAACGCGACATGTGACGAAAAAGATAAATTGATAAGTTTTTACTAAAGAAACATTATTTTTAAAATAACTCTATTTTATAAAATTTATACCGGAATGTTAAAAAAAATATAAAAAGTACTTTATAATTAGATTTTTATGAAAACATTTAGTTTTTAAATTATTAGTGAATAATCAATATATATATGAAACTAATTTAAAGAATGAAAAAAAGTTAAATTAAATAACAACCAATGAGAGAATGCCATGTATTTCTTTTGGATAAAAAGTTTGGGGTGTGAACTTGGGTCAACTAGGTTGCCTCCAAAGTTATAATTTTCATTTTTTTTTAACTCAATTCCTCGACCGACCAAACCAATAAAATCACCAGTGTGGTAACTGGTAAGTCTTAGGTAAGGTTATAGATCAGGGCTACTAGGGTCTAATTTTTTTTTTTTTAAAAAAAAGTTACTAACTTACTATATCTGTGTGACTGTGTCTGTGGGCATTGTATTTTATTGGTTTGCTATTTGCTAATTGCTTATGTCCAGTTGGGCCGACCTTCCGGCAAATGGGCCTAACAAAAATATTGCGCATAGTATAGCCCTGGAGCCGCATATTACTTGAATTTTTGTCTTTACTGTTTAGTCTTTAGAAGAGGAGATGGAGCGACGAGGAGTCCAAGCCTCGATTGGCGGGCTTGAGTGGGCACACCGCCCCTACCCAGGCGGTGCCCTTTTACGGACCATAGCGGCCCCGCGCCCTATGAACACTTCTTTCGCACCCCGCTTTCTCCTCTTTCACATTTTCAGTGGGGTGACCACTTACGGGATTTTAAAGTTTTTAGTGGGGTGATGACATAGCAGGATATTTCGGTGGGGTGAAATTTCAGTGGGGTGAGTACTAAACATGGTCTAATCAAGGAGTCGGAGGACGAGGGATCAGAGGTGCGATGAAAAGGCGAGGAGTCGTAGCGGCCATCAGGAGTTTCTAATTGAAGATCGAAGAGCCTATGGATGAAGTTTAAATATGACAAATTGTTCAATCCTTCTGTTCAAATCTAAGAAATCGAAGAGCCTATGACTGTTTACAACTCGAGCCCTCGGATAAATCGTCACCTAGGCTTCTACTGTTCTATCTTCAATTAGGTTTATTTTCTCAATTTCAAATCTTAAATTTGTTTACTTTGTCTTCATTAAATTCTTAAATTTTTTCATTTCTGATTGCTAATTTGCTTTTTGTGTGTGTATGTGTGTGAGAATGATAGGCATTAGGGATCTAGCGCAGCGTTAAATTCTTAACTGTAAAGTGTAATCTTGTAAGATGTAAAGAGTAAAGATTATGTATTTGTGTGTTAAATATTAAAGTATTGGCCTTAAAGATTAAAACATTAGATTAGATGTAAACCAATTTATTAATCAACTGCATTCATAAAAGCAAAAAAAAACATAATTAATCAAATAACCTTAAATGGATCCTGCTAAAGTTTGTAATAACCAAAAAAAACTACAAGTGCTAAAGTTTGTAATAACCAAAAAAAACTACAAGTCTTAATAAACTTAGAGAAACATAAAATTCTAAAAAAAAAATTCAACAAACATTTTTTTAACTCCGTAAATTATAAACTTTTTAGTTTGTTAAAGAAGAAGGATTTATGCTTTATAATATAACCTAAAGATCCCCATATTTTGTATAGTTTGCTTAGGGCATTCAAAACCGTTGGACCACCCATAGCCATAAAACTCATACCAATTTTGGATAATAAAGATTGTAGATTTGGCATGGCGGATTTCTCATAGTTGATGTTGCTGCACATGCAATCATTTTTATGGTAAGAGACTATAATCCAACTACTTGATACAATGATTTATTAGATCATGTTCTTAGGCATCACGATGCAATCAAATCACATCTCAACTGGACATGTATATTTCTAGGCTTTCTCAGTTTTGGTTTGTATACTCACAATGATACCATGATCGCTTTAAAATATCCAATGTTTCATGTTAATTAATTTGATTTTTTCCATTCAAAAGGAGGAAGATCTAAGTATCGAACATTAGTATATATATTAAAACACAAAAGTTAGTTTGTGTCTTAAAATACTATTCCTCTTGGTACGAATATATATGCATCTGGTACAAGCGTATGATGCGTAAATCCCCAAGCATCGGTTCCGATCATTCTCCGGGGAACTTGGCCGGTGATTGCAACCAACGGGACACTATCAAGTAACGCATCGGCAAGACCACTCACCAAATTGGTAGCTCCGGGGCCGGATGACGCGATGCAAACGCCTGGCAAACCGGAGGGGCGTGCGTAGCCTTCGGCGGCGAATACGCCGCCCTGTTCGTGACGAGGAAGAACATTGCGGATGATGGTAGAACGGGTCAATGCTTGGTGGATCTCCATCGACGCGCCGCCGGGGTGGGGTAGGCGAAGACGTCGGTGACGCCTTCGCGTTCAAGAGCTTCCACGAGGACATCGGAGCCTTTGCGCGGTTGGTCTGGTGCGTACCGGGAGACGTATGGCTCCGGCGGTGGAATTGAATGGGTGGTGGCAGTTGTGGTGGTTGATTTGGAGTCGGAGAGGACGTTGGTGATGTGGAGACGGTGACGCTTTTGGGAAGTGGAAGTGAATGGTAATGTGAAACGCCAGAGGAAGGTGGTGCGGCGGGTTGGCGGTGATGGAAGGGTTTGGATGAGCGACGGCCGCCATGGTTGAATATGTGTGTGTCTAGGGTTGGTGTAGGTTTATTTTGGTTAATTAATATAGGATTGAAGTGATGATTAAAAAAAGAAATTTGTGGTCGTTTTTTATTGAATTTTGGGGTTTAGTCACTAAACTAATTGTGTCGTATTAAAATTTAAAAGTTTGAATTTTGAAAAGATGGTTAAAAAGTTGAGGTAATATTGTAATTAGGATGCATGTAAAAAGCGATCCCTTTAGCATTACGGATAATCTTATATATAGATAGAGTCTTGCCTTTCAATCTAAAAATAGACCAATTGTTATCTATTATAAACTTTTTTCTATTTAAACTAATACGTGACCTATCGTCTAGCCTTACAAGAACATGATATCTAATATCTAATCTTTTATGTAACGAACCCTGTGTCATAAACACTATTCAATTTTGTATTCTTTTTGTTGCATTATGTACAAGTACTCAATGCTTTGAGTATATTACACTTATTGAAGCCATGATAGAGGTTAAAACATATGTTCAACACCACTTTCACACATTCTGCTTTTCACGGATAAATACGAAAGAAATTCTCAATCTGTGAAGAGATCGCCACTTCCTTCTCCAGTCACCTACCGCCTATTTTTCTTTGTAGCGTGCACTATGTAGACGCTTAGAAAAGTTGAAGAAGACGATAAACACATTATCTTTCTTCAAGCACCTGTATACGTCAGTATATCAGACCCCGCCGCAACGCGCGGGTCCTGAACACTAGTTAGTTATCATGTTACAAAACCTTTTAAGTGACTTGATTTGAAATTTTTGATGAGAGATTATTATCCTAACCCTAAGCAAATAAAGATATATCTTGTGCCATTTTGCAATCATGTAGCAAACATGGATGCTGACAGTAGGATCCATTTCTAAAATTTTGGAGGCTGCCGTTTAAAAAAAGTTTTTATAATATGAAATTTTTAAAAATATTTTTTTTAAATTAAGATATATTTAAAATTAGTGTTTCTAGAATACAAATATTTTATAGAAAATATGTTTTCTTTAAAAGTGAAAATAAAAAAAATGAAATACACTATTATACAAACCGGAGTTTTTAAACAACGAGATAATTATCAACATATGTCTTTTTTTTAGAAAAATATTCAAAAAATAATTTTTAAATGACAAAAGTTACAATAATGATAAGAAAAAATACACTTTTGATCATTTATGTTTAATTCTATTATACAATTACTTATTTAACTTTAATAATTACATAAATAGTACTTAAAAATCTTGATTTGCTATAGTTATTTTTGGACAGAAATTTAACTAAAGTTTTTTAACGTCAGTTAGGCTAAATATATCAGTTGTTACAAATCAATAATGTTTGGTACCATTTATGTAGTTTTTAAAGTGTTTAATTTATTACTTAAAGTATATATTAATATATATGTAATTTAATCAATTTATGTCAAAATATCATGTTTGCAATTTCTAAATTTGCATGAGTTACTATTTAAAATTTTGTATTCAATCTATTCAATAATAGCCTATTTGTTTTATAAGAGAGACAAATGTTAAAATAAATAGATGTTAAAATAAATAGATACCAGATAGTAATACGTGTCATCTTATTTAATATGAGAGAAAGACAAGTTACATGTGTTTCCTCATTTACTTATTTATTATTTATTAGTATAGATTAACTAACTCAGATTGAGAGAGTAAAAGTTTAATCTTATTAATCTTAAACGAGTTTGAGTATGTGTTTCATATAATGAGCTTGATTTGTCTATTAGGTTTAGAAAACTAATTTAGAATATTACTTATATGTTCTTATATTTATACAACATCATTATCATATACACTTAGATACACGTTATCCTCACTTTTCTACTTTTTTTTACTGTTTTTAAACATAAAAATATCAGTTATTGGAACATTGATGTAATAGTAATCCATTTCTATTTATACAAGTAGTTTGGCTAATAAATATATAATTACACAATAAATAATATTAAGTGCATATTTATGATGAAGATCACTAGATAATATTTATTATATTACGTATATGCAATTATAATCATAAACAATTAAACATATATACATATTAATAACTAAAAAATTAAAAAATTAATAATAACAAATGAATTAAGTCCAAGACGAGTCGGACTAACAAATTGGTTAATGGTTATAGGTAAACTCAAATCAAAGAAAAACTCAAACTCATGCTTTTGACATGAAAGCTCAAAACAAGCAAGTGTGCCTAGCTCAAGCTTAAGAGAATTTGCATGAGTTTGATATGTTATCTACACCGCTAGTGCTCTCACCCAATTTTCCCCGGTTCACGTGATTTACCTCCCTAATACTGGCTATGAAACCGGTCGGTGAGGGGCGGCGCCTAATGGTCGTGTTCATCATATACATATATTTTTCAATTTAAGAGTTAAAACTATGCAAGTATTGCATGATAAAGATAGCTTGGTAATTAAAACTGTTAATATATTATAGTTAGGCAGTTACATTTTGTTAACATTCAATTAGAAACCGTTAGTTCGTTTATTTGGTTTGCTAATTTGATTTCAATCTGAATATATATTAGCATCTGTTATCAAAACAACATTTAATTTTTACCCCCAAATTTTCCATTTTCAAATAACATCATCATCATACCTAATAAATTTCATCATTAACAAAACTAAGATATAGTCGGAGGAGTGTATGATATAGACAACCTTACCTGTAACCCACAATAATAGAGAAACTGCTTCCGATGAGACTCCGGCTCATGATGCGTAATTAACCGAACATTCTAATGCTTTTAACTTTATTTTTACAAAATTTAAGTAAAAGACTATTGAAATTAGTCCAATTTTACTTTCGTCACTTGAGGCCCGACACATATACATTATATGTGTGCGCTTTAAACAGGCTAACAGACTAAAGAGGAATTAAACCAAAAAGAGCAACAACAAACTAAAAGAATCAAAACTTGAATTTGAAGACAAAATATTTGAGATCGATCGACAACCGGCATTGCTTTATACATCAAATTCGAGAGCGGGTCAGAGATGCAAATTGTGATTTTTCGGAAACATAATCTTTAAGTTCTTCACGGAATAATCTCATGTGTTCATCTTCAAGACTCACCACAGCTTCAACCCCATATCCATCTGGTGTATCATACAAAATGAAAGTGTTCTTCACCAATACATCTGCAATGGTGCCCCATTTTGGATTTCCCCACCCGAAATTCATCTGGTAAAACGACCCGCCCCGTACATGACTGCACCTATAAACATCAAGATTATCAAACAACACTTTTACACTGTGTGCAGATTCTCTTACACCCGCCAACCAATCATCCAACCCATTAACCCCAAGTTCTTTGATTCCTTTCTTCAATTGAACCACCAAATTTCCCAAACCGGTTTCATTATGATGACTGTTCGATGTTGTGAAGTACCAAGTGAAGTTTCCGATAGAGTTATCTGGCAGTCGAGGTTTCACTCGGGGCCTCATGTTTACTAGCTGAATTAAAGTCGAGCTTTTGAAAAAACCCGTCTTCCTAGTTGATGCCGTAATCGCGCATTTGTAAAGAAGTGCAGTTACGAGCGTGATTTTCGTTGGGTTTTCGACTAGCCCGGTCACTGATTGTTTCAACCGGGCGATATTTTGTGCATCAAGCACATATCTTTTTGTGACAACGATTTCACTCATCTCAAGCTCGATCTCAGGCATTGTGTATGCAAGATCTAAAGAAGGGATGGATGTAGCAAGAATCATTGGTGGCTGTCTCACCTCACCCCGGGCCATTGCGGCCCAATCACTAAGAAAAATCCCAAGTGATGGCGCATCTGCAACTTTGTGTGACAGAGATATAGTTAATGCCATTCCTCCACACTCAAAGTATGTTACTTGAGCTGCAAGAAAGCTATAACCTACACATGACCCCTTCCACAAGTAACCTTGGGGAAAAAGTAAGCTTTGTGTTTCATACTTGGGATTTTGAAGGAAATCCGAAAGACTACAACCAATAAGCCTTCCTGTCACAAACACAACTCCTTCATCGTTGCAATCGACTGTGATCCCATCTTCTCTTAGCCTTCCTGCAAACGGGTAGTATTTCGTTAGGGTTTTGGATAAAGAGTTCTTCAAAACATCCCCACAAGTGTCGGTTTTCGATTCGTATAACAGAATTATGGGAGAGTACGAGTGCAAAGTGAGCTGATCGAGCAACGAGAGTTTAAAATTTTTGAGGTGTTCGGGTGTCGGAGATGAAGGTTTGATGATTTCTTCAGAAATGATGTCCATTTTGGATAATTGTTTCGCTACATAATGATCTTTGATTATATAAGCCCGATTTGATCAATCAGAGAATAATGTATGGCTTTGAACGGTTCAACATGCTGCCCATTTTGTTTTTCATGTCATTTTTTTTGCTTTGATCGAAGTTGATATTTGTTTTATTAGTTTTGTAAATCCAGAGATTTTCATTCTCCATATTTAAAAACATAAAATAATCATTTAATACATTTTAAATTATTTTTTGGCCGCCCTAACGACCATTATTGAATGTTTGTACGTAGAGATGCAACAAGTAGATACTAGATCAGAGGTACTCAAACCGGTTCGGTTTTCAAATCGGTCCGCTTTGGTCAACGCATGGTCAAAACCGGTTTGGAAACCGGTTTGGGAGATTGAGGATGTCAAACCTATAGAACCGGTTTGGAGGGCTTGAAACCGGTTTGGGAGATGAGGATGTCAAACCTATCCCAAACCTACGGTTCGGACCGGTTTAGATGAAACCGGTTTGAGATCAAGATAGGACCGGTTTGGGAACCGGTTTTTTCAAACCAAACCGGTTTGGCTGTACATCTCTATACTAGATAGTAGATAAAAGCAAAACTGCAAAAGAATGGTCTGTTCCGGGTTAATAGGTTTTAGAAGAAGAGTGCATTAGGCCTTTGGGCCTTTTAGGATTGGTTAGATTTGAGGGGATCACAATTCACATTTAACAAGGTCAACCCAACATGCTATATTAAAATCTCTTAATAATCATAGTTTAAACTTTAAAACATCTAAGGGGCCCATAGTGAATTAGTGAAGGGTGGAGGTGGGCAAGCCGATTTTTGCCGGTTCGGGTTTTGGCTGGTTCCGGTTCGGCTTTGGCCGGGTAAAGATGGATCCGGTTCCGGTTCCAATTTCTTTAAGAATCGGAAAACACCTGTACCCACCGATTCGGGTACAACTGATTCCGGTTTCGGTTCCGGGTTTTTTGCCCATCTCTAGTGAAGGGAGAGATCGGAAACATCAACTCTAAAACTGGACATTAAACAAGTTGAGTTGAGCCATCATGGCTGGAGCTTGAGTTTGTGATAGAAGATTAATGATATGAGCCGGCTCGGCTTGAAGTTTTTATTGATTTAAAAGCTCAAGCTTGATCTCGAATTTGTAAAAAATTCACTATGACCCAGATCCCAATTTGGTGCTATTATTATTATTATTATTATTATTATTATTATTATTATTATTATTATTATTATTATTATTATTATTATTATTTGTCTTTTGACATATCAACACAAAAAAAAACAACACATTTAATACATACATAACACATGCTTTGTAAGTTGAAGAAAATATAATTAAAATTACCAAATTATTTAGTTGTAAAAAATGTAATGTTAAATATGTTATCTTGATCTATAATACAAAACAACAACAACAACAACAACAAGCGTACTCAGTTAATCTATAATACAAAATAGTTAATAAAAACATAGTATTGAGTTATAGGGAAAGAAAGAGTATAATACAAAATAGTTAATAAAAACATAGTATTGAGTTATAGGGAAAGAAAGAGTGATTTTAACTCCCAATGCATTTGAGGCTGTCTAATAGTGTTCCAGTCCTTTTTAAAACTCATGAACTGATTTAAGCCTTGGAAAATATTAATACAGTAAAAGAGTTAACCTTAATGTAACAATTTCTTTTTCTTTATAATCCGGTTCTATTAGCTAAAGCTGTATTAGATTAATGCAACTTTTTTTTATTTATATGAGACTCATCTAATAATCCAAACAAGCATATATAGATATACTAAAAACCAGAGTTGTAAAAATCGGCATAGGCGGCCGCTTAGGCGCTAGGCGCCCGGATTCTTTCTCGATTTTGCCCTAGCCTAGGCTGGGCCTAGTCGGCCTATTTTTTTTGTTGTTTTTGGTTTTTTTTTGGTTTTTTTCAAGTAAAAATGATCCAGATAAGTGATTATTCTCCACCCCTAAATACTTAATATGTCTATAAAACATCAAATCCAACATCTGAAACATTGAACCCTGCCACTAAATATCGAAATCCATCTATAAACTCAGAATTTTGTGTTTAAGTTTGTAATTTGAAGTACTTGACTTAGCATATTTAAGTTTATTTTTTTAATATATTTGAAATATTATATTAAATTATTGATATTAATGTGTGTATATAATAAATATTTGTAAATTTACATATAAAAATTCCAATCAGCCTAGCGCCGATTACTCCCTAGGCGGTACCTCGCCGCCCGACTAGCGCCTAACGACTTCTACAACCATGCTAAAAACAAATTTATTAAAAACTAACAGGATTGTTAATTACATGTTGAAAACTCAAAATTATTTTTATCTAGTTATATACTCTTCATGTGACCGGTATTTTAACGTCATAATAACATAAGTATTTTTATTAAAAATTTAAATAAAAATACTATTTGTTAAAAAAAATAAAAGAAATAGTGTAAAAACAAGGCCGGTTCACCATACAAATATAAAAAGCCTTATCTTAGGGCCCCAAAATATCCAAAGGCCCCAAAAAATGCAAGGGTCTCAAATTTTCGGAATAAATCGAATTTTTAGTTGTAACAAATTCCTGATTGTAGTACAATTTTTGGTTGTTTTAATATTTGTAAATAATAAGCCTTTCAACATAAGAGGGCTGGGTCGGGTTGGGTAACAGTTCGGTTTCGAATACGTGTGTGTTAGGATAAGTTTTAAGCAAAAATTATTTTGAGTCTAAATATGTCATTTTTAAAAAGCTTTAGTTTATTCAACATAAAATAGTCTATTTTAATATTTTTACTGATTTTACATCAAACATATTAGAGATAATTTTTACCCGTTTAAAGTCATTCTATTAAGATAGTTTTTAGGTTACTCATCTTGACTCATATTATGTTAAGTTGTTAGTCATCTCAACTCATTCTATGTTATGATGTTAACCATTTCAACTCAAAATACAATAATTGTTAACCTAAATTAACCAATTTACCCTACTTTGTGTCAAGATTGTTACGCTAGTAATTAATGTACTCATTTTGTTTGCGATTTATGTCACACCCCGAGCCGGCGGGGTTGGATCGAAGTCCCCGTCGGGCGGAAGGTTCTCGGGGCACGATATCGTAAGTGATAATCGTGATGATCAGATTGTTTTACATAGCATCAATGTTAAGAATAACTAAAGCACAATAGCATCAAACTAGGATTACAAAGTTAAATTACATTTGACAATTTTCAGTAATTTAACTAAATAAACCTATCAAAAGAATCAAATGTATCTATCTTGTATCTGTAGAAGATATCAAAAGTGATTTGCTTCTGTAACAAAATCTGTGCTTTCCAAAAGTCTACTAGGTCCTCTATCTGAGTATCCTAGTATGCATTCCTGATGTCTGAGCCTATTCATGTGCATCACCTGAGAAAGCATGTAAGAAAACAAAATCAACACAATGGTTGGTGAGTTCATGTAGTTTTAGTATTTGTAAAATAGCTTTTGCAAACCTCTTCGGTAAAACCTTAACCTCATGAACAACACCTGTATCATCCAACTCGGTATGCTTATATATAGGGCATACCCCTAGTCGAGCCTACGACCCGCCCAGACGCCGTCCCACCACATACTAAGTCACATAGGACATTGTTATTAATGATAATTAAGCATTTTACCTACCATTCGATTCCAACACAGATTCAAGCATCCTGTTTATAAGTTTATGATATCAACCCAAAAGTGTTCATGTTTCCCCTAGGTAACAACCTTAATCTCATAAACACCACTTGTATCATCTAACTCGGTATGCTTATATATAGGGCATACCCCTGAGTCGCGCCTACGACCCGCCCAGACGCCGTCCTACCACATACTAAGTCGCATAGGACATTGCTGTTAATGATAATTAAACGTCTTACCTACCATCCATTTCGTTTATAGCTTTAGCATTTTGTTAAGTTACAACATGACTGGAAAATGAGGAATCACTGTATGGCAAGCACTGAGAGGCCATCAGTCTACTCCTCAGAATCTTGACTATGTAGAACACCCGTTTGGCAAGCACTGAGAGGCCAGTTGGTCCATTCTAAATAGCCAATAGCTTTAGCATTATGTTTAAGTTTGTAGCATGAGTGAACATTGAGGAATCATTGTATGGCAAGCACTGAGAGGCCATCAGTCTATTCCTCAAGTCATGACTATGAAGGTCACCTTATGGCAAGCACTGAGAGGCCAACGGTTTGTTCCTTCAAGTCCCAACTAGGAAGAACACCCCATGGCAAGCACTGCCAATTTGGTATGTTCTACCATAGTTGATAGTTTTAGCATTCAAGTTTATAGCATTCAAATAGCTTCACAACCGGTAAGGCTAGCACTGAGAGACCAAACCGTTGTTTTAGAATGGCAAGCATATAAGCATACAAGTGTTCATAGCATCCGTAGTTTTAAGCAATTGGCATTCGCATGTAGCATTAGCTTATAGTGTTAGCATGTAGCATTAGCATTTAGTTTTTAGCATGCAGCATTAGCGTTTAGTATTAGCATGTAGCATTAGCATGTAGCATTAGCATTTAGTAGTAGCATTTAGTATTAGCATTTAGCATTAACATTGTAGCATTAGCATTGTAGCATAAGTTTATAGTGTTAGCATGTAGCATTAGCGTTTAGTATTAGCATATAGCATTAGCGTTTAGTATTAGCATTTAGTATTGGCATTTAGCATTAGCATTGTAGTATTAGCATTGTGGCATAAGTTTCTAGTGTTAGCATGTAGCATTAGCATTTAGTTTTTAGCATTTAGCATTAGCGTTTAGCATTAGCATATGGCATTAGCGTTTAGTATTAGCATATATCATTAGCGTTTAGTATTAGCATATAGCATTAGCGTTTAGTATTAGCATTTAGTATTGGCATTTAGCATTAGCATTGTAGTATTAGCATTTAGCATTAGCATTTAGTATTCGCGTTTAGCATTAGCATTGTAGCATTACCATTGTGGCATAAGTTTATAGTGTTAGCATGTAGCATTAGCATTTAGTTTTTAGCATGTAGCATTAGCGTTTAGTATTACAGCATAATCATCATGAATAAGTGTAAAAACATTTTATAAATCATTTGTTTAAAATGTATAACATGCTTCGCAGTTTCGAGGTAAAATCAAAATAGTTAGGAAGGGACAAATAAACTCACCTGTGTTGCTAAGTATAGTCTACCACAGATAATGCGGGCTCCTTGATTGTAGCTTAAGTATCTTCAACACCTGAGTTGTTTTATGAGGTTCGAGTACGATAAGTCGTTATAATAGACGAAAACTAGGGTTTCGATCTCGGTGTGCAACTAAGTGTCCTATGCCACTAATGGGTTTTCTAAGTTCATCTAATTAGTTCAGGTTATTACCCTTAATTGAACCCGAATCCCGTAAGTAACCATTACAAGATTTTTGTTAATGTTTTGGAAATATTTCATTTTAAGTAAACCTTATGTTAAAGGTCATTTAATTAATTTAAGAAATGATATCATGGATTCCATTTATTAAAACCATAATGTGTAATTAAGAAATTTATAGATTTGTTTATTAGACTTAGGTTAATCCAACTTGATCAAATCTAAGCCTAAACTTTAGCTTTAGCTTTAGCTTCCTTTGTTTCTTGAATCGCTTGTGTAAACCACTTAGATTAGAAGGTTCGAACCAACCCTCTATACTTGATTTTATATAGTATAAACTTCACTAAGTATAGTGTGTGAGTAACTAACACCAATACTTAATTAAAATTCCTTGCTTCTTTGCATTTTAGACTTAACATACAAATGTTTAAAGCTCTTAAAATGAGTGTATTAACCCTTGCTTACCCACAATCAAGTAGAGTAGACAAGATATAAGTGAAACATGTATTTAACAACATACTTATGTCTCATTCGTGATTAGTTTGTTCACCCTTGTGAGAGTTAGGCTAATTTCTCATTTAGAAAAACCTTAGTAATTACCCATGCACACCCACGCACACACACCCATGCATGTAAAAAGAGGTGTGTGAGTGTGAGCGCCTTTGCTTTCCCCCATACATTACCATACACCTAAGGTTCCTTGTTTATAACAATGGTTCTAACCCCATCCCTTGGCCGAATGCGTCATGCCCGAAAGAGGCTCGGCCGAAGGAAACTAACCGAATAGGTATAATGGGCGAATGACTGATGTCGAATGGGGTTGGTGGGCGACTGAGCATGGTCGAATAAGGGTTGTCGAATGGAGGCCCATCCGAATGAAGTTGGTGGCCATTCGGCCGAATAGGAGGTGGTTCGTTGGGAGCCATTCGGGTCACTGGCCATTCGGCCACCTGCTATGTGCCATTCGGCCATGCCGAGTTTCAACACCCCCAACTCTTCATTTCGAGCTGGACATCAAGCACTTGCTTCTTAACTCTTTCCTACACATCCTAAACATGTTTAGTGAGTGATTTCCCTAAGGTTTAAAGTGGGTATAACCGGTTTCAAGTTGGGTTTGAAATAGGGGTTTAGAAACCCTAAAATCGTCACTTTGGGGCTTAGATTACCTGCGATTCAGAGGTTCTTAGGGCAGATCCCTTGTACTTTCGTGTAGAGGATGATGAGAGCTTCGATTTGGCTCAAGAATGAGGTGATTTGGTTGAGTTTTGAGTGAGTTATAGTAGAGAGAAAGTAGAGAGAGTGGGTGGCCGGATTAGGGTTTCTAGAGTGAGAAATTGGGGTGTTAAATGAAGAAGAGGAGTCTTTCATGGTATTTATATCCCGCGGGTGTTCGGATTCGTTTCGGTTGCTCGTTTTTCCGTCTCCGTTGCGTTTCCGAATCGTAACGGGAAATTTTACGGGTTTTAAATAAAAAGTTTCTTTAATTTATTTTTGATGAGTTTCAAAATTGTAAAACGTTAAAATATTATATTTTCTTAAATTATTATCGTTCGTATCGTTTTCGTTTCGTCAGAAAACGTCACTTACGCTCGTTTTCGTACAGAGCGCTAACTGTACGAACACGATCGTACGTTTCACTTTCTGATTTTGTTTTCTACTTTTCAGTCATCATTTCAGATTGTTGAACCCTCAGATTTATTCGTACAGATCGTCACCATACGAATAGTTCGTCGGTTTAGCATTCTGTAACAACAACTGTTATGGTTTTATTCTGTTTATCCTCACATATGTTTATTCATAATAGCATCAAATCAAGCATGTGTGTACCTGTTCATCGTTGTCTGATGTGTTTTTGACTGTTTAAACCATGAGGTTTAAATCAGAATTTCAGAAACATAGTATTATAGTTTGTGTTTAGCATAAAGTGTCCATTGCATCAACCTAGTTTACATAGTTCGTACTTGAGTTACTGTTCACGTTACTGTGCAACTTACTGTTCCGGTAACGATTCTGGCACAGATGTTACAATCTCCCCTTGTTAAAGAAATTTCGTCCCGAAATTTAAAAGTTATTATCGGGTACAACTTTCTTTGTAACAAGTGAGGAAGACTTTGTTTGTTGTGGTGTCCCTACGCTCCCAGATTAAACTCTGGTTCGCGTTCAGGATTCTTATGTATGACCTCAGAGTTTTGCTAATCTTATTGCTCATAGTTGTCTTACTGTTTCTGCTTGCTAAGTCTTGATATGATTCTATCACCTTATTGTTCAAAAACTAATTGATCTTATGAGCATCAACTGTTACACAATCTTAGTGGTAGCTATGTTTTCCTATGTATGTTATGTGCATTAACCAAGGATCCTTTCATTGTTTCTATCACAATAAAAGAATTCCTAAGTTTTCATGAAATACTATGTGGTTATACTAATAGGAACAAGTTAAGTTTCTTGTGCATACTAGTATCAAATGAAACGAGTACTTATGGTTTAAAGCATATCACATCCCAGTACACGTCTTTGGCATATCCTTGTCTTGTACCCATAACTGATTTTCCTTGTCTACTTATGTAGCTTAACTATGACACTCATCCTTTATTAACCTCCTAGAGCCAAAGTTCTCCAAATTAAATAATTTCGAGTTCTATGATGTCTAAGTGGAAAGTGGTAGCTTACACGTTAATCTTAGCATTTTGACTTTCTACTACTTTTAGTGTTCTAATTAGATAAGGTCCTCTTTCTAATTATAGTAGTTAAGCTATAATCAAGAATTTCCCCATCTTTATTTAATCATTTAATGCTTATTTGACCTAAAGGTTTCTTAGGTTTCTATTCCGATTATCTTATCGGCACTGAGTTTGCTTACAGTTACCTTAGACTTATTGTTTCTAAAATCACGAAAAATCATGCATCTCTAATTAATACGTCAGTAAATGATTCATCGTACATGATAAAATTTGCATACCTATGGGGTCATCGGACTCCAAATGATCTCCAGGAGCTGGTAAAGCAAGAAATTCCTCAGTGATTGCTGGGTCAGCTGGAGGCATCCTCCTAGGGCAGTCCCTCGCGAAATGTCCGAGCATTCCGCATGTGTAGCAGTTGTGGTTATGTTAGGAGGGAACAGAGGTACTTGCTATTTGTTCCTGTTTCCTAGTGGAATTAATCCGACACTGTTGGATCCAGTGTCCGTATTTCCCACAATTCAGACAGTGTCTACAAGGTTTCTTCTCGTCATGGTGAAAACCACATTTGGCACATTTAGGAAAAGTACCAACATATTGACGGGGAATATGGGTCGTTGGTGTCCTGCATTGTTGCATCCAGTGGCCCGTCTTCCCACAGCGTGTGCATCGTACACATGGAAGTTCAGCCCGATGATAGTAGTGACAAGCTGAACAGAGAGGGGTTTTTCCCTCATAGTGAGCACTGACTCCGGTAGTCAAATATGGCATAATTTGACAGATAGGTACAGCTTCAGTGTAGTTCGCAATTCTTTTTCGCCTTTTTGCAGAACGACGTTTAGGTTTCTTGCTGGTTTCTCCTTTTTCCGATTCCTTCTCCTTTGTAGAGAGGAGTGGGAAGTTCCTAGCAAACTCCTCACTGTTTCGGATCCGGGTGATTATTCCAGGAAGAACCGCCATTAACTCTTCAGTGATCAGAGTTGCGAGTGCATCAACTGCTGGATCCATCCCCTGTGAAGGAAGAGACGGTGATGGTTGTCTTCTCAGTGACATTCTGATCGTAACCAATAGGATATCAGTTAGTGAAATGATCGAATGCAGAAGACATGATGCAACTGAATTCCAAATTCCTATGCTTTCTACATGAAGGGTCCCTAAGTTATAGTCTAGGTCAAACCGTTTAAATAAATGACCTATTATTCTCTATAACCTTCAGCTCTTATACCAATCTGTCACACCCCGAGCCGGCGGGGTTGGATCGAAGTCCCCGTCGGGCGGAAGGTTCTCGGGGCGCGATATCGTAAGTGATAATCGTGATGATCAGATTGTTTTACATAGCATCAATGTTAAGAATAACTAAAGCACAATAGAATCAAATTAGGATTACAAAGTTAAATTACATTTGACAATTTTCAGTAATTTAACTAAATAAACCTATCAAAAGAATCAAATGTATCTATCTTGTATCTGTAGAAGATATCAAAAGTGATTTGCTTCTGTAACAAAATATGTGCTTTCCAAAAGTCTACTAGGTCCTCTATCTGAGTATCCTAGTATGCATTCCTGATGTCTGAGCCTATTCATGTGCATCACCTGAGAAAGCATGTAAGAAAACAAAATCAACACAATGGTTGGTGAGTTCATGTAGTTTTAGTATTTGTAAAATAGCTTTTGCAAACCTCTTCGGTAAAACCTTAACCTCATTAACAACACCTGTATCATCCAACTCGGTATGCTTATATATAGGGCATACCCCTAGTCGAGCCTACGACCCGCCCAGACCCCGTCCCACCACATACTAAGTCACATAGGACATTGTTACTAATGATAATTAAGCATTTTACCTACCATTCGAATCCAACACAGATTCAAGCATCCTGTTTATAAGTTTATGATATCAACCCAAAAGTGTTCATGTTTCCCCTAGGTAACAACCTTAATCTCATTAACACCACCTGTATCATCCAACTCGGTATGCTTATATATAGGGCATACCCCTGAGTCGAGCCTACGACCCGCCCAGACGTCGTCCCACCACATACTAAGTCGCATAGGACATTGCTGTTAATGATAATTAAACGTCTTACCTACCATCCATTTCGTTTATAGCTTTAGCATTTTGTTAAGTTACAACATGAGTGGAAAATGAAGAATCACTGTATGGCAAGCACTGAGAGGCCATCAGTCTACTCCTCAGAATCCCGACTATGTAGAACACCCGTTTGGCAAGCACTGAGAGGCCAGTTGGTCCATTCAAAATAGCCAATAGCTTTAGCATTATGTTTAAGTTTGTAGCATGAGTGAACATTGAGGAATCACTGTATGGCAAGAACTGAGAGGCCATCAGTCTATTCCTTAAGTCATGACTACGAAGGTCACCCTATGGCAAGCACTGAGAGGCCAACGGTTTGTTCCTTCAAGTCCCAACTCGGAAGAACACCCCATGGCAAGCACTGAGAGGCCTATTTGGTATGTTCTACCATAGTTGATAGTTTTAGCATTCAAGTTTATAGCATTCAAATAGCTTCACAACCGGTAAGGCAAGCACTGAGAGACCAAACCGTTGTTTTAGCATGGCAAGCATATAAGCATACAAGTGTTCATAGCATCCGTAGTTTTAAGCAATTGGCATTCGCATGTAACATTAGCTTATAGTGTTAGCATGTAGCATTAGCATTTAGTTTTTAGCATGTAGCATTAGAGTTTAGTATTAGCATGTAGCATTAGCATTTAGTACTAGCATTTAGCATTAACATTGTAGCATTAGCATTGTAGCATAAGTTTATAGTGTTAGCATGTAGCATTAGCGTTTAGTATTAGCATTTAGCATTAGCGTTTAGTATTAGCATTTAGCATTAGCGTTTAGTATTAGCATATAGCATTAGCGTTTAGTATTAGTATTTAGTATTGGCATTTAGCATTAGCATTGTAGTATTAGCATTGTGGCATAATTTTATAGTGTTAGCATGTAGCATTAGCATTTAGTTTTTAGCATTTAGCATTAGCGTTTAGTATTAGCATATGGCATTAGCGTTTAGTATTAGCATATCGCATTAGCGTTTAGTATTAGCATATAACATTAGCGTTTAGTATTAGCATATAGCATTGGCGTTTAGTATTAGCATTTAGTATTGGCATTTAGCATTAGCATTGTAGTATTAGCATTTTAGCATTAGCATTAGCATTGTAGCATTAGCATTATGGCATAAGTTTATAGTGTTAGCATGTAGCATTAGCATTTAGTTTTTAGCATGTAGCATTAGCGTTTAGTATTACAACATAATCATCATGAATAAGTGTAAAAACATTTTATAAATCATTTGTTTAAAATGTATAACATGCTTCTCAGTCCCGAGGTAAAATCAAAATAGTTAGGAAAAGGGATAAATGAACTCACATGTGTTGCTAAGTATAGTCTACCACAGATAATGCGCGCTCTTTGATTGTAGCTTAAGTATCTTCAACACCTGAGTTGTTTTAAGAGGTTCGAGTACGATAAGTCGTTATAATAGACGAAAACTAGGGTTTCGATCTCGGTGTGCAACTAAGTGTCCTATGCCACTAATGGGTTTTCTAAGTTCATCTAATTAGTCTAGGTTATTACCCATAATTGAACCCGAATCCCGTAAGTAACCATTACAAGATTTTTGTTAATGTTTTGGAAATAGTTCATTTTAAGTAAACCTTATGTTAAAGGTCATTTAATTAATTTAAGAAAGGTTATCATTGATTTCATTTATTAAAACCATAATGTGTAATTAAGAAATTTATTGATTTTTTTATTAGACTTAGGTTAATCCAACTTGATCAAATCTAAGCCTAAACTTTAGCTTTAGCTTCCTTTGTTTCTTGAATCGCTTGTGTAAGCCACTTAGATTAGAAGGTTCGACCTAACCCCCTATACTTGATTGTATACAGTATAAACTTCACTAAGTATAGTGTGTGAGTAACTAACACCAATACTTAATTAAAATTCCTTGCTTCTTTGCATTTTAGACTTAACATACAAATGTTTAAAGCCCTTAAAATGAGTGTATTAACCCTTGCTTACCAACAATCAAGTAGAGTAGACAAGATATAAGTGAAACATGTATTTAGCAACATACTTATGTCTCATTCGTGATTAGTTTGTATGTTTGTTCACCCTTGTGAGAGTTAGGCTAATTTCTCGTTTAGAAAAACCTTAGTAATTACCCATGCACACCCACGCACACACACACCCATGCATGTAAAAAGAGGTGTGTGAGTGTGAGCGCCTTTGCTTTCCCCCATACATTACCATACACCTAAGTTTCCTTGTTTATAACAATGGTTCTAACCCCATCCCTTGGCCGAATGCGTCATGCCCGAAAGAGGCTCGGCCGAAGGAAACTAACCGAATAGGTATAATGGGCGAATGACTGATGTTGAATGAGGTTGGTGGGCGACTGAGCATGGTCGAATAAGGGTTGTCGAATGGAGGCCCATCCGAATGAAGTTGGTGGCCATTCGGTCGAATAGGAGGTGGTTCGTTGGGAGCCATTCGGGTCATTGGCCATTCGGCCACCTGCTATGTGCCATTCGGCCATGCCGAGTTTCAACACCCCCAACTCTTCATTTCGAGCTGGACATCAAGCACTTGCTTCTTAACTCTTTCCTACACATCTTTAACATCAGTGCTGGACGCGTGCCGGAACAGTGATCGTAACAGTAAACTTGAACAGTAAATCAGGTACACATTGCGTGAAACTATGTTTATTCTATTGATGCATTGTGCTTAACATGAAACTATTACACGATTGTTTGAATCTGACGGAAACCTTAAGGTTTAACAGTCAGAAAACATGTCAGACAACACAGTGTTGAAACACAGATACTTGATATGATACTATTGTGTATAAACGTATGTGAGGTTAAACAAAACAAAAACATAACGGTTGTTGTTACGGAATGCTAAACCGACGATTTATTCGTACAGGTGACGATCTGTACGAATGATTCTGATAGTTTAACGTTCTGAAATAATGACTTAACAGTAGAAAACAAGAATCAGAAAGCCAAACCATCGTCGTGTTCGTTCGAATGACGATTCGAACGAATACGCGCGATGGCAACGCGATCTGACGAAACGATAACGAACACGAAAAATGATACGAACGATAATAATATTAAGCAAATAAAATTTTTCCTATTTTACAATTTTGAAACTCACCGCAAATAAATTTAAACTAAACTAATTTTTAAATCGCGAAACAATAAACGAAACGCGTAAAATACTACATTTCGATAAATAAATTAACTAAACAACATTTAAAATAATTTTTAGAAATAAATAGCATTCAAATCGTTAAAATAAACTCTTTTTATTTAATTTGCAATAAACGCGCGTAACGTGCCGGATACACGACGAAACTCCGAACCGAGCAACCGAAACGAACCCGAATACCCACGGGGTATATAAGCCTTGAATGAGGCTATTTTTCTCATTTCACACAAACCCTCTCTCTCTAAGTATCATTCCCGTCCATCTCTCTCTCTAAGAGTTTTCAACTTAAAATCACCATAACTTCTTCATTTGTTGATGAAATCGCGTGTTTTTGGAGTCTAAACGACCATCTTCAAGTTCCCTACATAGAAGTACAGCGGATCTACGAAATTGTCCAACCATTTTCGAGGTATGAAGTGTTGAAATGGCTGAAAATTAGGGTTTTCGTGACCTCTCTTGTTCACCACACCCACAGCGGCTAACCGCTTAGCCCTTGAACCACACAACCTTGAAATCTCACCTGGCAGGACATCACACGGAGGTTTCATGGCTATAGATCAAATCTGAACGAGGATGAACAGGTTCGGGGGTTTACACAGCCACGACCGAACCCTAAGGTTGGCGAACCTGTTCCCCGAAAAGCCGAACCTCTCCCTCACGAACCATTTATACGAAGCACTCCCGAACCATGTATGCACACGAACCCTTTCGTACACAACCGGCCGAACCCTTCACAGACGAACCAAACGCGAACCAATGGAGGGCCGAACCCTAGACAGTCGCCACCCAAGCCACGAACCTTCCCAGTTGAAGCCGAACCTTGTGTGCAGTTTCCCGAACCCTAGCAAACACCGAACCTATTCCTATCAGCCGAACCCTGCCGCATGTCACGAACCTATGCGCTCTAGGATGGCGAACTATAGCTTAACCGAACCTATGAATGACCATGAGCGAACCATGGGTTGGAACCATAGCCGAACCCTATTCATGCAGAGCCACGAGCCTTGTAGGGATTAGCTGAACCTTGTTCCTAAAAAACTAAAAGGTTCGCTGCTAGGTGATACTCTATCCGGATTACCCAAGCCCAATTCGGCCCATGATGTTTCCCTTAGGCCTATGTGACTTGCTCGGCCCAAATTCCTCCCTGAAGCCCTACAGGCCGGCCCACACACCCTTAATTCAATTAGGTGGCATACCACGGTCCACTTCAATTGCTAGGCCCAACATAAACCTTCGGCCCAATACATGTTCTTTCTCGGCCCAAGGGATTATTGAATTGGTCTATTATGATAGATAGGCCCAAACCATTGATTTACGGCCCACACACAAATTCTAGGCCCGATCTTACAACGTATGGTCCAATGGGTTGTCCGGCCCAATTAATTATGAATAAGTGAAATACATACAAATGAACATTGTAAACAATGAAAACAAAGGATAAACACTTTTATGAACGTGATAGTAAGTTTTAAACGAATTACATAAAGGTTTAGAAGTCTTATAAGCAAATGGTAACCTGTGATTGATGAACAAGTAGGAAACCTTTAACAAAGAAGAATTTGGGGCCGGATAACAAACAAGACTCGTGAGTGTTAGTCCACTTTAGGACTAACACTTACACGCGCAACAAACCCTTACAAACGCATACTTATAAACTACAACATTATGAAATCAATACAGGAGCGTGAACATCAAAACAAGAGTAAACAAAGAGCGCGTGCATTCTTATAAACGCATACTTATAAACTACGGACACAAGGTGAGTTCATTTGTCCCTTTTCAAACTTAATTGTTTTACTTCGGGAATGAGAAGCATGTTAAACATTTTCATAAAACTATTGAAATGTTATTTAATGCTCTAAACATAAACATGATACTTATGATGAAACTTATGCTTGGAACTTAGTATATTTTGAAAAGCAATAGACTTGAAACTTATACTTTAAACTTGAGGCTTGAAACCATATGTGAATGCTTATGAGACTTGATGCTTAAACATGAGACTAGATGCTTGTGAAACGATATGCTTAAACATGATACTTGGTGCTTATGAAACCATATGCTTAAACGTGAGACTTTATGCTTATGAAACGATATGCTTAAACATGATACTTGGTGCTTCTGAAACCATATGCTTAAACGTGAGACTTTATGCTTGTGAAAACTATATGCTTAATCATGAGACTCGATGCAAACCTATGGAATAAATGATGAGACATTGTGTGGACACTTGAAACTATATGCTTGAAACTACTACTTGCGCATGAAACATTGTGCATGTATCTAATCATAGGCTACGTAATTGCTAAACGACTGCTAGTGCAGAGCTTGTACCTATGGATTGAGATACATGTAAAACTTAACCATAACGAAGCTAAGCTATTACCTACATAAGAGACATGTAATTGCTAAACGACTGCTAGTGCAGAGCTTTTGTCTGCTTATATGAGGTATGTAATTGCTAAACTTAAACATAACGATGCTAAGCTATTATCTATATAAGAGACATGTAATTGCTAAACGACTGCTAGTGCAGAGCTTTTGTCTGCTTATATGAGATATGTAATTGTTGGATTACTTGTGTATGCATGGCTTGTGTCAATGTATGAGATACGTAATTGCTAAACGACTGCTAGTGTAGAGCTTGTATCTTGTATAGGAGACACGTAATTGCTAGACTAAGCTTAACTAATTCATGAGATACGTAATTGCTAAACGACTGCTAGTGCAGAGCTTGTATCTATCCGTGAGCTACGTAATTGCTAAACGACTGCTAGTGCAGAGCTTGTACTCACGCATGAGATTAGGGACAACCAAACTATGTGTGTGTGAAACTATGATGCTTGATAAACATACTTTGAAACTAACACTTGTGAACATTATAGACTTGTAAACATTGAAACAGAAAACAAAAGCTTTGATGAGGAATGGGTTGATTGGTAGGTAAAAGGCTTGATTATTATTAACAACAGTGTCATATCCGGATTAGTATGTGGTGGGATGGCGTCTGGGCGGGTTGTAGGCTCGACTCAGCGGTATGCCCTATATATAAGCATACCGATTTGGATATTACATGTGGAGTTAATGAGGTTAAGGTTTTACCGAAGGAGGTTTGTTAAAACTATTTTAAACTTATAAACCTTATGAACTCACCAACCATTGTTTTGACTTTGTTTTTCTTACATGCTTTCTCAGGTGAAGAACAGGTTTAAGCTAAGGCTTTGGATTGCATGCTAGGTGGCCTAGATAGAGGACCTAGTTGACTTTTGGAAGCACATCTTTTGTGGATATTACACATCACTTTTGATATCTTGTACATATACAAGATATAAACATTTGATTCTTTTGTTAGGTTTACTTATTTAAATTGTAGAACATTGATATTGTAATTTAACTTTGTAATCCTAGTTAATGTTTGATTGTGCTTTAGTTATTCTTAACATTTATGCTATGTAAACAATCTGATCATCTTGATTATCACTCACGATATCGCGCCCCTAGAACCTTCCACCCGACGGGGACTCCGATCCAACCCCGTCGGCTCGGGGTGTGACAACATCCTAAACATGTTTAGTGAGTGATTTCCCTAAGGTTTAAAGTGGGTATAACCGGTTTCAAGTTGGGTTTGAAATAGGGGTTTAGAAACCCTAAAATCATCACTTTGGGGCTCAAATTACCTGCGATTCAGAGGTTCTTAGGGCAGATCCCTTGTACTTTCGTGTAGAGGATGATGAGAGCTTCGATTTGGCTCAAGAATGAGGTGATTTGGTTGAGTTTTGAGTGAGTTATAGTAGAGAGAAGGTAGAGAGAGAGTGGGTGGCCGGATTAGGGTTTCTAGAGTGAGAAAGTGGGGTGTTAAATGAAGAAGATGAGTCTTTCATGGTATTTATATCCCGTAGGTGTTCGGATTCGTTTCGGTTGCTCTTTTTCCGTCTCCGTTGCATTTCCGAATCGTAACGCGAAATTTTACGGGTTTTAAATAAAAAGTTTCTTAAAATTATTTTTGATGAGTTTCAAAATTGTAAAACGTTAAAATATTATATTTTCATAAATTATTATTGTTCGTATCGTTTTCGTTTTCGTTTCTTCAGAAAACGTCACTTACGCACATTTTCGTACAGAGCGCTAAGTGTACGAATACGATCGTACGTTTCACTTTCTGATTTTGTTTTCTACTTTTCAGTCATCATTTCAGATTGTTAAACCCTCAGATTTATTCGTATAGATCGACACCTATACGAATAGTTCGTCGGTTTAGCATTCTGTAACAACAACTGTTATGGTTTTATTCTGTTTATCCTCACATACGTTTATTCATAATAGCATCAAATCAAGCATGTGTGTACCTGTTCATCGTTGTCTGATGTGTTTCTGACTGTTTAAGCCATGAGGTTTAAATCAGAATTTTAGAAACATAGTATTATAGTTTGTGTTTAGCATAAAGTGTCCATTGCATCAACCTAGTTTACATAGTTCGTTCTTGAGTTGCTGTTCACGTTACTGTGCAACTTACTGTTCCAGTAACGATTCCGGCACAGATGTTACAATTTATACTTTTTATAGTTTCTTTTTCATGATAATTTATATTTTTTGTGTCTCAAACTTAGAGAGAATTTTTATTTACAGTCAAAAGAGGCCTCGATTTTTAAACTTGTTTTGGGCCACCAAAAGGCTTAAGACGGCCCTGCGAAAAAACAAGAAATATGTCAGAATTAAATCACGTATTCAAATTTACAATTTGTCAAAAGAAAACTTATTTTTATTGCAAAGTTAAAGTAAAAGTTACCTAAGAAAGGAATTAATAGTTATGGAAACATATTATATGTTAACACTTCCGATTTTTAAGTATCTAAATTCGTACAACATTTTTATAATAAATATAGGGTGGTGTTAAACTTACACCCCAAAAGCATGTCTGCACACTCCTCATACGCCCCATAGTAGCCACTACGGGGCGTTTTAGTTCGGCTTGTACTATCTTGGTCAAACGACAGGGGCTCTAATTAGACCTAAACGTCCCGTAGTAGTCACTACGGGGCGTATTAGTACGATGTTCTGCAAAAGCTCCGACAATATCAGTTGATGTTGACCCAAACGCCACGTAGTGGACACTACGGGGTGTTTAGGGACACTACAGGGCGTTTAGGGTTAGCCCTAAGCGCCCCGTAGTGTCCACTACGTGGCGTTTCTTGTTTAAAACGTGACAAATTTTTTATAACTTACGAATTCGTCGTCAATATATACACACGTATTGCGTAAGAATATGAGACGCTCACACGAATAACTTTCCAAATCGTTGAACGAGTTTCTCTTGTTTCATTTATTATAATATCTACATTCTACATCCATATTTTTGATTTGAAATATGTCTTGGTGGGACGGAGACTATTTTTCGGTCAATATTCCGACGTTTCGCGTGTGGCTGAAACTTATAGGGTACGAAACTGTATTTACTTGTTTTTATTGTTAATCAAATGACAAACTAATCATAATGTTTTTAAGGATGAGACTGGTGTGCAATCGTCTGAGGCCACAAACAGACCAGTATTGCCAGATCTTAACGAAGAGGTTGCGGGTCAAACTTCGTACTGGAAGTTTGATTTGAACCAGGAATCTTGTGTTGATGAAAACGTTAACAGGGAATGTTACGCTGGTGAACAATCACACCCACCCCGAGTTGCGGTTAAAAAGGAAGAAGTTGACATTGTATACCAAAATATGGACTGGAATACCAATGAGGTAATTAATATACATTCACTTGTTTTTAGTTAGATGGACATTAGTTTAATGACAACATTGTTTTCAGATATTTATTTCTGTGGAGGAGCTGATGGCATGGGTGAAAAGTAGAGCCCTTGATAATGGATACGTCGTAGTTACCGGACGATCTAAGAAAAAGAAGGGGACCGATGAGGTCAACAAAATCTGGCTTGTGTGTGATCGTGGTGGTGAACACAATAGTACAGCCATCTTAAGGCGTACCCGTAGCAAAAAAATAGGATGTCCTTTTAAATTAATAGGGATATACGACACTGATTCTTATGGTTGGAAGCTTCATATCAGAAACGACAAACACAACCATGAACCTGCTCAAAATCTTGAGGGGCACCCGTTTGTTAGAATATTGTCCGAGTAGGAACAAAACATGGTACATCATCTGATTGAGCAACACATGGATCCACGCAACATACTTTCCAGCCTTAAGAAGCATAATCCCGACAACATCTCCATCCGTAGAGACGTATACAATGTGCAGCAAAAATTAAAAAATAAACAAAAAGTGGGATCAACCCCAATGCAGGTCTTAGAGAACCTGCTGCATACTAAGAATTACGTATACTATACTCGCGAAAACTCCGAAACAAATGTCGTGGAGGATATTTTCTTTTGTCATAAAAAATCATACACCTGGTGGCGTGCGTTTCCACATGTTCTGATGATCGATGCGACTTACAAGACTAACATGTACAAACTTCCTTTTGTACAGATAGTTGGTGTGACCTCAACACACCATACGTTTTGTATTGCACACGCGTTCGTGAGTAAAGAAAAAGAGGAAAATTATCATTGGGTTCTAAAACGGGTAAAAGATATGCTAGATAAGTGTATGGAGCCCCGCGTGATAATAACCGACAGAGACCTTGCTCTGATGAATGCATGTCGTAAGGTCTTTCCGCATGCTTCAAGGTATTTATGCAGGTAGCACATCAGCGAAAATATAGCAAAACACTGCAAGGCGAGTTTTTCAGACGATGATTGGAAAAAGTTTAAGGGTCGTTGGGGGAATTTGTGTGACTCTTCGTTACCAGAAATTTACGACTATAACTACAACCGTCTGTACCAACAGCTAGTCACAGATAACCGTCAAAGTAAGGGTCGTTAAATATCATTATCATTATTTTTGTTAAAAATACGTTTTCGTATGTCATAGTTGTTTTTTATTTCAGGGGTTTTGAATTATGTGACACAGACTTGGTTATACCCATACAAAGACATGTTTGTCACAGCCTGGACTAACAGAACGTCCAACTTTGGTCAACGTACAACTAACAGAGTCAAGAGTCAACATTCAAACTTAAAAAGATATCTCAGAACCACTAATAACTCACTCTCGACACTGGTAGGTTTTGTTGGTCAAATGGTAGAATCGCAGGAGGTAAACATGAAACATGGGTTTGAAACAAGTTTAATAAAGACAATGGGTCATCATAAGATACCCATGTTTAATAACTTACGTGGCAAGGTTTCACATAAAGCTCTTGATTTACTACTTGATGAAATAAATAAGATCAAGGTTATGCGTCAAGGTAGTATGTCATGCGGCCACCAGTTGTGGACAAGTTGTGGACAAGTTGTGGCTTGCCATGTGCTTGTCGGATCTCAACATACGAAAATACAGGTATCAAAATACTGTAACCAATTCCTCTTTGTTTGTTTTTTACATTTTTTTGTTGTAAACTGATTATTTTCCTTTCATTTGTATACAGACACGATTATCCCACTTTCTGATATAGACATCTTTTGTACAAAACTTGATACTCGGTACCCGACACTTCTAGAAGACGAAGAAATCGACGTCGAAGGACAAATGGGTCTGGTGACGCAGGAAATAAATTCAAAACCTGAGTCAGTGAAAAAGAGTCTGGTTAAAAAAATACTTTCGCAAGTGTTTCCGTTTAAAAGTGAAAAGAAAACGCCATTGGCTCAGAGGGATACACGCGGACGTCCGACACTGAAGACTTAACAACAAAGGGGGAATGGATCTAGACAAAGCGCAGTTGTCGACTCACAACAACAAACGGGCTTATCAATTTGGAGCCTGCCGGTATGGAAGCCTTTCATCCTGTTCGTTTAGATCGACAGACGGTGTAGGGCATGCGTATCGTGCAGAAGTTCCCACAGCTCGGGTTTCGATTTTCGCTCGAGAGGGGGGTCATTTGGCAGACGGGGCCAAATGATCTCCACTACAGAGACGAGGACTCTATACCCCAGCAGCCCCAGTAGCAGCCCCATCAGTAGCCGCCACCGCAGCAGCAGCCACCACCACATGGCGAGGGGGAGCCGCATTAGAATGTGCCACATCAGCATCCTGAGCGCGTATACAGAGCCTTGCGGCTTCCTGCTCGTGCCGAGGCTATGCTGCAGACTATTGCTGATGCGACACAGCAGCTCGTTCAGCAGCAGCTCCAGCTCACACAGCAGCAGCTCCAGCTCAGTCAGCGGCTCGCTCATACCTGCGGGCAGCTGACGCGGCGTATGGATCGGTTGGAGGATTTGATCTCGTGGCAGGTGCATATAGAGCTTAGGCACGCTCATGTTGAGGGTGTCCAGCTCCCTGCAGTTCCGCAGCCACAAGATTATCCTCCTCCCCCTCCACCTCCACCTCCACCTCCACCTCCACCTCATGATGGCTAGTTAGTATTTTTAGTTATATTTGTATTTGTTAAACATACACTTGTATTCATGTTTATGTTTTGTATATATTTGGTTGTTTTGGTTGATGATGCGTATATATATATTTGGTTGTTTTGGTTGGTGATGCGTGTTTATTATTTAAATATGTTTTGGTTGGTGATGCATTATTTATCGTATTATTCTGTAACATCAATATGCTTAAACAAATAACGTCATTTATATATCAATTAATTAATATATTTAAATTATTATTAAATATAATAATTAAAAACATTTTTAGCTTTCAAAACTAAAAGTTTTAAAAAACAATTAAAAATAAACTAACCGAGAGACCTTAAAAAATAAAAAACAAGTTTTAAACAAAAAAATATTAGATTTTTACAAACAATAAATATGCGTTTAAAAAAATAACTAAACTTTTTACCGTACGAGAGATGTTGTCGTAAAGTATAAACGTAACGAGAGATACGTCGCAAAATATACGCAAAATATAAAAATAATTTTTAAACAAAACTATTGTATTTTTTTAACAAAACAACTATATTTTTACACCCAAAAAACATACCCAAACCCCTCAAAACATACTCAAACGCCACAAGTCTGTTGAGTTTAATTTTTTTTAACCATATACGCCCTATAGTGGTCACTACGTGGCGTATAGGTCTGCAAAAACTGACACAGAATGTCTGATCGTTTAAGGTTGTCAGTCTGTGTTCAAAACGCCCCGTAGTGGCCACTACGGGGGCGTATGGGTGATGACGGGGTGTTGAATTAAAATTTTGGGGTGTGTAGATAACCCCTCCCTAAATATATCATGCTTTAATCAAATAAGTTATAACACACAATTTGTTTGCGTAATTAGTTTTTTTAAATAGTTTTTAACATAAGAAATACATAAAAATAATGTTAATTAGTACAACACCTTTTATATAAAACTTTAGCTATTTTGCATAATAATATTGAATGTTTAAGAAGATGTTTTATAATTAAAAAAGTGATTAATAGAGATTTAATTTTCGTTTTAATAAGTATGATTATTTGTTTATGTTCTTCTCTGGTCCGATCCTGTTGGCGATGGTCGATGCTTTACTTCCGGCAGCTCTGTTATTAGCTTCTCTCTCATCTCCGTTAGTGTCATCGCTACAAAAGAAGATTAGAGGCGGCGATTTAGGTCTCTGATACGATAATGGATATCTCAAAAAGCTTGATAATATCTCTCATTGATCGGTGTAAAAGTTGTTTATAAAACATAAACCAAATTTAAAGATAAAAACGAGTTTCAACAATTATGCTGATGAGAATAAATAACCCCATGATATATATGTAAGATCGAAACTCGAATCGTATCAGAAATCTAAAAAACTCGATTCAAATCTTAATTTGGGATGTTCGGGTCGGATCAATCAGAATCCAAACAAGTTATTCAGATATTTGGGGTGGAATCGGATATCTATTTTTGTTTTCAAGTTGTTCAAGTATCTAAATAATCCGATTACGGGACAATAGAGGCAAAAAAAGTAACGTCGATGAGATTTGGGTATATCCAAATCCAAACTGATTTCTAATTAGGATAGATTTGGATCAGATGAGATTTGAGTCAATTCGAGTCATGCTGGGAATTGGATAGAGGCAAAAAAAGTCAAATTTGAATAAATCGAATAACTTATAATCCAACCCGATGAACACTACTAATAGATACTACTAGGAAACCACATGACAACAAGCAAACAAATGAATTCAATATAGTGCAAACGTTTATGCTTATTCACAAACTATAATATTTTACATAAATTTAGTAATTAAAAAATATTCTATTCACAACAAAGTCACACTTCTATACTTGATTATTTAAGAATACAGCTATCGAGCTATGTTAATTTTTCTTTTGCTAAGTAATTAATCTACTCATATCCAGCAAAGTTAGCCACTTAGCCTAGTGGTTAAGGCTTGACTCTTTCTCTTTAGAGACCATGGTTCAAATCTCACTGGTGACACTTTAATGGATATCAAGTGAAGGGAAAATCTTGAGCTTAATGTCGGTTCTGAACCAATAGGAGGTGAGGATTTGTCTATTCAATCTACTCATTGTAAAAGCACACTTTGACTCTTGCATATATTTAGGCATTTTTATAATCACAATATTATACGTATATACCATTACAATATTGAATGCTTAAAAAAGTAAAACCAACAAAACCAAACCACACAAATTCCGGATTTGAATCTTGATTTGGGGAAATTTAAGGTAGGAGATCTTGATTACTTTGAAAGAAACTCAAGTCGTCTTCTTCAAGACTCACCATAGCTTCAATCCCATCTCCATTTGGTCTATCAAACAACACAAATGTGTTCTTAACCAAAACATCTGCCATTGTAACCCATTTTGGACACCCCCATCCAAAATCAGTTTGATAAAAAGGTCTCCTACACATGCTACTACACCTATAAACATCAAGATCATCAAACAACTCCTTTACATTACTTGCAAATTCCCCAACATCCATTAGCCAATCAGTCAGATCAAGATTATCACCACCATTGCAAAGATCTTTGATCCCTTTCTTCATCTCGACTGCTAAATCGCTTAAACTCATTTGTTTCTCATTGTTTGATACTATGAAGTACCAAGTGAAGTTTCCTATCGAGTTTTCTGGTAATGGTTTCTTTATTCGTGGCCGCATGTTCACTAGCTGAATCCATATTGATTTTCTTAAAGAATTCATTTTTGCAGTTGAAGCAGTGATCGCACATTTGTAAAGATGTGCGGTCACAACTTCAACCTTTGTAGGGTTTTCTACTACACCAGACACCGATGTTTTCATTTCTTCTATTTTCTTAGAATCAAAAACATACCTTTTTGTGACACAAGATTTACTTTGGTTCATCACAATTTCAGGAACATTAACATTAGGATCCAACAGATCAGAGATGTAATTTGCCAGAATCATTGGTGTTGGTCTCACTTCACCACGCACCATGGCAGCCCAATCGCTAAGAAAAGTAGCGATTGTGCACCCGTCTGCAACCTTATGCGATATGGAAATGGTAACCGCCATTCCACCACCTTCAAACGACGTTACTTGAACTGCAAGAAAACTTGAATCTATACAGGACTCCTTCCACAAGAAACCTTCAGGAAACAACAACTTCTGAGTCTCGTACTTGGGATTCTGAATGAAATCGTGTACTCCACACCCTGCAATCTTAGCATCCACAAAGATCACTCCTTGATCACAACAATCAACAATCTTTCCATCTTCTTGAAGCCTACCGGCAAAAGGGTAGTACTTTGTTAGCGTTTCAGATAAAGATTTCTTCAAAACATCTTTACTGGTTAAACTTTCTGACTCATAAATAAGCAATATTGGAGTATATGAATGCAAGGTGAGTCGATCGAGTAATGAAAATTTAATAGTTTTTGAATGAGTTGGGGTTGGAGATGATGGTTTGATTATGTGTTTGGAAATTATCTCCATCATCGATCGTACCCTTTTGCCATGAATCAAGGATGCATCTACTTGTAGTATATATTGCATAAAACTGAACATACAATAATTGATCCACTTGAAACAATCAAGATTCCGTTAATAGCAGCATCATATGATACCACACCATTACATTTTGTCTTACACAATTAATATAAATAAGAACAACTATCAATAAAAAAAAGGCAAGTAAGTTTTATTTAATTTCAGTCTTATTCAATTCGTGGGTATCAAACGATTAATTATCGTATTAGATGATGCCTTCTTATATATGCTAAATAAATATGCATCTCTTAGTTTACTCAAATCATATCCATAAATATTTTTGTTAATTTGATTTTACAATGTCTTTCTGGATATGCCTGACAAAATGGACGGGTTTGGTAGGGTAATGTTTTAAAACTAGTGCGGGACAAGATGGGTTTTTAGCAAAATTAGTTGAGTCAAAATGAGTCGTTTCATCAAATATATTATTAATTATTAAATATTCACATAGTTTTTAAGTCACCCATCTTGACACCTATTGTGTTAAGGTGTTACCCATCTTAATACGTTATATGCAATAATATTATATATTTTTAAACTCAAAATACAATAATTATTTACCAAATCTATCTGAGTCAAGATTGTCAGGGCTAGTAATAGAGTACATATATCCGTCGATTAATTAACTTTTTGGTTTGTAATTAATTAACAAAATAGTTATTTATGTAGAAACATATATAGTTTATTATTTAATGTACTCTTGGTTACGTTTAGCTTATCTACCTAGCTTGTTTCATATGTATTTTGTAGGTTTTTCATTCTCCTAAATAATATCCTAGTAATAGCTAATATATATATATATATATATATATATATATATATATATATATATTCACACACATATATACATAGTGATGGAAATTGACGGTTGTCGGTGCTACTGGTGGTGGTATTGATGGCTAGAAGATAAAAGGATAAGATCATTAGGTCTAAAGAAGATTTGGAAATGTAAGAACAAAAAATATTTAGTATCTATAAAATGAAAAGTTGATTTTGGACAGCGCAAGTTAGAAACTGGTTTTTAAAGCAGTTTTAGGTTTCACGTGGCCTGAAACCTGAATTGTATCGTATCAAATCATTGTAACAAGTCAAAAAATGTTCAAATTTTTAGGGCCTATTTCAGGGATAAATTAAATGCATATATATATAATGTAAAATCAATGAAACGCATGCATACTGTAACAAATAACCCAAATAAATGAAAGTCGCAAATAATCTGGATCTTAAATGTATTGTGTAACATCACTGTAACAAGGTAAATTTTGGAACATATATGATTGTTCAAATTTCGAATACGAAAATTAAATGTAACACGTTTTAGTTTGCATGATATAAACCATATTATTTAAGCAAAATAAATAGCTAAAAATAAAACAAAATAATGGAGTGTTATATAAGGTTACATTCAAAAAATCAAAAGAGTACAATAATACAATTAATGTAAAGTTTTGCATTAAAATTATAAAATAATTCATCGCATGTACTATAAAGTAATTAGAAATAAAATATTACATCGTATACATCACTATAACATATGTGTAACAAGTTTCAGCTTGCAAGATATGAAAAACAAAGCAAAGTAAAAATGTAACATTAGTGTAACACTTTTCAGGTTACAAGGATTGAAGAGAATATTAATAAAGAAGAGACAATGTTATGTGTAACATTAGTGTAATAACTTAATTATATCATAGACATTGAATCTATTGGAGTACCATTAACGTTGTGGTGTCCTCCTTTCTTGGAAACTTGCAACATGTGAGGTATGGTTGGACCGATCTTGTTCATGCTCATATGATGAATAAATTGCTTTATGGAATATGATAATTGCCCACCCGACTTTAATAAATTACAGTTGAATGAATCTACAAGTGAATTGTGATTCTCAACAAACCTTATGACAACATACTTTGAACTTTTTTGCATAGTTGAACGCAAATGTGTGCTGTGCAATTAGTAACCTTGAAAAAACTTTGCCTAACATTAAGTAATGACTCTACCGAAGAATCAAATTTCTTTTTACATTGAGGTTTACCAGCTTTGTTACACCTAACGTATTTATGTGTAATAACATCTTTCCATTTTTTAGATTAGGCAATACAAACAAAAAACCCAGAAACTTTGGCATAATTCTGGTACATTATAACAACATCTTCCAACTTGCCAAAATTGGCACCTATATGCGGTTTAAAATCAGAAGAAACAACAGGAGACCAAAATGTGGTTCCATTTAGTGATTGGAACGTAACCACATGTTCATCATAATTAACATTTGAATAAAAAAAAAGAAGTGAACATAAAATACAAAGAAACATCATGTGTTTAAAAAAACGAAATAAATCAAATCATAACAATAACAAAAAAAGAACACTGAACCTCCTGATTACGAGTCTAAGTAATCCAAAGATTGTGAACACTCATGGGTCGTTATTGGAGATTTATAACCATCGATTTCTGGTGACAAAATAATGTCTTTCCATTTTTCGTGGTGAAGGTTTTCTCTTCAATTAATGGCTCCAAAAAATCAAACCTGGTAGAAGTGGTATTAATTGAGGAGTCACAAACATTCATTACAAAAGACATGAGCATAATTAAGTTAAGAAAACTTGTGGAAGGGTCCATTAGTGAAAAATTAACTGGATATATGTAATGTAATATCAATGTAACACGTATATTCTGTAACAAAAAATGTAAAAAAATGAAAGTTGTAAACAATTTGGAGCTGAAATGCATTGGGTACTAGTGAAAATTAAAACTGCATATATGTAATGTAGCATCAAAGTAATACGTATATTCTGTAACAAAAAACACAAAAAAATGGAAGTCGTAAATAATTTGGAACCGAAATGTATTATGTACCATCACTGTAACAATTTAAATATGAAGTACTTTTAATTGACTTGTTGTTATAAAAGTAATATTAAATAATTGTATAATGTATCATAAACAGTGAACAAATAATATTAATTTAATTAGACATATCATATCTCTTTTCTTGTTAATTGCAAAACCAAAACAAAAAAAGATAACAAAGTAATGTGACTTATTTTTTAAATGAAAAAACTAAAAAAAATAATTATATATAGTCATAAATTATATTAGAAAGTACTGCAAAATTAAATAACGTTGGTGTAACATAAATGTAACCAACACATGTTTTCAACATGCATACAATTAAAGTTACAAGAACTTTTAATTAATTGTAAAAAATTAAATATTTGTAAAATATCAATATAACAAAAGTTTAGCCTTGCGGAAAATTGTTCCAAAAACTTTGCAATTACTATAAATTATTTTTTCTAATCTAATTCGATTTATCATATTAAAAATATACATTCACACTACGATGATGTAACATATGTGTAACGAAGTTAGCCAATTGTATAAATCTTATTTCTTAATTATATGGAAATTGTATTGTTTAAAAATAGCACAATCATGATTTTAGCTCGTGTATATTGAACTAGGTTAGTACCCCGTGTAATACACGGGTTGAAAAAATAATAATAAATAAGTCACTAATGAAAATTTAGATAATATAAAATATGATTAAAATTTCATATAATTTAATAATTTAATTAATAAAATAATATTATTATTTATTTAAATACTAATTTCTTCAAAGGTTTGTTTGTTTAAACATTTTATTTTAAAAAATTGTTTTACAAATTTTATATTTTATAATAAATTGGTTTTTTATAAAAAGCGTTTTTTAATATTAATATATTTTTAATGTATTAAAATATCTTTTTAATTTAAATATATATATATAAAATATATTTAATATTTAATATTTAATATTATTATTTAATATTACCCGCATTTAATATGAGAGAGAGGTGAAAAGTTAAAGATGATGTGTTTTAGAAACATGACATGTGTTCCTATAAACCTTTATTTAATAGTATAGGTAGATATGTGATGACCAGTCGTTAGGGTAATGCAAAAACCTAAATAACCTAGATAGCTAGGGTAAGTCAGGTATCGTATCCACAAGGACCATGTGGTCAGTGTTACTTGTTATGTTGATTATTTAACTAAATTACCTAAGAATGAAACTTAAACTGAAAAATGATTTATCACCAAAATTGACTAAAAACAGAAAATGAAAACTTGAACTTGAGAATTGTTGAATTAAACTAAGAAAACCAATTATAAGTAAGAAAGAAACTAAAAGTAAATGACTTGTAATTCAAAAGTGGAAACGAATCACACCCGGGTTTTGGTTTAGTAAAGAATTAGGTAGTCTTATGGTTTGATCCATTAGGAAATCACATAGACATGATTTGCATGAACTTCGTATGAATGAGCAATTGTAACTAAATATTCTGATTTTGTAAATTAATTGATGAAAACCTACTAATGATAAACCTAGATTCTCAATTACAATTATCAATTTGAAAGTAATAATCCAATTAAGATTCAATGTTTGACAATGTTAAACTGAAAAATGATGAATACTTAATTGAATCATACGATGCAAATCATTCAATCCCATACGAAATCAAACATACAAATAAGTAAACATACTTAAATCCAACAACGTTTGCATCCAATTACAAGAGAAACCAAAAGAATCCCTAACCCTAGCTAACCATTCACCCGGGTATGATCACAAAGAGTTTATCCTTAGATCTGCATTCTGGATCGATCTGATCTTGATTCAAGAATCTCTGATGCAATTGGGTGGGTCATTTTCTGATTTTCTAAGCCCTGGAACTCATCCAATTTGGCTCTGTTTTACGCCACCAATACGCCATACTGATACGCCACACTTATGGAAAAACTTCGTTTTCTTCCATTTTAAGCTTCTAGACTACATTTTTCATGTATCCTTCGATCCTTGACGTTCCAAAATGTATAAACTTCATCTGAGCACCCGAAATCATACAATGTATGACCAATCACTGTATTTCATAACATTGTTTAGTACGTAAAACATGTGAAAATACCAAACCATCACTACAAGAAATCTGGGTCTTTACCCACACTTGGTATATGTTGTTAAAAGCCTATTATGTTTAAGTAAATGTCTTTATCTACACATAAATTAAGTGTCATGATGTGTGGCCTCATGATTGTTGATATAGATTATTACCTACACATCACTTATGTGTAGGTATATATCACACTATAGTTACACATATATGTGTGGGTAAATATAAAACTATGTGTAGGTAAAAGTGGCATATGTATAATTATTGAGTTTAATATGTGTAGAAAGAAATATATATGTGTTGGTAAAAATATATTTATGTGTGACAATTAATCGTGTATATGTAGGTAATAATATTCAAATCAATACCAACAAATACAAAATCGTAGGTACAAATAGATACATATGTGGCCAAAATTAACACACTTACTTAAATATGTTCAAACATTAATCTTCAAACCATAAAAGTAAAGTACCGGTCATTGAAAATAAAGTACTTACGCTAACAAAGCATAAACTATTCATAAGGCACAACAAGTTTATAGATAATAAAAAACTACTTCACTCATTCATACTTTTATCCCTCTGATGTATCACTTTGAAATTGTTCTGATGTGCTTGGTGGAGGTGACTTGATATTTTTCATAATCAATGTATTGTGTAATTGCACCTGTGCCTTCCAGTGTAGCAAATACATCCACAAGTTTATCACAAGGTCGCATTGATTTCTACGTAATACTCATGGTGTTACTAGCAAGAGCTGGATGACATTCCCACTCATGCAAGCGAACAGAGCTTCGTCAAAATACCTTCTCAAAAATCAACTTGTCACTCATTGATTCTAAAAAATATGTATTTCTCAGCTTTCTCATATCTTCCTGTTTGCAAAAAAATAAAAAAAAGTACAATAAATTAATTATTAAAAGAATTTCATATATTCCTTTCAACAAGTTTTTTTTGCCATAACATACAATCAAAAAGTAGTCATTAAAAAATCATTATGCTACGTGATAGAATATTTATTTGATTTACTTAAAATACACCATCTATAAACATTACTTAGGGTTGTCGAAAATGCCAGAACCTGAGTAACCCAACCAAACCCGAGCCTGAATAAGATAATTTGGGTTAGATTATAATCAGGTTAAAATATGTTAAATGGGTTAATCGCGTTGACCCGACTAACCCGAAGTATTATGAGGGTCGTGTTCGGGTTAACACAATATGTTATGATTATCAAATAATTAATTTTCATGCTCTGCAACAAACCTACATAAGCTACAAGTTGACCGTGTCAAATTTATACATGAATCCATTCTTCCATATCTCCATTATGATTCGATTCGATATATACAGATTGAGATTGATCAAATCAATTCTACATTAAACCTAATAATTAACATGCAAGTAAAAAAATCAAAGACAACATGATTAAAAAATGTAATATGACTCGTAAATTGAATATTTGGGAAAGTTACCTGGATTTTGGTAGAGATTATATATTTATATTTTACAAATGTTGGCGGATCAAATAGATGTACCCGGTTTCATTGGGGTTGTTTGCTCACGACTGCAAAAATTATTAAACATATTGGTTATATCTATATATTTGTTCAGTATAATAGTCAAACACTCGAACACCTCTTCGTATAAGGAAATTTCAACCTTCATTTTAGATGTTACAATGAATGCATAAGAGACGTACAACTCTTCACCATTTTTAGGAATGGATCAATAACAATTTTCATAGGCATATTAATGGCTTTGTTTTCCATTTGTTAATACTATTGACTAATGCAACTGTAAAAAATTTGATAAAAAAAATCTTTTAGTAACTACAAGAACTGAAGAACATTAATTCAATATTATTAAAGATTTGATAAAACAACCTTTTTAGAAACCACATATTCCTTGCAGGTCCAACAACTTATCACCAATTTTTATTCCAAATAATCAAGAAAAGTAACATTTAATCAAAGAAAATTACCTCAACCAAATGGTAAATAGAGCTATACACACTTGATTCTATATGTATGGCTTTGAATCTCTACATGAAATAAAATAAAAATGAATCATTGAACAAAAATCCTAAATTTAATACATTCTATCATCAATTAAACTTCAAATACAAACATCTTAATGGCAAATAGATAAAAAAAATTACCTAAACAGTTGAGAGATTCGGTTAAACAAAGTTTTCATCTTCTACAATTTTCATTTCGATTTTTTTATTGTTGAAACAATAAATCTCAAGGTGATACTTTTCGGTTACTTTCATGCAAACAATTCAACTTGGCATATATTTTTTTCACTACAGGGTCGTATGGCTTAAGCTAAAACGTATATCTAATAAGAACATATGAAAGTAAATTAAATAACCAAAAATTTCAAAACCGCACATTCCTACCCTAGAACAAAAAACTAATAATAAATCATACCAATAGAAGTCGCTTACGGCCTTAATCGGAGGATGCTTCAAAAAGATCGATGCGTGTGAAAGATTTTACGGTCCAAGACACTAATCGAGAGTGTATCTTACAAATAGAAGTTGCGTATGGCCTTAATTGGAGGATGCTTCAAGAAGATGTTGCCGTTGACGGGATATGAGAAAAATTCTTAAGAAAAATCAAAAGAGATACCACACGAGAGAGCCGAGAACCATGCCAAATCTGCTCCAAAAAGAGACGATGATTATGCCTCAACTTCCATAACTCTTCATTTGAAGAGCAAAAATCCTAGATCAAATAGAGTAAAATCAACCGAGTAAATCAACCGAGAAAGATCTGCTCATTTATATTGCATTTGTGTGGTTGGTTTGAAATCTAGGTATGAAAAATGCAAACACAAAAGAAGGAAGAACATTGGGCGGGATTTCAAAAAATTGGTGTTATGGATCTGATATGCACACTAAAAAGCATTATAATTTGTACATTATGCATTAAGAATTTTAAGATTTAATTTTAAGAATTTTTAGGTAAAATACTTTATTGCCCCTCTAACATGCTTATATAGTTGTACCACATGCTTAAAAACATGTACAACTCATAATTTTAAGAGTTTCATATATGTATATATATATACTAGCAGGAAACCCCGCGCGATACAGCGGTGATGAAAATATACAATGCGGTATTCGTTTTTATAAGTATATCATTCTTCATGTTTTATATTGAATTTTTGTTTAAGACACAACATTTGAATGAAAGACTCCAACATATAACAAAAAGTCAAATAATATATTATCATAGTGGTTAAAATGCACTATATATTTGTGAAGATCCATCATTTCCTTGTTACAGTTATTCATTTGCCCAACCATGTGCTCTTGGTCAAAAGCTATTAATAAAAGCATTAGAGTTGTGATAACTGATCATGAGCAATAGTAGTTGACCACTATAACAACATCCAAAAGTCAAGCCTATTATTCCCTGCAAGTTCACTTTTGTAACTTCCATAAGATGTAGAAGCTTGAATGTAAGCCTGTAGTTTGCATCATAAAAGCATTACTCATTAGAACAAAATGATAGCAAACACCCATAAGAATAGAAGAACCAATTAAACCTTTTCAGTGGTTCTAGTAATCGGTATGCAAAGCATACTACATAACTCAAATAGCTTCGCCTTTTTTAGCTTGTCAAGCTTTTCGTGCACTTAACTTTTTTGCTTTTCATGCAATCATAACAAACATCAAGCTAATAAATTATAGTCACAGGAAGCAAAATTATTACTTTCATATACTTGATCAGTAGAGTTCATCAACAACTTGATGAGTTAATTTTCAGAGATGACACCGTAGACTCATATAAAATAGATGGGTTGCTTCCGGATATATTTCAAATAGCCATTTATGTCAAAAACTAAAATTAATTTATCAATTTATTCCAACATGCATTATGGGATATCTCTGTTCGATTCCTTGTATCTGTAAATGGATTACTTCACTGCAAGTAAAATTCATAGTCTGTGCATATGGTTAATAAGTAATATGAAAGTGGAAAAAACAAATTAGAAATAAAGAAGCTGAAAACAAAAGAAAAATTATTATTGGCTGTTATAAATGAAGTTTAGCAATTTATGTCATGAGAAATGAATCTTTAGAAACCAAAAATAAGATATTGTATTAGTGTCAAAGCATCCAACTTGAGTTCCTAAAAATAGAGTAGTGTCAAAGATGCAATAAGCAAATATCATAACTTAACTCTATGCATAAAAACATAATTGCAACATTCCTATGAGAAAAAAAATTAAAGTAACAATAGATAAGTGGTGCACCTAATTAGTGATTGAAGCATCAAGTAATCCTTTTAAGTTTGAAATTCCAGCAAAAAAAAAAAAAAACCCACGAAATCAAATAAAAGCCCATGACTAATTGGTATTACAAGGAACATATGTAAAGCCCTTGTCATTGAATTACAAAAAACTAATAACATACATTTCATAAAATAGCTTTCATGAGTGCAATCGTATACCAAAGCCAACATTGTAAATCAAAGCTAGGTTTTACACGAAGTACCCTGCAGCTTATGATAACTAAAGCTCTAGATCATAAATCAAAACCCCAACTTGTTCCAATGGAGGATACAATCACCAATTGGTGAAGATGTGGGCGACAGAAGATGAGCAAGGTTTTGTTGTCGATTTTCTGAGAGATTTTAAACATATTAAGTAGGTTTAACTTTAATATCCCATGCTCAAAACCTAAAACTCACCTCCGATCACGAACAATAATGAAAGAACCGCATAAAAAAACCTAGATTTAGAAATTACACCTTAATTGAAGAAATTACACAATTTCATTAGATATCAAAAAAAAGAAAACAAAAGAAGATGAGAATCCTTCTAAAAAAATTGAGCACGCGACTAAAGAAGCCCGACTTGAACGATTGCAGGTGAAAATTAGGGTTTTAATCCTCCGATTAGGGCCTAGAAATTGGCCTCCTACGCCGGCGGCTAACCCAAATATGCAACTATGATTCAGATCGTGAACAGAGTACGTGGTCTCTGGTGCTTGTTTTCAGGTGTTCACTGTCGTCGTAGTCGGAGAACTGCATTTTCACCACTGTCGTCGTCGTCCTTGGTGCTTGTCTTTCGCCTGTAACTGCTTGACTTCTCTCCAGTCTCCACTGCATTTTCACCACTGTCGTCCTTGGTGCTTGAGAGTGAAGAAGAGAACAATTATTTGAATTTTGAAATCAGAGAGATCTGAATTTTGAAATGAGAATTGGTTTCCAAAGTACCCGCTTTTACTTTTGAATTTCGTATAGATCCGACCCATATCCGATCCAGATCCACAAATCTCATCAGCCACTTAGCCCATGCATGAAATCCTTGTACACTAAGCATAAACACTTGTAAAACTCTTAAACTCTTAAAATGCATGGGTCAACCCATCCAATATGCATTATATATGTAGATACACACATACATACTATATAATACATATTAGAAGAACAAAATAGTAATTTACTTAAATCTCTTAAAATTAAGAGTTTACAATTTTTATAGCATATGGTACAACTTTTTAATTCTAATCTAAATTTTTGCTTGTATTTTTCACTTTTTCCCACATTTGTAGCTTTTAAGGCCACACGGAGTCGTCCCGTGCTTCCCCACTTTTCCCCGTTGCCACATCAGCGTCACATCAGCTTTTCTCACTTTTCCCCACTTTTCCCCACTTTTCCTCACTTTTCCCCATTTTGCACGGTGTCGTCCCACTTTTCCCCACTTTTCCTCATTTTCAAATCTTATTTTTAATTAATTATTTTAACAATAAATAATAATAATAATAATAATAATAAAATAAAAAAAGATTTATTAAATTTAAAATAAAAAAAAATACAACAAAAAAAAGGAGAATACAACCTAAAAAATTAAATTAAAAAACTAGAAAGGCATTTGTGGACGATACCCATAGTAGAAGTTTAGTTGATTTGGAGATGTCATTTGTGGACGATACATGGGTGTGTTGAACGGGTTCATTTGAGCCGTTTGAACATTTTTTGGTCATGGATTTCTAAATTTCTTGCTTGACGACCCACTAAGGGATGAACCTCCTTCCATTTTACTTGAAAAATTTTATAAATTTAGTGTATAGATTGTAGAAAATGAGAAAAAAGTGTAAGATTTGTGGTTGTTTAGAGTTGTTTAAATAGGAAAAAAATGGTTTTTTTTTTGTTTAAACCCATGGAAATCCCCTCCCCACGCTCGGCTTGAAACGGTGCCATCTCCCCGATTCACCCCACCCCACTTCCCGGGGGGGTGGTGTTCCCGGCCGGCCCCGCCTCTCCCCGCCTCTCTCCCGGCTCCCACTCCGACCCCCCTAAGAATTGAAATGAGATAGAGTGATTATAAAAGAAAAACCTTCAAAACAAATAAAACACTTCTTGACATTTTTGGTGCATTTACCCTTTTATGTTAGTAATTAAAGTCACTTTTAGTTAACTACCAAGTAAAAAAATTGTTTTTGTTATGGTTATGACTTTAAAACGAATCATGCAAACATTTAAAACATTCAACTTAAGTGTTGTATTTTCCGCTACAATGTGCGGAGTGCTAGACTAGTATATATATATATATATATATATATATTTATATATATATGTATACATATATAGGGATTTATTATTTTAAGAACTAACAAGTTGTAAAAAATTAGAATAATCATATCAATAGCCACATGATTAAAATGGTATAAAAAAGTAATTTTTTAAAGTAGAGAAGTTAGACACATATTTACTGTTCATTTGAGTATAACATTTAAAGCGCTACGTACAACTCACTTTGACGTTTCAATAAAAACATTTGCAGCCTTTTTCACTCACCACGTACACTCCTTAAATTAAATATAAATTACATTTTATACATATTACACATATTATATACCGGTAAAACACAATCATTTATCCACACATATTTTAATTTTTTTACATGTGATAAGATAATTTGCTTACACATAACATAAATTTGTCACATGTGTAGGTAATTAGACATTTAATTGATGATATATTTTGGGAGGGAAATTTCCCACCAATGCTTAGTGTAGCTAAAGCGTATTAGCAACACATATTAAGTGTTGGTTGTTATGAAAATATATAATCAACCATTACCTACATATACACACACATGTTTAGGTAATTTACCTACACATTTAAAAGTGTGGGTAAACTATGTGTAAGTAAACACTATAATTTCTTGTAGTGCATCAATATGTTTATAATATTGGTATTCATATAAAGTAGTTATTGTTAAATTGTTTTAAATAAAATAATATATAGTGGTAGTACTGATTTGCTTTAAAAGAATAATAAATATGAACAATATATTGTGTCATAAAAATGTTGACTGATACTTTATTATGATTGGATAACTCAAGTATTTTTTGATGAACACATAAAACAAAACCAAGAAACATAATAATCTAATATTAGTTCAAAATTCACATTTGAGTATGCATGTTGAATGTAACAATAGCGTAAGAGATATGCAAAATTCACCAAAAATTTATTTATCATTACAAGATTTAGAGTATAATTAATTAGATGCAATATAGAAGGAATATAATTAATTTCCGATCATACAACGACCTTAAAACACCTTAAATTAGGATATAATTAATTTCGGTTCTTAATAAACCGGAAATTTAACTCGAAAATGGTTTTGGAGGTATTTGACCGAAAATTAATTTTGGACGAATGTGACCTGCAATTACACCGGACTTTTGGCCGGAAATGTGAACGTAATTTTAGCCGGAATCTCTGACACGTTTGGCTGCAAATGTGAACGTAATTTTAGCCGGAATCCCTGATGGATCTTCTACCGGAACAATATCGAAATTTCAATATATATTTCAAAAGTAAAAGAGATAAAAATTTCAATGTTAAAGATTTATTGTGAAAGATATAACATATTTTTTAAATTTGATATGATTTATGATAGAGAAAATGATTATTTAATGGAATAGTGAGTAGTAAAATATGAGATAAAAAGACAGTATTTCCGTTTTCTTTAGAAATAATATTTAAATGAATTGGTGATGTGACAAAAGGTGGATCAAGTATCAGGTTTTTGGAGTTTCCGCAACTCAAGTGGGTAATATAAAATGCCCTATATTTATAGATTGAATCCTATTAAAACCCAATCTTAGAGAGAAATTCCTTAAACGCTATGTGAGCCATTGATTTGAAATCTTGAATATAAATATATGGTACATATTAACCCACATTAAAAATGATTTGTTTATTCTGGTGATTAATGATAATGACAAAACTTCATATTTCCCATTCTTTTAACGAGATCAAAGAACTGGTCAGTCAACCTAGTTTTTTTGAACAGCAATTTGGATCACTGACGGGTTCATATCCACACCCGATCATATCCACACCCAATAGTAGGAAACCCACCATAGGTGAGAAAAAACCCCTAACCCAGCATGAAACACATATTTTATCCATGCCAGGACTTTAACCCGTAACCTCTCAATATTGAAGTCACATGTTACCTCCCCTAAACCACTTCGGTCAACCTAGTTGAATCATTCTATATCCCATGCCAATTTAGTTATAATTTTATAAAACGTTGGTGAAATTTGGTTAGATATTTAAAAAAATAGAGAATATTAAAATAGAAGTTTCTTGCACGATGTAATGACGAAAGTAGTTTGTTACATATGAATAAAATACTAAAAATTTTACAATTTATTATATATTATTATAATAATAATTTATTTTTCTTAAAAAGTGAAAAAAAGAGGAAAACAATCTTACAAAAAAAAATTATAGAATATTGTCAAACAAACTCATCTAAGGTAAAATCAAATTTGTACCATCGAACAACAACATGTTTTTAACACAAATCATTTTCAAACAAATTTCACGTCGCTACATATGCCAACTTGAAAAGTAGATAAAAATAACCACAAAATGGCTCGTTTCCAAAACTTAAGATAACTTGAAACTTTAGATACTTAGGAGATTAACGAAGCAATTTATAAAAGTTGAGTAATTAGTTTTTTCAATTGTACTGATGTTCTTCAGTCGACGTAAATTATATTTTGTATAATACCAGTACGTTACTTCAAATTGAGTTTATATATAATTCTTGTAGTTCTGTTTGCTAACAATTTGGTTGCCAAGTATGTTGCAAAAATAATAAGTTGCAACATTACTTTCTGAATTAAGCACGCAATGTCCCTCACAAAAACATTTGCTTACAAAATTAGTTAGCAATTTTACAAGGGATGTTCGAATTGTAAATTCAGTCGCAAGATATTTTGTCGCAAAGTAATTACATATCAACTTATAACTAACCATCTAAATCGGTTGCAAAATGGTCGCAAAAACTGTTTAACATTCACAAGCATACTTTTTTTTTTTTTTTTGTCATAGCCGAACCCAAAATGGTTAGCAACTGAAAAGCCCAAAACGAAAAAAAAAATGCATGGTTGAAAAAGGGGATGCTTAGCTATTGAGCAAGAGTACCTTTAGTTAATATCTTATAAAATATTGGTGAAATTTGGTTGGATAATAAATTAATAAAAATCTAGAGAATAATAACGTTGAACTTTGTTATATGAAATGAAAGTAGTTTATTACATATAAATATAGGTTGGTTCCACTATGAAGAGAAATATCCTAACAAAAAGTAAAAACAAATATGACTTTGGCATGTGTAATGCTAAAAACATAAAAGCAGAAATATAATACAAAAACTAAAATCCAACATAAAAATAAAATCTACTACAAAAAAACAAAAAATCTAGTACAAAAAAATAAAAATCCAGTATAAAAAAATTTAAAAAAAGTACAAAAGATAAAAATACAGCATAAAAAACAAAAATACAGTACAAAATAACAAAATACAGTACAAAAAAATAAAATATAGTACAAAAATTAAGATGTTTTACATAAATTATTATTTATTTATTTTTATTTTGTCATATGTTAAGCTTCTATTGGATACTACTCTTTTTTAGGCAAAAATCTCTTACTATTTGATCCTTCACTTATAATTATAATAATCATAATTTCACAATTTATCGCATATTAATATAATACACATTTTTTTTCTTTGAAAATGACAAAAAAAGAAGGAAAAAAAAAAAGAAACAACAATTATACAATAACATGAATTGGGCCGAAGTCAAATTTGAAGCATATGTGAAAAATATGAAATACTCGTTAACCTATATCTGATTTCAGATCCAGTATCGACCCGAACCAAAATGAGTAGTAACAAAAAAAAACTGCATGGATGGAGGAGCTTCGAACCCGAGTGCATTGGTTGAAAAAGGATATGCTTAGTCATTGATCTTCAACTCAAGTGGTTAAAGCAATGTTTTCAGAACCGGACCGGACATCGAACCGGTCTTCTTACCGGTCAGAGGTCCGACCGGTCGGACCGGATTTAAGAACCGGATGATTTTATAAACATTTTATAAATATATATATATATATATATATATATATATAGAATCAAAAATATATAAAAAAAATTAAAAAAACCGGTTCAATCACCGGTCTGACCACCGGTTCACCGGTCCAACCGGCCGGTTCACCCAAAAACGGTTTTGAAGCTAGAACCGGACCGTTTAACACTCCGAATCCCGGTCCGACCGGCCGGTCCGGTCCGGTTTTGAAAACACTGGGTTGAAGAGAGGTAATCTGTGACTTTAATATTTGAAAGGTCACGGGTTCAACTCTTGGCATGAGCATAATAGGGATTTCATAGTGTGCTAGGAGATTTTATTTCACCTATGGTAGGTTTCCTCCTATTAGGTGTGGATATGATTAGGTGGGTCTATGACCCGTTAGTGATCTAAAATTGCCGTTTAAAAAAATTATTTGGTATTCATATTCAATAAATATCGGTGAAATAATAATAAAGAAATAAATAACCAAAGAGTTTATCATCTATTAATATTAAAAACATTTTCTTCGATTTTACAACACATATGACTATATGAGTTGCAACCAAAAAACAAAAAAAAAAAATCCATGGATGGAGGAGCTTCGAACCAAGGTACGTCGGTTTAAAACAAGGGATACATGTATGAGAGAAAAAATATATATAACACACAATTTTTGAATATTTTTTGTTTCAAAAATATTTAAAAAAATGTAATACTGCCGATTGACAAAAGAAGTGATGTATTGATGAAAGGAATCGTATTACATGAATATTTGGACCTGCATATTAATTTGGTTTTAAATTTCTTTATTTATCGCATCTTAGCATGAAATAATATTTATTTATTTTTTTGAACAGCAAACATCCGGTCACCCGGGATCACCCTATCAAATAGATCACCGTTCCGCCCGAATAACAAAGCGTGGTGACCTGACCACCCGTCCAGGAGGAAACCTACAACTAAGAAAACCCTCTAGTTCAACCCCGAGCAATATTTGTTCAAAATAAGACTTAAATCCAAGACCTCTTATAAGAGAAGTCAAGGGCTACCACTAGGCTAGAAGCCTTTTGGTTGAAATAATAGTTATTTAAAAATTAAAAAGTGAAAGTCTACATCCATTTAACGAAAATCAAAAGCACTTTACAATATTTTTTGTGACTAGACAAGTGAAGGTTTGGAAGCTGCTTGTGGGCCATTTCCACCCTTTCAAATTCTTCGAAGAGTGGCCTTCCTGTAAAGTATTCCCCATAAACGCTGGCATATATTCAAACAATATTAACAAGGAGGATAGAGTGTTAGACTCAAGCTTATAATTCACGTTGAGAATTAAACACTCTTTGTATTTTGACCCGTTAAAAATTACATAAACGTAACTTTTTTATAATTCACATTGATGGATAATTGAAACTGATTTTGTAAATTAATTGATCCAAACCAACTAATGGGCAAACTTAGATTCCTAATTACAATCATCAATTAGGATTACACTACTAGAAAACTGGAATTTACCAACAAAATTTTCCGACAAAAAAATATGGTCGGAAGTTTCCAACTATTTTCCGACCAAATTTTGACAACAAAGAAACCCATATTTTTTGTGTTTAAAATCCGACAATTTATCGACAAAACAAATTTTGGTCGGAAAGTTCTAGGTAGGTACCGACGAAATTCCGACAAAAAAAAAGCTCATATCTTCAGAGTTGAAATTCCGACAGTTTTCCGACCAAACTGAACATTTTGTTGGAAAGTGGTAGGAATTTTCTGACTATATTCCTACTACAAGTTTTCCTTTTTTTATTTTTGACGCTTTTAACATCGTTTTTTCACATCATCTTTTTTGCCCCTTGAATACGTATGAAAAAATAAATTATAAACATCATAATTTAAAAAATGACATGCGTTGTTGGTCATGTAAACAAATAAATTCGTATATACTTATAAACATAAAACTTTATTGGTTCTAACAGTATATTCACACGTAAATACGTGGATGTGTATAACACTTCTAATTTATCAACGGTAAGTTTTTTATGATGTATAATGAATGTTTAAAAAAAATGAAATGAAAAAACGATGTCTAAAGTTTGAAAAACAAATAAAAATGAATTGTTTAGTTGGATAATGGTCGGAGGTTTCCGACAGTTTTCCGACCAAGGTGAGCATTTTGTTGGAAAGTGGTCGGAATTTTCCGACTATTTTCCGACTACATGTTTTTCTTTTTTTATTTTTTACGCTCTTAACATCGTTTTTTCACATTATCTTTTTTGCCCCTTGAATACGTACGAAAAAATAAATTATAAACATCAGAATTTAAAAAATGACATGGGTTGTTGGTCATGTAAACAAACAAATTCATATATACTTATAAACATAAAACTTTATTGGTTTCTAACAGTATACTCACACGTAAATACGTGGATGTGTATAACACTTCTAATTTATCAACGGTAAGTTTTTTATGATGTATAATGAATGTTTAAAAAAAATGAAATGAAAAAACGATGTCTAAAGTTTGAAAAACAAATAAAAATGAATTGTTTAGTTGGATAAGGGTCGGAAGTTTCCGACAGTTTTCCGACCAAGGTGAGCATTTTGTTGGAAAGTGGTCGGAATTTTCCGACTACTTTCCGACTACATGTTTTTCTTTTTTTATTTTTTACGCTCTTAACATCGTTTTTTCACATTATCTTTTTTGCCCCTTGAATACGTACGAAAAAATAAATTATAAACATCATAATTTAAAAAATGACATGTGTTGTTGGTCATGTAAACAAACAAATTCATATATACTTATAAACATAAAACTTTATTGGTTTCTAACAGTATACTCACACGTAAATACATGGATGTGTATAACACTTCTAATTTATCAACGGTAAGTTTTTTATGATGTATAATAAATGTTTAAAAAAAATGAAATGAAAAAACAATGTCTAAAGTTTGAAAAACAAAAAAATGAATTGTTTTTGTTGGAAAAGGGTCGGAAATTTCCGACAGTTTTCCGACCAATGTGAACATTTTGTTGGAAAGTGGTAGGAATTTTCCGACGATATTCCTACTACAAGTTTTCCTTTTTTTTTATTTTTTACGCTCTTAACATCGTTTTTTCACATTATCTATTTTGCCCTTGAATACGCACGAAAAAATAAATCATAAACATCAGAATTTAAAAAATGACATGTGTTGTTGGTCATGTATACAAACAAATTCGTATATACTTATATACATATATGTGTGTGTGTATATATATATTAAAAATATAAAACTAAATAAACACAAATTTTTAGTCTTATTTTTTATTTATGTTAGAGCCTAGAATAGACTCATTCTCAATTTTTTATACCTCTCATTTTTTAAATGTTTATTCAAAATTTTTATTATGTTTAAAATTTTTATTTTCTTAAACCCACATCTGATCAGCACAATCCCAAATTAAACTTAAAGGACAACCCCCAACTCTCATTTCAATTCCCACGTTCATCTTCAAAAAAAAAATTAGGGCTCACGTTCCCAGCTTTTGCCCCTACTTTTGCCATTGAACCAGCGCACGCAACACCATCCGGCAGCCACCATTGTTGATTCCGAAACTTCCCAGCACCGTCGAGTTGCCGTGGTGTCGAGCTACTGGTTACCAGGTTCGTCGGCTTTCGTATCTCCTCTTTTCGCCGGCTTTCATCTATTTGACTACTAGGTTCGATTAAGAAATTCTTACCTGTTTTCAAGGGGTTTTTGATTGTTAATTTGTTGGATGGGTTTTTGTGGTATTGACCTAGGTTTTTTCCCCTGTTTTTACTTGGGTTTAGATGGTATTGAACTAGGTTTTTTCCCTGTCTTTAATTTTTGACCATTTGCCAACTTACGTTGGCAACAAAATTATTTTTAAGAAATTTTAAACTGTTGTCAATTTTACATGCATTATAGCCTCTTTACATCACATGTAATTGGGCCAGTTTGGATTGTTTACTAATTGGTGGTGTGTCCTAAATCATAAATTTACATGAAAAGCAGAATGTGTTCGATTAGACCAGGTTTGGTTTTGATATACCTTGTATGAGGGACATGTTGCAATGGGTTATAGCCTCATACATGTTTAACAAACTCGTACCGATGTATGTGTGTCTATATATATGTGTATGTGTGTATATATATATATATAATTCATGCCCAAATGATCTATACGTGTGTTATTTTTCACTTCACAACATATATATACCCAACAAAAAGCCTATAAACATATAAAAATAAAGTACATATATGCTCTCACAAACCCTCAAATTCGTTGAACATTTTACGTACGGAAAATGATAAAGGACTTAAGTATTTAAAGAAACTTTTATTCATGAAACTTTATATATTGATAGTTCGTTATTTTTTTTTGTTTATTAATGAAGATTGTCATTACTTATATCTTTTTTGGTTATTGATTTATGTTGTAAACATTTTTTTAGGTGCGAGACTTGCAATCCCAAGTTGAAGAATTGCATAATCGAGTCGAAGATGTGCAACAAAAAATGAAGGAAGAGGTGCAACACCACATGAGGGAAGAAATACAACAACAAGTAAGAGAAGAGATGAAGGAAGAGATGCAACGACAAATAGGCGAGCTAATGAAAAAATTTGGTAATACCGGCAATCCCGGCAATCCTACGTGATGGTTTGGCTTATATATTCATGTTTTGTCGTTGAACTTGTAGTTTGATGATGGTAGACATTTGTGGTGAACTTGTAATTTGATGATTGCATTCTTTTGGGGTAAAAATTGTAATTTGATGATGGTAGTTTTTTGTGGTAGAATTTGTAACTCAACAATGATATTATTTTGTAGTTGAACTAGATTTGTATTGAAATTTTCGGCATTTAAAGCAGGAAAAAAATTGGTTTTATTGCAGTTTTGTAATTTTTTTCTTTGAAACGTTTTTTGTCGGAAATTTGTAGGAATAGATAAGAAAACTTAGCGTCGGAAGTTTGTCGGAAATTTAAAAAAAAAAGCTATTGGTCGGAAATTCGTCGGAAATATCTGATCGAAAATCAGTCGGAAAACAAAATTTTCAAAGATAAGTTTTGTCGGAAACATGTTGGAACAGACAAAAAAATAAACTTAATCTTATTTTTCATTCTGTCAGAAAATTCATCGGAAAGTAGTCGAAAATCTTGTCGTCGGAAAGTTGTCGGAAAAAGCTCTCGGAATTTTGTCGGAAAAAATTTTCCAAGCAAGTTATTTCCGACTATAAGATTTTGTCGGAATATTGTCGGAAACGATGATTTCTGACTATTTTCCGACCAAAACTTTCGTCGGAATTTTGCATGTTTCCTAGTAGTGTTATTAATCCAATTAACTTTCAATGTATAACAATACGAAACTTATAAATGATTAACGTTCAAGTGAAATAGTTAACACAAATCTTTCAACCAACTAATTAAATTGGAGGTCATGGGTTCAATCTCATACAAGGGTATAATTAAGGTGTAAGGTGTAATTTAGATAGGAGTAAACTTAGCCGTTCAAAAAAAAAAACTAATCAAATTGGTCATGTTGAAAGTATATGATGCCATGCATGGGTTTGTCAGGTAAATAAATGGTTATGTGATATTGAAGTTGATAAGAGATTATGATGAAGCTTGCACTAGGAACATAGATATCCTGATATACAAACTTACAAAGCAAAAAAATTGGTTATGGTGAAAGTGTATGATGTTACCATGATTTTGTCAATCAACTAAATAGTTGTACGTGTGATCCTGAACTTGTTAATGGATTACAAATGTTGTACGTACATATACATGTGATAACCTTATATATGCTAACTTTTATTTTATCACTTTTATTTTTTCAGACTATCTTTTATAATAAATAACCGGATACTTTATCTCTCCTATTAAATGATATTAAAAATTAAATAATAATTTACTATACTCTTTGTTAATATCAAATTTTATGAATATCTCAATTATATAATATATATTTTTTCAATTATTTTTTTACATTTTTCTACTTACACTAACTGTTTAACATTTCATTAATTCAATCTTGTAAAATACACATCTTTTTAATCTAGTTTTGAAACATGTATAAATTTACATGTATCGCTAGCTAATTGTTTACCCATGTTTTGATATTCCAATGGTTATCAGATTTTGTTGCTAATACCAGTTTTTGTATTAGTGATTTTTGTAAGCTTTGGTCGCTAATACTAGTTTTTGTATTAGCGATACACATACGTAAGCTTAATTAATTAATTCTTTTTTTTATCTATTCTACATCTAGCTATCGTACTTTAAATCCGTATTTCACTTTTCTTATAGTTAAGGGGAACAAAATTATTCTCATTCGTGTGTATCTGAAAGAATAAAAAAAAAAGATGTATATTGAAAGGATAACGTACAAACTTATTATTCTACTTCTAAACTGCGTTAATACGTCTTTTAAAATGACTGAATCTCATATCTTTAATCTATATGACATATATATCTACAATTTGAGCTACTTTTAAACATATAATAATTATCTTAAATTTCATTAACTTTTTGGGGGCATCATTATGCATGTAATGGTGTATATATATAGCAAGTTTTAAGCACATATATTATGAGTCTAGACCCACAATTGTTTCTCTCTTTCTCTCTCAAGATTTTCTTTGTGCAAAGTGAAGCATTTAGCAAAAGATTAATGGGTGCACTTGATTACCTCTCCAACTTTTGTACAAGCACAAGCATCAAAAGCAAAAGCAAAAGCAAAAGAAAACCAATGCAGGCATACAATCTTTTCTCTTTCTCAAACATCAACCTGACACACAAAAGATTGATCTTAATCGCTTTCTTTTCCAGACGGTTGAAATCAAAGTCAAAATGGACTGTGATGGATGTGAAAGAAGAGTCAAGAATTCAGTTAAGCATACTAAAGGTAAATACATACGTACATACATGCATACATACATACATACATACATACATACATACATACGTACGTACGTACATGATTATCAGAAAGCTCATGCTTCGTTCGTGAAAACCAAAAAAACTTCATACTATATATGTATGTGTAGGACGCATGCTACATATATGTGCTATCAGTGACGGACCCATGCTTTTTTTCCTATGGTGTCACTTTATTTTAATGCTGTTATTTAGAGTAAAGTACGGTTTTGGCTCATGTGGTTTAAATGTTTTTCCTATTTCGGCCTAAAATGCAATCCTCTGCCATTTCAGCCCCTATGATTTAGACAATTAACGTTTTTAGCCCCCAACCATAGTTAGATTTTGGGCCAAAACCATTATAACAGTTAAGTTTGAGGGGCCAAAATCGATAGTTATCTAAACCATAGGGGCTGAATTGATAGAAAATTGTATTTTGGGTCGAAATAGTTAAAACACTTAAACCACATGACCAAAAATGATAGTTTATTCTGTTATTTATAATAACTTAATATTACAATTTTTGATTCTTGTCTAGCTCGTTAGTCCAGGTTGGATTGGATTTTAGGGTAATTCAGTTATTAAACATTGTCATAGTTTGAAATTAAAAAAATAAAAACCTAACCTCCTGGATTAGAACCCTAGACCTATTTTAAAAAATGATTAATGATTCTCTCAATAACCATTACACCAACTTCAAAAGATTTTATGGGATCAAATGATCAATGGGGTCCCGTGACCCCGAAGCCACACAAATATGTCCGCCCATGGTGTTATACTGTTATGATAAACGACTGTGTGATATGATATTGTGTTTAATTGTGGCATGTTAAGGTGTAAAGACAGTGGAAGTTAACAGAAAGCAAAGCCGGTTAACAGTTACAGGATACGTGGATCCAAACCATGTGTTAAAAAGAGTAAAAAGTACAGGCAAAAGAGCAGAATTTTGGCCATATATACCTTACAATTTGGTCAGTTATCCCTATGTGAACCAAGCATATGACAAACGGGCACCTGCTGGCTATGTCAAGAACGTGGTTCAGGCCGTCTCGGCCCCAAATGCTACTGATGAGCGGATGACGTATCTCTTTAGTGACGATAACCCTAACGCTTGTTCGATCATGTGACGTTATATGTAGCTAGTAACTTATGTTGGATGTGTTGTTACTTGATTGTTTGGTTTAATTAGTGTTATGAGATGTGATAGCATAAATGATATGAAAAAAATAATACATTTAGATACAACTTGTCATGTCTAGCTAGTAGTCGAGAGATAGTTTGGGGTGTGCACCAGAGGCTCGTATTGTAACTTAAGTATTCAATAATATGATGGCGTATTTGGTAATTAATTTCCGATATGATCGATATAATTTTTAAAGCTATATATCTAGCTTTAAGTTATTGAATATACTGTTTTGTACATTATATTATATTAATTACTAGCAGTGGAGTACCCACATACACTCTTCGGGGCAGCCGCTCACGTTGAAAAATTTTTTTAGTGGTATATTTATGTTAAAATCATGATCGATCCCTGTAAAATTTTGCAATCGCCCCCATTAAACTTTTGATTTCTAATTGTTAATTAATAAACTAAGTTGAAAATGCCCAACTAATAATTTAAACACAATGTAAAATAAAATTTAGTATTAATTATAAAAGTCTAATTAAAAACAAATAAACCAATTCAAATAAACCAAATTCAACCTTATATATTATAAAGAAAACAAATTTAAATATGAATTCGCTTTAATCGGTTAACCAAACAAACTGAATTCAAAAAACATTGGAACCGATAACCATACCGAAACCGAAATTCGGATACAGTTAGGAACCAACTTCGGAATTCGGATACAGTTAAGAATCAAACTGGAAACCGAATTCAGAATTCAATTCGTTTTTTAGTTACAAATACGGTTCAGTTTTTTGTATTAACAATTTTCAGCTTTTTTGAATACCCTTACTTTAATATTCGAATTTAATAAGGAGCCTTTTCTTTTTGACTCGTCCTGGGCACTCCCAATTTTCAGGGCCAACCCTGACTAGCCCATTATAAAAACTTATATTATTAATTTAGATAATATATTAACATAATACTTGAAGTTAGATTTGCATCATCGAATTGCTTATGAGAATTTAAGTGATAATTGTATTTGTTTTATACAGAAAGAGTTATTTAAGAACGTCTCCTTATACATTGTTTTGAACAAATATTAAAAAATAAGATCAAGTAGTGAACAACTTTAGATATATTGTATTTTCATTATGTCTTTATATATGAAATTTAGTTTGATTGTCGTTTTTTACCATGACCCGATCCGATCCGTCCCAACTTAACTTGAACATCAACGAACCTAAAAAATTTCCGCCCACCATGAAAAAAATTTATGGGTCCACCACTGATTACTAGATATGTATTTTTTTAACCGCTAATGTTTTTAGTAAGACTGAATATTTTGGACTAAAAAAGGGCCACAACGTTGAAAATTAAAATGCTATATAAACAACCCTCATTATCTTTCAAAATTGCTTGCATTACAATGAAAAATGGCATTTACATATTTGATGCAAATTTCTTTAAATTATGCTTTAAGAGCATTGTATATTATGTACTAGGTTAGGACCCCGTATATTACATGGGGTTGAATAAAAAAATATGATAAATAATTACTAATGAAAATTTAGATAATATAAAACGATTTTTAATATAAAATATGATTAAAATTTCATATAATTTAATAATTTAATAATTTAATTAATAAAATAATAATATTATTTATTTAAATACTAATTTCTTCAAAGTTTTGTTTGTTTAAACATTTTATTTTAAAAAATTATTTTACAAATTTTATATTTTATAATAAATTGATTTTTGTAAAAAGTGTTATCTAATATTAATATATTTTTAATGTATTAAAATATCTTTTTTATTTAAAAATATATAAAAGTATATTTAATATTTAATATTAGATTAATTTAATCTGAGAAAGGCGAGAAATTAAAGATAAGGTGCTATAGAAACATGATACGTGTTCCTATAAACCTTTATTTATTAGTATAATAGTTTATAACCCATGTGTTACACAGTTGAAATAACAAAAAAAGTTCTAAAAAAATATTACTTGTATACAGGTTACATAATAATAAAATTAAAACGGTTTAGTATACATTTTTTTTTGAACAACGAAGGTCTCAATCGTGTGAGCCCACTGTTTCCAATACATAAAGAGAATAAAGTTACTTATAAATCATGAGTAACTCAAACTTTTTTGGGATTTAAAGCGAAATAAAATTTTGGCGACTGTCTTCTTAATTATATATTATAAATTTTCATCTTTAAATTTCTTAACCACCATTTATGATCGCTCTGAGTTTAAAGTTCTTCTATGACACGGTTGGAATTATGAATTATACATAATTTAATGTTTATACAACAAGTATATTTTTAAGAAAGTTACATAATTTTAAAGTTTATTAAAATATTATTAGACAATGAATGGATGGAAGGAATCATGTAATCGTTTTAAATTAAAAATTGATCTTAAATAGATAGAATTAAACAATGGGGTAAATGAATTAAGTTTAAATGAAAAACAATCTTAATTGTCAATTACGTTAATTATGGATTAAATTTTAAGCGGAAAAATGAAGCTAAAAGTGGTCTAAATGAATGCCAAGTGACATCACAAAGCCTTCTTTTATAATATTAGATAGATTAAAAATTCGTATTTTGGGAAAATATGTAATTTTTCAAGTTAAAAATTGAAATATGTAATTATTTCTAATAAAAAAACAAAAGGGTGTTCTAAACAACATCATTTGATTGCATCTATATTTGTTAATCAACTTTTAAATTATTTCACGTTTCAAAATGATGATGCATTTAAACAAGAGTACGAATGTATGATAGCCACGATTTTAAAAACGTTGAGTAATCACTAATCACATGATAGAGATTGGTAGGCAAAGCTATAGTGATCGGAATCTTTTTATTCTTTGCGTTCATAACATATAACCACTAGTTGTAGCCTTGTAGGGTATATATACACACATGTACACATGGGGATGATCAATTGACATGTTTATTTTATCAAAAAAAAGACTAAAACGTATTTCTAAAACCTCAAAACTGTCTCAAACCAAATCCAATTGAACTTATTCCGATGATGTTGGAACTGTATCGTTGAACTATACAGTATTAGCTTTTAAGTTTAAACTATAACGTATAGCCATAAGACTTAGGTTTTAGGGCTTGATTTTAAACTTTTATAATTTATACTTAGGCTTTAATGTTTGGTTTTAAGTTTTAGTATATTACGGTTTATGGCCATGGGTTTAACGTTTGGGGTTCAATATTCGATAAGCCGGTTCTATCTATGCGTAAATGAGTTCGTTAGAGTTTGTTTACCGGTTTTCAGTTTTTAAAAATTCATATTAAGCTTTATTAGGCAAAATAAACTTTTTATAGAATTCTTCCTAAATATATTAATAATTTTTTTTTATATCTAACATGCAACCTAATCCAATATTAATAACTTTAATTACATACAAACGGATCGATATTAACTTTTTTTTATATCTTTTTTACATCTGATGACATATTTTCCGCCTTTAAATGATGAAAAGTTATTTCCTTAATTGTGTGAAATAATTAAATAAAGGCACAAAGCCGTGTTCAAGTTTATAATTGTCTATGTATTAAATACACATCAAAAGAGCTTATATACTAACGATACATCTTCACTTTTTGAAAGAGATGTCCTGAGTTAAGTCTCATTTGTGGCGAGAAAAAGTTATAGGTTGAGCTAGAAGGTTCGTCTGTGTGTTTCCTTCTATGTTGTCTCAATGTGTTTATTTAAAAAGTGTTACTTGACGTTAGTTGTTCAAAAACTTGTATTTAGATTTTGTTAATTAATATAAATGATATATTATATCGGTGTCACAAATTAAAGCACAAGAGTATAAAGCTAAGATTGAATCTTTAAAAGTCAAATGTACATGTAATGGAGGGTGGTGGTTATTCACCCATACCCAATACCCATTCTTTCTTTTCTATCTAAAAACATCAAAAATTTTGGTCTTACCATTCTTATCAAAGAATTGAAGCTTTTGGGATTCTCCCAAACATTCTGCTTTAATTACTTTAATTTCTTTCACCATCATACCAGCTAGCTAGGATTTATTCGTTTGGTCATCAAACAATTTATATTTTTAATATAATATCTAGTGTGTTATCAGAATCGTAATTAAGATTTCAAAGTTATCACACTACCTACCTAGTTTTTTTTTCAACGACGATGTTCTTACGTACCATGCATGTTGTCTTAACCAGACCCATAATACAGAGGCCAGGCATACATTAGCGAAGCTCTTCAAGGGTCGTGGAGGGGTGACCACCCCTTATTTTTCCGTCCGTAGTGTTAATTTTTTGGCCGAAATGTTATTTTTAGTTAAAAATAGTGGTTTCGATCCCTTGCTTTAAAAAATTAACATGTATTTTGGATACTGTAAATTTCCACCCATCTCAATATGCTGAAGCTCCGCCACTGAAGACATATGCACCCTAGATGTGCGGAAACCTAATGGAATAGGTAAACCCTCGCCTCTCCCCCATTGGGACCGAACCCAACATAAATTCGAAGGTGACTTTTCACCTAGTGTCCTTCAAACTTTGCCATAGATGGATTCGAGCCCTTGACCTTCACTATGAAAGGTAAAATCCGTAACTATTGGGCTGAGTTTTTAGTACCTACCTAGCTAGCTAGATTTGCAATTTAATACCTAATTAATTAACGTACGCCTAAATAAAAAATCTAATGTGATTCCGATCAAAACAAAATATATAGATCAATATCACTGAAATTATTAAAAAATTGTCAAACAATTCAAATTGGGGTTAGTTCAAGATAAGAAAATAGGGATTCAATAGTCCATGTCCATCATGCAGGTGGTTTCACACAATGCTGGTCTTTTTTTATTTATTTTTTTTATTACACATCAAGAGTTATATATATGATTGTTTTAACATTTAAGTTATTTTTCGTTTCTTGCTCACTTGATTTTATAAACTTAATTAATTTAGATTTTTTTTTTCAAAAGGCAATATAATAAAGTTAATCTAGATATGAGTACTAATTCCCATATCAACTCCATCAGTTTATATAGTGATTGGTATTGGTATATGATCGAAGTAGGTAGGCATGACGTAGTGCTTACCTAATATATATATATATATATATATATATATATATTTTTTTTTTTGAACGGCAATACTATTCTACTCCTACTCCTAAATTACACCAATATTCCCCTTGCTTGGATTTGAACCCAAGACCTCCTTTCTAAGAGGCAATGCCTCTACCAAGTAGGCTAGTCCCACATAGGGTGTGGTTTCTTTGTTAACATATGTTTATTACGTTAACCGATAACTACATATTGTTACTTTGGGGCACATTAAAGTAAATGTAAATGTGTAAGTTTTTTCTTCTTTTTTTATTAATGTAAGTAGGCACTACATTAATTACATGAATTAAAAAACAAGAAAAAACTTACACCTTTAAATTTACTTTAATATGGGCACCAAAGTAATAAGATATAGTTATTAGCGGTGTTCATTTTCGGATATCCGAAGTTTCGGATATCCGAACTTCGGATATCTGAAAATTTCGGATAGTGATTTTTGATATCCGAATCCGAAATTTCGGATATCCGAAATTTCGGATATCCGAAATCAGGAAAAAAATAAAAAAATTCAAAAAATATATATTTCGGATATCCAAATATCCGAAAATTATCCGGATATCCGAAAAATATCCGAAAAATATCCGAAATATCCGAAAAATATTCGGATATCCGAAAAATTATCCGAAAAAAGTATCCGAATATCCGAAAAAATATCCAGAAAAAAAACTAATTCGGATATCGAATATCCGAACTATCCGAAAATTTTCAAAATAAGTATCCGAATCCGCATCCGAAATTTTGGATATCCGATTTTTTCGAATATTTCGGATTCGGATTTTCTGATATTTCGGATTCGGATACGGATTTTTTTGAACACCCCTAATAGTTGTTCGGTTAATGTAATAAGGAAGGATTAACAATTGATCATTCCCCTACACATATATATATTCTTTTTAACAAATCTTTGAGTGCATATATATTAATCGTACGCTAATGTGATACCAAATTCGATCAGAATGAAGTTGTAAAATATAAAGGGAATTGAAAGAAAAATGGCCGGGCTTGTTAAAAAGTCAAATCTGCATATAACCATTCAAAAGGGAAACATAATTTTTGTAAAGCAAAGTTTTTTTTAGGAAGAACAAGATTCTTAATTGTCACTTTAACCCCACGTATGTTGATGAGTTGATAGGGAACCCCTGTTATTCCATTGTCTCATCATCTTTACCCTTTCATGCTTTATAATTTGAGATATATAGACATGATAATTAATCCCGACACAAATCAAGATAAATGGGTTGGTTTGTGTAAATAATTTGTATTTTGGGTTGAGATGAGTAACATGTTGACATGTTTAACACTTTAACACAATGCGAGTCTAAGATAGGTAATATAAAAACTATGAGAATTGAATAAATTTAAACGCGTAAGACTTATCAATAGTATGTTTGATGATAAAATTACTAAAGATTATGCAAATAAACTATTTTCTTTACTTAAAACACATTTTCACATAAACTAAATTAATGTTTTATAAAACGACTCATTTAGACCCAAATTGTTTTTGCTAACTCATCATGGCCTGAACACGTTCTGACCTGTCATCAAACCTGTCAATTTTGTTAGCCTTAGGGCTGTTTGGTAGCATCTGAAAGGGTCTGAAATGGGGGGGGGGAGGAGAAGGTCTGAATAGGGTTCTGAATGATTCAGACTTTGAATGAAAAAAATGGATGGCTTCCCTTGGCCCCCTTTCCCTCTCGCTCCGCGACACCCATCGACTCTGAATCTACCGCACCGCCGCACACATCGACTGTGTGTTACCCATCTCCGCCGCTCTCTGCCGCACGCCGATGACAATGAAGCAAGGAAGGTGGATGGGGACGAGTTGAATCGAAGGTTGACGGGTTGCTCACCGGCTTCATGATGGCGATCGACGGCTGAATCAAAGGTCGATGGGGATGGGTTCTCGATGACGATGGGGTGGCGACGGTTATCGATGGCAACGACTGAATCGAAGGTAGATGGGGACAAGGGTGGTGACGGGTAGGGTTTTGTGAGAAATGAAGGTTTTGCTTACCCTCGAGCCGACCTAGCATGCTCAATGGTTCACCCCACAAGGGGTGGCAACGGGCGGCCACCGGCTGGGGTGAAGGGGGTGACTGGGGCAAAGGGTATGAGTGGGGGTAGGGGTGGCGACGGTTTTGAAAAAAAAGAGAGTTTATTTTCATTCAGACGTGAAACAAACAGTATTAACCGGTTGAACGTTTAATGGTTCAGACGCTCTTAACTATTCAGGCATCTTACCATTAAACACATAATAGTTTAGACCTAACTAAACGGCCTTAATTGGAGGTAATAATATGAGTTACCGCACACATAATTTTCATGGAATGAAAAGTAAAATATTCCTTTCAAAGCAGATCGAGGGTACAAACTACAAAGTACAAACTACAAACCTCTATTGCATGCCTTAATTTATTTATATTTTTTTTCCCCGATGTACATTTTGTTAATATGAACTTGTAACAATAAGTTAAACCAAAGCATTGGTGGGGCGCACCCCTTTACATCATCGACTACCACCTAAAATCTAGCCATCATAACATCATCGACTACCTGCCACTTAAAACCCCTTGAGCTTTCGATTTTTGCTTGCGTTTGCAAGTTCTTCAAAGTTATGACCAATATGACGATATGTTGAAAATTTCTCACGTCTGGTCGTGTCCATGAAAACTTGAGGGTTACCACCGTCATTGCCTCATTGGTGCATGGAGTTGGTCATGGTAGAGGACAACGATGATGGTGGTGACGGTAAAGAACGATGATGAAGATTCTGATGAGTAGATACACCGAAGCTCTGGCCGGTTTATTAGTTTCACATTGATCTAATATTATTATTATTATTTTTGAATTCATGATCATTTTCAAGGATTTTTTTTTTTTTGAGGATATGCTTTTCTAGGTCTGATTTATGTAAAATGCTCACAAATTAATACTATTGATTATTTGTTTAATTTCCTGGGTTCAATATCTTATTTTCACAATCTATTTTAAGTGCAAATATGTAATATTAAGTATACTATACGCACAATATATCTTTGTTGGTTATTTGTTTAATTTTTTTTTTGGTTTAATATTTAGTTTAAACACATATGTGTAGAATTATGTTCAGATGTATAAAAGTATGTATTATGTATTATTTATCATGTTTAAACAATTTGTTCTTCAACTAGTCTGTATAATATAAGTAAAAATGATTTACAAAATATGTATAAAACTTGTTCAATTCTCACGAAAACTACATATTAGTAAGATCCATATCACTCATTTTTTTTTCATAAACCCAACACTATATATAAAAAGATTTTATATAGTTAATTTGACTTATAAACCCAGTTTGACTTATGAGTTATGACGTGACACTAGATTGTTCAATTGCTATACGTAAATCCAAATCACAAGCTTCTAAGATTGTCTTAATTAGAAATTAAAAAAGTTTGAATTACCATGAGACGGTGGCCTACCTTTTGGAATTATGCCCATGCGTATAATTTTAAATTCATATCTGTTTTAGAAATTCATTCAATGAAACAAATCTAATTATTTACGAGATCTTCAAAATATAGGTCAGTTAAGAGGATCGAGTAATCCAAAACCATTTCTTTTGTCATATGTGTCTCATTAAAATGAGAACCAATAATTCGTAAATAACTCAAAATAGCTATTTATAGTCATATAATATAATAAATATAAAAGTAAATTTTCTTTAAAGTAAGAGAAATTACTTTTATATTTTTTTAAGTACTTATGTCTATAAATATTTCTTTCACACACATAAAAACACAAATACTTATTCTCGATTGTGATCTTATAATAATACACTCTTAAAACAATAATTCATATAACTTTATCAAGATCATTACAAATCTTTGATTTTTTTTTCCAAACACTATTGTAACACAAATATAATACTTTCTTCTTTTATGTGTATGTGTAAATTTATTACCGTTTAAAAGTTTATATCATTGGAGGTTATTGTATGTAAAACAGTTATATTGATGTAATAAATAAAATGATGTAAAATCTTATTCTGCGAAGAATCTACCCATACATATAAAAGAAAAAGGAGTTAAATGCCATTTTAGTCCTTGTGGTTTGACCACTTTTGCCATTTTCGTCCCTGTGGTTTGAATTTTGCCATTTTGGTCACTATGGTTTCTTTTTATTGTCATTTTCATCCCTATGGTTTCCATTTTACTGCCATTTTAGTCCAATTAAATTTAAAATTTTGGACTAAAATGGCAAAATTTATCAAACTATACGGATGAAAATGGCAATAAAATGAAACCATAGTGACCAAAATGGCAAAATTTAAACTACATGGACGAAAATGACAAAAGTTGTCAAACCACAAGGACTAAAATGACATTTAACTCAAAGAAAAAGCATTCAACATGTGTTATAATAATGTTTGACAAAAAAAAAGATCTAAGATTCAAATTAATCTTGACAAAGTAACAAGGGTTATTGTTTTAAAAGTTAGTTATTTTTTAAACACTATTTTACTTAGAGGCCGTTTGGTTTGGTCTGAATTATTAAGTACTGAATGGTTAAGATGTCTCAATAATTAAAAGTGTTTGAACCATTAAGTGTTGAACCGGTTAATACTGTTTGGTTGCACATCTGAATGAAAATAAAAAATAAAAAAAAATTCTTTTTTTTAAAAAAAACCTAACCCTATTCGATGTTCCCCCTCCCCACATGTGTTCCCAACCTCCCACCGCCGCTCAAATAATCTCGTTTTCTTCTAGTTAAATCAAACAAACCTACTATTCTTCCTCGTTTTCGATCAAGCTTCACTAAACCGCTGAGTTGACTGAGTTTGCTGGGGGGGAAGGGGTCGCGTCACCTGAAAGGAGTCGTCGTCGGTCATCACTAGAGAGAAGCCGTTGTTGTCAGAGGTCATCGCCGGAGAGGAGCTGCTGTCGTCGGAGAGAACTGGTCGCATCTTTTCTTCCCATTCAAGTTTTGTCCGGTGGATGTTGCTCAGCCCCAACCCTAGCCTCCCATTCAGACTACTTCTCAAGTCTGAATGGTTCAGACCTTCATTCAGATGTTTTCATCAATTTAGATGTATTTTTTTTTTCGCAAAACAAACGGTCTGAATCTGAATCATTCAGATTAAGACTCATTCAGATGTAAACAAACAGCTCCTTAGTCTAATATATAAATGTTTATAAGAACACATGGCGTGCTAGTAGAGCACCTTAAATTTATTTTTATACCTAAATCATTAAACATGAAAATAATAAATTTATTTGTAGCAATTTAATAAGAAAAAATAAATTTGCAGTTAAAAGCGTAAATATTATGATATTAGGCTATTCACAGCGGTCACCCCACTGAAAATCCTTCCCCACCGAAATTTCCCGTCACGTCATCACCTCCACTGAAAACCTTAAACCCCACAGTGGTCACCCCACTGAAAATCCTTCCCCACTATTCCATTGGACCAATCAGAAAGCTGAAAAGAGAGAAAGAGAGCGGGGAGCGGGAGCCGCTTGGTGCGAGAAATGGAGGCCGCCGGTGAGGGGGCGGTGTGGCCGCTGAACCCCGCCAAAGGGTTGCCTCCCGCTGGATGCGCGGGACACCCACTGTGCACGGTCTTAGGACGTGTGTCATGGTAGCAGTGCACGTAATAGAGGGAGGTTGATTCTCAACTTTTCATTCTCTTCCTGTGAGACTCGTTCTTTTCTGTCTTTTGTCTTTTTATTTTATTAATTAAAAAAATATTAAAGAGTAAATTGTCATTTTGCTCCCTATGGTTAAGATGAATTTGTCATATTCATTCAAATTCTTATTTTTTGCCAATTTGACATCATTGTTTACATTTTTTTTGCCATTTTGCTCCATCTGGTTAACTCCATCTAAAAAGTTAGTTACTTTCAAGGGTATCTTTGTCATTTATATTAAACTCTAATATACATATTTAAAAAAAAAAATTATTGTCGTGATTCCATCTTCTCTTCCCAGAAACCCAATGATTCTTATGAACCACCTTCAGTCCAAGTACTAGATTTGTATGAACCGGTCTCTGAGGAGCCACTTGCAGTTGACCCGTTTTACATAGAACCATGTTCGGTTTATACGTTAACGTTGGTACGAAACCCACACCAATTTTACTAAGGCTCGGGTCGGGATTTAATTATGGTTTTTGGATGGATTCGTGAACGTATATCACTCCATTTCTTCATCAATTCTTGATCATTAATCTAAAAAAACACCAAATGAAACCAAATTTCCCAACAAAATGTAGTAAACAGTCGATCAAACATATTCACATGAACCAAAATTTAGAACCTGAAATCAATTTGCTTCAATTTCACATCAATGTTTACATGGAGGATAGAGGTGATCTTGATGAGCTTGGCACCTCAAATAAGTCTCACATGTGGCGGTTCCGATCTACCAAACATAACTGTTCTCCGCCCTGAATTTGCTCACCAATTTCGCCATCTCCGCCACCGATTCACTGCCGACGTCGGAAAATACCACCGTGGGTTGTTCCCCGAACAGCCATTTCAAATCACCTAAATCTATAATAATGCTTCTGTTACCATCATTATTTCCGGTCTCGATTAAGCCGGCAAGCTCCTTGATCTTGGCTGGAATGTTTGATTTTTCCGGTGGGAAATCGATGGTTATCGCTTCAAGCGGTTCAGGGTTTAATATTTACGTGGGTAGAGAAGATGAAATCGTGTTAACAAAATTTTTTTTTAATATATATTTTAGGCTTTAATGTGAATGACATAAATACCCTTGAATTTAACTTACTTTTTGAATGGGGTTAACCAGGTGAAGCTAAATGGCAAAAAAATGTAAACCATGATGTCAAATTGGCAAAAAATAAGAATTTGGATGAATATGTTAAATTCATCCAAACCATAGGGAGCAAAATGACAATTTACTCAATATTAAAATAAAATGAAATATTATAAGTGAGAATCAAAAGAAAGATGAAAAAAAAAAGTAATAACATAAAGCATGAGTTTTGGAAAAAAAAAAGTTAAAATACTAGGAAAAGTGCCATGTAAATATAACTAGTGGTCGGACTCTGGAATTTTTTCATATGAGACTGCAATTTTTCAGGATCGTTTGAGTATCGCTATATAATAAATTTTTCTTTATAGTTCAGTTTGATTGGGTTGAGTCGGATTAGGTCGTGTATATTGAAAAAATGCAATTAAATTAAATTTCATATAAAAAACATAATAAAAATACAACACATATAATTATATAAAGTTGTTTTGTACATAGCTTCATTTTTGAAATTTACCCAAAGCAACATCTAGCAAAACTTTACTATGCAACTCTTTATTAACAAAACAAATACAATAACTATCGCTTAAATTCTCATCACCAATCCGATTACGTAAATCTGACTTTAAGGATTATGTTAATAGGTTTTTAAAATTAATAATAAAGTCGTTTAAAATAGACTAGTGATGGTTTAACTTATTAAAATTAATAGTACACTTCGTTTTAAACTGTGTTAAAAATATTAGCGGGTCGTTTTCAGCCTTACATTATTAATTAACACTTATAAATTATAAACGATTGAGATTTTAAAATATATAAACAACTAAAATCTTTTTTTTTTAATATGAGCGACTGCACTAGGTGAGTGCGCCAGTGAATATAACATATGGTTGTAAGCTAATATGTTATGTTTTTATATAATGATTAGATTACGTCTTGAATCCAACGGCTATCCAGATAAATTATCCAGATAAATTGTCCTAGTGCTAGAATACTCATCTTTCAATGTGAAGGTCAAGGGTTCTACTTCTACTTGAGGCACTTTGATAGATACTAGGTGAGGGGAGAAATCTTTAGCTTAATTTCGGCAACTGAACCGATGGAGGGCGTAATTTTTACAACAAAAACAAGCTGGTTTCTGCGCATCAGGTGCAGCTCTTCTGAGGATGGAGCCCAGTAAAACAGGCTATCGCTTCCTTGAGAAAAGGGTTTTCCGAGGCCTATTGGCGTGGTGCATATGTCACGAAGTTACGCTCGGTTGTTGCTGTTCAAAAAAATCCAACGGCTAGATTTAAAATATAATTAAAACCGGACCGGTTCCACTTGTGTCGACAAGGAGCAATTGGCCTACCCCACTCCAAATCAATCTCATCCATACACAATCCACCCGTCCTGCAATCAAACTTCTTATTTCAATCATCGTAATCCACTTCTAAAATTTATTTAATTCTACAATTGATCAGTATATATACATTCTAATTAAATACCTCCATTATTATTATTATTTTTTTATTAACCATAAATTAACAAAATTCCTAATTCTCTACATACCAGATATATGGGCAACAGTTTAGCAGTTGCAGGTGGAGGGAAGAAGAAAGCTAAAGTGATGAAGATCAATGGTGAAATCTTTAAACTGAAGACACCCATAAAAGTAATTAAAGTTATCAAGGATTACCCCGGTCATGTTCTATTGGAAGCCAATGCATTCAAACGATTCGGCATCCGGGCTGATCCGTTGGATGTTGAGGAATATTTAGAAGCCGGAAAGCTTTACTTTCTTGTAGAATTACCTAAGCTTCCGGAGACGAAAATTCCGGTGGTCAGGGCGGAGGCTGGTGGTGGGTTGGATGGGTGTGGCTCGGTTCGGGTGAAGGTACGGTTGCCCAAGGCGGAAGTGGATAAGATGATCGGAGAAAGCAGAGATGAGGAGGAGCTGGCGGAGAGGATTGTTGATCGTTATGTTAAGAACGCCGGTGACGACGGCCGGTGGTTGGTAGGGAGGAGATGATGGTGTTTGTGTTGGCGTGTAAACTTGTAAATAAGAATTTGGGGATATTATGTGAAGTGTTTGATTTAAATGTATAATTTAATTGCATGGTTTGTGTTTTAAACTTTTCGTGAAAATGAGATTGATGTAATGATGTTACGGTGATCTACAAATGTCTTTTTTTCGATTATGATTAAACACTCTTAGGCCCTGTTTGGTAGCCTCTTGATCCCATTCAGAGGCTACCTCTTAATGGTTCATATCATGTGAATGGTTAAAAAATATCCTTAAGTCTGAATAGTTAAGAGGTTGGTAATGGTTCATAACCTCTGAATGGTTAAGAGGTAACCCTAAGTCTGAATGGTTAAGAGTTTATAAATCATTCAGAGGTAACCTCTTAATGTTATTCAGATACAAACAAACAACCCCTTAGATCTAAATAATTGAGTAGGACGTATGTTAATTCATCGCGTCGTTTTAAACATGTTAAAACCCGTTAAGACATGTTTTACCAGCCTTAATATTTAATAACATCGCAACTCTGTCATGTAAATGTACGCTTGACATAAATTTTGTTCAAAATCAAAGAGCTACTCAAAACTAAACGCTAAACTTATAAAATTTTTAGTTTTTTCTCACAAGTCAACAGCAGAATGTTTTTTAAGTTCCAAATAAATGTTGTGACATGCATAAATCTACTTACATTTTAATATAAACTAGGTCTATTCTTCTCGCGCGTTGCGGCGGGTTATCACGGTACACTCTCGAGAATAGGTATTATACATCATTTGCTGAAGAATAAATTACATATCAAAATCAAATCTCTTATCACGAAATCTATACAAATTTTTCATAAAAACATTAAATCATACAAAATCGTCACAAATATGTTATAAATGTAACAATTACTCACAAATCCATTTTACCGGCAAACAATCGTTCAAATTAAAAGAAAAACTAAAATCTATGAGCAAATCTCTCAAATTTAGTACCCTTATCTTTGTTTACTAATTTTCAAAGTTAAAAAATTTTGATGGTCCAAGCCTAAATTTATAAAAACGTCATCACATGGATCGGACACCTAAATAATTTAATATATGACATATAATAATATAATAAAAAATGAGGTCACCCACTATATAATAATATTATTATCACTATTTATTTTTCATGGATTTTAATTATGTATAATAATAATAATAATAATATTCAATATAATATACTTATATTTACTATTCCTTTTTTATACATTTTAATATATATAATATATATAATAATTTTATTTTAAGCCGTGTAATATGGCAACACTTGCTAGTTAAATTTATAATACAATTTTTTTTTAAAAAAAAACTTTAAACATTAACAAGTTAACTAATCTCGTTAGTCTCATTCATTAAACCTACGGTGTTCGAGCTGACACCATTAATATAGTTGTATTAGACAACCTAAAGTATGAATAATTTCATGAAATGTAAAAAACATACAACCTTAAATATAGTAAAATAAACATTAACGATTTACTTCATGTATCTCACCATCTTAACTTTTCAAATCAATTAATAAAGTAATCAATATTTCACTTCCTTTAACTTATACAACATTGATATATTATAAAATTCTTATTTATTATAATTTATTATTTATTATAATATGTCAGTGGTCTGAGCCTTAATCTGTACATACGAAACGTATGATGTCATATGATCCGTATGTTAAGACATATGTACGAGTCATATGTCTGCGTATGAGTCATATTTATTGTTAAAATTTTAGTTATTAAAGCAATCAAATTTTTTAATCATTTTAGGTAACTTTCTATGAGACTTTTTTATATACCTCTTTTATAATAATTTTTTCCTCTAAGTTTTCTTATATACAAACATAACCAAAATTGATTCATTGTTTTATATTTTATATATTTTTCAAAAAAAATATTCATATTTTATAATGTTTTTGTTAACTTATATTATAGAATATTTATAGCTCCCTTTCTTAATGAATTTTTTATAAATATAATCTAAATCTATAACTTTGTCTCCTCGACTCCAAGATCCGACCCATTTGTTAGTGTTAGCAACTTAGCATTGTCCTTTAGCAGCAGTGCAGACTTTAGCACACGCTAGAATTCTAGATTCTAGTGGACCCCTTCAAATTTGGGCTTAACAAACCATATAAAACTCATTACTAATCCGAAGGCCCAAACTTGGAAAGATTGTTTCTCCAGCAAAATCTCACAATGACAGTTATACTAGAGGTGAGAATTTTTACACATGTCAAACGAAGTGGTTGGTTTGGGTAAACAACTGTAGTATAATGGGTTGAAATGAGTAACATCATAATATTGAATAAGTTGAGATGGGTCGCAGTTAAACACAATACCGGTCAAGACGGGTAACCAAAAAAAGTATGTAAATGCAATGAATTCAAACATTTAAAAATGATTAATGACATATTTGATGAGAAAATCACTAAAAATTATCCAAATGACTATTTGTTTATTTATAACACATCTTAAGTTAAATTGATGTTTTTAATAATAATCTATTTAGACCCGAACTGATTTTGCTTAAAACCTGTTCTGAGTCACACCCATCCTGACCCGATCCTGTACTGACCCGCTACCCAACCCGTCCCAACCCATCCATTTTTCCAGGCATAGTTACACAGATCTCAGATATCAACAATAGTAACAATAATGAGAAAAAAAAATAGTAAATACTTTAGCATTACCTTTTTATTTTCTGTTAAGATGTATGATTATTAAGAAAAATATAAATATGTTAAGAGTTTGATTTCTGTTGAATATTTTCCAGTATCTACTAAGCGTAAGGTTCATTTAACTTTTTAACTATTTAATTCAGGAACAATAATCGAACGAAAAATCTTTTTTTGTTCGTTCATTAAAGTATTGAACTTGTTGACAAACGTAAACTAACATATATTATTTAAAGAATAAAAATCAACATTCTTAGTCTTAAAATTAGACATAATCATCTTACATAAATATAAAGTTAAACATTTGTTATAAAAATCAAAAAAATTATTATCTTAAACAAAAGAAAAGTTATATATTAATCATAACTAAAACTAGCCTAAACTAATATTTCAGAGATCCAATTTTCAAATTGCTATGTTTAAGAAAATAAATATTCCAAATGAATAGATTTTTAATTTAAATGTTATGATATTAAACATAAAAGAAAGTAAGAATAGATAAAATACATTTAATGAATAAACATAATAAATAAATACAAACGTAAACGAACAAATAATATACGTTAGTTTACGTTTGTATATGTTATGGTATTAAACATTCGCGAGCACAAATGAACAAACATAACATATATTCATATTCATTTATTTAACTAAAAGAAAAAAAAATTATTGTTTAAGTTCGTTCATTTGTTAAACGAAAAAATATAAAGAGCTAACTGTTAAATGATTAACGAATTATTCACTAAACATTTGGTTCGTTTACTACCCTAAGTAATCTCATAGCTTATAAAAGAACCAAGCTTTTTTTTATATCAAAATTAAAAAAAGTAAAATAAAATAACATGTGGCCGATTTATAAAGGCTAATTTGGTAAATATGCCTCATTTGTCACGTTCAATTGTGGGGTTTTGTTAAACTCCAAATTCACTCGTCTTACTTCCTTCAAGAGCCACAAAAAACTATAAGGATTCAAAATATGGAACTGGTGTTTCATGAAAGATAACAATAAATGAATATATATACTGCCGTAAAATCAGGTTTTTTGACGTAATTAAACATATGTGTAAAGACCAAGATTCAGAAGACCTAAATACCCGATAAGTAGACAATGAACCTCTAAGTGCACACATCTTATTGTACACACATGGACCAAAGCTTTATATTAGAAAATCCACATACGTTACAAGGAAATTGACATCATAGCTAGGCGTGAAATAGCATATGATATATTTTACGAATACTGATAATATATAGCATAAGACTTGAAACCTTAAATACATATATAAGACATACCGTATGCGTAAAAGTAACAGTTCTTTCTCTTCGTAACACAAGACCTTATTTTAGCCCAGAGAAAATACAAGTACCAATTTATGGACGGTTTATCTTTATTTATATTTCTTAAAATGAAAAGTATTTCAAACAATACTAACATATATGAGAGAGATTGAAAAAGAACTTCACATGGTTTACTTAAACCACATACACAAGAAATTGTGGAATGGAATAATAATAATGCAAAGGGAAAAAGAAGGTTCTTTAGGCTTTGATGAGCATATAAGAAAGGCAAGTTAGCCCTTTATCATCACTTCTTTACAAGGGTATATGATTCCCACATCCTATCATCTCTTCTCTTTTCAATTGCTACCATTCCAACTATTAAATTCTTTACTTCAACTTCACCTTTCAACATTGAGTTTATACTTGTAGGATAAAAAATGCCTTACAACACTTTTGTATTCAATTTATATGGAGAAAATTTAAAACAATTATGTTATTGAGCTTTTTTGCAAAACAAATATCTGTAAAAAAATTGG